>OX493266.1:62128845-63474347 GCA_950370525.1 Bellardia bayeri | reverse complement strand
AATATTGACTGTGGCGTTTGGCGAGTGTAGTATGAGCAGAACACAAGTTCAATTGTGGTATAACCAGTTTAAGGAAGGTTGAGAAGATGTCAATGTCAGTCAACAACTGATGAAAACATTGAAGCAGTGAAGAAAATGATTTTGGATAGTCGTCGAATCACTATCAGAGAGGTTGCTGATGATGTTGGCATATCGTTTGGCTCATGCCAAGCTATTTTTACGGATGTTTTAGGTATGGAACGTGCGTCAGCGAATATTGTTCCAAAATTGCTAAATTTTGAGCAAACACAACGTCGCAACGAGCTGTTGAACATCGTCAACGACCATCCAGATTTCCTCAAAAAGGTCATAACTGGTGACGAATCATAGGTGTATGGCTATGACATTGAAATCAAAGCCCAAGCATCTCAATGGAAACGTCCAGAAGAGCCAGGACCGAAAAAAGCACGTCAAGTTCGGTCAAATGTGAAGGTTTTGCTCACTATTTTCTTCGACTGCAATGGCGTGGTGCATCATGAATTCTTGCCACAAGGTCGTACGGCCAATAAGGAATACTACCTTGAAGTTATGCGCCATTTGCGCGAAGCAATTCGTCAGAAACGCACAGAATTGTGACAAAACCATCATGGATTTTTTACCATGATAACGCACCAGCTCACACATCGACATGTGTGACAGGTTGTCACACATCACATCTTTTAACGATTTCAAATCACTTTAACGACGAAAACGATTTTGATCACATACCTGATTGATGAATAAATAAATACTAAAAAAATTTAAAATAACGGTTATTTTTTGATCAGACCTCGTATTTGTATAAATAATCTGGAATGGCATACAAACTTTTCCAAATCTTTTATATTATCTAAACAGTACTTTAAATGCCACTAAAGTACTGTAATAAGGCGAATTTATACAAAATAGAAGTAATGGCGAATTTATGAATTATTTTTAATTGGCCTAACTTCGCCAATATTTTTATCATGTATAAATTCGCCTTGTTTCCACACATTTCAAATTTATCAAAACACATTAAACAGTAAGTTTGTGTACAAATCTTTAAATAATATCCGGAATTCCCAGTTGGTTTTGAGCACACTTTAAATGCTCAATATAAGTTTATTTAAAGGAATGGGGTTTTACAAATGCTGAGACAAAACCAAATGCCACTGAAACGAAACGCAAAATGTGTGGTTTCAAAACATTTGTGCTGCAACTGCAACAAAACAAATTATTAATGAGTAATATTAAAAATAAAATGTAATCATAAAAACAAAGTTGTGGTTGGAAAAAAACGGCTAATTTTATAATTAAGTCGTTAAAAAATATGTATATTCTTTAATATTTAATACTGTATAATAAATTTCAAAAATATTAAATAACTATTAAATCTATTGTTTGCAACAATGTAAATATTTAATGGATTGAGGTTTTTATTTTTATATACCCAAAAAATATGTATACTCGTATGTTTTTATAAACGTGTTTGGTGTAAAGCTGTAAATAAAAAGACAACTCAGATATAAATCACATATTTTTATTTAACTAATTTATTATTTAAGTAATTTACTAGTAGCGGTGGTGACTGTCATTGAAGTAGTGATTTCAATTACCTTTTTTGGGTTTTACTAGTAATTTTAACGTTTGGGTGTCCAAGGAGTAATTTAGAATATAAATGTACAGTCTAAAAATTGGTCCAAAATAATCATACTATGGTAATGTGCTTTTTTAAAACTCTATTTAATTGGGCAGGAATATGGAAATTGTTAGAAATTCATCTTAACTTTATTCACTTGTGGAACTATAGAATGAGTTGGAGTCTTCTACACTTTTTGACACAACGAATTGTGAGTAAAATGACTTGCCCTAAATTTAAATGAAAACAAAACTTTATATATACTTAAGGTACGGTCACACTTGGCAAATATTTACTCAAAAAAGTGTAACCACTTGTTTAGCACAAATTTGTTTGACGCTGTTTACTCTTAGTCCCGGATCACACAATGCAACTTTTGCTGCTCAACTATTGAGTTTGTTGGTGATAGGGGAAAGAAGAGTGGTCCCCTCTCTCTCTTTTCTCCCCCTTTTGCTGCTCAACTTTTGAGTTTGTTGGTGATAGGAAAAAGAAGAATGGTCCCCTCTCTCTCTTTTTTTTCCCCCCCTCTCACCCAAAAACTCAAAAGTTGAGCAGCAAAAGTTGCATTGTGTGATCCGGGACTTACAAAAATTTTGCAAGATCAAACATGATGAAATAAAATAAATCTAAATATTTGTTGTGTCTTGTTTTGAGTAATGTAAAGTAAACAAATTTACTTAGTAAAAATATTGCCTAAAACAAAAACATTGTCACTATAAAATTCGCAACAGTTGTTAGTTGAAATACTTTAATGTCCCAAGTGTACAAAATAACTGAGGTACTAATTATATGTTCAGTGATCTTCAAGCTCTGCGTAAGATGTTTAATACTTTGGTCTTAAGCTTTGCGATATGCATTTCGTTTAAATATTTCTTAACTAGATACTGTGTAGAAATATTTATTAGTACGACTACTAGCAACAAAAGTTATTCCCACAATCAAGTTTTAATTAAATTTATACTTTTTTAACAGTAACTGGGATCTTACTAGTTAGATTCTAAGAAATCGTGGTTCTAGAAATACATATTTCTAATAATTACAAGCTATAGTTTTTTATTCATTATAAAAAAAAATATTATTATAATTTATAATGTTAAAACTATTATAAATTATATGTTGAAGAATATTTGGTCGATTTAGCTATTTTAAACATATTCAATATTGTATTCATCAAGTAGTTATCAAGATGTTAAGTCAACCCAAAACATCACTAAACATAAATCATGGGTCCACTTTGAATTTTTTAAAAATAACTCGACATAGTCTTTACTCACACAAACTTTGGTACACATATTTATTCAGTATTTAAAGTTGAAAATGAGAAGTGACGTGCAACATGTATGTGCTGTTGTATGAGGTTAATATTTAAAACCACTTTTACGTTTCCTACATATTTGTATCGAATACTAATGGAATTATATTTGGGTTATTTATTTTTCATCTTCATGTTATGTACATAATATAAAGTCAGCCGTCCTCGTATGGCATTATTCTGCACAATGGCCTATGACGAACTAAATTCTTAATGGTCATCCATTAGGTTAGTTTTGTGTTTTTTTCTGTATTTCTTCAATCATTATGTTGTGTTTATATTTGGATGCTTGAATGATTTTTGATACTCATAGTCAGATATTGAAAACTGTTAACAGAATTTTATGTTGTATTTGTTGGTTGTGTTTGTGACATTAGTTAAGTGCAACAAAAATATGCTTTGACACGCATGCTGTCTGCATGTTCAAGTTGCAGCCGTTTTAATTTGTGTTTCTTTTGAAAAGCATCTCGTCTACAATTCATTATACGAGTAAGAGTTTGAATATTTATGGTTTAAAAATGTACATACGGGTATTTGGTTACATGTTATGTTTCAAATAACTGTATAAAGATGTTAAGCGTTAAGTGCAATAATATTAACGTGTAGCGAATTGTTTCTGCAAATAATTTTGTTGCGTCTATTTTTACATCTTATTCATTTTACATGTTTATAATTAATTTTCAATATATTACACAGTACAAGTTAAAGTTTAAGCAGACTACACTATTCATTACTTAGGGTTACTGAAGTGACAATTGTAGCAATTCGTTTTGAAAAGTGTATATTTCCTGCTCTTACATCAGATCTCCAACTGAAGAAAATTCTTAAGCGTTTTTTATGTCTTTTTCATTCCGCTAAAGGTTTACGTTGTTTTTGAGCTAAAATTGTATCAGCCGAATGCTGATGACAAAGGCTTAACTAATGATTCTTTATTCGCAATGCTTAATTTGCCATAAGAATAACAAGTAATAGTTAAACAATAGTTAGTATTTTAGTTTACCAATTGTTAACTAATGACTGAGAATTCGGCCATTAGGGGCACAAAAGTGACAATTAACTAAGGAACATCATCTATTTTAACATGCTGTCATCTATAAAATGTGTGTCCTCTTTCAGTCATATTTTTCATACTAAGTCATCTTTTGTCATCATTAATTTTAAATGCATGATCAATATTTGTTTTTATTGAGCTTAGAGTATGAACAGAACAAGCACGGCACGGTTTCTAAGTAGAATGAAAATCGCCACCTTTAACAAATAAAACAAATTTTACTTCACAAACGTCGTGTCGTGCTTTTTTTGTTCATACTCTTAAGGCTTCATTAGTATTTACTTTCTGTTGCTGTTCTGTTCCGTGTCGTTCTATTGTTAAATTTTTGTAGTTAGTTTTTCCGTATAAACGTATCAGCTGTTTTAGTTAAACAGACAACACATACCACGAAAATAACTCAAAAAAATACAAATTAAAGTCTTTTTATTGTACAATATGTCATTACTTTCGACTAAAGTAATGAGTTTTTCGTCATCCATCGTTTTTTTTTTTATTTTTATAACTTTTATAGGTACAAAAACTTAATTAAATTTAAAGAAATTGAAAATGTTTGTAATAAACCAAAAATTTTTTTGTTGTGCAGATGTCAGCTGTTTTGTGCTGTCACTTACAATTACTTAGCAAATTTTTGGTTTCAACAGGTTTGTCCGCAACGGCACGGAAAGTAACAAAACAACTAACGACTTCTACACATTTTCTATTTGACAGAATCAAGTCAGCTGCTTCGGAACGGAACAGAAAGTAAAGACTAATTCTGCCTTTACTGACTGAACTTTCGCTTTTCAAAATAGTAAATGGTAACAATATGTAACAAATGTAAACATTGAAATGAAATAAATTTTTTACTATTTTTCTTAATGTCATCTTTTTACTTTTCCAGAATCTGGTCGCCTTAAATTAACTCAATGTAGATTCAATAAGAAATGTAAAGTAACCAACTGTCTATATAAAAATGTAAACTCTCCCCGATGTTTCTGCTTTATGTATTATTGTACTATGATCAAAACCACCTTCTCCTATTACAGTATAATTAATATTTATATGGAAAATTACGTTTAAAATAATTATATTCACATAATTATTATCAAAACTAACTGAAACAAGATTTAAATATTTCAAAAGCTACATAAGTTTTAATTGGCTCTCTTTCTGTAAGTAAATAAGTTCAAAATCTTTTTAGCATTTGCAAAAAATTTTCCCAAATCAAATGTGAATATAATTTAGTATAATAAATTAACTATGTCATTTCACACTAACAAATTCAACTGTGACAACACGTTCAAATTCACTGTAAACGTTTATAATTTCTTTGAATTTTCAATGCAAATTTTAGAAAATCATTGAAGTATTAAGAACTATTCTACATACTCGTATTTCTTTTAAGTTATTAAACTGTTAATAAAACAATTAAGATTATTATCTTATAAAATAACTACTTCGGAAAATGTTGTTTTAAATCATTGGTTAGTAATTTCAATGCAGGCCTACATACGAGTATGCATTATATTTAAATATTTCTTAACTAAAGAGTAGAAATATTTCATAGTACAATTACTAATAATAAAACTGCTTCCCGCAATCAAGTTTTAATTAATTTAATACTGGTATTCACTTGTTAATAGTGGATTATTGTTTAATTTGCAGTAACTGGAGATTTTACTAGACAGATTTTATGAATTGGTAATTCTAGCGATATGTATTTTAACTAGTTGAAGGCTGTATCGTGTTAAAGATTTACCCCCTTATTTAAAAACGATTATTAAATTTAACAATCGTTTATTAAAACAGATTTGCATATAAAAATTTGCTTAATAAACGTTTGTTTATCTGCCAATTACTTAAATTGTAAACAAATTAAGAAGTGAAATTTCGAAAATTTAAAGAAATTACTAAGGAACTTATATGAAAATAAGTAAGAGTGCTATATTCGGCTATGCCGTATCTTATATACCCTTCACCTTTGTTGCGGATGCATAATTATATTATATACATACATACATATATATATTATATTGTTACGTTTTTACCTTTTACCGTGGTTTATTTCCTTTAAATAAACCGGATTCTTTTTAATAAAAGCGTCAAGTAGTTTGCAGAAAATATGTATAACGAGTCTTTATTTATTTAAATGTACACAAACACAATTAAAAATTAACACACTGTCTTCTTTTATGTACATACGAGTATTTTTTGTTGTATAACTTAAAAATGTGGAATTCATAACAGATGTCGAATACGACTTATAGACCTGGCCAATCCGATCAATGCAATGAATGCATAACGCATCACAATACCCAATACTTTGAATAAATTTATATTGTACAAATATTTCAAAATAAAAGCTACAAATTTTAAAAGATTCCACATTTATAAGTTGTTCACCCATACATAAAGGAAATTTTAAAAATTACAAATAAAGAATAAACGTAAAAAATCGATAATCTTTCGTAAAATAAATTCTAAGTTAGTTTAGTTTAAAATATTTTGTTCAAAAACTTAATTTTTACTGGTTTTTCTTTGTAGGTAGTATATTTACAGCAATAATAATTTATTATTAAAATTTAACTATGTTAAACATTTTTAAAACGCTAATTTTTTACCAAAAAAAATTTTAAAACTACGCTAATTTTAAATTTCCTGTTTTCCCCGAAAATTTTAAATTTGTTCCCGAAATTCCCGGCCATTATTTTTCGAGAATTCCCGAGATTTCTAGGACGGTAATTTCTGGACCCCAAACCCTAATTGTACGTTAAATAATTTCATCATATTTGATTAATTTTTATTTATGAAAAAACAAAAAATAAGTCTAAAATACGTAATTTTAAATTAAAAAAATATTGCCACATAGGTGTTTTCAACACCAACAAAATTAGTTAACAACTGAAGCTTATTTTAACGAATTTTAAGCGGAAGTTGTGAAATAATAACTATGAGTATATATGTTAAACCAATTATCCAATATAATAATTGAAACAAACAAAATACCTACTCTTCCTCTTGTTTCCTGATAACAATTCCATAAGCTTTCTTCGTAATTATAGGCAATAATGAAGTGTAGCTGTTACTTTTTTGTATTTATTTCTAAGTATATTTTTTATCTATTTTGAATTTTTTGTTTATTTAACCGATTTTTTATCATGTTTATTTACCAACTGACGCATGATCGATTGTTATCATCAACAGTGTCGTTGTCAACATTATCATCTCCATTACCGACATTGTTGGGATTTTTATCGCCACTTTATTTATACAAATGTGCTTTTGTTATATTTGTTTTAATTTTATATTTCAATTCCTTTCTTTTATTTTTTGTTTTTACTGTTACTATTCATATCTTAAAATATTCGTTAGTTTTAGCTTTATGATGACTAATAAACGTTGCCATTGTTCAAATATTGGTTGGTTAAACAAGTGTTTAGTTTTTTTTTCTTTTAGGAGGGGAATTATTTGTGTGTGTCTATGGGAGTTCAGTATATGTAGATATTTTAAGAACTTTTATACATACTTTTAGTACAGCATAGGCTGTACTAAAGTACATAGACTAAATGGATTTAGATAAAAACAAAAAGTGGAAAATTGTATACATAATATATATATTGACAAAACTAAAGAGGATTAGATAGGCTGGAGTTATGCTAACGGAAATTATACATAGAAATAGGTAAATAAGTAGACATTAACGGTCGTTTTCACCAACCAAAATTAATAGTATATGTTTAACTGAAAAGTTTACTAACTTCCTCCCAGTTTGACTTAGAAACACTTTTTAACTGCCAGTTAAAGATTTTCTTTTCATTCTCATTTAGTTATATAACTTAAAAATAATTACTTTAGCAATCCTATGTATTTTCAAAATTAAACGCCAAATACATAATTATTTATTATTAACTGTTATAATAATTCATATTATGATTAATGTACAGAAACAAAAAAAAATACATTAAAAGGTCTTACAGTAGAGGACAAAATCTTATTTACAGACCTCATCAGAAAATCATTAAGAATGTCAGGAGTGCAGAGGGGATAGGTAAGTACCGATTTTAGGAGATTTTTTAAATAAAATTGCAGCCTAAGCAAATATGCCACGAGGATTGCTTAATTTTGGACCTACGAAAGTTCAACCATCGGTAGCAATCGAAAGAATTCATAAAAAATGTAATTTCAATACCTTTTTTGACCATTAAAAAGGTAATTGTCGTTACTTTATAAATGTGCTGTTTTCAAATTTCGGAAACAAACATCATGTATTGTAAAATTTTGCACAGGATGTGGTCAAGTAAAAAATCTTATTCAATTCTTTGAAATATTTTTTTAAGGAATGGGTTTATTTTCAAACCAAAGGAAATTAATAACAAAAAAAAATTTTTTTTAAAGTAACGCTCGTTACATTATAAAAAGTTAAACGGTTTTTGTGTTTGAATTCATTTATTATGGGTAACAAAAAGCAGCATATTTTTGTTAGTAAAAAGAAAATTAAATTTAATCCTTCGGAAAATGACAGATACATTTATTTTATGTAATATTAGCGGAAATATAAATTAAAAATAATAATTTTATTTTTGAGCTTTAAGTGGTCATTTTATGTGGAAACACCCATATTGGACTTAGGTAAATAAAAGTAAATTCCTTGACAAAATTTTTACGTGCTCTTGAATGAGAATGGAAACTTCTTACAATAGTTGCAGTTTAGTATATAGCTCACCAAACTAATATTTATGATATGATGGGCTATTTTTTATACATGCTTAAAACAGTTTATCTATAGGTTATACTTAAGTAGTGATTTTTAATGGTTTTTGCTTTATTGTCAGCCTGAGAAATTTCTCGGTATGTCTTTTAGTACTTATCCCAAGTATTATAGTTCAATCCCAGAAATATGTGTATCGAATAATATTGTTTGTTCCAATAAATTTATCACAGAGAATGTATTTAAAATTACGTCAGCAAAAGGGTTTTGAGTGCACTAATATTTTACATATACCCATTAACATATTTAAGCGCTATGTTGATGTACACGATCAATATCAGTATGTCTTCCATTATCACATTAGGTTAATTGATATTGGACGCAAATTTGACTTATATGTTCTAAAAAAGTTTTAATAAAATCTTTCTTAGAAGTACTCTTTGGACATTTGTGCAACATTTTAAAACTCATTCATATCTACAGCATATTCCGTTGTGTAATATTCATTATTTGTGCCATTTAAGAAATTAACTAAAACAATTATTTTAGTTAAATTTAACTCCAACTTTCCTATGAAATTTGCAAGTTAAATTTTGACTTTGTTTGGTGAAAAAGTGACAGTTATAGTCACTTTTAAAAAGTACTATTAATGATGTTATAAAAAATACAAGTAAACCTTAAACACAGATCTTAAACAAAAATAAAGCAAAAATTATATTAAAAGAAACTACTACTACTACGTTCAGTATAGCAACAATGACTGTGCAAGAAAATACAACAGCAGTGTGAATACCGCCAAAAGAATACGTGTGAATCTTGCAATTAAATATTCATATCGTAGTGAACCGGATCCAAAATTGTATGAGCATATGGCCAAGATATAAATATATAGCAAAATAGACAGATATACCAAACAGATAGTTTTTAAAAAGGCTACCGTTTGGCAAGCAATTTCCAGTTGTTGTCTGTAGAACACCCCTTTCGTCACCTCTTCAAATACTACTTCAAATATTTATATAGAAGAATATCTGCAGAAGCGCTTGCTGCCTGTCATTGGGCGTTACCACTCGTTTGTAAAGTTTTGGCTGCAATAGTTTGGTATCCAAGAAAACAGGTCAATTCTCCGCAGCCTCGGCCAATTGCGAAAAATTGCTTAGTTTGTACGCGGTACGCTTTTTTGTTAATTTCGGTGTGCGTTTTTTAATTTTTCCAAAATGTGATGAAATCTTTATTTTTACTAATTTTTAATTGCAGTTTTTTATTAATTCATTATCATGAAATCTATATGTCGAAAAAGGACGCCATTAAATGTGTTTTAAATACGAATGTATAATAAATGAATATGTACATACTATCAAATGTTATTGCTAAAGATGAATACGTTAAAAATGTTTGTTTGAAAATAAAATTAACATTTTAAACATGGAAATATAAATTCTTGTATAGCCTGATGGTTTGCACTGTAGACAAAAAGCAGGGTTAGAGTTCCAGTGTAACCCTAACAAATTGTATTGAAAAAAAATCAAATAGAAGTACTTAAAATAGAAAACAAAAATAATTAAAAGTGTACCAAAATGTGTACGTTCCAAATAGCATATTGTGAGTTTAATTTTGAGTGATTATATGCTTACGAGTATTTTATCTTTATTAGCTCGTTTATTAAAAAAAGGCTTTTTCTATTATTACTTTTACTGTTAATCGTTGATCTCTTTTTAAAAAGTTTCATATAAAATTTATGACATTAAATAAATGTAAAATTATTTCAATAAATATTTTAAATAAAAAATAAATTATAAACTTGGTGAGTTTTTTTAAATGGCACGTTTTTTCTCCATTTTGGTGCGTTTTGAAATTTCAAAGTTGACAACGCTGCGTATTGTTGAAGGCAAGTTAAATCTAACTAATGTTGTGCAACAGTTAATGCGAATTTGTCAAAACAAAAACAAGGTTTTTTATGAATCTTAGTTTCTACATTTCTGAAATGAATCTCAATTTGTTGGTCAACAGTTTTGAATTGCTTTTTTTGTTACATTAATAGTAAAACATTTATGCGAACGGAAGAAAGTTTTATCCTATCAACAAATTTCGCAGCCTAAACAAAACATATGATATGACAATTTTTACATTAAGATAACAAAAAAATTCTCTCATATTTTATAGATCACGTAATAAAGATTTTAGCCAGAATTGTTCTAGGAATTTCAAACATACTTCTAATATACATATATGTTTAATATATCACCTAACAAAACTTGTAATTAGAACGATGTGCATTTTAATTTTTAAAAATATTTCAAATATTTCAAAAACTTGTAAAAATAACGACAATAAAAACGTTAACTAATTAGTTGATATTATAAAAATATAAATGAAATTCTAAAATAAGATAATTCTAGCAAATAATAATTTATACCTAAAAATAAAAAAAAAACAATTATTAAATAAAAACAAATCAAGCTAAATTATGTTTGAAAATACCTACTTTTTTGTTTTTATTTCAACAAATAAATATTATATTTATTTTCAATAATTCTCTTAGTAAGAGTAATTTTATTTTTTTAATAATTTACAATTATGTAGCTATCTATTGTAAATTTGAAGTATGCACTTACTTGTAGTAGTACGTAATGAAAATCAATATTTAAATAATTTATTTATTAATAATTATAAATTACTGTATTTCGTATAACACTTTGAAATATTTAGTTTGCTGCAAAGGTTAGACAAATTATATTTATAGATTTAAGTATAGGTAAGGGTTTTTTTTTTTAATTTATAAAAAATCTCTTTGTGTTTCATTTTTTTAAATACTTTTATTATCTTATCTCAGTAAATTTTATTAAAAAAAATTATATTTTATCTACGAAATAATTGTTTGTTGTAGAGAAAAATTAATTTACCGTCGGTAGGTTAATACAAAACACAGCAGAAATCCGATTTTGTTTTGTTTAGACGAATACAAGTGATATCTCAAAGAATGAAATTTATTTTGATTGTAACAAAATTAACATTATTATCAAATAAACAAACTAAGTTATTTTCGCCCCTACACTAAACAGACTAATCAGAGACTGGGAATCAACTATGTTCCTCTTAGTAAGGGAAAGGAGTGATATATTACTCAGTATATCTACTTATATTATATATACATACATACATACTATATATTGATAAAATTGGAAATTTTGATTTGATCAAATTTAATTCAATTTACTATATGTCAAACATTTAATTGAAGTCATCCACCTGTTGCGGTTTTACTTAATAATTGAAAGAAAACAGATACAAACATAGATAGTTCAAGCCACTTTAAAAGTTATATACAATTTTCAAAATTAGAAACATTTTGTAAAAGTTAAAAATTCTGTATTTTTTTGTAAAATTTTGGAATTTCTTTTCGTTTAAGGAAAATTTAATATTTCTGAAGTTTAAAGTCAAGCCCAAAGTACTTAACAAAATTGTTTGCTTTAATAAATACGAAATTTATTTCAAAATTTTTACAATTATTTCAGTTTTTCTCGTGTTATGCAAAAGAGCTAAGTTCAATTTTTTTTTCAAAATTGTAAAGTGTACCTCATTTTCTTTAACACAAAAACTTGTTTATTTTTTTTAAATTAAATGAAGACAAATCTCCTATTCATTTAACAATTGGCCACTTGGTCTCAGGCCACTTACTATTCATATATTTTTTCATACATATATAGTTTGTTATTAGCTAAATAGTTTTTATTGTCTCATTCATTGTTACTTACATTCAGAAACAATTAAATTGTCAAAATAATCTACAAAACCCTCTTACTCTCTTTGCCTGTTTATCGGTCTGTCGTTACTTTTCGCACACAATCAAAATATGAATAAAAGTGAAAATTTAAAATAATAAAACAAAAGGAAGTTTAATTATTTAACAACATTTAACATGTAAGAGGTCACATGCATTATAATAGTCAAGTCAGTTTAAGTCAGCATTTAACAACTCAAGACAGTGGCATCAGCCAAGTCAAACACCAGTTTTGCCATTGTGAAAATAACAAACAAACAAAAACAACTTAAATACACTTGCCAGATTATAATTGTTGCAGCAGCCACAAAAACAACAACGAAATATTATTTAAAATATTTATCTTATGAAAAATATCATTCAGGTCAGTGTTAAAGTTTAGAAACAAATTTGTGTAGAGTTATTATAAAATTAAAATTAACAAACTGAGAATATGTTAAATGAAAACATTTATCACTTCACTTTACTACACGGTCGTTTAATTATGGTGTGGAAACTTAATATAAATTTTTTAAATTATTATTTTAAGATCTTTTGTGTGCTGTAGCGATTTTTTGAGAGATATTTACAGTAGTTACATATTCTATTTTAACTTTGAAAGTTTCCTTTAACCAAGTATGTATATCAATTACATAAAACTCTTTTGCGATCCTTCTAAAGCCAATATTAACAGTTTAAGTAAGGAGTGCCCCATTAAAAATTTTATGTATTGTGAATTAAGAGTAAGAGCAAATATTTACCCAAAAAAGCATAACCATTATTTTAGCACAAATTTGTTAGACGATGGTTTGTAGTAGCAAACATAATGAAATAAAATAAAACTAAACTTCTAAACTTAGTCAAAGTAGCCAAATAAGTTTTATTTTTCTTTAGACAAATAAGTTTTCCAAATTAACATATGATTATGTATTTTTCGTCAAATATTTAAACTAAATTATTTTCAAGCTACCCAGAAAAAGAAAACAAGAAAAATCGCCGTAGACTTATAACACTGTGCAACAAAAACTAGAGCAACTGACAAACCAATGATATCTGATATAATATCTTCAAGTTGGGATATCTGAATGCAAGTTGGAGGTTACCGAGTTATTTAGCGATATCAACTGTGTTTAGTATGAATTACATTTATGAATAGAAAACTGTAATTTAGACTGTTTTTCAATCAGTGTACGATATTGGATGATACGCATAGATCACATCCAGCCTGTACTGTGGAGATTATTACGGTTGTAGCGGAAACATAACTCGCATAATTCCAAAGATACCGATTGCAATGCTTAAAAGAGTGATCATAATTGGACCTTCTGAATGGATGACCTACCGCGTGGTCACAGCAACATTTAAATTAATTTTTTAATTTAAAAAGTAGATATCAGAGACTTTTCTTTCTGTTTAAATAAAAAGTCATTTAGTGGAGGTTGTTATTAAAAATATTATTATTAACAGCAAAGTTTATTAATCTATTGCATTTAAAGCCGATCGGTTTCGGGTTTTTTCAGTTTTTGGCAGGACATATGATCAATATTTTTAAATGAATTGATAAGATTCTTTATTGCAAAGTTTTCGATTATGGTAGGTTTCTATAAAGTTTCTTGCTTCGAAATGCAAGGAAATACTTAACCTTTAACAATTAATGTAATACAAAAATTATTTTAAAAGAATTCAATGATTACAACTAAGAGCTGTTCAACTTATTAAATTATGAATATTTTTTCTTGCATCTGATCTGTCTCAAATACTTTGATAGTGTACAAAGCTTTAATATATACATATATGTGTTTAGAATTATTCTCTGTTAATAATAGAAAAACAAAATAGGTTTTAATTTTTTTCAATTCTAAATTTATAATTTTTATACTCAAAACAGTTTAAATGTAGTCATACTTTTTGATGTGTAATTAAATGCACAAATTATAATAAGAAGTTACTTGAAAGTATACCTAATAATTTGTTTGGAAACTTATATAAGTATCTAATAAATCAATAAAAAGAACATTTTACTAACGTTTTTAAATAAAAAAGCGTTAGTAATTTTTGTTTATTTTATACACAAATATTTGGAATGAAAGTCATATAGATTCTAATCTCGCTTTATAGAAGCCTAAAACATAGGTATGTATATGATTCTATACTATCTTTAGATATAACTGTTAACATTATTTATTAATCCATCACTATTTCAAGATAATAGTATTAAAAACTCACCTTTTAATTAAGTTCTCAAATAGCAAACAGCATTTTAAAAATTGTTCTTCAATTCGTGTCTTTTTGACAATTTTGTTTAAAACAGAAACATTTGTTGTTTTTTACAATTTGTTTTGTTTAGTAATTTTTACAATTTCTTTCAATATAAAAACAATTATGCAATTATTAAAATAAAATTAAATATTATAGAAATTGAAAAGTTTTTTTTTACAATTAACAGCAGCACAAGTAATTCACCTTACGCAAGGGGTTTTTTTATAATTTTTGTTGTTTTTACTTATATGTATATATATAAAAAAAGTTGTTTTAGTTACTGTCTTGTTCTTCTTGTTAATTATAATTATAAATATAAAAACACTAGGCAACACTTGAATATACAATTAATTCCATATTGTTGTTTTGCAAAAAAAAAAGTTACTTGAACTGAAACGTTAAACTTTTTGTTGAATCAGCTTTTTTAATTTTTGTTGAGACAAAAGTGGCAAACCGTGAAACAAACAAATAAACAGTCTAAAAAGCTATAATAACAACAACTACGACGATGTCTATAATTCCAGCAGTTTTGAGACGGTGTCAAATAACCGTAAAATGAAACAAACAGAACAAATTAAATATATATTACTTTAAAAAAAACGTACTATTTGCGTAAAAATATTTTTTTTAGTTTTATTTGGTTACAATTCATTTTTTTTTCAGAAAACACGAGTTTAAAATAATATTGTTTTTTTTATTCGAGATTAGAGTGTATTAAACGCGCGTTTTTAGCGTAAAACACGTTGTTAACATGGGCTCTTGTGATCGACGAATGACAAAACTAACCTGTAGCTTAACTCTAGCAACCCCGCGACCAAAGCATTTTCATTTAGCTTGTTTTGTACAAAACCGTATATACACATACTACATACTGTAAGTACACATCACAAAACAATACAAGTACTATTCTTCTATTATATCACCACTAATACCATAGAGTGCAAGGCATACACACATCCACATGCTCACTCACTCACTCTTTCTCACGTATGTACATAGATACATTTACTCATATTAAAATGGTTGTGATAATTATAAAGGTGTTAGTTAATGAGTGTATGTGTGTGTTTATCGTTTAGTTTGTATTGGCGCTGTACGAGTAGAATTATTACAATTGGTGTTTATAACGAGGATGATTGTGTTATTTCGTTCGTTTAAAATTGTATTGCTGTGCAACAATGCGAACATGAAAAACTGCCACGCCGGCGATATCACTTTTTGATTGTTGACATTAGAGAGTCTAAGAACTCTGCGAACAGAATTTTGAAAGAATTTAATAATTTTCTAAATTTGTCCAAAATCGATGTCGATTTTAAATATAAATATTTAAAATTGTACAATGGCTAAGCTATTTACAGTCATGGTGTAAAAAGCAATATTTAAAAAAACGTATGAGGATATGAAACAATTTTGTAATTTTAATTTTCATTTTTTAAATAAAGCACACGCATACACATTTTTTAAAGATCTAGCCTTTAAAATCGAATAAGAAACAAAAAGATTATTAACAATTTACATGTAAAAAGTGCCGTACTTTGAGCAGCCAAAGCGCCGCCTCTGAAGGGTTTGTGAGGTTTATTTACAAAACTTAGGCACTAATTTTGTAAATCACTTGAGTTCAACGCATCACCTACGCTTTTGTGAACGCATCTCCAAAGTAAATCACTGCGTCATTGCGTTTAGCAAACGCAGGAATATTACATTGTTACAATACTGTCAAATCATTGCGTGGTTATTGTTGCCATTGTAAAAATAAAAATTTACATAAAGCTACACTTATTTTGCATTGGCAATCAGCTGTTCAATAATTTTGTTTGGTTATTTATCAAGAAAATATTTCAAACTGTGTAGAAAAAGGCTTTTAAAGCAAATAACTATAAATGCAAAGATACAAAGAGGTATAAAAAATGTTCGCATTTATGGATATGACTTCTTCTTCGGATAATGAAGATTCTTCGAGCGTGCTAGACATATCTATTGAAATCCCCAATTGCGCTCTACTATCAACATCATGAATTTAAAGAATAATGAGTAAATAAAATAACACTGTGGAGATTTACAATATATTTAATTTACTTTTTAAAGATTTCAGATGAACTTCCTAATGAGGAAGAAAACGTTTTCAAATATTACGTATATATTACATATGTATGTATATGTACATATTACACTTTAAATTGAGCTGCCGTTGTGGCCCTAAGAAAAATTTTAGTAGTATTTTATACTAAACTAGCGGACCCGGCGAACTTTGCCTCGCCCCAATTTTAAGCCTTCAAACAAACTTTAGAGTAATAATATAATACAACAGGAATAATTTTACACAAAATTATGTACAAAAAAATCAATTTATCCAATTTTCCGACTTTTGCGGAGAGATTTTCCAATTTTCCGCCATTTCCCATGATTTACATCAAGAACTTTCTATTTTTCCATTAAAGAATAATTTCACACAAAATTTCGTACAAATAAATCAATTTTCAATTCTTCCAATTTTCCACAATTTCTCATGTTTTACACCAATAACTTTCTATTTTTTCATTTGGAAAGCCATTAAGGAATAATTTCACACAAAATTTCGTACAAAAAAATGAATTTTCCAATTTTTCCAATTTTCCGACTTTTGCGGAGATTTTCAAATTTTCCGCATTTCGCATTTTTCGCAATTTCCCATGATTTACACCAAGAACTTTCAATTTTTCCATCAGGGAATAATTTCACACAAAATTTCGTACAAAAAAATCAATTTTCGATTTTTCCAATTTTTCGCATTCCGCAATTTTCCATGTTTTACACTAAGAACTTTCTATTTTTTGATTTGGAAAGCAATTAAGAAATAATTTCACACAAAATTTCATACAAAAACTCGATTTTTGAGATTTCCCATTTTCCGACTATTCCGGAGGGATTTTTAAAAATTTTCTTCCGTAAAAACCTTCTCCTCGAAAATACGAACAACTGACAAAAATTTTACAGAAATCGGCCAGCCGTTCTCATTTTATGAATTACTATACATTTTTTACACCATTTTTATATATATAGATTAAATTAATATGTTTGTATATATATATACTTACATCGTCTTAATGAAGTTCCTTTCGTTTTTTAATAATATATTAATTTAACTTTTAAAAGTAACGCCAAGAAAATAGAGGCGTTAAATTTGACAACGCAAGTGATAATAAATGTATAAAATACACAATTTCAAATAGTTGTATTAACAACAACGTAAGAATCAGCTGTAACAACGCAAACAATCACTTGCTACAACGCCGTGATATGCAAAATGTAATTTAACCCAACGCTCAGGCGTTGCGTTTTACAAAATTAGGGCCTTAAACTACGCCTATGTAAAATTTTATTCCGTTCAGACTGCATTGTTACCACAATGCAGTGGCAAAATATAGTAAAAAAAAAAAACTATTTTTTATACCCTACACCACCATAGTGGCCCAGAAATATTGGTTCAACACCCACCTTAAAGTATACTTTCTGCGTCGGTTTAACGATGTCCGTCCGTCCGTCTGGCTGGCTGGCTGTCCATGTAAAGCTTGTGCGCAGAGTACAGGTCGCAATTTTGAAGATATTTCAATAAAATTTAGTACGTGATATTTTTTCGGCCCAAGGATGGATGGGATTGAAACTAGTGTAAATCGGTCCATTATTTCACCTGACCCCCATACAAATGTCCTCCCGAAATTGGGGTTTACTGATCATCAAAAATGAGTGGTAAATGAAGACAAATCACATCTGCAAATTTTGTGCAGATCGGTCCATAATTACTCGTAGCTCCCATATAAGCCCCAATTCCGAAAATCACTTTAAAGAACATAACTCTCTCAAAAATGTTGGTATCCAAATCATATTGCACGAAAATATATTTCATATGTGCACAAATAATATGGTCTAATTTTATTATGATCGGTCCATAATTAGTCGTAGCTCCCATATAAGGCCCACTTCCGAAAATCACTTTAAAGAGCATAAGTCTCACAAAAATGTTGATATCCAAATAATATTGAATGAAAATATATTTCATATGTCTAAAAATAATACGGTACAATTTTATTATGATCGGTCCAAAATTAGTCGAAACTCCCAAATAAGACCCACTTCCGAAAACCACTTTAAAGAGAATAACTCTCTCAAAAATGTTGGTATCCAAATAATATTTAACGCAAATATATTTCATATGTATGCAAATAATATGGTCTAATTTTATTTGATCGGTCCATAATTAGTCGAAATTCCATATAAGACCCTCTCCGTAATTTACTTTAAGCTCCATAAATCTTTTGAAAGTATTTATATCGAGATAAAGTTGAATATAAAGTTGAATAGACATCATGACACTAAATTTTTGGATGATCGATACACAATAGGTTATATCTACCATATAATGCCCATTTTTGAAAAACTGTTTTATACCTATACTGGGTGTAGGGTATTACATGGTCGGGCTTGACCGACTATACTTTCTTACTTGTTATAATTTGTTTATCAATGAAAGGCATAATTTGTTTCTCAAATTAAAGGCTAGTAAGTATTGGCTATAAAAGGGTTGCAACTACAAATATTTGATAGAAAAACTTTAATGTTATAGTCATTATTAAAAATTTTTATATTTACCAAATGTTGGTTATTTGAGAATGTAAAAGCAAAATAATAAGCCAATTCAGTTCGAATGTTTTAAGAATTAGATATTAAAAATCTAATTTAACTTGTTATCTCCAAGAGAAATTGAAGAAGCTATTGCCCGCTAAACGTGTACATGTACGAGTATGTTGTGCTATGTGGTATAAAATTCTTCTGCAAATAAAGTTACAGTGAAAGGATCGTGCTACCGAGAAATGTTAACAACTGCATTTTAGCCTATTATTGATAATATGATAGAATTTATACGAATCAAATCATTTAAAGCCTTAAAACTTAAAATCTTTCTAATACAATACAAATTAGAATTAATAGTGGTAAAACCTTGTTAAAGTAATGAGTTAAAATGTTATAATTTAAGTAGTGAAATAAAATAATATGTATTAGCATTTTAATTCATTACGTAGTAATAACATTTTTTGCTGTGTACCTTTCTATACATACAAATTTATGCAAAGTGCTACCATAAATCGGAATATGAAAAACTCCAAACATGTAACTGATGTTTAAAATTCAAACATTGAACAGTAAGGAATGCTGGAATGAAATAATTTGTATTATTTTTGATTTTGAACTTTTCTGAACATCTGTTGATTTGTTTTCCTGTAATAAGATATTTTTTTATATATGAGAGTTGGTTTAAAAAGCTATTCGAGGTATTCTAATACAATTTTTAGCTGTTCTTCAAGTTTCCTCGGTTTGTTTTTCGTTCCTTTTAGCCCAAACAAATGAAATTGTTTGAAATTTTTATGAAAAATTGGCAGTATACACTCTCTGACAATTAATTTTGTAGATAATTTTAATCTCATTCGTGATTTATCCATGCTCTATAAGAAATCTGATTCTGATTCAGTTCCGTGAAACCACAAAAAAGCCTATTTTTGTATATTAATATCATTTATTATAAAAACTTAACTCACCAATAATACATTTAAATGATTTGATTATTTTTTTTAAGAATAGCTGCTGACTACATTAATTAAATGAAAATTAAATACTAGTTTGCAATTAATGAAGGAAATCTATGCAGTCGCAGAGTTAGTTACCGTTAAAAATTAATAAATGTTTTTTTTTTTTTTGCTGAAAACAAACTTTCATAGAAAAATATATTTTTGGTCAAAAATTTAAAATAAAAAAATAATTTGGTGAACATTATCATTCGGAAAATTTTGTGAAAAAAGCAAACTGATTAGAAAAGCTTTTAATAAATTTATTGTCTATACACAATATATATATCTAACAAATCAAGGTAATCATGTTTTTTATTATATCTCAGCTATTTATACACCGATTTTTAATAACAAATTCACAAATATATATCTTCAGAAATTTGATTTGATTTCTATTATATACATGCTTCATTTAATTAAGTGCTAGAAGAATATGTGGGATGAATCATATGGATCTAAAATCCTGTTATTGTGCTTATAATATAAAAAAATAACAGTTTTTCTGTTATGATTCGGTTAAAAGGTTTAAAATCTCTGCTCCTTAGTTGTATTAAAATAGCACAATTTAAATGATTTTATTAACTAACTACCCTGATTTAAAATGGTAGTTGTGGCTGTAGGTTGAACCTAAATATAAACATGATCATTGAGCAATAAATTTACACTTAACATTTAATATTTCATAAATATTTCTTGCGCTATAGAATGGGACTTTAAATAAGTTTGTACGTTTATTTGGTATATATTCTAAATAAAAATCATTTTCTTCTTGTATCCATTAACATAAGTTTGAATACTGTATTTTTATTTTTTTTAAAGGATTAAGTTTTCTGGTCCTAATATTAAAAAAATACTTTATTATTTTTTATACAAATTATAGTATAAAGTAGGGGTTTTTAAAGTAGTTTTTAATCAAACAAAATTGTATTTGCTACTTGTCTCTTATCAATAACTGATATTGTATGTATGTACACTCACAAGAAAGTTGATGGATATGTAGTCGTTTTATTAGAAATGTCGCTGCATTTATTCAATCAATTGAAGAGCGTTGATTGTAGTCAGTTATCCGCATACAGTATTTATAATTTACAATTTATTATGATTTGAAACTTAAAAAAAGAGTTCATTGATTCTTGGAAAACCAAAAAAAAAATATATAAATGTATAACTAAAAGTGGTTTGTGGTAAAATGTGTAAAAAATGGCGTGGTAAATATTCTTAGAAATCTGCTAAAAATTAATGGAATATATTACGCACTTTATACTTATATTAAACAAATAATTACTTTTTTTCGGATTACAAATCAACATTTGTACAAATTTTCCATTTGCCAGAAATGGAAAAACATACATACATATGTACTTTGTATATACATTTATTAAAAACCCAATTATATATTATTTTGCACAATGCTTTTAACACAGTTAACACTCATAAATAACACTTTTACAATAAGTTGTTACCTAAATATTAAAAATATTTTCTAGTACAGTTGTTTAAATATGACTTGCCGTTAAATACTAAATAGTGTAAAATCATAAATCCTTTGGTTTCACTATAGACATATTTTTAGGCACTGTCTAAAACGTCTATACATACTCGTATACTCCAATATCTACCATATTATTTACATTATTTCTCTGTTTTGTTTGTTTATTTAGCTTTTTTGAAAAAGAAAAAATATATTCGTTATCTTTGAATTAATAATGGCAGAGTTATAGGGTTTCCACTTTAGATATTTGTGGAGTGTTTTCATAATTTTAATAAAATTGTGTAACAACCACAATGCTGTATTAAAACCACACATTAATGTATTTCTATATTAAATATGCAACATATTTTGAAATACAGTGGACGAAGATGTGTAAGCAAACCAAAATATATGTAAAGCGTGATCCATTTCGAGGTTCCCTACTTTTTTAAAGAAAAAACACAGAAAACTCAAATTTAATGGGGAATATTTATTATCATTTGAAAGAACATTCTTTGGCATTTACATTTTGAATATTATGTCTATTAATATTAATCTGCTACGTCGCAGATGGTCTATCCGTTGAGTCCAATTTTCGATGACTCTTTCGAGCATTTCGACTGGTAACTGACTCGACTTGATGTTTTCCTCCAATACCTGAATCGAAGCGGATTTGTCCGCATAAACTTTAGATTTTACAAATCCCCACAGAAAAAAGTCTAACGGTGTGATATGACACGATCTTGGTTTCCAATCGACCGACCCAAAACGTGAAGTGTTCTCTCAATAAATCCATTGATTGATGCGATGTGTGGGAAGTGGCGCCGTCTTGCTGAAACCAAATGTCACCGAGACCACGAACTTCAATTTCAGGCATCAAATAGTCGGTTATCATGGCACGATAGCGGTCGCACACATTCCTCACAGAACGTGAATTTTCGTAATAAGTTGAACAATTTATAAACGTTGTTCAGGCGTAAGTCTTTCCATTATGAAATGCCAAACAATACTTAACAAAAATAACATAACAGCATGACACGACTCACACAAAAGGCTATTGAAAAAAGTATTTCTACTCGAATCACCCGTTATATACTCGTAAGTGGGATATATGGCATAGCACTCAAATCGGAAGTAGGGTCCTCATGGAAATAGTAATACAAAAACAGATGAGGAGATAAACCATAGAGAATACCTTTGATTTCGTTATCCACAAATCCTAATTCTTTGCTTTTCATTTATTTTCCAATTAGATTTTCTTGTCTTTTGGAGCAAAACAATCAAGTATATGGATATGAAATATTTTATCGCTTTTTCATTTCTTATCGGATCTGTGCAAATATTGGGTTTGCATAAAAGTTTCCATAATAAAATTCACCAACCATTTTATATATAAAATATATCTTTACATTTTAAAACCATTTTAATTTTTACTTTATTAATCAAATTTCATTCAATTATTTGCTCCATACATTCTTAAATTTGATCAAGAACCCATTTGGCAATGACATAGGATTGAAGCCCCGGCCTTCTAAATCTCAATGTTAAAATTGTTGGAAGGTATTCAGTTGTTTTCTAAAATTATTAAAATATATGACTGTGTCGTTGTGTTCCAAATATCGTGGCATATTGCAATTTGTCATAAAAGGTGCTGACAGCCCTTTTATAACATTAAAAACCCTAAGTTGTAAAATTAACTTGTTTCATCATTGATAAACCATTATACAGGTGAAAGATTAAAATTGGAAACCCTAAACACACCCCATTAAAGTCTCCAGGTTAAAAATAACAAAAAGGCAAACAGAACAACAACCAGAACATACATATTTGTTTTATTTTATTTTTTCATTAAATTTGTAAAATATAGGACTAAGCCAAACTTAAACATTCAAATACATACATATGTATGTACGTTTATCAGACGAAGAAAAATACTAAATAAATACAGCAATAACAAAAACTACAAAACGAAAACAAATACAAATAAAAAAGAAAAAAGAAAACAAACACACACAACATTTGTATTGAAAAGCAAGAAAAATAATTGAAATTCTAAAAAATTAAAGGTATAAATGTATTTGATTAAAGTGAGAGTCATAAAAACAGAAACAACAAAACACCGGCTTAAATATATAGACACGTAAGTACAAACACACGCACACACCAAAGATATGGGTTGTCCCGAGCAGACTCGTGTAAACGAGTACAAATGTGTGTGATTGCTGCTGCTGCAATTGTTTGTACATTTTATCTAAGGTAAACGACGAGTTGTTGTAGTTTAACGCGGTTTAATCTCTATTTTAATTTTATTCTCAAACTTAATGTCAGGAACACAACTGGATCGAACGACGAATTTGGACCAACACGACGACTAATTGATGACAATGCTCTGTGTAATTTCGTCGTATGAAGCACAATAACGACGAAAATAATAAAAAATTTTAATAATTTATAGTTTTTGTTTTTTATAGTTAACTATATTGTATATTTATTTTAAATTATAGAAAGAAAAACAAACCATAAATAAAGAAAATATTAACATTATTTACTAAAACATTAGAAACTAAAACGTATTGTTTGTTCTTTGTTAGCCGGCTTAAGAAATAGAAATATTTTAGAGTTCGGCGCATATGACGAATTTAGCCGAAGCAGTTATTGTGTGTATTTTCATATACATACTCAAATGTGTTTTATTTTTAGAGACGAATATTTGCGACCAAAATTTCGTCGCTCGTCCCAGTTGTGTTTTTAACATTAAGGTAAAATATTGCATGAGTTTCGTTTCATTTGTATGACTGTATTTATGAACGAACGATTTTACTGAGTGTGTTTGTTTGTTATATCATTTAAGTTATAAATGTTTTATTAACAAAGATAACCATTACTAATAAATAATATGCACACACGTACACAATTAACAACACATTTTTCGTTAGATCGTTCGTTTTTCAATTTAACAAAAACAACAACAATTTTAGAATTCATACTAACTATACAGGCATACAGTGTTGGAACAAATAAAAGTAACGATACTACTCAGTTCATTTTTATTAATATAGCAATAATATAAAAATTTATACATGAATGTGACATAAAATTAAAATTTTTAATACTTCTTCGCACCTACGATTCATATTTTTGAACATATTTCGGTATGTATGGAATTCAATTCTTTATTGATATATTGATTTTAGGTTTATATCCTGTCATTTTCTTTGTAGAACTTCCCAAGAAGGAGCATAAATTCCCCTAGAAGCTACATTTCTTCTCTACCATAGGGTAGCATTTGATTTTTCAAATGTTTACATGCACAGTGCACATTTTGCCATCTATCCAATAAATTGCATTGACAAAGAAAAAAAAACGCATATTATTAATAAACCTCCTCCATCCTTTTTTTTGAGTATTTTGCGTAAATAGGCTCAAATTCTTAATTTTGTAGTGATCAAAGAAAGGTTTTGCCATCAGAACCATACAAATTGATTTAAATTTCATCTGATCAAAGCACATTTCCCCAATTTTCCCAATGTAGATGTTTCATAGCAAAAAAAAAACTGAGCAAATTAATATTTTCCATAAAATTTAGGCAAATAACTTATGACCATTAAAGAAATTCAGTTTCAAACTTATATAGATTTACCATCATTGAAAATAAAAAAGTCTTTCTAATATTATACATATTTCTCAACACTGTATGAATTATTGCTTTAAATACTTATAAAGACATGTGAATGAGGAGAACTCATAATTACTAACACAATATTGTTGGTGTTGAACTTCTTGTTTTTTCAATAAGCGTTAATTAACTTTGCTCGATTTATTTTATTCCGTTCTGTTTTTGTTCAGCCATTTTTTCGTGTTTTATCAAATATTGCAAATTGTATAGAAATTTTGAAAACAAATAAAAAATTGTGTCTTTCAAGCATTAAATTACGAATTGAAGGTTAATTGACTTTTATATTTTTATCTTTTTAAAGCAATAGGAAAAAAGTACATATATTTCTTGTGTTTGTTGTATATGTGTATTCAACAAGAACTTTGTTATTCAAAACAAAATAAAATAATGAATTTTAATGAAAATCATTCAAATGTTTATTGTATTGGAAAGAAAAAGGTTTGGCAATTATAATTTAAAAATTATAACGGATCGATGTCTACCACATTTTGTTAATCACGTCACGGATTTTGAGTTTTAAGGCTGTAATCTATTTAATTGACTCTGTATAGACTCTATCCCCACAATAAATATTCCACTGGTGTTAACTCGCATGATTAGGGTTTCCAATTAACAGATGAACTTCGTGAAATCATGAAAATTTGGTTTGCAACAAATTCATTGTTTCGGTGGCTGTGTGACATATGGCATCGTCCATTTGAAACGTCATGTCAATAATATTTATGTGATCAATATATGTCACAATTTAGTTAATTACTTCTCTTGACATCAAGATCTTTTCACTGAAACCGCATTCGCAAAAAATGGCCTAATCAACCCTTCAGAACACAGTCGAATGCAGTTGGCTTTGATGACATAAGGCTAAATTCTTTAAAACTATTATTCCTCAAATGCTGCCATATATCACACACATTTTCAATAATATAATTACATAAAGCGATTACCCACGAAATTGGAAATATGCTAAGATCATACCTACTCCAAAATCGAACAATGAGTATCGTCAACAAATAAATAAATACATAAACGGCAATAACTTGCTGTTGCTGTTGCTGACAAATAGACAATCTGGATTTCGAGCAAAACACAGTTTTACAACAGCTTTAATTGATGTATCTGACGGTATACGAGAAAGCATTGATGCTGGTGACATAACATTCCTTATTCTACTGGACCATTCCAAAGCGTTCGATACGGTCGATCATTAAGTTCTTTGTTGGAAATTGGACAAAATGTCTAGTTTCTCACCTTCATCCATCCGTCTGTTTGCTTCGTATCTGTCTGGCTGTAGTCAATTTGTTATTGCAAACAATAAAACATCAAAATCGTTACCAGTTCTTAGGGGCGTGCCACAGGGATCGATACTTGGGCCACTACTATTCTCAATTTATATAAATGATCTAGATAAACAATTGTTACACTGTAATGTTCACCTATATTCTGATGATGTACAACTCTATAGTAGTAGTTCCTTGATAAATATAAATGATTGTGTTGAGCAAATAAATCTTGATTTGCAGCGTGTTCACACATGGGCAAATGCAAATGGTTTGTGTGTATAAACCCCTCGAAGTCCAAATGCTTGATAATAAGGAAAAAACACAGAAACTGTCGCTTGAACCTATTATATTGTTGAACAACCAACGAATTGAAATTGTACAAAAAGCTAAAAATCTTGGCAACACACTCACATGGTCTAATCATGTAACTGCTGCTGCTGGGAAAACATATTCAATGCTGCGAGCGCTATGGAACACCAAAGACATCATACCGCTTAATATTCGAATATTACTTGCAAAAACGTACATCATGCCAATTTTACTATATGGATGCGAATTGTTTGCAAGTTGTGACTCAACAAGCCAGGAAAAACTTGAGAAAACTTTCAATGCTGTATTGAGATATGTTTTTAACTTAAGAAAGTAGGATCATATTTCCCAATTGAAAAATAAACTTTATGGTGTTTTTCTGAGCAACCTGTTGAAAATTAAAACCCTAATGATATTACACAAAATAATATTCAAACATGAACCAGTGTATCTTTTTGACAGAATATCCTTTATGCGTTCAAGAAGATCTTATGATATAATTCATACTAGATATAGGTTTCTGAGCGTCATTTTTACGTCAATTCAATTCGCCTTTGGAACTCGCTACTACAAGGTGGCGCAAAAGTAAACTTCCAATCAGGCGATCTTGCTGACCAGTGCAAATCGCCAAAACGGGAGATTAGGCACCCGGGAAATGCATCCTTCAGCATATCGGTTGTGGCACGTGCAGTGTGTGCCGTTGCACCGTCCTGTTGGAACCACATGTTATCCAATTCCAATTCATCAAGTTGCGCAAAATTTATAGCATTTTCTGATAGGAGGATTACTTTTGCGCCACCTTGTACCTGCCAATAAATCCATCAGCAACGCCTTGCTTTTTGAGAAAGAGTTATATAAATTGTTTACCCCAAATTAATACTGTATCCTTCTTATTATGTTTGTATTTAGCTAATTTAAACTTATTTTTATTTCTAGTAATTAATTAATTATTTTTCATATTAATATATCTTTTTTCTTACTCAATAATGTACTTACAATACAAAAACCAAATACTATAATTATAAGACTTGTATCTTGTTGTATTGGAATCGAATAAATAAATAAATAAAATAAATAATGAAAAACACATAGTGCACCAAACAGTAACACGTTCAGCTAAAGAATCTTAACAATTGCTCTTGGATTTTTAGAAGCTCAAATGCGGTAATTTTATCGACCGAAAATATTACAAATTTTACGAAATGTAGCTTTTACAGCTACACAATTTAAAATAAAATGTTAAAATTTTAATGTTATTTCAATATGGAAAACAAAATTCTCTTTGAAAACCCTTTAACAATTTACAAATTGAAGTTGTTATGCCTGAGTAATAAAAATACTTTTTAATTTTTATAGCTCATAGTGGTCCTAAGTTAAGCTTTAAAGTTTTAGTCCCAGATATATTTTAACATAATTATAAATGAGTTCATTAAATTTAATTTTCATTAAATTATTTTTACTGAAGGTAGGAATTGTTTTACAACTTGAAAAAATTTTTTAATTATTAAAATTTTTCTTTGGTGTTCCATAGCGCTCGCAGCATTGAATATGTTTTCCCAGCATTTTTTATTATTAAAATTTTTCAAGTTGTAAAACAATTCCTAATTTAATGAAAATTAAATTTAATGAACTCGAGCCCGACTAAAATAAATATCAAAAATTTAAAAATTAACAGTTCGAATAAAAAATAATAAATTGTTTTTAAAAAACATAATTATAAATGTTTAATTTGTTACTCACTTTTTAGATAAACTGTATTATTTTTTAAATAACAACTCACCTGAAAATATATAAAAAAATGTAAATAATTAGACAAATTAAAACAGAAGTTTAAAAAGGAACACAAATTATTTCATCTGAGACTATGGGAATACCAGAGAATTTATCCTACTTAACATTCAGATATGTACAATTATATTCAAATAATGGAACAAAATGAAATTATAGTCGGGCCTCGATTATCCGTGATGGACGGTACCAGACGCATTACGGATAATCGATTTTCACGGTTAATCGAATTACAATTTTGATTATACAGTTTTTAAATATTTTTATTATTTAACATTGGTGTACATATTTATATTAAAACAAATTAATTCTTCTTAAAACTTTGTAATTTTGAGCAAGCATTTTAAAACTCACATTATTTTTGAATGCTCGTTTATTATTTTGACTTTATCTTCAATATTTAAAATGTTTCTTTGTCGTTTTTACCACTGCTAACGATGCCATACTAAATATATTTACATAGATCTAATCACCCGTACTTCCCAATTTTCAAAATTAAACTAATCACTTTAAAATGCTTCCGACTAATCGTATGCAAACAAGGGAATTCCCCGTTTTCATGTTTATTATATTGTAGTTATGAATTTGAAGTTAAAAAGAAAATCTGCCATCACGGATAATAGAGGTAATCACGGTTAATCGAAGCAAACAATTTGAAAACATTGTAAACAAAAAAGAATAGACTGATATTTTTCCATCACGGTTAATCGGGGTTACCGGTTAACCGAATCACGGATAATCGAGGCCCGACTGTATTACAATCAGATCGAAATAACCTTGCCATTCGTACACGTTTTAAGCTGAAAGTCCACACCAACCGTTTACGCGTTTCTCGCGTTCTAAACAACTGTCAAAAAAGTAGAAAAGCGAAAAGTTCGTTTACTTTCTACTTTTGAAAGCGTCGCAAACGTCATTGACAAATGAAAAGCAAATTTATTTTAAAGGTGATGTAACTAGGAAAAATGACAGCTGAAAAAACATTTTTTATATGAAATATAATATATGTTAAAAATAGTTTTTCAGAAATGTGCGCTATATGGGAGATATGACCTATTATGGACCGATCATCTAAAAATTTAGTGTCATGATTTCTGTGAATATAAATATTGTGTATGTTAAACTTTATCTCGATATAAATACTATAAAATTTGGTGTCATCATTTCTGTATATTATTTGTATCGAATTTTATTTGATTACCAACATTCTTAAGAAATAAAATAAAAAGTTTTTTCTAGCTCGAGGCCAATTATTTGTTCATTATTGAAGGTGGGGACAATAATATGTCTCTTAAAAATATAATTGTAACTCATTCCTTGATAATGATATCCGAAGGATATCGAAATATTGGAAGAAATAATTTAATAAATAATATATACAATTTTTACAAATAATTGGCTCGAAAAAACTTTTTATTTTATCAAAAGAAAGGTCGAAAAAATCAAAATTTAATTTAATTCTTAAGAAATTTATGATCGTTAAAGTGATTTTCGGAAGTGGGCCATTTATGGGAGCTACGACTAATTATAGACCGATAACAATAAAATTGTATCGTATTGTTTATATACATATGAAATATATTTGCGTTCAATATTATTTGGATACCAACATTTTTGAGTGATTTATTCTCTTTAAAGTGATTTTCGGAAGTGGGCTACGACTAATTATGGACCGATCTCAAAATTTGTAGATGTGATTTGACTTCATTTATCACTCATTTGTGATGAAATTTGTTTGGTTCCTTGCATAATTCAAACATTTATGATTGGTAAACCACAATTTCGGGAGGACTTTTGTATGGGGGCCAGGTGAAATAATGGACCGATTTTCACCAGTTTCGAAATTGGTAAAAATTAATGAGAATGAAAAAAAAACAAAGTCGCTTATCATTTCATGAAGTTTATACAGATTCTAAATTATAAATTATACAGATTATAAATTAAATTAAGTAAAGTTATTGTTTTGTGTCAAATATTTACATATATGTATAAGTTTCTTCAAGAATTACTTCCTTTTTTCCATTTTTGTTAAAGACATCAAAGAATGTTTAGTTTTGTATGAAAATTTTTGTTTTTTGAAGAATTTTTGTTTTTTTTATTTACTTTTTGTAAAAGAATAAACTTTTTTTCGTTAAACTTTAGATTTGGCATTATTTCTTGTTTACGTGCAACAAAATCTCTTGGTCGTCACAAAATATCTTGAGCGTCACACTTAGTTTTTTTTTCCTTAAAACGCTTATAATTGCAGTTTTTTTAAATACATTATTACAAGCCTATTAGTTTGCAAGTAACCTCTAAGTTCATGTTTTTTTTAACTAAAATGTACATATATTCATCTTAAATTTTTGAAATAACTAGTCACTTTACAAAAAAACGAAAAATCAAGTTGAATCGTGATTTTTTGTTTATAATCGAAAAGGTGATTTTCGCAAGAGTCAATCTTGACAAACAAAAGAACATCGTAGTAAGATTTTTTATACATATTTGGTGTGTAACGCTCAAGATAGAAATCATAGAATACCTAAAAAAAATCCAAAAATATTCTTACAGGCGAATTGAAAAAACTTTAAAAATAAGCAAAACAAAACTCGTTGTGTAAGTTCTTTTTTAAATTGGCCCATATACAGAAATGATGATACCTAATTCTGTAATGGTCGGTCCATAATTAGTCGAAACTCCCATATAAAACCTTCTCCGTAATTCACTTTAATCTCCATAAATCTTTTAAAAGTATTTATATCGGGATAAAGTTTAACACATATAATATTTATATTCACAGAAATCATGACACTAAATTTTTGGATGATCGGTCCATAATAGGTTATAGTGCCCATTTCTAAAAAACTGTTTATATATATACTGGGTGTAGGGTATTATATGGTCGGACTTCGCCGACTATACTTTTTTACTTGTTTTGACTAAAATTTGACAGTGCATTTTTTATTTTTGCCATAACAATAAACATTAAAAAAAACTGCATGTGCAAACACAAAAATTGGCCATTGCCTTCAGATATATGTACATAGTATTAATTTAGATAAAAAAATACAAATAAACAAAAAATTAAATTACACCTATTCTACACGACGGGAATAACATTTCGAACATTTAATCTTGACTACAGCAACATTAGTCGTATTTATTGTTGCTAGTTTTAGGTTTTTATTTGTGTTTTATTCTAAGATAAACGATCAATAGTTTGATCGACCATTCAACCACAAACATTCATACTAATACAAATATATAAATTAAATTGCTTCCGTTTAATACGAGTTGATATTTTTGTTTTACTGAGTACAATTTTCATTTTAATAAAACTTGGAACTACACAGTAGAGTAGAGCATTTAATCTCTTCAATTGGACATGCTAATACTTGTACTTGTACACCTGTGATATTAGACCCGATTTAGTTGTTTTTATTTTAATATTTATAATTACTATTTTCCATTTATATTTTATAATATACATATTTTTTAACAATAAGATTTGTAAATGTTTAATATGTTAAAGTTTTCGTAATGTATAAAAGTGCGGCGTTTTTGAAACTAGAGTTTGTTTGTTACAAGTTCCTTCTCATATATGAGTACTTCGGTTTTAGCCTACTTTGTGAAACTGAAGCGCATATATATTCGCTATATTTTACAGCAATTGAAGAGACTGTTCTTTATTTTAACTAGATTATGAAAGCGTAATGCACATCGAAATTATGGCTATAAAAATAGCCACGAAACAACTTCAGTATCAAGGGATATCGCAAGATATTTTGTATACCCTTTCTGGAACCGAAACATTTCTTCAATATCTTTGGAACCAGTTGAATTTGAGACTGCCCCTGAATCATGCTAGAATACAGTAGCGTTATTCAAAATGTATGTATTGTAAGGGTGGAAGACAGAGACCACTTGCAGGAGACCAGACAAATCTTGCCGCATATGGAAATGCAAATTTCTAAAAATCCCAATTTAAATGGTAAATGGTAATATCATATATACTATATTGGAATAGTCCATTCCTAATTAGTCACAGGACACACTGGCAATAAACTTATGGATTTTTAGCTTAAAATTCTTCCGGGATTTGGTAATTTTGGCATTGATAATCTGAAATAATCTGAATAAATTGTATAAATTTTTAACTAATGCGATCAAATGATCACAATCTCATCTAAGCTACAAAAATGCCGTTGTCTGTGTGCGCAAAGGCAATTCATCTACATTTTAAACTAATAATTTGACTTCATCTCAATAATGTCAGTAAACCAAAATCATTACTAAAAAATCGTTTTGAAACTCACTACCCTAAATTACACAAAGGCAACTGAGTCAATTATTTCTCGTTCATAATGTTCCCCACATGAGTGGCTCATGACTTCATATAATTCTTATCTGTTGGTTACAATTGTTATTTGGTATTGGTTTTCACTTACAAACATTCGTGGTTTTCCGATATTTTTAAGAGAAATTTAATAATGCGTAATATGATTTACTTAAAATAGGTAGAACTAGGAACATAATTTAATTTGCTTAGCTAATCTTTCGAAAACATTCGAAAACATTATTTTTAATATAAATTTTCAAAAAATGTTTGCATTCGCTTCCAATCTAATGTTCGCTAGCAAATGGTACACAAAAATTGGATTTTCGCTCCGAAACGAATTGAGTCAGATGCGGACAAAGATGGTCAATTTAGCTACTGCAGAAGAACTTCATGAAAAAACGTTCCGCAAATGTAGAAAAATTAATACCACTAACACGAATTAACTTTTGAGATTAAAGCCTTATTAAATTTTGTATGCTTAGGATATTTACATCTAATTATACATATTAATTGATTTTTTTTTATATATGGATAAATATGTCCTGTTATTTTTATATAAGCTAAAAAAAAACAAAGGTTTTTTCATAAAACAATTGTATGCTTAGATTTATTCATACCTAATTTTTATAATTAAAATTCTAAAAAGAGTATCGGAACCCAAAATTGTTCTTCCCTGTAAAACAAAAATTAGGTGTTAGATTGCTCTACACCACATCATAGTTCTAATCTTTGTATAGGTACATACATACATATATATATTTTCTAAGTCTACATCTCCTAGTTTTAGTTTTTTTACTTATAGGAATTAGAGCTAAATATTTGAATATTGCGAGACTTATTCTATTTGTTTCTTTTCGATATTATTTCGTTTTAATTTCATGTTTGTTTATGATACAACTCAAGTTGTTGATGATGTTGAAATATGTTTTTAACACCAAAGTGCTAAAAAGTAAATACTCTCGTCCTATACGTTGTATGTATGAAAAAGAAAGAAAATAACAAATAAGTATGTAATAAGAAGTGTCTTCTAAGATCTTTAAGTAAAATCGTGGACAGCTACTTTGTCTTCAATTCATCTTCATGGTTGTATTCGTGATAAGATGTGACGTTGTTATGTACTCTAATTGCATTTAAAATTATATTGGTAAACTTTAGAAGACGTCGGTCGGAAACACTATTTTCTTGAGCACATATTACTGTACAACATATATTCATAAAATTCAATGTGGGTCTGTCTAACTAGATGTTTGTGTAGCTGTATCTGGTGTGTAAGGGTTTTTTAAAGTATCAAAAATGCTGTATATACAAAATTCATGTCATGGTATCTATGTGTGTGTTTACCATTGTCTATATGTACGTTGCAAATACAAATAGAAAAAGTTGGAGTAAAAAAAGGTTTTTTTTATTTATTTTTATTCTGCAGTTCATTAGCATCTCTCTTTATTTTCGTGTAGTATATGTAAATGTATTTAGGTGTTTATGTATGTTTTTGTCAGTGCTTTTTTATTTCTGTATTCTGTGCTAGTTTTTTATGTTAATATATTCTTTTTTTTTTCATTAATTCTTCAATGATTTTTTTGTATTTGTTATTCTGTTATTTTAAGTCTTTTTGACACTTTTTTTGAATTTGGTTTTCAAATGAATCATGAAATTGTAAGTAAGTGATTCTTATGTATGTACTCGTATGTGTTTTTATACCCTTCACCTTCATGAGAAGGGTATATGTATATAAGTTTGTCATTCCGTTTGTAATTTCCACAATATAATTTTCCGACCCTATAAAGTATATATATTCTGGATTCTTATAGATAGGGGAGTCTATTAAGCCATGTCCGTCTATCAGTCTGTCTGTCTAGATGTTGAAATCAGTTTTCTGAAGTCCCCAGATATCTTCGGGATCCAAATCTTCAATAATTCTGTCAGACATGCTTTCGAGAAGTTTACTATTTAAAATCAGCAAAATCGTTTTAGGCCAACCAGAGTTATGGACTAATATGTGAGACAACCTCCATAAAAATTTGATATTTTTTGTCCATTTTATTGCAATATTTTGAAATATATTGCAGATAATACCATGAAATTTTGTATACGTTGTTTTTATGATAAAAGAAGAAAGTGTGCGGAAAATAGCATGAATCGGTCCATGATTTCTCATAGCCCCCATACAAAAATCTTCCCGAAATATTGCTCAATTATACATAAATGCCTATAAAATTGGAATATCAAGACAAAATTCAGCAAAAATAAATTGCAAAACGAAATTTTTTTAGTTCGGTCCATGTTTGACCATAGCCCCCATATAAAGTCCACTTTCAAAATTCACCTTAATACGTAGAAAACAGATATAAATAATGTTAAACGGCTAAAATTTGACATGAATAATCTTTATAGGCAAATAAATTGTTGTACTAAATTTTATGGTGTTCGGCCCATAATTAATCATAGCTCCCATACAAGGAGCACATCTGAAAAAGACATTTATCCCTATTTATATTGTATAAATAGCGGTACCGACTCAAAACTTTGCACAGATCATTTACATATATACAAAAATCATCCCAAAAAATTTTGTGAATTTCGGTTTATTTTTAACCGTATGCCCCATATGTATGCCCTCTTCCGAAAATCACTTTAGTACTCATAAATCTCTTATAAATAAGGGTACCAATCCAAAATATTACACGGATCATTTACATACATGCCTAAATCAAAATGCTGAATTTTAAGAATATCGGTCCATATTCTTCAATATCCCCCACATAAGGTCCACTGCCGAAATCCACGTTAATACTAATATATATCTTAAATATACCGTTATTATGTTGAAATTCCACGTGAAATATCATAATATGCATGAAAATCACTGTTCCAAAATTTAAGAAGATCGGCCCATAATTTGTCATATCTGCCATATAAGGACCATTTCCGAAAAACAATTAAACCCACAAAAATGTGTAATAAATATCGATATAGAACCAACTTGTATATAGATCAGTAATTTTAATCCAGAAATCATATTAATATCGGTTATCACTCCATAATTGGTCTACTTCTACTATACCACCCACAAATCTTTTGTAAATAATGTAATTGAGATCAAGTTCAAACAAAAAAGCCACATCTTACATCTTATCCTTTTTATACTCTGTTTCTTAACTTGTTGTGAATATGAAAAAATGTTCTTTTAATTTTATAAATTGTTAAAATAATTATGAACATAATGAACATAAAATAAATTATGGTAAGAATTGGTAATTAAATCAATTAAAAATGGTGAAAGTTAGAGAAAATTTCAAAATATTTAACATAAATTATGTTGGTCGTAAAATTGTTTTTCAAATTTTAATTAAAAAAATTTAGTTAATTAAATTTTCACTAAAACTGAATAAAAAATACAGAATAAGGATATTCTAGTCCTATAACCAGTGTAGTTTTTGTATTTCTTATTACGTTTAGGTTGAGGGTATTTAAGATTCGGCACAGCCGAATATTGCACTCTTGTTAAAAATAAAAAATAAAAATTGTGTAGTATGAGTGCAACAAAACTATAGCTTGTAAGCATGAAATTTTTAAGAATTGTTTAACCCTTTTACTGCAATATAAATATGTAGTTTAAATCAATAAAAACTTTATTTTACGTTAAAGTGTAAAGTTATTTAAATTTAATATACTTTTATTCATGATAGAAAAAATAGGGTTCAACCATTCTCTTTCAAAATAAAATTATATACGGAAATCCAATTTTTTTAAATCTTAAAAATTTTGAAAAAAGTCGTTGCCACACAAGCAAAAAGCGAAATATTATTTTGGGGAATTATTATTAAATGTCTGTAATTTGTACTAATATAAGGAAAACTATAGTTAATAAAGTTTTATTCCGCATTGTTAGTCCGAAGTAATTATATTGTATTGTTTTACCTGTAAGCTCACTAAATACTGTCACTGTAAACACTGTCGGGTCAGTTATCTTAAGGAAATACAAAAATTTTTCGGTGGTGGACTATTTACGAGAATGGGTAAATTATAGACTTATTACAAAAAAAGAAGAGAAATAAAACAGAATAAAAAGTGCAGTTGAGATTGTGCACACTTATCGAATGGTTGTCGTTTTATTTTATCTCTTCTTTATATATGTATATTCTATATTTAGTTCAGTGTTGCATTTTAGCAGAGATGACACTATAGTAAAACTGCTTGGTATTTGCACCATCTTAATGAATCACGAATTTAAGTAAGCTTTTGCAAAGTCTTTACGTTTAGTACGGTTAACTGTATACAGTTTTGTCATTGCGATTACTAGGTCACAGCGTGTCTTAGAAATGTCTTCAGCTATTTTGACTGCGCTAGACTTTGGAGTTTTCATGCCATCTCTTACTATTTTGCGCACCACATTATCAATTAGAGTGTGTGGTCGACCGGTATGTTTTGCAGTTTTGGTGTTTTCTCGAGCTTTACTTCTTTCATTAACGTTTTGAACAGTTGACCGGCTTTTGTTTACAATTTTAGCAATATCTGCAAGAGATTTTCCGTTGCTTTTGGTAAATCTTTGCGACGTGCCATTTGGTTCCTTAAATAATTTCCTAACACTGTACTTACAATGTTTTTACTAATTTTATTTATACCGCATTAAAAATAGTGCTTAATGTACGATTTTATTATATTTTAATGTTCTGTTTACTAAATATTGACTGAATTTTTAAGAACATTTTCTATTTGGTATACCTATATGTATAACATATCTTTCAGTAAGAGAAAAAGATAGCTGTTTAATAAAAATTTAAATATCCGAAACATCTTTAATTAAAATATAGACTTCTTTTAAATATATTATTCTTCACAGAAATTATTGTTAAATTAAACTTAATTTTGATTCTGACTGTATGTATATTTATACAAATGGAATAAAAAATGTTGTCTATTCATAAGAATATTATAACTTTTTATTGAACAAATAAGCTGGCAATTGGACACTATAGCAAACAATTAAAATTATAAATTTAAAAAAAATATTTTTCCCCATTTACTTTAAGTTTTAAACACTTGATGTGTCTAAACTTGTCTATGTGTCTTCGCTTACTTGTTATGTCTTAGCTAAAGATATGTACATATGTATAAGAAAATAAAATGGCGCGCCACTATTAGGCGAAAGTTTTTAACGCTGCAATATAATAAACTTTTTACAAACTTAAACCGAGATATCTGTTTTGTGGATTACTTTATTTCAATTTTATGCAATTGAATAAAACGATAATAATTTTACAATTTTTACAGGCCACGTTTTTGTGACAATTTGTAGCAAATCAATTCAAATATTTATGTTTGTTTTAATTTGTGAAATTTTAAAAGAATTAGGCTTCATTTATGTTTAAATTTTTCATACTCATTTTAAAATTTTGCCATTAATTATTTTGCTCGACTACATAAAACAATAATTTTAAAATTTAAACTATAATATATTTTAAACTATACGAGATAATTTATAGAAATCTTTACTTTCCTATTAGATAGGTAAAATTTAACAGTTGAGCATCACTTTCTATATGTAAACCCAATAATGCCAGTAAACCCAACTTATTACTAAAGTATCGTTTTAAAACTGTCTAGCCTCTCTTACCCAACGGCAAGAGAATAAATTATTTCTTCTTTATAATGTTTCCTACATAAGTGGATCATGTCTTCATTATTATAATTTGTCATTTGTTATCAATTACAAAAATTCGCTGTTTTTGCATCCATTTTCTTTTTAATAATTTGAGTAATAAGATTTTATTTGCATAACAAATGGGTTAAATTTTGAATATAAACTTTCAAAAAACATTTATAGATAAATACTTGTATTGGCTTCCAACCGGTGGTTTATTAATGAAATTTTCTATAATAAATTTTCTCTATCAAATATCAACTCAGAGACAGCAGCATCAATCGAAATTGTTTGATTTGGATAATAACGTGGTACTTTTGACAATATTTTTTTTTAACTTTAGGGATTTAAATGGAATTTGTTATTATAATGTTTCACTAGGCTACGATTAAGACATATCCGTCTCACACATCAATATTTATTGAACAAAACTGCAAATATGTTCTATTTGCAGCTCCTCTTAGTGGACTGCCCAATAATCTTCAATCTACGTGCATCAATTTTTAAGCCCTCTAACAGTGTTTAATTTTTAAAAACTCCAAATAGTAATAACATATCCAAAGTCTTTGAATTCTTAAAGAAAATTTCTTTTCATAACCTAATTTAAATTTTATTATCATTATCTAACAAAATACTAACATATACACACTTATTCAAGAAATATTAAGCCGATGCTTTTAGCCCTAGATTTATTGTAATTTTAATTATAATAGTTTTTTTAAGATGTATTGCGTTCGATTTCGTAAGTTATAACATTTATTCTAAGATTTTAGCGTGCGACCGGAGTTCAATTCCAACAGTTTTTGGGGGCAATATCAGATCTTAAAGAAATATTGTATAATTATTGCAAAACATTTAATAGTTAATAGAAGTAACATCAGTACTAAGCTGGAAAACTCAGGGGTTGATCGCAATTTATGCAGTAAATTGTGTTAGTTTTTGAAAATTAGATTAAAAGTTCGTATATTGTAAGTAAAAAAAGGAAAGATATCGCCAGAAATTTTATTCCACATACGTAAATCTAAATTCCTGATCTAAATTTAAAAATCTGTCTTCGTTAGGATATGAATTGTATTAGTATTGTAAGCATGTCGAATTTCAACTTTCTGGGTATTTGTTGTCTTAGAATGCTCTGAAAAGCAAACATACATTAAAGTGGCTAAGAAACTGTAACTGCATCCTACTGTAACTTTTCAACACAAACTATATTTAAATGACAATGGAAAACTATCAATTGGAACAAAACTTTCAAATCTACATAAATATACATTTTTCGAACAAAACACACAACATCAACAGAGAAACATGAAAATGTATATTAGTTAATGTGATTGAATGCATTTAACAGAAATAAATATAAAAACAAAAATTCAATAAAATATTATATAATTGACCAAATTAGCAGCAGTAATTAGACATTAAAATAATATATTGTACATCAAATTTGATTGCTGTGATATTTAATATTCTAAACACACAATAATTATAACATTTGCATCTGTTTGAGAGCGTGTAGCACGATGCACAAAAGAAAAGACGCAGTCACACACGTATACCTAAATTTAAGGCCAATTTAGTAGAATGCCAAAATGTGTAACCAAAAAAAAAAACAAAAAAAATTAAAACACTTAATGGAAATTGTGTTTAAGCCAGCCATTAACATTGAGTGATGATGATAAATATGTTAGAATAAAACTGATAACAACAATGATATAAAATACAAGTATTTTGAATGAATGTTGTCAGTATACCTGCATATACATATAAGGGTTTCCCTAAAATTTCATATTTATTCCTAAATTCATTAGCGGAATGTTTGATCAATTAAAATAAATTTTTGTTACCTAAAACAACGTTTCAATTAATTAAGAGAGAAATGTTTACAGGAAACTAGACTAATATTAACTATTAAGATTTAGCATTCAATTTACAGTTTACTATAATTTTGCATCTAAAAATATTTGAACATTTATATAGATTTCAATTATAATACATTATGGGAACACCCATCACTCACACATACTAAAACAAAGTCAATACAACATGTCAAAAAGCAAAAACTTTAACAAATACATACATACATATGTATTTATTGATATTGACTGAACTATGTATGATTAAACATATGGAGAGCAGTAAAAATGATGATCAGTGGTGATCAGTAAAGCATAGAAACTAGAAAATAAAATACAAATGTTAAAAAAACACACTTGGTAAACACAAGTGTGTGACAACTAATGATTAAATAATGAATATACACTATCTGCTAGCTATTCATTTAGGCCAACTCACAAAAACAATCAACAACCAAATAAAAAAATATACATATATTGAAAAATAAACATTAAACACATGTATTACAGTCACATACGAGCACTCAAAATACGGGTCAATACGGTGGCCAATAAAATAGACTTTACACATGTTCTCGTCTGATTAAAACAACGTGTAATAATTTCAAATAAAAGCCAGTATTTAAGTATTTAGATAAAATGCACTTGCACACTTTGACGTGTACAATTTTTGAACAAAAATAATAAATACCGGAAGTACGCCATGCTGGCTGCATGCTCACTAACACATTTGTGTTACACAATTTCTTACTCTCTCTCTCTCTCCCTCGGTCTTAGTTTTATTAATTTTGTTTTTGTTACAAAATATTAAAATTACATGATGATATTAGAATTAAAAATGTGATTAATATCTTGTAATTATTTGGTATTTAAATGGTTACATGGACAAATGAAAATGTTACGGAGATTTAATGTATATTTACTAATGTTACATACGAGTATATGTAAATATTTTGACACTGATGAGATATGTCTGTCACGTGTCCAAGAAATTTAAAAAAATGGGTAATTTCAAGATCACTATATTTCTACATGTTTAGTAAGGGACTGAACGAACAGTTTAGTTCTTGTATTTCCTAATAATTATAGTATATATATGTAATTCAGTGATGGGCGCATAGAGAACTCTGTATTTGGAAACACATAACATGCCGTGATCTCTTTCATTCCGTCTCAATTCCATATTGTATTTTCATTTTGTTCAAACAAGAGTTTTTTCTGAGAATAGCTTTTTTAGATGGATTTTAAGTATTTGGTCGGACTCTATAAACCAATACAGATGTTTCACAGTAAAATATGAGTACTCTTTAAGTTACATGCAATAATAACATTGTTGTGATGACCATAATCTAATATACTTTAAACTTGATTCTTCTTTAAAATTCCACAACTTTGTTTTTCTTTCTGTTTCAATATTTCGCCAAACTAGACAAATATAATAACTTCAACATGAGACACGTATGCCAATGAACATTCGAAAAAATAATTTCTAATGTTGTGATATATTTTGCATCGAGATGTAATTTGGCTCTGTAAATGCAGAGAACGATTCGGCACTTCAGTCTTTAATAAATTCAAATTGTAAGTATTTGACCACTGATAAGAGTTAATTTTTCACTGGTGTAATTCATTCCTGTATTACTTCCTTTTTACGACTTTTAAATAATATTTATTTACACTTAAGGTCGATTTTATAAAAATATTCGATTTAAAAATAAATAACATGTGATTTTTAAACATAAAATGGAGTATGCTTGAATGGATTCTAAAACAGCATTAGGAATTTTGAGTTGAACTTAATTTTAGAAGAAGACCGTTCAAAATTTCTACTAAATTACCCTCGGTTTGGGTTTGGGTTTAGCTAACTGCATATTATACATTATTTGAAATATACAAAAAATACTATTTCAAACACGTTATAATCGTATTATTTTTATTGTCATTATTACAACCAGCAGAATTTTCAAAGTCAATATCTTGTCAAGCGTAAATTTTTATTGGTTTTTCAAATATATACCTACTTATATGATAGTAAACACTCTAACATTTTACATGCATTCATAGATTTTACAATGGAAAACTACATGGAAAATATTAATAGAAAATTACAATAATAATTGCAATTAAATGACAATAAAACAATCATTCAACGACAAAATTACAAAAATATGACTGACATGCAATGCAAAAATCAGAAAAAAAAAACATACACATGCATACTTACAAACGTTTAAAAATAGAAAATTACCACTAAAAGGTATTTTTAACAAATACAAAGTCAATTTTACATGACTTTTCATTTTCATTTGAATGGTAAAACTTGGTCAACCTTTAACAATATAAAACGAAATGGCAGTGGCCACAAATTGTGGCAATTTAGCTGCAAACAAACTTGTTAGGGTCTAAATAATTTTGAGAACAATTTGTAAAAAAAAAACGACTTCGGTTTTCACAATTATTAAATAATTATGAAAACAATAGAAATGTTTGCTTTTTCTACAATTATATGTAGATTTAAAACAAAAATATAATTATGCATGACATGCTTAAATGCAACATATTGACCTAATTAAGAATAATCTTTGGTAAGTAATCATTCAATAGCTGATCATTAAATGTAAAATTATTTTAAAATTTGTTACACTTTGATGGATGAGCACAAGCAAGAGCAATTAGTTTTTGATTTAAATTGAATTATACTTGTAAACAAGGTCTATTAATATCAGATTTCTATTTAGAGGCTGTTCAAAAATTTGACGTCTATCGTTAAAATTTTGTAAATTTATGGGTACTGGTTTGGCTACTCAATATATTCAATTTGTTTCGGAATCTGGATTCTGCTCAATTCTTCAAAAGCTTTTTTATGTACTGAAAAATACAATTTTAAGGTCTTGAGTAATGGCTTTTTATGTAAGACAATAAAATCCAATATCGAGAAGACATTTGTATAGGGGCTAAGTAAAATAATGGACCTATTGCAAGCAATTTCAATACCAATCGTGATTGCACCAGAAAAAAATTAACTTTCGTATCGAAAAATAATTTTTATATTATTTGCGCGATATCGATTTCGCATCAGCTCATTTATCAAATTTGCAGCCTAACGTTGATAAAGATGAAAATTATTGAAATTATTAATTTAAATACTTAAAAAGCAAACTTTTACTTTTTCTACAAGTACACAACGGCAATAAATTATAATATAAAAAAACACATCTTCTTCTAAAGTGCGTCATATACCCAAATAACATTTTAACAAAAAATTTACTTTAAAAGTAAACTTAAAAACAAGTATCGTATTTCAAAAATTAACATTTTGTTTTTGCAATTCTCACCTATTTCCGTTCCATTGCCAAAAGGAATTTTATTTCGTATATAACAGTAGACACTAGATATTATGCAAAATGTTTAACTGAAACACGGTGACATAAATATTAACTAAAAAAAAGTAAATATTTTACTTTGAACACACATACAACATTTGCTCTAAACACCGGCCTTCGTTTAATTACTAATTGTACAAAAGTACTTGTTAAAAGTATCTAAATGTGAGTACTAAAGAAAATAGTTAAATAGCGTTTTTTTGTGCTTTTAATTTTCGTTTTTCTTAGTTTATACACAATAGATACATTTGTTCATTAATATTTGTTCACATACAATACATACTTTGAAATGTACTTGGCCAGCTACGAATATGCAGGTAGGTATTCATGCAGTAACTATTTAATGTGTCACATAATAACATTGTATAGCAGCTATGAGTTTAAAGTACGTACGTGTAGATTTCAATACGAAATTGTTGTACTTTTAAAATACTTGATGTCACACGTTCATATACATACCTACATAAGTTAGAAAATGTGTTTTATTTTTTAAATATAAGTCTAACATATGTTCAGTAAGTTACAAATGAAAATGAACCAGTAACTTCAAAAATACACATGTATTTTATTGTTTAACTAAGAAATTTAACTAGAAAAAAAAAACAAAAAATTAAATAGAGGGTGAAATATATTGGCAAGAAGGACTATGGAGTGAGCTATTTTGTATAAATGTGACTCGTAATTAAAAACCAGTAAAGCTGTTGATCGACAAAAATACTGTTTAATTATTTATTTACAACGTTAACAAAAGTCTATGAATACTTCTTATTCGAAAATCTGGACTGTTTTTTTGGCTTAACTTAGAGTTCAAAAATGCCCGTTAATTCCCGGGTATTAACAGATTTTTCGTTATTTCGCGGGAATAAAACAAAACAAACAAAGTGGTACATGATCGAATAATGATCGTTCGAATAATCGAAAAATTTCTTACGAATAATTATTCGAAGATTTTCAAAATTACCACTTTCGAATAACGAATAATTCAATTAATTTTATGAAGAATAATCGAATAAATATGTTGTGGTTTCTTTTTATAATTTTTCATAATTGCATAATTAAAAAAGTAATAATTTGCAATCGTTGCAATTTTATTTACAAAATGAGACATGTTTAATAAGCATGTATTATTTATTTAGTTTTATATAGTAAAAAACTACAATATGAAAATATATTAACCACTTTTAATACAAACCAAAGCTAAAGTTTTTCAAGCACTGTAAATGATTGCTCTAATAGCTCCTTATACAAATATATAAAAATATATATGTATAAAGATATAAATGTACAACAATAAGAAAGAAATATTTGATATTTAGTAAAAAAAAAAGTTTGGACATTGTAGAGTCCAAATATTGTGACGGAATATTGGCAAATCGAAATTATGTACTAATTAGGCTACATATTTGCCCCTTATTAATAGCTTACAAGAAAGTATTGAAAGTGATTGCAAACAAAATTCATATGGAATGAAACAAATGTCAAATATAGTAAGAGACTTTTAGAAGCATGATGATATTACTAAAACATATCAATACATCGAAGTGATATACATATATACCAAAAATATAGAGGAAACACACAAAAATAATATAAAAGAAATCAAATTCCAGTACCAGTTACATGCTTATAACCTAAACTAAAATAAATGGTGGTGAGGATGACAACGTTAAAAATAGACAAATAACATAATTATTAAAATTTATATAAGTGATTAAAGATTCTAAAGCCATTTCTACTTAATCTACAATTTAATGAAACAAAAACTTCTCATTTTACTTTATTTAAAAAGTTAAAATACTTCGAATAATTATATTAATTTTAAATATGTGATTGAGTTATTCAAACAAGTTAAAATCTCTTATGCGAAAAAAGAAAAATCGAATAATTTGATACCCTCCCTAGGTACATATCAAAGTCCTTGTTGATTTTTTTCTCTGATAATAATTGTCGGTAAAATTTTATTAACATTGCATCTGTGCGGTCTCTATTTATATAATTGTCACTGACATTTGACCAAATGTATATTTAAAATGTTTCAAATTAACATCTGAAACCATTTTTTATTCAATAATTTCAGCTTGAAATTATTACCTTCGGAATTAGTTCAATCATTTAATATGTTCAATCTTTGTTTGAAAATTTCACATTTAGAATAAGAAAAGAAAAGTTTTACAAAGTTTTTGTTTTTTCACTCTGTTGCAGAATAAGTTATAAAAGTCTTACATGTATTAGATTATCGATTATGGAGTGATTTTAGCGTTATTAGAAAGCTTTCGAAAAAAGATTTAATATACATTGTTTTAGCTGAACACAATCGTTTATTTTTTATTTCTTTTTTAAAACTAAATAGTTCCCTAGGTGTTAATAGATTTTAAATGTTTTAATTGATAAAAATATTTATTGAAATAGTATTTTACTTTATTTTAGTTTTTTCTTATATCACAAGTTCTACAATAGCTAGTCATAAAAACCACTTTAGATTATTCAATGACAGCCTTGGATCTAGTGATGACGCAATTACTTATGAAACCCATTCTATAGTATTTTTATGGAACTAATTATTATTATATTTAGTTCTACATTCCTTCTACTTGTTACAAGACAATTTTTTAAAAATGATTAAACCATATTTGATTTTTTTTAAATTTAATACGTACATGAGAAACATTAATATCCATAAAGGTCAATATTTTCTCTTTCTTTTCAAAATTTTTAAATTTAATTTTTAGAAACTACTGTTTTTCTTAATGAAAAATTGTTGAACTTTATATTTATTATTAGAAAAAATGTCTTATTATACAAATTTGCAATCACAGAAAAAATTATTGCCCGACAAATTTTAATTAAACTTTTAATTGAGTCTTAATTGGTTTTTAATAAAACTTTTAATCATATCAATTAAATTTTTAATTGAAAAACAATTTTCAATTATATAATATAATATTTTTTTTAATTAAAACTACTTTTTATTAAATTTTTACAAAATATTTTAATTGATACTACATATTCCTTCATCGGTCCACTTTCAATTAAATGTTTAATTAAATATACGAATATTTTAATGGAAAATCAATTTTAATTTTTTCTGTGATGGTATTCTTTGAATTATTAATTAAAATTGAACTCAAGCCGAAATAATAAGATATTTTCTAAATTTATAAATTTTAAGAAACAATAAAACCTTTAACTAAAATTTATTTATTTTCTCAAAACCAAAAAAGAAATACTGACATTTAGCTTAAATTAAAACTGTTTCAAATATTAAATTAAATGTTACGGTCTGTAGGGTATTCAAAGTATATACATATATTAAATTTCAAAGCAAAACTAATTTTTTGCAACTATTGACATAATACATATATGTATTTTTATTAGATGTCCATTCAAACGCAAATTGCCTTAACTAATAAGCATTTAGTTAAAAAACAATATATTCTTTTGAGCAAAAAAAAAAGCAATATATATTTGTTAAAGTAGAAAACAACAACTAACTTACCTTATGGTAATTTCTTTTTGTATTTGTAATAATTAGTTTTTCTTATCTCCATTACAACCATTTGTAACTTCCGCGAACAACAAACAAATATTTAAATTTAAATTTAGATAAAATTTCCCTTCAACAAGTGTTTAAAATGCTTAACACGTTTTTTTTAACTACACACTCCGTATACAAAATTTACACTAATTCAGGTAAAAATTCAGTCTAACACAGCAAATAATACACAAAAAAAAACAATTTAAATTGCAAATAAATTTATGTAACACTTTTATGCGGGTACGTTATGACAAAGTCCAAAATATTCAAATGAATATAATCTAACCAATGATCCATCCCACTTATATACCCAAGCCCCAAAATGTAAAATAGGGAAACATCCCCCACCCCCATTCAGACAAGGTGATAGATAGGTATATATTGTGGCAACACAATATGGACTAAATAGATAAATAGAGAGTTGAAATGGGTAAGATAAGATCAATCAATATATATTATATGAAGATAAAAATCCTGTTGAAAAGGAGTACATGAATGCATTTAAAATTAATGAATATGTAACACCGACAGCGGAGGCAAGAGCTACAATCAAATGTGATAAACAAAATATAGACATTAATTAGGGTGGTTTTTTGAAGATAACAAATTGTGTTTTTATCAGTTTTATATTAGATAAAAGCAAATAGTTAGAATGAAATGGGGACGCATGTGGCTTAAAATAAGCAAAAAATTATATACACGTTTTTACGAGTAGAAGTTATTTGCTACAAAACTTTTGGAAGAAAATTAAAAAAAAAATATTTATTTAATTAAACACTAATGAAAATAGTGATTAATAATGAATATTTTAGATTATCTATCAATTATGCTTCAAATTTTAGGAGTTTTAAAAAACATGTAATACTAGTACCAGTGTTGCCATTTTAGCACTTTCAGTGCTAGATATAGCATTCTGTTTCTCGAAAATGCATTGAAATTTTTAAAAATTATGCTAAATGCTTTTTAGCACAATTTGCTTGATAAAAAACAATTTTTTTTCTCGAAAAAATTTTTACTATTTTACTCCAAAAAATACTTTGGAGAAATAAAAAATAACTTTTATTAATATTTCAACTAAATTTCTTTTGGTGTGGTAAGTAACTGAACACGGAAATTTTTTAATTAATATATGAAATGTAATCTATTAAAACAAGTCAATAATTGTTGCGAACAAAATCAGAAAAAACTATAATTTATATTTGTAACATTTGAAATATAAATTAAAAGCGGCCTATATTATAAAATAATGAGATCTGTAATTATTTATGTTCCTCACCAAAAGATAGTGTGATCTTTCATATTGCATAACTGAGATCAATTTTTTTAAATTATAAAGGGGCTTTAACTAGACTTTTGAAATGGTCTTAATTTAAAAAGAATAATATCTGTGATAACTTATGTTTCCATATATACATATATATATGTATATATATACATATATACAGTGCTTATATTCAGCCGGTTCGGAACGGTTCGCTCGAACCAGTTGTTAAAATTTTAAAAATTTTTTGTACCGATTGTTGCATATTATGTTTTTTGCTTTTACGGTTTTTATACAATGTGTATTTATGAAGGTGATATAGTCTCGGCAACAAACACAATCGGCCATAACCATTTTGACTATAGTTACAAATTAATTAAAAGTAGGTTTTAAGTTTAAAGTTGTTTTTAAAAAGAACCGACTTTAGTGTTTGTCTATGGTTCTGGCCCAATATTTTTCAGTTGTCAAATGATTTGAGTTGTCCAATCGTACAAACAACTGCTTTTATTTTGGTCATACATTTTATTCTTGGATGATTTTATCTTACAGCTACTCACATGATATTATTTAACACACTAGTTTATGTATTAAATTGGATTTATTTTCAAAAATCATTATTTATCATTTTTCAAATTTTCAGTTTTTATTATTAATTTAAAATAAACACATTTACTTTACTTTACTACAAAAAACATGAGCAAATTTGACAGTTGAAAACTCAACATAAAAAAAATTTTAAAATTTTCGCTATTTTTATCAAAATTTTACTAAACTACAATTTTTTTAAGCGAACCGGTTGTTAAATATTTCGAATATCACCACTGCATATATATATATATATATAGTCTTAATAAACATATGTATACATCGAATTACAACATGGATCACTTGGATTGCAATGAACATATTTAACAAATTATGTAAGCTTTAAAATAATTGCACTAAATTAATAGATTTTGTATGAATTTTAATTTAATATGTTGTATTTTTTGATCATTGGTGAGTTAAGCCTAGATATAAAATGTCACAATACAAACAGCTGAAAAATAAAATAAACAATTCAACAAGTGAAAAGAAATTTACATTTTAACAAAAATTAAAAAAAATGGATTATTCTAGAGATGATGAGGATTTAAGTGATTCAAACACATATAATAACTTAAATATGTCAATTGTTAGAAAGATACGAACAATAAGGACACGTCCAAATCATTTCTGCATTTATACCGACGCAAACAAACTAATTTATTTAAAAAAAAAAACAAAAATTCTCTAAAAAACTAAATAATATTTCATTTCCTTAGGATACGTTGGTTTGATTTTTTGCGAAAATTTAAGATATTACCATATTTATATAAAAAATTAGGAGGAATGTCATATGTATTTTGACTGAACAGTACGGCAATGCTAACAAAATTGACAGGAGGTAATCCACTACTGAGTAACACAATCAGTAGTTAAATCCCGGCAAAATATATTTGATGTTTAATATAACAGTGTGTTAAGCTAAGTTTAACTGACAAGTAAAAAACTAGCTCTAAAAGTGTGTAATAATAGGCAATTAATCAATTCAAAATAAACGAGAACAATAAAATACATATCATTAACATTAAATCGTTATCGTTATTATCGTTTTCAATAAAATAACACTGTACAACATTTTTCAGGTGATTGATTCGGGACTCAATTCTGATAATTGTTTTTGAAAGTAGCCCCCAAAAGAAGAACTTCTGCATCATTCGTTTGGTCATGTTACATCAAATAATAATTTAAAAACTAATTTGAACTTAGTATTATCGTATAAGGAATTTGTCACGTTTTAGGGTCTTTTGTTTGTCATAACTCAAGAACCACTAGTTCGAATAAGCTGAAACACTTAAAAAAAAAATAAGAATTACAATTCCTTTAATCTGTTCATACAACGTTTCGCTACATAAGTAACAGTTTCGCAGTTATAAATAAATGTATGAAAAAAGAACTATTTTTTGCCTAAAAAATTTAATTTTTTTATTTTTAATTCATAAAAAATCCAAAACGGTAAAAAAAGTGTCAAAAGTTTTTTTCTTCATATATTTATTTATAACTGCAAAACTGTTAAAGGAATTGTAATTCTTAATTTTTTTAAATTTGTTTCAGCATATTCGGACTAGTAGTTCTCGAGTTATGACAAACAAAAAAGCCTAAAACGTGACAAATTCCCTATACGATACTACTAACTTCAAATTGTAACATGACCAAACGAATGATGCAGAAGTTCTTCTTTTTGGGGCTACTTTCATAAACAATTATCAGAATTGAGTCCCGAAATAATGTGTTGTACTGTGTAATTATCATCTCACATTATGACATATTCTTTGCAGTACAGTTGGATACAAAATACAATTTCGAACGGATAACCTTTCGATAAAGTTTAATTTTAATCAAATGTGCTATTCTCTGAATTAAATGACGACCGTATTTTATGTCAGGTAAATGTGAGTTTGTAAAAACAAAATGGTATAAATATAAGATTTTTATTTTGTACGAGTGTGCAATAAAATAAATAAATATAAAACAAAATGAACAAACAAACAGAAAACGCTTAATGATAAAGCATATTTGTTAAAATAAAAACGAAAAAAATATAAAAACCAAACGAAATTAAAAAATAACTGAAACAAACAAAAACAAACTCGTATGCGCATAAATTCGAAGTACAGATTACGCTTACATCGAAAAATTAATTTATTGAGTCACTAAAGTCGAGCAAAACTATGTGCCTAATAAAGTGTTTATGCAATCTAAATGAATTCATTTCTTAAAAACAACCTCTAATTTCCAAAATTAGTTTGCTGGAAAGTATGTATGTATCTAACAGGTAAATCATAAAATTTCTATGGCACAAAGTATTACATACGTTCATATATGGTGCAGTGCAATGAATAATATCAGCAACATAATATAATTCCCTTAATATGTTCATATATTGTTATCTTTTGATGACAGAAGATTATCTCCAAAACAAATTTGAAAGCAAACAAGCAACACTGGCAAACAAGACAAACATGTATACGTTGCAACTTTATCAAAATTTAAATATTTAGTTTAGAATATTTACGTGTAACCACATTTCAGTTAAACTCACAAACAGATTTCAAAAATACAAAATAATTACTAATAACAATCTTCCATATGGTTTAAGTACTTTTAATTCAATTCAGTTTAATTTTATGAATTCTGTATATTCTTCAAATAAAAGCAATCACCCCTATCGTATATAAAAATTCCACATGAAATTTGTTCCCTTTTATTTTTTAACATTGAATTTTAATAGGAAAATGTGAAAAGGAAACAAATTTCATGAAAATAAACTTACCGTTTTTGAAGTACGTCCACTATTAGCGCCTCCACTTGCTGTATTGCCACTGCTACCTCCTCCAGAGTCACTTATTTGATTTTGTAATGTTTCAATTTGTTTGCGAAGTGCTAGAATCTGCAAAGCAAAGATGTAAATATTAAAGATATTTTATTTATTTTTTTTTTTTAATTGTAATATTTTATTTTTTAAATTGTAAGAGACTTCTAAACCCTTCATAGTATACATATATATTCTAAACCATTATATAAAGGGAAGTTGATGTAACTATGTCTAAATGTCTGTTGAAATCAACTATCCAAGAGACTCTATGATAGAGACCGTTTTATCAACATATCAGAAATACATTCGACAGCAAAATCCTTAAATGGCTAAGATATGATCAAAAGGACTTTTTAGTTATCTGTACCTTTTTAAATATATTTCGGATACTAAATTTTATTAAAATGTAAAACATTGTAAAACATTGACGGTGTCATTTGAATGAAATATTTGTTATATTTTGTTTTGAAATACAAAGATCTCGTTGAAAACAACAAAATATTAAATGCGTTTAGAAAATTGTTATAAATGTAACAATTTCAAACTAATCATTGCTCGTAATTCAAAACTAGGAAGAATTTTTTTTTTTTTGCTAAACTAAATGTTTAGTAAAAATTTGTTATTAAAATAATAAGTAAATACTGAAGCCATTGGATCTTTACAGTTCAATTGTTAACCACATTGGCTGATTATTAAAAAAATGATTTCTATATCATCAAAGATTTAATTTTGTTAAAAATTAACAAATAAATTATTAATTTTTGATTTTATTGGTAAGTTATTTGAGGGCTCCAGATTAGTTTAAACAGGTTTTCTTTAATGATCTAAAAATATATATAGTGTGACAAATTAATAATTTTGAAATTACAAAAAGACTGAACGAATTATCTAATATTTAATTAATAATCTAATGATGAAGTGTATAATAAGAAAACCAAAGTCGCTTTACTCGAAAATGGCCGGTTGCAATTTAAATTCATTTGAATATCAATAACTGCTACTAATTAATACAACCTTCTAACTTTTCTGTCACAGGACGCTAAGTTGCGCTATATGTATACAATTTATTAATTAGCATTTTTAAATTTTATTAAAAGCTAAATTATATTTTTGCGGAATTTTTGCCGTAAATAAATTACAATTTAATTTTACTGAAACCTCAAATAAACAAAACTGAAAATACCGATTTCATCTTAAACCAAAATTATGGCAACATTAGGTAATAATCTTGTGTTGATTGGTCAAAAACCACAAAGTTTTACAATTAATAAAAATGTAAACTAACCGCAACAAAAAGAAGTACATACATGCATGGAAAAAAACATTGCCAATTACATTTAAATAATTTTACTTTAGCATACATATGGATATGTATGAAGCGACTTGTTACGATGCAGTAGTTATGTATCATAATTGTCGCATTACTTATTGACCTTGGCTGTAATAATCATATGGTGGGGACAACATCCTATTTACATATTACAGGCATTATTGTTATTGTTACAACAATAAAAAACTGCATAAAACTATATCAATTTGTTATTGTAATTTTTGATATTAACTTATCAACTTGTATACTTTTGTATAAAAAATCATTTCATACTTTCTTTTAACTACTACTACAAAAAAATAAATAATTTTACACAAATTGTAAAAAATCGAATTTTCTATCTATACTAGATGTTGTTGAGTGTATATATATATGTACGTTTGTCACTTTATCCCAACTTACCACTATGTCTTTTTCGGAGCATAATTTATCTAAATCTTCTTTATCTTTTTGCGTATCGGCCAATATTTCTATGGCCGAACTATTATCAACTGTTGGTGTTGCACTGCGATATTCGGCATCGCCAGGACCAGCAGTTTCTTCAAGAATTTCATGAGCTAATGTCGTCAATTGACCCTTTATTGAATTGAGACTGTTATTTAACCAAGACATTTTGGAACACACAACAAACACTTTTTGCACATTCACTTATAGTTTTTGTGATTGTTCTATTTTTTGTTAAAATTATGTAGATTATTTTATTTAAAAAAAAATTAGACAAATTTTCTTGTTATTTTTTGGGGATGATGACAACTTGGCAAAATAGAATTTTTGTATTGTATTTATTATTTTGATTTTGTTGTTGTTTTTAAGTAAATGAACTGTCAACAACAGCTGGTAAAACAATATAAGCGGTTGATTTCATTTTTAGATTTTATACCGACAGCCGCAGTAAAGTACACAGTAAAAAATTATTAATTTTTAAAAAGTAATATTTAAAGCTTAATTTCTTTGAAATTAATTAATTTAAAGCTTAATTTCTTTAAAAATGTAAATATATAAATTCACGAATAGACTCATCATATTATTTATAAAATATATGATGTTATATGTGTCAAAAATAGTTTTAATAATAACATTAAGATATACCGATTCCATCAAGGAAATACTCAGTTTCCATATACCCTTTAGCATGCACACCATTCATAAAGATCTTATATAGAACACCTTAGGAAATTGCAAAAATTTGCACAATAATAAAAATACGCAGTTGTGTTTGTCCAAAAGTACGCAATTTCAAAGATGACGTATTACTTTAATAAATCCAAAATTCTCCGCAATGATATTTTCCAAATATTGCGATTCGAGGACGATATCGAATATTCCGATGAAAAATGTAGGTGAAAAATATGATTTTTTAAGGAATACACGAATTTTACAATTTTAAATTAATACATAGGTTCATTTATTTTCAAATTTAGAATAAATAGAATGTTGTTTACATTTTTTAAATAAAATTAATGTAAAACATATGCACACATTAACAAACAAATTCATATTTTTTGTTAAATAAAAATAAATATCTTTAGAACTCGCATTTTATTCTAAATATTAGTAATCGGTGTCTTCATGATCTAATAAGGTCTTGATTGTGAACCAAAACCCAAGCCTACGCCCCTCATAGTATGGGTAACCTGACGTGCTACTTCGTATTGCTGTTCCATTGTAGAAAACATGGCTTCACGGGATTTAACATCTGGATTGTTTGGAGGAGAGGTAGATACTGGTGATTTCTTTTCACTCTCATTTGTTGATGTAGAGGATTCGCCAGTTGCACTCTTAATACCCATAAGACGCATAAATTTAGATGCAACTTTGCCATCTTGATCTTGAGAAAATTGGGCGTGGCCCCATTTTGAAGCAGAGTCCTCGGTTTTTTTAGCTCCCCATATGAGTTTACGTTTTTGCATTTGTTCAACGTATTTATTGGGATTAATAACATTTGGATTATAATAACTGGGTAATTGTACTGGAGCAGTGGCTATGTTAGATCCAGCAGCTGCACTGGCAGCAGCTATTGCAACAACATTAGGTGTGGGTGCATTTTCACTAAGTGGCAGGGATAAAAGAGCTTCGAAATTCCGAGCTGTAGGAAGGGATTTCTTGTCAGGAACATGTGACTCTCCCACTGGACGTTTACTTTCTGTAAGTTCTTTTGCTGCCGTTCTTTGATGGGAATTATTATTTGACGCAAAATTAGATTCAGTTGAATTATCAGCCGAGTGTGAACGTGAACGTGATTTGGATCTTGAATTACGCTTACGTTCACGTCTTGTGTTATTATCATCCTTACGTTCACTATATTTAATTTTACCACTATTACGTTGAGAGGGAGCCGGTGAATTTGAACGTCTAGGGCGATATGCATTTGAACGATCTTCATTGAAGGAACGTTGTGTTCTGCGATCCTCATTATTACGACGATCAGTTTTTCGGTTATCGCTAAAATCTCTTCTTCGATCATCGAAGCTTGATCCACCGCCGCCACGTCTCTCTTCATTTGCACCTCTTCTTTCATCATTGAAGCGGTCTTCATGTTGTTTTCTCTCGTCATAGCGTGATTTTGAACTATTGAAACGATCTTTATAATTTGGACCATACATTGATTTTCTATCATCATAACGATTATATCTCTTATCGTCCTTGTAGTAATCATTGCCATCACGTTTGTAGTCTTTCTTAGGTTCTCTAAAGCGTTTGAGATCATCATTCTGCAGTAAATAAGTTTAAATAAGTTGTGCATATTATAAAGTATACGATTGTATAATATCTATGGACTAATGAACTACATAATAACAATACTAAATGTGACTAAGAAATTTCTGAATTTAAATTCCATTTCAAATCATACCTTTTTGTAATCATATTTATGACTATTAGCATAGTCCCTACCATCCTCTCTCATATCTCTACTATTCTTTGATTCTTTGCTGTCTCTTTTATCTCTGTGGTCTCTTGATTTGTCAGCTCTTCTATCGATTTTATATTTATCCTGAAACAGAAATGTTAGTGCAAGAATACTGAAAATATTAATAAATCTAGCTGAAAAACAAATTAGTGTGTATAAATAAAAACTATGCTAAACCTTTTGTGTTTTTTGTTTAAAATACTATTAGTAAAATTACTGAAGATCAAACAAAAAATATAAAAATTTAGTTTTACTCCTTTACCTTTTTGTTTTAGAATAAAAAAAACTAACTTTATTTAAATTAAATAAATATAACTTTGTTTTTATTTTTTTAGATAAAAACAAACTCCTGAAAAAAAATTTGAATAATTGTTGTTGTTTTTAAAATTAATCATACTCACGTTTAAGAGCTGCTTATTTTCAATTCAAAGACTCTCCTACTACTCATAGTGTATCATTGTTATTTTTGCGATTTTTATAGGGACGTAGATAAGGAGTTGGTCAGGCAACATACATATATATATATAAAGCCTGTTTTGTTAAATTGCCGCTACTAATTGAATTTTTGATACTTTTTCAATCATATTCTAACTCTAGTTACATAGAGTTGTGGTGTTGTAACAACTTTTTTATGGTGATCGGTAGTAGATTTTTTTGGAAACTTTTTAGGTTGAGTTTTTTTTTGGTATAAAAACTTTAAGTTTGTATTTTTTGTTTGGTTTATACAATATAATAATAACAAAAGTTGATATTTAATTAATAATGTAAAAATGAGTAAAACTAAATAAAACAACAAGAAATGAATATATTGTAAATAAATATACGAGTTAATACCTAAACGAAAAGTTGATTGAGTATAAGAACTACAACACAATGGGGACATGGAAATAATAATTTAATGCTTGATAGTAAAGTACCCTTGTAGACCTTGCTAATATTGTAAACGAAGTAAGAATACTGTGATTTACTACATCATAGCAATAACAAAAATATTATTAATCTATAAGTAATAACATACATTTTGTATTAATTGTCTATACGAAAAAAGAAACAATTTTTTTATAAACATTAATGTATATTTTTTGTTTAAATTTAATAAATTGTCACGATTCTGTGCTAACAAAGTTTTTTTTTCATTATTTACAGGAACTTTTAATTTTTTTTTAAATTTCTCATAATTCTTTGGTGCAATCTCTAATGTATCTTTGGAGGATATATTCCACATTTCAATTACTTTTTATTAATGTAATTTTTTAATTTAATTGTTGTTATTATTGCAATTTTTGTTAACAATTTATTTATCAATGTTTGAAAACAATAAGATTTTATTTTTTTACATACTAAATTTTAATATTGAGTTACTTAGCGAAAATTCTTCTTTTTAACATATTTAGCACTTTATGAGTAATTTTGAAAAAAGATTAAGTTTCTTTGGTTTTAAATAATGCAAAATAATTTGAGTTAAAACAAAAACAAATTTACTTTAAGCGATTTGAGTTGAAACAATCATTTGTTGAAAAGAAATATCAAAAACAACATTTTCGGTGGATTATTGATAGTATAGATAGCTGTTTTGTGCATCTGTCAGGACATAAAAGCTTTGATTATCAATTAGTATCATTAAAATTTAACAGATATGTATAGCAAGATATTACTACACAGTATCCAACACACTGTACGCAAGTATGTTTATAAAAATTTAACTCCAAAAATATATAAACTTGTCGAGCATGCACCAGATGAAAAGCTGGTAGATAAATTCTTCTGAGATATTATATCATATAGTTCACCTTAAAACAGCTAGTATTTAAATCAAAATTTATCAAATATGGTGTTTTAATAATTACTTAAAAATAATTAAACATTTACTAGAAAGCAGAAATTATCCCGAAATCATGTAAAATTGCTACATATTTAAATTTCTTAACATTAATATAAAAAAAAAGTTCTTTTTATTTACACAATTTTTCAATTTATCTTCTTACCTTTATTTTTAAAATTGAAAAGGAAATTAAAGAATATAGGTAGGTACCTAAAATTAATTTTTCTATTGCAATTTTTTAGCGGAGAAACAGAACATGTAAAAATAAATCGAAAGTGAATAATGCATATTACTAGTAAAACTAATCAGAAGTTGTTCTTAATAAATCCCGAAAATACAAGCATTAAATTAACAAAAAAAATACAATATGCAGGTATACCTAGGTATAATATACAAAAAAAAACAGAAACACCGTCATTAAAAATGATTGACAACAAACATTTGTTGTACATATTATCTATCCCAATAACTAAAAATAATTTCTTAAAATTGTATTTTTCTTAAGGGGGATGTAAATATTGGACACTTCCAAAAACTCTATTTTAATGAATAACTTCTTATATGGAGTTTAATACAATATAATTTTTCAATAAAATAAAAAAAATAATTATTACCTCTTTCAAATTGGGATTTACAGTTTTGAAACGTTCGCTTCCGTTATCCCGTCCCTTGCGATGAGGGGAGGTTTCTCGTTCACAACTGCCACTTTTCGAGTGATCATATGAACGTTTTAAGGGTGCAGTCGCATCAGTAGCAGCTCGTCCGGTGCTATTAACACCACTACCGCTACCACGTTCTCGTACAGCCTAAAGGAATTTGGCAACTATTCAGAAACAGCAAATAAGGTGTTATTTAAACGTACAAACTAATTTTATTACAAAATGTTTATATTTGTCTGTTTAGCTTTTTCAGTTTTTGCAATTTAATTTTTCTTTTTCTAAAAAGTATCCAATTTTCTGAATGTTTTTTTACTTCTCTATTCTAGGGAGAATTTCCCAGTAGTCAGCCATCTTTTTTCTCGTTTGCAACTAAAATTTTCAGACTCCTAAATTTATATTACTGTTACTAATTGTATATTTACCGCTTTAGTATAGGGATAATCATCTTGATCATCTTCACTACTATAGTTTACAAGACCTTCCATTTAAATAATTTTGATGTTAGTGTCAATAAAATTAATTTTTGTATTCCCTCGATATACGTTCGCCCTTCTTGCGTTTTTTTAATATGTATTGATTTTTTTTGATAATTTAATTAATGGTTGTAAAAAATAGTACACCAACCAGAGATGCATGAAATATAATAGTATTACCTCATCGTTAACATTATAAATAGTGGGATATTATTATTTTGTGCCTTATGTACCTGGTTTCTGAACATAAACATTTCGGCATGAATAACAAAAATGTCAGATCATAAACAATGACAATTTTTGTCACAGAGAACTCTGTGATTTTTGTTGCTATTAAATTTAACTTGTACTTTAACAATATCAATGTTTTTAGACAGCTTGTTTTTATGATTGCAATCATATTTATGACTATTATCATAATCCCTATCATCCTCTATCCGGAATATTATTATTACTATGTTGTTAATGTAAAATATAAATAAATATTTGTTAAATATTAATTAACTTTTTTAAAAATGAGCTTGAAAAAATCAATGAAGCCTCAAACAATTTTTATACAAATTATATAAAATTCAATGAAAATTTATGTATTGTATTTTAAAATAATGAATTGAGTACTTTAATAATCTTTATAGGTAGTTCATTGTCATCGTGTTCGTTCCATCAAATAAATAATCCTAGATTTTTCTGACCATTTTAGATGAACCCACTTTTCTGGAAAAGCCTGGATTTTTCGCACGGAAGGCGTCGTTTGTGTTCCATGAAATAAATACCCCCAAATTTCTCTGGCAATTTTTAACCCACTTTTCTCATAAACTACTTTTACTAATTAATTTTTATAAATTGGGCATTTTTAAATACTATTTGAAGAATTTCCATTAAGTGGGTTTTTACTAATTTCCTTCCATTGCCATTTTTCTAAATTACCAAAATCGCTCAATAATTTGTTTGTTTTCGATGTTATCTTGACGTACGTCTTATTAATACGTCTTGGGCAAGGCATATTGATTATAAGGTAGTGTTGAAGACACAGCTGATTTTTTTTTGTTACTTTTGTATTGTCAAACGTTGTTTATGTTTACAAATTTCTAATTGTCAAAATGCTTAACTGTCAAAATTTGTTTATTATTATTGTTTTCGATTTCCATAATATACTTGAATCAGTGATGGAAAATGGGTTTTTGTTTTTCGTACCAACTATATAAATAAAATCTACTTTTTAGACCTCCATGGTACAATTTGATATCAGTTCCAAAATGTTCATGAAATTTAATAAAATCTCTTTTGCTTGCACTATTACACAAATAGTAACTTATATGATATACAGCCATGTCAATTAATTTCATTTCGTTCCATTTTTTGCTTCTATAGAAAAAGCAAAACGAAAAATTTGTTCGGAATATAACCAATTGTTCGTTTTACTTTTTCTTTAGAAGCAAAATACGGAAATAATTCCACTTCCGAACGGAATTAATTTCTGTGACATGGCTGATATTTATCTGTTTCATCTGAAATACCAAATTTTGATGAAACAGTATTTTGAAATTGTACCATGACTCGTGGTAGTACCACGGTACCAACTGTGTTTAAAATGTATCAAAAAAAGTACAATTGTACCATGTTTGCCATCAGTGACCTGAATAAATAGAAATAAAAACAACGAATGTTTGTAATTTTCAGTCAGCTGTTTTTGACAATGAAAGAGTAAAAAGCAAAAACAAATACCCATGTTGTTTTTGTATTGCTGTACTTGTTGTAATGTTGCTACTACCTTATAATCAATATGCCTTGGTCTTGGCATGGTCAAATAACTCTACAAGGTGGTGTTGAAACGCCAGCTGTTTTTTAGTCATGTTCGTTATGTCAAACTTTATATACATATGTATGTATGTATGCTCAAGTTGTGTTAAAAAAATAGCAAACGTATCAAGTTATACAAAAAAAGTGAAAAAAACAATTGTCCATAAATTAAATGTTTCATAAATTAACAACTTTATAAATTATTTTTATTTTCATCTTGAAATTAAAAAAATTGTATGTAGGTATTTATTTTTCCTGCAAAAATGTTTGTAAACAATAACCAGTTGTTTTTGACATTACAAACATGAAAGCAAAAACAAAAATACCATGTTGTTTCTGTTGCTTTTGTATTGTTGTAATATTGCCATCACCTTGTAGAGTTATTTCACCATGGGTCTTGGGATATGTGAAATATTCCAGATTGGAATGATAGTGCAAAAAATGCCGGCAAACACTCAATTTAAATTTCCAATAAAATTTTTAAAATTACGACTGTTTGACATTAGTACCACTGTATGTCGTCAATGCATGTGTGTTGTGTAAAATATTTGGTTCGAGATTTTTTTCTGTCGTAGATTTTATTTTTCTGCCAAAGCGCAAATGCAAAAATTTTACGTTGTAAGCAAAATTATAATAATTTCTGTTCATACATTTACAACATGCGAACAGATACATAGTGCTTTTATTTCATGTGAGAAGTTTTATGTCAAAAATAAGAAAATTAAATAAATAAAAATATGTAGCGTATTTTTATACGAGGATGTTTTGTATAAAGTGAAAATAAATAAAGAATTGATATTAATCACCTATAACTTTCATCCAGTCAAATGTCCAGTTCATATGCTTATCTTCAAAATAGAATATCACTTTCAAACCACCATTTCTTTATTTTAACTTTAAGCCAAACTAATTTTATCTAATATCTAAATCATACCACCAAATTCTATAGGGATCTGTCCATAATTGGTCATCCCTGATAAAAAGCGCTCTAGTATTTAATACCATGTTGTTGAGGAGTTTTGGGTATATCAAAACGTTAACTGGGATTGAGGACTGAAAAAAAAACATTTGTGATAATTCTTTATTGTTGTGATAATCCCGGAAAATTAAAAAAACAAATTTTAATAACTCGGCATCTAGAAATTTTTAATTAAAATATTGTTAAAGCCATGTCGCATGATTCTGACTATTTGTTTGCATTGGAAATGCAAAAACGCATGAATGCCGAAGCTGGAGATGACAGTGATATTGAAGAAATTGATTTTAAAAAGCCTTCTACAAATCTTGTAGTATCTAAAAAACCATTACAAATAAAACGCAGCAATCCTCACTCCAATTTAGATCCAGAATTTCTAAATCGCACTCAAAATTTAGTACATCCGCAATGGGAAACTCTGGATCCCACGCCAGATATTTTTGCACTTTTTGACCAATTCGATTCAAAATTCTTTCAAACTAGATTAAAGTGTGTAACTTTGGAATGGAGTAAACGTATGTACAGCTGTGCTGGTATATGTTATTCGCGGCGAAATCGTTATGGGATGGACATTACTATACGTCTAAGTCAACCATTGCTGAGTCTGAGGCCCAGAAAGGACTTGGTAGAGACCATGTTGCATGAAATGATACATGCCTATTGCTTTGTTTTGAACATACGCGAAGGCAATGGTGGCCATGGTCCGAATTTTAAGAAAATCATGGGAGCTATTAATAAAGTGGCTGGAACAAATATAACGGTCTATCACACCTTCCATGATGAGGTCGATTTGTATAAGCAGCATTGGTGGCGATGTAATGGTATTTGTCAGGATCGTTCACCCTTCTTTGGTTACGTTAAGCGTACTTCAAATCGTGCTCCTGGGCCAAATGACCAGTGGTGGGCAAATCATTTGCAAAACTGTGGTGGAACGTTTATGAAAATTAAGGAGCCGGAGAAGAAAAAAAAAGGTAGAGCCGCTAAAGATAAGGAAAATGAGAAAAAGGCCACGACCTCTGCTGGCAATGATTTACGTAAGTTCTTTACACCACAAACTAAGAGTACTGCTTCTCCTAAAGCAGGTTCCAATACTTCAACTTTATCGAATATCAAAGGTGTTAATAATTTTAACAATGGCTTTAAAGGTTTGTGTTTTAACATTGAAATTTTCAGTCTGATCCCCATGTCTTCAACAACGCAACTTTCCTGTTTCCTTTTAGGACCTGTCAAAACAAATGGTGGTGGTACTATGTTGTTAAATCCCAAAACAAAATCATCTATTACCAGTAACGCAACTAAACCACCAGCTACATCTGCCATTGCCAAAGCGTTTCCACCATCCTCATATCCTGGCCTATCGACCGATCCCTTTAATGTCAGCACATCTAGTATGCCTGCCTATAGTAGTCGCGGTAACAGCTCATCGCATGGAGCAATTGCACCACCTGGTGGTAATTTGCGCAATGTTATGGGCTTTAAAGATTTAGATTTAGGTTCTGGAGATAGTAATGGTAATAGTAGACGCCCCTTGTCTGGTGTCAAGCCAACAACACCCAGTCGAGATGATTGGGGTCGTGGCAGTACACTAACTTCATCATCTTCATTTTATGGAACAAGCAACACGTCTATAGCGTCTAGCCCAGATGAAGGTGTTGATCGGGAACATTTGAGAGACATATGGTCTAAACGTTTTGGCAACAACGGTGGCAATGAGTCGGGAAGAGGTAGTGGATTTGGGGATAAAAGAAATAATAATAATAAACCACAAGGTGAGTGAAGAACAATAAAGCCATAGTTAGGATTATTTTCACTTTAAGCACATATACATTTGTATAACGTGTTCACCTAATGTTCTTTATTCAGGTGTATATGGACATAAATTTTGAAAATTAAGCGATTTGTATATGAAATTATAGAAAATGTTGGAATAATTTGTATAATAATTTGCCTGATTAAGTTATTTGTTATTTGGGCTTAACTTAACAATCAAAAATTATTCTCAAAATCTATCAAAATCGATATTAAATCGATAAAATTTTATCACATACTTGAAGTATGTACATTAAAAATTGGTCAGAAAAAATGCTATTATTTATAACCAAAACCAATTTTTATATAATTTTTAATTTATTATTATTATTTTAAGTATCCAAGCATTTTTAAAAAATTAAAAAAGTTTGTTAAAAATTTAAGTTCCTCTTAAACAAATCCCGATTTCTACAAAAAAACTAAATCTAATCTTGTGATTTTATTTTTAAATTTGTTCACTTTTAAGGTGATACCAAACGTAGACGTGTTTCAACTGAGTCTGGAGATTCTGCAGATATTGTGTATGTGGCCGATGAAAATTCTTTGAACAATAAAAAAGACTGGATCGTTGTCGACGATGATATTATGCTACAGGAACAAACCAATAAAGTTATAACACTATCTTCTGATGAAGACGATGATTCTGATTCAGATAACATTACAAAGCCGAAAATTAATAAAAACATGACTTTTGATCAACGTCAAACCATGATTAAGAAAGAAATAATGGATGAGTCTATAAACTTGTGCGACGATGACATAGAGCTTATCGATGATGAATATGATGATAATGCAGGATCGAATTTCGATCTCAATATAGCCTCAGAATTAGCCGATACTAGTGTTATCGATGAATTCTTTGGTGAGGATACATTAATGGAAGAATTCAAAAAGGAAAACGATTGCCAGCCATCATCATCACGCTATCAGTTTGATAAGGGCAATGATATAATAACGTGTCCCATATGTCTGGAAAAAATGACCAGGACTGTATTGGCAGAACATTTGAATGGCTGTACGGGTATAGCTATTAAAATTTTACCACCGAAAAAAACTATGAAAAAGCTATCGGCTATATCCAAAGAGGCAAGACCGAAAAGGCAGACTCGTCCATCGCGAAAATCAACAAAAGATATTTTAAGGAATGCTGGCTACTCTGAAGATGTGTTGGAACAAATTGCCTCGGCTAGTAGTATGGAGGATGATGATGATGAATTGGAGTTCTTACAAAGGGCGGGAATAAAACGTTCGTCTAACTCTAAAAAATCTACCTCTACGACACGAGTGGATTTGAATTCATCATCGGAAGATGAAAACACTAGACTATATCGCCAACGTAGTATTTATAAAACAACACGGCAATGTCCCGTTTGTGCGCACGAGGTGGAAGAAACAGAAATGAATGATCATTTAGATGAATGTTTAGGTAAATAATGATTAGGACTAAAGAGGCTTGCAGATTTTATTATTTTTCATATAAATTTTACAATATTTTTTAAGTTATTATTCTTAAAAACTATTAAACGTATTTTTGTTTGTTTCTTGTATGTTTCAGAATATCAAAATATTAACAAAATACATGTTATTTCTGTTTACTTTGCTTGAACAATGTTTGGTATCTATTATAAATTTTTATTATTTTTTATTTCGATAACAAAATTCAAATCTTCACAATCTTTACAATGAATTTATTGCTTATTTTGTACAAATAATTTATATAATAAAAAATACAAATAATTTAATAATGTTAATGGTTTACGTGTTTTAATAAATTTAATTTAAATGGAATTGAAGTCGATTTTATTGAAAATTTTAAGTTATGTTAAAATAAATATGTACATATGTCCAAAATTGGTTTCCCTAGCATTTACATATTCATACAAAAAATTTAAATCCCAATTTTAAAGATTTCTCAAAAATTTTTGTGATTTACAAAATAAGAGGTCAAACGAAAAAGACTTAAAGCCTTTGATTTATATTAAAAATATTTAACAATATTGATTTATAAAATTTTTCTTGTATCTTTAACAACTTTCCTTAAATTTGTTTTATGAACTAAATTTTGGTTTTACAAAAACGTTTTTTCTTAATATTAAGGATTATTTTTAAATTACATTTGTGCTTGACTTTTGTGGAATATTTACAAAATGTTGCCAAAATATTTAATCTTTTTACGACCCAAATATTCAATCTTCGTTAGAGGCTCCCATTGTACAATCATAACATCCAAATAGGGCAACAGTATGCGTCCTGACATTGATATATCGTGGACACGACAAAAACTTTCCACATAAACCAGCTTCGTTTTCGATCTTCGTGCTAGCTTTGATAGAAATCCTGCTATACAAAAAGGAACACAGGTACCAGGTCCATTGCACAATATCATGCGTGGCTTCTCTTTAAAGACCAACCAGAAGCTCCAGACCAGAGCATACAAAAATGTAAAAACTGTGGTCAACCAGCTCTGGCCTACCTCTCGGGCTCTTGGTATGTAAATGAAATCATCTTCGCTTACATTGTGTTTCAATTCATTCATCGTTAATTGTATTTTGTCCTTGGAAGTGTTATCTGTATTTGCCACAAGAAATTTCATTGGTTTGTAGTTGTTGAGATCTTTGGTTTCCTGCAATAATCCTTGTAGAATTAAACACATTTCAGCTGTATGACCACCGGATCCAAGAATACACCAAACTGGTTTAGTTTCCATATTTTTTGGAGTTTCAGATGACTGAGTTTTTATTATTTTTCGTTTAAAGAGTGCAGAATTTGTTAATTTTGTTTTTATTGCAATTTTAAAGTGTCATATTAGGGTTAATATTACAGCGGTAGATTTTATGTTTATCTTATCAGATGCTATTAAGTGTTGCCAAGACATGTGGTAAAAATGTGAGTAATGACCTTATAAATGTAAAAAAAAATGTTTAAAAGTACTTTGACATTTGTAAAATGAAAACATTAGAATTTTTAGACAAATGAGGAGTAATGTGCAAATATATTAAAAAAAAACCGTAGAAGAAAAGTAAAATGTTAAACTATTATTATTCAATATTTTTTTTAAATAAATAATTTATAAAAAGTACTTAATATGTTGTTGGGTTACTAAAGTATTTTTTCTTTGAAAAAGTACTAAATTTTCTAACCTTGGTTATATTTTCTATTTACTTTTTACGCGCGTGAACAAATCAAACTGAACGGAATATTTATCAAACCGTAACAGCTGATTTATCAAAACAAACATTTTTTTCTTGAGTGGTGAAAATTGTTTGTTGTTGTTTATGTAGCATCGTGTAGATTTGTTAGTGTAAATGCGGTTTGATAAAGAGTCCATTCCATTCGTTTCTAATTTGCCAACTAACAAACCACAAACATAACCTAAAATACATTGAACAAACTTATGTGTTTTATAAACAATAATATACTAATGTCAATGCAAATAAGTGAATGATGAAAACCATATTTTTTTTAGAAATCAATAATAAAACACATTTAATCAAAATAAAATTAATTAGTAAATTTTGTGGATTATTAGAATTTTGTGGATTGTGTATTCAATTTTGTGGATTAATAGAATTTTTGTGCATTATAAGCAATAATTGTACAAAAATTAGAGATCAGTAATCCCCCTATAATTCCAGAACTTCATATTGTGCATCATATCGGAATGCAGGAATTATTCGTTTTTAACCAGAGCAATCGGAATAAGTCCAATTTTTGTCAGAAAAATCTAGAATATAGACGATATTACGTACTAAAATTAGATCTTAAAAGTGAAATAGATAAAAAATTAATTCGTTGTAATTTCTTTATAAATCCTGAACAAATTCTTGTGCATCATACTGGAATGCAAAAACTCTTAGCTAGTAAATACAGCAATCGGGTCACGCACAGATTTTTCCACAAAAAAATGGAACATAGGGAGTATACCCTAACAAACTTTCATACTTTAGATAAAATGTTAAAAAAAGCACATTAGAAATTTCCCTATAAAATCTAAACGGGAACCTGTGCATCATATCGGAAAACAGGAGTTAGTAGCTAATAAGTGTAGAAATCAAATTGCGTGTAGATTTTTCCACAAAAAATGGAACATAGGGGGTATGCCCTAACAAACTTTCATACTTTAGGTAATATGTAAAAAAAGAGCACATTAGAAATTACCCTATAAATTCTAAACGGAAGCTTGTGCATCATATCGGAAAACAGGAATTAGTAGCTATTAAGTGTAGAAATCAAACTCCGTATAGATTTTTCCACAAAAAAATGGAACATAGGGAGTATGCCCTAACAAACTTTCATACTATAGGTAACATGTAAAAAAAGAGCACATTAGAAATTACCCTATAAATTCTAAACGGGAGCTTGTGCATCATATCGGAAAACAGGAATTAGTAGCTATTAAGTGTAGAAATCAAACTCCGTATAGATTTTTCCACAAAAAAATGGAACATAGGGGGTATACCCTAAAAAACTTTCATACTTTAGGTAACATGTAAAAAAAGAGCACATTAGAAATTACCCTATAAATTCTAAACGGGAGCTTGTGCATCATATCGGAAAACAGGAATTAGTAGGTATTAAGTGTAGAAATCAAACTCCGTATAGATTTTTCCACAAAAAAATGGAACATAGGGGGTATACCCTAAAAAACTTTCATACTTTAGGTAACATGTAAAAAAAGAGCACATTAGAAATTACCCTATAAATTCTAAACGGAAGCTTGTGCATCATATCGGAAAACAGGAATTAGTAGCTATTAAGTGTAGAAATCAAACTCCGTATAGATTTTTCCACAAAAAAATGGAACATAGGGGGTATACCCTAAAAAACTTTCATACTTTAGGTAACATGTAAAAAAAGAGCACATTAGAAATTACCCTATAAATTCCAAACGGGAGCTTGTGCATCATATCGGAAAACTGGAAAAATGGAACATAGGGGGTATGATCTAACAAACTTTAATGCTGTAGGTTAAATGTTAAAAAAGTGCACTTTAGTAATTTTTCTACTGGAAACATTTCAGTTTGTTAGGTACGTCACCCGATTGCTACATTTACAAGCCATGCAATAGTTTTCGCATTCCAACACGCTGCATAAGATCCTGTTCAGGATTTATAGAGAAATTACTAAACTTAAAATTGTTCCCACATTTTACTTTTAAGTCCTAATTTTAGTAGGTAATATCTTTTACATTCCAAATTTTACTGGGTAAAATTGGACTTCATCCGATTGCTGCGGTTAAAAGCAAATAATTCCTTCATTCAGATATGATGCACAAGATGAAGTTGAAGTATTATAGGAGGATTATTGCACTGGAATTTTTTATTTACTCATTGCTTATACATTATAATGCACACAATTCTTCTAATGCACAAAATTCATTTTTAAATTTTATTTTAATTTTAAAACAATAGTTATGGTTTTCATTACATATTTATTAATTTATTTGCATAACATTATTGTTTTTAAAAAAGCACAAGGTTTGTTCTATGTGATTTATAAAACCGCATTTACAATAATAAATCTACAAGATGATGCATGAACAACAACAAACAATTTTTCACCACACAAAAAAAAAGTTTGTTTTGATAAAACAGCTGTTACGGTTTGATAAAGTTTCGTTCAGTTTGTTTTGTTCACGGCGATTTACTTTTTTACAACACATCTTCCATATCAATAACGTGGGAGTTAGGTGCAAATGAATAATTTATTGTTTATACCAGTTTGTTATTAAAATTTCATCAAATATGAGTACCATATTATATAGTGATCCAGAATTAGTCATTGCACTAAGTAAACGTATCATATTTGTGAATCCCAATGACTTACAAATATTTAAGGAGATCGTTTTACCAGAAGATTTAACAAAATGTGGGCTGAAAATAGTGACCAATACTGTGAGTGATGGCGAGCAGCAAGAAGAGGAAGCAAAACAACAACAAAATTTATCAAAAGAGCAGCCAACACTTCAACATGTGAAAATGTCACCAAATCATCAATTGCTGGCTGTAACAACAGCTGGACAGAAGGCCTTGCTATTGTACCATCTAAGACCAGAACATGCCAAACTTGTATCGATTAGATCATTGGCAAGGACTTCTTCTGCTTTAGCTTTTAGTAGCGATTCAAAACGATTACTTGTTACTGATAAAACAGGTGATTGCTATGAATATGACTGTGAGAATTATGAAGCAATTCCCAAGTTATTATTAGGTCACTTAAGTATTGTTTATGATATTTTGTGGTCCGCTGATGAAGATTTTATTATAACCTGTGACCGAGATGATAAAATAAGAGTTACTAACTATCCGGCTACATATGATGTACACAGTTATTGTTTGGGTCACAAAGAGTTTGTATCCGGCTTGGAACTTTTAAATGATGATGTACTCGTTACGATTTCCGGCGATAAAACATTAAAGCTATGGGATTTTAAGGAAGGCAAAGAACTTAAGAGCGTTAAATTACCGGCTCCGGGTATTAAATTCGCTACTAGGTCTCTAGAAAGCGATAAATATGAAATTTCTGTTTTGCTGCATCAGCCCAACGAATGCGTGGCTACATTTAATTTGATACAAAACGAAGATAAACAATGGGAATTTTCCACACAACAATTGCTAAGTTTCAACGATATGATTAGCTGCAATTTATGTTACGCCCAAGATAGATTATATGTTACCGGAGTGGTAAATGACCATTTTGTCATAAAAGTAAGTACAAATTGCCCTGAAGCGCCTTTGAATTGGTTACAAATGGTTGAAGAACAATTCAAACACTATACATGGTCACCAGAGGATATATCGGTGTGGTTCAAAAAGAAGTACGATAACGTTAGTGAGTATTTGGAACGTAAAAAACGACGCATTGAAGAGAAACAAAAATAAAAGTAGAATAGCGGTCAGATGAGTGTAAGAATATATGGTACAACTTCATCAAAAAGATTAAAATATAGGGACCATTTGTTTTATTTTAATAATTTTTATATTGAAATGTGTTTATGTGTATTAAATAAATATGATCAATATTAAACGGGTTTGTAATCTAATTTGCTTTCCAATTTTTTATTGTCGGATACTTTGCGTACAGCTTTCATAAAATCTTCTTGAATAACATATTCACGTTCGGCTCTGAAAATATTACAAATAAAAATAAGTTTGTATAATTTAATTTCATAATCTTTGAAATGTGCTTACCTTATTGCAAAAAGACCAGCTTCTGTACAAACATTACGTAAATCAGCTCCATTGAAATTATCTGACAGTTTTACGCATGCTTCATAATCGATTTCACCATGTTTGGCAATTTTAGAAGCATGAATCTTTAAGATTTCCATACTAAAAGTAAAAAATAAATGTTAGTTAAAAATTGAAAATCCATTAAGAACATTTGGTCCTACCGAGCTTGTTCATTAGGCAGTGGAATTTCAATTTTACGATCAAGACGACCAGGACGCAACAGTGCAGGATCCAAAGTATCGGGGCGATTGGTAGCCATAATTATTTTCACTTGTCCCAAAGCATCAAAACCATCCATTTGATTCAGCAACTCCATAAGAGTACGTTGAATTTCACGATCAGCCGATGTACCCTCAGAGAAACGTCTTCCACCAATAGCATCAATTTCATCCATAAATATAATACAAGGTTGATGATCACGAGCATAATTGAACATTTCACGAATTAAGCGAGCAGATTCACCAATGTATTTATCTACAATAGCGGATGATACAACTTTCAAGAAATTGGCATCCAGTTGGGAAGCCACAGCACGAGCAAGTAAAGTTTTACCAGTACCAGGTGGGCCATAAAGAAGACAACCTTTTGGTGGGGTAATACCTACACGGAGGAAAAGCTCCGGATTTAATAAAGGCAATTCGATTACTTCGCGTAATTCACGAATTTGTTCGGATAAACCACCAATAGCGGAGTATTTAACATCACCAGGATCTTCATGTGACATATTGTAAACCAAAGGATCTACCTCACGTGGTAAATAACGCATAATAGTAAGAGTTGTCATGTCTAAGGCTACACGAGTGCCAGATTTCAACTTTGTTTTATCCAATTGACGTCGGCATCCGACTACATAACGTGGTCCATTGGTTGCTTTGACAATAACTAAAATTATATACAAACATTTTAAATATCTAACATGTTGTCCTTGTAATTTTTACTTACATTTGTCTTCTGTTAGTTGTTTCAATACTTCTCCCACAATTTGGCCGACACTCTGGAGGGCTTTCAAGTCATTTTCTGATTTATCATATTGTTTAGTAAGCTCCTTAATTTCTTCACGTTCTATTAATTTTGATTTTAAAAGGTATAAAAATAGGAATTTATTAAAATCATAAATTTTGTACTTACTTTCCTTAAGCCTCGATTCAACTTCTTTATGTTCCAACAATTTTTTACGATAATCAAAGAGAGCTTTCTCGCGTACGCCATCTGCAGGAGTACTACCGGTAGTCATAGTGTACGGATTGCTTATTTATTTAAATACCAAGAAATATATTTCCTTAAAAAAATTGTACAAGATTCCAGTATTTTATTTTTGTGGGCTCCGTGAATTTGCAAAATTTATATTGTCAAATATGCTTCTTCTTGCGAAAACAAAACTGCCGATGACAGCGATTTTGTGGGAAGTGTTCAGAATGAAAATAAAATTAGTTGCCAAGATTTTTTATCAATAAATTGTGTTTTTTTTTAATTTTATTTTCAATATTTTCTTTGCGTATATCTTCTTCATATTGATATATTAAAAAAAAAAAATAATTTTGTTTTTTAATTTTTTCCTGGCACTGGTAACATATATATTAATAATATTAGATATCCAATTTTAAATAATAATTACAAATCAATCGACATGTGATGGAAATCGAAATCGAAGCAAATCAGTTTTGAAAATAAATTTTAATTTTATTTCTTGTTGTTGTTTGTTCGATTTCACAAAAATCGCTAAAAAACAACATGCCATCTAAGTCAAATACGAAATTTTGATGTTGTTGTATTACGAACAATAGATGATGCATTTTGTCTAAAAATTCCCATATTCTTTTTTCTAAAAAAATTCGCATAAATAGAACATCCGGGGTTGTTTTTCAAACCGCAACAACCAACACACACACAAACAATGCAAAATGGACGACGCCGCCGACGACGACGATTACGACGAAGGGATGGAGACTTACGAAGAAATTTTAAAAAGAGTTTGTTTGGCTTGCTGGTCGGACCGGGGAGGGGAGGGGAAGGAAAAAATTCGACCGACCCTGCACAGAAATTTTTTTCTGCCATGTGGTGAATTTAAAAAGGTGGTGAAAAAATAGTGGTGAGTATAAAAATCGTGGTGAGTATAAAAAGGGTGGTGAGTTCCACAAATACCGTTATTCGAAAATTTTCAAGGTATTGAAAATTTGTCATCCTAAAAGCAGGCAATGTATGTGCAGTTTACAGTTTTACGGGGTGGTTGCTGAATTAGCTAACAAATAATAAATTCACCACAAATACCGTTATTCGAAATTGTTCAAGGTCATTGAAAATTTGTCATCCTAAAAGTAGGCAATGTGCATTTCATTTTTTACAGTTTTACAATGTGGTTGCTTGCTGAATTAGTTAACAAATAAGAAAGCAAGAAAGGACTTTTTAGATCCTGTCGTTTTTTTTATCATATACAAACAAACAACATAAAAACTTTTTTAGAGTAAAAAAAACAAGTAAGAGTGCTATATTGGCTATGCCGAATTGTTGTGGATGCAATTCTTCATAATTATACAGAGTTTTTCTGGTGTTCACACTTTAAAAACATACTCATGTAATTTCAAACCTTTTTTTTTTGCCAATCTTCGCGTTCCCAAGAAACATTATGATTTTTTTAAATAAAATTTGTATTTGCAGCCATTTTAAACAGTAAAAATATATTTTTTTAAAATATTTCTTCTAATAAAATCCCCTAAAATTATTGTCATCCCCAACAAATCTTCGGATCCCCGAGAGGAAATTTTATCCCAAATCACGAAAAAAAATCCCCTAAACTGACAACACTGCTTTCTATTATTGAAAATAAAGAATTAATATTACTACTTGGATCACCTTGTTTGATTTTTTGGCTACAGGTTGACTCAAATATTTTTTTGACATCCTTAAGTTATGCTGTAGAAACTTTCTTAAAAAAAAGCACATTGCCTGTTTTTAGGATAATAAATTTTCAATGACCTTGAAAAATTTGGAATAACGATATTTGTGGTGAATTTCTAAAAACGCACCCCAATTTTGTATACTCACCACGATTTTTATACCCACCACGATTTTTTACTCACCACGATATTTCCACCACATTTAAAATCACTCTACACCAAAAAAAAAAAAATATTCCGCTATAATTTTTTACACTCACTTTAGCTATCAATCTATCCCCCAACCACACACAACACACCTTGTTTTTTTTTCTTTCTTCTTCTCTTCCTTTCTCTCCTTCCTCCTCATGCACTTTTCGTCGGTCGTCGTCGTTGTTTGTGTTGGTTGGTTGGGTCTTAAGCCTCAGTTAGCCGACTGTAACGGAATGTAAGTAACTGCAACAGTTAAGAAACAGCTGATGGATATTGTTATGCGTAAAGTAATGCAAATGGTTATGGAGATATAAAGGTAACGCAACATCGTAATGTATGAGAATTTGTAAGAAATAGAATTTCCTTACATTTTTACGTCATTATATAACATTCCGTTACAGTCGGCTAACTGAGGCTTTAGAAGAAAACCGGGTTCGTTGTATATATAGCGAACTTAAAAAAAAGAATATGGGAATTATTTCGTTTGTTAGAGATGACCAGCGTTATCAACTTTGAAATTTCGAAACGCTCCAACAAAATAAAGAAAATCGCACGCGCACCAACTAAATAAAGACTTCCAACCAGAAATTTAAAGAAGCACCAAAAATGGTGCGAAACGCACCAAGTTGACAACGCTGTTTGCGAATCATTTTGTGGATTCTATGATGTTATGCAATTTGACAGCTCTGCGGTAGAAAATACCGTGTGGAATATATCAATTCAGTTCTTTTTTTCTATTCAACTGATTGGTTGTTGCTATTATTGTGATAAAATAATATAAATTTTCCACAACTACAACTATGGCTGCATTTTTAAAGGCTTCCAGATTAATGGGTTCCCTTGGTCAAACCCGTTTGTTTAGCTCAAAAATCAATGATGTGGTAATTGTATCGGCTACCCGTACACCAATAGGTAGTTTTCAATCACAATTGGCTCCACTTTCTGCCACGCAATTGGGTGCTGTGGCTATTGAAGCCGCTGTGCAAAGAGCCGGCATTAGCAAGGAAGATGTCCAGGAAGTATATATGGGCAATGTAGTATCTGCCGGTTTGGGTCAAGCTCCTGCCAGACAAGCTGCCATATTTGCTGGTTTGCCTAAGAATGTCTGTTGCACAACCGTCAATAAGGTGTGTTCATCTGGCATGAAATCCGTCATGATTGGCAGTCAGTCTTTGATGTTGGGCCAAGCAGATATTGTCGTTGCCGGTGGTATGGAATCCATGTCTAATGTCCCTTACTACTTGAAACGTGGCCAAACTCCTTATGGTGGTGTTAACCTCATCGATGGTATTGTTTTCGATGGCTTATGGGACGTTTACAATAAATTTCACATGGGAAACTGTGCTGAAAATACTGCCAAGAAAATGGGCATCACCCGTCAAGATCAGGATGATTTCGCCATTACCTCCTATAAGCGCTCTGCCAAGGCCTGGGCCGATAAGGTTTTCGAAGCTGAAATTGCTCCAGTCACCATTCAACAAAAGCGCAAACCCGACATCATAGTAGCCGAAGATGAAGAATACAAACGTGTCAATTTCGACAAGTTCGGCAAACTAGCAACAGTTTTCCAAAGAGAAAATGGCACCGTAACAGCTGGTAATGCCTCAACCTTAAATGATGGCGGTTCAGCTTTGGTTTTGATGACTGCTGACAAAGCTGCCCAAATGAACTTAAAACCATTGGCTCGTGTTGTGGCTTTCCAAGATGCTGAAACTGATCCAATTGATTTCCCCATTGCTCCAGCTTTAGCTGTACCCAAATTATTGGAAAAGGCTGGCATCAAGAAAGATGATGTTGCCATGTGGGAAATTAATGAAGCCTTCTCATTGGTCGTTGTGGCCAACATGCGTAAAATGGATGTTGATCCAACCAAAATAAACGTACATGGTGGTGCCGTGTCACTAGGCCATCCCATTGGTATGTCTGGTGCTCGTTTGATTACTCATTTGTCGCATGCTCTTAAAACCGGAGAATACGGTTGTGCTTCCATTTGCAATGGTGGTGGCGGTGCCTCCTCAATTTTGGTACAGAAATTGTAAATTAACACCAATGTCACAGAATTTAATTCCGTTCATAAGAGAATTAGTTCTGTTTTTCGTCATCATCACCTTACATATTTTGTTTTACTTTTTACAGCCATGTCACAGAATTTAATTCCGTTCGGAAGTGGAATTGATTCTGTTTTTTGCTTCAACAGAAAAAGCAAAATGAACATTTTTTTTGGAATGAAACCTTAAAATGCTTAAAATTACAATTCTACATAGCAAATTAAAAATGGTTTCATTCCGAAAAAAATTTTCGTTTTGCTTTTTCTGTTGAAGCAAAAAACAGAATCAATTCCACTTCCGAACGGAATTAAATTCTGTGACATGGCTGTAAAAAGTAAAACAAAATATGTAAGGTGATGATGACTTTTCAAATGTGCCTTTAAACCAGTCTTGCATTTAAAATCTATATTTTTATATACCTATGCAAAATTTATTATTATGTAATCTTTTATGTTGATCGTATGTTTTATTGTTCAGTTTTTTTCTAATACAATGTATTTAAATAAATTTAAGCATAAATATTTTAAAATGTTTACGTGTTTTTATTTACTGCCAATTTCACAATAGCGAACGAACGCTTTCTTTCGCACAAATACATTTAAAACAAAAACAAATTATCAAACATTTGTTTTTGTTTTAAATGTATTTGTGCTAAAGAAAGCGTTCGTTCACATTTAGTGAAATAGGCAGTTATTCTTATTTTAGTAGTTTATTAAACGTTTTTAGAATTTTTAATTGTTATCTCGAAACAAATGCTAAACAAACAAGTTTTTCGTCATTCATTTAAATTATAATTTAAATATTGTAATAGAGATTGTGTAAAATCAATTTTTATGCCTACTTGTTTGCAACATTTTTTTTGTTTATTTTTTTTATTTTTGGAATACTATTTTACTGCCCTGTTCATGTACCTTCTAGTCAAGTAAAACAAAATGAGATTTATTAGCCCAATCATGAATAAAAAATGCGCGGGAGTTTTTCCCTTTTTATTTTTTAACATTGAATTTGAATAGGAAAAATGAGAAAAGGGAAAAACCTCCGCGGAATTTTTATTCATGATTGGGCTGATAGACAATTGCATTTCCATGGTCGAACATACAGTACAGGCAATATTTGCTCTCTCTGGCGTATAGCGAATTCGACAATAGACATGACCACTTAACTTTCGTTACGATGATGATTCATAAAACTCAAAGGATATATTTCGTCTGTTGTATTGATCACGATTTCCGCTAATAAATCAAAACATATTTGAAGTTTTAAAGTTCAAAAATAGTATTGTATTTAATTCAAAACAATAAATTTTTCTTCGAATATTTCAGCCCTTAGTCTAATGCATGCTGCTGGCGACTACGAATGTAGGTTAGCTTGAGCCGTTGTCGTTGCAAAAACCCTTATTTTGTGTGTATCTGTTTCATATAATTTGGATTAATTGATGGAAATCGTTACGAAAAGGTTGTAAGTTGACAAAATTCGTTAAATAGAGGCAAATAATTCTTTTTATTTCGTTAGTTTGCAGTGAATGAAAATTCGTTATAACGAGGCTATTGACAAATGTATTCGTAATAGAGAGGTTTATTTTGTATTAAATCTTATGGAGCGTTGAAGGGGATTTCAAAAAATTCGTTAAATCGAGGAATTCGTTATAGTGAGGGTCGTTATATCGAGGTTTGACTGTATTACGGTTTAAGAACACACTTTTGAAGTTTTCGAAAACTTTTTACACATTTATATTACGGTTTAAGAACACATTTAACACTTTGTTTGATCAGCGCCATCTGTTTATGAAATTATTTGTAATAATATTAATACACTTAGTTTTTTTGATGAAATTTTCAGAGGTTGTCTCAGATTTTTGCTCATATCTCCGTTATTTATGGACAGATTTTGCTGATTTTATATAGCCAACTTCTCGGAAGCATGTCTGACAGAATTATTGAAGATTTGGATCCCAAATATATCTGGGGACTTCTGAAAATTGATTTCAACAGACAGACGGACATGGCTTAATAGACTCCGCTATCTATTAGGATCTATAATATATATACTTTATAGGTCGGAAAATTATATTGTGGAAATTACAAACGGAATGACAAACTTATTATACCCTTCTCATGAAGGTGAAGGGTATAATAACGGTATATTTAAGATATACATATATTAGTATTAACGTTGATTTCGAGAGTGGACCTTATGTGGGGGATATTGACAAATATGGACCGATATTCTCAAAATTCAGCAGATTGATTTAGGCATGTATGTAAATGATCCGTGTAAAATTTTGGATTGGTACCCTTATTTATAAGAGATTTATGAGTATTAAAGTGATTTTCGGAAGAGGGCTTTGTATGGGGCATACGGTTAAAAATAGACCGAAATTCACAAAATTTTGTGGGATGATTTTTGTATATGTATATGTAAATGATCTGTGCAAAGGTTTGAGTCATACCGATATTTATACAATATATATAGGGATAAATGTCTTTTTCAGATGTGGTCCTTGAATGGGAGCTATGACCAATTCTGGGCCGACCACCATAATATATAGAACAACAATTTATTTGCCTATAAAGGTTATTCATGTCAAATTTTAGCCGTTTAACATTATTTATATCTGTTTTATACGTGGAAGTGGACTTTATATGGGGTCTATAGTCAAACATGGACCGAACTAAAAAAAAATTCTATTTTATGTTTGAATTGTATCAAGTCAGCTAATTATTTAATGTAAATAAAAAACTTCTTTACATGTTTTCCAACGTTTCGTCAATTTCGTTTTGCGATTTATTTTTGCATAAAACTTATTTTTGCTGAATTTTGTCTTGATATTCCAATTTTATAGGCATTTATGTATAATTAAGCAATATTTCGGGAAGATTTTTGTATGGGGGCTATGAGAAATTATGGACCGATTCATACTATTTTCCGCACACTTTCTTCTTTTATCATAAAAACAACGTATACAAAATATAATGGTATTATCTGCAATATATTTCAAAATATTGCAAAAAAATGGACAAAAATATAAAATTTTATGTAGGTTGTCTGACATATTGGTCCATAACTCTGGTTGGCCTAAACCGATTTTGCTGACATGGACATGAAATGGAAATTACAAACGGAATGACAAACTTATATATGTATACCCTTCTCATGCAGGTGAAGGGTATAAATAGAACAAGTTCTTTGAGCACGGTTTAAAACAGAATTGAGTGGTATTATATGTAAGTACAAACAAGTATGTAAAAGTATAAAGTAGAAAAGAAAAGTTGCACAAAAATGCACTAAAATTAAGATGCCAGATTTTCTTATTCCAACACCTCCACAAAAACATGCTAGATGTTTGAAAGTCCCAACATCCTGGCGCATTTCAAATGCTTCTCTTTCACTACCGGCTTTGTCAGGAAATCAGCAGTCATTTCTTCAGATTTTTTGTACTCTAATATTAGTTGTCCATCGTTAATTTTATCAAGAAGAAAATGGTGTCGTACATCTACATATATGTTTAGATCGTCCATGGTATGCATCATTTTCAGCCAAACTTAAAGCGCTTCTATTGTCGCAGAATAGAGTACTTTTATTTGCGTTTCGTTCCACAAATCATTGTGTATTTGACGTAACCACTCTGCTTCCTGGACAGCTGTGGCCATTGCCATATACTCGGCTTCGGTGGTTGAGCCACAATTGGTTGGCGTCTACTATACCAACTTATAGCCCCATTTTGTAGAAAAACATAGTCTGTGCAAGATCGCCTATCTATTGGATCACTAGCAATCTTGATAGTTCGAATACGTAATTCCCACATTGAGTGTGCCTTTGAGATAACGAAAAACTCGTTTTACTGCCATTCAGTGTGAGTTTTCAAAATTGTTATTAAATTTGTTGAGACAATTAATAGCGTAAGCGATATCCGGCCTTGTTCCTTGCACCAATAAAATCAAACTCCCAACAGCCTCTTGGTATGGTATATTCTCAAACTTCTTTGGATCTCTTGTTGATGAAGGATTTGGTAATTTTATATTAATGTCAAATGGTGTTGATATGGGATTTCAGACAGAATTGTATATTTTTGTAAAATTTCTGCTGTATACGTAGATTGGTCAATATATGTATATTTCCCTTCTCCTTCGATCCCTAGAATCCCCCCCCCCCCCTAAATCCTTCATTTAAAATTGGTTTCGTAGACCAAACTTCACTTTTGTTGTCAGTTCTTTTTGCTTGAAAAAATCATTAGATCGTCCACATATACTGCGATGAAAAATATTTGGACGTCAGAAAATAGATACATGTATCAAGTTTCGACCGTTGTAAACCCATTTCCTATAATTCGTAATCTAGTTTTCGGTTCCATGACTTGCCTGTTTCAGCCCATAAATCGCTCTATTCAGTTTACAAACATTACCGTTTGCTTTGATATTAACTCCCTCTGGGGATTCCATGTAAATTTCTTCGGATAAATCACCTTGTAAAAAAGCAGTTACAGCACCCATTTGTTCGATGTCGAGATTGTAGTGGGCTGCAATAGACAATAAGTATTGGAAATAATGTTTGATATTAAATATCTTTTCCGGTTAAATAATAGTGGATGTGATTATTTATAAAATTGTAAATCAATTGAGTAAATTTATTATAGATTTAAAAACTAAAATAATATATTTGAATTTTATAACATAAAATTCAATTACAAAATGATTTAAGAAATTATTGTTTTACAAAGTGTATTAAATACAAGTATTAAGAACATTTTGTTCAACAATAAGTACCTTATTGAAGTGTACCGAACTACTGGAGAGTAGGTGTCATGGTAATCAATTCCTTTCTTCTGCGAACAGCCAGTCGAGCAAATATGTGAGTGTCCAAGTTTTGTTATCTGTTAACGATTTCATTTCGCTAACATTTCACTTTTATTTCACGATTTCATTAACATTTGCATCCACTACGTAAGTAAGGTCGTTAAAAACGACGGACAATATTATCTTCTGAGATCTGAATATCATTTCCACTTACATCCGGTACGTAATCAGGAGAGTTTTCATCCTCGTCATCAGTTAGTTATTTCACCTGGCCCCTATACAAATGTCCTCCCGAAATAAAAGTTTATCGGTCATAAATTTTTGATTTATGTACATACGTATTAAAACAAATTTCGCCACAAATAAGTGGTACATGAAGCCTAATGACACCTACAAAATTTGTGCACATCGGTCATTAATTGACATTAGCTCCCATATGAGGGTCACTTTCGAAAATCACTTTAAAAAGCATAACTCTCTTAAAAATGTAGGTATCCAAATAATATTTAACACAAATAAGTTTCATATATGAATGTATGTGAGACAGAAAGTAATCGGGTCGGGACAATTTTGAAACGAATGCGACTGCTTGTGTTTTCGCATTGCACCGATACCACGACGACATCTCCTTCAAACCGCAACGCAAATCACGGAAATATCACAGTGCATATCAACTTAACTGTATATTTGTAACATGAACTCTACTTAAGTGTTCGCACGTAGTGAACTACCACGTAAACCAACCAACCAACCAAAGTTTCATATATGCACAAATCATGACACTCAATTTTATAACCGTCGGTCCATAATTAGTCAAAGTGTTTTTATGGAAATAAAATTTAACACACAAAATATTTGTATCCAGACAAGTCATACCACTAAGTTTTTGGATGATCGGTCCATAATAGGGCGTTGCTCCCAAATAGCGCCCATTTCTGAAAAACTGTTTTTGCACATATACTGGGTGTAGGGTATTATATGGCGAGATTGACCGACTATACTTTCTTATGTTTAATTTGAGTTTAACTAAAACGTTTTCTTTTAAAGCACTCACCGTTTGCATTGGCAACGTCTTTGGTGTGCGGTTTTGCTGATATGTATCGATTGAAATCACATTATATCTAGTGTAAAATTCATTTCACGACTTATGGCAACCATTATAAATGTTTCAAAACCCGATATTTTACGATTCGGTGTAAAGCTGTTTGTTCTATTCATAACAAATGAGTACCACCATCCAGGTGGTTAATTTCAATGAACATTTGTGTAAGTTCTTTAATTTATCGGGAAACATTACATCATTTAGAAAACGTTCACCAGTAAATTTATTAACTATTTTCGGTTGAGTTTGAAAACATTGCTGGTCCTTAAAGGGAAAGTAAGTGTAAATTAGGACTTCGCCATTGTTATATTGCACCATGACATTGCAACCAAAAGTTATTAAAATAATATTTCAAAATTTTTCCATTTCCAGGGGTATGAGTTTATCAAAGATTTTCAGGAAAATAAAATAATATTCCAGATTATCAAAATTTCAATTGTATTCTGCTATAGATGTTTTCTTTAGACTTTTAAATGAATCAATCATAATCACATTACAATAACGTTTTCCCGGTAAATCAACGTTATTTGTCTTGTGATCCAGAACTACTAGTTGCATTGCCATAAAACTGCAGCTAACAAATAATTTTGCCATTATATCGTGTAGCCAAAATTGGATTGGTCATTTGTCGGATGATATTGTTAAAACAAAGGAAGTTGATATGTTGGCAAATACACTTTGCATGACAAATCTTAAAGCTTTTACTACCATCAGATTTATTTCCTCTGGTTGCATTATAGTCTCAATACGACGTAAATATGCGTCTTCAAATATCGAAATGTTCATGTTAAAACTGACCGAAACTAACTACAACATAAATATTTAACGTTCTTAGGTTTAAATAGTTCGAATGTTTATGAGTGCAATTAGTGTGATTAATTGTTTAATGACTGACCAATTAATGTGTCACTTTCAGTATGTTTAGTAAAGAATTTAAGTGTAGTTCTTAATATTAATCTTATGCTTAGTGGATCTGTAATTGTTAACCATGAAGAGTTAACAGACATTTTGATAAATGAATAAATGGTCTTTCATTTTGATTAAATTACACAAATAGACATAGAACTATATGGAATATTTCTTTGATTAATATATAAACTCAACTAACAAAATAGGTTGAAAACCACTTTCCGAAGGCCACAAATAACTTGCAAACATGATAGATACGTTAATATATAGACCTGTTTCAATTTTTATATAAAATCGAGAAAATCGGCTTACAAATATATAAGCAACCAAGTATGATTTTCTATTCGGCTGTGCCGAATTTTATACACCCACCACCTATATATCAGTAGTGTGATCTATGCATACTTTAAACAAATTTGTGTAACATTTTGTATTGATAACGATGTGGGATGTATTACATGTTATGTGACGATCGTTATACAAAATTTTACTATATTTGAGTCTTATGGTGAATTTCATATCTTAATAACGATATATTAATCTCAAGAACGATATATTTTAGAGATATGTATTATAGTTATTCTTGAAAATTGACCTTATAATGCAGCTATAGCCATTTATGGACTGACCTTGAAACTAACTACAATTTGATAATGATGTTAATAAAAGATTTATGTGCACTCAAACGATTTTTGGAAGTGAATTTTATATTGGAACTATTGTCAAATTTAATAATTCGGTATGGTGATTTAGAAATACATTTGGATTATTTATGTCGATTTTTAACTTAATAGTTTTGTTTATAAAAAATTTATGCTCATTTTAGTGATTTTCGGAAATGTACTTTGTATGGGGCTATGATCAAATATGGATCCATCGTCATAAACTTCGGTGAGCTGATTTAGGTTAATATGTTAATAAGAGATTTATAAGCCTTTAAGTTATTTTCGGAATTGGGTTTCATATGGGGACTATGGGCAAATATAGACCAATTCATCTTTACGTGAGTTATCTTTACGTGAAACTAATATTTGCTGAATTTCGTATGTATACTGCTTTTCTAAAGGCATTTATGTACCATTGATCCATTGATTGGGCTATGAGAAATTGTGGACCTTTTTTTTAAATTTTCAACGGAACTTCTATAATAAAAACTCGGATACTACAAGACCAATTTTGCTCATTTTCAATATCAAACAAAGAATGTTTGGGAAAAATTTCATTGTTCTAAGTTTTTTTTTCGAAACTTTATCGTGCTTCCAACAGACGGACATACCGACGTAAATGGCTAAACCCTCTTAGAATATATAGACTTTTTGGTTCTACGAACAATATTTCGATGTGTTACAAACACAACTACCAATATGGATATCAAATTAAATAAATGTCTTTTCCAACAATGTTGTTATAAAATTCTGAGCCACAATTGATCAAAATCGAGTTAAACAAAATCAATATAAACCCGAATATTTTCCTTCAAAATTTTTTTCTAAATAATTTTCAACAAAACCAAGGTGTACAGAACACAGAACAGAATTTACAGAATACAGAATCAACAGGCATTTTGTTCGTGTAAAATACTATAGTGTAATACTGTCAAAAACACTTGAAAAAAGTATTACTTGTATAATTAGTTACACCATGAACAAAGCGTTTTTTTCGACAACTTTTATTTTTCAAAAGATTTTTTCTCAATAGATAAATGTTTTTAACAATAATTTTTACCAAATTGTTTTTCAACAAAATAATATAGCTAGCTGTCTTTTAGCATATGTATGTACTCGTATATTGGAATAGAGCCAACGAATTAAGATTTATAAAAATATTAATTTGATTTTCATATGCTTATTTGTGATATGAAAATCAATTAATTTGTGACGAATTCTATGTCGATAGCAAAATTTGGAGGTATTTATGCTCTTGATTGTATTGGGAAGTGACAATATTAATTCTTTAATAATCAGACTAATTTTTGTAAAATTTTATTTTGTTTTCCAAATTTATAAGATATGGAAGTTACATCCAATTATGCAGTTTAATATCGATACCAATATTTGGATGTTTTTTGCATAGGAATTTTGTGTATGTAAAATGTTTTCTTGTTAAATTGTGTTAAATTTTATCTAGATATTTGAGATTTTATGCTTGTAATTCTTAGAAGAATTTCAGAGATATCAACAATCTAAAGGCTATTATGAACAACAAATCACTAATCCAAGAAGGCATTCTAACTTTTTTATATTGATTTATGCTGCTTTGAAGATTTACCAAGTTTTACAGAACTGTTTTTTACAACTTACTCGAATACTAAATAGTTTTTCCATTAAAACCCTAAAATGTTGCAAATGATTAAATAAATATGCAACTATTAATCATTGTTTATTTATAAAAATTGTTTATAAATAGTAATATTTAAATTAATGAGGTGGTATTGAGACGACTAATTGAACTTTTCGTATGAATTCAAATCAAGGTTAATTGTTGATAAAAATTACAAACTACAAGTACTACATGAAATTACTGGAAAAAATAACGCATTATGTAACTGGTTTAAATGTTCGAAAAAGATAGGCAATTTTTCAATGAAACGTTTATTTTCATGCAGAACTAACATGGAACAGTTTTCAACTACTACTGAACAAGTTCTTTAATTGGATCTGAGATCGGTTAAAGAATATTGTTTCAATAGACCTTTTTCAAAAAGAAACATTTCAAAGCGGACCAGTCCTTCAGATAAAATCTATGGTATTATTATAAATTATGACCAGTGTACGCCACACAAAAAGGTGGCATTTGAATAATTTTGTCCAGGGTTTATAAAAATATTTTCTCCATATTAATACCGGAACAATATACCGGATTTCGGATATCGGCCTATTTCAGTATGTCAAATGTTAAACTTTTTTTTTTTTTGAAAATCCATCAGGGCTGAGGTTTAGTTTTAAGCACACCAGACTACCGGCACACAAAGTATAATACAGTGTTGTTTTAGTCAATATTCTTAGAAATGTACAATGAAATTTAAATATATTTTTACTCTAAGAAAAACGTTTTGTTTCTGTATTGTGTTGTGTTTGTTGCCGATTTGAACTTACCTTGTATAATTGAATAAGATTTAAATAAGTAAACAATTATATATGGGTCAATTTCAAAAAAAAACGTAGACAACGTGTTTTGTTTTGCTTATTTTTAAAGTTTTTTCAATTCGCCTGTAGAGTGGCCAATTTATGTAGAAATTGATGAAGAATCCGGCGCTACTTTTAGGCTCTCAAAAAATCAATATTTTTGGATTTTTTTAAGGTTTTCTATGATTTCTATCTTGAGCGACACACACCAAATATGTATAAAAAATCACTAAAAATGCAAAAATATTTGAAATTCAAGCTTACTATGATGTTCTTTTGTTTCTCAAAATTGACTTTTGCGAAAATCATCTTTTCGATTATAAACAAAAAATCACGATTCAACTTGATTTTTAATTTTTTTTAAAGTGACTAGTTATTTTAAAATTTTAAGATGAAAATATGTAAATTTAAAAAAAGGACTTGAACTTAGAGATTACTTGCAAAGTAATAGGCTTGTAACAATGTATTTAAAAAACTGCAATTTTTAACTACGTGTGACGCTCAAGATATTTTGTGACGATCAAGAGAATTTGTTGCACTTTTTTTTTTTTTTTTTTTTTTTTTTTTTTATAATACCTTATATTTATTTATTGAATCTTCAGATATTGAAATGACAATAAGTTTTCGAATCTTAATACTAAAAGAAAATAATAAGTCCAGCCAGTGCTAGACAAAATATTATGATACTACAAAAAAATTTACATCCACTGATCCAGTCATCTGTTTTGCGTTTGAGTTAAAGCAAGGGTATCCCTCCTTCTCAACCGAACATGGCCACTAAAGTTAAGGATGTCTCGTGCAAGTGGGTTTGGATGGTGTTCAAGTTTGCTGACATATTTTGAGGCGTATTTTGTAAATTCGTCTTTCACCAAAGGAATGCCTAGATCTTTGTGAATTCGAGAATTTTTAACGTACCATGGAGCTGCAGTAATTATACGTAGAATTTTATTTTGACCTCTTTGAATTTTTTCAATGTTGGATGCTGAGGCAGTACCCCATAATTGAATTCCATAACACCATATTGGCTTTAGAATTGCATTGTACAACAAAAGTTTACAATCCAACTTTAATGTAGAATTTCTGCCGATTAGCCAATTAAGTTGCACTGCTTTTAATCTCATCTGTGTAAGTTTTGCGTCAATATGAGACTTCCAGGTTAAACGACGATCGAGGTGGATTCCGAGGTATTTGACTTCATTGTGTTGCGGAATAATTTGGTTATTTATTCTGATGGACGAGCAGGTATCTTTTCGCAATGTGAAAGTTATATGAATACATTTCTGTTCGTTAACCCTGATTTTCCAAAGCTCAAGCCAATTCTCTAGTTTATAAATATAATTCTGCAAATTCTGTGATGCTATTTGATGGTCCTTATGAACGCTAATAAAGGCTGTATCGTCAGCAAAAGTTGAAGTATGTATATTGGGGTCTGACGGCATATCGGATGCATAAATCAAATATAAAGTAGGACCCAGTATGCTACCCTGGGGTACTCCTGCTTCAATTGGCTGAGCGGGGCTTAAAAAATCGCCTTCTTTGATTGTAAATTTGCGACCATATAAATAACTTTTCATAAGTTTGTGGGTGTTAGCAGGCAGAGCTAATTTTATTTTGTGCATTAAACCTTCATGCCATACTTTGTCGAACGCTTGGGAAACATCAATGAAAAGCGCGGAACAGTATTTTTTCTCTTCAAACGACCGTCTTATCACATTTACTAATCTGTGTGTTTGTTCGATGGTACTGTGTTTAGCTCTGAACCCGAATTGATGATTTGGAATACATTGAGTGTCGTTCAGAATTGGAATCAACTTAGCCATTAACAATTTTTCAAACAGTTTTGAAATTGTCGGCAGTAGGCTAATTGGCCTATATGACTCTACTTTGGTGAGGTCCTTCCCTGGCTTAGGAATCATGGTAATCATAGATACCTTCCAATCTGCAGGATAGTATTCTAGGCGTAAAATAGCATTGAAGATAAAGAGAATAATTCTTCTAGCTACACGAGGTAACTCCACGAGCATTTTGTTGCTGATTTTATCCATACCTGGAGCTTTTTTAAGGTTCAGAGTACCAATAGCGCTTTGAATATCATTAAAGCTAAGTCTTAGAGGTACAGGAGGTCTAATAACGAGTGGTGGCAATTCAGTTGCATTATTTGAGTTGTTTATAGTAAACACATTTCTCAAATGGTTAACAAATAAAGTCCCTTTCTCGGAATCGTTTCTAGCCCAGTCACCAATCGGATTTCGCAAAGGAGGCTTTCCTCTAACTGGTCTTTTTAAACCTCGTGCCGCCTTCCATAACGAATAGTCAGATTGTGGGGAACTGTCAATTCCCTCCAAGTATGATTTAAGTGAAGCCATTCTTTGGGTTTCTAAGAAATTTCTTAGTATATCTCTGCATTCCCGTAGCCTAGCTTTCAGTTGAGGAGACCTGTGAATTTGTCACTGTCTTCTAACTCTTCTTTTTTCTGTCAGGAGATGTTCGAGTTCAGCGAAATAAGTTCTGTTTGTCCTATTTCTGCATTCAACGTCATATGTGGAAGCGTGATGCACAGCTCTTCGTATGTCCTCAGTAAACTTGCCAATCGACCCATCAATATCCTCGGTAGTTCTCAACACTACATTTTCCGTGCAGTGGGAACTTAAATACTTTTTATACTTTATCCAACTTACTCTGGATTTAGACATGTCCCGAAATGGAGAGCCATACCCTTGAAGGAAACGCATTGAAATAATAGAAGGAGAGTGATCTGAAGACAAGTCTAATGAAGGCTCCACTTGTATCGATTCTACAGGGATATTTTTCACTACTCCGAAGTCAATAATATCGGGAATCTTCCGTCGGTCCGTCGGCCAGTAGGTGGGATGCCCGCTTGAGAGTACATCTAAGCCCATTTTGGCAATGGTGTTGAAGAGTTCACGACCCTTCGGGGTCACTAGACGTGAACCCCAAAATGTGTGTTTGGCGTTAAAGTCACCAGCAACCAAAAATCTAGCTCCAAGGGAATTGAAGAAGCTGTAGTATTGATGTTCTTTTATTGAAAATCGAGGCGGCGAATAAATTGATGATAAAACAAAGTTGTATTGACAGAATTCAATACAAATGTTTGTTGCTTGTAGGTAATCCTCACATATGTTGTTCATTAAATAATGTTTTATTCTGTTCTTTATAAGAATTGCCGAACCTCCACATGCTCTTCCGCGGGGATCTTTAGTATCATACAACACGTATCCATTAATTTTGAAGTACCCTGTCGCCGTCAAGTGAGTTTCAGCAATCATCATGACATCAATCTGCTTATCCATCAGGAAGTGTTCCAGTTCGTTTTTATGTTGGCGGAGGCCGTTCGCGTTCCAAAAACAAATTTTTAAACAAATCATTTCTTTAAAATTGCTTGTAAGATAGTGGATTGCATTTTCAGCATTTCCTGCATCATGGATGTCATAGTGGTCGTAAAAGTGTTCATAGTTTGGACAAGTGTCTGCAAAGTAGTCTCTAGAGTGTTAATATTAGGCTCGTAATATTGAGATTTAGGTTCCTGCTCCAAACCTGGCATATTAGATTTAACCACGTTAGCGTAAGAAACTTGTCTAGAACTAGGCGCGTTTTCATGACTAGTGGGCCGTAACAATTGAGGAAAATTGTTACTCGATGCAAAATTAGGCTGTTGTGGATGAACAGGTAATACTGACGTCTTGTTGGTCCTTATGCCTTTCAAATGAGTGTAAACTGGACAACCTCTATAATTTGCGGTATGATTACCTCCGCAGTTACTGCATTTTTTGATTTTTGAGTCGGTTTTCGACTTATCACATTGAGCAGTTGTATGTAGTTCCCCACACGCAACACAAACTGACGGCAATTTACAATATGCTTTAGTGTGACCAAATTCTTGACAATTAAGACACTGGACGGGTCCCTGACGCTTATGCGGTTCTTCCACGGTGATTCTACGATGCAGAAGGTAAATCAGATTGTAGATGGGATGGGACTCGTTTTTCTTTAAGACTATATCTCCGGGTTCCAATTCCACCCTGAACATAGGCTGAGGAATCTTTTCACGGTTTCTAATATTCGTTATGTTCTTAATTTTGAAGCCATTTTCCATTAAACTAGTCTTTATCTCGGCAGGATCAACATCTGGGTCTATACCCTTTAGAACGACTTGGAGTCCTTTTGCGCTTTTCAGCTGGTAGGTATAGAAATCCCTACTCTCCCTCTCCAACTGGTTGGACAATTTTCGAAAGTCATCTTCCTTTTTCAATTGAATTTTGGTTTCGCTGATATTTCCATGTTTAATTGAGGTTACGCTAAACATATTTTCACCTATTACCGAAACAATTCCTTGTACCAATTTACTGGAAGTGGGCTCTCTCAGATAAATTGGTGGGGGCTTAAACGTTTTTTTAGGAAGTTCTGGATCATCCGTCTGGAGGAGAGCAAACCTGTTTTGATCATTTGGATTGTCAATACTCACGGTCTTGGGAGCTTTTGAATTTGATGACGTTTGAGCAGATGTCGGGCTCCTCTGTCGCTTAAGAACTGTGACGTATTTATCCATACCTACTTGTTTTCTAGGTTTGACTGCACTATTTGATGTAGAAGATATTGATGTTTTATCATCTGATGAAATCACTATATTGGGCGAACAGGAACGGCGCCGTTCTACGGCTCTTGTAGTGAGAAGATTCTCCACAGATTTTTTTAAGGATTCTTCCTCAGAGATCCATAAAGATTTTCTAGTCGAGCTAAGCTCTTTCTCAGAATTACATCTGAGAGGAACACTCATACAGTTTTTATGTGATTTTTAATGTTTTTTATTATTTTTTTTTTTAATGTTTTTTATTTTTTTTTTTTTTTTTTTTTTTTTTACCGTAGGTATTTTTACCTATTACGAATTATTTTTTAACTTTTTGTTTTATTTCGACCTATTACACTTTTTCACCTATTACGATTTTTTCACCGAAAATTCAGCCGCACTAAAAATAACACGTCCGAACAGTTCAACAACACTATGTTGCACTTAAGCAAGAAATAATGTCAAATTTAACGAAAAAAAGTTTATTCTTTTACAAAAAGTAAATAAAAAAAAACAAAAATTCTTCAAAAAACAAAAATGTTCATACAAAACTAAACAAGTACATATTCTTTAATGTCTTTAACAAAAATGGAAAAAGGAAGTAATTCTTGAAGAAACTTATACACATATGTAAATATTTGACACAAAACAATAACTTAACTCTATTTATAAATTTTCATTCGAATTCTTATTATGAATCTGTATAAACTTCATGAAATGACAAGCGGCTTTGTTTTTTTTTCATTCTCATTAATTTCAAATATACCACGATTATACCTTTCTTTCTTCTTTCTTTTATATTCGTCATTACGCGCTTTATCGAGCTTTATTTTCTCTCGATATATCCGTGCTCTTTCAGCTGCCGTTAATATTGTTGTTTTACTCTTGAAAATTAAAAAATAAAATCAAAATTAAGCATTTTAAGCTATGAAGCAATATATTTCAAAAGTGATGCTCATGAAATATTTGCCTATTTTATTTTTTTTGTAGGCAATTTATTTCTCAAATTCACAAATTATAAAAAAATGAGTTAAAACTATGTAAACAATGATTGTCAACTTCAATTTTTTACATTTAATATATTCACAAAAACTGCGCAATTGCACACTTTTTTTGATAGATTTTTTTTTTCGCTTTTTCACTTTTGTAATAATTATTACGTTATTTACTTTATTTAAAATTGAAATTGAAAACTAGTAATATTACTTGATTTATAAAAAAGTGACGCTCAATGCAAATTGTGGGGACAACCTTTCTTTGCAACGCCAAATTCGCACTAATTAAATTTTGACGACTATAACAAATCAAAACACAAGAAAGAAACACAATAATTCGAATACTTTTATTGAATGTTGCATATTTACTTTTTTCTTGATTTTATTTTGTTTACTAAAAATTCGGCGGACACATGCTTTTGTATGGAAGGAGTCAGAGGGAGAAACAAAACACCATTCTGAATAAACAAAAAAACAAACATACGAATTTGAGAATTACGTTTTTTTGTTTTTGTTTTTTTACTAAAATAGTAGTGTAAAGTGCGGGGACACAAAATTTTTTTTTAAATTGACCCATAATATATATATATATTATTAAAATTGCATGTGATTAAGTTCAGAACTTTATTAGTTTGTGTTAAATTCAAAAAAGTTGCTGCAACCACTTATACTTGTTTGACAATAACTCAAGTACAAATAATACAATAGATATTAAATGTAAAAATAGCATCAAATATAAAAAACCATTCAATTGATTAAGATTTACCATCAGCGTATTTTTATAGGCAGTAGAGCTATCCCCTTGAGTAACTGGGTACTCATAATTAGCCCATTCTCTCCATTTAGTCAATAGTCCAGCCTGGTGTAAACGAATGACGGAATGATCAAAGATATCAATAAAGTACGAATGTTTTGGTAAATAGAAACAAATTTGCTGATCATTGACATTCATGGGTAAAACCTGAAGTGCACCTCCAACGGCCATTTCTTCGTGTACATAACGTATGGCGAACTCGATTATAGACATAGCTGCTAAACTCTCATTACGATACAACTCCAGATATCGTAATGGATACATTTCGCTTGTGTTATTAATCACTATTAAGGGCAAGCTTTTATCTTCGATTTGAGGAATATAAAGTAAAAATCGCATAGTTAATTCAGTGGATACGGCTTTATAACCATCCTCCACAAGACCTTCGAAAGTCAGGGGAAGTGCTTGGTAGAAATTCGAACGGAATATATAGAAAAGTAATGACTGATATACGGACCGGAGAATAAATGAGCTTATAATGGTTGTCATAAAATGTATTCTAGCCGAAGTCCAACTGGGTATGTTATTTATTGGTATTCCCAGAATAATCTCAAATATTTCAAAAACACCACATGCTTTTCTTTTATTTTGAAAAATATTGAGCATTCCGATAATGGTATAAACAACTAAAATCAAAATCCAAGTAGTTTTATCAAATGGAAATGTCAGTATGCCCATGGATTTATGATGTGCTTGCTTACGCAGTATTATAGCTGCTAGTGGGATGTAGTAGGTAACAAAAGAAGGCGTGGCAATTTTATCTCTATCAGCGGTATGTCGGAAATAGCCCATGGTAAAGTTGGTTTCATAATTTTTCAACTGTAATTAGATAGATTAGATGTATATGAAACACTCAGAAGCACAACTGTGGTACATATACTAACCTTTGTTAACGGCGCTGCCTCGGGAGACACATTTATTTCATACGTTTCAATTGACAGCCACTCGACATCCAAAGTAAAATTCATATACTTACTGATTGTAATCAATAAAAGTATTTCGAAACCCGATACATCAATATTGGGTTCTATTTTATTTGTTTTCTTTATGACAAATGGTGGTATTTCCCAGGTGCTTACCTTCAAAGGACAACCATGCAAGTTCCTTAGCTTATTCGGAAACATCATATCATTTTCAAATTTGCCCGCAATAAATCGATTAATCAATTCCGGTTGTGTTTGAAAGCAGTTATTTTCCTTAAATGGAAAATAAGTGTAAACTAACACTTCACCCTTTGAATTCTGAACCATTATGTTGCAATGTATCCAATAGTTGTCAAAGCAGTATTTAAAAATCATTTCCATTTCCTTTTCGAATAGTTTGTCTCGGGTTTGTAGAAAAATATAATAGTATTCCAAGCTATCCGAGTTACGATTGTATTCAGCAATATTAGTATTTATCAGGCTTTCAAATGAATCTGTCATAATCATATTGCAATAACGTAATCCAGGCAAATCTAAATGCCTGATTTTGGTGTCCATGACCACTAGTTGTACTGCTATTAAACCCCAAGTTAAAAACAGTTTACTCATTGTGTCGTGTAGCCAAAATCCTACTGGCCCGCCTGAGCTCGAAAGCGTAAACACAATTGTATTCGATATTTTGGCAAATACATTTTGTATGACAAATCTTAAGGCATTTGCAACGTGCAAATTAATTTCTTCCGATTGTGGTATTGTGCTAATACGGGTCAAGTATGCGTCCTGAAAAGCCGTCACGTTCATGTTGTTAGACAAAGTGTATCTGATGTCATTCTCAAAGCTAATTGTCATTTATAAGAGTAAATACATGCATAGAAAAACTGTTGAAATTTAATTATTAGTTAATTAGTGTCCAATTCAAATGTTTTGTGAATCAATGATAAAATTAATAAAAAAAACTTGCTAAGCTAATGCGAGTTATTTATATACATTTATTAGTATATATTTGCTTTGATTTATTGATTAAAATAATTTATAGTGTTTAATTTTCAAATATGTAGTTTTGCACATACATATGTATGTACATGTGTTAAGGTTATTTGTTATAACTATTAAAAGAACATTTTTTAGTTCAAATGAAGGTGTTAGTTGGAATTGTTATATTTGTAGTATTCACAGTTTAGATGTGATAATCAGGCTTGTGATGCACTGAACTACATTCTCTCAACTGAAATGAAAATGTATAAACCATAGAATAACATATATGTATGTAGATGTATCACCATGAGTGAAAAAATATAATACTGTCAACAACAATACATATCAAGGATTGTTCAATTCACAACTAATATTGTAGTGTCATAGGAGTGAATTAAAAATATTTGCACAAATATTGTAGGCAATTTTAGTATGTTTTTTTTTACAATTCTACGACATTTTTACATATGAAGATTTAGGTTTTGCCAAAAGCTCAGTTATGTACAGTTTTATATTTATCTCCTTCTTTCAGAACTGCATTTTTGCTTATTTTTTTGCAGGGTGTAAAATAAACGATTTACTTTAATACACGATAAATTAGGTAAAAATTCATAGGAAACTGATTTTCGCTTTTTGAAAAGTCAAAATTGTCCGTATACTCTGTGTCTATTCTCGGAAGTAACACTTGTATGGGAGCTATATCCAAATACATATGGACCAACTTTCACAAAAGTCAATAGTGAAATTTTTGTATACTTATATGTGTAAAATTTCGGTTCGAGTAGTCCTCATAATTGAGCTATGAACTACTACGGTAGGTAGAAGTAGACTTTATATGGGGGCTACGTTCAAATGTATTTTTTGTGTTGAATTTCAACTTGATATAGATACGGTCATATATGGACCGATAGTCATAAAATTGGGTATGTATATTTCTATATATGTATGGACTATTTGTGTCGAATTTAAACTTGCTGCTGATGCTAATAAGAGATTTATGCGCATTTAAGTGCTTTCTGGAAGTGGACTTTGTATGAGGCCTACGGTCAAATATGGACTGATCATCATAAAATTGAGAGCGATGACTTCTGTTTGTTTTGAATTGCAACTTGATAGTAATTTTTATAAGCGGTTTATGCGCATTTTAGTGAACTTTGGAACTGGATTTTATATGAGAGAATATGGTGAAATATAGATCGATCATCATGAAATTTACTAAGACAATTTAAATGTATAGTTTAATTATGTTTCTTGAATTTCCACTTGATAATGATTTTTATAAAATAATTATGCGCATTTAAGTAAATTTCCGAAGTCGACTTTATACGAGTATGGGTCTATCGTTTTAAGATTTCATTTGTAACTTGTTTTTGCAGAATTTTTCATGGATACGGCTTCTCTAAAGAAATTTATGTACCATAAAGCCATATTTCGGGAAGACATTTGTATGGGGGCTATGAGAAATCGTGGACCGATTCCTACTATTTTCAACAAGACTTATGTTCTATAATAAAAAAAAATGTGCAAAATTTCATGATATTATCTGCATTATATTCGAAGAAAAGAGCAAAAAATACTTGAAAAATAACGGTGTAGTCTGAAATTTTGATCTACAACTGAGATCCTACTGGACCGAATTTGCCTATTTGCAATACCAAACATTTCGGTGGGTCAAAGAATGTTTGCTAAAAATTCTTCTAGAATCTTATAAGGACCCAGAATATATAAACTTTTTGGATCTACGACCAATATTTGTTACAAATGGAATAACAAACTTAATATTTCCCCCATCTTTTTGGTGGTGGGTATAAAAAGACAGCAAATTTTAAAAGCTGAAATAAAAATAAAAATATTTGAAATTACTTATATTTTTGTATTTTTGTCGTTTTGATAATAATTCAAGTGAAAAATGCAAAAACACTATCACAAAGAAAATGCCTACGACTTGTCTTAAGTTGACCATCAAAGCATTTTCATATGCTGTTGAGCTATGTTTATTATGAACTTCATATACCCTGTGTGACCATTCCTTCCACTTCTTCAGGAGACTAGCTTGTTGAAAACAGAAAATGTGTTTGTTGAAACTTTGACTAAGAACGAGTGTTTAACAAAATAGAAATCAATCTGTTATTCATTGACATTAATGGGTAGAATTTTAAGGACTCTGCCTACGGATAATATATTGTTGGCATAGTATAGAGCTACAGCATAAACGGACATAGCTGCGAAATTATCATTTGCATTAATTTCCAAATAAACAAATGGGAACAATTCATTTGAGCTGTATATAAGTAACAATGGCAAAGACCTGTCTCGAATTTGTGGCACATGCCGTGTAAAATTCAGAGATATCTCTAAGCTAACAGCTTTATAGCCGTTTTCTAGTAAAACTTTCTGGATGTATTAAACCATATACCAGTATTATTAAACCCCATGTTATTCTTTCAAATAGAAAGGTAAATATACCAATGAACTCAAATCTACTTTCTTTACGTAGTATTACAGCTATCAAGGACATATAGTAGGTGACATAACTGGGTGTGGCTACTCGATCTCTGTCTGAAGTATGTATGAAATAACCCATTTTGATGTTCGTTTCTCTGTTTTTTAACTGTAAAAAATTTGATATTTAGATACAATTTTAAAGTTCTAAGTTAAAGCACTTACCATATATTTAAAGGCATATCTAAAGGTGTTGCATTTTCGTGATGTATATCAATTGAAATCATTTTAATATCCAGAGTAAAATTCATAGCACGAATGATGGCCACCAACATAGTCAGCTCGAAACTAGAAAATTTATGAACCCGATAGTGTGGACTTGTGCTGTTCATTGCGAATGGTGGTGCTTGCCAGGTGGCGAACACCTCTATGAAGATTTAATAATTTCTCAGGAAACATTATTTCATTTACAAAAAAATTCCCTATAAACTGATTAATCAGTTTAGCTTTAGTCTGAAAGCAGTTTTTTTTTCTTCAAAGGCGAAATAGATGTAGGTTAATACTTTACCTTTACCATTCTGTATCATGACATTGCATTGTATCCAATTATTATCGATACAGTAACTTAAAATCTTTCTCATTTCATGGGGTATAAATCGATCTGCAGTTTGCAGGAAAATAAAATAATATTCCAGCCTATCAAAATGTTCATTATATTCTGCTATGTATATATTCTTCAGGCTTTTAAACGAATCTATTATAATTATATTGCAATAGCGTTTTCCTGGCACTTCGATCCGTTTGGCTTTGTGATCTTGAACTACCAGTTGCACCAACAAAATGCCCCGAGTTGTGAAGATTTTACTCATTATATCATGTAACCAGAATACTATCGGACCACCCGAGGTCGACGTTATAATTACAAAAGTATTTGTAATGTTGGCAAACACATTTTGTACTCGTATAACAAATCCCAAAGCACTAGCTACTAACATAACTATTAATTTCCTCCGGCTGTATGGGAGCTCCGACACGTCGCAAATGTGCGTCTTAAAACAGCGAAACGTTCATGTTTAAAGGTACAATAAATAATTGAAATACATTTGAATTCCTTATGTTTAAATACATACATATGTATGAATATCTAAAGTTGTTGTATATTAAGTAGTAATTTAATTACATGCCATTTAAAATGTTTACTTAAGCAATGACTATTTCAATATTTGTCCCTTTCCATTTTGTTTGGTGGTATTTAATACCTGAAGGTAAAACAAACACTGAATTCATATTTGATTTCTTAATAAAATTTTAAATTAGTATACTTTTTACCATGTAAAAGTATTTCCACAACTTTAATTTGGGAACCCATATAATATGTATCTATATTCTGGATTCTTATAGATAGTAGGGTCGATTTCCGTATGCCTGTTGAAATAACTTTCGAAGACCTCAAATTATGAATGTGGATATTACTTTGTATAATATGTTTCAAATCGGCTCTTATCTATCTGATGTATAATGAGGTGAAGGGTAAATTTTGTTTAGGGTTAAAGTCTGTAGTTTTATCAAAATAAATAATTGTTATACCCTATACCACCATAGTGGGGAGGCTATATTAGATTTGTGCTGATATTTGTAACGCCCAGAAATATTGGTCCAACAACCACCTTAAAGTATACCGATCGTCCTACCGTCCGTCTGGCTGGCTGTCCATGTAAAGCTTGTGCCCAGAGTACGGGTCGCAATTTTCAAGATATTTCGATAAAATTTGGTACATGAATATTCTTCGGCCCAAGGATGGATGGTATTGAATCTGGTGGAAATCGGTTCATTATTTCACCTAGCCCCCATGCAAATGTCCTCCCGAAATAGGGTTTAATGATCATAAATATTTGAATTATGCAAGTATTCAAACAAATTTCACTACGAACGATTGGTAAATGAAGCCAAATAACATCAACAAATTTTGTGCAAATAGGTCCCATATAAGACCCTCTTCCGAAAATAACTTTAAAGAGCATAACTCTCTTCAAAATGTTTGTATCTAAATAATATTGGACACAAATTTGTTTCATATATATAAAAATAATATGGTACAATTTTATGATGATCGGTCTAATATTAATCATAGCTCCCATATAAAGCCCACTTCCGAAAATTACTCTAAATAGAATAATTCTTTTATAACTCTTTTATTCGGCATCCAAATAATATTGAACGCTAATGAGTTATATATATACATAAATCAATTTAATGATGATCGGTTCATAATTAGTAGTAGCTGCCACATAAGGCCCACTTCCTAAAATCACTTTAACAACCATAAATCTTTTAAAAATGTTAGTATGAAAAAAAAATTCAAACAAATAAGTTTCATATATACAGAAATGATTACACCTAATTTTATAATAGTCGGTCCATAATTATTCGAAACTCCCATATAAGACCCTCTCCGTAATTCATTTTAACCTACATAAATCTTTTAAAATTATTAATATCGAAAAAAAGTATAACATACATAATATTTATATTCACAGAACCGAAGATGATTTACTGGTCTTTTATTACAATTATTAGACCAATAATAACATACGCTGCTTTGGCATGGTGGAAAAAAGTTGAACAGTTGACTGATAGATCGCAACTTGACAAGGTCTATCGGCTCATCTGTATTTCTATTACTGGGTCCATGAGGACCTGCCCCACTCATGCTCTGGGTGCAATCCTACATATCCCACCTCTACATTTATTGATAATGGAGGAGGCCTATAGGAGTGCATCCTGACTACCGGAGATATCCCGTCTATTGCCGGGAGATCTGGTTGGACACCTGCTTTTAGGTTATCGAAATATAGAAATATTTCTTTGCCTAATTTGTTTGTTCATATAATGTCACAGGCGCTAAATTGGATTATAGGATGATTGTGCAACCACTTATTCGCTATTTTGCAGGTAGGCTTAGGATCATTGTCCAGTTGGAAAGTCTAGTTCTATGCTAGTTCTAATTTCATGTCATGTTTTACCGCCGTTGGCTGAAACCAAATGTCGCCGAGATCACGAGCTTCAATTTCAGTCATCAAATAGTCAAATACGTCAGTCCGAGTTGCTGCGAACGGCGACGAATAGACTCTCTACGGTCTTCGTGTACACTCTCAGCTACATCCGCTATATTTTCTTCACAGCGTGAATCACCCAGTATTATATATATTTGGGGCTTTTTGACTCAAACTTACGTTCAATGATGTAAAGAATATTATTCCAAAAAATTTGAGGCTCATTTATATATATGTATTTCTTTTTACGAAATTCAAAGGGCTTCTTACTTGGCACTTGACACTTGGCACTTTTTTTGTGAATTCAATTCTACTAAACAACTATATACAAAGATAAGATTTTCTTTTAATAAAATGAGTGTTGACTTTATTTTGACGCTCACTGTATATAATAAAACTATTCAAAATTGGTTTTTATTTAAAAATTAAAATTAAAAATTTATATTTTAACCACCAAAAAGATGGCTGTATAGCTTGTCATTACGTTTTTTACAAATCGAATTGTTGGTTGTATAACCAAAGAGTGTACATATATTTCCTTATAAAATTCTAAAAATTTTGTTCATCGGTTTTAGATACGATAGAGCCTCAAAAAAAAAAAAAAACTGAGAAGGATGACATTTTTCCCAATTTATTATTTATTTATTATTGATCAGGGCTATTTGTTATTAAAAGTGCTCCAAATTGGTTCAGTGACGATCGAACCATACATCCCTATAATAGGTATAAAAAACCTTATCGATACAAAATGTAACACAAATTAGTTTTAAGTATTTGTAGACTACACTACTGGCATTTGGTGGTGGCTAATATAAATTGCTATTTGTTTTCTTTGATATTCTCAAAGTAATTTGCATATTAATTTTTGTTGTGCTAATAATATGTACAAGTATGTTCTTATATATAGTTTTTTCTTTTTTTTTTTTTTAGCAATATGTCTATATGCTTAGTTTTAATGATAAAGTAATTTTTGTACCTTACTTTTGCCTTGACATGGTGGAACCATGGAATAATGGACGCCTAAAGATGTAATCTAAAAACTTGAAAATGTATAACACTTTGTACTTAATCGTAATAAAGCTGTTGATACAAATTATTTTGATTTTATTATATTTATTTGCATATAACATAACATTAACACTGGTATCGATTTTGTATAAACATATTTTTTTGGTCCCCTGTTTTGGTTAATTTTAGTGGTAAATATCTAATCTATTAAGGTCTGATAAAAAATAACCGTTATTTTCAAATTTCGTGAGTTACGTATGTTCGATTTTCGCATTTTTTTCTGTTATGTTAGTTAACATGTCTGTTATATATGTTGGTAATATCCGCCATTTTTTACTATTCGAAAAAATGGATGGAAGAAACTGAAAGAAAATTTATTCCAAGTCTCCACATTTATGCCCTATCATTTTGTAATTACTTCTAAATGATGGAAGGTCGTAAATTGTTGTTATACCGATTTGCCCCATTAAATATTTCAGAATAACAATTCTTCCCTCTAGCTAAATACACCGTCTCAGATTCTAAGACGAAATTTCAACATTTTTGGAGGTTGTTCCACGATTTTGACCATTTTCAATACGAAGCATGACTGATCAACAAATAATATTTGGAGTAAATTTCATTCCTCCTTAAAACCTGCCGCTTCGAAATCTTTCCGTGTCTACAACAGCAGGAAATATGAATCCTTTTCGAATTTTATAAGGACCCAGTATAATAAAGGGTGCCAACCTCTGTCGACCTTACCCTTGACTGTACGCATAACGGACTTTATGAAACAAACAAGACAAACGTAAAGAAGTTGAAAGAACATAATGTAAGTGGAGTGAGAGTTAGTCAGAACAGTCGTCCAGTGCGAGTTGTTGTGAAGTAACAGTGCGGTGGTATTGAAGTTGAACTATAATAATAAGCTAATAATAAGTTCATAATTATATTAATAAATAATTAACAATAATAATACTAAATAAATTAATTTAAATAAATAAAAATAAAATATGTAGATTTAATAAAATATGTCACTAAACAAATGAGTTTTATTAAATCGTAAACCAGCCCTATGTTGAATTTTGTGCTGTTTTAATATTCACAATTTCTGTCTGGCGATACTGTGTCTCATCCATTACACCTTGGCTTTTTCTTTGAACTGATTTAAACCCTTTTAATTTCTTACTAATTACATTTCTTAAAACTATCTGAATTACTTACCTTTTACAGTATTTTTGGTTAATTGACCCTACGGTTAATTGGTTTCCAAGCTTAACTGAACCACATGATCGGGCAAATATATTGCATACGAAACACATGTAAATTTCCTCGGATAACTGAACCCGGTTAATTGATTTTCCCGCTTAATTGGTTCAAAATTCATGTCATCAAAAATAAATTTCCTCTTACTTTTACCCGGTTAATTGCATTATTATTAAAAAATAATCTGGCATTTTTGCACATACATATTTGACATCATTTGTGAAAAACACTGGGTGGCATCTCTACTATGTATGTACATATATGAATTGTTTTTTAGTTTATAAATTTTATTTTTTTGTAAAACTAATGTGCACATAAATAGTGCATTTAATAGTACATACCTACAATAATAAATACCTGCGTATACGTATATACATATGTACATTTTTTTCTGTTACTTGCATTTTTTTCGTTTAAGGTAAAAAAAATTATTTTGAAAAACTTAAATTGCACATATGCGATTCCCTTTAATTCATTAGTACATAGTTCCAATTATGCGTGATTTCTGTAATTGAACAAATTGTTCAATTAAACGGGATTCTTGTAATTGAACGAATTGTTCAATTAAGCGGGTATCGGTTAATTGGTTCCCCGGTTAATTGAACAAAAAGTTGTGCAAATTTTGATGTGCAATTAACTGAAAAATACTGTACATTCATTCATATTATTTAATTACTTCTACAAGTATTTTATTACAACTTAAGACATACGTAGTTTAACATCATTATCATTACATATCATTTAAAACAATTTATGCAACCACTTAAATTCCTTCGATAATAATTCCAGTCCAAACACAATAATCGACAGCGAGTGCAAAATAACAATTACAACGAAAATGCTAACCAGTTGTTTTAAATTTACTATTAAACCATTTTCATATAAGGTTGAGTAACCACTTTGCTGGGTCACTAGATATTCCATAGTAGTTCAGTCTTTCCATTTCTGCAGGAGACCAGCTTGTTGAAAGTGTAAAATATAATAATTAAAACGATCAACCAAATACGAATGGTTAACGAAATAGAAACGAATTTGTTATACCCTACACTACCATAGTGTTTATACTGGTATACTGGATTTGTGCTGATTTTTGTAACGCCCAGAAATATTGGTCACCCACCTTAAAGTATACCGATCGGCTCAGAATCATTTTCTGAGTCGATTTAACGATGTCCATCCGTCCGTTCGTCTGGCTGGCTGTCATTGTATAGCTTGTGCGCAGAGTACAGGTCGCAATTTTGCGATATTTCGATAAAATTTGCTACGTGATGGACGGATGGGATTGAAACTGGTGGAAATCGGTCCATTATTTTACCTAGCCCCCATACAAATGTCCTCCCGAAATTGGGGTTTACCGATCATAAATGTTTGAATTATACAAGTATCCAAACAATTTCGGTCCATAATTAGTCGTAGCTCCCATATAAGGCCCACTTCCGAAAATCACTTCACTCTTTTAAAACTGTTGGTATCCAAATAATATTGAACATAAATATGTTTCGTACACATACTATAATACGATACAATTTTATTATGATCGGTCCTAAATTAGTCGTAGTTCCCATAAAGGGCCTACTTCCGAAAATCACTTTAACGACCATAAATTTCTAAAAATGTTGGTATCCAAATAAAATTCAACATAAATGAGTTTCACACATACGGATATCATGACGCCTAATTTTATAACGGCCGGTCCATAATTAGCCAAAGCTTTCATGTACGAAAATCATTTTAACATGTAAAAATCTTTTAAAAGAAGTTATATCGAGATAAAATTTAACACACAGAGGGCCTTATATGGGAGCTATGGTTAATAATGCCACAAAATTTGTAGATATGATTAGCTTCATGTACAACTTATTTGTGGCGAAATATTTTAGATACTTTTGATTATCTTCAAAAGGTTTAAAGGTTTCTCAAGGTTTAAATAGACAGCTAGCCAGCCAGCCGGTCATCGTAAAAAAAATCGACTCAGAAAGTTATTCTGAGTCGATCGGTATAATTTAAGATGGGTGTTTGACTAATATTTATGGGTGTTGCAAACATCAGCACAAATCTATGCATCCACTATATTGGTGTAGAGTATAAAAACTTTAATAATTATAAAAAAACTTTTATTTTATTTCCCCAAATCGATAGAAAATCACTTAAATGTTCAAAACCTGTTCACCTGTTTTCAAACTTAAACAAATTATCTAAGCGCTCTTAACACTGTCATTAATCATAAACTAGTTGTAATAAAAGAACAGTAAACTGAGCGATATAATTTAGAGTTGAAAGAGCAGCGTAAGCAAAATGAACATTAGCGCTTTATATTACGATTACTACGATAAATCGGGTGAACAAAATAATCATATCAATAAATTTGTAGCAGCCGGTCTACTCTATATTATTGGTAACTATATTTCGAGTTATTCCAGTTACTTTGTGATGACATTGTGCTGTCGCAATAATCATACGTGCAACTTTTACAATGATATGTTTAATAAAATGTTCGCCGAATGGAACGAATGGCCTTTGCAAATTGTCATAATTCATAATAACCACTATAGAAAAGTGCCGGGAGCGCAGCACTACAATATGATTTTTACGGATTCCTATGAGGCCTTTAGGTAAGTAGCTAATGTGTTAATGTGCGACGTGTATGAGTGACACTTAAATTTTCAGCGAAACGGAAATTCACACGTATACAGCCGAGTACAATAATAATGATTATTATTTTATTTTTCTGCAAGCTTATGATCATTTGCTTCCTGGCGAAATGCAAAAAATATTCGAATATTGTTGGCAGCATTATCTTATTAATTGTATTATACAGGTACAAAATGCTAAAGGACGAGTTTTACTTTACACATATTATCCCTTTACGGAAAAACATTGTGGTAAAGTTGAGGTAGTTTTAGTCAATGAGTACAATGGCACTTCGTTGATACATAAGGAATTGTTTCCCAAGAAATTAAAAAATCTATATGGTTGTCCGCTACGTGCAGCTCTTTGGCACGTACCGCCGTATGTTTATTTGTCGACAGATGCGAATAATGTGACATATGTATCGGGAGGTTTTGAGGGTAAACTTTTGCTGGAACTATCGAAGAAATTAAATTTTTCCTTGGATGTTATTATACCGGTCAATAACAGCCAACGAGGTACGGTATTGCAGAATGGTTCTTTAACTGGGGCTCTGAAATTGGTAAGTGTAATAAAAAAATATGTTTATTTTACAACATAGGTTGTTTATTGAACAAATACATACATACTTATGTATAGATCTAACTTGAATTGAATATTTTTTTCGTATATTTATTATTTATCTACAATGATAAGAAAGTGATTCGTACAAAGTTTTGAGTCTCTCGCTGTTACAGTTCTTTAGAGGTTCGATAAAAACGAGAGGAACCATGTTAACTTGAAATTTTCAAAACAATGAATAGCCTATTGTTCCTTTCTGTTAATCAAGAATATAGGTATATAGGACTTCTTAGCCTAGAACAGAAAGCGCGGTATAAACAGAAAAAAGTTAAGTGTTTTGGAAACTTCCATCATGAACATATGTTAAATTTCTTTTCGATCTGGAAACTCCTTTATATAGAAAAAGGTTTTAAAAAAAGACGCGATTTTTTTTACAATGGAAAAATTAGAAATTCGGGGTGTCATTAAATATTTAAGTAAAAAAGGTTTATCGGGGTAGGAAATTCATAATGACATGATGAATGTGTTAGGTGAAAGTGCTCCTTCATATGCAACAGTAAAAAATTGGGTTGCTGAAATTAAACGTGGTCTTACAAGCATTGAAGTGGACGTCCAAAAAACATTAACAACAACAGGAATTGTAGCCAAAGTTAAGTGATCGACGAATAAAAGTGTGTGAAATAGCTAATAATTAGCATCTCAAATGATCGACTCCATTTAATTTTGCATGAAGAACTAAAGATGAAAGAGCTTTCTGCAAGATTGGTGCCGCATTTGTTAAAAGTCGACGAAAAATCGCATAAGAATCAAAATTTCTCAAGCTTGGATAAAATTGATTTTAAGCGTCGTTTCATAACTGTTGATGAGACACGTTTAATATTAAGGACCATAGTCAAGAGACAAAAGTACAATCTAAGCAATGGACTGAAGCTGCCCCAAAGAAGGCAAAAACAATTCAATCGGCTGATAAGGTTATGGAAACGCTTGCTTAGGACTTCAAAGGTATTTTATTGATTGACTATCTGCAAAAGCGTAAAACAATAAATTCAGAGTACTATTGCAGCTTTTTGGATCAATTAAATGTAAAAATTCGACAAAAACGTCCTGGCTTACAACAGAAAAATATAATATTTCATTAAGAAAACACACCAGCGCACAAGAGTGATTTAACAATGGCTTAAATCAATGAATTCAAGTACGAGTTGCTTGACCATCAATCTTATTCTCCTGATTTAGCTCCCAGTGACTTTTATCTGTTTCCAAATCTAAAAAAATTCCTAGCTGGCAAGCGTTTTACCTCAAATGAAGATGCAATTATAGTTATAAACCACTATTTTGAAGGCCTTGAGCAAAACTATTTTAATCAAGGAGATTATATTAAAAATAAAAATGTTTTCGAAAAACTAACTATTCTCTTTCTGAGCTAGGCTAAGAAGTTTCCGAACCGCCCTCATAACAGATTTATTTACAAAAAAAAAATTGATTTTGTTAGACTGCGTGTAGGTAGAAGACACCCAATGACCACCATTCAATAATAATTTTGAGTAATTTTTGATAAAAAGGGTATCAAATACACCCTTGTAATTTCTAGTTTTGGACGGCCAGAGAAAGAAGCGGATTTTCTCTATTTAACAGATTCATTCTTTAAAGACAATGTAGAAGAAGTAATTGTTACATTAATATTCTCTTTATCTAAATTTAATTCATTCACGTTAAATTGAACAATTTTGTACCCTTCTTATTACAATATTAAGAAAGTTTTTTTCCTAAACCAACCAATAGTAAAAACATTTTCTCCTTTCTATTCCAGCTCCATGAGCGCCAAGCAGACTTGAGTTTGGGATCATTTCGTCAAACAAAGCAACGCAATCTGCTGTTAACGTCAAGTTTGAGTTACTATCAAAGTGTTTGGGCAGTAACGATATTGAATGATGCCTATATTTTAAATTCTTTGGAAACCATATTGTTTCCGTTTTCCACCGGCACCTGGTACTTATTGGCTTTTGTATGTATTTTTGCCTTGGTTGGTGTGGCCTTATTAAGACGTTTTTTTTGCAATTTTGAGTTAAAACATATGGATCGTGTTACGTTGGATTTGCTGTTAATACTAATTGGTATGCCAGCTCAATGTAGGTCAGTCGTCACAGTAACTCGAATATTAAGTGTCACCTGGATGATGTTTTCTTTAATACTAAGAACCGTTTATCATGCCCGGTTATTCCATTTAATACAAAGTCACATAACACGACATATGCCACAGTCTCTGGAAGAATTAGTAGATACAAATTATTTATTAATTGTGAACCCAGCAACTTTTGAAGCCATGCAAAGTATTGCTTTGTTTAATACCACTAATTTCATTATATTACATAAGAATGTTGACGAAGAGCCCTTGAAATATTTGGAAAACATGCCTGTGAAGCAAGCTAGACATGCGGCTGTTGCACTTCCTTCAGTATTCATCCAATATTATATCCAAACCCATAAAAAGACGGACGTTTTTAAATTGCTACCCCAAAGCATCATGAATGTTAAATTATGTATGTATTATAGCAAACATTCATTCATAAGTAACCAATTTGATGAGACAATCAGGATGATTAATGGCTTCGGAATTTTTGAAGCTTGGTTTGGTCTAGAGATTGATGTGAATTACATTAGAAATACTAATATAAAGGCAAATAAGATTATTGGATTTGAGGAATTGCAAATGGTCTTTATATTACTATTAGTAGGCTACATGATGGCAATTGTGGCATTTGTAATAGAATTGGTTTATAGCAGAATTAATAGGCGCAAATGTTTAGCAACATTTTCGAGAATTGTGAATTGGTTTAAAAGGGTTAGAAGTGTTAAGAAATTTTGATCTAAAATTAAATAAACAAGTAATAAATTATTGTGCACGAAAATATAGAAATGTTTGAAACTTATGCATAGTAAACACTAGATGAGTTTAGATTAAATTACACGTGTTGTGCTTTTGTTTTTCCTCATATATTTTACCAATACTACACTGAGAGATAGTTCACTGAATGAAGTTTTGAAGTTAATGCAAGGATTTGCTTTTATGGAAGTTTGGTATCAAAGATAGACATTTATAGCAATATCATATATTTGGATTAAAAATTGCTTTTATATTTCTTGTAATTGGTTAAGTAGCCACAAACTTTGGTCTTTTTGTTGGAAAAAATATGTAAAAGTGAGCAAACACATAAATGTTTGAAGAAAATATTTTAATATTTTAGTGGGCTTTGAATATTTAAAGTAGAAATAATTGCGTAAATGGAAAAATTACTTTGATGTTTTAAAAATAAAATGAAAACTATATTTATTATTAAACAAATTATATCGATTATGTTTATGTATGTATGTATTTTCTTAATATGAAATAAATTATCAATTATTATGCACGCAAATTGGTTTGTTTTTTTGTCATTATGCATGGTGTAGTTATACAAGGTGAGTGCAAATCGGCAACAAATACAACACAATACAGAAACAACAGGCATGTTGTTTTTGTAAAATATTGACTACTGTCAAAACATTTGACAAAATATTACTTTTGACATAAGTAAATTGTAAACCAAGTCATTCAGCTGTGTCCTGCACTCACCTTGTATAATAACACCATGTCATTATGGGAATTGACAATAACTTAAATATCGTTCTTATACCTCTCAGCAGCCTAATATGATTTTTGTTTATAGTAAACAACATCAATGTCAAAAAAGTTCATACAAATTATTAAATAAGAAAGAAAAATCAAAATAAAAAACTTGCCTGATTGCAACATGCAAATGAAATACATAACATGTAATTATGTATAATCCATATTTAATGTTCCTTTAAAGATTAATCGGAGTTTTCTTTTCATATACAAAATGTTCATACAAGGAACATTGGTATGCGGCTTTATTTCACAATCCATAACTTATTATTTTAACATGCGGGAGTTCTAGGAGGACACCTTTTTATAGGTTATATACAGTAGCTTGTACAATAATCTGTTCTTAGTAGTGGACTACTTCTCATGAAACTCATGCATTGGTTAAGTAGAGCCAGTGCAATAACAGCTGTGAAAAATTAATCAAAATTTTAAAAAGACTACACTTTAGATTACAAAGTGACACTTAGTGACAATTGAATAGAATTATTGTCTGTTGAGTAAATTATTTTTTGAAGATTATGTCTGTCAAATGTTGGCTGTTGCTACGTGGCGGATGGTCTATCCGTTCAATTTTCGATAATTCTTTCGAGCATTTCGACTGGTAACTGGCGAATGACACGCGTGATGCTTTTCTCCAAGGCCTGAATTGAAGCGGGTTTGACCGCATAAACTTTAGACTTTACATATCCCCACAGGAAAAAATGTAACAGTGTGATATCACACGCTCTTGGTGGCCAATCGACAGGCCCAAAACATGAAAGTATGTGCTCAACGAAGTGTTCTCTCAATAATTGATTAAAGCGATGTGTGGGAAGAGGCGCTGTCTTGCTGAAACGAAATGTCGCTGACGTCACGAGCTTCAATTTCAGGCATCAAATAGTCGGTTATCATGGCACGATAACGGTTGCCATTGACGAATGGATTTTCCATGGTCTTCGTGTAAAACAGCTACGGCCGCTAGACTAGGCTAGGCGATAGTGTGCCGGACTATTAGTCAGAGGGTTGCGGGTTCGATTCCCACCAAAGACTCTGGGTGTTTTCTGCAGACAAGCCAAAAAGCTTCGCAGTTCGTGTTGTTAATTATCAAAAAAAAAAAAACATATATTCTTCACAGCGTGCTGGACCTGGTATATTCGGTCGATTATTATTCAATAATGAATGCTGGGTCTCAAAATGGGTGATGGTGTTGCTTAATAGGCCGATTATGTTGACCATAAGTTGAGCGAAGTGCACGAAACACATTCTTCGCAGAACGTGAATTTTCGTAATAAAGTTGAATGATTTGTAAATGTTGTTCAGGCGTAAGTCTTTCCATTATGAAATGCCCAACAATACTAAACAGAAATAACACGACAGCATGACACGTGATCTGTCAAAAAAAGGCTACTGAAAAAAGGCTATTGCTTAAATCATTCGTTATAAAGCTAATGTCTTTGAAGTTCTACTTAACAGCATATTTTTAGGTTACCATTACGACCATGATTAAGGCTAGATTTTCGAATTATTTATACAGAAATGAAAAATTTGGGGGAAATCATGAATGATTATAGATTTACATTTATCTGTTTATAACGAACTAAAAGCAATAGATTTTCGATGTGAAAATTTATTTTGATGATCAATATTCAAGTTATGGAATATGAAAATATATTATTATAAAAAAAATTTAATCGATTTCCGAGTACTCTCTTCTACTGCACATGGAAGAATTATATTTGGTTTAACATTTTGATTTGGATTTGTAAATACTAATTGTTACTGAAAATTATATTTTAGTACGAAGTTTTTATAATAACTTCCTTTAACTATATCTAAATAATTTAACAATTTATGTATAGTACAACTCTAAGTAATTAAGTTTTTGATAAAAATAAATATAATTAAATATGTCATAATACTTCAAGTGTTTTATACTTATTTTAAGTAAATCCGAAAATGACTAAATGTGTAACTAATTTAGGTTTAATTAAAGGACAAGACAAACAAATAAAACCTAAGTAAATATAAATAAATAAATAAATTCTATGACACACTCTATGAAGATAAGTATAAAGGTAATTAAAATACTGATTAATTATATAAAGCAAGAACGAATGTATTATTTATTCATATCATTAGCAAGTAACAACTGTATTTATTATTGTTTATTGATTTGAATTTATTTCCTCATGCAGTTGTAATATTCATATTTTGGCGTAATAGTTCCCAAATAAAAGCCAATGTTGCTGCTATACAAATCAAACCACACATGAGATACATATATAGTTGTTGTAGATCTAATACATGATCTGTTGTTACAAATTCAAGTTACAAAAAGTTTAAATCAATTTCTACATGATTACATGCCTCCTTAACACCAAAAGTTCTGTTCCATGTTAGCATATCGTTTAATTGATTAATTAAGAATGAGTGCTTACATACATATCTATATACAAAATTCAAAGCTCATAATTTTATAGGACAACAGCTCGAATATAGTCATCCCACGATAGTGATTTGCATGATATTGAGTCATTGTCAAAGGAGTAATAGTAACAGCAGTCTTAGCCTGTTGTAGTGGAAAAATTTCCAAAAATTGTAGAGGCATAGTTTCGGAAGTGGTATTCAAAATAGTTATATTCAAAGTCTTAAGTATTGTTATGTCCTGAATAGCATTTATACCAATTTTATTAATAATTAAAGAGTACATTAAATTACGCCTAACATGAGTTCTAATTAAATGAAACAACAATGCATCCTAAACAGCTCTCAACATTTAAGAGCAATTCCATAGTCTCCTCTTATTAAACTCCTTTTAGTATATTGAATGGTTCGAACATGGTTTACAGATATCATTATTACCTGTAATTAATGTAATCCTACCTGGTCATATAAAGTTGTAGGGTTGACAAAGTTAGTGGCTTTAAATACCTTTTCAAGTTTATGAACGAAAAAGTTCTTTCAAAGCGACGTATTGGTGCGCTTTGCATCGTTTCGTTTTTTTCGAAGTTGCGTCGCTGCTTAATTAGCACTAATTTTCATTGTGCGTCGTAAAATCTAACGACGGAAATCTTCGAAGTTGCGTTGTTTTGTGTTGAAGTCTTTAATTTTTTTTTTTAAATTTTTGCAAAATTTGCAACATCATTAGAGGAAGTGATTGAAAATCAAGTTGCGCAGAGAATACCAATAAGTAAAATGGTATTTCAGACAAAAGCAAAAACCTTTTTGATGACATAAAAAGTAAAGCATTATCCAACCAACGTCAAACAAATTTGTGCTAAAACAAGTGTTTACGCTTTTTTTTTTAGTAAATATTTGCCAAATGTGTTCGTACCTTAAGATTATAATATTGTTTTCATATAAAATACTATTCAGCTAAGTAGTTAGTTGAATCCACATTGCAGAGAATTGTTAAATAATATTGTGTTAAAATGTATGTAGATAAATAAACTAAATTTTTAATTATTGATTTCTTACTTTCAGATTGTCAAAACAGTGTTTTGTCAAATGCGGTGCTGTTTCATATACGATTTGGAAGTAAGGCGCTTATGATTTTGAATGTTAAACAATTTTTCATTGCGATTTGCCAATGGAAAAACAACCTACACTTAAAAATCGAAATAATTGAAGAAAAATACAAATTGATGGAAAATACTTTGCAGCCACTGGTAGTTACTGAAGGTTTGCAATTAGTTCAAAATTTGTAACATATTTATTGAATGTTTTTAAAATTTTTATAATTTTTTTCATTTTAGTTTACCATCATATAAGTTTATTAAAATATGAAATAAATTTTATTAATAAAATAAATAAATATTAACAAAACAGGGGGGTTTTTGTGTATGTCGATTCAAAAGCAAAAGCTTTCGGAAGACAATGCAAAAAGTATACAAATTTGAACGATTTTCTTTTTGAATCGAATATTTCCCCATATTTAATTTAATTTACTAAACGCATTTGATAAAATTGAGCGTGCATAGGTTAATTTTGAGCACGCGTTTAGTAATACTAAAATTGAACGCACAGAGCATATTTCTGAATAATCGTTTACATTTTCACATACTGAACTATTCATATTAAAAATACTAAATTCACGTTTGGCATGAAACTGAACGATTTATTTGATTTTCTAATGCAATCGTTTACGGTGTAGAAAATGTAAAAAACAACACATTTGTTAGGTTTTCTACTACGTAATTTTTTCTGTGTAGAAATATTTTGCCATTATGTGAAATTTGGAATAGATCAGTGCCCCATCTCTTTATAGAGTTCAGATATTACGAGTGGACAATGTCCACTGGACATGCAGTTTTTATTTATTTTTTTTTTTTGGGGATTTTCATTGCAATTTTTTTTAACTAGGATAATTACAACTCAAACCACCATGTTTATGAGAAAACCCACGGTACATGTTAGAATGAACAATTAGCTTGTTTTTTTTTTGGTCAAATCCAACTTAAGCGATATTGTTTCAAATATACCTATAAATAAGTTTCCATATTTCATGAATTAATTACGAAACAATATGTGCCTTGGTATGATTTAGTTTCTACTCATTTAATTAATGATAGTTTTTATAACTTTCCTAAAGCGTTACATAATTGTAAAAGTTTTTAAGATAAATATTAACTTGGTTAGAATTTCATATAACAAATAGCAGTTACATTATAAGAACTACGTTTTTGAAATAAATAACATTTTCAAATGTGCGTTATGCTCAAACGGTTTAAACAAAATGAATCTAACAAATTTATTAAATTTTGAATCAGTGGCTGTAAAAGGTGCACAAACTCAATCCATTGAACTAAATAAATATGTGGCTAATTCAATAAGAGTTGTTGTTGAGGAATTGTTCATAAAAATGGCACCATCGTTTATAATTTTTGTGTCGTGTCGTCGTACGAGTACAAGAAATTTTTTTATCAGTGTCATGCAACTTCTTTTCAATATGGTGGATAACATGAGTGTACAGTTGGTATTTGTTGATCATCAAAAACCTGTACAAATCCAGGGATCCAGATTGTTTAATTTATTATTGGTAGATTCTTTGGAAGGATTTTTGTAAGTCTTTTTTTTACTACATTTGGGTAAATTAAACATGGAAAAGTATTAACATTATATATTATACATACTATATATGTAAATATGAGGAGCTGAGAAGCAAAACTCGTTCGTTCCATGTTTACAAAATTTTGGTAAAAAGCTAAAAACTGGCTACAGCTTAGTAACTGAGCCAAATAAGTTGAAAGCTACTAATTCTTAAATATTATTAGGATATTTTTTATTAGAACTTAAAAAATCTTAGTTTTGAAGTTTGGAACGAACAAGTTTTGCTACGAATTTTCGAAACAAACGGGTTTTGCTACATTCCATATTGGAACGAACGAGTTTTGCAACTTACAATAACCCACCAGTAACATAAATTATTTAGCTTCACTATATTTTAAAAGTTATATAAATTTATTAAAACTAAGAAAACTTGTTAAAAAAATGAAAATACATATATGAATTTTTAAACAGATAAATAAAGTACTTAATGTTCAGTATACTCCTCGTTGTTTTCTTCCACGTCATGATCAGCATTGTCGTTGTCCAAAATCGAAACATAAAATTCCAAGGTTTTGTTTTGTATCCAATTTTCTCCAAAGCGATTGGATAAAAGGGCTCCAACATCATTTTTCATTTCAGGCTTAATCGCCACATTTGGAATTATAGTTTTGGAATTATATCTTTGATCTTCTTTCCTCGCCTCAAGAATGATTCAGGGTGGCAGGAATTCATTCTATAATTAATCTTCCCTTGCAAAGTAATCTGACCATTTTAATGGTTGTTGTATTTCTAACAAATCGCAATAATGATCTTAATAATTGCGAGTAATAATCTTAACAATTACAGTCATAAAAGGAAAAAGTAATGCATAAATATATTTGGAATTTCATCACACACGATCGTACTTTGGCTCACTTCTAACAGGTAACAAACGAGTTTTGCTACGAAATATTAAACGAGACAGTTTTGACAATGATTGTTAATTGGAAGGAAACAGTTTTGCTACGAACTGCAATTTTAGGACATAAAAAAATATAAGAAATGATATGAATTGATACAATCATTGATAAAGTAGCAAAAGAAATTTTTAAATTTTTTTTAACCAACGAGTTTGGAACTCACACGCTCATATGTACATATGACATATGTACATATTTTAATTTATTTGGAGAATATATTTTAGCTATATTAAAAAAAACTAGTAAACTAGTTTTTATTAAATAATGGTTACGTGTTTTTTTTTTCATAAATATTTGCAAAGTTTAACCCCCTTATTCAAAAACGATTATTAAATTTAACAAACATTTATTAAGCAAATTTTTATATGCAAATCTGCGTCTTAATAAGCGTTTGTTAAATTTCATAATCGTTTTTGAATAAGGGGGTAATTTTTTTAAATTACAGGTGGGAACTAAATTACTATATAACAAATTATATTCTTTTTTTCTCGTTTGCAGAGACATAGATGTGGTTTCTTATACCAAAGGTTACGACACCAATGAATACTATCAAATTTTTCTAATGCAACGTGACAGTAGTATGTATAGTGATATGCAGGGTATTTTTAAATATTGTTGGTCTAATCAGTTGGTGAATTGTAATATACAATTTCAAAATGCTCAGGAAGAAGTTCATATGTTTACATATTTTCCATTTAAGCGAAATAAATGTGGCAATACCGAACCACAATTAATTAATCAATTCGTTAATGATTCCTGGGTTAATAAAATCTATTTTCCTCCAAAGTTGAAGAATATGTATGGCTGTCGTCTGGTGGCGGCAGTGCGTGATATCCCTCCGTATATATACTTCAATCGAGCAGAAAATAGTGAGATATCTTATAGGGGACTTGAGATGGATTTGATGAGACATTTGGCGAAAAGAATGAATTTTTCATTGGAAATACGTAGACAACTGCATGATGATCGTTCAACTTCGCTTGGAAATGGTGCTTTGAATATGGTAAGAAAGTTTAATCAGAATCAGTCTATATTAAAATCAGCTAAAAACATGTAAAGGTGGATTCACCCATTAATAAAAATTTTGTTCGAACAATTTTTTTATATGAAGTTTGACGTCTCTCTATTTGAGAGAGAGAAATATTTTTTACGAACTTGAATTGGTTTAATTTTATATTTTTTCTGAACAAAAATGAATTGAGTTGCCAATAGGTTGCATTTTTTCATATAAATAACAATGCCTTATGTATTTTCATGGCCATCAGCAAAAGCAACTTTCTTTTGTCATTCATTTTGAATTTAGATCTGTGATTTTGAATACACAATACTTTAATATAATTTGATATTTGTATTTTGACACTTAAAACCCAAAGCAAAATAAATCAATGCCGCACTTGTAAAACTAATAGATTTTGTTTACATATGGCAGCTTTGATTTTTCAGAAAAATCGTTCGAAATGGGTGAATCGTGCTGCAAAAAACTCTCAGTAAAAAAATTTTTCACTGGAAAAATTTTTTGTTAAGAACAAATGGGTGAATCCACCTTAAGAAGGTATTGTCGGACAAACCATGTGGACCAATCATTATGAAATCTAATAGCATGAATTTTATACATTTACAAATTATTTCTGTTAAATTTTATCTTAACATAAACACTTGTAAAGGATTTATGACTTTTCAGAAGAGGGTCTTCAATCTGAGCTATGTTGAATTATGAACCGATCGTTATAAAATTCGGTAACATAACTTTTGTGTATATGAAAGTTGTATGTGTTCATTTTTATTTCAATCGTTAAAGCGATTTCGTTAGTGGTCCTTATATAGAAGCCATGACTAATTATAAACCGATTATTATAAAATTCAGCCGAATAATTTACATACGAGTAGTACAAGAAACATATTTGTATTGAATTTTATTTGGATATCAAGATTTTTAAAACAGTGATTTTCGGATTAAGATTTCTTTTAATTTAATAGAATTGTGAAAGTGGGCTTTATATGAGGCTACGGTCAAATATGTACCGATTAAAACAAAATACGGTTTTGTAGTTTCTCTTTGTATGAAGCGGTTCGAAAACTTCTTAGCCTAGCACAGAAAGAGAATAGTTAGTTTTCCAAAAACATTTTTATTTTTCAGTATAATCTCCTGAAATTTTAATACACTTAGTTCAACTTTTATCTAGCAATTCTATCCCTTGATTAAAATTGTTTTCCTCAAGGTGGTTTACAACTGTAATTGCAGTTTCATTTGAGGTAAAACGCTTGCCAGCTAGGATTTGGAAAGTTTTTAATCTGTAGTTCTTCATGGACTCGATCATTTGAGATGCCAATGATATTAGCTATTTCATTAGCACTTTTATTCGTCGATCATTTAATACCATATCATGCACTTTGGCTACAATTTCTGTTAATCCTCAATGCTTGTACGACCACGTTTAAATTCAGCTGCCCAATTTTTACTGTTGCATATAAAGGAGCACTTTCAACTAATACATTGACCACATCATTATGAATTTCTTCTCCCGATAAACCTTTTTTATTTAAATATTTAATGACACCCCGAATGTCTAATTTTTCCATTGTAAAAAAATCGCAGATGCGTTTTTTTTAAATCTGTTTCTATATGAAGGAGTTGACAGATCGAAAAGGAATTTAACATGTGTTAATAGCAGAGATGGAAGTTTCCAAAACATTTAATTTTTTTCTGTTTATACCGCGCTTTCTGTTCTAGACTAAGAAGCTTCCGAACCACCCTCGTATTTTTGCTGAATTTTGTATGGATACTGCATTTTTAGGTATCTATGTACCATAGAATCCTATTCCTAGAAGACATTTATATGGGACTAATTTAAAGGGGATGCAAATAATATGTGCAAAATTTTATGATATTATTTGTATAATTTAAAAACATTTAGAAAAATAACTTTCAATACAAAACTGTCCTAATTAATGAAGAATATATGGGAAAATTTCATCCTCCTTTAGTCTTTGTCTAAAACAGACGTACGGACATTGGTAGATCGTCTTAGAATTAAATAAGACCACAGTATATTAACAAACGCAGTGACCCCTCTTTTGATATCTACAAAATACTTTAATTATATTTTCTCTTTATCTTTTCTTTCAGCTAACTAATCATACTGCTGATATTGTATTTGGTTTCTATCGTAAACGTGCTGAGATAAGTATGCTGTACACCAGCACATTTCCGCACTATCAGAACAACATTGTAACAGTTATCTTCTTACCGGCTCACACATTAACCACCTTTAAAGTACTGTCATTTCCTTTTCCATATTGCGCCTGGATTATTATAGCCGTTTCTATGGCTATAACCATTATAGTTAACCGCTTAATGCGCATAAAATATCCTCAGTCCATATCAACATTTTCAATGATTGCCTGTGCATTGGGTTCTTCTATTAAACGGAAACCAAGTTTGCCACATTCCGTTCTATTATTTACAACCTGCTTATGGTATACCTTTTTACTACGCAACATTTATTATAGTCTGCTGTTGCAATTATTTCGAGATGCTATTCATACTTCTCTACCCAAAACTATGGATCAGGCGAGTAGTGCAAGTTATCGTGGGGTTATGAATATGTTTACTTTTGACGACATTCGTTTTATACCATTTTATCAACACACAAATAGTACTAGCATTTTACTCAATTCCCAGGATGATTTCATAGCTTTGTGGTATATAGTGAAGAACGTCGATGAAAATTTATATGCAGTTGTTCCACAAGATTTTCTCATCTACTTCACGGAGAAATTTCAAATGCCTGACTTATTTTACATTATACCCGAAGTTTTAATGCAACAGCATTTGTGCCTTTATTTGGACAAACATTCATACCTTATCAATCAATTCAATAAGGAACTCATGAACTTATATTCTGTAGGTTTAATTGAGTTTTGGGCCAAGCAGCATATAAATTCTAAGTATTTAACAAGTAAGCATATGGCTGAAGGTGGTAAGTTTGAACAGGCTGATTTATGGGGAATTTATATTATATGTAGTGTGTGTTATTTAATAGCCATAATTATATTTTTATGTGAAATCCTATCGCTTAAGTTTAGAGAATTAATGAGATTATTTTAATGAAATTTTTCAAATTAATAAATTTCTTAATTGGTGTTGAAAAATAAATATGTATGTTTTTGTTGTTTTGATTAAAATTTTATATAAATCCTATCTAGTCTTTTGCAGATGATGGCAACATTTGCTATTCATACTTATTTAACCATAAACCAAACCCTTTGGAGATTGGGGAAATAAGACAAAACATGAATGATACGCCTAGCCAAGATCTTAAGACAAGCTAAGAATGGGGTTGTGCGAACAGAGTCGATTTTAACGCATGTAAGACTCAATGTTGTATATTAACACATAAACGCACGACAGATCACGGTGCTGTAAATATTAAGAAATCAGACGCTCTTGACGTTCTTGTCATGAGAATCCAATGTGTTGTCCGCCGGACCAAACAAATTTTTCAAGTGGTTTTGGTTTTTAAAAATGATGTAGGAAATACTTCACTCCATCTGATCTCCATACTATTTACACCTTCTATATTCGACTGAAAATGGAATAGAACTCTCAGGTATGGGCCGGTGCTCCGAAGGGAAAGGAAAGGGCTAATATGCTTATCAGTGAAAGTAGGGCATCCAACTCTATTGATTCATTGGAGCATCGTCGCAATGTGAGTTGTGTTCTATCGATACTATAATGGAATGTGTTTTGCTGAAATCAAGAAACTTGTTCCCTAAACACGTAGTTTTTGCGTAGTACATGTTCTCAGGGTTCAGGGAAAATTCGTTCTTTAGCCGTACTGTCCGTATGTGGAATAAACTTCGTGCAGAAGTATTCCCTGCATTTTCAATATAGGAACATTCAAATCAAATGTTCATAAACACTACTCCATCTATCCTCCCTCCCATAACCAATTTTTCTAGTTCCAACACAATGCATTGCATGAGTAGGGGACGTCCCCTGAGTGCTGGTCCAAGCAAAAAAAAAAAATAATTGTTTAAGGTAAGTTTTAATAGAAACATGTTCTATCAAAGAAATCAGTACAAAAATAACTGAGTAATCCAAAAATTAAGACAATTAAGAAAGTATAGGCGGTAAAGCCCGACCATATAATACCCTACACCCAGTATATCAATAAAACAGATTTTCAGATATGGGCGCTATATGGGAGATATTACCTATTATGAATATAAATATTAAGTGTGTTAAACTTTATCTCGATATAAATACGTTTAAAAGATTTGTGGAGGGAGGTTAAAGTGAATTACGAAGAGGGTCTTATATGGGAGTTTTGACTATTTATGAACTGACTATTATAAAATTAGGTGTCATCCTGTTTGTACATAAGAAACTTAATTTTGTTAAATTTCATTCGGATAAGAGATTTATGGTCCTTAAAGTGATTTCGGGAAGTGAGCCTTATATGGGAGCTACGACTAATTAAGGACCGATCGTCATAAAATTTTACAATGTTATATGTATATGTACGAGACATATTTGTGTTCTATATTATTTGGATACCAACATTTTTAAAAGATTTATGCTCTTTTAAGTGATTTTCGGAAGTGGGCATTATATGGGAGCTACGACTAATTATGGACCGATCATTATAAAATTGTACCATATTATGTGTATATACACGAAAAATTTGGTTTGCATACTTCCATAATTCAAAGATTTATGCCCGGTATGCCCTCCAATTTCGGGAGGACATTTGTATGGGGGCTAGGTGAAATAATGCACCAATTTCCACCAGTTTCAATCCCATGCATCCTTGGGCCGAAAAAATATCACGTACAAAATTTTATCGAAATATCTTCAAATTTGCGACCTGTACTCTGCGCACAAGCTTTACATGGACAGCCAGCCAGCCAACTAGACGGACGGACGGACATCGTTAAATCGACTCAGAAAGTGATTCTGAGCCGATCGGTATACTTTAAGGTGGCTGTTGGACCAATATTTATGGGCGTTACAAACATCAGCACAAATCCAATATACCCTCCCTACTATTGTGGTGTAGAGTATAATTAATAAACCCATGTATATGTCTCTTGTTCATAATGTACATGAATGATCTGTATCGTCAAATTACTTTATGCAGATGTTATACGTGTGCAGATGATATTTAACTTTTAGTGGATGATTCTAGATTAGGGGTAACACATCTGAAAATACTATCTCAACAACAATTTAAAATGTATTGAGCAATTTTGTCAGTCAAATTACATGACTTTAAACTCATTAAAGTCAAAAGCCATGTATTTTTCAAACAACCTGATATATCAGTAATAAATGAAAAAATTGTGTAAGTATTGCACTATAAGTCTTTGGGTATATACTTACAGTCTTATTCAGAAAAAATTAAAGTAGACTTCAAATGTACTTTAAGAAAATTTTGTATGAAAATTTTTTCTAAAAGCCCACTTCAAACCTAGGTTATTTTTTAGGAATACGGCAGTTAGATTCTAAACTTGATTTTAATTTTCATAAAAGTTAAGAGTATATAATATCAAAAATTTCTTTTTTTTAAAAAAGCTTTATTGCCTTGGATATTTTTTGCCATTTGAAGTCAAAAAGAGAGTTGCGCTGTATTTGGGTCTACCTTCATTTCTGTATCGGATAGAAATATTTTCCGGAACGTCCCAACAAAATATGATTAAATTACGATTGTGTTTTAACCGTGTAGTTCGTTTTATTTGTAATCTTCGGTATAATAAATTTATTTCTGCCGATGTTATTGGCATTTTAGGTTCTGATTTTTATACTCTTGTTAATCAACGTTTATTACTACAATTTTTTAAGATTTTGCAGTATAGCAAATCTCCATATCTGATGGAGAAATTAGTTTTTGGCAGGTCTACCACAACTAATACTATTGTTTGCTATAGGCACTCTTTCTTGTACATGACTAGATCATTTATGGTAAGAGTATAGCGAATTTGGACCCACTATATTCATTATAAAGAACGTAATTTTAGAAGATCAGTTGCAAATTTTAACAGTATTTTTAAGAACTATTCTCTAAAAATAAAAATGTTCTGTAACGTACAAAAGTTTTAAGATATGTAACGTAATATAAAAATAGTTTTAACTTTAATGTTTGTGCAGAGGTGGGGGTTTTTTTTTTAAGTATATAAGGTGTTTTTTATATGAATGTTTCTTATCTTATTTAGATGTATATTTTGAAATTTTTCTTTTGCCATAAGATTTCTAGATTAAGTAGGCCTTTAGGTTTATAATCTCTGAATTTAATAAATAAATAAAATAAATATCTATCAGAACTACAGTTTGGGATTTCACGGACAATTTTTTTCCCGGGAAACGGGAATGAAAAATTGCACTTATATTATTATTAGTACTTAATAAATAAGTATAAATGTTAAGAATTTTATAAAATTGCACAATTGTACTTATACTTTTAGTAATATCCAATACCAATCCAGTAGTATTATAATTTTTTCGAAAAACAGATTGAAATGTACTTATCATGCCACTTGTACTAAGATAATATTCTATTTGCTTTCTAAATAACACTTCCAGGACCTTGGAACTAGCATTTAACACACTTATAGGTATAAGGTCTGTAGGTCACATAAGGAGTTAATCTATCTAAGTGTATTTGCAAAAGTCACTATAATGTTGTAATTTAAAGAAAGTCCAGCGATTATGATTTATTTAAGAAATAAAATTTGATTTTAATTTCTTTTAATCAGCTTATTTTGCTGTTCTAGACACTAAAGGCGTTTCACCTAAATTAAAACTTTATAGCTACAACTGGAATCCAATCATTCGATTAAATACAAACCAAACTGAATATTACTGCAAATAAAAAAATTGCTTTGGTTAATTGTAAAAGCTTCTGGGTCAAAGTTCATACATATTTAGGTTTGCTTTCACATGTTTACTCGTATAGAATTGTTTTGTGCAAAATCAATTATAATTCAATCAATTTGAAGTGTAAATATTTATAGTTTTGTTTAACTTAAAGGACAATTGCTTATTATGCATGTTTGTAAATAAAATGACGTTGACGTATTTTACTTTTATTTTATACCCTACGTCCATAGGGAGCGTTTACGAGAATAATATGCATTTATGCTGATGTTTGCAAAGACCAAAAATTTTAGTCTATCTAACATCCATCTTCAAATGTACCGATCGACTAAAAATTTTGAAATAATTTTAACAAATTTCGCTACAGTTTATATGCAGTTTTATACAAAAAGAAATTGTATTTAATGGTCGATTGGATATAAGGAACAATTTCTAAAATCTATAGTACAATACTGCAAATATTGATAAAACAAAATTTAACATAAATAATTTGTAGTTGCACAAAAGTCATGCTACTAAATTTACAACTACTAAAGATAATAAAATAAAAATGAATAAAAGTACGTTCACAGCGGATAAACTTATTTTGCTTATATACTCGGTATAGGGTATTATATGGTCGGATTTGTCTGACTATACTTTAATACTTTTTCTGTTACAAATGTAAATAAATAATTACGATATATTTTTTGTCGTGGCTTCTTAATAAAGGACTTAATGTAATCATTACCAAAGTAAACATTTTAATTATTCACTAATTATGAATTAACTCTTTTAAGTTATAGTTGAGTATGATAATATAGAAGTGGGTACTTAATATTTAAAAAAGTTAATAAAATTTAAAAATCTTATATTACCACATTCAATGTAATACGGGCCCCTATGGTTGTAAATTTCGTATAAAAACATTTATCTGATTCACCGGAATTGGTTAGAGTTATATTTTCAATTACTAAAAAATATAACGATAGATTCATGCTTTTAAATGTTATCGGGAACCAAATATGTATACATACGAGTACTGCTAAACTTCAACAAAGTTTTTCATTTATTGTTGGACACATACGTTATCCATTAGCAAAGTAGTTAGTCGTGTCAAATTTCTAGGACCTCTCGTTTAGGCCCTATTCTGTCATAAAATGTGACAATATACGGAGAAAATTTTAAATTTGAGAAAAAAAACTTGTAAAATTAATTTTAACCTTATTGTAGAAGGCCAAAGTAAGCGGCATGCGGCCAGATTAAGTAAATTGCGATACTTAAAAATGTTTGTATGAATAATTTTGTAAAGAAACAAAACTTTTATTCGCTGATAATACTGTTGCGCCCGCAGCCGCATGCCGCTTACATTAGCCTTTCACTATTATCTTATTTCGTGTGCAGGAGTTACCCAAAAATCAAAGCAATTCATTTATTTATGGACTACTTCTAAATTTTTAAACACATCTGCGAATATTTACTATAAAAGTATGAAAACCAAATATTATTTAATTTTCTAGTCAGTCAGCATGAACGGGTCGGCATTTCAACACGCATCATACATCCAGCGTACAGAAACATTTACTCAACCGGAGGCAAGAAGTTTGCTTGTGGCAAATGCTTTGCACTTTGTAATACAAAATATTTTTGCCAACAACTCAAATACATTTGTCTTAGCAATAGCAGTTGGAGGCGGCCCATGGGCATTTTGGCTAACCAACATAATGACAAAATTATTCGCTATTTCCGGTTTTATGACTGTACAATTGATAATACAAGATTTCAAAATGGAGAGTATCGAAGTCCCTGGAAATTATTACGGCAATATCATAATGATCGATTCTTTTGAAAATCTTGAGAAGATAAACTTAGCGGTAAACAAACAAAATTATGATAGTTTGGAATACTATGTTATTTTTTTAGAAACACATGATGCTGTATTTGCTGACAATGAAATGAAAATGATTTTTAGTTATTGTTTCAATAATTATTGGTTAAATTGTAATGTTATGCTGCAGAACTCGTACGGCGAAATAAATATGTACACATACTTTCCTTTTAAGGAAAATAACTGCTTTCAAACTCAACCGGAAATTATAAACAAATTCAAAGTTAATCGTTTTGAAAGTGAAGAAATATTTCCAGAAAAATTAGGCAATTTACAGGGATGCCCCATGAAATTGACAACCTGGGATACAGCTCCGTTTGTGGTGAATAAAACGAATAAAAGATATCCAAAACTACGTGTAACAGGCTTTGAAATGTTAATGCTCAATTCAATCTGCGAAACTATGAATTTTACTCTGGACATTGAATGGATTTCATTTTACAGAAATCAGTCACCAGATGCTGGTCTTTTGAAAAAGGTAAGTAACATTGCTAATAGAAATTCAGATTAAAGCTAAATAAAAAAGTTCGCTTAAAGCTAATATTCACCTTTTTATTTAATCTTTTCGTTCCAGTTGCAATATCATGAAACCAATATAACCATGGGTTTCTTTCGCCGCACCAATGAACGAGACAAAATTGCCACACCCACTCATGTCACATATTATGTACCGCTGATTGTTCTAATACTACGTAAACTGGCCTCACATGAATCCGTGGACATACTAACATTTCCATTTGATAGAATTACTTGGACTTTAATGTTCGTGAGTTATGCCGTCATTGGAATTATCAATGTTATCCAAGGAAAAGAAATTAAAGGTGGAATTTTTCAGACATTTGAAGTTATTATTGGTATAACAATTAAGGATTTGACAAAAACGACTTCGTCAAGAGTACGCTTTATGACAACAATCCTAAGTTCGTTTATTTTACGTTCCCTTTATCAGTCGTTACTTTTCTATTATTTTCGCAACAACTTTTATCAGACGCCTCCTGATACCTTAAATGATTTAGTTGCTGGGGGCTACAAGGTCGTTTGCACGGAATTGACGAAGCAATTTTTACCCTATGTACCACAAATTGAAAATAATACATTGCCATTGTTGGTGACTAACAGCTCTAGTGAAATGTCTCCCATGCGTTATATGGAATATCATCGAAATGAACGCCTGGCGGCTATATCTATTATCGAGTTTGCTCTGCGCTATGTCGGCGAGGAATTGACTGCTGGCACTACTTTACGCGCCCTACACATGAAAGTTAAGGATCAACAGATTGGTTTTTATTTGACAAAAAATTCTTATTTAGTTGATCGTTTTAACAATTACATTCTGCGTTTGCATGGATCGGGTCTGTTAGAAAAATGGCGTGAATGGGCAAAATTGGACTATAGAGTTACAAAAAAGCGTGGCATTGTCCACAATAGTGCTTTAATGATTAATTTAAATCAAATTAAGGACTTTATATTGCTGATGGTGTTTTTACACACAACATCGATTATATTGTTTGCTTTGGAATTATTATCTAAAAAATACGTATGGTTGCAAAAGTTCTTTTGAAACTTTCTGACCGGTTTTATTAAATTTGTAGGTGTTTAAACCAAAAGAGGTTTTTAAAAATAAATTAATGTATTTTTAAAAATATGTACATATGTAAAGCGTGATCCATTTAGAGGTTCCTACTTTTTTAAAGAAAAAAAATACACAGAAAATTTAAATTTAATAGGGAATGTTTATTATCATTTGAAAGCACATTCATTGGCATTTATTTTTTGAAGATTTTGTCTATCAAATGTTGGCAGTTGCTACGTCGTAGATGGTCTATCCTTTGAGTCCAATTTTCGATGACTAGTTCGAGCATTTCGACTGGTAACACGAATGACATGCGTGATGTTTTCCTCCAAGGCCTGAATAGAAGCGGGTTTGTCCTCGTAAACTTTAGACTTTACATATCCACAAAGGAAAAAGTCTAACGGTGTGATACACACGATCTTGTTGGCCAATCAACCGGTCCAAAACGTGAAAATATGTGCTCACCAAAGTGCTCTCTCAATAAATCCATTGATTGATGTGATGTGTGGGAAGTAGCGCCGTCTTGCTGAGACCAAATGTCGCCGAGATCACGAGCTTCAATTTCAAGCATCAAATAGACGGTTATCATGGCACGATAACGGTCGCCATTGACGGTTACGTTTGCACCGGTAGTATCATTTTTAAAGAAATATGGACCGATGATTCCACCGGCTCACAAACCATACCATACTCTTGTTTTTTCTGGATGAAGTGGCAGTTCTGCAATCTGTTCAGGTTGCTCTTCGTCCCAAATGCGGCAATTGCCGATTGTGTTGACCATAAGTTGAGCGAAGTACACGAAACGATTTCCTCATAGAACGTGAATTATCGCAATAGAGCTGAACGATTTGTAAACGTTGCACAGTGGCGCCCGTAAAGCAAACGAGGTTGCAAAAATCAAAATTTTCATGAGTTTTGAATAAACTCTTGTTATAGGAAACTTTTCAACGATTTCAAATATGCCACTCTTAATAATATCACAGTTTTAGTTTAAAAGATATAACCGTTCAAAGTTGACTTTCGGTTTTGAAAAAAATACACAATTTTTAGTCAATTTATTGCGATTTCAGGTGTAATATCACGAAAAATAGGTAACTAATCACCATATTTTTTGTTTGTATTTATTAAATATATAATGATAAAAAAATTACCAACTTGCTTTGTGTTTCTCCTGGTAAATCACTATTTAAAACTATCCGTTTTTTCACTATTTTTCAACTTTGACGGGAAATAAAAAAATTGTATATTTTTGTATATTTGCCATATTTGCAAACCCTGTCCTTTGATTATTTCTTTACATAATTCAAAAAGTTTTATCTGCCCGTACGTGCCCATTTGGCTTCTAGAGGTTAAAAAGGTTAAAAAGACATGGTTGCAGAATTTGTATGGCGTCCATCCCTTATATGTTTTGACTGACAGTAGTTTGTTTTAGTAGTAAATTTTTGTTTAAAATTTTTTTTATATGTAAATTTTTAGGCATGGTAGCATAAGCCTATATATTGCAAAATAAGCAAAGTTTGCGCAACAATTACTGAAACCATTAAAAATTTAAGTACTGAAAACATGGCGTTGAACAATTTAAAATTATTTGAACTGCTTTAGAAGAACTTGATAGCTTATACGGAAGTATTGAGAGAAGCGAAATTATAAAACAAGAGGAGGAAAACTTCGATGAAAATACATAAATAAAGGATAAGGAAAAGATCAGAAAGAAGCAAATACAGGATGCTTTTTTTAAACAAGCTGAACTAAAAGTAGACTGTCCCAAGCACGGATATGGTAACTCCAACGATGGAAACACTTCTAGGAGATTTTTTGAAAATGATGAGGCAGTAATTAGAATTACTGGAATTTACAATCAAATCGTGAAAAGATTGGGAACGATCTTGAATGTTTTAAACTGTAAAGAAAATGTCAATTCTACAAAATATGGAGAATATGCGTCAAAAACTGCACCTCTTTTAGCAAAAATGTATCCACAGAAGAAGTTGACCCCGACCGTCCATAAAATATTGGCACATGGCAAAGATATAATTGAGTATCAGTCTTTGCCAATTGGAGAGCTTTCTGAAGAATTTTATAAAAAATAAAGATTGCAGAACACATTCAAAGCATCAAGGGTAAGGCAAAATGAGGACCTCTTCAACATGTTGGCAGCATCTTCCGATCCACTTATTTCTTCCCTGCGGCATGTGAAGTCACGAAAAGAGTTAGAAAATAATTATAGGTTAGAAATGGTTAGTCTTTTCGATATACCTTCTCTTACGATGAATATTTTACAGAAAATTGAAAAAATAAATTTAAAAAAAAAAATTATTTTTATTTTAATTTCTTGGGTAATAATTTAAAACATAAAACCCTAAAGAAAAAAAATAAAAAAAACTCTAAAAATGTAAAAATAATTTTTTTTAGTTACTATAAAATTGATTTTTGTACTAATTTTAACTTTGATAACCCATAAGTAGGCCCCTACAAAGCGTAGCACGCTTTCCAAACGCTCATTTCATAGGCTGAACAGTTATCTATCATATGCTGTTTAAACTGTTCAATTATCTTATTCGGTTCAAAAGATATGATTTTTGCAACGAAAAAACTCAAATGTGCGTTGTTCAGGCGTTAGTCTTTCCATTATGAAATGTCAACCAATGCTATACAAAAATAACATGACAGCATGACAAAACTCACACGTGATCTGTCAAAAAAAGGCTATTGGAAAAAGTATGTCTACTTAAATCAACCTATATATTAAGCTTACGAAATAAAAAATAATAAACATTCAGGTATAAGTAAATATGTAAATAGAGATCATTACTTCGGCACAGTCCTCTTATCTTGTACAATTTTTTATTTTATTGCCTTTTCACTAATTTTTATATACGTATGCATGTATTATGGTAACCATTCGAATAACGAATAATTCGATTAATTTTATAAAGAATAATCAATTAAAGCAACTAAATATGTTTATGCTTATTTATTGTTTCTATTTAAATGTTTCATAATGTTTCATACGCAGAGAAAAAGCCTGGTTTTGATAAACATAATCTAAGAGATTTATGATATGATGAATATAAGTGTCATGAAATATCATATTATGATCAATTATCATCGTAATATTTCATAATAACATTTTCTTATTAATCATAATTTGCTATTATAACATCTAACCTAATATAATCAGAAAATTATCGTACATGATCGTATTATATCATAACAAAATCTAAAGTAAATATATTATGTTCTAAAGTAATCATATTATGATTAAAATTAATCATATTACGATATTTTTTTGTAAATAGAAATAAATATTTATGCACTTTCAACGTATATAAAAAAATTTAAATTTATTTTTAGTTATGTTTAATAGAATTTTATTTTGTGATATTTAAGATTACATATTTCTTTTATGTACACTTTATTTAGATCTTGTCCAATAATGTTTTTTCTCTGCATGTATGGATAATTAAAAAAGTCATCATTTAACACTTTTTCATTTTAATATACGAGTATTTAGATGCTTAATAAGCAGTTACATATTTAATAAACATTTACCGCCTGGCCCATGATGTCGAACGATAACGTTCGCTTAGATAAGACTTAAGACACAAAGTTTTTATCGTATCTATTTTTTTTTACTAAATCAAGTTTGTTTATTCCACAATCAAGTTTGTGTCTTATCTAAGCGAACGTTATCGTTCGACATCGTGGGCCGGGGGGTTATTTATATATTATTTAAAGAGTGTTTTTGATGATGACATTTTCAAATTTCAGGAGTCTAAAAATTATTCTAGTGAAAAACTGCACCTATAAAATTATATTTAGAATCTATAAAAACTTATAAACGAAAATTGAATAAAGTTTTTCAATCACTATAGTTAAGTGGCTCTGGTACCGTCTGATACAAGTATGTATATATATTAATGCTTTTTCAATAAGTTATAATTCTTAAAAGAAATCTGCTATTTAGTAAATAAAATACTGAACATGTTTGAAATGTATTTCGAAACAGATATGTTATAGTTGAAATAACTGAAATACCTATAATACAAAGGTATTTTGATCACTTGGAGGATAACAGCCGCCACGTTATTGCCGATATACGGCCAAAAATTTTGGAAAAAGTCATTTAAAATTGGACCTCCAGATAAGACTACGCCCGAGCGAGCCGTGGCGGTCATATGCCAGATAACATATTTTGCCAGAGGATTATCATTCGAATAAAGTAAATTTCATGTCAATTTTAAATAATCATCTTTGTTTTATTCAATTTCAAAGTTCGTATTTCGAATAGAACCTGATTTTCAAAAAAAAAAAAAAAAAATTGGAACAACTTGGAAGCATTGCTCAGACGTCAGTTTGTTCATGTTGAAATGTCAGACAAAATGGTCGCTAGTTATAAAAGTGTTGTCTACTAAAAGTTCTATACATCTAAAAAAAACACCCTTTACAAGAAAACACAATAAATAATAGAAATGGAATCATAATGCACCACTTTGATTTCAATATACAATGGTTTTTAATTGAACAAATGTCCTAACTTATGTCAGTAGTGAATGAGATGTTGAATATGTGAAAGAAACTGATATTTAAGATGACATTGATGATGATAACATTGAAATAGACAAAGAACATATTTATTAAAATGTGTATACCTGAGTAATATTAGACGACCTGAAGGAAAAAAATCATTATTTTACTATATTTATAAATATTTCGATTAAATTTGTGATCGAAGTATTTAAACAAAAGAAAAATTTAATAATTATTAATTATAATTACTATAAAAGCACACATTCCATTTAACTCCTATTTCCTTTAATAAACTTAAACCACAATATCTCACAAATAAACACTACAACCGTAAATAAATATATATACATGCAAATCCCAAAAATACCCGATAATTGGGTAAATGTAAGAGGACTTTCTATTGTCACCTCTTCCAACTCTTCCAAAAAACGATCATCCAACTCCAGTCTAGCCCAGTGGTCTATTAACCCAAAACTTCGTAAATTTTGTAAGACGTGATTAAACATCTTCACCAAATAAGAATGCTTGGTGAAATACATGCACAACTGCTGCGAAAATATAGTTTCCTTTAAAACATGGAATACCCCATATTTGGCATTATTATTAACGTAGTAAGTAAGAAAATCTCTGGGTGTACCGGTAACATAACGTTTATCGGGATTGGCTTCTAATAAAGGAAAGCCACCGGCATCGCTGATGTTCATAATTAAAACTTCCATTAAATTGTCACGTATACTTTGTATATCCGAAAATGAATCAGCCGTGGCCACATTGACAATGAGCTGATATTTACGTTCAGCTAATTCGGCGGCAGTATCCGGAGGAGCTATAGTTTTTTGAGATTTAAGAAAATCATATAAGGATCCCTGATATATAGAGCGTAAAACCATAGTTAGTAAAATCCACAAAAAGAAAATATAACGAGCAAAATTGCGTTGCGGCAAAGTATGAGCAGTTTGGCCCAAAGTTACGGCTGTAGTAATGATAATTATAAAATTGGCTGATGTAAAACCATAAATGAATTTCAAAACCTTAAGGCTTAAATGTTCCAAAACATGTGGAGTACTTAGTAGCAATAGCATGAGTACTAAAAATACAATCCAAATATGAAAATCAAAAGGAGCTGCAATAATTTCAAGACTGGTCCAAGGCTGACGCAAAGCTAACACCGTAAATACTTGAATGGTTTGATAATAAGTCATCGAGGGACTCATAGCGGTAGAACGTCCCAGAGTGCAACGAAAGGAGCCCAAACTTAGATCTGCTATTCGGTCATTTAACTGTGAAAATAAATAAATTGTAATACCATTTTGTTATTACTTGAATATTCATTTTTTAATTACCATTTTTATGGCTCCTGTTACCGTACCATCTGCTTTTACCAAACCCCTTTGTTCATTATTGGGTGGTATTTTATAGTCTATTCTAAAGTTTAGGAGTTCAGCTAAAACCTTTAATAAAAATCCTTCCACACCTTTCATATCCCCTAGACTGTGGCTCAGACTTGGCAGTGTAAGATATGGCGGTACATTCCACAATGCAGCCATTAGCATACAATTGTGGAAATTGTGAAATTTATTTGGATATAGTTCTGAACTTTTTAAATCTTTTATGGACTTATTTTGATTTATTATGTATAATTGAGCATTGTGGCAGGATTTCGGTGTAAAGGGATAATAGGTGTATAAAAGTATTGGCAGTTGTTCCTGAGTCTGCAGTAATAGCGCCACATTAACCGTGTAATAGTGCCAACAATAATCAAATATTTTTTGTATTTCCTTTTCGGGATTTTTACCAAGGGAGTAAAATATTATTAGATAATATTCACTGAAATCCTGGGTAACTGTTTGGGGGCCAGGATTGATTTTTCTGAAAAGAAGGTAAAAAAGTGAATTTGTAAAATGATAATATAAATTTTATGAATTTTACATGGTTGTAACTAACTGCTTGATATTAGTTCGATACTTTGAAGTAGATTTTATTTATTATTCATTCATAAATATTTTCATGTGAATTTTTAAAAGAAAAACATTTTTTCACTTACCGAAAACTTTCATATGAATCAATAAACATCACATTAAAATAATCAAAACTATGCCTATAATCACCCTGAACATCTTCCCATTTTATTTTTTTGTCACTTAACGTCTTAAAATATACACTTGATAATTTATTAAAGTAATATTTGGCTCTTTTATGCCGAATACTTTGTATCACTGTCAGCTGACTGGTCTTTTCAAAAAAACATTCCACATTAAAATGTTGCAAATACGAAGCCATTTCGGTAACATTTAAAGAGTTTAAATTGAAATGGAAACTTAAACCTTTTTGGAGGACTAATGAAAAGATAATCATCTTTAAAATGTTTAATAAGTTGAACATTTTAGTGGTGCCGCAAACATGTAGAGATTTGAATTTATGTAGATATTTGAATGCTGACAAGAGAAGTATTTAATTTGTATAATGACAAGTTTAATATCTGTTTGGCATTTTATACGAAACAAAAAAATGCATTTTTATATATATATTTAGATTCTTTGGGTGGTCGGTGATGTGTTAGACAGATGATTAAAAGAGTGAGTTATAAATTAAGACAGATTTCCAAACTGATTTTCGTTATTTATATTATAGTAATTATAATAAAAATTTGAGTAATCCTAGTGCAAACACTTTGGGTTCTTAGGAAAGTGTAATTAAGTTTTCATACTGACCACCAAAAGAATGGGAATATATTAAATTTGTTGTTTCCTTTGTAATACATAGAAATTTTGGTCTTACAACCTAAAAGTATATATTCTTGTTCCTTTAAGATTCTAAAATGACATAGCACCAATGGTCCGTCTGTTGCAGGCACGATAAGCTTCGAAAAATAAATATTATATTTTCTTTGTTTTACCGAAATGTTTAGTATTGAAAATCGGTAAAGTAATAGATCAAAATTTTAAACAACTTCGATATTTTTCAAATATTTTTTTTTTTTGCTATTTTCATCAAATATATTGCAGATAATATCATAATATTTTGTACACTTTGTTTTTATTACTCGTATGATACAAGAAGTTCTGTTGAAAATGGTAAAAATCGGTTCACTAGCCCCCATGCAAATGGTTTTTCTGGAATTTGGGGCTATGATACATAAATGCCTGTAGAAAAGCAATATCCATACAAAATTCAACAAAAACATTTTCATTTTAAGAAAAATCAGAAAACGATATTTTGCTTATATCATACTATTGTCCATATTTGACAATAGTCACCATATAAAGTCCATTTCCGAAAATGGAATCCATTCCCATTTTGCTCATAAACCTCTTATAGAAACCTCTATCAAGTTGAATTTTGGTGCTAATAGTGTGCATACCTATATAAATCATCGTAGTTTATGTCGTTCGGTCCATAATTGGTTTTAGAACACAAAAATATAAGGAACACTGCCAAAAAATATTTAACTACGCAAAATTCTTATAAATATCAATATCGAACCGAAATTTTACACAGAACAGTTGTATGTAAATTAATTATTGGGTTTTGTGAAGCGCAGTCCATAATTGACCATATCTTCCATACAAGGTCCATTTCCGAGAATAACTGGAATGCCCAAAATGCTCTTGTAAATATCATTATTGAGATGCAAGCATCTAATATAAATCATAATACAATATTGTCGTTATAAAATTTAACACACATTTGTTACAAGACTGCATAAATCATACTACTGTTATAGGTGGTGGGTATATAAGATTCGTCACAGCCGAATATAAACTCTAACTTGTTCAAATTCTAAATCTGTTTTTGAAAGAAGAACGACTATTTTACATTATGTATAAATTACATACAGTGTTGCAAAATACATGCAATATTTTAATTTGACTTCATTTGAGCAGTAAATTGTTGACAGATGACAATAAAAAGACAAAACTTGTATTAAAAGAAGTCAGGAACTCACAAAAAAAAAATATATAAATTCCGGGTCCGTTCGATCAGCAGGAAGAATACTTGTGACTTTTACACAAAATCAAGTTTACATTGTGTTAAAACATTCCTTTAAATTTCCTTTTTTAATAACAATTAATTGTTTTTAGTGTCATTAAGCTTCAGATATTATTATCGGACAAGGTTAAAGATCGCTAATGGAATGTTTAAGGAAATACGCATTATTAGAACACAAAAATATTTGTTTCAATAATATTAGTTTTATTTTTCTTAACGAATGTTATAATTAAATTAGTAAATGATTTTTATTTACCAGTTAACGTGTCCTTCCTTTGGAAAGATTCTCTGTCGTGCTAATTTTCAAGTAAGTCTCTTATTAATACATACAAACATATACAACAATTTTATATTATAATAACTATATAATAATATTATTAACATGTAAAAATGTATATTTATCACTGGCAAAGAATAAACAAATTTACTAGCTGCTCTTTTCTCTTCCAAGGAAGTACATAGAGTAAAAGTTGTATACATATTTATTTTAATTACAATAACAAAACACATGTTAAATTTTCACTCAAATTGTACGCTTGTGATATGAAAACAGACAGTTAGTATTTTTTATTTTACCAAATCCCAAACAATGTTTAGCAACTTTTGTAAAAATTTACTGTTGAATTCATTTTTTTTAAATTATTTTATTATTAATTATTATTAAAATTTTTGTCTTAAACTAAATGGACATACATATTCCGTAAATGTAGGTACATACTCAGTTTTTTTGCTATTTAATTTAAATACAAATAAAAACATTTTAAATGACATTGCCTACTTTCTAACTGAATTTTCACACATAACACGGCATATTTTTAGGCTTAGCTACATTGTTTATATAGCACGTGTGTATATGTTGTATGTACGTAGTACGTAGATACATATTATATAAAAAATAGCTATATGGAAATTTTTATTTTATTTGTTTACACATTAAGTAAACAAATCAACTACACATATTATAACTGTAACATACAGTTCAGCAGTTGTAATTAGTAATTAATGACAACTAAATAATAAATGATTGCGCATGTTGTGTGACATGGTCACTCTAGCCAACACAAATCTATTAATAACCACCTGTACAGTAGTAAATTACTGGTGCAACAATTGTCCGTTACGTTCAGTTTTATAAATTCATTAATTTATTGTATTGATTAAATAGCTAGGTGTGTACATTAGGGTGGCACATTTTGCTATAGAGTAAAAATTATATTTCAATTTACACGTCTCAACTGAAATGAAATTTATTTCCTTTTAACGTAATTTCCATGCAAGTACAACTAAAGTGTAACTTTAGATAAATTCTTTTAGTTCGTTTATTAAATTTTCAATTTTTAAAACATTTGGAGAAAGATGCATCACTAATTGCAGAATTTGCGGGAATTAATAAATTAGTGCTAAATCATAAGTCACAAGTCATTTTTCAGGAGAACATCCATTATTACCATTACCATTACCATTATTACTGAAATTACTGAAGAAGATTCTATAAAGTATTTGGGTATTATCTTGCAAAACAATTTAACCTGGCATCATCACATTAAATATGTTCGGTCAAAAATATCTCCCGCACTTGGTGTTTTATTCAAACTACGTCATAAACTTAAAGAAAAAACTAAATATTTAATTTTTCAAGCACTTATACAAAGTCATCTTAATTATCTTACAAAAAAATGTTTTACCAATATATGGTATTTATGAACAGCAGTTATTGATATATATTTATGAAACCATACATAAAATTGGACATCACACGATCAGTTTATCTGTTAACGAAATGTTTTTAATACAAGAAATAATTCAAATTCAAAAGGATTCCTAGATGTCGTCTAGAAATCACTAAACAAAGAGTAGAGTACTTAGGTAGTTTGGAATACAATAATTTTCCCCAATTTCTAAAAAATTGTTCATCAATATCATTATTTAAGAAAAAGCTAAAAGATTTTTATCTTAATAATATTGAAATGCATCCAATGTAGTATAATTAAGCTATTCTATTGTAATTTTTTTTTTAATTTTAGAAATAATTAAAATAAACATAAATAAGTTGTAATCATTTTGCCAACGAAGTCTCAATAATGCCCTAGGGGCGCTGAGACCACATTATAATGTAAAATTGTAATTTTGAATTAATAAAAATAAAAAAACATAAAAAAAAAATTATTTGAGCAGTATCGAAGATAGTTTATTCTGTATTAATTAATATAAGCTGCTTATTATAATAAGTATTTTGAAAATTATTTTTTTTTAAATATTTGAATAAAATATTTAAAAAATATAAAAATATTTTAAAATAACCTGAAATAAATAGTAATGGTATTTTAAAATTAATAATATTTTATTTGAAATTGATAATCACCAAAACATTTGTTTGGTTGCCCCTAATATAAATACTAAATAAATAGCACTACTTGTATGATGCGTTCAGTCTGGCTGTAATGTTTACATTATTTATATTTGGGTGGCAAAACTATTGCCGGCTTCACATGAGGAAAATTTTGGCTTTATTAAAGGGTATGTTGCTGTATAATTGAGTAATGTACACACGTAAGGATATTTAGTTATTAATAAAAACATGTAAAATACTCTACACCCAGTATGTAAAATAATGAGAACGAATTAACGATTGGGGATTTTAATAGAGATAATTTTTTTCTACTATCAAAACACTTAAAAATATAGTTACAAATTTAATATTTACAAAACTTTAAAATAAGTATTGCAGCAAATAATAAAATACCTGTAAATTTAATTATTTAAATACAAATTAGGGGAGAAAAGTTTGAGAAAAAACCCTATCTATGTTTTTTTTAAAGAATCGTTAATGTTAACAACTTCACCTCTGAAGTTATAGAAGAAATTAACTGTGCAAATTTCTTCATAACCTGAAGAAATGTTTCGATCTTCGAATCTTTTTTTAAATTTATAAATTACAGTTTTAAACATATCTTGTTTGTAATTTCTATGTAAGTTAATAGTGGAAAAATGTCTATTTAAATTATAAATAATTTTAAGATTTTTATTTTGAATGATTTGTAGTTTTTTAATATATGTACATAAGTTTTGGCACATTTTGTAGACCAAACTTAACATCACAAAGTATATAGATTCGACAATTTATACGTTTCAAATAGCCAAAATCAGATTTCTAAGGCAGTTCCCATAGAAAGAGAAATGTATATTACTTTTTGTTGTGTGTTAAAGTGTTACATGCTGCAAAAATAGAAACAAAAGGCAGTTCTAAAAGAAAGAGAGAAATATTAAACTTGATTATCTTTTTTTTTTTTTTAAGAGAAGTAATACTCAGGCAATTAATATCCTTATATATAATTGCGTTACTTTCTTTGGAAAGGGGATATAGTTGAAGAAGTAAAGGTGGTGAGAGAAGAAAGCTTTTTTATATCACAACTCTGCAATTGCGCATTATGTGTGTTTTTAGTGCAGCATTGCAGCGCCTCTGGTGGTGAGTAGGCGCATTTTTTAAAGCCTGATTTGTAGCCTTTATTTATTTATTTGTTTTAGTTCGGTGGCCTTTGAATGCTATACCACAGAAGGAGGGCGCTGTAATAAATATTAGTTATGATAGATAGAAAACTAATAATTATCAGAAACTGATGTTGTTTGAGTGGATGCGGCTGGGAATCGAATCCGGGCTACATCATGCTTAATGATCACATGCGGTAACCAATCAAGCTACAGCACTCTTAGTTAATTTTGACTTTCGGTTGAGCAGAGCTTAGAACGCCCTACCACATCTCACAGCTTTGTTACATACGTGAAAATATGCTTCTTAAATGTTAATTTTTTTTATCTATAGTTAGTACACCAATACACTTTATAAAGATGTTGATGGGGAATGTTGAAAGGGAATATAAAATAGCCTGCGTTTTTTCTTCATTAACTTTAATTTTCCATTTCGCACATGAACAATAGATTTTTTAATATTTTTGATAATTGAGTTAGACTCTTTTCCGCTTGATATGATCGGCATAAAGTGCTACAGTATGTTTTTTTTTTAGTGATTTAAAATCAGTGATTTATAACAGCGGTGATAAGACTGAGTCTTAGCGAGTTAGAAAACTAAAGCATTACTCACAAAAAAAAATTTTAATAATACAATTTTTCAAGTTGTAATTCCTAACTTCAGTAAAACTAATTTAATGAAAATTAAATTTAATGAACTCAAGCCTGACTAAAATTATCAAGAAGCATTACTCACAAAAAATTTGGTCAGAGCAAAATCCTACAATTGTAGGAAAAGCTAAAACACAAAGTACTTTAAATGATCTTACAAAATCATACAATAAAACCTTAAGATTGTAAAAAAGCAAAAATAGTAAAAAAGTAGATTCGAATTTCTTCGGCATTGACCACTCAAAAAATACAACACAAGTGCACACAAGTACACCAAGAAGAATATGTCTGGATGGAAAACAGTTTGCTGTCTGTAGGGTACCCCTTTAGCTACCTCTTCAATACGACTTCGGAAAGCAATGTCTGCAAAAATCGTTGCTGAATCTTAATAGACAGCATCACTCAACAGTAAAGGTTTGTTTCTATTTAACTTTTACGTCACCCTAAAACATATGATATATTTATATATTCCCAGCCAACATGATTGGTTGTTTATCAGCGAATAACACTAGTATTTGCGTTGGCGAAAATGGTCAAATAAGAAACAAACAGAGAAAAAAAGTACCTAACACCTTATTTAAATTAATATTGTATGTGTTCTTCATGTGAAATATTGGTTTAAATAATTTAAAGAAAGCGATGACGATATTATATAGATTTGTAAGGTAACGCTATTTTGGATTATTTCGGTAACATCAATTTTGCGGTAACCGGTTTTGCTGTTGTTTTAGTAACGGTGTTTTAATAATAACGCTTATTTTTGTTCTGACTTAAATTAGTAATAAAACTTAAAAATGGGATTTTATTTCTATTTAAAGAATTTTACATTTTCTTTAATGATGTTTAAGTATGAGTCCTTTAAACAACTCTATTGTAGCCATGCCAAATGTCGTCACAAACTAACCATATAAGTAATACACAGTCAAATACATATAAATCAAAACCTCGAATTAAGCTAATAAACGCCTACAGTTATGCTACATTTTTAGTTGATTGCCAACCATTAAAGTGTAAAGATGTTTCTAATTTGTCCGAATATATTAATATTTTATACAATTTTATTGCTGCTAGCAAAAAATGTGATATGTAGCATTGACTGGCGCAGGGACGATAGATTTCAAATCACTCGAAATCTTTCCGAGGCTCTAGCGGATATGGTCAATACTCTGTTTGTGGATATACTGAAAAACAGAGTATTTAATTTTCAAATAAAAGTCGAAAATAGAAATAAGCAATACTGGCATGAATTCCAACATATAATCGATGAAACAATGAAATTGTTGAGTGATAATATTGCGATACGTTTGAGAACTGATATAGCCATACCAACAGATAATGAAAGACATTTTTGTGTGCTATTGGTGGACTCAGCAGCATCATTAGAGTGAGGTTTTCTCTTTCTTGTGCTACAATATTATTTAACTTGATCTTCCTTCTTTTCTAGATTTCTGTATAAAGAGCTTAATAAATACCATTTGTTTGTGGAGGGTTCTTATTTTATTATTTTGCAAACATTTCCCAATGTCTATCATTATTACGATGAGCTTTCTGCAATTTTCCAATTAAGTTGGCGTAATGGCATAACACATGCTGATGTCCTTATACATGCGGTTCGTAATGTCATTTTACTATTTCATAGTATGCCATTTACGCAATTTCACTGCAAGATTGTTCCACCCATCATACATAATAAATTCATTGATGGCCACTGGTTGCATAAGAATTTTGTTACAGCAAAATCACAAAACATGTATGGTTGTTCCTTGGTTTGTGCTACATGGGAAGATATGCCATATTTTAAATTGCTACATGATCCTATTGATGGCAGGAACATATATTACGGTCTGGAGGGTCAATTATTGGAGTATTTGGCGGAGAAAATGAATTTTACGATTACCATGCGCTGGATGAATGATGTGGAAATTAATCAAACGATATTTGATGAACACGGAGTCTTTAATATGGTAAAAACACTTAGTTTTTTTTCTGTATATTAAATATTGTGCATTCTTTTCTTTCTTAGCTCTTCTCAAACAATACCGACTTTGTAATTGGAGCCTTCCACTACAAACCCACATCGTTGGAAGATCCCTATGCTCCAACATCAGCGTACTACATGAGCAACTATTATTTCATAGTTTCTTCGAAAACTGATGCCTATGATCCATTCATGAAACTTCTGCTACCGTTCGATAAGGAAATTTGGATTGTTTTAATTGTCATTTTCGGATTTTTTAACATAATTCTCTTTATATTTAACTATATAACATGGAAATTTAAATCCTTAGTATTGGGCCGAGAAAATCAATCACCAGCCTACAATATGGTTGTTATCATTTTGGGTGGTGCAGTGGCCAAAGATCCGAAGATACCATTTTCCAGATTTCTTTTAATGTTATGGTTACTGGCCACCTTCATTTTACGTACCGCTTATCAAGCATTTATGTTTCATTTTATAAAATCTGATCTGCACAATCCACTACCAAAGTTAATAACCGATTTATTTCAAAAGAAATATCGTATACTGATGAGTGATATGGCTTATAGCACAATTACAAATCTACCTTCGCTAGTTGCTAAAGCGGAAATGTTAAATTTCAGTGAAGTTCAGTCATTGCAAATGTTAAGACGTCCCATTGATTTTGAACCATATAAATTGGCAATTTTAATGGCTCATGAATATTATGGCTACTATAAGTTTATAACACCTATCAATAATGATTTGCATGTGATTCCTCACAAGCTGTTCACCCAACCGTTGACTATTTATATGAAAAAAAACTCTGCGTATTTGAAACGTTTTAATATGTATATCGAACGTTATACAAACGAAGGCTTAATGAATCGCTGGGAACGCTATTTGGATTATGAAGGTGAAAATCGTAGACGCATTGACGATAGCCCGAAGGCTATGGAAATTTCACATTTATTTGGAGCTTTTAGACTTTTGCTTATAGGCTTAAGTGGAAGTTTGTTGGCATTTTTTATTGAATATTGTGTATTTGTTGGTACTGTGCTGGGCAGACGTCTAAGGAGAAAATGGCTTAAATTTATGCAGAGAAATAGGAAGTTCTATTAAGCACAGAAAACTATTTTGTATACCACTGTATAACAACGACAAAAAAACTAAATATTTGTGAATGTTTTTTAGGCAATCAGTTTATTTTTACGAAATTTAAATTAAATTTTAAAATATTTTTAACTAAATAAAAATTAAATGGCAACATTTCTTTGGTACTCCGGTCGAAAATAACTAATCTGTAAATTCAAATGTTAAGCTTTATACATACGGTTGTTAGATCTTACAATATTGTCAGAAAAATGATCCGAAAATGTCCAACAACGTTGTCAGAAAAAACATTTTTAATACATTGTAAGACAAAAATATTTTCAGACATCTAACAATTGTGTGACAAATTTGTTGCCATTGTCAAATTGTTGTAAGATAATTATCAAACACTTTTTATTGTCAGATGTGCAAAGTTTATGCAATGGCAATATTATCAGAGAAATTTATCCTATTGGCAAGTACATAAATAAACAAACAGAAGTGTGCATCAATAATATGTATTTAAAAAAGTGAAAGAACATTGAAGAATTATTATTTTTTTTTTCGAACTGTTAATTTTAAATTTTTTGATATTTATATAGTCGGGCTCGAGTTCATTAAATCACCACATTCTCTCATCAGAATTCTTTGCGTTTTAACCTTCTGCACCACTGCGGGTGCCTTCTAGCCAACAGAAAAACAGCAATCTTTTAACCAGTGTAACACTCAGCCAAGAAAAATTATCAATAAATTTTAATATAGATTTCATGTTGTAAAACAATTCTTTCAGTAAAAATAATTTTATGAAAATTAAATTTAATGAACTCAAGCCCGACTAAATAAATATTAAAAAATTTAAGAATTAAATTGAAGAAATTAATAAAAGGATAACGACATTTTAATTAATGCATCCTGTATCATAGAGTGCAGCTTTGAGCCAATTGAATTTAATTCAACCTTTCTTTCACCCAAACTTTGTGGTGTTCTTTTGTCTTTATTCTCGCTAATTTTTAGTACATACATTGCAGCTAAAATAGTTTAAATTGCTCGTTTTTGTTCCATAACAATACTAACCACTTGACATACAATAATCTGACAACCGTGTAAACTGACAATTTCTGTTGACAGATAAATTTACTGTGTGACAATTCTGTACCAATGAAATTGTAAGGTTTTCTGACAGTCGTTTGAACTGACAATTTATCTTTTACCGACAATTTTTCAATGTCAGTACAATGCATGCATATAGCCAGATCTGACAACATTGTATGATCTGACAACCGTCTGTACATTGCTTTAGAAACCTACAAACAAAATACGAAATTTAATACGACAAATATTTACAAATAAGCTGGTACAAATAAGGTGGTATTTAATAAGCCAACAAATATTCCGATGTTTCCAAATCAGTAGCTTATGTTTCGTTCCTTCGTGACATTTGTGACTATTAATTAATTACATTTAAACTTGAAGGTTAGAATTTGCCTCCGATATGTTAAGGTATGTTAACTAATTTTTATCGAGCATACAATATGTCCTCTATATATGTTATGCAGAGTATAAGTACTAAACATCCGTATTGAATTGTGATTATGAGCTTATGTTTTACCGTTAACTATTGAAAGCTGGACTGTTACAGTTGTATAATATTTACTCGACTTTCCTTCCTATGCGATATTTCAAAGCTTGAGGATCAGCTGAATGCTTTAACAGTAAATATTTTTCAGACTATGTCCTCTGAAATTATTAGATTTATAGAAAACAAAGGAAATAATAATAGATATTTAGCTGGGCGGATGTATATTATGTAGATAGATCAGCCAGACAAGTAAGATTAAATGCTTGTATTAAAAACTTTGAGTCAGAATGACGTCATTGAAAACGATGCATCGTATTAATGTTGAAGAGTTTAATAGGAATTCAATAAATTGGCTTCTTCTAAAAATAATTACTCTTAGATAATACTAAAAGATTTATTTTTGAGATACCCAGAAGTTATACAGGTATCGCAACGAAATTTCACTTGCTTGGGCCTGGTGTGTTCGAATTGATTTACATTTTTTTAAGTTTTTTCCCGAAAAAATTCCTATATTTTTTCTTTTATAGAAACATTTTTTTTCGGGACTATGTATAATTTTGATATGTTTCGGAAAGAGGACTTGACGCATAAGCGTGTAAAATAATAATTTTCATTAAAGCGGACATAGCCTTTCGCAGACCTATTTAAATTTGGCCAATTTAGAAATATAATTGAATGTTAAGTAAAAAATTCTAAAAACGCAAAGCACAAATTCTCAAAAAACTTCCTATAAAAACTTAAAACTTAAGGTACGGCCACATTTGGCAAATATTTACTCAAATATTTACTCAAAGAAATTTGTTTGACGTTGCAAAACTCTTATAAGATCAAACAGCATCAAATAAATTAAAACTAAATATTTGTTGTTTTTTTTTAGTGCTTACGTCTTTTTCGTCAAATATTTGCCAAGTGTGACCGTACCTTTAAAAGTAATATGCTGAATTTTGTAGTATATGTGTATGTATGCAATAAAGGGATTTTATTGGGAAGAAGGTTATTGCCAATAAAGTTCGAGGTTTATTTCTTCATGCTAATAAGTTAAATCGAGTAGTTGCATTTTAGTCTTGAAAGTAGTTTTTGAAAGAACAAGGATTTCGAAAGACTTAATAAGTTTTCTAGCTAAGACTGTGATATCTAATATTGACTAATGCAGCTACGCAATGATTGTTAGGAGCTTTTCAATAAAACGAAAATGGACCATAACTAATTTGTTTTAACTTAAGTAAGTAACATGTTTATTGACGCAATCTTTAACGTGTTATTTGGATTTTGTTATCTGTTTTACATTACTGTGTATCGTGAAGCTAGATTTACATGATTGAAATTTTCTTCAAAAATAACTATTAAATAAATAAATTTTAAAGAATTTTTGCTGTTTACACGAGTTTGAAGCATTTTGAAGAGCAATTTTGAAGAAAATTTCAATCGCGTAAATGTAGCATTATAATTGAAAAATTTTATGTGGTTGTTAGAACTGAAACATATTTTTTTAGAATTTATATTACCCTAATTTTCACATATATGTATGTATTTAAATCAAATAGATACAATCTTATTAAATACATGTTTAAATTTATTATATTTATGTACAAATTATAAAATTATTTTACAATATAACTATTCTTTTGCATGCAAATAAAATAAAAAATTACTTCAAGGAATAAAAGTTATATTAAATTTAGTAGAATTTCATACATATTTCATTATAAATTACACCTTTAATTATTAGATTACGAGTATTTGGTCCAGTTACTAGGCCAAAATATTAAGTTAAGATTATTTAGACGTAAGAGGCTCATTACTATATATACATATACATATATTACTATACATATACATACATATATGAGCAAAATTATTTCGATACATTTTGTCTCGTGTCATTTTTGTTTCTATTTCTATTTCAAAAATGACTAACCTAATGATAATTTGTATACACTTCTCGCTTTGCATGGCAGGCCTTAATAAAATTATTATATTTTTGCAATTTAATGGTTTTAATAAAAAAATGCCTATTACATTACTAATGCATACAACACAGTTAAATAACTGATTTCAAGCAAAACAGTTTAACAATATAAATTAGCGACCGGCAGTCATTTTTATTTGCGAAATAATCTAAATATGTACAATTAAAATCACTGGGAAAGGCAATATTAATATTAATGCTCAGATGTTATGATGAAATTAACGGAAATCGTATTGAACGCCACAGAGCCATCTTTTAATTTATCTTTAATATTGGCCACGCTATGGATCATTAATAATGATTTTGCCAAATACACAACATCAGCATTGACCATTGGTCAATATGCCATCAATCAAAGGAATCGATTATATCAAAATGATTTAATTAATGATATCATACAACGTGCCATGATAACACCGGCTATTAAACTCTACATCGAGGGTGAACTGCAGGAAAATGTATTGGATAACGAGTTAGAAGATGAGAATAGCCAGGAGCAGAAAAAAGATAATTATAATCGTGAAAAAAGCATATGGTTTCTAGACAGCTTTACTTCATATATGTAGGTAAATTTTGAGAAAATAAAACAATTTTATTTGAAGTTTACATCTAGATTATTATTTATTTTTAGAAATTTCGAACGAGATATGCTTGATCCCAAAGCTAATTACCATCGTAATGGATTTTTTCTGATTATCTATACCGGTACCGAACATGAACGTTTAAATAATATTAAGGAAATCTTTCGTCGTCTTTTTAACGTGTACTGCACCAATGTCAATGTTTTGTTAGTAGTTGGTGGATCTCCATACCTTTATACATATTTTCCATTTGCTAAAAACAAATGTCATTCTTCGATGCCTGAATTTTATTTATCGTTTCGTGATATACAAAAGAACTTCTCGAGTTTTGAGGTGAAAAAGGCAATTTTTCCCAGTAAGGTGAATAATATGCATGGCTGTGAGTTGACGGTAGCTACTTGGCAATATCCGCCATATATTTTTGTTGACAAAAATCCAAAAACTGGTGAATTAATACGATTGCATGGCATAGAGGGATTGCTACTTAGTTTATTGGCTGAGTTGATGAATTTTAAAATACGTATTAAGGTTCCACAGCCGCTGGAGAGGGGCGATGTGTATGCAAATGGTACGGCAACGGGAGTTACGAAAATGGTGAGTTCATTTAATAAAACAAGTGTTGTTGTTATGAACCGATATTTCTTAAAACTAAAAAAAAATATTGCTCTTGAGGTTATGAAATAAATACATGCAATACATGCATATAATCTCAACAATAGAAGCTGTAATCCTTTGATATTTATTTAATATAAACTTGGAAAATTTTAACCATGTAAGTTTACTGTAGAAAATACTGGTATACTGGAAAATATATTTATACCTTCATATATACTAGATAATCTGTATAAAATAGTGTTAAAAATATATATTTAACAAGATTTTTAGTTAAAAATACTTGCATTTTGAATATTAAATAGTTGAAACAAATTGTGATTGTATTATATTTTCCATCCCTGGTATTACTTCGTAATATTTGAGCTGCTCTTCTTCGTAAACAAGCACCTCAAGATCCACCAGCCAAACAATTTAGTGGTCGGTTTGGCGATGCTAATTGGTCACCTCATTCTTCAGATCTATCGTTGCTGGAATATTTTAGAAACACTGTATAAACCATAAGCAACTGATGCCAGTGATAGATGGAATTCAACACTGGATTGATATGATATGCTAATCGTTTTTGCAAAATAACATTCAAATTTTTATGAAAAGTTGGGACATCTGCCGACCTATATGATTATATTCCATTGTTAATTCCCATATTTACACTCATTCTGAGGCCAATTTATTTCACAAATAAAATTTTTCTTATAACCCACCCTCTATTTTTTAATATACATACATATTTTTATTTCCAGATAATTAATGCTGAAGCGAATATAACAATGATATCTCTAATGTACAATAAGATACGGTCAGAGGTAATGCAAGCCAGCAATGGTTACTTATTTATACCTTATGTCTTGGCCATACCACAAGGCCAAAAGATGTCATCCTTTCAAAGACTTATGAAGCCATTTCGTTACATTATATGGTCTTGTTTTAGTTCAAGTATAATTTTTGGCATTTTATTCATATACTATATACGATTTTTGGGCAGATCAAAATTAATGGAATTCATATATGGTCAAGGAAATCGTTTACCATTTACAAATTTGCTCTCCGTACTATTTGGTATAGCAATACAAGGCAATCTTCCAATTAAAAATTTTGCACGTTATATATTGCTAGTTTTTTTAATGTATACATTTGTGCTAAGATCAGCCTATTCCGGAGCATTATATATACTTTTGCAAGATGGCCGGGCCCGTAACTCATACAGCAGTATAGCTGAAATTGTGGAGAACAACTTTACTATTTATGCCTTTCCAGCCGTGGAAATGGTGTTACGAATGTCTTTACCCGGAGCACATACCGGAATAGTTGATGCGAATACACCCGCAAGCCTCCTGTATAAACGTATTTCTTCATCGAATAGTGAGAAACTGGCTTTATGTTTGCTGGAGTATTCTATAAGAGCATACAATCAAATGAATCCAAATGAACGAGTGGATATCTTGGATCAAACTATACTGTCCGCACCCATAGTATTTTATATGCCACGTCATACGTATCTAAAATTTCGTACAAATGATTTAATTTTACGTATTTTACAATCAGGTTTAATAAGACGCTATGAATCCTATTATTTATACACCTCCCGACAATCCCAACCTACATCCAGAGAACCTATTAAACTATCATTTAAATTATTACTTGCCCTATTTTGCGTCTATGCGGTTTTACTTTTATTTTCGTTTGGAGTATTTCTACTAGAAATGGCCAGTTTAAAATGGGTTTGGTGTAAAATTATTGTAGATTTTTTAAATATTTAATTGAAGAAAGAAATATGTACATTCATACAAACATATATATGTGCATACATTAATAAAATAATACACCTCAAAATTACTGTATGTTTTGCTTAAATGAGTGTTTGCTTACTTTTTACTCTCTACTCCGATGACGTCACTCTACGATGCACTCTCATGATGAGAGTCTCATCATGTCATGTAATCTCATTATTTAGTATGTTATTGTTTGTCTGCTTCTCTTCCTTTTAGTTTTCTTCGTTTCATAAACACGTGCAGTTTAAAAAATAAGTTTCTTTTTTCAAATTTCGTTTTATTTATAGGTAGTGAAAATATAATTAATTAATTTATTGTATATATTTATTATAAAGGTATTTTAAAGCTTTACTTAAACATAAAGTGTGAATAAAGTGAAAATATGTATTTGCAACATAACTATGTAAAAAGTGCTATTAAAAAGGAAGATAATTCTAAGGTAATTTTCTTAAGAAGAATTTACAACATTTATTAAGATCTTTATTTAAAATTATTATATTACATATGCATATTAACATCCAAACACTGTTTTAAAAATGAACTTTAAAAATTTACAATGTAAACTTAAAAGTTCCAATATAAATACCAGAACTGCTAAAGCATTCATGACTGCAAACCATATAAATACAGACCTTAGTAAAACCAAATCCAAAGGAGTTCGTGGATTTAAACTGTAGCGTTTCCTAAAACGATCAGTGGTCATAGGCAAATTTTCCAAACCAAGTTCTTTTGTATACTTATGAAATATGCCAAACATTGAATATTGTTTAAGTAGTGAATTGACCATGGGTGCCATAAATGATAATCGGGGAAAGAACACACAGCTCAAGATGTTCGAAACCTTTTCGCGAACAATGGCATAGCGACTATAATTACTTAGTCTACTTTTCATAAACATTGCTACAAAGGTATCGCAGCTTAAGACACCAGTTTTTAGCGGCAAGTCATCAATGGACTCCAAGACCGTTTGTGGATTCCCCGGTACAATTGTAGTGATATTCTTTAAAAGAGTTATTTCTTCTAATACTCGAGCATTGGCGTAGTCCGTTATTAAAGAGTAATTATGTTGCACGACTTCATCTATAGTTAGTGGTAATTGTTGAAATGGTGTCTTACTTAATGCTTGAAATATTGATCCCTCGTAGGATATACGCAAGAAAAAAATGAATAATAGCCATAGTAGTTTAAAAAGCGTTCGAAAACTTGGACTCAGTTGTAAATTTCTAAATAGTATTCGTTTAAATATTAGCCTTAACATTAATATAGTTATAATAAAACTCCATGTCGATGTAGTAAAAGGCCTTAAAAGCAATTGAAATGGTGTATACCTTTTAGAGTTTTTAAATATAATTACAACTTCTGAAAAAAAATATGGGCTGGATCCAGTAGTTAATTGTAAGCGTCTAGGCATGCATGATATGTAACCAATAGTAAGATTTGCTTTACGTTCCAGTAGCTAATGAGGCAAAGGAATAAAGATATATAAATTTTAATTTTAAATAAGTAGAACTACTGTTGTTATGAAATATAAGCAGTCGTATTGTTTTGCTAATTCCAGGATTCGAGATTTAAAAAATGTAAAGCCTAGAATCTTCTCATAGATTAAATGTTTAAATTTACTAAATATTTATAAACCAAATTTTTGTATTTTATAAACAACATGTTATAAACCATTATTAATTTTAAAACATAATAATTGCATTGCATTGAAAATTAGATATTGAAAAGTATTATGTCATTTCGCCTTTATATTCTATATTAATTTAAAAGAATGTTTGATCTCAAAAAAGCTTCTTAAAAATATTAAGGCATCTAAGGTGAAGAGAATCTGGATTTAATTTTGTTACCAATATATGAAGTTGACGAAAATAATCGTTCAAAATCAATGCTGAGTGAATAGCATGCAACTTCACAAATAATTATATATTTTATTCAATATTTGATTCCATATCAATTCAGACATTATTATGTGTTGTGGTAGGCTTTTACATTGTGTAGGGTAAAAAATAATAATGTTGTTGTCTAGTTTCAGAACTTATGTAACTAGTTCAAAGAACACTTCCACAAAAAGGTTTCTCAACCACTTTTTAAACGATGGTTTTTTATTAGAAATGTTCACCGTTAGTTATTTAGAAATTGTATTATTTTTGATTTCTGAATAAACATTAAATTATTTAAAACTTTGTGTGTAAATAGGGATTCTTTGAAGCTCTACTGCAGCTATCTATAGAAATATATTATAAGTTTTAAATAACAGGTTTTGAATTTTACATCAAGAAACTGAAACTTACCAATTTAAAAACACCCGTTGCTGTATTATTCTTAAAAACTTCGCCAGCTATTAACGTCTGCGGATTATTGGGTATAATTTCTATAGAAAAATTAAAAAATGTCGCCAAATCTCTTAATATTTTAGCATCAAAGCCCTTGAAGTATACCGAATTGTTTTTGTATAATAACTTCATAAATGGTGGTATATCCCAGAGAACTACTTTCATGGGACATTGGTGAAAATTGTTAGTTTTAACGGGAAACAAATCATTGTATAAAATAAATTCAGAAACTTTTTCGAAACGTTGCAATAATATGGGTTTCGTAAAAGCACACTGCTTATTGCTGTATGGTTTGTAGGTGTACATTTTCAAAGCATCTGCATCATGTACTAATATGACAACATCGATAATATACAAATTAAAGAAGTCTTGAAATATAGTTTGCATTTCAATAAATGTTCTACGCATAGAGCCCTGAGCACTTAATACAACGATATATTTCGTTGATATACTAATTTCAATTTTATTATTTTTAAAAACATTGTCCATGTGTATTCTGTAAAAGAAATGAAAATTAATTGTTAATGTACATATTTATGTTGGTTATAATTTATTTATTCAATTACTTCAAATTTTTCGCCGAATTGGTGATAATTAATTTTGCATGAATACAGTGCTCCAAATTTATTGCTGTGTATTGATTTATCGCCACTGGCACCTGTATATTCTTATTAATGCGCATTACCTTGTCCAATATTTCTTGGCTGAGTTTAAAACTTTCATTACCACTAATGTTGACTATAATACTAACACTCATAAAGTTCGCTTTAAATATGTTGGTAAAAATGACTCTCAAAGTACCACTCAAAAGATCTTCCTTTTTGGTTGCGTGGACTGCTGTTAGCAGGGCCAAAACTGTCAAAAAGGCCACTAATGACACTTCTTTTAAGGCCATGTTATTTCCGTGATCTGTGTATTAGTTCAACATTTAGGAATGTTTAATGTTTTTATTGATATTTTATATTCTTGATGTTTGTTTATAGTGATTTTTAAAGTAAAAAGCATTATGTATTTCCAAATACCCCAGGTACTTTCTAATTGCAGGTTTAATAAATATATGTTTGCGTTTGATGGTATTGTAAATAATTGCAAATGTATTGAATTACGGTTGGTATCTTGATTTAAACTATCTAATATTATTTGAAGTGTATAAGGATATACATACATATGTATCTACATTAGAGTGCTCCAAGATTGTATTATCGAAAAAATAGTCGCTAGAATTATTCTAATAATATTTGCCAAGTGTGACCGTACCTTTAGTTAATTTATTTTGCAGCACTCTAATGTATTTACATGAGTTTCGAGCAACGAAGAAAGTTAGCTATTGAACTGTTTTACTATTAAGTAAATATAATTCAATATTTACAGTTAATGTAGCAGATTTATTTAAAGAAAAGGGATTAATAGAAACTAATTAAAATTTTTATTTCTAGTTAATTTTATAGTCCAAATAATAAAATGAATTTTGAACTTTATACAGGTTGCTTAAGGAGATAAGGTTTTGGTATTGAATTATTTTCACTATTACATAAACTGATACCTATGATAAAAGTAGCAGTTATAAATTAATTGAATTTAAAATAAAATTTGTTTATTGTATTAAGTTTATCACTCAAATAACATCATAAAGTTTTACTGTGAAATGTGTTTGTATCTCTTCCTACTATGCAAGTAATTATACCGCAAACTAGTGTTTTGTTCAGGAGGATGCAGTAAATGAGCTTTTATCATAAAAATCATTAGATGATGTAAAAAAAAAAAACGAAAACAATTGAGAAAGTCAAGTCGGTCATAATAAACATTTATTTAAGGAAATAATGCTTAACTGATTTATTATTCAACCTATATGTAGTATATACATATACAGAGAAATTTGTTTATAATATATTAACTAAATTCCCGAATTTCTTGTTTGCCGAGGAGGTATTAAAAAATCTTTTCATGGTTTTATGCAAACTCTCAATTAAACTTACAACTAGCATGTGTTTTACAAATAAGAAGAAGCCTTTTGCCTGTTTGCGTGTTTAAAGAAACTAAAGTTTGTGGTTGTCCAATATTGGTAAAACCTTTTGCAAGGGTATATATGTAATATACTCGTAAATGTGCCATTTGTCTGGTCTTGTCACTCTGGTAGGCTGTGCCGAATATTTAATACCCTCTAACTAAACGTAATAAGAATTACAGAAACTACACTGGTTAGAGGACTATTTTATCCTAATATACTGTAATATGCAATAATAGTATAATATTGAAAGACAATATTACCCGTTGGTCGTAATCCACTAATGTGATTTTATTTTAAATGTTTTAAAATTTTAGCTAATTTTGACCATTTATAATTGATATAATTACCGATTCGTACTGTAATTTATAGAGTTTGTCTGATTTGCATAATAATCTTGAGTGTAATTTAACAATTTACAAAATTAAAAGAACATTTTTCCATATTCACAACAAGTTAAGAAACAGAGTATATTATTTACAAAAGATTTATGGGTGGCATAGTAGAAGTGGAACAGTTATGGACTAATAGCTTCTAAATACAGTATCCAATAATGTGGTTTCTACGAATTTGAGGCTTATTTTGGTTGAATTTCATCTCTATAACGTTATTTACAAAAGTTATATGGTTGCTTAGTATGCTCGGAAGTAGACTTAATTTGGCAGCTATTGCCAATTATTGACTGACAGCTACAAAACCCATTAGCATAATTGCCGATTAACCGATATTATTATGATTTCTGGATTAAAATTACTGATCTATATAAAAGTTGATTCGATATCGATATTTATTAGATATTTTTGTGGGTTTATTTGTTTTTCAGAAATGGTTCTTATATGGCAGCTATGACAAATTATGGGCCGATCTTCTTAAATTTTGGAACAGTAATTTTTAGCATATGAGGATATTTCACGTTGAATTTCAACATAATAACGGTATATTTAAGATACATATTAGTATAAGGTCCACATATGGGGGATATAGTCAAATACGGACCGATATTCTCAAAATACAGAAGTTTGATTTTGGCAGGTACGTAAATGATCTGTGTAAAATTTTGGATCGGCACCGTTATTTATAAGAGATTTATGAGTATTAAAGTGATTTTCGAAAGAGGGCTTTATGCGGAGGAAACGGTTAAAAATGGACCGAAATTCACCAAATTTTGTGGGATGATTATCGTATATATATATATATATGTATGATCTGTGCAAAGTTTTGAGTCGGTACCGATATTTATACGATGTATATAAAGATAAATGGCTTTTACGGATGTGGTCCTTGTATGGGAGCTATGACCAACTATGGGCCGACCACCATAAAATTTAGTGCAACGATTTATTTGCCTATAACGATTATTTGTGTCAAATTTATATCAGTTTTATACGTATTTAAGTGAATTTTGAAAGTGGACTTTATATTGGGTCTATGGTCAAACATGGACCGAACTAAAAAAAAGATTAATTTTGCACGAAACTTATTCCTGCTGAATTTTGTATTGATATTCCAATTTTCTAGGCATTAATGTATATGAGAAATCATGAACCTAGTCTTACTATTTTCCTCACACTTTCTTCTTTTATCATAAAAACAATGTATTCAAAATGTCATGGGAATATCTGCAATATGTTTAAAAAATTGGAAGAAAAATGTTTAAAAATATCAAGAAATTTAAGGAGGTTGTCTTACATTTTGAACCATAATTCTTGTTATACTATACCGATTTTGCTGATTTTTAATACCAAACTGCTTAGAAGAACTGTAAGCGGTTTTTTGTAAACTTTGTTGATTTCGGTTTTGTCCTTTGGACGTGAGAGAGTTTTACAGAGACAGACAGGCAGACAGCCGGATATGGCTCAATCGAGTCAGAATTTCATAAGGACCAAGAATATATATAATTTGTTGGGTGGCAGATGAGTATTTTTCAGTGTTACACACGGAATGACAAATATATACCCTGATTGGAGGGTATAATAAAGTTTTATGCAAAAATTTCGCTCCTAAATTAACTTACAAAATGACAGACAGAATTTTCGGTGTTATCACATTGAACGATATAAATTAAGCTATTGTATCGACCAAGTCTTTTATAAGTATTGGTATATATATATACCAATATATATATATATATATATTTAAATTTGCCCAATAGATATAACATTAAAAGCAAACACTTTCAATCTGAATTAAATATCCTTTCCATCCAAGAAATATGAAATAATATGCAGATAATGGTATTGGATTGTCATTATAAACTATGTTATCTTAACGATTTTATCCATATAAAGTGCTTAAATATTTTAAAGTATCTCGGAGAAATGCTCCTGTTCTCAAATTAGTTTTGTTTTACTTAAAAGTCTTATAAAAAACAACTTTACAGACAAATTCCCAATTCTATGTGAGAGCAAATAAATAAAGTACATTGTTTTATTATAATAATTAAGAATACCTATCAGGAAAACTTGCCTAATGCATTTCGAAAGATTCCATTATGCTTATAATAGAATTATTCGATCGCAACATTGAATATTTAACATAAGAGGAATTACGAAAAATATGATTGAGATTCCTGCAATTAAAATGTTCTCTTGTGAATCCCACTTCTAGGAGGCGTGTTGTGGTGTTGTATATGTCCGATATGTGGTAATATATTTTAATAAATTACACGATAACCGATGAGCTGACTGTTTTGAATTTTACAGAATTGTTCATGACAATTTTAACAACAAATTACCACATTTGGACTCCCTGGTCTTCAGAAATGGCAATATAATTAATATTAACTGGTATAAAAAACCTATATATTCTGGCAGACTCATTAATTATTATTCCAAACATTCCAGAAAAATAATAATAAACACTGCTATAAACTTTATCATTAGAGTGCTAGATACGGGTAATACAGATTTTGACAAAGAAAATAAAATGAAAATTAGACACATTTTACACAAAAATTATTTTCCATATACAACGACAGACAACTTGATGAAATATACAATAACCCCTTATTCATAAAACTTCCATACAAAATTTGCTTTTTAACCTGTTATAAAACTTTGACAAGTTTTATGAATAAGGGGGTAAATATATAATAAAATAAAATATCTGACAACAATATGGTGAACATAGAACCACCAAAAATTTACAAATCTATGTAGTATGTATATACCTGGATTATCAGAAATAATAAAGTATTCTAATATATATATTACAGAAACAACAAATTAGATAAACCAGACATATATCATAAAATATACGTGGGTACAACATAAATCGGACCTACAATTAAATGAAAAACCACTTACCACTTAAGCTACTCGAATAAAGAAGAGAATTAACTATAAAACAGACACGGATATCTCACATATATAGATAATGTCCGACATAGTTACAAGAAATAAATGCAAAAATAATAATAAGCAAAAAAGAAAACAGTCAGTGAAAGAAACTTAAGACATCAACAACGGACAATACTGCATTAAACTTAAAGTAAATTGTTTTTTAATCTAATTTTAAGAAAATTGTTAATTTTAACAACAACAAAGTTAGTCGAAATATTGGATATAAACAATAAAAATTTTTAACAATAAAAAAGATCTACAGAGCATATAAAAAGCAATAATTTTACAGAATATTTAGATCATTATGCACTAAATATCATATAAAAAGGATAAAAATAGAAACAGATTATTTTCCATCAATATGAGTATATCTTTGATTATAAATTACAAATCGTATATTCTAAACGCACCTCAAAATTATTGTGCATACTCGTAAAACGTGAACATTTGTATTTTCTTTAAAAATTAACCGATTGAATGCTAACAATAACTTCCTTTCAATACTATGTACTGCCATTTATTAATTTAATTTTGAGTCCGAAACAATAGCCTTCAAATTAAAATGCTTCAATTAACTGAATTCTTTGTGTGTCAATATATTTCTCACTTCTTACGCCAGCTTACTACCATAGCAAAAATTCCATTCCAGCAGCTCTTAAATTGTACCTATTTAAATAAAACATATTTAATTATTCAAAAAAGCGCCATGAATAAATTTTAATTGAATTTATCTGTGTGAAGTTCATTATCGTAGCATACAAATACGTGTATATACTTACATATATTTTCAGTTCGTGTTATTTTTGTTGCATGTGGATTATAAATGGTCCACCATTCATAAGATAATTTCATTTATGTATTTATATTCTCATTTTTAATACCAACATCATTATTATTTCATTTTGTATTCATCCGGTAGTAATAAGGTTTTTTGTTTCTTGTGTGGCAAGTGAACATATGCGGCTTTTGCTGCGTCTTGGCTCTCTATATATACAATATATATATTTTTTTGTATTTTTGACAAAATTTCTCTTTGACTGAGGTCATATCAAGTGAAATAAAAGGAAAATATAAAAAGATAAACAAAATTAAAATGAAGCAAATTATATTTATAAAAAAAAGTTAAAATTGTCAACGTTTAATTAGTATTCATTATTAGTCTTTTGGATGCTGTGTAAAAAATTAAGAAAAGATGAGTTAAAGGATACCAACGACACACTTATATTTACAAACATGCACAAAATCATATGAGACGCGAGTTAAAATTTGTTTTTATATATCAAATTGACACTGCTATTTTTTTAACACAAGCAGCACACACAATCAGCACTTAGAGCTGAGTGTTTGAAACATCCTTTTCATTTCATAGCAAAGTATGTTTATTTGCATGTATGTATGTGTGTGTAGAGGGAGAGACGCAAACTTGCATACACATGTTCGTATACCCAACAGATTTAACAATAAGTAGCTCAACTTCCGACACCATACTGTCATGTTTATTATGATGATTGTCATTATGATTGTTATTAAGATGGTTTCATTGTCACATCCGTTTTTGTGACGCGCGAACATATTTCTGATATGACTGTATGTGAATAGTTTAACTCACTCCTGTACACACACACATCAATACTCTCCCTCACACAAATACAATGTTGTACAAATTTGTGTACATTATGTGACCTCCTGTAAACAACATTCTACTTGGTTGATTTGTAAATTTACAACCAGAATCTACCTATAGCAACACATCCCACACCCACACATTCAACCGCCAGCCACTTTTCATTTCCTTCCAATTCATCTTTCACAAACACATTCGCCTACAATTTGTTCCGCGTGCTCTTCGAACAGAGAAGCGCTCCGGTCTCATCATCAATGTGTATTGTTTCGTATTTGTCATTCACAGCCAGATATCAGACCTGGAGTCAGCATGGATTTTATTCTTTTCAGGTTTTTATTTATTTAATTTTTATGTATGTATATGATTCTCTGTATTTTTGTTTGTTTGTTTTTTTGTTGGATGTATTTAATTATGTAAATTATTTTTATGTGTAACTGTGTGCGAGAGTGATTCTTTTTGTCATCCAAAATTTAAGGTCGCTTTAGTCTTTTGTTGCAAAACTAATTTAAGTCCATTTGATAAGCTTTTAAAATTTTATTGTTGTTATGATTAGGGTTTAAATGAATTTGGAAATTATCTTTCTGCGGTTGGTGTATTTTGAAGTGATTTGTTTGTTTTGTGAACACATTTGCAATTTCGAGGCATGTGTAGTATTTACCAGGGTAATATTTTGGTATGAAATCTGATTATTTACAGATTGAGTTTATTTTCTCCAAAATAACAGCATTTATGATGTTATTAATTAATTAGGTGTTTTTATGAAATTTGAGATTATTTTCCTTTAAAAATATTATTTACAAAGTTATTGAAGATTTAAGAATTTATATTTTGTCATAGTAGAAATAAATACTTTCTATGAAGTATGAAGTATGGGTGATGGGAGTTATTAATGAATTAAGATTTTTTGAGGTTTCTCATAAAAAATGGAAATTTGGTATGAAATATGGGCGATCACAGATTGAGCTTATTTTTCCTTAAAAAACAGTATTAACGAAGTTATTAATTATTAAGATTTTTTATTGATTTTTCATATTGTAATCGACAATTGGTATAAAATCGATTTGAACATGGATTGAGTTTATTTTCCTTAAAATTAATCCCCTTATTCATAAAACCTGTCAAAGATTTATAAGTTTTTATGAATTAGACTGTTAGTATTTATAAAAAATCGATATTTGGTATGAAATTTTAATGATCACAAATTCATCTTATTTCAATTTAAAACGAAGTTATTTATGAATAAAGATCTTTTGAATTGTTATATTAAGAATCGATAGTTGGTATGAATTCTAAGATTAAGCTGATTTTTATTAAAGAATTAAGATTTTTTCACCTTTTTTTAATTTCTTTTTTTTTTTATAAAACAAACACAAACTGCGAGGCTTTTTTGGCTTGTGTGCAGAAAACACCCAGAGTCTTTGGCGGGAATCGAACCTGCAACCCTCTGACTGATAGTCCGGGGTGTAAAATTTCACAAACACACTGCAAAACACATACCATCTAAATCTATCTTTAATAAGAGTTGCTAAGGAGCAAAGAGATTTGCCGTTTAAACAGTTTTCGTTTCCCAAAATTTATGAAAATTTAACCATGAAAATCTAAATTTTGTTATTTTATTTATTCCTACTTTTAGTTTAAAATTTAAAATTGTTCTTAAAACAAATAAGATTTTTTTCATGAAAATACTCTTTATTTATTTATCATTCTCATTTAAAATCTAAATTAACTTAAATAATTTTAGCTTAATTAAAACTTAACAATGTAGAAAATCACAGTTTTTACCAATTATGGAAGTGGAAACAAATTAGACTCATTCTTTTTTAGCTTAAGATGATCTAAATAAGTTTAACAAAGTCATAATAACGCCAGCAATTACACCATAGTTGTAACAGTCTATTGCCGCTGAGTTGTTTCCATCTTCCAACGGTGAAGATGTTGAAACATTATTTGAGTTTTGTTCACCACTAGCGTCATTATCATCATCTTTAGGCATATAGTCATGGCAAGTGGGGAAATTTTTAGGAACTGGTACCATTTCATCATTGTCACCCACCTTAAGGACCAAGGCCATGCCAATTTCAGCATGAAATTCTATGTGACAATGGAATAACCAAAAACCGGGATTATGGGCTTCAAAACGTATGATGGTATAACCACCATCGGGTACGGTGACCGTGTCCTTGACTGGAGGTTTGACTAGATTACGTTTAAGAAGATTGTAGCGGTCAAGTTGTTTAATCTGAAATTATGAAACAATTTAATTATAATGTCATGTGAACATTTTAATAGACTTACCATTTCTACTGTTACATTAGCACCCAATCTTTCTAAGCCTACCACTCTAAAAGCATTGCCATGCAAGTGGAAGGGATGATTGGCATCGTACGTAAAGCCTTCATCTATGACAATCAGTTCTACTATTGAGTTTAAAGGCACTTGTAGCACATGATGACATTTACAAAACTGCTTACGACAGTCAATGCCCTGTTGCTCCAAACTGGTATCGTTGCAAAATAGGGAATCATCCATTTGATCACGTGCTGGCAACAAAGCCACAGAGGGGAATTTCAAGGATATATGATTGAGTTGTGGTGTAAAAACTCTATTTGCATTAGTGATATTGGCTTCCATGCCATAGTATTTATTAGGATGAAATTCGGGATGATCTTTGCGATAGAAGTCATAGTAAACAAAGAATTTATAATCGGCAACTGGTTTTAAAGCATCCCGATCTATGCCTGGTATTTTGTCATAAATGGGCAAAGCATTTATTTCGGCTATAGTTAAGGAATCGACATGACCGGGCCCTTGATTCATGGCATTCAACTCAATCCCTGTAGGCTCATGATTATAACCAAAATCTGCTGTTGGTTCTTCATCTACAGCTCCGTCATAGTGCAATATGGCTACTTGGAAGGCAGAAGTAAATCTTTCATCACAATCCATTAAACCTTTCAAACGTATCCAATAGTTTCCTAAGGGTTGATCAGCATTAACCACAAAGTCAAAACGTTCCCCGGCATAGGTAACAATGGAGCCAACGTCAACAGCTTCAAAGTCGAAGCCATCAGAATTGAAGGCAGTTAGTGTATGATTATCTATAGAAATCTTAATGGGACAATTAAGAAATTCTGCATTTATTACGCGGAAACGGTAACGAAATCCTCGTTTGACATTATAAGTCTGTAGTGGTATAAAATGCAAAGGGACTTCACCGTCCAAAGAACGTTTCGTTCTATCCAAATCTACAGAGTCTGTTAATAACTTAGAATTTAGGTAAGTGTCTTCTGTCTCGTTAGCTTCAGTTATTCCCAATGTGGTTTCCTCAACACTTGGAGAGTTTCTTTTATATTGTTCCAACTGAGCAAGCCTGGCTAATCGGGAAATCTCATTTTGTTGTATGCGCATATTGCTTAGAGACGAGTCATCCAAGGGATGTAAAAAGACTACATCATCTTGATCTTCCTTAGCTGGAGGAGTAGCCTTATTGTTTGGATTAATAGTTGAAGATTTTTCTGTATAAATCAAACCAGGATAGGGAGTGGGGTTTGAAGAACTTGTTGTACTAGTGGTACTACTTGATATTATAGTTTTGCTTGTTGTAGAGACAGTTTCTGTTTCGCCTGTCACTTTCGATCTGGCTTGAGATTTCTCTTCATTTTTGATTTTTTCCCAAATTGCTTTATAGTAACGTCCTTTGCCATTAATCAGTAAATTTAGGGGTTTATTATCACCATTCGAATGATGATGTGAAGCAAACATACTGATGCCGGGAACATGAACCCAATCTTGTACTATCATTTTATGTTCGGTCAAATCAAAATCATACAAATGCCCATGAGGTTCTTCTACTTTAGGTTTCTTGATAATTAAAGCGCCAAATACACCATCTCCTCTCTGCATGCCCGTATGCGAATGCCAGAAATGTGTACCGGAATTCTCAGCCTTGAAGGTGTAGCGAAAAGTGGAATGAGGAGAAATGGGACATTGGGTGATATGAGGCACTCCATCCATATAAGGGGTCTCTTTCATATGCATGCCATGCCAATGTATGGTGGTACTTTCACCCAATAAATGATTTTTAACATCGACCACTATTATATCGTTTTGACAGACTTCAATGGTGGGACCGGGCATCATGCGATTAACTACCGTTATGGAACGGGTTATACCATCTCCAGTTATACAATGGGGTCTTTCACAGTCGGTTATATTGGTGGGACAATCATAGCAAGCTTTCGATAATGTCTCATACCATTCTACTACAAATGTGTAGAAACAACGTTTTGGCAGCTCTTTTGCTTGACAATCTCTATTGCAGGGATGCCGAGTATAAAACTCTTCCGTCCATATGTCTTCCGTTTCAATATTGACTTCATCACTACGATATGAATTTCTTGCTGTAGTAGAGGAATTGCAATATTGACAACAGCTATCAGTATAAATTAATTCAGCAGGACAGTTTTTGTTTAAAGGTGGGCAGGATTTTGTATAAGAATTTATCATAGGCTGTCCATTCGCCAAGACTGCACATTCGTTTAAAGTGCAGTCATCTGCATTATGCCAAGTCTTTCCCACATTATAAACATGATCTTTAAAGCGGCATTTTGTACGTATACATTCACCACAACACGAACCCTCTTTGGGACGTACTTCCGAGTCCTGAAAATGAAGAATTTTATTAATTTTAAATTAATTGAGATTGTACGAAAAAACTTACTCTATCACAGTAGAAATCTCCACAGTTATCCTTTCTTATCACTTCTTGTGGTTCACCTTGCTTGTTCAACTCACAAGAGTGTAGGGCACAGGCATCTTGTGGAGAAATCCATATTGATCCTATACTTTTGTATTCTGTTATGTTGTTTATTTCAACCATGCAATGTTCTGTGGGATTTTTTGCTGCAAAATAAAAGATGAGTTTGAGTTGGTTTTAATCATTGAAATTTTATATTTATTATAGAATTTATTAAAGTAAAATTTAATTGGAAAATAAGAATCTTATAACTAGAACTAACTCTTTTCAATATTGTTGACCATTAGGTTGCCAATGTAAAAATCAACTTACAGCTCAATCGGATATCTATTTCTAAGCCATGCGATTTTGAGGTCAAGTTCTTAAAAATATACTAATCTAAAAAATACTACTTTTTTTTAAAATCTAGAAATGATGTATTCATTTTTTTAGAATACTATAGTTTTCAAAATTTATTAACATGATACGATATTTTCATACAAATTTTCAAAAAGGGCTACAAAATATTTTCTACTATTTTACGAAATGTGATAAATTTAGGTAAATTTTTCCCGGAATATTTATCCCACCATCATAGTGGGGTGGGTATACTAGAGTTGTGCTGATGTTTGTAACGGCCAAAAATATTAGTTCAACACCCACCTTAAAGTATACTGATCGACTCAGAATCGCTTCTTGAGTCTAATTAACGATGTCCGTCCGTCAGGCTGGTTGTCTGTCCATGTAGAGAATAGGTCGCAATTATGAATATATTTCCATAAAATTTGGTACATGATATTTTTCCGGCCTAAGGATAGTTGATTGAAAGCAATCCATTATTTTATTTTGTATGGGGTCTAACAAATGTCCTCCCGAATTAAGGGCTTATCGATCATAAATGTTTGATTTCTGCACGTATCTAAACAAGTTTCGCTACAAATAAGTTTTACAGTAAGCCTAATCCCATCTACAAATATTGTGCAGATCGGTCCATAATTTACCATACCTCCCATTTAAGACCCTCTGCCGAAAATCACTTTAAAGAGCACAACTCTCTAAAAAAATCGGTATCCAAATAATATTGAACACAACTATGATTCTTATATGTATAATATGTCACAGTGGCCTTGAAACTAACATAATTGGGGGGTAAGGGCACATCGATTTTTGGATGAGCTGTTTATAATAGGTGATATATATGCCAAGTGTCGGGTTTGACCGACTATACATTTTTACTTGTTTTATCATCGAATAATGATACTACTACTTGTTTAAAAAAGTAAACAATTTTATAGAATTATTAAAATAACGATCTTTAACAGGAATGTAATGGCCCTTTCAGTTTCAACCAAGTCGTTCACTATCGATTTTTAGAGAATTAAAATCAGAACTCCTCTTTACAGCAGTATATTGTGAGGTGTATTTATGTTGATAGATGATGTTTGCAAAGCTTTAGATATATTGTAACTTTTTGTTACACCTTTTGGTTAAAACGAAAAACTAGTTCTCCTAAAATATGTATATTACGTATTCGTAGATACGAGTATAATAAAATTCAAATAGAATTTAAATAATTAGTAACACCGTACAATACTGTCAATATTAGTCATATACTTAAAAAAGAAATACATATTTATGTATATCTGTTTGAAATAAGAATTTATAAAATTCCCATTAACTGACGACAATTACTTTTCACTTTAAATCCGTTTAGTAAATAATGCCATTAAAAACAATTTGAAAATAGAACGTAACAACGTAGAACATAACAAATTATTAATAAAATTGAACTTAAATAAAAAACCAAGCACATTGGAATTCCCTCAATTACCACTTGGGATTTAATTAGCATTTAAGGGGACTTTAAATGTTGAGACACTAGGAATTCACATACACATGAGTCATATTAATTTAATTATACTGAAATTCTTTAATGCTTAAGTCTGCTTAAATGTTGTACTAAATATATAGAAGTTGCGTGCTTATAAGTTTAAATTAAAACAAATATTTGTATTGCTCTTTAGCGTTTCAAATCAAAGTCTTACATTTAATATATACTGGCGTTAAACAACTTTATCAGATTATCCGCTCGGTTACTTGTCATGGTATTGTAGTATGAGACAGTTTTTTACGAGTTATTGTTTTAGGGTCATAAATGTCATGTGATTGTATCTATAATTAATAAGTAAATTATTTATTAACAAATGAAATTCTTTAAAAATACGAGTACATCTACTTAATTCGGTGCATTAATAAACAAACGGGTTAAAAAATTGTATGTTAAAATTCTTACTTTTTGTTAACATTTATCATGGCATGGTGTCAAACGAAGTTGTTATAAGAACTACATATGTGTAAATACGTTTACATGATCATGCTTATGTTCATTATCATCATTTAAAATATTACTGTCAGTGTTAATTATTATTATTTTGTGTGCTTAAGCGAAATATCGTAAATAAGTGTTAAATTCTTTGTAAAGTAATAATAGAAATAATTTTGCAATGAATTTTTTGCTTCTGGGAAAGTATGTCATGTTGGATGGTGAGAATTATTTGATAAATGAATAAATTGAATTAAAGGTTCTTTTGAAAATTGTCATTAAGATAAATACTTATTGTGAAAATTGCCAGACATATAGTGAATTATGACAAAATCATCTTATTGTGAATATGATAAAAATTAACAGAAAACGAACTAGCAAACCGCAGACTGGATTCGTCTAAGTTTCTCGGTACTTCCTATCATTGTTATATGTACTCGTATATAAAATTTAATGAATTTTAATAAAAATTTCAATAGTAATTACCTATATTTATTAGTTTATCTTAATTAAGTTTGGATATGGCTACGTTATTAGTTTAGGGTAATTTTTCTGAAACGTATTAAAAAGAAAAACCCTGACATTATTTTTCTATAGATATTCTCTTGAAAATATCTAACTAACGGTACGGTCACACATGGCAAATATTTGACGTAAAAGACGTAACGTATAAACAAAAACATGAAATGAACCTAATTTAATCAAGACATACAGGAAATCGAAAACGAATAAGTTTTAGAAGTCAATTATTTCGTAATATTTCTGTATTGAAAAACTTTTATCACATAAAATATAAAGATATTAAGCTACTAATGAAAATCTTAAAACAAAAATTTTAAAAATTAGATTATAAATGCAATAAAATGTATTTCCAAAACTGATTCGTTTTCGATTTCGATTTCGATTTCCATCACATGCCTGATTAATTTGAATTTGTTTAAGAATTAATTTATGTTATCAGAAATTTAAGTTTTTTTTTATTAAGTTCTTATTTTTATTGAAACATAAAGTAGGATTATGTGTGCTATAGCACAACGTGGCAATTTTCTCCGCGGCTTTGCTGGCTCTTACGAGGGCGGTTCGGAAACTTCCTAGCCTAGCACAATACACTTAGTCCAACGCTTATCTAGCAATTCTATCCCTTGATTAAAAAAGTTTTCCTCAAGGCCTTCAAAATAGTGGTTTAGAACTGTGGTTGCATCTTCATTTGAGGTAAAACGCTTTCCAGCTAGAAATATTTTTAGATTTTGGAACAGATAAAGGTCACTGGAAGCTAAATCAGGAGACTAAGGTGGGTGGTCAAGCAACTCGTACTTTAATTCGTTGATTTTAGCAATTGTTAAAACACTTTTGTGCGCTGGTGTGTTGTCTTGATAAACAATTATTTTTTTATTTTGTAAGCCAGAACGTTTTTCTCGAATTTTTACATTTAATTGATCTAAAATGTTGCAGTAGTTCTCTGAATTTATTGTTTTACCCTTTTGCAATAAAATATCTTTGAGGCCCCAAAAAACCGTTGCCATAACATTACCAACCGATTAAATTGTTTTTTCTCTTCTTTGGGGCACTTCCTCCAGCTGCAGTCCATTGCTTGGATTATTACTTTGTCTCTGGAATATACTGGTGTATCCATCAACAGTTATGAAACGATGCTAAAAATCTATTTTACTTTTTTCAAAACGATCCAAACAAGCTTGAGAAATTTTCATTTTTATGCAATTTTGGTCGACTGTTAACATATGCGGCACCCATCTTGCCTAGAAAGCTTTTTCATCTGTAGTTCTTCATGCAAAATTAAATGGACTCGATAATTTGAAATGCCCATGCTATTAGCTATTTCATGCACTTTTATTCATCGATCATTTAATGCCACATCATGCACTTTGGCTACAATTTCTGTTGTTGTTGCTGTTTTCGGACGCCAATTACGTGGTTTATCCTCAATGCTTGTACGACCACGTTTAAATTCAGCAACCTAACTTTTTACTGTTGCGTATGAAAGAGCATTTTCACTTAACACATTCACCATATCATTATGAATTTCTTCTCACGATAAACCTTTTTATTTAAATATTTAATGACACCACGAATTTCTAATTTTTAATTTTTTTGAACAGCTGTTTTTATATGAAGGAGTCGCTAGATCGATAAGAAATTTAACATGTGTTCTTAGCAGTGATGTAGGTTTCCAAAACACTTAACTTTTTTCTATTTATGCCGCGCTTTCTGTTCTAGGCTAAGTAGTTTTCGAACCGCCCTCGTACGCACAATTTTCTAAAAATTGTCTATGACCATTTGGCTTGAATATGACTGAATTTTATTGAACAAGAGTTAAATATATTCATTCAAAGAACAACTAGTGGTTGACTTTAAATAGGTACACAAAAAGAAATCCAAATCACATCATATAACGGCTTAATACTGACCACGGACTGTATGAAGCATTAAACATATTCACCACAACAGGTTACAAAAATAAAATACACACTTTTGTATGTGAATAATTATTTTGACGACGGCAGGGCAAAATAATCATTCACATATAAACGTGTGTATTTTATTTTTGACATATTGTAGTTGGTAGCCTGCTGTGGCGAATGTGTTTAATGCTTGACATGTGGCACCATCTTGTTGAACCTACCTCATCCTATTTAGGCAGGATGACTTGAGATGCATTATTAAAAATCTTAAATCCTCGACCATGTGGGTTCTCTAAACGCCAAATGCGATAATTTTGACAAATTTTTTTTTTAATATAAAAGTGATTGGATTGCAAATTGCGATAATAAAGATTGCAAAGATTTGTTTCTTAAGTATAAGGTACTGTTTAGTTTACGAGACTGCCCAAACAAAGTTATTTTTTTTTTTTTTTGATTTTATAATGCAGAATACAAAATTGCTTCAAAAGGCCTCCATGTAAGGTGGTCTAAAAAAATTAACTGAAACATATTCGAAAACTCAGATAATTAAATAATTTTGAAATTAATAGGATATTAAATTAATATATTTGGATTAGTATAATTGGTTATAATTTCGCTTGGATGAACTGGTTACGTTCGACGTCCATAAATTTGTCTTAAATTATTAATTGTTTCAACATTTTAAATTAAAAACTTTAACAGTAATAAGAAAAACGTTTAAAAATTGTGAACAGCGGTTGCAGTAGACCTGTCTGTTGTCATCGAAAGTTCTTGCTTGGAAAACAATTTTCCGATATTTTGCCAAGTAAGCCTGCTTTGGTGCCCTAGCTGCAGATCTTCTCAATTAAATAATATTGTTTTTGTTAAAGACTAGTTAGTACTTCCCAATAACTTATACATACCTAACTCGAAATTATGACGTAATATGTTCCGTATTTTTATAGTTAACCCTATACATAAAATTAGTTACTTCAGTGACATCATAATAATGTCCATTCTAAAAATTGTGGTTTTCAATTAATTTAGCATATATTAACTAGATGACACATTGACTACCAAATAAAATCTGTGTGAATTACCAAAGTACGTGTGATCCACTTCAATATGCTATTAAGAAATTTGTAAAGTACCAAAAGTAAACCTCCTGATTGGATTAAATTTCTGCACACAAAATCGTAAGTTCAACTACCTAAAGTTGAAGAGTAAATAAAAAGCCTTGAATTTAATAGTTAACCGGACTACTGCTGATGGCTGTGGCTCCATACAAATGTTAAGCTTTAGTGTGTAGCTAAGTTTAGATTTTAAATTAAACTGGTTGAATGTATGTAAGTACTAAACTATACTGGGCTTGTTAAATATTTATAGACATTCTATATCTTTACAGTTACGAACAAAAGTTGAATTTATGTGAAATGATTAAATGTACATATACGTTCAAATATCTTTGGTTTTTAGACAAAATACTTTATGTTATAAATGTTTATTTGGCAGAATGAGTTTTATTAATTAAGTTATTATACGTATTTAGTAATGTTTATAAATCAACTTATATTTTTATCTTTTCCTTTTAAAAATGTTCTCTTGGAGGAGGTCGCACGATAGTTCTACATAACCGAATATCATAAGTTTTTTATTACAACTTTTATTAAAATGTTTTTGTCAGAATTCTGTGGCAATCATTTGCCACGATAAGTGTTTTATATGTAGCCATGGATTATAAAACATTTGTTTTAAATATTACCAAAAGTAATTAATATCTAAATTGTCACAAACAATTTTGTTCATATCTATTTCGAAATTTAAACTGTCTTTACTTTTTTAAAAATTTTAAAATTCGTGTTAAAATGAGTGGAATTTTTGATTTGCTCATCTTTGTTGTTTGCATTGGCATACCAATAAATATTAACTAACTACCACTGCTACTTAAATGCTAAGTAATTGTTAAATATATGAATGGAATCCTAACAAAACAACATCATCACATCAAATATTTAACCCACACTTTTGTGGCGGTTTGTACATGTAAATTATTTAAATATATTTGCAAAATGACACCGCTATATTATGTTTTATAAAGCATTTGCAAATATTACGATGACTAGAGCTAAATATAGGACGTATTAAGTCATTACTAGGTGGCAGCCTGTACTGTAGTGTTTGTGTGAAACAAATACAACTGTCCCATTGAAAGAAAAAACATAGTTGTACATTGCAATATTATTAGAAGTTTTTTTTTTTTTTAGCAATGTTGTGGTCACTGTAATTATTTATATGATTGCAACAACCATTATATGTGCCCTTAGAGAAAAAATATAGTTATACACGATCACCACAGTAATTTTAACATTATTGAAAATGTTAAAACACTATTGTGGCCACTTTTATTATTTATATAGATGTTCTAGTTAGAATTTACATGCTGACAGCCATCATATATATGATTGTAGAAATTAAGAATATGTTTATGATATGAAAATTTCCAAAGTTCAAGCCAGTCTTGAAGCATGAGCTGTTAACAAAAAAAAAAATAACCTAAATTGGATGATATTGATGTAGGCAACAATTAAATTCCTTCCTGTTTGAGATTCTATCGTATTAGTGATCACAATAAGCTAAGGATTTTTAAAATAAGAATTTCTTTTTATGGAGTTATTTACAGTGAAAGGAATACTGAATAAAACTCGTGTTAAAATTTGGTCAAATTTATGGAAAACTATAATGGACAATTTCGACAAATGATTACCTATGTGTCAGCAAAGAGACGGAGGCTAATTTTCCCTAAAATATCTCTATTTAGTACACTTTATGATTACAAAAAAATTACAATCCAAAGAAAAATACTGTGATTAAATGTTCCTTAATAGCCTTTATAATGAATCTTCTGAATAGAAAATAATAATGATACAAATTTGGATCCTTCATAATTTTTGCTGCTCAAACATTTTGCACTTAAATTAGTACTGAATGTAGTTAATTTTGGTTTACTTCTTAAAATAAATCAGGCCTTTTTCAAGAAAGCAAATTTAATTACCATTTCAAAATATGAAGTAGTATATGAAGTGCAACAGCTAAGTCACCCATGCCGACTATATGTAAGTACCTACAGTTAGTTCTTTTAGTTATTTGCACTCGCATTGTTTGATTTAAGTGACAACGACATATAACGAGGCAAACACATGTGATTGATGGGCAGACAGACAAGGAGACATAGGGACCGACAGATGTCATTGTCTTATTCAATACAAAAAAAGTAAGAAAGTATAGTCGGTCAAGCCCGACCATATAATATCCTACACCCAGTATATGTTTTTCAGAAATGGGCGTTATATGGGAGATATAACCTATTGTGGACCGATCATCCAAAAGTTTAGTGTCATGATGTCTGTGCATATAAATTTTATATATATTCAACTTTATCTCGATATTAATACTTTTAAAAGATTTATGGAGCCTAAATTGAATTACGAAGAGGGTCTTATATTTGAGTTTCGACTAATTATGGACCGATTTGTGTCAAATTTTATTTGAATACCAACATTTTTAAGAAAATTATGATCGTTAAAGTGATTTTCGGAAGTGGGCCTTATATGGGAGCTATGACTAATTATGGACCGATCATAATAAAATTGTACCCTATTATTTGCATACTTATGAAATATATTTGAGTTTAATATTATTTGGATACGAACATTTTTGAGAGAGTTATACTCTTAAAAGTGATTTTCGGAAGTGGGGCTTATATGGGAGCTACGAGTAATTACGGACCGATCTGCACAAAATTTGTAGATGTGATTTGGCTTCATTTACCACTCATTTGTGATGAAATTTGTTTGCATACTTGCATAATTCAAACATTTATGATCGGTAAACCCCAATTTCGAGAGGACATTTGTATGAGGGCCAGGTGAAATAATGGACCGATTTCTATCAGCCAGCCAGCCAGACGGACATCGTTAAATCGACTCAGAAAGTGATTCTGAGTCGATCGGTATACTTTAAGGTGGATGTTGGACCAATATTTCTGGGCGTTACAAAAATTAGTACAAATCCAATATACCCTCCCGACTATGGTGGTGTAGGGTATAATCATCATTATGCATGGATTAACAATAATTATTTATTGTTATTTTTTTCAACGTTTTATTTTCTTTCACTCCCTCTATAATTTATTCAAATCACAAATAATTTATTAACTAAATAAAATAAATGTATTTAGCAGTTTTTTTTGTTTGTTGCAAAGAACACAACACATGTATGCAATTAAAAAAAAAGCAAAGTCACAAATGTGTAAATGCCGCGTAATTATGGTCAAATCTTAAAGATTGCAATTAAATGTTTATTAATTTAATTATAAAAATTATAAATAACACAAAAAAAAAAGAACTATTAAATATTTTTACAAATAATTTAATGAAAATTAAATTAAATGAACTCGATCCCGACTAAATAAATATCAAAAATTTAAAATTAACAGTTCGAATAAAAAATAATAAATTGTCTTATTTTTACAATCTTTTAATTTTTTTTGTTAAATTTTAAGTACTGAGTAATATATATTTACATATTTATATACTTGAATTCAATTAACTTTTCATTCTTCTCCGTTTTAATTGTATCAATTTAATTTTTTTTTTTTTATATTGAATTGTATTATTAGTGTGATGATAATGTTAGTGTATTGCCGGTTTTATTGTTGCTGCTGATATTATAGGTAGTCTAGCACGTGTTTTAATCATAATCAAACACCTGTTTTCTGCTGCTATTCACTGAAGTAAAGTGCAGTGCAGTGCAGTCGTTCGTTCACCACCGTTCGTTGCATATTAATTGTTCAATTATTATTATGAAGAGAATTTTTCATGAGTAAATTGTGCTCGTTGTTCAAAAATACACACATACATATTTCAATATAAATTCACATGGGTGTGGGAATTCAAACATTGTTTATTTTTTATATTTTTTTTTTTTAATTTTATAGTTTGTTTTTTGTAGCTGCTGAATTTTATTAACATTTTTATGAATGCAAGTAATTTGGTTAGATTTGTTAATATGTATTTTATAGCAATTATAATTTCTGTACTGTCAAGGTCAATTTGCTTGAGGTGGTCAAGTTTAATTAATTTATTGAAGAAACATTGTTAACGACAACATAATTGTAGGTTTCCTGCCTTACTTCATATCCATCAAGATATTGTTTGAAGAATAATAGGTTGGTTTGTCATGGTATATATAAATACCTTCAAGGCTATTGAATAACGAGTTATAGTTCTATGTTGCGGCTAATTTTAGTAAATTTTAATTGTAAAATTAAAAATAATTTGTTTAATTTTTTTTAAGAAGAACTACATACATATTTCTTTGTTAGAAAAAGAAGAAATATTTTTCAATTGTTTATATGACAGCCATTAATAGACTGCTTTTGCAGATTTTCAGAGCCAAAATTCTTTAACTTAAATGAGAATTTATTGTTACCTACTGAACTGAATACTGTTACTAGAATCAAAAAACATGTAAATAATGGAATCATTCGTTTAACACAACAAATCTGTTTTTTCCGTGTATAAGAAATTTGAATAACATTTTTGAACTTTATCTTATTTAAAAGTTATTTTTCATATTGAAAAACAAAATAAAAATTAACATAACCTTAGAAAACTTATTTATATTGTTAAGTACTGAGGCTTCTCGTGACAAGTTTTCTGTAAAACAAGTTTATTAAGGACGAATTTAACATTTGAAATTTTATTATTAACTTCAATAATTTATCCGCCTACGTCTAGTTTTTATACACTACACCATCATAGTGGGGAGTAATATTTGATATGTGTCTGTGTTTGCAACGCCCATAAATATTAGTGCAACACCGATCGCTTCCAAATCACCAAATCTGTTCATGTAAACAGAGTGGTCGCAATTTTGAAGTTATTTCATTAAAATTTGGTACCTGATATTTTGGGATTTAAATCGGTCCATTATTTCACCTAGCCCCCATACAAATGTCCTCCCGAAATATGTGTTTATCGGTTATTAATGTTTGTTTTATGCACGTATCCCAACAAATTTCTCTAAAAGTAAGTTGTACATGGAGCCTAATAACATCTACAAATGTTGTGCATATCATAATTGACCATAGCTCCCATATAATTCCCATTTCCGAAAATCACTTTGACGACATTAACACTCTTACAAATTTTGGTATCCAAAGAAAATTCAACACAAATATATTTTACATATACAGACATCATGAAACCTAAATTTGTAACGGTCGGTCCATAATTGGTCAAAGGCCCCTTCGAAAATCACCTTAATATATATAAATCTTTTAAAAGTGTTTACATTGAGATAAAGTTTAACACCAAAAATATTTATAGGCCTGAAGTCATTAGGATGATCGGTTCATAATAGGTCATAGCTCCCATAAAGCACCCATTTCTACATATACTGGGTGTATGCTTGGCCGACTATACTTTTTTACTAGTTTTTTAATATTATTTTCAATAATATAATGGCCTGGAATCTATAATGAGCAAATCACCTAATGTGGCGTAGAAATTTATTTACTACTTACCTTCTAGTACATTAGTGGTAAAGCTTGACTGTCCATGAAAATACGAACTGGACCTTGCTAACACTAATTTTTAATCAATTAATCAGCTCTGTAATTGTCGAATTCTCTGCCTAATCGACTTTATTGTGATCTATTAGGCAAAGTTAGTTGTTACACACATATTTTATTAATAATTTTCCACAGACCAAAATTAATTTATAATGTTTTAATTGACACTGAACTACCCCCATGTAATCTAATGCATGGCCAATTGAGATTTATTGGGGCTTGTGTGCGCAAATACAGTTTATTTCACGTAATTTTTTATATATTTAAAATTAGAACTGAATTATTTGCTGTGAAGACAGTTTATATACTACAGTGCTTTAAATACCTTTTCGTTCCATCTCAAGTTATCTATACGACGGGGGTCAGTTTTCTGGCGAGAGCTTGAGAGATTAACAAAGACTGATGATGTGTCTATTGCATTAAACGCATTAGTTATGAGTCATGTGAACGTGGAACATAAATCAGAATTTATCCATGTGTGACCAACAAATGTAAATTTGTTAAAGAATTTTAAGTAAATTTGTCCATTTGATGCTAGTTTGTTTGGTTGGATTCCGAAACCTGCCACAGAGAATCTAAAAGTTTCAAATTTAACTCATCCTAGGCTTATGATATGCTAAAGTAATAGAAACTTTTCACGAGGGTTATAACTAGAAATTGAAAAACCAATCACGAATCGGAAACCAAGTTCGTTTGAGATTATTCTGAAACATTTTAATTTAGAACTAGACAGATTCCCTATTCCTATTTTATAGTTGTGCATTAAGACTTTATGCAAATCTAAATTCATCCATTTGCAATGATATTTTAAACGAATGCAAGGTGGTTCAATGCAAAGGTTCAAAAATGAATTATTATACAATTTTCAAAAGTAATCATTCGAATCATAAGTTTAATTCGTTAGCACTGAAAATGTTTCAAATTCTTTTCATTAAGAACTCATTCATTACTCAATCGTTAAATTTGTCCAGTATTTAAATCCATTACTTAGCTTTTAGTTGGTTCTTCATTTGAACCATTTTTTCATTTTGTAAATTATAAAAAAAAAATAAAAACAATTTATTCACTTTGTTTTAACACAAATTGAATAAGATTTGAATTAACAATAATTTTATCATTCAGATATTGAATGAATTTTATTCAGATAATAGATTTCGAATAAACCTTAAAGTATTAGTTGGGTTTGGGAATTGCTTTATGGAATAATTACTGATATTTTTTTAATGCCAAAATAAAATATTGATTAATGAAACTTAAATTGAAATAACTAATTTCTTGGGATACTTTAAGAATAAAAAAATATCTTTAAAAATATTTAACAATTTTTACAAAGTTCTTCTAGGTCGCGATCATTGAGTGGTAAAATACTATTTTATGTAGCTCTGTTGAAATCTATTTCTACATAGAACTGAAATTCTATGGTTTATACTGGTTATTTTTATTATTGGCCACTTAGACTATTGAACTTACTCTGCCCATGGAAATTGAAAAATTTTCGCTAGTCATGCGACCTCCAATGAATTAATAACCCGTCCAACGAATTACTACTTGGCAAGACAGTAATAAGAACAACTTTGTACACATTATTAAACGTTTGATCTATAAAATATTGTTTATATATCCGGTTACACAGAAAAAATTAAAATTGATTTTCAATTAAAATATTCGTATATTTAATTAAACATTTAATTGAAAGTGGACCGATGAAGGAATTTATAGTATCAATTAAAATATTTCGTAAAAATTTAATTAAAAGTAGTTTTATTAAAAAAAATATTATATTATTTAATTGAAAATTGTTTTTCAATTAAAAATTTAATTGATATGATTAAAAGTTTAATTAAAAATCAATCAAGACTCAATTAAAAGTTTAATTAAAACTTTTCGGGCAATAATTTTTTCTGTGTACATATCTGTGTATGTATATGATAAATCAGACTTTGGTTTTTGTTTCCAAAACTCTGGCCAGCTATTTCTAACCTTTCAATTTCAAACATTTAAATTGATACAAACTTAAACAAACAATTAATTTATAAATTAAAAATTATTATTTAATAGACCATTAATAAATAATTATATAAATATTAGTTAATAAAAACACACACGATTAACTGATTTCCATTAAAATATCTCACCTGTTTTATTAAGTAGCGACAAAATGTTTGACGTTGTGCTTTGACCGCCAGTCTGCAACGTTTGCTGAGCCATCAATAATACCAGCAAAATTAGAGCATTCATAAAACCGGTTACTCGACTCTGGCAGCGAGTTTGAATGCATTTTCGTATTGTTGTATCCAACATGACGTTGTCTATGTTAACGGTCAGCAATGGAATATTTTGTTTACTTTGATTTCCTCTTAACAAACACATACTGACATAATTAACAAACAAAATAATTTGTATTATTAAAACGAAAATTGACAATTGACAGCTAAATGACTTTTAATATCAAACTGCAAAGAAATAATAAAAAAAACAAGAAATAAAAAGATTAATTTTTTTTTGTATTTTGACTATATTTTGGTTTCATTAATCATCAAGATAATATTGTTTTTTGTGGAAGAAAAAATTCCAGTCTGTGTGTGTGTTTTTTCTTAACAAAAGTCCCTAAATAATTAATATTAAAATGCTTCAGTCTGTCAAACTCTATTGTTTTGAATTTGTATATTGTCAAGTCTGTCAGTTTAAAGTAAATAAATAAACAATCAAACAAATAAGCAGGCACGTCATAAGTAGTCAGATTTAAATATTAATTTGTTTTAAAAAACCCCTTTTGATTGAGATTTAAAATGAATTAATTTTATTATGTTCCTGTTTTCTGAGGCTGTCTATGAATTTGTTTAGCCGTTGTGATTGCTACAATTAGCATAATTTGTTATTTTTAGCATATTTTCACTTTTGGATTAGTTTTACATTTTAATCTATAAAGTAACAAAGTTACGAATAAACTATTTAAAATTCAGCTTAATTTCTATCTTATATCTACATAAATTTAAAAATTTAGCAATTCATTTTATAACACCATTTCTAAGTAAAACGTTCTTACTTAGAAGTAGTTAGGTATTGGATAACATAATCTACTAAACCCACGAACGATTTTATCGAATGATCACAATCAAATCAAAATCAAATAGATTTTTATTATTTTTTTTAAATACAGTTTTTTTAGATTTAATACTAACATCTTATTTAAGTTCCTATTTGTAAGCTATTGTCTTAAGTTAACTGCTTATAAGTAAGCGTTTGTCAAAATATGCTGTAAAAACTTGCTGTCTTTAAGAATTAAATTTTTTATAGAATTAATTTCTTTTTAAATCTTTAATTTAAATCCAATATAAAATAGCTTTTATTTAGCGCCTAAATTTATTTATGTAGATAAATCAAATCTAGTCTTTAGGCTATATTTTTAAATGATTAGAAACAAGAAAAAAAAAAAAACAAATTGAATGAACAAAAATTATTTTCATTAACTTTGTATTGAATTTGACTTAACAAAAATTTAACAATTCAAAACTTTAATGCATTTTGTAAATGTATGAATTCTATACAAAGACATACTTTAGTTTATTTGAAATTATTTTATGGAATGATTTGCAGACATTTTTAATTGCAAATTCCAAAAATAAGCTTTTAAAAACAAATTGATTAATTGATTAAAGGACGCTTCTCAACGTTTTTTTTTAGAACCAGTTCCGAAGTTAAGAATTTCAAACAAAAGTCTTTGTTACTAACTGCAAACAAGAACAAGTACTGGTTGTATGTACACATTCTGGAACTGCATACACCAATACCTCGCTTTGCTTCGTTTCGTTTTGCGTTTTTTTTTTGGAAGTGGCGTCGCTGCTTAATTAGTACTAATTTTCACTGTGCGTCGTTGTTGTGGGTTCGAGTTTTTATTTATTTTTTTTTTTAATTTTTGCAAAATCTGCAACATCAGTAGGTGCTAAAACGATGACCCGTGCAAGAAGTGCTTTGATGATCAAAATGGAGTCCTTGCTTTCTATTTCAGATAAACTCAAAAAGCTTATTTAATGACATAAAACGAAAATCATTATCCAACAATAATGCTAGTGGTAGTAATACAGACAATGGCTACAAGAAAATTAATTTTACGTTGAAAAAAAGCTGTTCAGCAAACATTGGACCAGTTTTTAGTGAAGGAAAGCCGACGACTTAGCAAATAGAGGTATTGGTGTAGTTGTCAGTGGACCGAGTAAATAAATTTTCTAAAACGCCGTGAAATAGTCTATGTGGAAGTGAAAACGATTTCAGTTTCACTTCGTAGTGGAATATAGAACCTAGGCGATAATGAATAAATTCTCAAAGTAATGAGTTCAATGAAAATATTTTTTACATTTTAATAGCTAGCTAAAGTGTGATTTTTGTTCATTTAGTATTTTAATACAAATATATTTTATTTGCTCGTTTAAAGTTAAAGTTATAAAATTATTTAAATACAATTTATTAATAGGTACATATTAAATTATCATTATTTAAGGAACTCACAGTCTCTATTAAGTAATTTATTATTAGACAACAAATAATAAAGAAATAAAATAAAAACAAAATTTTATTTATCAATAACAAATATATGATTTAAAACAAGTAAGAAAGTATAGTCGGTCAAGCCCGACCATATAATACCCTACACCCAGTATATCAATAAAACAGTTTTTCAGATATGGGCGGTATATGGGAGATATTATCTATTATGGAGCGATCATCCAAAAATTTAGTGCCATGACTTCCGTTAATATAAATATTATCTGTGTTAAACTTTATCTTGATATAAATACGTTTAAAAGATTTATGGATTTTAAAGTGAATTACGAAGAGGGTCTTATATGGGAGTTTTGACTATTTATGAACTGGCTATTATAAAATTAGGTGTCATCTTATTTGTACATAAGAAACTCATTTTTGTTAATTTTATTCGGATAACAACATTTTTAAGAAAATATTATAAAGCTGAATATTATTAAGATGAATATTATTTGGATACCAACATTTTTAAAAGAGTTATGCTTCTTTAAGTGATTTTCGGAAGTGGGCCTTATATGGGAGCTACGACTAATTATGGACCGATCGTCCTAAAATTCTACCATATTATATGTATATATACGAACTATATTTGTGTTCAATATTATTTGGATACCAACTTTTTTTAAAAGAGTTATGCTCTTTAAAGTTATTTTCGGAAGTAGGCTTTATATGGGAGCTACGACTAATTATGGACCGATTTTCACGAAATTGTTAGATGTGACTTAGCTTCATTTATTACTCATTTTTTGTGAAATTTGTTTGCATACTTGCATAATTGAAAGATTTATGATCGGTAAACCCCAATTTTGGGAGGACATTTGTATAGGAGCCAGGTGAAATAATGGACCGATATCCACCAGTTTCAATCTCATCCATCCTTGGGCCAAAAAAATATCACGTACCAAATTTTGCGACCTGTACTCTGCGCACAAGCTTTACATGGACAGCCAGCCAGCCAGACGGACGGACGGACATCGTTAAATCGGCTCAGAATCACTTTCTGATCGGTATACTTTAAGGTGGCTGTTGTACCAATATTTCTGGGCGTTACAAACATCAGCACAAATCCAATTTACCCTCCCCACTATTGTGGTGTAGGGTATAATTAAACGATATTAGCATGTAAAAGATGTCATAGTAAAAAAATCATGCGAACCTCTATGTTACGTATGTATGTATATTTTTTATAGCATGTTTTATTGATTTTTTCGCATGATTTTTTTCTTCAAATTTAATACCTGTTTATTTTAAAAATAAACAGCTGCTTAAATTTATTGACATTTATTTGTTTTATGCAATACAAAATAAAAAACAATTAATTATATGGTTATGAAATTATGTTTTATTTTATTTATTTTTGTTTTTTATTTATGTACATACATATGTATTTCTTTTTTTTATAAGTATATCCGTATATAAGTATATTCGATGTAAAAATATTTGTAAATATTTACGTTATATATACATACATACAGTTAAATCAGAAAGTGAGTGCTCACCCGTAAATTAAATTTAAAAGTACATACCTACTGTTACATGTTTTAGACTAACTTTTACCCGTATCGTGAATAAAAATTATATAGAATTCACTAAGTTTTGGGTCACCAAGGTTGAAATTTCATTTCACTCTTTTTGTAAAGCTATTGTTAGATCAGTCCTATTCCTTATTTCTATCTCTCACTCTCTAAGTTTTCTGTCTACTATAAGTGATCGCACAAGTTTCAATAGGATTAATATTGATTGATTCATTTTGCAGTGTTATACAATAATGATAACTTAGTATTATGAGCCGTGTGTGTTGTCTTGTGTAAATATGAAGTTTTCTGTAATGCCCATTTTGGTACACTGGCGTGGAGATGATTTTTTTAATATGATGTAAATTTCCAACTCTAGAAACGCTCATACATGCCCACATGTTTAACAATTTGGCACACATTTTTTCTTTAAACTCCTCATTTGGTTTTCTTTACACTCTACATTTTCCATCGTTTCCATACATATTAAATTTGCTTTCAACCACAATAGGATTCATTTTTTTCAAAACTCGTTCGATGTTCTTTGGCGTACTTAAGTCGTTTGTTCTTTGCTGATATCGGATTACTTACGAGAAACACGACTGTTGTACCCAGACTCATGAAGCACTTTTTGTACAGTATTTGGACAAACGCTTTTGTTGAAGTTGTTATTAATAGTTTTTGTTATTTTGCTTCTGCATCTTGGCTTATTTGCAATATTTTTTGCTTTTTTATATTTGTCAACAATTTTTTTTAAAGTAGAATAAGTTATTTTGACTATTTCACTAATTTTACTTATCGTGTTGTACGAATTTCGCAAATAAAATGATTTCGTTAATAAAATACTTTCGCCTTTGTTGCTACAGCTTGTTAGTGATGAGCATTTAATTTTTGAAGTAAAAATTAAGAACTGCATTTGATTTTTGTATTAAATGCTAAACAAATGTTAATATTGTGGTTTCAATAAGGGTACCATATAGGGATTATATTAGAATATAGCCATTTTAATTACCAGAAAGAGCATCTTAAAAAATGTAAGGTGAGCACTCACTTTCTGAATCAACTGTACATATATTTTTTTTTAAATCAACCAGGAACTTGTCATTAAAAGTTCAAATTAATTGGAAATAATATATATACATACATATGTAATTTGACAATAATAGAGTAATAATCAGTTGAATTTAAATTAATTTATTATTATTTTTTTGTTTAATTTAATAGCCACTTTAATTGTATTCCAATTAAAATATTGTACAATCTTGTTTGGCACTATGGTATTTTTGTGGTAATTTGAATGGGCAAAACATAAATATTTAAATTTAAGCCTTGCCAATGTGCTAGCAATTAATAATTTATCTTTATATGTTGTATATAAATGCATATGTAGGTATTTTTCAATTATTTTATATAGATATGTACGAGTATGCATGTGTTATATATTAGGGTTTAATTTTTTTTTAATGAAAAGTTGTCTTGGAACATTTAAAACATCAGTTATTGTGGCGCTTGATACAATAATCCAACTATGAAATTTTTAATGTTATCCTTAGGTGCAGCATTGGCTCTGAAAACAAATTGTTGTTTTTACCCCTCCCCCAACCCCCTTATGTGATCAGACCAATTATAAGGAGAAAGGCAGAATAAATGTTATTCATTATGGGAAATTTTATAATTCAAAATTATTTTCAACATTTCAAGAGTCATAAAAGCTTTGCTATGAATTTTTGTCTAACTAGAAAGACGTTTTGCATTTCTTATCTGCGGCCAAAAACGGAAAATTATTTAGACCATTTTATGTTTAAATATGTTTAAATCTTCAACACATACATTTTGTACGTTTAAAAATTATTCTATAGGATTTTTTTATAACACATAATCAAATATGTATAAAAGTTTAAATGAATACCTCTAATTTTGTCGTCCCAGTGATTTTGACGTTAAGGGTTGGGAGAAAACGTAATATTTGACAATAATATTTGTTCAAAATGCCATTAGTTTAGACTGTTCATCAGTTCAGAATATATCTACTTATTCATGTTTCCACATTATATAAAATTAAAAAACAGAAGAAACAAAGTTGAACCATTAGAATACATATACTTAGATTATCTTCATAGTCTGATAAGATCATGAATTTAGGAAAACACCATTAGAAGAAAAAAACGTCTTTATATTTCCCTTTGTCAGTTCTTACTCCAATCATAATCATAACTTTATGTTCAATATAATACTTAATCTAGTTAAATGAAAAAGCATAATTTTATGAATTAAAATGTGCCTTTTTATTCTTTCTGTAGATTTCTAATTTATACAGTAGCGTTACTAAATTTAATGTGTTTAGGTTTATTAATTTCAAATCTAAAAGTACCACTTTTTGTGAGGGTCTAATTTCATGTTATTAGAGTTTTAAATTTAAGTTTTCCTTTGTTTAGTCAGAGAAACATTTGTATTAATTAAACATAATAAAATGTATTACAAAAAGTTAGGCTTTCTTTATTTTTGGATGAGTTTTCCGGCCCGTACTCATGCAATGCATTATGTTGGAAGTAGAAAAATAAGTTATTAGAAGAAGGAAAGATTGTGAAGTATTTGCAGACATTTGGAGTATTGTAAGGATCACTGCGCAATCAAAAATACAAAGAGATGATTTCTTGTTGGAAAACATGCATTATGTAAATCTGGGCGTAACAGGAACGACGATCCAATTCAGAGATTATTAAAATATCCCTTTTGAGCGAATCATTTATGTTTCGCCTCATTATATATAATTTAATAATAATAATGGTCAATGTTACTGGCCTCTCAAATTAAGTAGTCGTCGAAGAAGGTCGTTCAGAAAAATAAGGAATAGAGTAGGAGAAATAACCGTAAATAATATTTCAGTAGCTTGATGCGATTCCATCTAAAAGTCGTATTGTGTGATCCTACTGAAAGCACGATATAAATCGAGAGAAGTTTTTACCGATCAATTTATATTAGTATTTAATTATATACATACATTATATTATTAATTTTCAAAGTGTATGTATATCTAAACTTATCTTGAAATCAAGGATGTTTCCTAAAGGTACGGTCGCACTTGGTAAATATTTGCCGGAAAAGACGTAAAATATATTTGAACTCGTTTATTTATTAAAAGAAATCGTTTATTTAAGACAAGACACAACAAATATTTATTTTTATTTTATTTGATGCTTTTTGAACTTACAAAACTCTTGCAAGAGTGAACAACATCAAACTAACTTGTGCTAAAATAAGTGGTTACGCTTTTTTGAGTAAATATTTGCCAAGTGTGACCGTACTTTAACATTTAAAATAAGCATGTATTACTAGTGGGCTAAAATAAAGTAAAATTTATTAAAGCTTTAATAATATGTGGAAACAATTAGTATTAAAAACGTAACTTTATTGTATTTTGAGTGGAAATTTGTTGTAAAAATAACAAATGTAAATATTTCAATATGACAGCTATTAACAGAAAGTTACAATATTATGTTTTAGTTCAAAAACGCGCTTTAACAACAGCTTAATTTTTGTCACGTTCTTGATATCATGGTTATTTGAAACAACTAAACTAGAAATCTTCTTATCTATGCAAATGCCAACTTTTTTTTACATTTAAATTTGAATTCCTGTTTATTTCTTCGCAACATTTTTGAGCAGTCATTATTATTTGTTGGCTTCTACTCGTTAATCATCCGTTTAATTCGAAATGTCTACAAATTTTTTTACACCACGCTGCAAACAAATAATATGTATATCTTTATTTAAACGATTTAAAACCTATCTAAAGTAAAAAAAATGAATTGAATATTATTACACTCATTCAATTACAGTATTATATAATATGCATTAAAGTAAGTAAATAATGAAATGCAAATCATGAACAGTTCGTTGTAATTATTATTTTTATAGCCTAGATTATAGAAAGTATAAATGCGGCTATTATTTAATATTTATTTGTATTTTACTCAAGACATTTTATCAGTGGTTCTTTTATTAAATCAATAGTCACAGTTAACTTAAATGTATCTTTGCTACTGATTCGTTATTGTTTGTTAAGTTTATTTAATGATAGTCCTATATTTTATTGCCGCTGGAATTTTAAAATGTTTAAACAAATAAATTTAATGTCGATTATATTCCATTGTTCCGTTAAATAAAAAATGATGTTAATTTATCTTATATTGTTTATAAGACAAACAAGTGCATGTGCTTTATTGACACATTTTTTAGATCCACTAGTGTTGCCAAAATATCTGCGTAAAAATTGCTTAAGCATTTTAAATTTGTGTGAAATTATGCTGACATCGTTATTCTTTATGAAAATTCCAGTAGGATTTTAAAAAAAGCTTATTTTCTTAAAAAAGCTTATTTCTAGCAAACTAAATTTCAATATGACAACACTGACCATTTGAAAATGTTTTTTATACCCTACACCACTATAGTGGGGATTTCTACTGATGTTTGTAAAGCAAACAAATATTAGCCCAACACTTATCTTACATTACATCGATTTAGCGATGTCCGTTGACTGGCTGGCTATCCATGTAAACCTCGAGGGCAAAGTACAATTTTAAAGATGTCGTTTAAACTAATCTCCTTCGAAAATCACTTTAACATCTACAATTTTTTTTAAGGATTATATCAACATAAAATTAAACAAAAACAACTTTGCTATGCTCAGAAGTTAAGCTACAACATTTTTGGATGATAGCTCCCATATAGTGATGATTTCTGGAAAACTGGTTTTTACCACCATAAGTGGTGAATGCGGGTATATATAAATTTGTCATTCCGTGTGTAACACTGAGAAATACTCATCTGAGGCATGACAAAGTATATATATGCTTGGACCTTATGAAAGTCTATGTCGATTAAGCCATGTCCGTCTGTCTGCCTGCCTGTCTGTCTGTCTGTGTAAAACACTCACACGTAAAAGGACAAAAGAGAAAACAATAAAGTTTACAAAAAACCGTTTATAGTATAGTTTGGTATTAAAAATCAGCAAAATCGGTATAGTAGAACAAGAGTTATGGATCAAAATGTAAGACAACCTCCATAAAAATATGATATTTTTATTTAATATTTCTTCCAATTTTTTTAAACATATTGCATATATTCCCATGAAATTTTGTATACATTATTTTTATGATAAAAGGAGAAGGTGTGAGGAAAATAGTGAGAAAAATGATTTCTCATAGCCCTCATACAAAAATCTTTCCGAAATATTGCTCAGTTATACATAAATGCCTATAAAATTGGAACTCAATACAAAATTCAGCAGGAATAAGTTTCGTGCAAAAATAATTTTTTTTTAGTTCGGTCCATGTTTAACCATAGACCCCATATCAAGTCCACTTCCAAAATTCACTTTAATACGTATAAAACTGATATAAATTTGACACAAATAATCGTAATAGGCAAATAAATCGTTGTACTAAATTTTATGGTGGTCGGCCCATAGTTGGTCATAGCTCCCATACAAGGACCACATCCGAAAAAGCCATTTATCTTACATCGTATAAATATCGGTACCGACTCAAAACTTTACACAGATCATTTACATATATGCAGTAATCATCCCACAAAATTTTGTGAATTCCGGTGCATTTTTAACCGTATCCTCATAAATCTCTTATAAATAAGGGTACTGATCCAAAATTTTACACGGATCATTTACATATATGCCAAAATCAAACTGCTGGATTTTGAGAATATCGGTCGATATTTGACTATATACCCCATATAAGGTCCACTTCCGAAATCTACATTAATACTAATATATATCTTAAATATATCATTTTTATGTTGAAATTCAACGTGAAATATCAATATAAGTATAAAAATTATTGTTCCAAAATTTAAGAAGATCGGTCCATAATTTGTAATAGCTGACATATAAGAACTATTTCCGAAAAACAAATAAACCCACAAAAATGTCTAATAAATATCGATATCGAATCAACTTTTATATTGGTCAGTAATTTTAATCCAGAAATCATTCTAATATCGGTTAATCGGCAATTATGCTACTGGGTTTTGTAGCTGTCAGTCAATAATTGGTAATAGCTGCCAAATTAACCCCACTTCCAAGCATACTAAACAACCATATAACTCTTGTAAACAACGTTATTGAGATGAAATTCAACCAAGATAAGCCTAAAATACATAGAAACCACATTAGTGGATACTGCATTTAGAAGCTATCAGTCCATAACTGGTCCACTTCTACTATGTCACCCATAAATCTTTTGTAAATAATATTCTCTGTTTCTTAACTTGTTGTGAATATGGAATATGTTAAAGAAACCTTTTTAAAAGTCAACAGAAAACCTACGCTAAGAACTATTAAAATTATCAAATATACCCCCAGATTTATGCAAAAATGCTTGACTTGATTGATGCCTAGTTTAATTTATATATGCATAACAGAAAACTGGTCATTTAAAAACGGAAACTTAACCAAATGTACTTGAAATTTTAAGTGTGCCACTCACTGTTATTTAAAATACGTACCTACATATATTTTCGTAACAATTGTTGGTGTGATTTCTACGTCATATGTACGTTTATTTAAACATAGTCATTACGCATTTGCATTATTATATATTCAAGACACATATTGACATTTATAGGTGGCATTAGCTGATCAGTCTATTAATATATGTTTAATATGTTTAATGAATAAAAACAGCAATAATCACAATATTCATGGGAGTAACAAATGGCCAAAATATTTTAATTAATAAAAATACATGTGAACAAAATTATGCAATTATGATGTATGCAAGAAATGTGGGAATTTTATAATATTTTTTTTCTTAAATTTTGCATTATTTATTTTCAAAATTTTATTTGCTTGAAATGAAAAAAAAAAATATTTATTGATATTTAAATGTGAATAAATTTATGAATTGCTTTATATGTCTTTTTTTAGTTTTTTGCATTTAAAATTTTTTATACAGCAAATAATTGTGGTCTGTGGTTTCAAATAAGGTAAGAGTAATATTTGCACAGGTGTTGAAATATATTTTGTTGAATGTTGTTGTTTAAAAAAGAAAGTGAATTTAATTAGACACGAATGTGACCAAATTATTATCGATTGTTATTACAGTAGTAATATTTTATTTCTTATAAATAAATAAATAAAATAAGAATTTAATAGTATTAATACAAAATAGATGTAATTTTAATTTCAAATTATTTTTTCTTAATATCAGACAGTCAACAGGCGGTTTTATCAAATTTTGTTTCTAGACATTTGGTTCTTCTGAATAAGTTATGTTATACATACTTTTTTTAAGTATTGCAGTAGTATTTCGTGGTCCTTCTGTATAATATCACTCCAACACTCTATGTTCTATCTATACATTATTTTCTGTTAGTCTGCCATAGCGTTAGTGTAACGACTTTTTCGTTACTCAAACATCCAACATATTTGTAATTTGTATAAGAGGAAAATAGTATTTAAGGAGGATTTGAAATAAAGTGGATTCATTCTAATCTGGTCATTGAAACCGAAGTGTTTTATTTAAAAAGTCATCCTACAGTATTGGTTTAAGTATCTGATATATGTATGTATGTATAATCGATTGCACACATTTGTAGTATTATACTATACTACAGAAAAATACATGTTAATTATAGTACGTTGATGGTTGTTATCTTTTCTGTACACTCAAAATTTTCTGATGATGTCAGTTTAATTTTTTTCAGAGTTCAAAATCAATGTTTACTGATAATTAATAATCTTTTTTAAACTTAGTAACAAATAGCTGTTATAGGAACTTTATTATTGGATTAATGTAGCCATTACCTTTTTATATCTACCACCAAAGAGATAAGTGGTATATTAAGTTTATCATTTCGTTTGTAACACACCGAAATGTTGGGCCTATAAACAAAAAGTTTATATATTTTGGGTGGGAAGGCTCGATAGAGCCTCCAAAAAAGACTTAGAACATTGAAATTTTTTCTAAATATTCTTTGTTTTATCGTAAGGATCCGAATTATAGACTGACGTTTCAGGCAACGTCGATATTTTTCAGTTATTTGTTGCTACTATCTTTAACTATAATGCAGATAATATCATGCAATTTTGCACACTTTAGTTTTATTATAAAATTACAAGTCCTGTCATAGTCACAGCCCCATACAAATGTATTTCCGGTATATGGTACATAAATGCCTACAAAAAAGAACTATTTATACAAAACTCAGCAAAAATAGGTTTCATTCTAAGGGAAATCATAAAACTATATTTTGTCTATTGTCTCAATATTTAAATCTCTTATAAAAATCAATAAAGTTGAAATTAGAAAAAAATAATCCACATGTATACTATATATAAATCAGTATAACTAACTTTATAGTGATCGGTCCATAATTGGTTATAGCTCCTATATAGGGAGCACTTCCGAAAAACATATTAACCTACGTAAATATCTTATTAATATCGATATCGAACTGATTTTTTACACATATCAGTTATATGTAAGTAAAAATTTTACTATTGGATTTTGTGAATGTCAGTCCATAATTAGCCATAGCTCTTCTATAAGATGTATATCCGCGAATAATTGTAATACCCAAAAAACTCAAAAATATATCATTATTGAGATGAAATTCAGAATAGTAAATTATTTTATGACAGTTCTCCTATAACATGCAATGGATCCCATATAAGGAATCCGAAAAATAAAATAACTTATATAAATACCGTTATCGATGCAAACTAATAAACAAGTGGTGGGTATATAAGATTCGCTACAGCAAAATAATAACTCTTACTTGTTTATTTTTAAGGTGACATATTTTGAAAATCACGTTCACTTTAACCCTTGTTTCCAAAGTCAATATAAAAGAAAATCAATTATGAATTAATAGTAGATCACGCCTGATCATATGATAACCTATACCGAATATACTCATATACTCAAAGAAATATTTAAGAATTAAAAAACTTTATTTTTTTTTAACAAACACAATGTAAGAAACCTTTTGGGTTGTGTGCAGAAAATGATTAGAGTATGTGTCGGGAATTGAATCGCAACTTTCGAATTGATAGTCCAGCTCACTATTATCTAGACCAATCTGGGACATAGAGTTATTATCAAGAAGAAATTTATAATTTATGATCTGTTTATGAATTAAAATTTTTAATTGTGATTTAGTAAAGTATTCAAATGTATTTTGTGTATCGCTTTTTTATATTTTATTGCAAAATAGTAACTATTTCTAACTTTTTGTACTTGTTTTACTTTCGTATCTAAAATCTCACGATGATTAAAATATGTTTTAAAACGTAACCCTATACGATACAAACCAACAGCTTTTGTGTAAAGAGTCTGTTTGACAAAAAATACAGATTTCGAATTCCAACTGTTTATGTCAAAAAGTATGTTCCTTAATCAATAAATTTTCTTAGGAACATTTGGAGGTCCCTACATTTTGATAATAGTTTATATTTAGAAATAATTAAGACACATTTTCCTGATTTTTGGCGAACAGTTGAGTAGATAATTAAAAAAATCGTCGGGAAATGGGCTTATGTAAATGGTAGGCTATGTTCCCTTATTGACCGATACATACAACTGATTTCTTTATATGCGAAAAAAAAATTTGTGGATTGTTAGTACATTTATATATTTCAGATATTTATAGACAATAAAGTAGTATTACTGGAGGACATTTGAATAAAGCTATTTGAAACAGTTTCAAAATGGTTTGCCTTTAATAGGAAGCCCCTTGCCATTTGTTATATTATTTTGATTACAAGCTTTACGTGCGCGGGTAGACAAATCGTTAATTGTTATTTTTTAGCGAATGATTATAATTGCATTACTTTCATGTATTTTAAATAAAAAAAAATATTTCAGTCAATTTAATAAATGAATATATCTTTATTGGAAAGTTTCTCAATATATATTATAAGGTTTTCTACTTTCACACTAAAGATAGTATGTTACTTTGTCGTAAACTATTAATGCAAAGGAATCTACTCAGCAAAAACTTTACTTACAAATTAGGTTAAAAAGTAATAGGAAATTGTCGACCAGACTACTAACAAATGTACTAGAAAAAGTACTTATTTTTGTTCGAAATGTTTCAAAAGTAATCCCTTATAATTTTGCCGCTATTAAACAAACAATTAACAACTTATTTTTATACTTAAAAACTCTATAAAAATGTGTAGTTGTAGACTTATTAAAACTAAATATTACAAAATAAGTAAACAATCTTAATCACCCCTATCGTGAATAAAAATTCCACATGAAATTTGTTCCCATTTATTTTTTTAACATTGAATTTTAATCGGAAAATGTGAAAAGAGAACAAATTTCATGTGGAATTTTTATTCACGATAGGGGTGAATAAATATAAGGGAAACTTATTGCAAATGATATTATTAAATATTTATAATCATATACTAAGTGCTGTTTCACACATTTCAGTTTTAGCTGCCCAATTTTTGTTCAATTCTGTTTAGAAAATTGACTAGTAACTTCAAGTATGTACCCCTTTTATTCTCTTTTCTCTTCTCAGCCAAAAATACTTGCCCTGAAGAGTCAGAATTGAAACGTGTAAAAGCGGACTAACTCCTCTAAATCTATTTATTAGTAAATTTTTTGGATTTTATAATTATGATATTTTTAGGATATGTATATAATGTTTGCTAATTTGTTTTATTGTTTGTTAAAAATAGACTTTAAACTGTCTATCAAAGAACGATAGAGACGTATAAGAATATTTTTATCGAAATAAGTAGATACAAAAATTGTTATTACAATTGACAGTGATTAGAAGATACGGATTTAAAAGTTAAGGACTGTTCACATTTAATTTGATACCTCTACTTTTTTAAATTTAAATGTATTTAAATTTCATAATTTAAATGTATTTAAATTTCATATATTTTTTTAACTTAATTCTTCATATTCAATTCTTACTATCGGAATAGCCCTACTTTGGTTTAATGTTTGAAGTAATATCAAGGGATCATCAACAGGCAATAAATCTATTTATTCAAATATTCGCTCAAATCCTAAAACAAGTATTATTCAAAAAAACTGTTCTTTGTATATGATATAAATATTAGTATCTATTTTTTTAATATCCATAACAATATAAATAATATTTGAATATACTATATACATACATACATACTAATTAAATTGTTAACACATGTTCAAATTCTTTAGCAGTAAATAAAAATTTTATAAAAATTTAACTCTATTGTTATTATTATTATTTTTGTTACTATTGAAATGAATTCTATTGTTATACCCTACACCACAATAGTGGAGAGGGTATATTGGATTTATGCTGATCTTTGTAACGCCCATAAATATTGGTCCAGAATCACTTCCTGAGTCGATTTAACGATGTCCGTCCGTCTGTCTGCCTGGCTGTCCATGTAAAGCTTGTGCGCAGAGTATAGGTCGCAATTTTGAAGATATTTCAATAAAATTTGGTACATGATATTTTTTCGCCGCAAGGACGGATCGGATTCAAACTGATGGAAATCAGTCCATTATTTAACTTAGCCTCCATACAAATGTCCTCTCGAAATAGAAGTTTAACCATCATAAATATTTGAATTATGCATGTATCCAAACAAATTTTACCACAAATGAGAAGTAAATGAAGCCATATCACATTTACAAATTTTGTGAAGATCAACTTCAACTTGTGAAGGCCAACTTCCGAAAATCATTTTAAAGTGCATAACTTGTATATATTGTATATATACAAATAATATGGTAGAATTTCATGATGGTCCGTCCATAATTAGTCGTATCTCCCATATAAGGCCAACCTCCGAAAATCACTTAAACGACCATAAGTCTCTTAAAATAATGATATCCAAATAAAATTCAACAAAAATAAGTTTCATATACTCGTATACAGAAATGATGACACCTAATTTTATAATGGTAATCAATAATTAGGCAAAACTACCATATAAGACCCTCTCCGTAACTTGCTTTAACCTTCACAAATCCTCCATAAAAAGTATTTGTATCGAGATAAAGTTTAACACAAAGAATATTTATATGCACAGAAGTCATGGCACTAAATTTTTCGATGATCTGCCCATAATAGCTAATATCTCCCATATAGCGCCCATTTCTGAAAAACTGTTTTATAGATATACTGAGTGTAGTGTATTATATTGTTGGACTTCACCGACTATACTTTCTTACTTGTTATATGTTGCTAAAAACCACAAATAAATATAAAACAAATTCAAAACACCATCTCCAGCAACATGTATCTAAACACTAAAATGTTGCGCAACAGCAACTAATTTAACATTCTTGTTATAGCTTTTTACCTTTTGTCGTTCTGGTAAATTACGGAAGTAATAACAATCTACAATCTAGTTACAGTTGTCTAAAAAACTAGATGTGTTCTTATAGAATACAAGGACGTTCACGTTAACACTATTAACCAAAAACTATAAAAGAATATGGTTTAAATGCTGAAACAAACTTACCTGTTACACAAGAATTTATGTCGGCAATACAAAAGCTGGATTTAATGTACGGCAATCAGTTGACATGAAATTTTTTGAATTATAGGCCTTTATTCTTTGCTGTTATAGGCCTTTATTCTTTGTTGTTGATTTTGTTGATTAATTCACTTTTGTAGCTTTATCGTAGCGGTTTAGTTTTAAAAATTTGATTTATATTTCAGCACGTTGTGATATTTGTGAAACTGTTATGATGTTTATTGTGTGCAATAAAATTAAATTTAATCAAAACTATAAGATTGTTATCTTAGATTTATTTTATCGAAAGTTTATAACTAAACAAATGTTTAAAAAGATAAAACAATACATTTACGTTTTAAATGAAATGAATTGAGTTGCTTTCAAAATAAATTTTTTTAATTATTAATATTTTTTTTTTTTTGTAATTTTAACTGATTTTTTTCTGTTTGTTTTAATTTCCTTTTAAAAAAATCCTAAAAATTGTTTTGTCGTATTTCGGCAAATTAGATTTCTTTGTTTTTGAGTTCTTTACTGATTAACGTTTAGGACGCGACTAACAGCTCAACAACTTGGCCAAACCGTATATGAATCGAAAAGCAATGATTAGTTTTTGTTGTACATTACTGTTTAGCAGTAGTAGCCCAGTTAAAAGCACAAAATAATTATAAGAAGAAATAAATGATCGTGTTAACCAAATAGCAAAAATATACACACGCTAAACAAACAGCAGCCTCTGTGCTAGCAGCAACAGTAACGCATTATCAGAGATACACATGCGATACAGCAACAACATTAGTAACAACAGCAGCTGTTGCTCATTTGATTTTTGCGCTCTCTGTTTAATTCACATTATTAAAACAAACAATTAACCCTTTATGAAACAGCGTCGCTAAATTGCTTAGAAATATTTTTTAATTATTTAAATATAATTAATTGTTTTGATGATTTGAGTTATAAAGTGGATTTTTTGTAATTTAATGAGTGTTTATTTGCAGTTAATGATATGAGACTTTCTTTAGGTAATTCCTTTTACTGTTTTAAGATGTTGCACATTGTTTACTATTTATGAAATAAATATCTAAACTCGTTGAGCATTTGTATTATACTGACATTTTATATTCAAATTAAACCTTAAGAACTATTTTTGAAAATCTTAAAACTAACTAAAACTAATCCGTCTACTGGTCGCACACATGCGTACCATCTGCTGATAAGCGTATTTTGTGTTAGCACACTGTGTGATAAACACATTTTAGGAATTTCCTTATCAACAAAATATGTTTCTTTATTTACATTAAAGCCTTAAGAACTAATCTTAAACTAAAACCAAAGTAATCTATTTACTGGTCGCACGCAAGCGTATCACATTGTTTGATAAACACATTTTAGGAATTTCCTTATTAACAACTTAAAATTTCATGTTCATGTTATCCATTAAATATAAAATATTCTGTTGTCTATTGTATTAATAGGTTTTAGATTTACCGCCTGTCCCACGATGTCGAACGATAACTTTCGCTTAGATAAGACTTAAGACACAAACTTTTTATCGTATCAATTTTTTACTCAATCAAGTTTGTTTATTCCACAATCATGTTTGTGTCTTAAGTCTTATCTAAGCGAACGTTATCGTTCGACATCGTGGGCCAGGGGGTTAATTTTTAAAAACCAAAATATTTAATTAAGACAGACAATTGAAACTGATGTAATTTAGATTAAATAAATGTTTTCTTATTATACTTCATGGAATATTAAAATATCTGCTTGTTGCAACAAAAATTATACAATGCATTAAGTGGAAGTAGTCGAGTAATGACTAGGCTATTCAAATTATTTGAAATAAAATTAATAAAAATTATGAAATTAATATTTCGAATAAAAGAAAATTTTAATAATTGAAATTTTTTAAATAAAGTAAGATATTAGGTTTTTCTCTTAGTCAAGTCGTATCGTCTGAATTGCAATTCTGCTTGGCGTAATATACGCCAGCACGTAATTGAATTACGGAAGCCACATTGTATGTATATAGACCGTAATTTTGAAAATTATAACTTCACGATGCAGCTACCTGGTAACTTTGTCAGATTTCAGAGAAACCAATATAATTTCATGCTGTTGACTGTCTGCAATTTAAAATTTAGAATTCTGAAAGATTTGGAACAAATTATAAATTTTAATTTTTATTGGTTTTTTTTCTATTATTCTACATAATATTATTCGGATCAGATCATTTAACAATTGAAACTAACATTATTCGAATCGATATCATAGTATTGACTTATTTATTTTCTGATATGGAAGTTCTTACCACCAATGAGTTATTAAAGTTAGAATACTACCTACTGTCATTATATTTCTAGGCAATTGTCTCCAATAGTATCACCTGGTTTAAATAACATCCGTAACTTAATGAACAAACGTGCCAAGTCCACTTTGTGAAAATTATGATTATAATACAAATAGAATAAAAATAAAGTTTACTAGTTTTTATTAGTTCATTCTCTCTTCATATTGGGATATGCAATGGTGTTAAATTCATCAAAATTGCAAATTTATTATCTTATTTAAATAGAATTACAAAATAAAAAACTAGATAATTAATACATATAGCGTCATAACAAATTTTATTTGTTAGAAGTGGAAAGGGGAAAAATAAGTAAATCATAATTTGTGTAAAGAAATAATAAATTCGTTTGAAATTTATGAACACCACGACTGCTATCAAAAACATTGCCTGCTTTTTAACAGCAATTTTAGTGGAAAATAACGACTTTAAATCAAATAACAAATTAAAATAATAGGAAATGTGCTATGTCTCAAAAAGAACTTATAACAACGTATTTCTTCTAAACTGTGTTTATTTAACATTATAAGTCATATCAAATAAGTAAAAAAGAAATGCAGTAACAGATTTAAAAAATATTTAAAACTAAGATTGTAGAATGGTTTTGGTGTATCCTGTCAAATTTGTGAAAAGGGACTTGGCACGTTTGTACACTAAGCTAACAATGTGTTCACAATAGCATTTTAATGTAAATAAATAATGACAGTTATATTTGTATATATACATGTATATATATATATATATTAAAGCAGTTTTCTAATGAAATAAATTAATTTTCGATTTACATTCTCAGATTTGTAACTGGACAATAGGGTTGCCTCTATACTGGACTTTGATGCTCCCAATATGAAAAATTGTTCCCGTCTTTTAATAACTAAATGGTGAAATTTGAGAAACTCCAGTTTAAAATTATAATATCGGATATTAATAATAACATAATGGACGATTTCTAGGAGCTTTCGGATTTAATTAAAAAAAAACACATAAAATTTAGAGAACTGTATAAAATCTTTATTTGAGTCAATAGAACTATCTACTCAATATTTGAAAATGATTTCATATAAATGGTTCGTACGCTGGGTTAAATTTTGGCAAACTCTCTAGAATATATCGATCGAGCTCGCCACTTAATTGAGCCATTGTTTTGCTAGCTGTGTGGCATGTGGCACCGTCAGTAACATGTTACACAAAATCAGCTAAACCGCTAAAACAAAATCGATCTTAACAAAAAGGAAGTTGCTTAAAATCACCCTTTAGTCTCATCCAATTTTGGTTATTGTTAGAGAATTCTTCACGAACATTTCAATACGATCGTACTTTTTTGATATCATTTCATGATCAAAAATACCATTGTATTGCCTTGTATAATCTGATATTTTCAAAAGCTGTTAGTTTTTAATATGATAAAGCAAATTCTAATAGATTTAACGTGATTTAATAATACATTTTGGTGTATAACATTATTTAAAATTTTTGTCTCCAAAAAATTTTGTTAATAACGACTTTTGTATAATAGTTTCTTGAATATAAACATACATATGTGTACTCGTATAGACAAATTTGTGCAAAGAAAATTTTCAATACAACAAATTTTCTGTATTCCATGTGTGTACAACATTTTTTTCTGTAGTAAAATTTATGTATAATAGTTTTCTCTGGAGACATTAATGTTTAAAAGTTTTTCGTACATAACATTTTTTTTTTGCAAAAATTTGTATATAAAAGTTTTTTCTACAAAAAAATTTTAATTTATTTTTGTTATTAGCTATATTCCTCTCTGTACGGCATAAATCAGACAATTAAGCCCATTATTGAAAAAAACAATTTTTTAGTTGATTCAATTGAATTTGTTAATCAAAATAGTTTATTGAAATTTGTTAATAAAAAAATTTAATTGAATCAACTAAAATTTTTTGCTAGTTTTAAAAAATTTAATTGAAATTTGTTAATCAAAAAATTTAAATGAATCAACTAAAAAATTGTTTAGTTTTTTCCCTGAAAATTTGTTCTGTATAGTTTTGCAAACTTTACTAATCATCACTGTAGTCGCTATACTGCAAACAACAAACTAAATTGATATGAAATAATAAAATGATCTAACTTGTACAAGTACAGATAAAGCTGCATACACAATTTAAACTAAGTTTAAATAATTTACAATCCAATAACATTTTCTAATGATCGTACGTGTAAGTATGCACAATTTCAAGTGCGAGTACGTGTTAAAGGGTTAAAACAAAATCTACGCCAAAGATAAAGCTACAAACTGGGTTTCTTTCACCTCGAGCCGGTAAATTAACATTAGTAGAGAAAAAAATATCTGCATGCTTCCTACTACAATACACAACAAAGTTTTTGTTTTTACATATTTTGTGTGAATTTCTTTTTTAATTAAACGTTGATGTCAAAATTGTTTACAAAGAAATACAAGTTGTCGTTGATAAAAAAAATATATAAATAGATAAACAACGTCTACGAGTAAATATAATGATATATAATATTCCTAGAACCATCTATCACAGACAATATTGATTAATTAAAATAGTTTTTCACATTAATCATAACTGTACGGAAAAAAATAATAAAAATATTTGCATAATAGTAATATTTACAACGTCCACAAATTAAAATCAAAAAAATACTTCCTCATTAAAAAAAGAAGTGCTTGAGTTTACAAAATAAAGAAATTAATTTTGTGAAATAAATTATAACGTCATCTATTACTGAGGGGGCAGGGGTAGTGTTTTCAGGTCATTGTCAGTAGTTTATTTGCATCTAGTTTTAGCCGCACTTTATTATTTCCCCGCTGGATGTGGGTTTATTTACACTAGTTTTCCTTTTATTACATGTGGAGCAAGAATATTAAAATAATAAAACTTATTTTTTTTTTTTTTTGGGAACTAAAGTGTAAACAATCAAGTGATTGTGTTTGGCTTATCTTCCCAGTTGTAGACAGCAACAAAAAAAAATCCATATATAATAAAAATAAACCATTAAACTTTTAATTGTTTTATTGTATAATTATGTTGTTAACATACGATTGAATTGTTTAGGGCTCAATTAACGAGATAAAACTAACAAAAAGTCTCTATTAGTGTAGTGCATATAAATTGTTTGGAAATTCATCATTTAAAATCACTTAAATACCTTAATAATTTTCAAGTATCAAAGCAAAGGGGGTTTCAACGAGAACTTTAAAAATAAAACAAAAAATTTCTATGAAAATAATTTGAATGTTTATTGTATTGGAAGAAGAAAGGTTTGATAATTATAAATGAAAATTCAAAAATGATGAAAATCAAAGTAAAGGGAGTAAAACAAAGAATTTATATAAAAATAATTTGAATGTTAATTGTATTGGAAGAAGAAAGGTTTGATAATTATAAATGATATTATAATTATAGTCATCATTAATAATTCTTTAAAATTTCAATTTGTATTAAGATGATTGACTAGTAATTTTACTTGTTTTAAATAAATATTTTTCAGATTTGTCATACTGAACAAAAAAAATGCTTAGTTGGAATTACTTTGTTGTCGTAATTTTCTTTTATTAACTGACTTTCTGTAGTTTGAAACGGGGAAAAAACCTATTCATATAATGATCATAAATTTGGTCATCACAATGAATATATATTTTTTTGTGCATAAATTATGCTGTAACTTTTCAAAGAAATTCCGGAGATTTGGAAAAAAATGTTCTTGGGATCCTAAAATAGATATTAACAATTTAAAGACCTGTTCATATAACAATTAATTTAAAAATTAAACCATAAAATAAAATTCTCACAAAATTGTTGAAATCTGTAATTGTTTTCTATAAAACTCAAACCAATATCAAGATCATTTTGGGAAATTTCTTATCTGATACTACTACTAATACTTGTTATACTAGTTAGTATATCTTATAATGTTGCATTTGCTTGTTCTCTTATCTACAAGATACAGCAATTTGTTAAATGTATATTCTCTTTTGAATTCACCGTAATCAGGTTTTAGTTTTTATTTCTATTCATAAATTTGTGAGTGAGTATTTTAACTAACAGCAACATAAAATGCGTTGAGTTTTTTAAACTCAATTTTTTTCTTAAGTGGTAATTAAAAAGAGTGATCTTTAAAGCGGATATTTGAGTTTAGTTTAACATATGTTTATAGACTCATAGAAAAATATTGGTCAAATATTTTTTTTTTTTTTTTATATATAATATATTTATTCAAAATTTAGTTAACAAGAATTTTAAGTTGGTCTCAGCGTCACTTGGTCATAGTTGAGACGAGTTGGCAAAATAAATATTACAATGAATTCTTCTTAAGATTATTACAATTTAAAAATATATATAAAAAAGGGAATAGATTATATGTATTTATATAAAATATGAATATATTTGGAAATATTATATTCATAGTAAAATTGTTGAAACGTTGTTACGTTTGTAATTTCCAAATAATGTAATTTCCAAATAATGTAAAGCTCACTATGGTTGGTTAAATTAAAAGGTGAATTTTTAATTTTCCCAGTGTTGTGATTTATTTACATATATTAAAATTTTTATAACAACCCCTTAAAATTTTTAAAAGAAACAGTTATAATGAAATATAAGCTTCAATTTAATAAGCACTTATTACAACATATGTATAACCGATTTGTTATTAACCGTTTCATTTCCGATACCTCTTTTGGATTTGTTCAACACCAAAGTATACCAATCGATGCAAAATCACTTCTAAGTCGACTTAATGATGTCCGTCCGTCCGTCTGGCTCGCTGTGCATGTAAAGCTTGTGCGCAGAGTACAAGTCGAAGTTTTGAAGATATTTCGATAAAATTTGGTATGTGATATTTTTTCGGCTCAAGGATGGATGGGATTGAAACTGGTGGAAATCGCTCCATTATTTCACCTAGCCCCCATACAAATGTCCTCCCGAAATTGGGGTTTGACGACCATAAATTAGTGGTAAATGAAGCTAAATCACAACTACAAATTTTGTAAAGATCGGTCCATAATTGATCGTGGCTCCTATATAAACCCCTCTGCCGAAATTCACTTTAAAGTGCATAAGTCTCTTGAAAATGTCAGTATCCAAATAATATTGAACAAAAATATGTTTCGTATACATACAAATAATATTTTGGCATTTTATGATGATCGGTCCATAATTAGTCAAAACTACTATATAAGACTCTCTACGTAACTCCGTAACTGCGTGTTTATATAGAGATAAGGTTTAACGTACATAATATTTATATTCAAAGAAGTCATGGTACTATATTTTTGAATGATCTGCCCATAATAGCTAATATCTTCCATATAGCTCCCATTTATGAAAAACTGTTTTATAGATATACTGAGTGTAGTGTATTATATGGTTGGACTTCACCGACTATGCATCCTATAAATTATGGGAGCCAGGTGAAATAAAGGGCCGATTTCTACCTGTTTCAATTCCATCCGACCGAAAAAATATAACGTACCAAATTTTATTGAAATATATTTATAATTGCGACCTGTACTCTGCGCACAAGCTTTACATGGACAGTCAGCCAGATAGACGGACGGACTGACATCGTTAAATTGACTCAGGAAGTGATTATGAGGCGATAATTTAAAGTGGGTGTTGGACCAATATTTGTGGGCGTTACGAACATCAGCACAAATCCAATATAGGGTAGGGTATAAATATGGCTGATATAAAAGCCACATCTTGTTTTTGTTTATGAGCTGTGTTACGGAATAAAATTCATTCAATCTTAAAAAATATTTTTTGCTTTTTAAGCGCATTTTAAGGCGAAGCTAAACCTCAACTTGCATATATGTATATGCATTAGGAGTATTTTAATTCGCCTATTTCCATTTACTATTGAGAATCTTAGCAAATATTGGAATATATTTCTTATTTAGTTCTTAAGGGTTTATAATATCATTAACAGTACTATTTGGAAGCTTAAGCTTTTTTGAAATTTTCACATTCGGAAGGCCCGATTTTCGATAACTTTTTTCAGCATTGCTACCGGTATCTCTCATATTATTCAAGAAATGCTGTCAGTTGACCCGTTCGAAACGTTTAAAAGGTATTTGTAATGCTAATTCGAATTCTTTCGATATTTTGATTATAACTGTAATTTTTTCAAGGTAATAATAAAATTTACAAAAATAACAATAAATAAAATAATAATATCTATATTATTATATTACAATTATTATAATACAATATATAAAATAAGCGTAACTTTGTTTTACCGAAAATGGTGATTGCAGTTATTTCGGTATCAGTTCGGTATTCTAGCATTAACGTTAATTGAGCTAAGAGGCTTTTTTTTGGTGTAACGGAAATAAATTATGTATTTGCTCTATGTAGAAAAATATCCAGGAGTAAGTGGGCAATATCTGTTAAACTAAATACAAATACAAGTACAAAACATTAACTTTTCATAACATCCGGACTTGCAATTCATATCCATTCCTTTAAATTTTCATAGCATAAAAAATGGTGTATTTTTGCCCAATAAAATAAAGATTTTTTTTTATCGATTTATGATAAAAACTATAAATCTAAAGTATTATGTTTATGCATGTTCTTTCTGGTCGTTTTGACTTGTAAAGCTCTAATTTTACAAACATTATCAGTTTAATAGAACCCATACTATACTTTCACCAACAACGACACCAAGAACCACCAAAAATATATTATCGTTGTTATCGCACAATATTATTTAAGCGAAAATGTTGTGTCATAAAAAGAAACTTTTCCCTTTAATAAAATGAATAGATTATTTGCAAGTATAAAAAAATGTTTCGTGTATTTTTTTATTCGTCTTCTACTTCTACTTAAACTCTTAAACAAATAACGCTTGAAATCATGCAGAATTTTGTTGCTCTAATACTCGTATATCGTGTTGCTGCTGTTGCTATTACTACATAGTCGCAGTTTGGCTTATCGCATTGCCCATTACATGCTAAAATGTCTTCTAAAGCTAAAGTGATGATGATAATAATAAAAAAAAAGACAAAATATACAGCTAAAAGAAAAATCAAGAAAAAATATTGAAGAAAAGTTCAAGGAAATCTAAACGAAATATAAACAAGAAAATAAGTTTGCAGGAGCAAAAAATCAAACGGCGACAAGGAAATGTATTGAACGTTTATTATCGACTCTTTAAGTATTTCCTATAAAAAACAAAACGAGAAAGTGTGATGGCACAAAAATTGCTAGTGATTTTATTTAAAATGCCTAGAATTAAATGCATTACGAAACTGTTGCTAGAAATGACAAGTGTTAAATAACATTGAAATGCTTATACTCGTATGCAATACAATTTCATTAAATTTTATATGCTTTTACTTTTACACCGTATATTTGTTTTTATTTAAATATTTATAGTGTTTGGTCTCAACTCATTAATCATTTACATTTACATGTACATTTACATATACATACACTTTCATATTCGCACACTTTTCATATGGATATGTGCATAAATGAATTACAAATATATGTCTACTTTTTGATGACAATCATACACGAATTAATTATCTTTAATAAAACAAGACATTTAAAAAAATGACTTTAAATAATGCCAGGATTTTGTACAATTTGTGTGTTTGTTAATAAATACCAGTGTATGTATATGAATGTGTACATTAATGTCTATTAAAACAAAATTACCAACAACGTAAATTTCATCATGCAAACTATGACGTTGCTGTGTAAATTGATACAGAATAAAAAAAAGTACAAAATGAGTAGTAAATCATTGGCGGGGTTTTTAGAATTTAAGCGTAGGGTTTTTTTAATATGACTTACAAATACTTACTCGTAGGTAGAAAATCTAAAAATGATTCAGGTTTAATCAAACACGTCATTGAATTGTATTAGATTTTATTTGATATTATCTAATAATTATATGTCAGATATAGTTGTTTGAAATGTACTTCACTGTACTTCATTAATAAGTCGATAAAATGATGCAGTTACAGCTGTCTATCAAATCTAAAAACATTTCAAACCGTCGTCAATTTGAATTAGTTCTCATATAAATTTAATATTTGAAGCGTAACTGAATCTAAGCTATGTTTCGATAATTTTATCTCTAAATATACTCCTAAGTTTTAGTTGTTAAAACATAACATTTTAATTTTACGATTCGCATGATTGTAGAAATGATTTATATGATTGCAGTTATTATGTGTACGTTACTGGCAAACATGTTCATGATGAATCATAATCATATATATGATTGATATAATCATACGAATTCTAACTTATGGTTGAGTTAGTAAAAATGGGACATTACAGGTGAGAAAAACGTGTTTAATATGCTTTTGCCTAAAATAAATTGGGACATGGAGAAGAACAAGTAGATTTGATAGGAGGGGAGGTCCTTTCGCTGTTCAGAATTGGATCTTTAGATAGTATGATTTATCGGCATTGTTAACATTATTTGAAAGCCATTTTAAAACTGCTTCAAAGAAATTCAGACACATTAATGCAAATGGCCAACGTTCCGGAATTATAAATGCACGAAAGCTTCAGACATACAATTTGTGTAAAATGTAAATGTAAAAACTTTTCAGAGATTCATTTATAAAATATCGAAAATAAAACGTATTTTGCTTTGTTAACTCTTAGAGCTTAAAATAATTCTATATGTTTATTTAAAACTCCATATGAATATCCCTAATTAACAGGATAATGAATTCCAATGCGAATTTCTACCCCATTATCATCATCATGCCCAACACATCTCTGCTTTTTGGCAAAATTACAAATAATTTGCACACAAATGAAAAGGAAACAAGCAAAAATGAGAGAGCGAGTTTTGTTTTCAGTTCGATGTTCAACAACAAACTTAACGGAAGTTATTTAGACTTCGCGAACTTTTAACGTCCGCCAACATTACAATGCGTTCAACAATTTTCACCGTGACACTAAGTGTGCTAATAACTTGGTCTTGTGAACAGAAGCAGGTACAAGAGCAGGAACCACAGAAACATCATAATTTATCAATTATGCTAAAAGCCATCGACTCGGATATGCCATTATCTTTGCAAAATTCTATTGCCGCTTGTTGCAGTATAATACGTGAGTATTTTGCAACAAGTACAGGCAGTTTCATGGTCAGCACATACGTACAGGAATTGCATTTAAAAAAATATATAAAGGATTTTTTGAATAATGTTTTACTTAATTTAACCATGATAAAAGTGGAAATTGAGAGTAACAGTTCTAAAGTACGTCACCTAACATTGAATCGTAAATACAATCTAATTGTAGTGGATGACTTCGAAGCATTGAGGTAAAACAAAACTTAACTGTTTGTATAGAAGAAAAAAATCAATCAATTTTGTTTTCTATGCAGACTATTAGATCCGGCCAATTTTACTAGAAATTATGATTTACAGGAACATTATCTAGTGTATTTAATGCATGGCTCAAGATTTGACAATCTTTATACTGTACTTAATAAAATGTTTGGATATTTCTGGCAAAACTCCATTATAAATGTTTCACTGATTACAGTTTACAAAAATTATGTTGTCGACGTATTTACATACTTTCCCTTTGATAACTATTTAACCTGTAAGATGCCTTTCTTAAAGCAAATAAATTATTATGACGGCTCTTGGTCAAAGTCTATTGCTTTACATATATTTCCGCCAAAAATTACCGATTTACAAAGATGTGCTTTAAACGTGGCTGTATGGAATACTCCACCATATTTCAGTTATTTAAAAGGTGATGACGGTTATTATGAAATTGATTATTTTGAGGCAGAATTGCTGAAAGTCTTGTCAGATAAATTAAATTTCTCCTTAAATTTACAAGAGCCACCCAATAATGAGCAGAGAGGAAAGGTTTTACCAGACGGTACTATAACGGGGGCAATGAAAATGGTAAGACATTGTTGTTGATAAATATATGAAATTAATTGTTGGTTGATGAAAGGCAAATTTTTTTAGGGAAAAAATAATGTACACAGATTTTTAGGTTCAATGTTTTTACATGAGAGTACATAGATCAATAGCTTTTTAATTTCTAGTGAAATTTCCAAAGACTCTAAACATGACCACTTTAAATTTACTCCAAATTTATAAAGTGGACTTTCATTATTTTTTTAATAAGGGATATTGCTGAAAATACTACGGTATGTTTTAATTATATATTTTGTTGATTCGTTTTTCAAAATATTTGTCTTTTGTAATTTTAAAGGTTTGACAATATAAAAAACGACCTTGCTCAAAATTGTGTTCACAATCAGATAGTCTTTGTCATACAATATACAATATACAACAATTCTTGTAAATTGAACAAGTTTATTTTAACAAACTTTTAGCATCAGTTTTAATTTCTTTAATATGACTTAACGAATTTTCAGCTAATTAACTAATGCCATGCCCGACCATATACCCTACACCTAACTATTATGGACCGATCATACAAATGACTTCTGTGCATTTAAATATATTTTGTATTAAATTTAATCTAGTGTTTACATACTTCTAAAAGATTTATACATGTTAAAGTGTGAGCTTTGACTAATTATGGACCGATCGTTATAAAATTAGATGTCATGATATTTGTATATGTGAAATACATTTGTGTTGAATTTTCTTTGGATACCAAAATTTGTGAGAAATATATGGGCCTTATGGGCCGATCATCACAAATTTTTTCCGAATTATTTGTGTACATATGAAACATGTTTGTGTTTAATGTTTTTTGTATACCAATATTTTTAAGAGATTTAAAGTTATTTTCGGCACTGGTCTATATATGGGAGCTATGTTCAATTATGGACCGATATATACAAAACTTGTAAATGTGATTTGGCTTCATATACGAGTATAACTTAATTTTAGTAATATTTATTTGAATGTGTGCATAATTCAAACATTAATGTTCGATAAATCTCTATTTCGTGAGGACATTTGTATGGGAACCAGATGAAATAATGGATTAATTCCAATCCGAAAGAGTATCTGTATCAAATTTTATGGAAATATCTTCAAAATTGTGACCTGTACATAAGGTTTACATGCACAGCCAGCCAGACGGACGGACGTCGTTAAGTCGATTTGAAAATTGATTCTTAGTCGATTGGTTAATTTTGAGGTGGGTGTTGGAGTATTATTTATGGACTTTACAAACATCTTCACAAATTCAATACACCCATCCCAGTATGGTGGTGTAGGGAATAAGTTATATTCAAACTATATTAAAGCTGGCTTAAAAAATTTTTAAACTTGGTTAAGTATTAGAGTACGAGTATGTACGATGTCTGATCAAAAAATAACCGCTATTTTCAAATTTCGTGAGTTACGTATGTTCGATTTATGTTGGTACACATGTCTGTTATCTATGTTGGTGATATCAGCCATTTTGGATTGTCAGTTTGTTTTTGACAGATAAAAAGGTTAGTCGCGTTTTGGCGTGCTCTTCGATTTTTTACTATTCGAAAAAATGGATCAAAGAAACAGTATTAAGTTTTGTGTAAAAAATTAAATTAAATGCGCAAGTTCGTTTGAAATGTTGACTGTGGCGTTTGGCGAGTCTACTATGAGCAGAACACAAGTTCAATTGTGGTATAATCGGTTTAAGGAAGGCCGAGAAGATGGCAATGACGATGCTCGTCCTGGTCGCCCGATCACGTCAACAACCGATGAAAACATTGAAGCACTGAATAAAATGGTTTTGGATAATCGTCTAATCACTATCAGAGAGGTTGCTGATGATGTTGGCATATCGTTCGGTTCACGCCAAGCAATTTTTACGGATGTTTCAGGCATGAAACGTAGGGCAGCGAAGATTGTTCCAAAATGGTTAAGTTTTGAGCAAATACAACGTCGCATGGACATCGCTCAGGAGCTGATGAACATCGTCAACGACGATTCACATTTTCTCAAAAAGGTCATAACTGGTGACGAATCATGGGTGTATAGCTATGACATTGAAACCAAAGCCCAATCATCCCACGTCAAGTTCGGTCAAATGTGAAGGTTTTCTTCGACGACGGCAATGGCGTGGTGCATCATGAATTCTTGTCACAAGGTCGTAATGTCAATAAGGAATACAAACTTGAAGTTATGCGTCGTTTACGCGAAGAAACGCACAGAATTGTGGAAAAACCAATCATGAATTTTGCACCATGATAACGCACCAGCTCACACATCGATGCTTGTGCGTGAGTTTTTGGCCAAAAACAAAATCATTATCACGCCTCAACCACCGTATTTACCAGACTTGGTCGCCGCTGACTTTTTCCTCTTCCCAAAACTGAAGACACCGATAAAAGGAAAACGTTTTGCTACGATTGAGGAGATAAAAGAAAAATCGAAACAGGTGCTGTTGGCGATACCAAAAAGCGCGTTTCAGAAATGTTTCGAGGATTGAAAAAAACGCTGGCATAAGTCTATTATATCTGAGAGGGACAAGATAGTTATTGATGAATAAATAAATACTTTTTGAAAAATCTAAAATAACGGTTATTTTTTGATCAGACCTCGTATACATATATAATATTTACATTTGAATTTTTTATAATTTAAATATGAAACGAAAGTAAAAAATGAATAGGTAAACTTAGATTAAGAGAGGTTTAATATAGTTTTACTTATTTTTTCCAAGTAATTTGTGTAACTTGCAGTTTAGAATGAAAGCTAAAGGTTAAACTTAGCTTTTGCATTCGCCAAACTAAGATTAAATCAAAGTAAAATAAGTTTGAGGCTCATTATCTTAACAGTTTTAAAACCACTTAATGACATATCAGCATCTGGAGACATTTTACTTTTGCTTACGGGAAAACTTTACTTACATCCCTAATGTATATGTCTATATAAAAATTAAAACAAACCTCGAGCTAAGAAATTTTGTCAGCATGAGAGTGTATTGTTCAATTCAATAATAGTACATCTAAACTGTTTCAAGCTGAAAATACAATTTAAAATTCAGAAAGCAAATTAAGAAATCTAAATAATGTTGGGAAATAACAAATTGAAATTGAGAAATAAAAAAAAAATCTAATTTAATTTGTAATTCAAACTAGTGTTATTTATGTATTTTATAAGTAAACAAATATTTTAAAAATTTCATACAAATTTTTAATTTCTCAATTACATTTTTCATTTTCTCAATATCACTTTGAATTTTTCTATATAAATATCGATTTCTCAATTTCAATTTGTATATTCTCAAAATTAATTTACATTTCTTAATTTCAATTTGGTTTTTCTCAATATTAATTTGGATTTCTTAATTTTAATTTGTTTTTTTTTTCAATATTAATTTGCTTTTCAGAATTTAAAGAAAATCATACAGAATCATACATATATTTTCTTCCTTAGCTTCACGATCATACAGCCGATCTAAGTTTGGGTTCATTTCGCTACACCCTGGAACGTTCTGATGTATTAACAGCAGCATTACCGTACTATCAAACTTATCAGGTATATGGTATCCTCACAACATCACAACTCTATACATCATTGGAAATTTTAGTGTATCCCTATGATAAACTAACCTGGATTTGTTTATTTTTAAGTGTTCAATTGGGTTTCATTATTGCATCTACAATAGATTTCTTTTATGATAAGTCTCTACTAATACAAATAGCAATAGGATTTCCACGCATAAAAACGCCTTTAATGAATATTATTCGATTATTTATGGGTCAACCGCTAATACAAATTCCCGAACCTCATTTTTCACGCTTTATTATTATTTTCTGGCATTTATATGGCCTTCTACTACGTACCGCCTATCAGTCATTATTATTTCAATTACTCAAACTAAATTTATACCATGAGCCGCCTCAAACGCTAACAGATCTTATTAATAAGGGTTGTATTTTAGTTATGACTGAGACTACATATGATTCAGTTTACACGGTGCCGCGTATAGAAATGGGTTTTATTGATGTTATAAAACTTAAAAATACTTCCGAACAAAGTTCGTTTTTCTTCATTGAATACGATAAAAAATTACGTTGCTTAGCTTCAGTTTCTCCCAAAGATTATGTAACCTATCACTCCATTACTAAACAGAAAAGAGGCCTGTTTTACGTTTTACCAGAAACTATTTTTACTCAGCATATAACAATGTATTTCTCAAAACACTCCTATTTAATAAATCGATTCAATGAATTATTCATGAATCTGCGCAGCATGGGTCTTATAGATTTTTGGGCACAAAAAAGTTTGGATACCGAATTTTTGCGTAATTCTCACAATAGCATGTTTAAACCTATAAATGTCATTGACATTGAGGGAATTTTAATTATTTATAGTGTTTTAACTTTAATAAGTATTGTTGTATTTTTCTTAGAGATTTTAATTTTCAAAATAAAACAAGTAAGAAAATATAGTCGGTCAAGCCCGACCATATAATACCCTACACCCAGTATATATATAAAACAGTTTTTCAGAAATGGACGTTATATGGGAGATATAACATATTGTGGACCGATCATTCAAAAATTTAGTGTCATGATGTCTGTGAATATAAATATTATGTACGTTAAGCTTTATCTCTATATAAATACTTTTAAAAGATTTATGGAGCTTCAATTGAATTATGGAGAGGGTCTTATGTGGGAGTTTCGAAAAATTATAGACCGACCATTATAAAATTAGGTGTCGATATTTCTGTATATAAGAAACTTATTTGTGTCAAATTTTATTTGGATACCAACATTTTTTTTTAGAAATTTATGATCGTTGAAGTTAATTTCGAAAGTGGGCCTTATATGGGAGCTACGACTAATTATGGACCGATCATAATAAAATTCTACCATATTATTTGTATACATATGAAATATATTTTGGTTCAATATTATTTGGATACCAACATTTTTGAGAGAGTTATGCTCTTTAAAGAGATTTTCGGAAGTGGGCCTTATATGGGAGCTACGAGTAATTATAGACCGATCTGCACAAAATTTGTAGATGTGATTTGGCTTCATTTACCACTCATGTTTTTTAAACTTGTTTGGATACTCCCCACTGTGGTGGTGTAGGGTATAAACACTAGTATTTTGTGGACACTATGAATTTCTTCAGTAAATAGTTGATACAATGTATAGGTATATATAATTCATAAGTGTAATGAAATAAATAAAATTTAATAAAATTGTTATAAATTGATAAGAAAAAACTAAAATCTTTTTCATTTTAATATTCTTAACTTTTTTTTCCTACATACCTACATATTTATAAATTTGTTTAAATAATTATTTAAACTAAAGGATTTAAATTACATATGTCATATGTTAAAAAATTAATTTAAAATATGTACATACATATGTATGTGTTTGAAAACTAGATTTAAAATAGTAAACAATTGTCTTGTTGAATATGGAATTTTCCCTGCATGCAATACGGATACAAATTAAAAAACAATCGTGAGTTATAAGAAATTCGTGTTTTTAGTTGACATCACCGGTCATTTAAAAAATCAATGGCCGCAGTATTAGCACTTGTAAAATTAATATACTTTATTTACATATGGCAGCTTTGATTTTCCGGACAAATCGTTCGAAATGGGTGAATCGTGTTGCAAAATTTTCTCAGTAAAAAAATTTTTGTTCGGAATAAGTGGATGAATCCAATTTTTTTTCTTAATGAAAAATTGTTGAGCTTTTAATATTTATTATTAGATAAATTTTATTAGGCTTGAGTTAATTTTAGTTAATAATTCTAAGAATAGCATTGTAAAGTAATATTTTTTAGACAATTGATACATTGGAATGCATTTTCTACCCTGCTAAGGGCATCATCAGCAATGTTCAATGTCCAAGATTTACTTGTAAACATCATCTATTTAAGTCATTGCTTTACAATGTTATTCTTTGAATTATTAATTAAAATAAACTCAAGCCAAATAAAATTTCTCTATTCAAGAATGATAATTATTTTACTTTACTTTTACAGGGGCATGGGTTTAAGAATTATGTTTCTGCAAACAATATTAATATCATGCTCTGTGAGTGAATGGGTTTTCCATAAAGGTATATTAGAATGAAGTTATACATTGTGTAGTAAATCCAGTAGCAAAAATAAAAATTTAATATTTATGTAACGAAGACTGCAATTGTATACTTTTAAACCACGAATTAATACTAACTTATTTACAGTGTGGAGCACAAATAAGCACATGTTAGCACTTTATATATAAAAATAAAACAAATAAAGAAAATTAGAAAATTTATTTTGTTGTATATTTTATGTTTAATATTTAACAAAATAATATATAAAGAAAAAATATAAACGAAATTGAATAACCTGTATGTATTTAATCTTGCACGATGCAAAAACTTTGGAGAATTGTAGCATTTAGTCCAAAGTCTGTTATTTCGTAACACTATTTACCAGTTTTCAGTTTGTACCCGCTGCTAAAGCCCGTTCAAATGAGTTGGAGGTAATCGGTATTGTCCCAACTGTCCTTTTAAGATTAACCACAAATTCTCAATCAGTTTGAATTCCGGAATTTTTGCTAGCTACTGCATTAAAATAAAATGCTGCACGCTAAGCCATTCTTCAAAGATTTTAAAGTGTGCTTTTGGTCACCATCCGGCTGAAAAGTAACACTCTTATCTACAAAATCGGTAAGATGAGTGTCAAAAATACGCAGCTAGTCTTCTTTTCTCATCATGCCTGCAATTCTTCGCAGTGGTCCGAGGTGCCATCATATAAAGGAAACCCATACGATGAAATGCTTCATCGTTCCCTTAAAATCGTGTCGTTGAATTCTGTGTGCTTTTTGGTGCCAGCAATTGCTTACCTTCGTATTAAAAACGATTAAATTCTTGATTCGCCTGACCAGATTATACATTCTGGTCCAATTTCTGTGCTCTTTTGCAGATATTTTTTATTTGCTGAAAATTGTTATTTTCCATTTTGTATTATAACTAAATTATTTTGTTCACTCATAACCTAAAATAAATAACTAAAAACATTTTTAAATTTTCTTCACTATTACTAGGGTGCAAGACTCCAACATGTAGTCATTATGGCTTCCGACTGTATATTAAAGAAAAGCTAAAATATAAATTAAAATGAATTTCCTCTTATACAAATCAGTGTTTTTGTTCTAATGAATTGCCCCTGCTAAGAACACTTATTTTAAATTGTTAAGCCAGCTAGTTTAAACTTTCGATTAAAAACAAATCAATTGACCGAAGTTAAATTATAGTAAATATCCGTTCTCAATATTGACAACATACTTAGATTTTTCGCTTTCAGCTGTTATTCTGAACTTAATGTAATTAATATTAAATATGTCATATCAGCTACGAAAATCATAGTTATTTTATTTAAATTGTTCTATGGAATATTTAGTTTTTTTAATACAGTGTTATAAATTTGTTCAATGATTTATGATTGTAAGAAATTTTCTTATAATAATTATAATATTAATGACATTTTCTTACTACAACATTTCCAATTGTATTTCAGAAGTTTCTAATTGTTTTTCAGAAATTTGCCTTTATTTTTTTTAGAAATTTTGAATTGTCTTTTAGTAACCATAACATTAGAAAATGTCAAAAAAGCTTTGAGAATTACATCTTTCTACAAGTCTCAAAAATGTTGCTTTACAAAATATTCCGAATTTATTGAAAATCTATTAATGTTGTATGATAGAAACCCTAGTATAATTCTTGGTGATGCAAATATTGATATATTACAAAATTTGCTATTGTCTGATCTGAAAAATTTGTTAATAACATTTAGTTACCAAAATTGCCACACTTTGATAACACGACCTATGTCTGGCACTTGTATTGATCATGTCTATAGTAATATATCGAATAACAATATTATAGATATTATTGCCTGTGATTTGACAGATCATCATATAATATCATGCAAGGTTAGAACACAAACTCCGAGAAGTCGCGAGTATATTAAATTCATAAAAAAAAATTGTAATTATGAACTTGCCAAGATAAAATTAAGTAATTTTCTAGAAACTTATCAAGAAACAGGAAATCCGTCCGAAGATACATCTCAAATTTTTAGTATTATTTCAAAAGCGGCTAAAGATTCTACCACACAAAAAATTGAAAAAAAGTGGCTTCGAAATGAAATTACTCCTTGGATGAATCAAAATCTGCAAAATTTAATTGAATATAAAAATAAATTATTAAAATTGCGAAGAAAACGAAAATATAATGTCGATAGCAGATTGATGAGGATTAGCACAATCATTAGAAGAGCGACTAGAGAATGTTTAAACAATTTTTATTATAATAACTTATGCCAAATGCAACAAGAACCTAAAAAGTGTTCGAAATTCCTGAATGATAATCTTGGTCGAAATATTAAAAGTGAAATAAATATTAAAGATGAAAATGGAGACCTAATAGCTAATGATAAAAAGAGTAACGTTTTCAACAAATATTTTATTGAATCTTCAACAACTTTAAAAGACCAAATTGAAATTTTACCTGGTGACTCTTTCAACAATTTCCGTACTCTAAATATATGTCAGAGTATATTTAGTTTCTCAAACTCAACTTGTGCAAAAATAAGTGAAATTATTTCCAATCTTGAAATTAATAAGAGCTGCGGGCATGATGAAATTTCCTCTAAAATGTTATTCAAAGTTAATAATCTTATTGCACCGTATCTTTTAAAAGTTTTCAATCGCATAATTGATACATCTTTATACCCTAATGTACTGAAAATAGCAAAAATTGTGCCTATACCAAAAGAAAATAATGCTACACTAATAGAAAAATTTAGACCTATAGCTTTGTTACCTACAATTGATAAACTATTTGAAAAAATAATACATGAACAATTGTCGTTGTATTTGGAAGAAAATAATCTACTGTTCAAGTATCAATATGGTTTCAAAAAAGGAAGTGGCACAGAAGAAGCTGTGATTAATGTAATAAATGGCATCTGCGAAGGTTTAGATAATGGATTTAATGGCATGGCTGGTATTTTTTATGATTTGACGAAAGCGTTTGTTCTTGTTGATCATCAAATATTGATTGAAAAACTAAGCTTTTATGGTTTTAATCAAAGTTCATGTTTGTTGATTAAAAGTTATTTAGAAAAAAGGCAACAATTTGTTGAAATAATGGAGCTGCCCGAGCACTATCAATTCTGGAGTTCCTCAGTAAAGTGTTCTGGGACCTTTGTTGTTTTTAATCTATCTAAATGATATGCAAAACTTGCCTATGTTTGGAAAGCTAACAATATTTGCTGATGATATAAATCTTCTGCATGAAACTGTCTTAAAAACTCAAATGGAATATGATGCAGCTATAATTGTGGAGTACATGAGAATCAATAAATTGATCATCAATGCTCAAAAAACTAAACTAATAAGATTTAGACCTTTCTTAGTAAATGGACAAAATTTCAACATATATGTGGATGGAAATCAAATCATTGAAAACCAATCAACAAAATTTCTTGGAATGCACTTACAAAATAATCTTTCTTGGGATATTCATATTCAAAACCTGAAATCAGAAGTAGTATCTGCATCTGGTTTACTTTATAAGTTTAAAAATAAATTTAATACGAGTACTAAACTCATTATATATCAGTCATTGATAGAAAGTCACTTAAATTACTTACCAAATATATATGCTTATAAGAAAAGCAGTGAACTAAAATCCTTCTCAAAATCTGTTTTTAACTTGCCCTTACATTTTCCAACATTAACCTTGTATAAAGAAATATCTAAGACAATTCTTCCAGTGTATGGATTATATAAAATGCGCCTATTTACATAAGTTTTCAAGATCTTAAATAATATCGGTTATCACAACATATCTTTCTCGAGGAATCAAACATTATATAATACAAGAAACAATTCTAAACTTAGAGTGGTTAGATGTCGTCCAGAAACTACAAAACAGCGGATCGAATATGCGGGTACTGTGGAGTTTAACAATCTTCCGGAAAATTTTAAAAATATACAAAGAATTTCAATATTTAAAAAAACTATAAAACAATTTTTACTTAAAAACTTAGAAATGCTTCTAGTATTCGTCTCAACTATGTCCGAGTGACGCTGAGACCAACTTAAAATTGTTCTTAACTATATATTAAAAACAATATATATTTAAATTCTATTTTAGAAGCTTCTAATTAAATATCAAAAATTTCTGAAATTAATTGTGTTTTAGAAATATCCAATTTTAATTCAGAGTTTTCTAATTGAATTGTATTTCAGAAATTTCTAATAGAAATGCAGATTATATTTTCTGAAATATACATACATTAATAGAAATTTCTGAAATATTTGCAATCGGGAATTTCTCAAATACAATAAAGGTAGATTCACCCATTCGTTCTGAACTAAATATTTGCTCGCACAAAGTTTTTTTTTTATATAAAGTTTGACGTCTCTATTTTTGAGAGGGAGAGAAAATATTTTTTACGAACAACTTTCAGCTTGAATTCGTTTAATTTTATATTTTGTCTGGACAAAAATGAACTGCAGATGTCAGCTTCAGATATTGGTAACATTGTTTGTATACAAAATTGTTAGCAAATTTTTCTAATAATTTTTCTAATATTTTATCGTATTATTACATTTATTATTTCATTTGTTTCGCAATCAACTTTTTTATTCTTTTTTAAAATTAAATATTTCTATCTAAATATCAAATTCACTCTTCAATTTTGGGTTTTTTCTAAAAATTTAAAAGTGTTGAGTAAATCATCCTTCTTTTTTGTTTTCTTTTAAGGAGAGATTTCATCAGATCACTTTTTGATAACTTTTTGAGCATAAATAAAAGGGCAACATTAACAGAGATTCATATTACTGCGACAAAGAGCTTTGTCTGCTGCTTTAACCGGATTTAAAATGACAACTATTTGTTTATGAAAACAAATTCTTTATCTCTTGAGTTTTAACCCTTCTTGCATAATGATGGAAATTTCCATCATAACATTGAATGCCTTCTTTTATTTCTAGTTAGTACTAAGTCAATGATCTAACATTGCATGATGATGGAAATTTCCATAATATTGTATTTTCCTAAATATTACCATATTAAGATTCATCATCATACTAAAATTTTTTTTTTACCATTTTAAATATGAATTATATCACCTTGATCTATTTCACCAATAAAGAAAAAATCATGCAAAGAAGGTTTATATCTATTAAAGCTTTTTATATAGGAATTTCCAAATTCCAAAATAGTGCTTTCGAGTTTGGCAATAAAAAATTAATTTTAATTCTTTCACCTTTATTTCTTCGGCAAACGTTTTAAAATTTAAATTTTTGTTAATGACTTTGTAAACTAATACTAGAGTTCGGGATTTCGCGATTGGCATCCCTAATATGGCAGCTTTGACTTTCCAGAAAAAAGTTCGAAATGGGTGTGAATCGTGCTGCAAAAAATTCTCAGTAAAATTTTTTTTCTCCGGACGTAACAAATGAATAAATCCACCTTAAAAAAGGTTTGAAATACGATTAGAAATTTCTAAAATTCATATGGAGATTTCTAAAATATAATTAGAATTTTCTAAAATATATTTACAAAATTCTAAAACTTTTATTGGAAATGATGTAGTATTCACATTGTCTTTGTTTTTAAAAGTCCTAATATGATTAAATTTCATTTAGTTGATAAACTGAAGTGGATTTAACAAATAAAATATTACAAACACACATATATACATATGTAGGTATGTTATTATGCATATAAACAATACAAAATAAGAATAAATATTTATATAATTACCGTTCATAATAATACGGTTCATTAAGAAACTCCAAAATCCTTTAAGGGTATTAGACAATTATTAAACGTTGTAATAAGTAAGTATATATTTAGATTTATATGGGTTGAATTTAAGTAATGCATGTATACAAAATAACTTGTAATACTATTAATTTTAATTTTAATAATATTTCTTTATACATTTGTGTATTAAATAAATTAAAAACAAAAAACAAAAAGAGCAGACAAAACTTAACTTCCAAATGAACTAAGCTAAATATCAAAATCAAATGTGTGTTTAGTTTCCTATTTAACATATAACAAAGAACATGCAGAATAAAAGACTGGCCGTTAGCCTGCTAATAAGTTTGATTGTATTTCAGAACAATATAAATTTCATTGACTCAAGTGAGAATAAAAATTTATATAAAGCATTCTCTTTGATAATAAAACACACATTCATTGAACCCGAGAACCGTCTATTATTCTTTGCAAATTTTGATAAGGATTCGACGAAAGATCGTTTTTATGCAAATGACTTGATGAATGGAATTTTGTGTGATATTCATAATGCCTCTTATAAAGTACTGTATCAACATCAGAAAGTATTTTACAATTTCAGACACAATGAAGTTATTTTGCTGGACAATTTAAAAAGCTTCAAGTGAGTTATAAATATTTAATAAACACATATGTATGCGTAAAATAATTTTTTGATTATTATTATTTATTAAAGATATTTCTCCGAAAAACTTTATAATATTGGCAATATTAATCTTTCGCGTACATTGCTGTTCATCATTTCTCTTAAAACATTGGACTATAATATGATTTATATGATCTTTAAAGATTTATATCATATGGATGTCATAAGAGTGGCATTGGTGATAAAATTGTCAGAGGATGATATTGTCATGCTCACTTATTTTCCATTTACGCCCACAGCTTGCCGAGATTTTAAACCGGTTATTATAAATCGCTATTTAGTCGATCAACAACGTTGGGCCAATACAGATTATTTTCCCTATAAGTTGAATGATTTTTATGGCTGCCGCGTTGTTTGTTGCACTTGGCAGAATATGCCATATTTCAGTGTGAAGCCGGATAAGAATAATAGCAATGCCATTGATTATATTGGTCTAGAAGCGGATCTGTTAAAATATGTTGCTGATAGGTTGAATTTTTCTATTAGTATCCACTGGATTGATCCCATAAAAGAGAATGTAACTAATAAGCAACGAATTTTTAATGAGGTAAATGGTTAATGTAGCGGTTGTACGGGACAAAAGTAATTTCGTAGCTAAATGAGTTAACAATTGTTCACAACAAAAAAACCCAACTTTAATAGAACAAAATTCGGGCTTATCCAATAATTAACGCGTACTACACCACTTGAAGTATTGAAAGAATAATTCTTTATGCCAGAATATCAGAGTTTTCCTAATATTATTGTTATGGATGATTCAATTTATTCATTTTTTTTTAATTTACATTTTGTGTTGACACTCTCGTTTCGCCACAACATTAAATGTTGCTTCCATGCATGAACCAAAAATATATGTTTAATTCGTTAGATCAGCTATGACTTTGGATATTTCTATTAAAGAATGCCCGCAGAAACTGCGTACAAATTTAATCCGAAAGAAAAGTTGTAATAGATTGGTTTCGAAGTAATTGGGCCGACGCAATAGAAAAATAAACAAACACATGCAATTACACCCAGCTTCGGGAACTAGAATAATCTTGGGCTATTGGAAATTGGAAATTTAAACCGTAATGGTTGTGTAGGTCTTGCCACTTAGCGGTTTGGAATAAGTACGCAGCGCAAGTGAAACATTAGTTTTTATAAAAGGAATTTATTTAGTGTCTTAAATATTAATAAATGAGTATCAACTTTCGGTTCAAAAATATTCTGTCGCTTTTATTGTTGCATAAATATTAAAAGATTATGCTACCTGATTTACTGTGAACAAAGCTTTAAGCATACAGTTTGTACAATTTTATTTTTATTTTTACTTTTATTTTAACAGTAAAACTACGAAATTACTGTTACCCTTAACCTGTAATCTCAATATCATTTGTGAGTCAAATAGATTATGCTGACGTTTGTCATGTCCCTCTCTCATTTCAGATGTTTTCACAATATTGTGACTTTGCATTGGGCGGCTTCAGCTATAGACAAGATTTAGATAATATGTCGACATTTTCACAAACTAATTACTTTATGCTCAGTCCCATCTACATCGTTACTAACGTTATCAATTTCTATACAACTTATGAAAAACTTGCATTTCCATTTCATTATACCGTATGGTTTGCGCTTGGTTTGATGTTGGCTCTAAGCTCTTTACTCATCTGCACTTGTGGAGGACGACGACAATGGTTGCCTTATCGAAATTTTTTAATTGGTCCCGCTAATAAAACACCCCATTTCCATTTGTATGCTCTGGCAGTGGGTGCCACAATGGCAACTGACCAAATGCCAAAACGTAATTTTGCACGATTCCTACTCACCTGCTGGCTGTTGGTTACATTAATACTACGCAGTGCCTATCAGTCGGGCACTTATCAAATGTTGCGTGACAATAAGCAATGGAATCCACCGCAAACGATTGAAAATGTATTTGAGCAGAACTATTTAATTACCACGACGCCGGAATATCGCAAATATTTTGATATTCTGCCGAATGTTAAACGTAGGCTAATTTTTAATACAACAATATTGGAAATATTTTCGGAAATGCGGAATGCAAAAGAACCGATAGCGTTTATTACACCCTACGAGTACTTTGGCTACTTTGGCAAAGTCAACGGTAGTCAGTGGCAACAATTGCATTTGGTCAGAGAGCGTTTGCTGATGCAACAACTAGCCATTTACGTACGCCATCATTCATACTTTATACCAGTACTAAACGACCAGATTGCAGATGCACAATATCACGGCTTCATAACATTGTGGAATCGTCAGAATGGTGTGTCACTGACAAGCGCTTTAAAATTCATCAATTACGGTCAACTGATAAACAATAACAATTCGGATGATAATCCTTTGTCAATGAATGAATTGGGTGCAATATTTATGATTTTAGTATGGTTGAATATTCTTTCAACTGCAGTTTTTCTAATCGAATTAATGTGGCATCGCTACGTAAATGTGGTTAAAATTTGTTTGAATAGACATTCAAATATGTAGCTTAGTTTTTAGTTTTTTGACAATATTCATTCAATTCTTTTAAGTGTTTAGTGTTGTGTATATTTATATATTTAAATTTAATTAAATGCAACGGTCAAATTTGCAATGTAGTAAGTTCCTAACAACAAGCCGATTGATGACACCAAATACCTGTATGGCGTGGGTCTAAATAAGGTAGTTTTAAGAATATTATTACCTTTTATTTTTAAAATACAAATAAAGACGGTTGTGGTGCCACTACACGCGCACACAATTAATTTTTGTTAAAACAAATGCATAAATTCTTTATATTTTTTTACATTAATACAACAAATCATTGCTCACATAAAATTCGATCGTACAAATAGAAAAAGCAACCGAATATTATTGAACCACAAAATGTGAGAATCAAACATTTAATATTATTTTAAAACATTTTAAAACAGGAAACTAAACTAGATTTCCTATAATAAAAATCCATTTTCTTATACGATCAACCTGTGCAGCATACATACATATTCCAATTCGCTAATATTTGTTCATTGTCAAGAACTACAGTATCACCTTGTTTCAACTTTCCATTTAATATATATAGTTTTATAACATACACATTTTTACTGCTTTTGAATGCTGAAAGGGAATAAAATATCTGTAACATATCTGTAAAGTAGTGACGTCTAATAAGAACCTACAAACCTTTCGAGATGCGTTATTTTATGTAAATGCCCAAAGTCGTAGTTTAAAATTGCTGACCAAAACTGTGCCACATATATTCATATTTGAGGTCATGGTTCCCTCGTCCAAGGCACTATTCCACAAAACAACTTATCAACTTTTCACTTTGCACTTACGAGTATGAAATGTTTCGTCAATTTACAAAACTTTACAGATTAACATTGAAAAGAATAATTTGCAAAGATTTTGCAAATAATTATGCTGTTTCGTTCCACAAAAACTGTAAATTATATTTTTGCAAAGCAAATTATGATAACTTTTTTAAAAATTTTCTTTACAAATTCATATTGTTATAACTTTTAAATATTAAGACAGGAGTTTTTGTTCGCTGATAGTGAAGAAATTAAAGACACCAAACTAATTTTTCGGGACTACAAAACTTTAATTTTAAAGAATGCATTTGTTTAAAACAAATACAAGTTGATTTCGTTTTAAATATTATTAGAGAAATAAAAATATGTAGAGAAAAATTGGAGAACATTACACAGCGCAGTCAGGTTTTGTTGGCTAAAAATCAACTGCGATTGCTATTTTAACAAGTTGTATTTAGCAATGCAAAGAGAAAAGTTATAAAATAGAATTGCAAATTAAATGTTTTTTGGAATACTTTGCACACTCACTCGTTCAATTGTTTGTGTTGTTTATCGTAAAGAATACGTGAACGATTTCTGTCAACATTTTTTACGATCTGTTTTCAAGGTTTCTTATAAAATCATTTACAATATCGTTTGGAAGCTAAGCTCTTTTGCAAACATATATCCCGATCATTTGGGATTTTTAAAGAATTTCTGTACGGTCTTTTCTTGTATTTTTTAAATTAGAACATAGATTTATATTGTATAGGACTTTTGTATTCTACACAAGATTCGTATCTGATGCCAGAATAAAGGCTTATTGGGTAACCGTGACGGAAATCGATTACGGTTTGTAAAATTGGGTAAATGATGGCCAATATTTTTTCCAGCGTTGCGTAGATAAAGTAGACATTTTTACTAAGAAATCAAGGAAATGAATAAACACTGCAAAAATTGTTTAAAATTGAAACCTTTTCTTAGTATCCTTCGATTGATAAAATGTTAATTTTGTATTACTGTTTAATGAAAACTATAGAAACTAATATTTTAAATTGCAATTTACACGAAGCAATTTTTATTGAAAATATTTATACAATTTATTTATACACAGCACAATTCTTATTGCTTAAATCGCTCGTATTTTTATTTAAGAGTATACACACATTTGTATACACATATGAAATACGAATAAGAGAGTAACAGGAATTGCTAGTACAATCAAGTTTCAGTCATCCCCTCACCCTGCTGCCTAAAAAGTAATCAGCTTAGCTTAAAGAATGGCTTCGTGCAAATTGGAACTAACAAAATCTTTAGCAACAAAATTGTGTGTAAATTCATTAACAGATTAAACAACTGAAATTAATAATTTTCAACATAATAAACACAATAAAGGGAAATATATAATGCTTCAGACAACAAAGCAGAAAATTTTACAAAAATTATCCAAACTATGTAGATCATAAAGGATCATGAATATTTGAGATGTTCCTTAAAAACATTATTGTAACTATAATATTTGTCTTTGTTGTTCAAAATTATTAATGGTATAACTAAAATGTAAAATTACTTTAAAAAATGTATTTCGGACGTCTGGTTATCATAGGCTTCCTGGTTTTTAAATTTTTAATAATTTTCAGTGCTGATGTAAGGCTTTGCTGGTTGCGACAATTTTGACTTCAGATAATAAAGTGCTAAAATTTGCTATAAAATTTTAAATTAAAAACTCTTATAGTAGCAAGCCTAAGCAACATTTTGAAATTAAATGTTAGAAAATAGGCTACTTTTTACTAAAAATTGTTGTTTCTCTCTTATTAGTGATCTTTAAAATAAAAGATAATTTTGGTTATTGTTCACTTTGTATATTATAATTATGTTTGAACTATTATTTGTTATATTGTATAAATACATCAACTGGCCTTGGGCATTCAATTCAAATTGAAACTACATATAACTGTTCATCTAAATAACAAATACCCTGCATTTTTAATAGTAGAATTGTTAAATTTACTCTATCTACTATTAGTATTAATTAGAAAGGTCTAACTTACTATCTATAAAAAGGGCGTCAAATTTTGCTCCACATTTTGATAAAACATGTTCTTTGCAATAATATGGGGTTTTTTTTACCCGTTTCAGACAATTTTTGGAATTTTGAAATCGAACTGTTTACTGAAAATTGTTTCAAGTATTACATACTTTAAAAGCTGAGTTAAATCAATATATTAAGAATATATTGTAAAGGAACTATTCAAAAATATAAAGCACAGCAAGATTTATTTAAATAATTATTTAAAAATTATCCCCCTTATTCATAAAACTTGTCAAAGGTTTATAACAGGCTCATAAAGCAAATTTTGTATGGATATTTGCTTTATAAGCCTGTTATAAACTCTTGATAAGTTTTTATGAATTAGACTGTTAATGTATAATGCACTATACGATATAGTTATTAACGAAATTATAAACACGAAAACAAAAATCTATTTCTTATATGGAATTGAAAACTATCTCTATAACGTTTAAAAGTGTTATAATATGAAGACGAAGGATAATCTGTGATCACTTATTGTATCCACCAAATATGCTCTAGATCCAATACTTGCTCAGTTATATTACTCATCAAAAATATCCTTCCAAAAATAAATATTTCGTTTGGAATTATAAAATATACTCTGGATCCTTTAATAGCTTTGATCATTTATGTTTTCTTGCAAAAATCGATATTTTGTATGGAGTTCTTAAATACGCTCTAGATAATAATTATTATCTATTATAATCGTTTTATATATGGTGCTCTTAAATAGACTCTAGATCCTTTAGATCCTAAATTGAAAAAGAAGGGTAAAACAATTTATACTTGTATTATAAAATAGACACTATAAATCGATATTCTTAATAGCTATTCTGTGAAAAAGGAGGATATCCCGAATCGATTTTTATATGGAACTATAAAATAAGCTGAAATAAATTCCTTGTAGTTCCAAAGTGACTACAATCGAATTTAATTTATGAGTTTAGTATTTTATTTACTATTTATTTAAAAAATACTTGTTGAGCTGGTGATAAAAAAATCAAATAAATCAAAAGTTTCAGCCATATATACAACAATCCAAAAACAATAGCCATTTTGTTTTTGTTAATATATGTATATGTCATACGAGTTTGTATGTCAAAATCCAGGCGAATTGAAATAAAACAAATTAAATTAATTCGATTTATTTCGTTTATTTGCACATTTTTTTTTGGACATTTAAATAATTTTATTTTTCCTTACATCGTTTTTTATATTTGTATTGTATTGTATTTTGTAATCAAAACAAAGTTTGACAGATGGATATATTATTTAACAGCGAATTAATAAATAGCTGATCTCTTGCATACACCTTATCAATTCGCCTTGAACCAAAACTAAACAAATGCTCTAGAAATAACCATAATTAACAAATTGAAGATTAAAATCTGTCGTCTGTGGTAATCCCATATTAAATGTGTTAACTAAAAGTCTAGTAATTAGATTGGATCTAGTTCTACGCGCTGCAAGGTGTACAAACTTTTTTACAAGTTAGTAATAATAGTAACAACACATAAACATTAACTGGTTGTAAATATTTACATAGTAAACGATGCATGTGTGAATAAGTTTGTGTAAGCCCTACATGCAATATGAAATGATGTATGTATGTATTTAATGTACATATATGTATGTAGCACGAATGTTATTGGATGCATTTTGTTCACATCACCCTCTAACTGAGTACTGTTGGTTAAATATTCAGAGTGTAGTTTTGTCGGTCCTTTTATTTTGTTTTGTTACATTTGTTGATAATTGTTGTTGTTGTTGTTGCTGCTGCTGTTGTAGTGTGGTGTAAAGTTTTTGTGTTCCTATACCATTTAAAATGTTGTTAACGCAATTTTCCATTTCGATTTCCGTTGTTATTTCCGGCCTGCTTTTTTTCACTGCAATACATTAACATACATATACCCACCAACATAAACAGTTATACATACATTCATACAAAACTATACCAACAGATAGACATTTGAACCATTATGTGCATGTATTTGAAAAACATCACACATACATACATTACACAAGAAGAGAAAAAAGTGTAACTGTTTTACGAATTGCAAAATTCGGCTAGTCGACTGAATTTAAATTGTATTTTTCCTCCGCAAACTTCCGTAGCTTGTTTTTGCTTCTTGGTTTTTTTTGTATTTAGTTTTAGAATATTTCGCTGTTGCTGTTTTGTAGTTGTGATGTTTACTTTGGTTTTGTGTATTTTGGGCTGTTGTTGCTTAATCCTTACAGTCATGAATGTCATGTAATCATTTTAATCCAACTAACAGCTCTAGTTGGGGAAGAGTTGAATACTGCCATTCGTTCACCAGAGAAAAAAATTGCAGTTTTTTTGGTGGGTATTTATATACAAATGAAAATTTTAAAAATTTAAAGGTAGAGGCAAGCGAAAAAACAGAATACAGAGAGTAAAAGTCGGCTGGAGTTTATGTATGTTGTATTTTTTTGTTTAGTGAAAAAGTTAGTTATTATGTTGTCTGAACGTGTTTTGATTTATTTTTATTTAGCAACTATTTGTTGATGGTTAAGAATTAAGTTTAATTCAGTTGCGTTAAGCTTAGATAAACTAAAAACTTGCTGTTAGGACAGTGGGTATTTACTAATTAAGCCATGTTTTGTTTAAAAACTGGTAGATATTTCCGAACATTAAAAACATTTATTATAAATTTAAGTGAATCAAACAAGATATGGGTAAAAATCTGTAAAATATAAAATCTGTTCTTAGTTATTACACCAATTACAAGAAGATAACAGCTTTTCAAATGGATATATGTGATAATAAGTGCAAATGTACTTGACCCTTGACTTGAAAATATGTTAGAAAAACTTGTGTAAGATTGTTGGCATATAATTTTGACTTCAAATAACCCCATAAAAATCTCTCCAATAGTATAAATTACATGAGGAAATGTGTCATGACCGAGATATGTCTCGTGCAGGAATTACGAGGGCGGTTCGGAAACTTTTTAGCCTAGCACAGAAAGATAAAAGTTAGTTTTTCAAAAACATTTTTATTTTTCAATATAATCTCCTGAAACTTCAATACACTTAGTCCAACGCTTATCTAGCAATTCTATGCCTTGATTAAAATAGTTTTTCTCAAGTCCTTTAAAATAGTGGTTTAAAACGCTTTCCAGCTAGGAAGTTTTTTAAATTTGGGAACAGGTAAAAGTCACTGGGAGGTAAATCAGGAGAATAAGGTGGGTGGTCAAGCAACTCGTACTTTAATTCGTTGATTTTAGCCTTTGTTAAAACACTCTTGTGCGCTGGTACGTTGTCTTGATGAAAAATTATTTTTTTCTGCTGTAAGCCAGGATGTTTTTCTCAAATTTTTACATTTAGTTGATCAAAAATGTTGCAGTAGTTAGATCTTTGAATTTATTGGTTTACCCTTTTGCAGATAGTCAATCAATAAAACATCTTTGAGGACCCAAAAACCTGTTGCCATAACCTTACCAGTCGATAGAATTGTTTTGCCTTTTTTGGGACAAATTTTCAGCTTCAGTCCATTGCGTTTTTGGTCGACTGTTAAAAAATGCTTTTTCATCTGTAGTTCTTTATTGAAAATTAAATGGACTTGATATTTTGAGATGCCCATGACTTAGCTATTTCATGCTCTTTTATTCGTCGATCATTTAATATCATATTATACACTTTGACTACAATTTCTGTTGTTGTTGTTGCTGTTTTTGGACGTCTACTACGTGGTTTATCCTAAATTCTTGTACGAACACGTTTCAATTCAGCAACCCAATTTTTTTTACTGTTGCATATGAAGAGGCACTTTCACCTAACACATCCACCATATCATTATGAAGTTTTTGTCCCGATTAACCTTTTTTATGTAAAAATTTAATTCTAATTTTTCCATTATAAAAAAAATGGCGGATGCGTCTTTTTTGAATACCTGTTTCTGTATGTATGAGTTGTCAGATTGAAAAGAAATTTAACATGTGTTCATAGCACAGGTTAACTTTTGTCTGTTTATACCGCGCTGTCTGTTCTAGGGTAAGAAGTTTCCGAACCACCCTCGTACGTTTTTTTTGCATAATATTTATATCATAATCTTACATTTTGTGAAAGAACTTTTTTGCACATGAATCCAGCCAAAAAGTCGCAGGAAAAGTTACATGTTGTGAAGTTATTTACTTAATGACAATTAGATGTTACATTAGGCTTTCATGGAAAAATATGCTTCATTAATTAGAGTGATTTTGTTAGAGCTCTTGCCGTCAAACATTCATTATTTTTAAAATATTGTTTAACGTAAATATGGCTCAATTTCAGTGATACAGCGCTGACTTTCTTTCCTCAATTCACGGCTGATTGTGGGTTCTAATTTTTTATTTTTTGTTTAATTTTTTAGAACTAAGTTTGAACACTTTTAAATAAATTTGTATCACATTTATTAACTGATTTATTTGAATTGTCATCTCGACTCTATTTTTCTATTAAATATGTTGTTTAGCAAATTCATAACACATTTGGAAATCAATTGAAATTCATTGCATATCTGTACAGTTCGAGTTAAATGTTATCAATAATGGCCAGTTACAGTAAAAAAAAATCAACAAGTTGATAAATTTCGGCAGCATTTTAACTCTGTTTACACAACCGTTAAACGGTCCATTCAATTTTCCAACACAATTTTGTTTTCTAATTTTCAAATAAATTTCATACAACAATTTATTTCATCAAACTTAAATTTGCTTGCACTTAAATTACTTGCTCCAATTTTAATACATAAAATTAAGTACACAAGACAGCAATAAACTAAAATATATTTAATACATTAAATAAAATACATTTCCATACACGAACGTGCGCAGCCACACACATACAATCAAATTTAAGCATTTGAAATAAATCTAGTGTTTTTTTTTGCTGTTGATCCAGTATCATGAACATGTCATCAATCCTTGTGCAATGCCAACCAATTTTTGGCATCAATTGTTGAGTTACCATATGTGCGACCAAAGGAAAAAAGTTCGCCGGGTACATGACCCGCATATGATGGCACCATACCAATCGTTCGATGATAGATGATAAATTGCCCAGCATTAGGACTGGAGGATGCAATACCACTCATCTCCATGGGACACCATTCGTCACTTTTGCGATGATGATAATTGTTGGTAAATTCACACAGAGCACTGTTTGTCAGCTGTTTATTACTTTGACCAAAACGTGTCATGGCCATGGGTATGTGACCAGCGTAACCTTAATTGATAGTAGAGGACAAAAAACAACAACAACGAACCAAACACAAGTTCGTGGAAAGTTAATTAGAATAATTATTTTCGAAACAATTAATTTATAAATTGGTGAAAAATTATGTGTAAATATGGCAGCAAAAAAAAAAGTATATTTGTATATTGATTTTGACATAAATTTTTCTAATTATTTGAAAATCTAATTGATAAATTTGAAAGGCGTATTAATAAAGTGTATACCATGGTGTAATTAACAAGGTGAGTGCAAATCGGCACAATACAGAACAATACAGAAACAGTAGACATTTTACTACTGTCAAAAACACTTGAAAAAGTATTACTTTTGAAAAGGAAGTAAATTGTAAACAAAGCAGTCAGCTGTGCTACTGAACTCACCTTGTTTAGTTACACCATGGTGTATGCGACACGGCAACAAATACAACAGTCTACAAACAATAGGTATTTCAAAGTTGTTTTTTAACTAAAATAACACACAATTTATTTATTTTCACTTGCTTATTTTTCTTTACAGTTTGTATGAAATAATTTTCTACATATGAGGTGGCACCAAGTTAAAGTCGGTTTAACTTAAAACGACCTTAAATTTTGACTATAGTTACAAAATAATAAAAAGTAGGTTTTAAGTTTAAAGTTGTTTTTAAAAAGGAACCGACTTTAGTGTTTGTCTATGGTTATGGCCCATTAATTTTACTTTTTCAGACTCTTAAATAATATTATTTCCCTTACTTTGTTTTATATCGATGGATACATTTTTTTTTCACAGCGAATTAAAAATCAGATCAAATTGTATGGATTTATTGAAAAGTATATTAACAATGTTATGGAAATCGATTTCGAAATCGAAACTTAAATTTTTGTGTAGTCCATTAAATATTTTTTTTTAAATATCATTGAGTTGATTTGTATAAAATTTTCTTGCCTGTGGTCATTAAAATTGTTGGCTATTTGTCATACTAGGTGTTACTTTGTAATTCGTTTCGAAAGGAAATCGTTTGAATTTATATACTTTATACATAGTATATCCTTAAAAAACGTTTGCTTTCGAATTGATGTACACAATAACTTTCATTTACTTGAAGATAATAAAAAGTGTTGAATTCGATCGCAACTCCATTGATCGTGTTGAATTGTATACAATATTTAAACATGGATAAACACTTGTAGGTTCATCCCATATATGATCTGTATAGATGACAACTAAATAGGTAACTAAGAGCCAAAACCTAAGTCTGTTGTCAAAAATCTAGTTCAGATTGTCATTGTATTACTCGTGCGTGCCAAAATAAAGTCTTTTTGTTAAAATTGTTGTATACAATTTATCTATAGTTTTTTTTTCAATTTTAAATTTGAATCTTGTTAAATTCGGTAACAACAAAAAATTAATAAATATTTCAAGTAACTCATGAAATAGGTACTTACCATTTACAATATATTTCTCTTTATTTTCATTTTCCATAAAATGTGGCACTGTGAATTTACTATAAGGCTGACACTCCCTTTCAAGTTTACACTTAACCAAGCCTATGGCTTGAGCTCTTGGCTTAACAGCTATCAAAGGTGATCGGTAGGCTGTGCTTGGTATCTTAAAAATAGTTATGGTTTTATGTCAAAATTCGAATAACACATCTGCCAAACCTACCATTCTCTCTTTTAACTTGGCATTAAATCGTCCTTTACCACTTTCCAATATATCACCATGTTCTAATAACTTTCTCTCACATCTTAACAACTCCACCAATGCTTCATGCTCTGCTAAGCCAGCTGTTGCTGCAGCCATAAAACGTTTGCCTGTTTTACTAGCCACATTTGGTATGAAACCATCGTAACCTGGTATAATGGGGTGTTGATAGACTGGATCTACATAATAAACACGTTGCTTTAAAATATTGATTTCTTTGTCGGTGGGATAGTCGACAAGAGTCGGCTGGGTGGGTGGTGTAACAATTAGCTCGGAAGCATGTTTGGTGCAGGGATCTATAAAAAGTTTATGTGATAGTTTGCCATAAGTTTTGCCTTCACGAAACCGAAATTGGGGACAATGGCCGGTGTAGCTAGATAACGAGAAAAATTATTTGAGAAATATTGTTGTTAGGCTAAAATTACCCTGGTATTAAATGAGGTTCAGGAGTTATGACCAAATCCATGCGATTATTTTTTTAATTAACAATAAATTTTGATACTAAACGAAAAAATTACTCAAATTATTACAAAAAATTATAATTATTTAATTATGTTGTATATGACATAATATCAATAAAAAAGAAGAAGGGTGTTTCAAATAAATTAATATATTTAGATAATTACAAACAGAAGTATTTTAATTAAAGTCTACTTTAAGGCGCATCTAAACGTATGATTGCTTTTACGTGCATATTCCAATTGAATATTACTTATACGTTTATTTAATGGCATTGTTTACATGTTATGAGAAAATCAAACTAAAAGTCCCTATTATATATATATTTTTTATTAAAACTAAAGGAAAATTTATTTGCGCATTATATTAGGTTTTAGGTTGTTTGCTATAAGTTTCAGAAATAAAGGGAATTAACATTATGGCCACTACTATATGTGAGTTTCCTGAATTATTTAATATAATTTTAAATAAATTTTAATTGGAATATAAATCCTAAACATACGTATAAATGTTCTTAAATTATTTGAACATTTTAATTATTACTCATACGTTGTCCACCCTAACTTGCCATATGCTTACTTGTCTATAAATTGTTCTAAACATTTGTTGCTTGTAACATAAAAGTGCACTAGCTGTTTTATTTAATGTGCACATACGAGTATAAGTACTAAGTATAATTTTTTTACTTAAATGTATTTAGTATATTGTACACTTTATCATTTAATACTTGTGCATAAATATCAAGTTTACTCAGAGCACATTTTGCAAAATTAAAGCGACAGCATGTCAGTAATAATTAAATTTCATGTCGTGAGCATAAATCGTATGCAAGACATCTAACATAATTAGTTTGTACTCGTATTCATAAAAATAATGAAAATAAAAGAACTGATATTTTTAGGTATATAAGTGTGTATATAATATATGTATGTATAACAAGTAATGAATGTATAAGAGTAGTACATTTATTATATTTAACTTACCTTACGACTTACTGTTATAATAATAATAATAAAATTTAGGGTGTATTTGCTGAGTTTTTTTGTACAAATTCTAAATTTATTGTAGAATTCAATAATTTTTAATTGCTAGATTCTATTTACTATTTGTGTAATATGTAGTTACTAAATTTACTAATACTAATAGTAACAGTAATAAAATGTTATTTCTTAAATTGTTAAATTATTTTTCATGGATAATTTAAATATATTATAAAATAAATCACATTAACTTACTCACAGCTTTTGCTGAGATTGCTAGAGTAAGCATTCCTATGTTATAGCATATGTCTGCTAGGTGTAGGCAACGATTCTAAGATCAATAAATCTAAAATTTTTTTCAGATAATAAGTTTAACATTTTTCGGCAAATAAACAATTAATACAAAAGAAACTTGCTTGTACTCAATTTTGTACGGGTGTGTCCTTTGATATATTTGCACGAAAATACAAATATTTACCGTTAAATTTATGACTTTTAGAAAAAAACATTGGATTTATATTAGTTCCATTCACAATCTTGTGCATTTGAGATTGCAAATATATGAAATTGCAAATTAATTTTATTAATTTTGCACTATTTATCGCAAGATACAAAACTAACATCGGATTTTATCAATCAAACAAATTCTCAAAAATAAATAAAAAAATTTGTCCAATAAAAGCTTTAAGAAACAATTGGTGGACTTTTTAATAGAAAATGCTGCTGAAGAAATTTTATTAAAAGAAGGTATTAAAAATTTAATACATACAAACAAATGGACCTTTATTTCACAAGTATGTGGCGGTTACTAATCGTTGTGGAACAAATTCAGCTTAGCAAAAGTTAGGTCGATTCTGAGAGTGAGGGGTGAAAATAAAGGCTAGTTCGAATTTTTTTAATCGACCTTCAGACTTTGCAGTCAAATGCCAATTTTAAGCATATTGAGACCTGTGCAACAATCTAGCAATAATTTGTCTTATACAGATTTGGAAACTTTTTTATTTTTATATATATATAATAACAAGTGCACATTGCACACTGCACAAGTATTCATTTATGCTCCACTGGGCATCGACGCCTTAGAGGTTAAATACAACATTTAAACAGTTATTGGAATATGCCTTAAAGTAAATAAATAATATATAATTTTATCTTTTATGATTGTTAACAAATATTTCAAATGATTAACGGATCTGCAGAGTTTGCAGAATATGGAAATATGGTATGCGTAAATGCGATATAAATTACATTTTGCATACATCACATTCTTCGACAAATTTCGCACCAGATTGACCATTTGGTTGCTCTTTACTCTGCAATAAAAATATTAACAAGAGTATGTATATGCTGACTTCAAAGATTGTTAACTGCGTCTACACTAAAATTACAGTTAAGTTTGCATACCTGCATATGCTACGAATAGTTCACATAGTTTTGTAACGGGTTATCCTGCCACCAGATTTAGTCTCTGAAAGCGTTGCAAAATGGTATTTCTGATAAAAGTAATCACTTTTAGGCTTAAATTTTTGCAATTAAATATGATTGCCACTGCCTTATATTATGAATGTGTATTCGGAAAGTCTACCCGCTATTGTAGCCTGGGAATCCTCATACTTGAAAAGGATTATAGCCCGTAACTCTCACTTTTATTGCTAGAACAAAGCCATAGCAAAATATGAATCTTTTAAGAGCTGATGCGATTTTTATTTAACACAGTATTAACGTAATACATTATTATTGCACAACTGGAATTTTGAACTTTTTCCTTGTTACCACAAATACAAATATTAATAAAAGTGATTTGTAAGTAATATTAACTTCGGCATTGAAATTTTAGATATTTCAAATTAATTTTTGCTATGGTAAATATATGCATATGTATGTACAATTATTACGAGCATAGAAAATAATGTATAATTTCTAAATGCCGTTGAGAGTAATAAACCCTTAAATAAATTCCTTATTTAAAATTGCGAAAATATTTGTGTTTTTCTGCCAAAACAAAAGTATTTAAAACAAATTAAGTTTAAATAGATGTACTTCCTGTATATACATTCCTAAATACATATACATACACACATTATATCATATCTATGTATTAGGCACAACTATTATAACTACTATATATAGGTATATAAGAATTTGTTTTAATATACATATGTATGTAAGTGTATATATACTTATACACACATGGAATATACAATTTTGAATATTTGAAGTATGCAGTCGTTTGCATTTCCTTTATGAATTAGTTAATCATAATTTATTGAGTTTATTATAATGTAATTCATGAAGAGTTTATGTTCTAAAGTTGTATACGATGCAGACATATTTGTGCATGTATTTTACATGTGTATATGCATATCTATGACTGTCTGTATTTGTAAATAATTTGGAATCCCTGAATGTTTGAGTGTGTGTATATGCAGGAAATTATATTTCTGTGTGTGTGTGTGTTAGTTAGTCTTACTAAACAATGCTTGAATTGAATTAGCATAGCCTTTTGTTCAAATTCCTTAGACGAGTGTGAATTTAATATAGTCTTATAAAATTAAGATAATTTTAATGATACTTAATGTTTATTAACATATGAAGACAGCTGCATTGGGCAGCTGTAATTTGTCAAATTAAGTTCATGCTTTTTTTATACATAGAATGGCTGGACTATAAATTAACTGAATTAGATTTAGCAGTCACATTTACATATGTATATATGGTAACGTGGTTTTGCCTTTGGCTGAGGTATTTCAATTGTGTCCAGGGTCAACTTACGGATCCACAAACCTTAAGTAAAAGATAACACGATTATATCCCTTTTTGGGACAATATGCGAGTATATTTATTGAAAAATTCAGTATTTGCTTTATTCGGCTACAAATAATTATGTATATGATTAATGACGATGATGGGATTCAGTCGGATATTCTCGGTAGATGAACTCGGCTTTGTCTGGATACCAGGTCTCGGTTGGACGGATCAATAGTAGTCGTTTTTTCCAAAGTACTCAGGATCGACTTAAATACTCACTAAATAATACAATTACCTTAAAACTATATTTCTAATCTAGATAGACTGGCGGCGTGACCGCAGTGCTAAACCGAAGTTTTAGTGCCGAAACTAACGACCGAAGTCGCAGTGCCGAAACAAGCAACCGAAGTTACTGTGCCGAAACTATCAACCGAAGTTGTAGTGCCGAAACTAACGACCGAAGTCAGAGTGCATAAACAAACAACTGAAGTTGTTGTGCAAGATTAGACTCGAATTAAGTTTGATTGCCAATAACCGATACGCCTGAGCTAATATCAGCCACCTTCAATTATTATTGAAGTTACACAAATCAACCGAAGTTGTTATTCCCAAACTATCAACCGAAGTTGTTGCACCCGAAACAATCAACCGAAGCAGTGATGACAAACATCGTACAATTGTACTTTTTTTGATACATTTTAGATACAGTTGGTACCGTGTTACTACCACGAGCCATTTGGTACAATTTCAAAATACTCTTGCATCAAAATTTGGTATTTCAGATGACATAGATAAATACGAGTACATCATATAAGTTAATATTTGTGCAATAGTGCAAGCAAAAGAGATTTTATTAAACTTCATGAACATTTTGGAAGTGATATCAATTTGATCTTTAAATATGCATCCATACGATGATTTTTACGACAAGAAATTTTTGGTTGAATTACACTGTGGAACAAATTCAGATTAGCAAAAGTTAGGTCGATTCTGAGAGTGAGGGGTGAAAATAGAGGCTAAAGTAGAAAACCCGTATCGTGGCGTTTGTTTATGTTAGTTCGATTTTTTTTAACGACCTTCACACTTGGCAGTCAAATGGCGATTTTCAGTATATTGTTTATATGGTTTTTTGGCTATAACTCGTTGACTGATTGATTTTTTTTAAATCTGTAAAAGCCAAATTATTGCTAGAGGCAACTATTAACATTTTTTAAAAAATTGATTTAGAAAATTTTAGAGAAATGCATTAAAACAAAATTGTTAGAGTATGCTTTGGTAACTTTCTTCCTGGAACACTAGTTTATAGCTGCCAAATTTGACGATTTGTTGTCATTTTGACGATATTTTTCATTGAAAGTGACGATTTTCTGAAGTATTAGAATTTTCTATCATTAGTTTGTTTTATTAATGTATTTGTTACCAAATTCTCTCTTTTTGTGAAACAACAACCATTTTACTCATTAAATATCATAAATATTGAGAGGAACATGACATATTTCAAAAACAAAACAAAACAAAACAAGTAATAGTAGTAGTTTCTTATTTATTGATAATTGTTAAGTTTAAGTATAATATTCTAAATAATATTGGGTCAGGATAAGAAATAAAAAATAATGCTAAACTAAAATTTTTAGAGGAAACAATTTCTGTATTTCAACGGGGAAATTCTACAAAAAATTCTTCTTTTTAAACAAAACGTCGAAAAAATATTCAGCCAAATAAATTTAAATAACAAAAATACGGAAGTCTTTGAAACTAAGTAGTGGAGAGGGGGCACCTTTGAACACTTTTTGCTTTCAAGCCACATAAAAATTTATATTTTTGAATTATTGACTTTTTACATAATTTAACTAATATGTATGGAAATAAACTTTAGTTTAAGTCTACAAGTAACTTATTTTTAGTTCGATTTATATATTTTTTTAATGAATAAAGTCATTGTGATCAAATATGCCCCGCATACGGGGCAGTTTTGAACTAGGCTGGGGCAGCTTTGAACGGCAATTTTTATTTGTAGTGCTTATGTCCAAAAATAACGTAAACAGTTATATTTATATATATATATTAAATTTGATTTATTTATTAGGAAAAACATAAACATTAACAATTAAAAAATAAAAAAAATTCAGATCAAAAATAAGTTTTATATTATTAAGACGGAAAAGGCCTTGCGATTACAGGTGACATTACATTTCCTTTAAAGCATCATGATCAGCATTGGTTTCGCCATTTTCAGAAAATAAGAGAGAATCAACAATGTTTGGTACTTCGGTGTATAAATTAACACGTTCAAAGGTGCCCCCTTTTTCTTTGTTCAAACCTGAACTGGCTTGCCATTTCACGGAAATTTATAATTTATATTTTTTTTACATAAATATCAAATAACTTACCTTAATTTTGTTTGAAATGAATTTTGGACTACAATAAATTTCTTTCACGAAAGAAAACGATCACTGAATACTTCTTACACTCTTACAAAAAAAAAAATAAAAACATTTACTATGGCACTGCGAAAACTTGTTCATCCAACTACATTCGGTCGACGACTGAAAAAACTAGCAAAAGTTATTGACGTTGCTAGAAAACAAGGTTGTCATGTGGAAAACTCGGTTAAGGATCGGAAAAAATGTTAAACTGAGATTGTATCAACATTGCTCAAAGGTGTCCCGTCATCCAAAAATACTTACAGAATTGAAAAGTGTTACTAAGATTACTAATATTATAGTAATTATTATATTATTATTATTATTATATACTTATACATCTAGTATGTACATGGATTATTGTATTTATAAATCTTATAATATTTCTAGCCATGTTACAATATATTAAATTTATCTTTAAGTTATATACGATTTTATGGGCCATTTAGATATAGGCTGAGAATACGAGTATATGATGAATACTTTAAGTCTTAGAATATTAATAAGAGTTTTATATAATAATTGCTTGTATTTATTTTTGCATTGTACTGCTCAGTATTAATGTAATAAATTTATATTAAATCGACTAGAAACACTAAAGCCATTGTATTGATATTTTAATTGATTAAATTAAAATATATTCCATTTTAATACTTTAATATTTATTACCCTTGTTTTTTCCCCCTTTTTTCATATCTTTTCAGATAAAACACTCCATTTTCTCAGCTATTTACCATTCGTTGACTTTTTGTTGCGACAACAGCAACCACAATAAGCAGCAGCAAATTAATGATCCTGCGTTAAGTGTCTGTTACATCGATTATGTTTGTTAAAATCAGTGTATATTAAACTTAAGTGCTGCCTCTCTAGCAACAAATCCCTACCAACCGTCCTGCTTGATGCTCTATTTTCACAATGTAAGTACAAGTATATTTAATTGTATGTAGCTGTGTGTAATAGATTTTCTTAAGTTCAGTGCAAATAAATGTTGCATTTTCCGTTAGAAAAGCGACAAAGAGTAAGAAAACCAACTGCGGGTATTGCAAACGAATCAGGACGATGACATTTATTGTTTATCATGTTAATAGTTTAAGCAAGTCTTTTTTATTAATAAAAATGCTCTAGCAGTTTTGAAATGCATAAGAAGGGGTTAATAATAGGGAATAAATTAATTAATATTCATCTTCTAAAGCCAAGAAATAATTCTATAGTAAACTGTTAGTAAGAGAAGAGATATTTAGAAAATAGCTATATGGAAATTAATGGTATAAGAATTTTCGCATACGAGTATACACCAATACCTCACTTTGCGTCGAGATGACGTTGCAAATTGAAACGACGCAAAGTGAATTAAGATTTTCTATAGCAAATAATGGAAATATCGAATATAGATTTCAGTATTACGAAAATATTACTTTTAAAAAAGAAAATTTAACAAATTCAACATTAAAAAAACCAAAATAGTATGAAATTTTATTACATACATACATACATACAAAACAAAGTGCCTGTTGTCGTATGTCGTCTTTCTTGCACAAAAAATTGGTGAAATGTTTGCTGAACAGCTTTTTTTTTTCAACGTAAAATAAATTTCCTTGTAGCAATTCATATTCGTAGCTACCGCCTGAGACACTTTAAAACTTGTTCCGCTCTCAGGATCGTTTTTTACAAAAAATCTCCATAGCTTCGTCAATCCAACACATCGCTTTGGAAATTTCTTTTGAGGTTGAATTTTATTTTCGGAGATTTCTATTCTAAGGGTCACTGACATATTTTTCATTAGTTGCAATAGTTCTTCATTAGAAAATTCTTGGTTGCGCGAGGTTAGCATTTCATTTATGTGAGTTAAATAATATATATATATATATATATATATGTATATATATATTGTCCGCATCCGTTTAGAAATCGTAGAGATATAGTAATATATATATTCAGTTTTGAAGCTCTTTGAAATAAACATGTTTTTGCCGCTTATTTAAAAAAAATTAAAAAATCGGTCACTTGCATCCAATGGTGTTGAGTTTCCATTTTTTGTATCCATAGCCAACCCATAAAAATTTATAAAACTATATTATTGTCTTTTAAAAAAGCACAACACTGTAATTGCAACATTACAAAAAACACAAAACACTGCTTAATTGAAACTGAACTCTAAAATTCGCAAAACAAATAATATGTTAGACTGTAGATATTAAAATTACATACGTTGATTTTTAGTTAGAAAGGGAATCCCCGAGTTTTGATGGCATGGTGCAATTAGAAACAAAAGTCGTGCCATTTTATAGAAAAAAATTTACAAAATTTAAAAAAAATTAAAGACTCCAACACAGCGAAAATTAGTACTAATTCAGCAGCGATGCAACTTCGAAAAATTCGCAAAACGAAACGACGCAAAGCGAGGTATGGGTATAATGTATTTTATGTAAAGCAAATGACAGATTTAAGACTCTACAGTTGTTTAAGTGACGGTTCAACATGAAATTTTAGTCTCTACCATTCCAAGGCAAAGTGGTAGCAAATTAACGAATAATCTAAGCTCCTAATGCTTTTTTCAAAGTTAGTTCAGATTAAATTTTTATATGTTCTTTAACATACTTTTTGGTGTTAGAGAAATTTGAATTTAAAACTAGAGTGTCATGTTGTGCAGCTACCGCTGTGTGTATGGAAAGCATCACCAGTTTTTATTTGAAAAAGTCGTTTGTTGAAATTCAGAAATTAGTAGCGCCATAAAAGCGCAGTATTTATAAATACCCTTTCAATTATTAAAGTTTGTTTGTGTAAATAGTAATATGTATTTGCTTTATTAAAACCCATACAAAAACCCATTAAATTATTGCCAACATCTCGTTTAATTCCATTTCCTTTTACAATAATGACACGAAAAACAAACAAAATTAATTTAAACAAAGAAAGTTTTTTCCTAAGCATTTAATCATGTTGAGCCTTAACGAGTGCATTCTTCAAAAAATAACTTTACTGTTGTATTATATTTAACTTAGAAATTGTCTTTAATATTTTTAAACTTAAAACTAAGACGACAACTAGGAGTAAGACTGTGACTGCGAGTATAAAGACTTGACTAGAGAGTCATTATTCTCTTTCATGCCATTAGTTTTCAATGGTTTTTCAATTGAATGCATTATCAAAAGTATAATCGCACACACACACACAAATGAAGATGAGAAAATGCTGTTGATGTAGTTGTTTCTGCTAGTGGTACTAGTGTAAAATGAGAAAAAATTATTGTCATCATTTAAGCTGTGTTTGTTGGAATTTTGTTCCTTTTTTTTCGGTTTCGTTGCAACCTCCTACGACATTTTCTATTATTGTCACTTATAATTCTGACTACAAGTGTATTTCGCAAGATATGTTAGATTCTTTATTTGTATGCTTGGCTATGGTGTGTTGCTGTGAAACTCTACATTAGAAAATCCAAATGTTTGCTTTATATATTTTCCACTTTAGAAATCTACTTCCTTTTTACACATGTCTGCTTGGCAAGAGTATGAGCGCATTTGTTTGAGCATTTCTCTACGTTTTAGCAATGATCATCATTTTTCTTTAACAACACACACACAAAGTTCATTTTTACCTAAAAAGCTGAAATAGAAAGTTTCATTTTATCTTCCAGGAACTTAGTTGTGTGCTGCAGGATTGCCACAGGATTATTAGAGGATTTAAATAGTACTTGAGTTTTTCAAATGATATTCAAATGATTGCAGAAAACGATCACCGAATTTAATCGGCAGAGCTTAATAATTTCTGCTCCGAAATCATTTATGAATATTTAGTAAATTTTGTTATGGCAGCCATTTATATTGTTTGAATTTTACAACGGAAGCGACAGAAATTCCGTTAAGAATTCGGTAAAGATGAAATATGAAGTTTTATTGCTAGAATAATATAAGTACCATGCATTATTTACAAATGCGTTTGCTACAACAATCTGTAATAAATCCCTTTAATTCACGTCGGCAACCTTTGTAAGCCGATTTATATTAGGGTACCCGGCTTTGTATGTAGAATAAATAATTTAAATTAAAGTCTACCATTTCTACCATTTCTCAAAAATTTTTTAAGAACTGGGTAAAATGATCAAAACATCAAAACATAATTTTTAAAGGTTTTTTTTGCAAAGAACATTTTTATCAAAATATAATTTTTAAAGTTTTTTGTCACTTATAAAATGCTATTCAGTTAGACCTTTTTCCATTTGTTTTCACAGAACAAGTTTGACTGGTGTCTTTTTATAAAATATAGAAATTCATCATGGAAAAGTCGCTCCGTAGCAACGTCGCAAAATTATTCAGCTGTATTACAAAAATCAGCGTTTTGTGAGAAATGTTTTTTATGAATAATGGCTAGAGAAATCGTTTTGTATTACAAAAATCAGCGTTTTGTGAGAAATGTTTTTTGTGAATAATGGCTAGAGAAATCGTTTTTGTGGGCAGGTGATTTTCCCTGCTCAGATCATTTATTTTGGATTATGTAAATTCATGATGAAATCCACTTCTGAATGGGCAACCAAGAGCGTAGGCGCGGCCTGTATTTTTAAAATATAATTGTCAAAGACTGTTCTTTGGAATTTTTGGGGCTAAGGTAGCGAAAGATAATCTTCTGGCAATAAAATTTAAAAATGTTTTCTGGCATATGACTTTTTCCAACATTTTTTTCGATATTTCGGCGAATGTAGGCCTCCAAGTGGTCAATCGTTTCGGGCTTATCGGCGTAGACTAGTAACTTTAAATATAAATCAATTGATAGCTGACAAAATGGACGCCAATTAAAAGAGTGTTGCCAACTTAATGTTAGATATATCTAAAACAAAAAACCATTTCCTATATATACTGTGAGCAACAATATAAAGTAAACACCTAATAATGTATAAAAATATTTCATTATACATAGTATATATGCACAAGCACAAATTTAAAATAAAGTGTACTGCATAATTTATAAGTAACTATAGCAAAATATAACGTGTAAACAAAAACTAGAAAAATGGGGAACATAAACAATTAAATTTTAAAGGACCATTTCCAGATTTTTGGTATCAAAATTAATTAACAGGTACATTAAAATGTTTGACTTTAGGTTTGAGACATAGAATCAACAAGTTTTTTTTAGTGAAATCAGGCGAAATTTTGTTCCGTTCATTCTGTGTTACTGCTTTTAGGTTATCCGTGCACGAAATCTTTCTTTGTCTAATTTTTGTGTACAGATATCCCTACAAGTACTCAGGCAGGATGATCTAAAGTTTTTGGAAAATAATTGTGCAACCACTCTTTCACAATTTTGTAGATATGCTTAGGATCATTGTCCTGTTGGAAAATCCAGTTTTGCCCTATTTTTAATGTCTCTATACTAGGGGTTACAATGTTTTTTATTTTAATATGTCGAGATAATCTTCCGTTTTCATTGTAGATTCTATAAATGTAAGATTGCCGATTCCTGATGTCGCCAAATATCCCCAGACTATTACTGAGCCGGCGCCATGTTTTACTGTTTTGGTAATATATTTTTTTTTCTAAGGCTTCGTTCTTGGTTCTCCATATTTTCGGGTTTTAGCTCCAAATATGTCAAATTCACTTTCACGGTAAAAATAATTTTATTCAAAATTTTTTTTGCGAAACTCAAACGTTTGGTTTAGTTATTCTTTGATATAATGGGCTTCTTACGTGGCCCTCTACCATCTAGGCAATTTTGATGAAAATATCTTCTAATCGTACTTACAGGTTTTTCAACAGCTATTATAAAGCACTAGATATTGGGTTTGCTCTCATACTACAGCTCTTACTTCAGTTTTTATAAGACGTTTTGGTCATTTTGCACCAGGCAAATTATCTACGGTGTTGTGTTTTGTATACTTGTCTATAATTTTTATACACCACTGTAGTGAGGGCGCTAGTGCTGACTTTATTTTGACGCGCACAGTATACTCGTATTCGTGTGCATGTGTTTCAGTATTCTGTTCAATGAGTAGTACTTTACTCTACTCCATATCGCTGAAATGCTCATTATTCATAAGCCTTTGAAGAAATAGGAAAAAAACATGTCTATGACTAGTATGAGATTTTATTGGAGGAGGATTCATTTTAAAATGGAATTATCGTCTCATTTTTATTACAGTCATTTTTTGTTGTATTTACACTGTGTATGTGTGTGCGTTCTCCAGAACACTTTACTTAGAAGTGTTTTTGAAGTGCAAAATATTGCATGTTTTATACACGAATATTTGTAATATGTGAACGAATGGCTTTTTGGCTGCTCAAATGTGCAGTTGTTGTGATATAAAGAAATTACTTTGAGCTGATGCGGTGGCATTGCATGCCTGTAGTAGCTAGTATAGTTTTTTTTTTTTGTTAAATGGGCTTTGAAATATTTTGTGTAATTTGTGAAAATGTACTCGTATTTTAGCTGAATTGGTGGGTTATTAGTAAATTTAAAATTGTATAATTTATGAGGATATTATTTCTATTTATTTTACATTTATGTGTAAATGAAAGTGTATTTCAGGAAAGGGATCAGTGGAGCAGAAACGAAATATTTTAGTAATAAATGTGCCATTTCTAACTAACTGATGCGATTGACATGAAATTAGAAATTTTATGGAAATTTTGAATTTGCTCGAAAAAACTATAGAGCATTTTATGAAACTGAAGCTTAAAGATTTATAGTCTAATTCATAAAAACTTATCAAGGGTTTATAACAGGCTTATAAAGCAAATTGCCATACAAAATTTGCTAAGGGGGTTAATCCCTTATTCATCAAAAATTAAATTATACTTGAAATTTACTTAAAGAAAATTCTGTATGAAAATTTTGTCTAAAAGCACACATCAAACCTACTTTATTTTTTATGAATACGGCAGTCAAAGTTTTGATGACCCCTAAAACCGTCACTGTATGAAAAGTAGGGTGTTCAGATATGAAAATGTTTAAGTTCTTGCTAATTTTATCTAAATTTATCCAAATTCAGAAATTTTGATATATTCTTAAAGCTTAGTATTTATACTCGTTCAGAATTACACAAGAATTTTAACCCAGTTTTTTTTAACAATATCTAATACAAGTTATGACTGATTGTTACAATTTCATGTTACAATTTCAAACAAACATTCAAATGTTTAAATATTTAATTTATACTGAATTTGCATAACTTAAATGTGATTTTCAGGAGAAATTTAATTATTTGTAACAATTACCAAAGTTTCCACTACCAATGTGTGCAGACGTACAGTAACATGTCAAAACGTTCATGTTATTCCAACATGCCCCTGCTGGAAAATAAAGTTCTTATTGTAAAACCCAGTATTTTTAAGTAACAAAATGTATTACACAAATGAAAATAAAAAAAATATTTTAAAATCTTCTTTTATAAGTACATACAAATCACACAAATCACTGACACATTCATGTTTACAGCTGAGTTGTAATCCAAAAGCCATATAACTTTTTTTTCCTAAAAAGATGTGCAATGTCACTCACTTTCAAGCTGATGAACAGAAGAACGAACGAAAAAATTAAACCATGTTAAATTCTAGTTTCATTTTGAGGCCAATTTAATCACATTCACATATGCGGACCTACATACATACAACATAATGATTCAGTCAAATATCAACCGCATCTATTTGTACACATACAAAAAGGTAGAAAGGACTGACACTCACTCGCATATATTGTACTTATTCAAATAATAGAAACCTTATAAAAGCAAAAACAATTCTACAAACCAAATGAAACACGTGCCAACAAAAAGAATTAAACTAGAAAAAAAGAAAACGAATTAAGCATCTCCAAAAGATGAAAGACAATGACTATGCGAGTTTGACTGCAACATTCAGTACTACAGAGATGGTTAGGGAAAATTTCAATTGTAGCAACGATTTTATGAACGAGTAAAATTAGAACTTTAGATTTTTTAATAATAGCCTGTGTGATGTCTGCGAAAATCGCCGCAGTTTCGCTGAATTCATGATTTCTGCAAAAATAATTTTTCCAAACGAAGTTAAGTTTCATTTGCCTGAATACGGGAAGAAGCTAAACGTGCTGCATTTGAGCTCCTGGAAGTCAAAGCCTTTGCATGCTAAAAAAGACATTGTATGGGTCGCTATTTAGTGTCGAGATCTGACTGTGCCATTTTTTTTTTTCGAAAACTTGTCTATAAATTCGCTAACGTTAGCCGAATGAACTAAATTTTGGCCTATTACTGATGATATAGATATCATTGACATAATCATAAGTTAATTGATTAAATTTAATGGAAATTTTATATTTGCTCGAAAAAACTATACAGCATTTTTAGGAAACGGAAGCTAAAGCAAGTTCTAAAAATTATAAAATAAAAAAAAAAAAACAATACAAGCTAAATCTACAATCTAAAATCACTGGCAGAAGAACTAGTTCTATTGTTGTATGAAATGAGTTGCTGAACTGTATTGTACTTTGCTGATGAAAATTCTTTAGTTAATGATGAGCTTTGGCCTTTTGGATTTTTCTATTGTCCTAAGCTCTAAATTGTTTCTCCGTCATCTAAAAAGCTTGAGCAAAATCTTTAATGTGTAGATTTTGCATATTCTAGTTAAATTTTTGACTTTTGGGTCAAACTGTATGTTGAAAAAAAAATTTAAAATAGTTTATGACGCTTTTTATATCAAAATGGTCAACAGAACATTATTTTACCAGGAATTCCTTAATTTTTATGTTTTAAATTTACGAATTTCGTTAAAAATGTCCTTCTGTAAGTATTATCCATAGTAATAATACAGAATTAACTTTCACCGTGTTTCGAATCGCATTATTACACACAATCGAATCACTTGATTGGCAACAAATACGGTTTAAATAACGAATCTGTTTCCTTCGTGTAGTCAAAATCTCTTCTGAAATAAACTGCTATCAGGGCTGCCAGATGAATTTCGGAAAAAATCGTCAAAATCCCGATAAAAAAATCGTCATTTCGAATTTTAAAAATCGTCAAAAAATCGAAAAAATAAAGAGTCACTATTTCTAATAGTATTTTGAAATTTTTTATTTTGAAAAGTTTATATAGTCTCCTGTACAATACATGTCAAAATACATAAATTTTATCTTTTTAAATAAGAAATTACAAAAAATATAATGTTAAACACAACCTGTGTAATTTTTTTATAATATCTTAGTCCGCTTTCGCTTTCTACAATTCTGACTCGTCAAGGCAAGTGTTTTTGCATGAGAAAAGAAAACAAAATGGGTACAAATTTGACGGTATTGAGAATTGAATCTCTTATTTCCTTTTGTTTTTTTTATGCATGTTGATTTGCATTAAAAGTACGAAAATAGAATTGACGTGTGTAAATGAAATGGTAAGTTCAAAAGAGAATTAAACAAAAACGGGTCAGCTAGAACTGAAGAGCGTGAAACAAGACTTACAGTATTTTGTAAATAAATATCTGACTTTAGCATATTTTATTAATTCAGGTTAAATTACAATGTCAAAACAATTTAGTTTTAAATAACATTTTGAGTATAGAATCCAATCATATACAAAAATTTCCAAATTTTGTGTTATTTAAATTTATTTGGCTGAATATTCTGTCGACGTTTTGTTAAAATAGAAGAAGTTTTTGTAAAATTTCCCCGTTAAAATTCAGAAATTGTTTCCTCTAAAAATTTTAGTGCATGGAATTCAACATTTAAAATTGCTTTTTATGTTTACAAATAAATAGTAATTTCTACTATTATTTGGAATTATTATACTTAGGGCCATTATTACAACTTGCCTCTAATGTTCTTAATAGTAAAAGGTAACTTTAATTAAAGTGAGGAATAAACTGACCTTTAAAATTTTTCGTTATTACAACTTGCTTGTAAAACAAAATAATTTTTTTCTAAAATATGGCAATATTTGTTTGTGAAAAAAAAAAATTCAAATGCAGCAGTCTACTTTGAGACTGACCCATTAACCGCCAAAATAAAACCAGAAGTGACAATTAAAAAAAAAATTAATTTTTTTATTCATTGTACATAAAATTAAGATAAAAGTATAAAAAATTTAAGAAAAATTATAAGAGGGTGGATGTACTGATGTGAAAATTTTCAAAGCAATTTTTTTCATCTTGCATCGAACTCTTGCATGACATAAAACACATCTTAATTGTTTTTCTATCTTTTCGGGATATTGACCTATACCATCTTGAGGTAATCCTGGGATCAATGACGATGAAAGTCGAGCTTTATTTTGCATGTTTTGGCGTAAGTAGTACCTTGCAATGGAACGTCGGAATAAAAGTTGAAACTTTTTCATTACAACATATGCCAAATGGTCGAATTTTAAACATTTTGTCCCTGATAGTGGCAGCTTCGTCATTTATTTTTATATCTCGATATCTTTGTCTAGACATTGATTTTGATATCATTTCTTTTCCAACATCTTCATCGTAAGACCAGTATAAATCCTCTCTTGGTACTTATTTCAGCACTTAAATTTTTTATTAGTTTAAAACTCCATTTTGTGGCAGTTGCTATTTATAAAGTCAGATTTTGTTTTATTTCTTTTAAGCTAAAAACATAAAAAAAAACTACAAAACGTTCAAAATTATAAAGCTTTCGCTTTATGTTTGGGTGTACTCAATTGAGTACAGCGGCGGTAAATGGGTTAATATAAATCAAACGTCTGCTTTCCATTTTTGTTTATCAAATTATTTATTGGCAAAAAAAAAATTAAAATTAATTTATTTTTTATGAAGTTGACATTTTTTCCAGAACATATGACAACTTCAAATACTTAAACCTCACTATAAAATTTAAAGACTTTAGAATTACTTTAGATTAAAGTAAACTTATAATAACCAAATACTTATTATCTGTCCGATAACATCATACCTTTAACTATTGCCAAGATGTAATAATGGGCCTTAAACTTATTAATTGTCAATAATAAAGAAAAACACTACTATTGCTTAGTTTTGTTTTTGAAATATGTCATGTTCTTCTTAATATTTATGATACTAAATGAGAAAAATAGTTATTTTTAAAAAAAGAAAGGATTTGGTAACAAAAATAGAAAATTTTAATAATTCAGAAAAAAATCGTCACTTTGCTATTTTTAAAACAAAAAATCGCCAAAATAACAATAAATCGTCATATTTGGCAGCTATGTCTGCTATATCCAAATAGGTTAAGCTACTGTTGTTTTCCTAGTCTGTCCTGTTTTTGATATCCCATGTACTACTTTCCCGTCGTGTGATATTTGCTTGAGTTATTTGGAAAGCATATGAACACATATCTACAAAATAAATTAATTAATAAGTACGTGACACATGCACAAAAACTATTTGCGTTACTAAACAGAATATTTCCCTATCTATTAAAAATTATATTGAATGATTAAAAAAATATATAATATTTTAAGGACTCGGTTTAGAAATATTTATTTCCGTAACTTTTTCGTTTAGAATTGTAGGATTGTACCGGCTTTTTCATCCCTTTTTAACCCCTCCTATAAGGTACCAGCACAAGCACAAGCAAATTTAAGAGCTGAACAAAACCTATACGATGTTTGATGAGATGATGACTGCTGTTGAGGCAGTAGTTGACATAAAATTGCTTGACACTTTTCAGGCGCAACAATTGTAGGTCTTTCTGTTCATGTGTGGTACAACTAACTATTCGTGGTAAATACATGAATGAATGAAGTATGTATGTATGAATTCGTATAAATGTCAGTCAGTTGTAAATTTTTGAATAAAGACTGAATTTATGTATGAATGCAATGTTACCATATACTACATACACAACAACATATCGGTAACTTAGATGCAAAAAGCTCTGACGAACATTTCAATAATAGAAAATAATTCAAAAAAGAAAATAATAAAGTTCTGTGTAAATAAAAATATATGTAGGTATGTGTTTGAAAATGAAAATTGAACCAAAGTTACTAAAAATTTACTGCTCATATTAATAACTGAAACTATTCTGTAGGCGATATATACCTAAGAGAACAAGTTTATTCATAAACATACGTACATATACATATAAACATGTTTTCTTGTTTCATATGAATAGATTTCATTTTATGCATAGAAAAGAATATTCTTGCATTTTTCTCTCTGTCTCTCTGTCTGTCTGTCTTTTTCTATTTGTTCATTTTAAAGTTGCTAAACAATACCAAAAAGCAAAACTTCTATTATTATTGTTGACTTTAGTACGTTTCTAGATTTGTTTTTTGGAAATTAACTCCTGTGGCCCAAAGCATAACGTTGGCATTGTGGTGTTGAACAGAAAGAACATTTGACTACAAAATTAAACGAAGAAAACAATATACAGGATTTCTAGGTGGTGTTATGGTTGGTTGACTGGCAGGCAGCATTAGGTCCAATGTTTATAAATTAAGAAAACAATTTTTGGTTGATGGTTTTAAATTACTGAAATGCCCTATAGGTAAGCTAAATATTTATTTTAAATACTAAAATGCAGTTACAGTGTAAATTATTTTCTTTAGCAAAGTAAACTACTCATAGTTGAAGCAGATAATTTTTGTAGCTATCACGCAATCGGGTAAAAACTTCAAATGAGTTATAAACTGTTAATATGAATCGATCGCTCTTTAAATACATATATATCTTTAAAAATAAGTTTCTTGAGAGTGGTAAATTTTAAGTCAGTCGAAACTTTGTTAGGCCATTGGTAACCTTTTCCTCATTTGCTGGCGCCAAAAACGAATCAAGCCAATTTAGGCTACCCTGTTCTAGAGAGAAAGCATTCTGCATCGATCTGGACTATAAAGTGGGCGAGACAAAACTTTCCAACCACTTATTTCTAAACAGTTTTTAACAGTAGTTTGCTTTCATATCGCTACAGCTTTTCTATGATGATCTGGCCAGATTCCAGTAGCTCATAATAGATGGAACCTTCTTGGTCCTACCAAATATAGAGAACTACCTTAGCGTCATACAGATGTGGTTGTGGTTACGATTTGGCTGGTTGGCCAAGCTTAGCATATGATCTCTTACGCTTTCGGTTATCGTAATAAATCATTTTTCATTGCAGAATTATTTCATTTTATAGCGTTTAAGCACCGTTTCAGCAGGAAAATCGTCTTTCAAGATCTCTCGTCCCGGCTTTAGATGAGTACTGCTGCTCGCAAACGTTTTTAAATTGCTAGTAGAGTGGCTCCCAATGATTTTGCAAAATCTTGTTTTTGTTGAAACCAGTGGAGTACATTCAATTTAAGTTTAGGTGTGCTTTAGGGTACTTTTTCGAATTGAAGAAGTAAATTAAAACAACCCGCATACAAACAACTTTTTTTGGCTCAAAATTAGACCTCTCCGAAGCAAAAACATAATTATGTTCAATAACTAAATGAGAATAAATAACAAATAAGTTAATACTCTAATTCTAAATACTCTAATACTAATACTAAAACCGTGTTCAAAACATACGCATTCTGATACAAATCCCGCATTTTTATATTTTACACCCAATACTAATCTTTAATGCCTTTTATGTCTTTAAAATTATAACCTCGTACACATAGTAGCATTTAGTATTTTCTCCAAAAAGCTATTGGAACATTCATCTTTTAATTTTGTTAATATGCTTTAAAAATACTGAATTTCATGTACTAACTAATTTTGAAGTCTTGGCATCTTAGTTAAATACACTACTGCACTACTTTAATCTTCGTAGGGTATTGAAATGTACATGTGTTTTTATCTACATATGTACGCATGTGGCATTTCAAGAAAAAATCATGAAATTTGTTCCCCATAATATGGACGATGTCTTCCATAAAAATTTCCATAAATATTGTAATAATTTACAAATGTTATAATAAGAATTCATACAAAGTTATACAAGCACTTACATAGATATCTACATTCATTTATGTACAAAGAAAACGGAAATACACTAATTTTAAATACTGTTACATTTTGATATAAATTTATAAATTCATACAAATTTGTACAATTGAAATAAAATACAGGGAAATGAGCCAAGTACTTGTTTCATACTGTATCGATAATCAGCGGGAAAATATGTAAAGAAAAGCCTTTTAGTTTTATTTTAAAAAAAGATCTTCCAATTTCATTGAAAACTTTAATATTTTTACACATCTTCTCATGATGAGCATAGTAAGCAAAATAAACATGTATGATTGATTTATTGAAAGGACTTCTTGAGAAAAGCTAGATAGAATGGAGAGTAACAAATATTTTAGAATGTTCCCCTTAATTAAGACTCTTGTTAGTTTTTCTTTGTTTATGTTTGATTTAGAGTATTTGAAAAAAGGTTTTAAAAAATTGCCATTTTTTTAAAGTTGAAATCAAAAACGTGGTATCTTTAAAACAAGCTCTGTTTGGTTATTTGTTTATTTTAACAGCATATTTTAATCGTCTTGAGATTTGCATAAGGAAGATATTGTCAAAAAGTATAGGTATGTATAACAAGTATAATAAGTATAAAAAGTACAACAAGTATAACAAATGTTAAAGAAACTTGTTATTTTTTTTTTACCAAAACTAAAAAGGTTCTTAATTATAAAAACCGTTTAAACGATACAAGAAACCGAATTGTCGAAGAATTCGAAAACGTATAATAGATTCCGGACAGTTTTTCAAAATTAAAGAAAAAGTCGGTTTCCGGTTTTCGGTTTCTGAATACTCTTGTTTAAGTGTTTATATGTTTGTTTTTGGTAACATAATGAAATTCTAACAAAATATGTAATCTGCAGTGCGTATTGAAATAATGTGTTGTGGTCTGGCATTGAAACAAAACTCATTTTTTTTTGTTGGGCACGTTTGTTGAGTGTGTTTAATTATAGTCCATATATGTATTTAAGAACATGGAAAAAAATTTCCATATTCTAGACTATACATGTACAAAATATTTTTAGTCTTTTCATATTTTGATAAATCATCAAAATTTAAACATTTCCATTTCTTCTATTTTTGTTTATGCCTTTATGGTAAGTTGCAGTTATATGAGTAGAACAGACATTTTAAAACAAAAGTTGCAATAGCAATATTTCTTTTCTTTTCTAATCATACATATATGTATATATTTACATTGTAAATACGTGGGTTGTGTGTATACCAGCTGTACATTGTCAACATACTCAAACCAGCAGTAATATCTGTAGGCACGTTCCTGATCATTAAAAATGTTAACTTGAATAAATAATTAGATTTTCACACATTCATGAGTCCAGCCTTATCGTACAACTCTCGTCAACACACATAAATACACAATGCACAATATTTTGCACAACTTTTAGGCATTATAAAAATATCAATTAAATATCAATATTTTGCAAAACCCGTACATCAACTCGAATGTTATTCGATTGTAATCGAACAAAATATAAAAAAAGTAGACAAAATAGGAGAAGCAAAACAAACAAAAAATTTAATGAAAAACCAAAAACAAAAAACAAAAAAAAACTTCATTCATTTTGTGGCAAACATTTTATTGCATGAACATGAAATTTCAATTAAGCTCTGCGACCAATTTTATTTGGTCAAATGTTCTTACTAAGAGGCTACGGATAAATAAACAACAACAATAATAATAACGACAATAAAATTTAAAAATATTTAAGGTTTTTAAGCACTATAGAAACTATTTAATTTATTGGTGAACAACTTCATTTACGGTTTTTATACACACCAAAAAAATAAAAATATATTAAGTTTGTCATTCAATTTATGACACATTAAAATACTGGTCGTAAAAACAAAAGCATGTATATTCTAGCTGCCGTATTCATAAAAAATAAAGTAGGTTTGAAGTGTGCTTTTAGACAAAACTTTCATACAAAATTTTCTGTAAGTAAATTTCAAGTCTACTTTAATTTTTAATGAATATGTAGATCTTTATAAGATTTCAAGACGATCAAGTCATGACCATCCGTCTATCTGACTGTTGCAGGCAAAAAAGGTCTTCAAAAACAGACTTAGAACATTGAAATTGGTATTGAAAATGGGCAAAATCGATCCAGTAGGAACCGAGCTGTAGATCAAAGTTTCAGACAAACACGATATTTTTCAGATATATTTGAGCTTTTTGTAATTTACCAATAAGAGAGTAAAACGAATTGAAAGTACAATCAACTGCATACACGTCTTATATGCAATAATGATTGCAAACATAGATGACAATTTGACAACAAAAATGTCATAGTGAAAACGCGGCCTTACGAGAATATACGTAAAAATTATACTATTGTATCTTGTAAAGGTTAGTCCATAATTACCCATAGCTCTTATATAAGTTCCATTTCAGAGACTAACTGGAATTCCCAAGAAAACTCTAAAATATATCGTAATTGCGATGAAATTCACCATAAGACTCAAACACATAGAAATCTCGGTAAAATATTTTATGACGTATAAAAATCGTTATTCAAATTTGTTTCCAGTATGCATTGATCACACTATTGATATATTTTATTGGTGGTGGGTATATAAGATTCGCACAGCCGAATATAACCTCTTATTTGTTATAATTCCTTTTGGTTTTTGTTTTGTTATTTGGTAGTTTGTACTTATTTTTAACACAAAACCTAAACTTTCATTGTGATTTTTGTGAAATTGTTTTAGTAAATTGCAAAGTAATGTAAGATTTGATGGATTATAATGTAAGGATTAGTGTGCAATAGAGATAATAAACTACTTATTTTGAATTGTGGTGTCTTAGGCGAATTTTAAAGTTAATTGAGTTTAATTGAGTAGCTTTATATAACATAATGCATTATTTTTTTTTAAATTATTATGTAATTAAACAGAATACATCTTTCTTAAAAATTTGGCACTTATATGCGGAAAAACGTCAATTTTATTAATACATTTCAAAAGGCCGCAACTACAATGATATAAACTGTATAATATATATCGCATAGCAAATCAATTTACCATCTCAGCTAGCAAATGTGATTAAGTACTCACGAAAAAAACACAATTCCTCTAAAATTCACCATCTTGATTACAAATACTTCATTGAGTATGACACTATTCCTTAGCCATATGTTTCTTTTCGACCAGGTAACTTTGTATACTTAAGCATTAAACACATTCGAGACAGCAGACTACTGTCAAAAATAAAATACACACGTTTATATGAGAGTGACTATATCGACGACAGCAGGCAACACGACTGCAGGTTGTTGTCCATGCTGATTTTTTCGTCGCTGTCAAATTAAACTAATTTCTATGTTTGTTGGCGACAAAACAAAAACAGTGTTGACCATATAGCGAAAAGTGTAAAGCAAATTAAATAAAATAAAAAGCAAAATACACAATTAAAATGTCGTGATCATTTATGAGTCAAGAGTTGTTAAATGTATCAATAATATTATATTAATAATATTAAATTAAATTAGTGTTGTTTTTATCCGACCTTTCAGTTATAATTTTTAAGAAATAAAATTGACCTCGAGCTCAAACAATTTAATTTCTTAAAAATAATATTAAATTTTATCTTAATAAAAATGAGTGAAGTTTATTAGCATGTCTGGAATCATATACATATGTTTCATGTTTCATAAATAAAACGCTACTTTAAACAAAAATAAAAGCCTTAAGTAGCACCACTGAAATATAAATGGATTACTACAATAGCTGTTTATATATTTATTGTTTTGTTTGATTAAAGTTTGTAAGTGTTTTATTGTTTAAGATTTATTATTTTTATTGCTTTTATTTACTTTTTTGTTGTATTTTAATACTAGCTTCTATAAAATCAACAAACTTCTCTTCAGCTATTATGTTATTTAAAAAATTCGAAGAACAAATTTATTTTTTATTAAAACGTCAGATTTCGGAATCAGCTGCTGACTATGAGCTGTTGTTTTCAAAATAATTAAGTAGCTGGCTAGAGGGCGTCATAAGTACCCAGCGGCACTCGTGTAATCGTGTAGCCAGCGGTTTCGAATGTGTTTAATGCTTTATTTTATATGTACATATTTAAAAACAGGTGGTAAAAAAAAATCGACGAGCTGACTGTTAATATGACAATTTTCTATAAAAACGATATTAAAGACGAATATGACGTTGTCGAACCAGTTCGGTTACAGAAAAAAATAAATATATCCAAAAAGAAGTGGAACCATCTCCAGGAACTTACGATAATTTACCAGATTAGATTTATAAATTTTACTTCGCAATGTGAACTCCTTTTCTATTCATTAACGAGTATACAATACTGAAGGAATTTTTGCGTTAACTTTTTGGTTTCAGAAAAAACGATTCCAAAAGGCCTTAAGTACAATTACTATAAAACTGCTTTTATTTTATAATTTTTTTTATTAATCCAAATCCGCAATAGTTTTAAGATTAATTTTGAAATTTGCCCAATAAGACTGAAATAGTATTAAATTTAAAAAGTTTTTTGCTTCACATGTAATAAAGTAAAAGGTATAGTTACGGCCTTTAGAATTTTCGGTGACGATGTGAAATGTTTAAAATTGTTAAAATTTTAAAAAATAATATTTGTTGCTGTAGCAGCTGTAGTTTTTATGATATTGATCCATCGGAAGTTTTAATCAATTTTTACACTATATAATCTGTATCTCTTCTGTAATCTGTATCTCTTTCTTTTGAGTTTTTTTTGTGTATTTTTGTGTATATTTTCTTAAGTAATCCTTTATTTCTACTAGGTTAAGGAATTTCGAAAGGGGACAAGCAGGTCTTACATCAAAACGAATAAATTTATATTAATTTTATATGCATTTAGCTATAATATTTTTCTCTGTGATCTATTAAGACAAACATTTTGAAGAGTTTAATGGTCGTTAAAGTGAATTTAGAAAGTGAGCCTTATGTGGGAAGAAAAAAATTTTACTGACGGATCTGCACAACAATTTTTAGGTTTGGAGTAGTTTTATACAATATATAAAATATTTGTGGCGAAAATTGTTTGTTTAAATCCGGCATTTATGATCGATAAAGTCATATTTTTGGAGGACATTTGTATGGGTACTAAGAGAAAATATTAATCGATTTCAAAAAAATTCAAAAGGTCAGAAAAATAGCATATATCAAATTTTATCTTCTAAATTGCTGCCTGTAATTTGCCCCTAAGTTTTCATGGACAGCAGCTATACAACTAGTAGGCCAGATTTAGAAAGTGATTCGATAAAAATGTGAAAGTTTATAAAATGAACTTTAGATTTAAAACCGTAGTACCTGTTGCTTTTCAACTTAAATTTTTTTTTTTGTATTTTTAATATTTTTTAAGGTATTTAAATAACGTTTAAAACACACACATACGCAATACCATGCACATATGTACGAGTATATGTTAGTTTATGAGTAACTAAAAGAGAACATTGTATCTCAGCCAAATACAAACTCGTATGTATGAATGTAAACACGTTTATATGTATGGTATTGTAGTTATCTATATATTTCTGTACTTGTGTATGCATTTAATAACTCTTGTATGTATGTATATAAATTTAATTTTGGTACGAATGTTCTGTCTTTGCATTTTTTCGATTAGATTTTGTTGTCAATGCCAGTATTGTTGATGTGGTAGTGAATTGAACTTTTTGCAATGTAAATCTAAAGAATTGCATTCATCAACTGTACATACACACCTACATAGGGATGCCACACACACTTGCACTCATATTGATAAAAACGAAAATATGTTTTAATGTGAAAGAAGACCGACCTGTACATGTGAGAAAGATGAAGCTGACTACGATGATGATTTGTTTAGGAGTAAAAGCAACAGTTCGTTTAAATTTTTTTCAATAATAAACATATTGGAAATCTTTTGATAAATTATGCGAGGGTAAGCTTAAGAATGTTTAAATTAAAAAAAAAAAAAAACACTTTTAGAGCACACTAATGTAATTTATTACATCTCTCAGTGATTGTTCGACAAATTGCAACAACAATATTATATATTTTTATGATTAATTTTTATACACTAAATATGAACAATCCTCATTCAAAATAGAAAAGATGGTAAAACTTTTTAAATTTCCCTCGTGCAAATACTTTTGCATGCATACGTATGTGAATGTGTGTTTTATTATTGAAAGACGTGAGTAAATCTGAAAATTAAAATTGTACCTTCCTTTCATTACATTCTGTTTTCTTCTTTGTTGAATATATTTCTGTTTAGAAGTAAAATATCTTATATATATATTGCACATCTTTATTACTACATAAGATATTGTTCACATAAAATCTGGTTGCATAAACGTTGTAACAAAAAAAGCAATAGAATACTTAGAACCACAAATTGATTTAGTTTATGAAATTTATTTTATTAATATTTAAGAAAAGCTGAAATTAAAATTCATGTCCTATTATAAAATTCAAAATTTAGTTCTGTTAACAAATTGATCCACTTGCCAGTGCTACCAAAAATATGCTGCTTATTATGCTCAGAAAACATGTGTCTAAAAACGAGAAATTATGCACTAGAAAAAGTATTTATAATTCCATGTACGAGTTCGAAACCGGTTTCTGTTGATAGAGTGTTCGCAGATTAGCCTTGTTTTCAGTTAATAGCATTATTAAATATTACCATTACTTTTATTATTAATAATTCCGCATAAAAATCGATTTTGTTAGAAAATATCACAGATAATACTTAGGTATATTACGTTTGTCATTTCGTTTGTAACACATCGAAATAATGCTCGCAGTGCCAAAAAGTCTTTATATTCTGGGTTCTTATAAGATTCTAAGATCATCTGCTCATGTCCGTCCTTCTGTTGAAATCACGATAGAGATTTGCAAAAAAAGGCACAGAACAATGAAAATTTTTATCAAACATTATTTAATCCACCAAAATGTTTGGTATTGCAAATGGACAAAATCGGTCCAGTAGGATCTGAGTTGTAGATCAAAGTTTCATAGCACCTTGATATTTTTTGCTGTTGTTTTTAAATATAATGCCGATATTATCATGAAATTTTGCACATTTTAAGCTTGCAATAGAAGGACAAGTCGTGTTGAAAATGGCAGGAATCGGTCCACATAGCTCCCATACAAATATCTTCCCGGAATATGGTTTTATGGTACATAAATGTCTATAGAAAAGCCGTATCTATACAAAATTCTGCAATAATAGGTTTCATGCAAAATTAAATTCCAAAACAAAATTTTGTTAGAATATAAAGATCACTTTCGAAAATCACTTAGCTGAACATATATCTTATGTAAAAATGACTATCCAGTTGTAATTTGACAAGCATAATCAGAATATACATTTAAATTGTTCTACCAAATTTCATGATGATCGGTATATACAGGTACCGTAACTGTTATGACTTTTATCGAAAAAGTCAAGAAAAAAAAAGAGTTATTTTTTAACATTTATTTTTTAATGTAGAAATAAAAGTTATTTCTTAGCTTTTATTTTTTAAGGCAAAAATTAAAAGTTATTTTTGACATTTATTATTTTACTCAAAAAATAAACGTTTTTTTTTAAACTTTTAATATTTTAAGACAAAAATAAAAGTCTTGATTAAATATTGCATAGTAATACGAATTGAAAGCAATAAAACTAGTATATTACTATGTAATATTTAACTCATGACTTTTATTTGTGCCTTAAAATATTAAAAGTTAAAAAATAACTTAACCGTAGCCCCCAAATAAAGTCGAGTTCCGCAAACTACTTGTGTAGTTTAGACCACTATTTAATGACCTAGAACCTTTTTAAGAATTACATGCAAAATATAATTTTTTGGTGGGAAATAGCAATAATCACAGATAATAATTTATTTTAAATTTAAAGAACTATTAACAAAGATCGAGCCTATTGCGGACTTTTATATAAAAAATTAATTTTGATGAGAAAAAAAGTAATCACAGGATATATTTTACTTTCAATTTAGAACACCTCTGCTAAAGAATGTGGAGGCTTTTTTGGAATTCCATATAAAATGTCGATTTTTATGAGAAATATAAGTGATCCTCTACTAAAGAATGTAGAGAATTTTTTGAAATTCCATGCTAAATGTCGATTTTTGTGGGAAATACAAGTGATCCTTTATTTTAAATTTAGACCACTATTAGTAGACCACGATTCATTTTTATAATTTCACATAAAAAACGTTTTATGGTTGAAAATATCGTCGCATCAAAGTTTTCTGTGAACATTCTTGCCTTTTTACCAAATTTATCAATTTTTGTGTACAATTTTCATTTGTTTATGGTCCATTTTGAAAAACCGTTCAACCATAATAAGCTGTTGTCTAGTTTTGTTGAAAATTAAGCGTAAAGAATGCCGGCCGTTTTATAATAACACCATTCTAATTTTCGCAACGATTTGGAAATTTATATGCACGACAGGATTGAAACGCTTTCGTTTTGCGTACTTACACTGGAGTTGTATTTTTTTGTGGTTATTTTCGGAGATACCTGGATTTGCTTTATTGGACTTGTATTTTTTTTTGTATATTCCTGGTTTCTTTTATAGATAATAAAAGTTTACCTTTTTGCAAACTATCTGTGCTTAATGTAGGTTGTTGTGAGCTACTATTTATGAAATCTTTGAACCCAACAATGACGCATTTTAAAGCAATGTGTGTTTATTTAATTTTCCATTACTTAGCGCAATATATACCGACCAAAAAAGCTTCTGAAGTTTGGCCGGACTTTATCGGAACAATGCTTTAAATACATATCTGAATGTTAGTTTCTTCTTGTGTATGGCTGAAACATACAAATGTTAGTTGATTATCCTGTGCTAAGGATATTATTTATATAGGCTTCTTATTGTAAGAAATATATTCACGTTTTCTGATTCACATATATTTAATTTATAATGATCTGTAGTGAAAAACTAATAGTAGAAAATTAAAAAAAAAAATAAAGTATAAAATGAAATTGCAATCTCTGAGCAGAGTAATGTAAACTGAAATTACAGTCAATGTTCAATTATAAAATACGTGCATCTGAGAGAATTGGAAAATAAATTGCATTCTGTGGCAGCATAATTAGAATTTAAAATGGAAATAATAGCGTGCTTTTTTGTTTGGTGAAGTGGCTTAATGTTAGCTAAGAGGGTAATTTGAAATAAGTTAAAAAAAAACTGGATCACATGTGATGAAAATCAAATATTTTGGGAAATCTTTTAAACCGAAGTCAGATATCTTGTATTTCCTTGAGTTTCGAAATGAAAAGAAAACATATAGTCGTTACTTTAGTATCACTAAAACTAGTTGCTAGTAATTACTTATAACTCGTACATTTATACTTAAGAGGGCGGTTAGGACGTTTTTCTCGAATTTTTACATTTAATTGATCAAAATATTGCAATAGTACTCTGAATTTATTTTTTGTTTGAAGTCCCAAAAAACCGTTGCCGTAAACTTACCAGCCGATTGAACTGTTTTTGTCTTCTTAGGGGCACTTTCTCCAGCTTCAGTCCATTGCTTGGATTGGCTCATCAAGAGTTATGAAACGATGCAAAAATCTATTTTATTTTTCTTAAAACGATCCAAACAAGCTTGAGAAATTTTCACTCTTATGCGTTTTTGGTCGACTTTTAACCCATCTTGCAGAAAGCATTTTCATCTGTAGTTCTTCATGCCAAATTAAATAGACTTGATCTTTTGAGATGCCCATGATATTAGCTATTTCATTAGCACTTTTATACGTCGATCTTTGAATACCATATCACGCACTATGGCTACAATTTATGTTTTTGGACGTTCTTGTACGACCATGTTTAAATTCATCAACCCAATTTTTTACTGTTGCATATGAAGGAGCACTTTAACCTAACACATATCATTATGAATTTCCTGCTCCAATAAACCTTTTTTATTTAAATACTTAATGACACCACGAATTTTTAATTTTTCCATTGTAAAAAAATCGTGGATGCATCTTTTTTAAACACCTGTTTCTATATGAAGGAGTTGGCAGAGCGAAAAGAAATTTAACATGTGTTCGTAGCACGAATGGGGGTTTCTAAAACACTTAACTTTTTGGTGTTTATACTTCGCTTTTTATTCTAGGCGAAGAAGTTTCCGAACCGCTCTCGTAGGCCAAACAGAAGGTATTATCAGCAGAAACGGGGCTAGTCATGCAAATAACTAGAAAAGAAACAAGAATATTTATAATTACTCTAGATGATATTCTTTATTCTTACGTATCAATATCAGTAACCCATGACGTATAACTAGTTTTAAAGATATTTAAGTAATGGCTTATTTAAAAGTACTTGCCACCAATGACATAACTGTGTTAAAGTACTGATTTAAAATACTATTGTGAAAGTATTAAAGTGCCAGAAGTTAGTATTCAAATTGAATATGGAATATGTGTGCCAAAAATTAGCAAAATCTATAAAACCAAGTTAAGTTTGTGGTTGATGTATGATGAAATTATAATAAATTTTGTAATGTATGAAAAGTATACAAATGCCTCTATTAAGAATCTGTTAAATGTAAAAATGTATTTTTATTTTAGTTATTATAAGTGCAAAAAAATTAATTAATAATTGTTGAATTAGATTTACTAAATAAATTTCTACTCTAGACTTTTATTGTTTAATCAGCTTTTGATTGTGCTGTAAATAGTTGTTATTTCTATTATTTCCAACGAACCATAGACTAATTTCAAATTTGAAATTTATTTAATTTATTACGTTTTTGCAATTTTATTTTTTTTGTGTTGAAACCACAAAAATGAAACCAAAAATAATTACCATGTACTCCCTGACAGGCGAACAAAATCGTATTATAAATATTTCCCCCAATAAGCAATTGGATATAAAATTTAAAATTTAATATAAAAATTTGCCGCCACTCGCGGCAAAATGGCGTGTGTTAAAAAATAATAAAAAAAACGGCATAGAAAATATTAAATCCATATGGGGGAAAATAAATTTGCCTGTAGTTGCTGTTGATACATATAATGTATGTAGATGTATATAGTTATTAGTGTTTAAGGCACGAAATGCAATGTTGCATGAGTGTGTATGCAACATTGCTTGGGTCATATTCTATAGACCACAGACAACAGTTACTGCGTACAACATGCAAACGGAAATACCTCTTCTTTTATTCATTTGAAAGTTTGTGTGAGTAAATATATATATACATATGTATATATAAATATATGTATCTTTATATAAATACACGTAATAAATGGAAAACTAATTAAAATATATTCCAAGAGGTGTTAATCGTTGTAATATGATACAAAAAAATTATATATACACATGCATTTAGACAGAATTATTTGGTTCTTTTCTTTGGATTATTATTTATGTATGTTAATTTATTAATAAAACATTTGATAAATGGGTGGTAATTTTCTTAGCTGAAATTTAAATTAATATTATATGTTTCAATTATTTAATTTATACAACAAGTATTTAATTAATATTTTCTGATTTGATATTACGAAATTTAATAAAAATTACCACAGATTTTATACACAAAACGCACCTCGTATTCTTTAACTTGCCGTTATCATTGGAAGTTATCAATTGACATAATTTAGGTACTTTTTAACAGCTCTAAGATCTTTTCTAAATTATTATGTTCAGTATTCAGAATATTTTGAAACAATAATTTTTCAATAATTTAACAAACATTAAACAAAAGAAACATTAATGGTGTGTATTTTTTTCTTCTCGCCGTAACAGAACGTGTACTTTTTAAGCTTAATATTAAAAATTCCACATAGGATGTAAAAAAATATTGCTGTCATGCTCAAATAGCCCCAACATGTTTATAATATCGTTTCAAATAGTTTCTGAAATTATAAGCCCCAAACTGGAAACTACACTTGCGTTTTCAAAATCCGACAATTAAACAAGTATGAAAGTACAATCGGTCATGCCCGACCATATAATACCCTACACCTAGTATGTATAAAATGATTTTTCAGAATGGGCACTCTATATGAGATATGAGCTATGTATGACATGACTTCTGTGAATATAAATATTATATACGTTAAACTTTATGTTGATATAAATACTATAGTTGCGGTTAATTATGTAGCGACCGTTATAAAACTAGGTTTCATCACAAGCTTTACGTTTACAGCCAGGCATTCAGACAGACGGACGGATGAGCGGACATGTTTAACTCGATTTAGAAAGTGATTCTGTCGATCGGTATACTTTAAGGGGGAGCTGGACCAATATTTATGATTTTACAAACATCAGCACAAATCCACTTCACTATGGTGGTGTAGGGTAGAAAAAACCGTGATTTAGTTTTATCGGTTACATAAAATCTGTACAAAACACATAAGGTTTTTTAAATACCTGGTGGCAACTGTTACGTTTCCTTCAGTGATTTGTGTTTAATCATAACAATATATTTGTAAGAATACAGAGTAAAGAAAGACCAAAATAGAAAGCAAAGCTTAGGGTTCTGGAAAATACAGCAAATTTGCAAAAAGTGTTTACCTAATGCCATTAAATTAACGTCAAACTAATACTATTTTTAAGTCGTAAACAAACCAAACACGTTTGTATGTGTTTGTTGATAGTTTTGTGCAAATATTTTTAAAGACACATTTGTGCAAAATTAAGAACAAGCTGCTATTTTTGGTAATAGTTGTTTATTTGCCGAAAATTATTATTTTGTATTTGGTATTGTTAATAATTTTGTTTTGCAGTAAAAAACTTTATTAAATTTTGTTTATTATTTTTATTTTTATGCAGTAAAAAATGCCTAACGAATAAATACGAGTATTTATTCATTTGTGCTGTCCCCACTATACACATATGTAGGTATGTAGGTATGTGTGTATATTTAACACAAATTTGTTATGGTAAAAATAAGATATTTTACAAAAATTTATTTCATATCCAGCAAATTTAATTCAAATCTTTATTTAAAAATGATTGGATTTAGACAACAATTAGTTTCTTCTATGTATATAAATTTACAATAAATAAAAATACACTGCAGCAATGTATTTTAAATATTTTAACTTTGTTTTCAACATGTTTTATTATTGTCTCTCAAGAAAAGTTAATGTTTTTTAATTATTGCCTTAACTCCCACAAAATATATTACAGTTTGGTTCGTTTGTCCTTTTTTTTCATAGTTTATGGCCATAACATCGCCTTTACTGCTACTTCAAATATGGCTGTAACTATATATTCATTCGTATTCGCATGCACGTTCACGTTACATACTTACAGCAAAGTTGTATGCATTTTACTTTTACTCTGTTTTGTTTATTTCGTTAAAGAGAAAATTGTACTTGTAATGACTCTATTTAAATTACGTGACCGAAAAAATATAAAGACTTGACTTTTACGAGAAGATTGCAAAAAAAAAAAGAACGAACGAAATGAAATACTACGGCTACAAATATAACTACATATACAATTACAAAACCAAATTAAACTACAACAAGTTTTTAGGCTTCATAAAGCAACAAACACGTTTTAAACATTTATGTAAAGTCTGTGTATGAATGAGTATTTGTATGCATATACACTTACAGTGTTGGTGATAAATATAAAACTAAATCACTTGTGCTTTAGCTGTATTTAAATGGCAGAATGAAAATATAATATTCTTAAGTTTGCAGCCATTTTTTAAAATTGAATTTTTTTTCTTTGATCTGTTTGCAATATCTGAAGGTGTTATAAATTTATTGACATAATGATAGTAATTATTAAAAATCACATCATAAAGTTTCATTCCCATACACGAAGACTAAACTATGTAATTTGGTGCTGTTTCTTATACATACATACATATTTTGTACATATAATAAAATCCTGCTGCCCTTTTAACTATGTATATGTTTCATTTATGCCTTTTTCATTTTATATAGTTATACTTTTTTTGTGGGGTAAAATGTGGTTTAACTGTTGCCAAATTGTACAAAAATAAGCATAAATTGTGCATTTAGTACAACATAAATAAACTATGACCAACTGAAATTGTTTTTTGTTAGTGCAACATATACAATACAACAACACCAGCAAATGCATTTACAACAAGTTGTGTGTATATACGTACGTACGTTTGTATGTATATATGTACTTGTATCCATTTATTTTTGCAATATTCAGAGCATAGACAGAAAATATAAATATTTTTAGGGGTTTTGCACATTTTTATTTAATTTTTTTTTTGAGTGTTACAACAATTTTAAGGCGTTTACAACATGAAAAGAGGATTTTCTGTATATTGGTTTGATTTCAGTATTTTTTTTTGAGAGGCTTTGGGGTTTTTTTTTGCAGAGTAAAGGTCAGAAAGTAATAAACCAAAAAAAAAAAAAGAAAAAACATAAACAATTTTGTATGAGTCTATATATGCAGCTGTATTTTTGTAGGTGTTAGTTGTTATAAATAAGTTAAATATAAATGTTTTTCAACAAGTTTTTATTTCTTTAGGTGTTTTTTTGGTTTAACAAGTAATTGAATATAAGAAAAGTAGGCGTCTGAAAATTGGGCGTATATGATTCTCTGTATTTAGTTTTCATCTAGTAACTGCAAAGTGTTTAGTTATGTGAGATAAAATTAATGTGATGTGGTAATGAAAAGTGGTCTTAAAAGTAATTGCATACTTCTGCAAAATTTCAAGTTCGAAACAAAACACATCATAAATTAAGAAAAACTAAAATGTATCTTCTTAACAACAGGTTCAATAAAAATTTTAAAATATAAAGTGACGAACAGGCTTTGTCTGTAAAATTGCTTCAAACAATTAAATAAAGCTAATAGTGAATTGTGATCAGGACTTTATAAATGTATTTAAATATATTATCACGTATATTTAAATCTGTGTGTTTTCTTTGATAAAATACACAAATTAGTGTATTACTGCATTGTGGCTGAACAACAGCATCTTGGATATAAATTCTATTAGGTTTTGCTTCTTTAGCTTGAACTTCCATAACGTGAATTCCGCCATAACTTGAAGAAAAAAAGTAGTACAACATTTCTATAATTTGAATATTTTCGAAAAAAATTTCTTTTTTGCTGGCCAAAACTACCGAATTAGCCGCTAATAGCAAATATGTATGTACGTTCTTTTTTACTTAATTTGTTATAAAAATCGCAACATTTTATGAAAATTATGTACATTAAATTGCCAACACTGGAATTTATATGTACATAAATATGACAGTGCAATTGTTTTAATATTTCGGTAAAGCCCCTAAATAAAATTCAAATGTTTACATACAAATTGTTTTGAATGATGTGGAATCTGTAAGTTGTATCGTTCAAGAATTGATTACTTCTGAATTTCCAACTCATGAAGATATTATCGATGAATATGCCGTCGAATCAGAACCAGACGGGACTCCACGGATTCATTTATGAAATCCCGAATCAGGATTTTAATAATTTGTTTCAAAAAAGTTACTGTCAAGTATAAATATTGTTACGTTTTTAGCTTTTAAAAACGATGGTTTGTTTTTAAATAAATCGGATTCTTTTTAATTGCAAAATAAAAGCGTTCGAAGTAGTTTGAAGAAAATATAACGAGTCTTTATTTATTTAAATGTACACAAAAACAATTAGAAATTTTACACATATTACGGTTTAAGAACACACATAAATTACTGTTTCAGAACACTTTTATGTTTACACAACAATGACTCTCAGTAAACTGATTAACTTGATTGGGCCTGTTAGTCTATTTATATACCAACCATAATTTCTGGAAGGTTCGGAACTAAGATACTAGAATGTTTATGAATGCAAGACTAGAGTGTTCGTGTATAGAATATTCAGCCAAGGTCGTTAAAACTAAATGTTGTCATATTGCTCAGCTATATTTATAACAGGGTGCTCTCACTAATGTTTATAAACTGAAACTTCTAAAAATGCTAAAAAAGTTGTATGTCGATAACCATGACATCTGTTGATAAAGATGTTGTATGTTGATACCGACCATTAAATTTAAATTGATATACAATTATGTAACGATATGTTTGAAAACAAAAACTTTAAATTGATTAAAAGTTCATAAATCATTAATAAATAAAAAACATAATAACATTGTATTGAAATGGTAGATTGACAAAAATAACATGTTATTTTGCCTCTCAGCAACAGTATATTATTGATCGATAAAGCTTCTTAAAAATATTATTTCATCAGATCACTTTTTGATAACTTTTTGAGCATAAATAAAAGGGCAACATCAACAGAGATTCATATTACTGCGACAAAGAGCTTTGTCTGTTACTTTAACCGGATTTAAAATGACAACTATTTGTTTAAGTGAAACAAATTCTTCATCTCTTGAGGTTTTAACCCTTATCTTTTCATCATAACATTGAATGCCTTCTTTTATTTCTAGTTAATACTAAGCCAATGATCTAACATGATGATGATGGAAATTCCCATAATATTGTATTTTCCTAAATAACGAGTGGTTAAATTTCAAGGGCCGATGTTGATTTTGAATAAAACACAAACTATTTAGGAAATTATATGATATTATGATATATTGGTAATACTCAATTATGCATGGAACAAAATATCGACCAAATGGGCGCCGCGACCACGGCGGCACACCTCCATCCGATGGTCCAAATTTTCGATGACCCTGAGGCATAATGGAGGTTCTATGCCGTTAGTGTACCGAATTATCTCATCCTTTAGCTCTTGAATTGTTGCTGGCTTTTCGACGTACACCTTTTCTTTCAAATAACCCCAAAGAAAAAAGTCCAACGGTGTCAACACGGCCATTGAATTTGTTGCGCAAAAGAGCCATTGTTTCGTTAGCTGTGTGGCAAGTGGCATCGTCCTGCTGAAACCACATATCGTCCACATCCATATCTTCCAATTCGGGCCATAAAAAGTTCGTTATGATCTCACGTGAGGTGAAAATGTGCCTCATCACTGAAGATAATTTTCTTCGAAAATTGATCATCCACTGTTGCCATTTCTTGCCACCATTCTGCCCATTCACGACGTTTGGAATGGTTAAGAGACACTAGTTCTTGAGCCAATTGCACCTTGTAAGCGTGTAAATGCATGTCTTTATGCATAATGTTCATCAACGACGAGCGTAAGAGGTGCAATTGTTGGGCACGACGACGAGTTGAGGTGGCCGGCTCTTCAGCAGCAATATTTTCTGCAGTACGAGCTGTACGAGCATGCACTGGTGTTCTCACATCTTCTACAGACCCGGTTTGCTTGAATTTTTCCACGATTTTTGCGATTGTACGCACATTTGGACGCTCAAATTGACCAAAAAAATCACGAAGTGCATGATATGCATTTTGATTTGAACGCCCATTTTCATAATAAGTCTGGATAACTTTAACAAGTTATTGGATTGTGTACCTCTCCATTGTTAAAATTGAGTAAGTCTGAAATAGAGAAATGTCAAATAAAATTCGGAAAAAAGCTTGGCGTTTAGGTGTGGTTCACATTCAACATCGGCCCTTACAATTTAACCACCCTGTATTATCATATTAAGATTCATCATACTAACATTTTTTTTAACCATTTTTCCTTCAATTTTAAACATGAATTATATCACCTTGATCTATTTCACCAATAAAGAAAAAATCATGCAAAGAAGGTTTAAATCTATTAAAGCTTTTTATATAGGAATTTTCAAATTCCAAAATAGTGCTTTCGAGTTTGGCAATAAAAAATTCATTTTAATTCTTTCACCTTTATTTCTTCGGCAAACGTTTTAAAATTTAAATTTTTGTTAATGACTTTGTAAACTAATACTAGAGTTCGGGATTTCGCGATTGGCATCCCTAATATGGCAGCTTTGACTTTCTAGAAAAAAGTTCGAAATGGGTGTGAATCGTGCTGCAAAAAATTCTCAGTAAAATTTTTTTTCTCCGGACGTAACAAATGAATAAATCCACCTTAAAAAAGGTTTGAAATACGATTAGAAATTTCTAAAATTCATATGGAGATTTCTAAAATACAATTAGAATTTTCTAAAATATATTTACAAAATTCTAAAAGTTTTATTGGAAATGATGTAGTATTCACATTGTCTTTGTTTTTAAAAGTCCTAATATGATTAAATTTCATTTAGTTGATAAACTGAAGTGAATTTAACCAATAAAACATTACAAACACATATATATACATATGTACGTATGTTATTATGCATATAAACAATACAAAATAAGAATAAATATTTATATAATTACCGTTCATAATAATACGGTTCATTAAGAAATCCCAAAATCCCTTTAGTGTATTAGACAATTATTAAACGTTGTAATAAGTAAGTATATATTTAGATTTATATGGGTTGAATTTAAGTAGTGCATGTATACAAAATAACTTGTAATACTATTAATTTTAATTTTAATAATATTTCTTTATACATTTGTGTATTAAATAAATTAAAAACAAAAAACAAAAAGAGCAGACAAAATTTAACTTCCAACTAAGCTGAACTAAGCTAAATATCAAAATCAAATGTGTGTTTAGTTTCCTATTTAACATATAACAAAGAACATGCAGAATAAAAGACTGGCCATTAGCCTGCTAATAAGTTTGATTGTATTTCAGAACAATATAAATTTCATTGACTCAAGTGAGAATAAAAATTTATATAAAGCATTCTCTTTGATAATAAAACACACATTCATTGAACCCGAGAACCGTCTATTATTCTTTGCCAATTTTGATAAGGATTCGACGAAAGATCGTTTTTATGCAAATGACTTGATGAATGGAATTTTGTGTGATATTCATAATGCCTCTTATAAAGTACTGTATCAACATCAGAAAGTATTTTACAATTTCAGACACAATGAAGTTATTTTGCTGGACAATTTAAAAAGCTTCAAGTGAGTTATAAATATTTAATAAACATATATGTATGCGTAAAATAATCTTTTGATTATTATTATTTATTAAAGATATTTCTTCGAAAAACTTTATAATATTGGCAATATTAGTCTTTCGCGTACATTGCTGTTCATCATTTCTCTTAAAACATTGGACTATTATACGATTTATATGATCTTCAAAGATTTATATCATATGGATGTCATAAGAGTGGCATTGGTGATAAAATTGTCAGAGGATGATATTGTCATGCTCACTTATTTTCCATTTACGCCTACAGCTTGCCGAGATTTTAAGCCGGTTATTATAAATCGCTATTTAGTCGATCAACAACGTTGGGCCAATACAGATTATTTTCCCTATAAGTTGAATGATTTTTATGGCTGCCCCGTTGTTTGTTGCACTTGGGAGGACATGCCATATTTCAGTGTGAAGCCGGAGGAGAAAAATAGCAAGGACATTGATTATATTGGTTTAGAAGCGGATCTGTTAAAATATGTTGCTGATAGGTTGAATTTTTCTATTAGTATCCACTGGATTGATCCCATAAAAGAGAATGTAACTAATAAGCAACGAATTTTTAATGAGGTAAATGGTTAATGTAGCGGTTGTACGGGACAAAAGTAATTTCGGAGCTAAATGAGTTAACAATTGTTCACAACAAAAAAACCCAACTTACTACTACTACCCAGCGTACTGCACCACTTGAAGTATTGAAAGAATAATTCTTTATGCCAGAATATCAGAGTTTTCCTAATATTATTGTTATGGATGATTCAATTTATTCATTTTTTTTTAATTTACATTTTGTGTTGACACTCTCGTTTCGCCACAACATTAAATGTTGCTTCCATGCATGAACCAAAAATATATGTTTAATTCGTTAGATCAGCTATGACTTTGGATATTTCTATTAAAGAATGCCCGCAGAAACTGCGTACAAATTTAATCCGAAAGAAAAGTTGTAATATATTGGTTTCGAAGTAATTGGGCCGACGCAATAGAAAAATAAACAAACACATGCAATTACACCCAGCTTCGGGAACTAGAATAATCTTGGGCTATTGGAAATTGGAAATTTAAACCGTAATGGTTGTGTAGGTCTTGCCACTTAGCGGTTTGGAATAAGTACGCAGCGCAAGTGAAACATTAGTTTTTATAAAAGGAATTTATTTAGTGTCTTAAATATTAATAAATGAGTATCAACTTTCGGTTCAAAAATATTCTGTCGCTTTTATTGTTGCATAAATATTAAAAGATTATGCTACCTGATTTACTGTGAACAAAGCTTTAAGCATACAGTTTGTACAATTTTATTTTTATTTTTACTTTTATTTTATTTTAACAGAAAAACTACGAAATTACTGTTACCCTTAACCTCTAATCTCAATATCATTTGTGAGTCAAATAGATTATGCTGACGTTTGTCATTCTTCTCCCTCTCTCATTTCAGATGTTTTCACAATATTGTGACTTTGCATTGGGCGGCTTCAGCTATAGACAAGATTTAGATAATATGTCGACATTTTCACAAACTAATTACTTTATGCTCAGTCCCATCTACATCGTTACTAACGTTATCAATTTCTACACAACTTATGAAAAACTTGCATTTCCATTTCATTATACCGTATGGTTTGCGCTTGGTTTGATGTTGGCTCTAAGCTCTTTACTCATCTGCACTTGTGGAGGACGACGACAATGGTTGCCTTATCGAAATTTTTTAATTGGTCCCGCTAATAAAACACCCCATTTCCATTTGTATGCTTTGGCAGTGGGTGCCACAATGGCAACTGACCAAATGCCAAAACGTAATTTTGCACGATTCCTACTCACCTGCTGGCTGTTGGTTACATTAATACTACGCAGTGCCTATCAGTCGGGCACTTATCAAATGTTGCGTGACAATAAGCAATGGAATCCACCGCAAACGATTGAAAATGTATTTGAGCAGAACTATTTGATTACCACGACGCCGGAATATCGCAAATATTTTGATATTCTGCCGAATGTTAAACGTAGGCTAATTTTTAATACAACAATATTGGAAATATTTTCGGAAATGCGGAATGCAAAAGAACCGATAGCGTTTATTACACCCTATGAGTACTTTGGCTACTTTATCAAAGTCAACAGTAGTCAGTGGCAACAATTACATTTGGTCAGAGAGCGTTTGCTGATGCAACAACTAGCCATTTACGTACGCCATCATTCATACTTTATACCAGTACTAAACGACCAGATTGCAGATGCACAATATCACGGCTTCATAACATTGTGGAATCGTCAGAATGGTGTGTCACTGACACGCGCTTTAAAATTCATCAATTACGGTCAACTGATAAACAATAACAATTCGAATGAAAATCCTTTGTCAATGAATGAATTGGGTGCAATATTTATGATTTTAGTATGGTTGAATATTCTTTCAACTGTAGTTTTCCTAATCGAATTAATGTGGCATCGCTACGGAAATGTGGTTAAAATTTGTTTAAATAGACATTCAAATATGTAGCTTAGTTTTTAGTTTTTTGACAATATTCATTCAATTCTTTTAAGTGTTTAGTGTTGTGTATATTTATATATTTAAATTTAATTAAATGCAACGGTCAAATTTGCAATGTAGTAAGTTCCTAACAACAAGCCGATTGATGACACCAAATACCTGTATGGCGTGGGTCTAAATAAGGTAGTTTTAAGAATATTGTTACCTTTTATTTTTAAAATACAAATAAAGACGGTTGTGGTGCCACTACATGCGCACACAATTAATTTTTGTTAAAACAAATGCATAAATTCTTTATATTTTTTTACATTAATACAACAAATCATTGCTCACATAAAATTCGATCGTACAAATAGAAAAAGCAACCGAATATTATTGAACCACAAAATGTGAGAATCAAACATTTAATATTATTTTAAAACATTTTAAAACAGGAAACTAAACTAGATTTCCTATAATAAAAATCCATTTTCTTATACGATCAACCTGTGCAGCATACCTACATATTCCAATTCGCTAATATTTGTTCATTGTCAAGAACTACAGTATCACCTTGTTTCAACTTTCCATTTAATATATATAGTTTTATAACATATACATTTTTACTGCTTTTGAATGCTGAAAGGGAATAAAATATCTGTAACATATCTGTAAAGTAGTGACGTCTAATAAGAACCTACAAAGCTTTCGAGATGCGTTATTTTATGTAAATGCCCAAAGTCGTAGTTTAAAATTGCTGACCAAAACTGTGCCACATATATTCATATATGAGGTCATGGTTCCCTCGTCCAAGGCACTATTCCACAAAACAACTTATCAACTTTTCACTTTGCACTTACGAGTATGAAATGTTTCGTCAATTTACAAAACTTTACAGATTAACATTGAAAAGAATAATTTGCAAAGATTTTGCAAATAATTATGCTGTTTCGTTCCACAAAAACTGTAAATTATATTTTTGCAAAGCAAATTATGATAATTTTTTTAAAAATTTTCTTTACAAATTCATATTGTTATAACTTTTAAATATTAAGACAGGAGTTTTTGTTCGCTGATAGTGAAGAAATTAAAGACACCAAACTAATTTTTCGGGACTACAAAACTTTAATTTTAAAGAATGCATTCGTTTAAAACAAATACAAGTTGATTTCGTTTTAAATATTATTAGAGAAATAAAAATATGTAGAGAAAAATTGGAGAACATTACACAGCGCAGTCAGGTTTTGTTGGCTAAAAATCAACTGCGATTGCTATTTTAACAAGTTGTATTTAGCAATGCAAAGAGAAAAGTTATAAAATAGAATTGCAAATTAAATGTTTTTTGGAATACTTTGCACACTCACTCATTCAATTGTTTGTGTTGTTTATCGTAAAGAATACGTGAACGATTTCTGTCAACATTTTTACGATCTGTTTCTTATAAAATCATTTACAATATCGTTTGGAGGCTTAGCTCTTTTGCAAACATATATCCCGATCATTTGGGATTTTTAAAGAATTTCTGTACGGTCTTTTCTTGTATTTTTTAAATTAGAACATAGATTTAAATTGTATAGGACTTTTGTATTCTACACAAGATTTGTATCTGATGCCAGAATAAAGGCTTATTGGGTAACCGTGACGGAAATCGATTACAGTTTGTAAAATTGGGTAAATGATGGCCAATATTTTTTCCAGCGTTGCGTAGATAAAGTAGACATTTTTACTAAGAAATCAAGGAAATGAATAAACACTGCAAAAATTGTTTAAAATTAAAACCTTTTCGTAAAATTTTATACATTTCGATTGATAAAATGTTCATTTTGTATTACTGTTTAATAAAACTATAGAAACTAGTATTTAAAATTGCATTAAATACGAGTATATACAAATATTCGCGTGTAAAAACTTATGCACGTTTCTTCATTCTGATTAGTATAAGTCCCTATTTACATGAAGCAATTTTTATTGAAAATATTTATAAAATATAAAGGTATCTATAGTAAAGAGAATCTTGATTTAATTTTTGGTACCAATATATGAAGCTGACGAAACATATCGTTTATAGACAAAAGTTTTAGCTAATTCTTGCATTCTGATTGCATAAACAATCCTTTCTCACCCTCCAAAACAAATAAGTTTATTAAATATTTTATAACATATCATTATAGACATTATTAGGTGTTGTGGGTGGCTGTTACATATATCAATTACATTCATTATTTCATTCGTTTCGCAATCAACGTTTTTAAATAATTTCTAATAACAAACATTTCTATCTCATTATCAAATTGACTCTTCCATTTTGGGGTTTTTCTAAAAATTTAGAAGTGTTGAGTAAATCATCTTTCTTTTTTGTTTTCTTTTAAGGAGATATTTCATCAGATCACTTTTTGATAACTTTTTGAGCATAAATAAAAGGGCAACATTAACAGAGATTCATATTACTGCGACAAAGAGCTTTGTCTGTTGCTTTAACCGGATTTAAAATGACAACTATTTGTTTATGAAAACAAATTCTTTATCTCTTTTAACCCTTCTTGCATAATGATGGAAATTTCCATCATAACATTGAATGCCTTCTTTTATTTCTAGTTAGTACTAAGTCAATGATCTAATATTGCATGATAATGGAAATGTCCATCATAGTGTTTTTTTTTTCTAAATTTCATCATATTAAGATTCATCATACTAAATTTTTTTTTAACAATTTTTCCTTTAATTTTGAACATGAATTATACCACCTTTATTTATTTCACCAAAAAAGAAAAAAACAAGCAAAGAAGGGTTAAATCAGTTAAAGCTTTTTATATAGGAATTTCCGAATTCCCAAACGTGTAGCCACATCATATAGTGCGTTCGAGTTTGGCAATCCAAAATTAATTTTAATTCCTTCACCTTTATTTCTTCGACAAAGGTTTTAAATTTAAAATTTTTGTTAATGACTTTGTATACAAATACTAGTTTTCGGGATTTGTCGAATCTGGGGATCTTCGTGATCGGGATTTTGGAATTGGAATCCCTACTTAATACCCTAGCACTTGTAATGTTATTGCAATACTTACAGATATCAGTTTTTTGCATTGACCATTGGTGCGTATGATTAATAGTATTTGATAATTATATCAAGTATACTCTTGAATAATAATTTGGAAAAAAGTTCTAAATTTAATAATAGAAAATTTAACTCTTAAAATTTCAGAGCTTAAATCTTAAAGTTGGTTAGGATGTAAATTGGTTGTCTTTGACATTTCGTTATAACAAATTTGGGAAATTGTACCCAAGGAACACATTGTACTTATGGGACTTTTTTAAAATTACTATCAAGGTTATGTAAACGAACTAATGACATGTTGTTCAATGACAAAATTTCTTCATTTTGCGACACTTCATTATTTTGATGTGGCAGTTGTATTTTAATAAACCATAAATATTAAATGACATAAATGATTACATTTAGAGCTGCTTAAACGATATAATGAAAGTGTTATTGCTAAATATCGTTTACTATTTCTTGCAAAGAGGGGACGTTTCTGCTTCACGTTTGTGTTAATTGTACTGAATTTGTCAAAAAAGTTTTAAATTCAAATAATGTTCTTCATAATCTCAAACTTTTACACCCTTTATAATAATTCCTATGCTATTTTTGTTCAGTCATTGTATGGAATCGTATCATTACACTCTATCGATATGTGTAAAAATCACACCTTCCCCCTTTTATTCGACAAAAATATTTGAAAACTAGTTTTGTTAAATTTTGTAAATTAAATGAAGAATTTCATTTGTAGAAATTACACATATTAAAATTTCATCTGTGCTTGCCAGGTATGTGCCTCTTCTGCCCTAAATTCAAACGAAATATGTGAATTATTAAAATTCTATATGTATATGAAGATAAAGGATATACTAAATATTTATTATACAAAATTTTATTTTTTAATCTGTTAAAATGTTGTACATACATATTTTTTAAATTTCTTCATCTTCAATAATCTAAATACTATGCCAACTATCTATTACAGATTTTCTAACAATTTAATTTTTACTTTGAAATAATATTATAAAGTATTATTTGTTTATACAAAATTTAGCAATGTTATTATTGGGGTTTTGTTTTATATTACAAAAGTATATCTATGTATAAATTTATTATTACAGCCTATTTGCATTTACGTTTATTTAAATATTTTGTTTAAAAACAATAGTATTTCTATATTTATTTATGCTTTTATTTTCTCTGAAATAAATATTCTAAGCTTAAATTCAAACTTTTTTTAAAAAATATAAATTTCAAATATCATAAACGTAAGTAGATGTGTGTATGTAATATGTATACACCAACAATAAGAATACCATACAGTCGGCGAAATAAGTATATGTTGCGAAGTAAGCCACTCGAGGAACTTTTTAATATATTTTAAGGTCACTTGTATTATATATTTATTTTCTATGAATTTTGTGTGAATTTTAATATAAATTCTTTCAATTGATAAATTAAAATATATAGGTTTTACGCTTTCGTAGGGTATATAGAGCAAAAAACGTATGTATTTACAGATTTCGCATAAACCAACAGATAAATAAACTTATTCGTACATAATTTCATACATATACTCGTATTTATTTCTACACAAATATGTTCGAGGTAGTATACTTAGGAGGGCCTTATATTAGAATTGATCGAAGTTTGGTGCCTCTAGGAATTAAAATTTATTTCTGGCAACTTAAAAATCGCATAATGTTTCGAGATTACATATTTTTTTTGATATTTCTCGATTTGAGTAAAAATATATTTCAAAGTTTATCCTTTAAAATATTCCCAATTATAAAACTTTTCGTGCCTTAATAGGTTACTTTTTGTAAAAATCGATTAGTAATGAACACTGCATAATTTAAAAAGACGGTGCTCCCTTTTGTTCTGCAATGGCAAATCAATATAGAAAGCAAATCGTTCACAAAAAAACTAAACTGACTGGAAAAACTAACTAAACTGACTAAATTTTCCGAAAACTACTTTAAGTTATGAAATGTTAAAATTGTTATTTAAAAAAAAGGAATTTACAAAGGCAATATTACGTACATTAAACAAAAATCCAAATTTCTTCAACAACGCCAGTATAGAGCTACGTGCAACTAATTAAGGACACGATACTGACATGTGAGCTTTCAGCAAATAAGACGAAAGGTTTATGTTTGATATTCAAAAAATTTGTCGTAGGTTAGTTAATTTAAATCTTACTCCTAGAAAATAACTGCAGATTTTGTCAAATCAATTATTATTTATGAATCTATGTGTCATATTTTCACATAAGGATAAGAACATACCACAAGTTTAAAAAAATAGGTATTTATAGTTTGTTGCAAGTCCATTGTTGCCGTTAACAGCTACGCATCTGCAAAGAATTGAGGAGACATTTACAGTCTTTTATTATACGATGCAACAAAAATTAAATAGATGTCAGTAAGAATTTGATCAAAGAAATCAATTTTGTCAAAGTTTATGATGGATGCAATTGAGGTATTACTCCATAACGATTGTTGTCAGGCTCAACAAAATCTTGCAAAGTTATTGGGAACCACATTAGCAGCAATTTAAAAATGTTTGGTAACAAAAGGATTCAAACAAAAGCAGGGAAATTGAGTATCATATGAATTGCAGCCAAGTGACCTTGAAATACGATTTTGCATTTTGGAAACCCGAAGTGTAAAGGTACAGATACACAGTTGTCAGATCTTACAACGTTGCCAGAAAAATGTTCAGAAAATGTCTAACAACCGTGTAAACTTAAAAATTTTGTCTTCCAACGTTGTAAGAAAAAGCATTCAGAAGTTACCTTTTGCTAACAGTTTTTCAATGTCAGTACATTGCTAGCACATTGCAACGTTGTAAGATCTGACAACCGTGTGTACAAAGCTTAAGATATCGTATATGAAGCTCGGCAAACAAATCAAATCGACGCCAAAGAGAAATATCCATGTATGTATATTATATGCTGAAGCTAGCTAGGCATTTACAGGGAACCTGTAACGAATACCGCCCAATCGATATTTTTCCAGTGGGATGGGAAAAGTTCATAGCTAACAATGGCTAATAATTTGAATAAATTTCTATTGTAAAATGTTTCGAAAGAATATTTAACAACTTAAATAAATCCCGCATTAATAAATAATTATTGGGTTGAGTTCGTTCTATGAATACTGAAATTAATGCCATAATTTCCTGTACAACTTTTTGCTAATTTGTATGAAATCTCGAAAAATCTAAAGAATTTTAGAAGTAAGAGCCACCCTAATATACATACTTACATGAACATATATACATATATATACATATATCTGCCTATAGTATTGTTGATGCTGACGGTCGTAAAGTTTATAGAATTTATATAGCTGTTAGTTTTACACATGATGGTGTTGAAAATTCATTAAAATATTTTTAAATTTTCGAATATTCGTAAAGTACATTGTATGGAGTCAGTGCGAAATTGAAAACAATTGAATTTTATTTGTGTTTGTTTGTATTTGATATCGAAAAAATAAAGTAAACGAAGCCTTAGAATGTACAAACACTATTGTAAATAAATTATTTGTAGTTGTTGCTGTTGTTGTTATTCTCTACACCATTGATTTGTTGTGGGACCAACTACTCGATTTGTATATTATGTTTTAATTTTGTTTTGTTTCAATTGTGCAACATTTGAATTAGTGACAAAATATTATTTCAAGTTTATTGGAAAAATCGGGGAAGTATTATTTTTGCTTTATTTGAGGACATTAAAACCAAACAAAATCAATTTATAAATTTTACAAATTTCGGCCAGTTTTTGTTTTTATAAACAAATACAAATCGAAAACACTTCGAGTCTTTGGCGGAAATCGAACTCGCTATTCACAGACTGATATTTCAGCACTTTCTACACTTTCTCAGTAGAATAAAGTACGCGGGCGATTCGAAAACTTCTTAGCCTAGCACAGAAAGAGAATGGTTAGTTTTTCAAAAACATTTTTATTTTTCAATATAATCTGCTGAAACTTCAATACACTTAGTTCAACGCTTATCTAGCAATTCTAGCCCTTGATTAAAAGAGTTTTCCTCAAGGCCTTCAAAATAGAGCCGTAATTGTATCTTCATTTGAGGTAAAACGCTTGTCAGCCAGGAGCTAAATCAGGAGAATAAGGTGGGTGGTCAAGCAACTGGTATTTTAATTCGTTGATTTTAGCCATTGTTCAAACATTCTTGTGCGCTGTCTTGATGAAAAATTATTTTTTTGTGTTGTAAGTCATTACGTTTTTCTCGAATTTTTACTTTTAATTGATCCAAAATGTTGCAATACTACTCTGAATTTATTGTTTTACTCTTTTGCAAATACTCATTCAATAAAATACCTTTGAGGTCCCAAAAAACCGTTGCCATAATATTACCAGCCGATTGAATTGTTTTTACCTTCTTTTGGGCACTTCTGCCAGTTTCAGTCCATTGCTTGGATGTTCTTTTGTCTCTGGAGTATAGTAATGAATCCATGTCTCCCCCAAAGTTATGAAACGACGCTTAAAATACATTTTATTTATCTTAAAACGATCCAAACAAGCTTGAGAAATGTTCATTCTTATCCGTTTTTGGTCGTCAGTTAACAAATGCGGCAGCCATCTTGCATAAAGCTTTTTCATCTGTAGTTCTTCATGCAAAATTAAATCGATCATTTAGATGCCTATGATATTGGCTATTTCACGCACTTTTATTCGTTGATCATTTAATACAATTTCTGTTGTTGTTAATGTTTTTGGACGTCTACTACGTGGTTCATCCTCAATGCTTGGACGACCACGTTTAAATTCATCAACCCAATTTTTTACTGTTGCATATGAAGGACCATATCAGCGTGTCCCGATACATTTTTTTTATTTAAATATTTAATGACACCACGAATTTCTAATTTTTCCATTGTACAAAAATCTCGGATGTTTTTTTTGAACACTTTTTTCTATATGAAGAAGTTGCTAGATCGAAAGGGAATTCAACATGTGTTCATAGCTGAGATGTAAGTTTCCAAAACATTTAATTTTTTTCTGTTTAAACCGTGCTTTTTGTTCTAGGCTAAGAAGTTTTCGTATCGCCTCGTATTTCGATTTAGCTTCCTTTAGGAAACATTTACATACGTGAAATGTTAAACATTAAAATTATTTTACTTAAATGTAATTCATTTGGAAACTTATTGATGATGTTTTAAAAGTCTATACAACAATGTCTAAAATTGTTTCAATATTTTTGATGAAAAAACCATCTATCTGTTCTGTACATCCAATCCGAGTAATGTATTAAATCGAATTGATATCATTTGCTGTTATTGAACTCACTTGATTTACTCGTTGTACTTTCAATTAAACAAATCTATTTCAATGTATAACAATTTGTCGACTTTTGATTTTTGAAAATCAGCCATTTTTGACTCACTCGAGAACATGAGAGATTAAGAACAATGTCTTTGTAAAAATAAATTAGTTGCTAGTGAGTTTTGTTATTTAAATTTAATTTTGTTAGTCATGGTCAGTTGGTCATGGTTAGTCTATTCACATACATATGTATTTCATTTTAAGGTTTTTTCAAATTTCATGTTGCAATAATAGAAATTTATTCAATGGGAAAATTGATTGGTTAACTGAAATTTTAAAATATAAAAGTACGCTACAGATGTACGAGTGTACTTCACTCTCACTTAGCAAACAAATACACAATCGCATATATAGGGGGATTTATTAAGAGGAATTTTTTGAAATTAAATAATATATTGCCAACTTTATTATGACAATATTTGAAATTTACATTTTAAATATGTATTATTTCATTAAAATTTCACAGCATTAGTGCAGGCAGCTAGCTAGCAGAATATGTAAGTAATGTTGGCCAAGTTCTGAATTGTAGCTGATGTTTGTAATACAGCTAAATAATTTGGACAAGTTGATGCGTTGTAAGTCTTTCCATGATGATGTAATAACCTCTAAGTAAATCACCCTATACATACTAACAATCGCATGTAGTTTGTACATACGTAAATCCGAATATATGAATTTATTTCGATAAATATTGTCTGATGTGGTTTTGAAACGTTTAGTAGTAATTAGTTATTTTAGCCACAGCGGTCTTGTATAAAGGTTTACAATTTAATTACTATGCATTTGAGGTTTAAATGAAAATCATTAACAAAAGATTATTTCTGCAAACAAATCCATTAAGAAGGATTTATATATGTACGAGGCAGAGAGAGGGAAAGAGAATGTGCTACTCTCTTCCGCTTTCTCTATGGCAACCAAAATTGGAGTTTATAAACATTTTCCGAAAATTCTCTAAAAACACTAAATCTAAAAACGGTGGTAATATTAACTAAATGTCTGTTTATAAATTTGTGAATACATTGTTTGTTTATAATAGTTTAAAACAATAATGCCATTGCAATTTGTTTACAGCTTAATTATATTTAAATTAGTTTTATTTGGTATTTACCGAATATTAGCATAAATATCTTTTCAATTCATTCCCTCTCCATTTAGTTTAGTTAGTTCTTTATTTGTTTGAAATTTACATGTATTTGATTTAAATCGTTTTATGTTTAACGGAAATTAAATTCGCATATTTAACACTCTCACACACAAATATATTATTGCCTGCAACTTATGAACTGTTTATTATTTTAACAGATGTCTGGTTGGTTGATTAAAGAAAAACGTAGTTTTTATTAATTAAATATGCGGAAATGGAAAAATTTAGTGTTTGAGTATTTTATTTGTTATTATAAAATATGTAGTAACAGCATTTTATAATAAAGTTTTTAATAGAAAAATATGTATTTATCTTTTCATTCCAGGTGCAGTACTGTGAAAGGATGTTAAATTATCGTATACACGCTGGTCTAAATAATAAAGGAAAAACTGTCGCTTGAAATAATAATATTCCCTAAACAAAATTGGTGCTTTTTGTAATCTTAAATACAATATAAAACAAATTATTATTAATTTATCATATGCATAAAAAACGTGTTTTTTTTTAGATTTATAGAACTTTGAAATTTACTTTCTTCGAAAGAGAAGCTTCTGGAATTATAATTTTTATTGAAGACTTTTTCTAACATTTGTGGCTGTATATCGGCTATACCGCGGCGAATGTTATCCTCCAATCGCACGGGCTCATTGGGCCCATTCACAAAATCTGGATAATCGTGTGGCTTCAATTCTGGCACGAGTTGGATTTTGTTAGCACACAAACGCAGATCTTTCCACAAAATCTTCCATAAAGTGAATGGACATATGCATATCCAATTGCGGTGTACGATGGCTGATAGACTCACGCTATGCTCTAGAGCAGCAATGATTTCTTCTGTACGACGTCTCTATAGTTGCATGATATCATTTATAGTATACGTGGTGCGAAAACATTTCATAGTTAATAAAATGAATTGTTCTGATGGACAATTATATTGACCGTGATACGTATTTCGAACAAAACCATGATTTTCAAAATAAATTTGCATAAATTGGAAGAGTTGTTCAGGTGTCAGTCTAATCACGTTGAAAGGCCAAACCAAGCTAAACATAAATCGCTTGACATTTGACAAAATGGCCGCCTGTCAAAAATGCGTGGCCAACTTAAAGCTTTTATATAATTTATACTTGTATACTTTAACATAAGCCGACAAAACGATATTTCGATATTGAATTGTAAGTTTAAGTTGCATAATTAAAAATTCTTCACGCTAAATAAATTTTTAAGATATTGATTTCCATGGAAAGCTTATGAACTGTACTTTCTCCGCAATGTGGAAGATGCTTCAAGCGTTTTCCACAAGTAGAAGCTTAACCGAGATATGTAAACTCACTACTGATTATGAAACTGTAACACACAAGTAGAAGCTTAACCGTGATATGTAAACCCACTACTGATTATGAAACTGTAACATACTTATATGTATTTTAACGAAACAATTTTTTTCTGCTTTCAATGAGTACCAACATCATGAAATTCCGTAAAGCCAACTGAGAGTTTTGAGGATTCAAATCTAAACCCGTGGAAATAACTTAGAAAATTATGGCCGAAAATTTGATGGTGACAGGAGCGCAGAATTGAATAGAAGGATGAAATTGCATATTAAAAATGTTTAAACGCTTATAACTTCTAAACGGCTTAGCAGATATTAATGATATTAACATCGATGGATAGCGCTCAAATTCAGCTTTCTTCTTAATCTGAAAAATTTGTTAAGCGTCTACCCTAAGCGAATGTTTAAGCGTGAACATTTATAAATCCGCTTATAACTCTGATACTATAAGTTGTATTAAAATAAAACCTCACTTTTAGGATAGCTGACTTCCTAACGCTTCCAATGAGTACAAACATCATGGGTATACGTTCAGCCAGCTGAGAATTCTGACCAATAGTTTCATGTCAACAAGTCATGATGTTTGTTGATTTTCCCTCTAAAATAATTTAGAAAAATATGGGCAAAACATATTTTGGTGCCAGGTGTTCAGAATTTAGTAGGAGGTTGAAATTGCATATTAAAAATGTTTAAACGCTTATAACTTCTAAACGGCTTAGCAGATATTAATGATATTAACATCGATGGATAGCGCTCAAATTCAGCTTTCTTCTTAATCTGAAAAATTTGTTAAGCGTCTACCCTAAGCGAATGTTTAAGCGTGAACATTTATAAATCCGCTTATAACTCTGATACTATAAGTTGTATTAAAATAAAACCTCACTTTTAGGATAGCTGACTTCCTAACGCTTCCAATGAGTACAAACATCATGGGTATACGTTCAGCCAGCTGAGAATTCTGACCAATAGTTTCATGTCAACAAGTCATGATGTTTGTTGATTTTCCCTCTAAAATAATTTAGAAAAATATGGGCAAAACATATTTTGGTGCCAGGTGTTCAGAATTTAGTAGGAGGCTGAAATTGCATATTAAAAATGTTTAAACGCTTATAACTTCTAAACGGCTTAGCAGATATTAATGATATTAACATCGATGGATAGCGCTCAAATTCAGCTTTCTTCTTAATCTGAAAAATTTGTTAAGCGTCTACCCTAAGCGAATGTTTAAGCGTGAACATTTATAAATCCGCTTATAACTCTGATACTATAAGTTATATTAAAATAAAACTTCACTTTTAGGATAGCTGACTTCCTAACGCTTCCAATGAGTATAAACATCATGGGTATACGTTCAGCCAGCTGAGAATTCTGACCAATAGTTTCATGTCAACAAGTCATGATGTTTGTTGATTTTCCCTCTAAAATAATTTAGAAAAATATGGGCAAAACATATTTTGGTGCCAGGTGTTCAGAATTTAGTAGGAGGTTGAAATTGCATATTAAAAATGTTTAAACGCTTATAACTTCTAAACGGCTTAGCAGATATTAATGATATTAACATCGATGGATAGCGCTCAAATTCAGCTTTCTTCTTAATCTGAAAAATTTGTTAAGCGTCTACCCTAAGCGAATGTTTAAGCGTGAACATTTATAAATCCGCTTATAACTCTGATACTATAAGTTATATTAAAATAAAACTTCACTTTTAGGATAGCTGACTTCCTAACGCTTCCAATGAGTATAAACATCATGGGTATACGTTCAGCCAGCTGAGAATTCTGACCAATAGTTTCATGTCAACAAGTCATGATGTTTGTTGATTTTCCCTCTAAAATAATTTAGAAAAATATGGGCAAAACATATTTTGGTGCCAGGTGTTCAGAATTTAGTAGGAGGTTGAAATTGCATATTAAAAATGTTTAAACGCTTATAACTTCTAAACGGCTTAGCAGATATTAATGATATTAACATCGATGGATAGCGCTCAAATTCAGCTTTCTTCTTAATCTGAAAAATTTGTTAAGCGTCTACCGTAAGCGAATGTTTAAGCGTGAACATTTATAAATCCGCTTATAACTCTGATACTATACGCTTATAACTTCTAAACGGCTTAGCAGATATTAACGATATTAACATCGATGGATAGCGCTCAAATTCAGCTTTCTTCTTAATCTGAAAAATTTGTTAAGCGTCTACCCTAAGCGAATGTTTAAGCGTGAACATTTATAAATCCGCTTATAACTCTGATACTATACGCTTATAACTTCTAAACGGCTTAGCAGATATTAACGATATTAACATCGATGGATAGCGCTCAAATTCAGCTTTCTTCTTAATCTGAAAAATTTGTTAAGCGTCTACCCTAAGCGAATGTTTAAGCGTGAACATTTATAAATCCGCTTATAACTCTGATACTATAAGTTATATTAAAATAAAACTTCACTTTTAGGATAGCTGACTTCCTAACGCTTCCAATGAGTATAAACATCATGGGTATACGTTCAGCCAGCTGAGAATTCTGACCAATAGTTTCATGTCAACAAGTCATGATGTTTGTTGATTTTCCCTCTAAAATAATTTAGAAAAATATGGGCAAAACATATTTTGGTGCCAGGTGTTCAGAATTTAGTAGGAGGTTGAAATTGCATATTAAAAATGTTTAAACGCTTATAACTTCTAAACGGCTTAGCAGATATTAATGATATTAACATCGATGGATAGCGCTCAAATTCAGCTTTCTTCTTAATCTGAAAAATTTGTTAAGCGTCTACCCTAAGCGAATGTTTAAGCGTGAACATTTATAAATCCGCTTATAACTCTGATACTATAAGTTATATTAAAATAAAACTTCACTTTTAGGATAGCTGACTTCCTAACGCTTCCAATGAGTATAAACATCATGGGTATACGTTCAGCCAGCTGAGAATTCTGACCAATAGTTTCATGTCAACAAGTCATGATGTTTGTTGATTTTCCCTCTAAAATAATTTAGAAAAATATGGGCAAAACATATTTTGGTGCCAGGTGTTCAGAATTTAGTAGGAGGTTGAAATTGCATATTAAAAATGTTTAAACGCTTATAACTTCTAAACGGCTTAGCAGATATTAATGATATTAACATCGATGGATAGCGCTCAAATTCAGCTTTCTTCTTAATCTGAAAAATTTGTTAAGCGTCTACCGTAAGCGAATGTTTAAGCGTGAACATTTATAAATCCGCTTATAACTCTGATACTATACGCTTATAACTTCTAAACGGCTTAGCAGATATTAACGATATTAACATCGATGGATAGCGCTCAAATTCAGCTTTCTTCTTAATCTGAAAAATTTGTTAAGCGTCTACCCTAAGCGAATGTTTAAGCGTGAACATTTATAAATCCGCTTATAACTCTGATACTATACGCTTATAACTTCTAAACGGCTTAGCAGATATTAACGATATTAACATCGATGGATAGCGCTCAAATTCAGCTTTCTTCTTAATCTGAAAAATTTGTTAAGCGTCTACCCTAAGCGAATGTTTAAGCGTGAACATTTATAAATCCGCTTATAACTCTGATACTATAAGTTATATTAAAATAAAACTTCACTTTTAGGATAGCTGACTTCCTAACGCTTCCAATGAGTATAAACATCATGGGTATACGTTCAGCCAGCTGAGAATTCTGACCAATAGTTTCATGTCAACAAGTCATGATGTTTGTTGATTTTCCCTCTAAAATAATTTAGAAAAATATGGGCAAAACATATTTTGGTGCCAGGTGTTCAGAATTTAGTAGGAGGTTGAAATTGCATATTAAAAATGTTTAAACGCTTATAACTTCTAAACGGCTTAGCAGATATTAATGATATTAACATCGATGGATAGCGCTCAAATTCAGCTTTCTTCTTAATCTGAAAAATTTGTTAAGCGTCTACCCTAAGCGAATGTTTAAGCGTGAACATTTATAAATCCGCTTATAACTCTGATACTATAAGTTATATTAAAATAAAACTTCACTTTTAGGATAGCTGACTTCCTAACGCTTCCAATGAGTATAAACATCATGGGTATACGTTCAGCCAGCTGAGAATTCTGACCAATAGTTTCATGTCAACAAGTCATGATGTTTGTTGATTTTCCCTCTAAAATAATTTAGAAAAATATGGGCAAAACATATTTTGGTGCCAGGTGTTCAGAATTTAGTAGGAGGTTGAAATTGCATATTAAAAATGTTTAAACGCTTATAACTTCTAAACGGCTTAGCAGATATTAATGATATTAACATCGATGGATAGCGCTCAAATTCAGCTTTCTTCTTAATCTGAAAAATTTGTTAAGCGTCTACCCTAAGCGAATGTTTAAGCGTGAACATTTATAAATCCGCTTATAACTCTGATACTATAAGTTATATTAAAATAAAACTTCACTTTTAGGATAGCTGACTTCCTAACGCTTCCAATGAGTATAAACATCATGGGTATACGTTCAGCCAGCTGAGAATTCTGACCAATAGTTTCATGTCAACAAGTCATGATGTTTGTTGATTTTCCCTCTAAAATAATTTAGAAAAATATGGGCAAAACATATTTTGGTGCCAGGTGTTCAGAATTTAGTAGGAGGTTGAAATTGCATATTAAAAATGTTTAAACGCTTATAACTTCTAAACGGCTTAGCAGATATTAATGATATTAACATCGATGGATAGCGCTCAAATTCAGCTTTCTTCTTAATCTGAAAAATTTGTTAAGCGTCTACCCTAAGCGAATGTTTAAGCGTGAACATTTATAAATCCGCTTATAACTCTGATACTATACGCTTATAACTTCTAAACGGCTTAGCAGATATTAACGATATTAACATCGATGGATAGCGCTCAAATTCAGCTTTCTTCTTAATCTGAAAAATTTGTTAAGCGTCTACCCTAAGCGAATGTTTAAGCGTGAACATTTATAAATCCGCTTATAACTCTGATACTATAAGTTATATTAAAATAAAACTTCACTTTTAGGATAGCTGACTTCCTAACGCTTCCAATGAGTATAAACATCATGGGTATACGTTCAGCCAGCTGAGAATTCTGACCAATAGTTTCATGTCAACAAGTCATGATGTTTGTTGATTTTCCCTCTAAAATAATTTAGAAAAATATGGGCAAAACATATTTTGGTGCCAGGTGTTCAGAATTTAGTAGGAGGTTGAAATTGCATATTAAAAATGTTTAAACGCTTATAACTTCTAAACGGCTTAGCAGATATTAATGATATTAACATCGATGGATAGCGCTCAAATTCAGCTTTCTTCTTAATCTGAAAAATTTGTTAAGCGTCTACCCTAAGCGAATGTTTAAGCGTGAACATTTATAAATCCGCTTATAACTCTGATACTATAAGTTATATTAAAATAAAACTTCACTTTTAGGATAGCTGACTTCCTAACGCTTCCAATGAGTATAAACATCATGGGTATACGTTCAGCCAGCTGAGAATTCTGACCAATAGTTTCATGTCAACAAGTCATGATGTTTGTTGATTTTCCCTCTAAAATAATTTAGAAAAATATGGGCAAAACATATTTTGGTGCCAGGTGTTCAGAATTTAGTAGGAGGTTGAAATTGCATATTAAAAATGTTTAAACGCTTATAACTTCTAAACGGCTTAGCAGATATTAATGATATTAACATCGATGGATAGCGCTCAAATTCAGCTTTCTTCTTAATCTGAAAAATTTGTTAAGCGTCTACCCTAAGCGAATGTTTAAGCGTGAACATTTATAAATCCGCTTATAACTCTGATACTATAAGTTGTATTAAAATAAAACCTCACTTTTAGGATAGCTGACTTCCTAACGCTTCCAATGAGTACAAACATCATGGGTATACGTTCAGCCAGCTGAGAATTCTGACCAATAGTTTCATGTCAACAAGTCATGATGTTTGTTGATTTTCCCTCTAAAATAATTTAGAAAAATATGGGCAAAACATATTTTGGTGCCAGGTGTTCAGAATTTAGTAGGAGGTTGAAATTGCATATTAAAAATGTTTAAACGCTTATAACTTCTAAACGGCTTAGCAGATATTAATGATATTAACATCGATGGATAGCGCTCAAATTCAGCTTTCTTCTTAATCTGAAAAATTTGTTAAGCGTCTACCCTAAGCGAATGTTTAAGCGTGAACATTTATAAATCCGCTTATAACTCTGATACTATACGCTTATAACTTCTAAACGGCTTAGCAGATATTAACGATATTAACATCGATGGATAGCGCTCAAATTCAGCTTTCTTCTTAATCTGAAAAATTTGTTAAGCGTCTACCCTAAGCGAATGTTTAAGCGTGAACATTTATAAATCCGCTTATAACTCTGATACTATAAGTTATATTAAAATAAAACTTCACTTTTAGGATAGCTGACTTCCTAACGCTTCCAATGAGTATAAACATCATGGGTATACGTTCAGCCAGCTGAGAATTCTGACCAATAGTTTCATGTCAACAAGTCATGATGTTTGTTGATTTTCCCTCTAAAATAATTTAGAAAAATATGGGCAAAACATATTTTGGTGCCAGGTGTTCAGAATTTAGTAGGAGGTTGAAATTGCATATTAAAAATGTTTAAACGCTTATAACTTCTAAACGGCTTAGCAGATATTAATGATATTAACATCGATGGATAGCGCTCAAATTCAGCTTTCTTCTTAATCTGAAAAATTTGTTAAGCGTCTACCCTAAGCGAATGTTTAAGCGTGAACATTTATAAATCCGCTTATAACTCTGATACTATACGCTTATAACTTCTAAACGGCTTAGCAGATATTAACGATATTAACATCGATGGATAGCGCTCAAATTCAGCTTTCTTCTTAATCTGAAAAATTTGTTAAGCGTCTACCCTAAGCGAATGTTTAAGCGTGAACATTTATAAATCCGCTTATAACTCTGATACTATAAGTTATATTAAAATAAAACTTCACTTTTAGGATAGCTGACTTCCTAACGCTTCCAATGAGTATAAACATCATGGGTATACGTTCAGCCAGCTGAGAATTCTGACCAATAGTTTCATGTCAACAAGTCATGATGTTTGTTGATTTTCCCTCTAAAATAATTTAGAAAAATATGGGCAAAACATATTTTGGTGCCAGGTGTTCAGAATTTAGTAGGAGGTTGAAATTGCATATTAAAAATGTTTAAACGCTTATAACTTCTAAACGGCTTAGCAGATATTAATGATATTAACATCGATGGATAGCGCTCAAATTCAGCTTTCTTCTTAATCTGAAAAATTTGTTAAGCATCTACCCTAAGCGAATGTTTAAGCGTGAACATTTATAAATCCGCTTATAACTCTGATACTATAAGTTATATTAAAATAAAACTTCACTTTTAGGATAGCTGACTTCCTAACGCTTCCAATGAGTATAAACATCATGGGTATACGTTCAGCCAGCTGAGAATTCTGACCAATAGTTTCATGTCAACAAGTCATGATGTTTGTTGATTTTCCCTCTAAAATAATTTAGAAAAATATGGGCAAAACATATTTTGGTGCCAGGTGTTCAGAATTTAGTAGGAGGTTGAAATTGCATATTAAAAATGTTTAAACGCTTATAACTTCTAAACGGCTTAGCAGATATTAACGATATTAACATCGATGGATAGCGCTCAAATTCAGCTTTCTTCTTAATCTGAAAAATTTGTTAAGCGTCTAAAATAATTTAGAAAAATATGGGCAAAACATATTTTGGTGCCAGGTGTTCAGAATTTAGTAGGAGGTTGAAATTGCATATTAAAAATGTTTAAACGCTTATAACTTCTAAACGGCTTAGCAGATATTAACGATATTAACATCGATGGATAGCGCTCAAATTCAGCTTTCTTCTTAATCTGAAAAATTTGTTAAGCGTCTACCCTAAGCGAATGTTTAAGCGTGAACATTTATAAATCCGCTTATAACTCTGATACTATAAGTTGTATTAAAATAAAACCTCACTTTTAGGATAGCTGACTTCCTAACGCTTCCAATGAGTACAAACATCATGGGTATACGTTCAGCCAGCTGAGAATTCTGACCAATAGTTTCATGTCAACAAGTCATGATGTTTGTTGATTTTCCCTCTAAAATAATTTAGAAAAATATGGGCAAAACATATTTTGGTGCCAGGTGTTCAGAATTTAGTAGGAGGTTGAAATTGCATATTAAAAATGTTTAAACGCTTATAACTTCTAAACGGCTTAGCAGATATTAATGATATTAACATCGATGGATAGCGCTCAAATTCAGCTTTCTTCTTAATCTGAAAAATTTGTTAAGCGTCTACCCTAAGCGAATGTTTAAGCGTGAACATTTATAAATCCGCTTATAACTCTGATACTATAAGTTATATTAAAATGAAACTTCACTTTTAGGATAGCTGACTTCCTAACGCTTCCAATGAGTATAAACATCATGGGTATACGTTCAGCCAGCTGAGAATTCTGACCAATAGTTTCATGTCAACAAGTCATGATGTTTGTTGATTTTCCCTCTAAAATAATTTAGAAAAATATGGGCAAAACATATTTTGGTGCCAGGTGTTCAGAATTTAGTAGGAGGTTGAAATTGCATATTAAAAATGTTTAAACGCTTATAACTTCTAAACGGCTTAGCAGATATTAACGATATTAACATCGATGGATAGCGCTCAAATTCAGCTTTCTTCTTAATCTGAAAAATTTGTTAAGCGTCTACCCTAAGCGAATGTTTAAGCGTGAACATTTATAAATCCGCTTATAACTCTGATACTATACGCTTATAACTTCTAAACGGCTTAGCAGATATTAACGATATTAGCATCGATGGATAGCGCTCAAATTCAGCTTTCTTCTTAATCTGAAAAATTTGTTAAGCGTCTACCCTAAGCGACTGTTTAAGCGAGAACATTTATAAATCCGCTTATAACTCTGATACTATAAGTTATATTAAAATAAACTCACTTTTAGGATAGCTGACTTCCTAACGCTTCCAATGAGTACAAACATCATGGGTATACGTTCAGCCAGCTGAGAATTCTGACCAATAGTTTCATGTCAACAAGTCATGATGTTTGTTGATTTTCCCTCTAAAATAATTTAGAAAAATATGGGCAAAACATATTTTGGTGCCAGGTGTTCAGAATTTAGTAGGAGGTTGAAATTGCATATTAAAAATGTTTAAACGCTTATAACTTCTAAACGGCTTAGCAGATATTAATGATATTAACATCGATGGATAGCGCTCAAATTCGGCTTTCTTCTTAATCTGAAAAATTTGTTAAGCATCTACCCTAAGCGAATGTTTAAGCGTGAACATTTATAAATCCGCTTATAACTCTGATACTATAAGTTATATTAAAATAAACTGCATAAAATTATTTGTCACTTCCACCGACTACAATAAAACACAAAGTTTTGTTATTTTTGTATATGTTAAGTTTTTATTTTTTTATATATCTTTTCTTTTTTTATGCATTTTTATTTTTATTTTCAGCGTATGTTTTATTTCTTAATAATTTTAACATTTTCTTGTCTCATATACAACATATAATTTATTTACTTTTAAATTGTTTATAATACTTTCAGTTATTAATTATTTTATAGTAATTTATTTATTTTTAACTTAGTAACTTAATATTAAATAACTATAACTCCTATGTAAATTGCATTTATATACAGGTGTCTACATATTTCTAAGTTCGTTTTAGTTTTTGTTCTAAAGCAATTTGGACTTAATTTTAAACATAAATTTACTGCACCTAATATTTTTTTTTATTGATTTCACATAAAATTATAATTGCACAAATAACTAGTTTAACTAACAATTTTCATGTTTTTCTTTTTCTCATTGTATTTTAATTCACTTCTCATTAGTTTAGTGTAGAGTTTTATTAATAATAGTATTTTTTTTTAAATTTATACTACGGAATACTTATGATTATTATGTGTAATAACTTAAAGTCAAATAAGTGGTAGGTGTTGTTAGGTTTGGTTTGGTTAATAAGATTTTTTTGTTTTGGTTTTTTTCTACTATTTTCGTTTTGATTTGATTAATATGGTTATTGGAAAATAACTTGTTTATTACAATAGTTGATTGGTAGTTATGTAGAGGAATTATTTACTTATTTATAGGTATATGCATGTATTTCTCTAGTAGAATTGGTTATAAGATATAGTACGTATGTCTTTTGTCAACAAGTAATAATTTACAATAGAAATAGTTTTAGTTGGACATTTGTATGTGAAATAATTATGGTGTGTTGTAATGACTGTGTATAATTAAACGTAAATAGACAATTTTTGTAATATTTTAATATTAAAAGAATATTTTTCAGTTATCTGACAACATTAGTTTCAATGTCATGGAATATAATTTATTTAGTTTAGGTAAACTTAGGCTAGATTTACACGATTGAAATTTTCTTCAAAATTGCTCTTCAAAATGCTTCAAACTCGTGTAAACAGCAAAAATTCTTCAAAATGTATTTATTTAATAACTATATCGTGTAAATCTAGCTTTACTTTTAGTGATTTCGTTTCTTTTTAGTAATAAGTCAGTAAAAGTTTGTAATATGTTACTTTAATTGTTTGTATTTTATATATATCTGTATAACTGCATTAAATAATTTGAAGAAGAGAAATAGTAAATTTGTGTATGCCATTTAGACCGTATGATTAATATTTATTTACTCATTGGTATTAATATTGCGTATACGTATATCAGTTTAATTTTAGATGATTTCTCGAAATTTTATATGATAATTGGAGTCTCAAATTCGGTAACATACAGAAGGACTGGGCGTTTACTTACAAGTGGTTGGTAAGAGGGCGAGAGGTGCTAAGAATACGAGAGCAGAGAGCAGAAATTTCTTTAGATAGAGAAGAGTAAAATAAAACATTTTTATTTTTCAATTTAATCTCCTGAAACTTCAATACACTTAGTCCAACGCTTATCTAGTAGTTTTCTTCAAGGCCTTCCAAATAGTGGTTTACAACTGTAATTGCATCTTCATTTGAGGTAAAACGCTTGCCAGCTAGAAATATTTTTAGATTTGGGAACAGTTAAAAGTCACTGGCAGCTAAATCAGGAGAAAAAGCAACTCGTACTTTGAGTCGTTGATTTTAGCTATTGTTGTAATACTCTTGTGCGCTAGTACGCTGTTTTGATGTAAGCCAGGACGTTATTCTTTTTTTTTACATTTAATTAATATAAGATGATGTTGCACTAATACTCTGAATTTATTGCTTTACCCTTTTGCAGATAATAAATCAATAAAATACCTTTGAAGTACTAAAAAACCGTTGCCGTAAACTTACCAGCCGATTCAATTGTTTTTGCCTTCTTTTAAGCACTTTCTCTAGTTTCAGTCCATTGCTTGGATTGTCTTTTATCTCTGGAGTACAGTGTTGGATCCATGTCTCATCAACAGTTAAGAAACGGCGCTTCAAATCGATTTTACTTTTCTTACAACGATCGAAACAAGCTTGAGAAATTCTTATGCGTTTTTGGTCGACTGTTAACAAATGGATAATCATTGGATAATGCTTTACTTGTTATGTCATCAATCAAGCTTTGTGATTTTGTTCGAATTACCATCTTACTTGATGGCATTCTCTGCGCAACTTGATTTTCAATCCAAATAGAAATCAAGAACTCCATTTCGATCATCAAAGTACTTCTTGTATGGGTCATTGTTTTAGCATCTAATGATTTTGCAGATTTTTCAACGAAATACAAAAATTAAAGACTCGAACCCAAAAAAACGCAACCTCGGAAATCTAACGACGCATAGTGAAAAATAGTACTAAAGTTCGAGAAAACGCAAAACGAAACGATGTAAAGCGAGGTAGTGGTGCAGTTAACTCTTTAGTTCATTCATACTGGCAACAGTGTTGAAAAGGAAATTCTACAAAATATAAGTGAACTTATTACCAGATACTCCGATCAGTTCATTTTGCACAATTTAAGTAAAATGGTCAATTTTATTCAGGGAAATTTAAATTTATTTATATTATAGTTATAGTTTGAGAATAAGTTTCTTTTGATATAATAGAATGACTGTCCTACAGACATTAGACGATATGGCAAAGTATTTTATTGTTAAATTGTTGTCGAAATTTAAATGAGCTCCTTTAGAACTGGTTCAGGCAAATTTTAAGTAAAGATAATTTTGTGGACAACACTAAATAAAATTGAAAATTTTCAGACTTAAAGATGGTCAATTAAAATTTGTTTTTAGATTATAAAACTGGTCTGTCTGTGGCATTATCTTAACAGATTATAACAGATTCACTACCACTGGCATTATTCATTAACTTTCAAACTAGTTCTAGCAAATCGTAAGACAATATAACTTTGTAGGCAAGACTAACTAAAAAAAAATCGTTTTTAAATTATAAAAATGGCCTGAAAATGATTTTATTATAAGATTCGCTTACACTGGATTGAAAAGGTTAAGTAAGTTTTGTGTAAAATAATGTAGCAAAACCACTGCGTATACGTACTGTGTAATACTTCTACAAACAAAAATATTAATCATACGTCTGGGGAAATTTAATAAATTTTAATTTAAATTCACACATATTGCTATAAACACAAATATAATTTCATTAAAAAATATTGCTTTCAATTGTCTATTCGCCTATACACACACACACACTCATTTAAAAACATTTGATGATTGTTTTAAAGCTAAAAAACCAATACAAAAGAGTTAATTGTTCAATATTTAATAAATTAACAATTATTCATATACACACATAAATTTTATAAATTCTAAAAAAGTATTTAGTTTAAAAATATATATATAAAAAGTGTTTAATAAATACACAGAGTTATAAAAAATATAAATACAAATTTATCAAATGCATTTGATTAGTTAAATTAGGAATCAAATAAATCAATTAAAAATTGCAAGTGGAAATAAATTGTAATTAAATAAATAGTTTTGTTACATAATCCTTTTTTAATCTTTTGATTAAGTACATGTGTTTTGTTTTTTTTTTCATATCTTTTATTATTATTATTAAATACTATCCCCAGTGTATAGACTATTAACACATACTACATTTAAATATGTATGTATGTATATAAGTAGTATGTATGTATTTATGTATGTATATAGTTGTGGCTGTTTTTTTTTTGTTTGTTTATTTGTTTAGTTTATATATGTATAATAACACTGTATTTCGTTTTTATAAATTTATTTATAGCAATTTATATTAATTTATTTTATTTTTTCTGTTTGTTTTATATTGTTGTTTTTTTTTTTATTATATAAATCATGTGTATGCGTATTTTTAAATAGTTAAGTTTTAAAGTTATTGTCCACCCATCCAGTTTTTTGTTTTGTTAATTTTCTTTTTGTTTGTTTGTATGTTTTAGATTTATTAATTAATAAATTTTCTTTTTAAAATAATAACAGGAATGACATTTGAAAATTATAGAAAGTAATTTTTAAATCGGAAAAATGTTAAGAGAGGTTTCATTTGATAATTAAACACAATTGATTTAAAATGTAAGTACTTGATTTATTTTATGTGAGTTTTTGAGAAATCTATAGAAACAAGTAGTTAAAATTAGAAAATAATGTTCTTGTGTATTTACGTGTAAATATTTACTCAGTAAAGCATAATCACTTTTTTTTAGCACAAATTTGTTTGACATTGTTTGCTGTTACAACTTCATTGTAAGATGAAACAGCATACAATTAAATATAGCTAAATATTTGTTGCAATTTGTTTTAAATAAAATATTTTTGTGCAATAATTAAACAAATTGAAATATATTTTATGTAGTGGTTACATATTCATTGCCATATATTTACCGTGTGTGACTCTATTCTTAGTTTTTCATTAAATTACTGCAACGGAGTGCCACAAAACTGTTTCATTGTTTTATTTCGGCAAATAATGTTCATCTTAAAACTCTGGCTGTATTGAAATAATATGGTTACAATATAAATTTTCTGAATAGTTTAGTATCCCCAATAATACATGCATACAATTCATTTTTATTAAAAGTAAAGTTGTAGTAGCCCATCTCATTGCTGTTTATGCAATATTCCATATAAATTTGTGGAAGATATTTTAAATTAAACGTATCTGTTTAGTTTTCATCATAGGGATCCTTTATTAAATTTAGTTGTCCTATTCCAAATAAAGATGAAGTTGTTTACAGAGAAGTTTAAAAGTTATGGACAATTATGTACATATATAGGAAAATTCGATTGCTATTTGGTATTTATACAGTGTTGAAAAGGGTAATATAATAAGGACGGCTTCATTATCAGTGATGCCAAGAAGGTAAATTGAAAAACATATAACTTGCTACTGATGATCTTATGGTGAATTCTATAAATCTCTTTAATGATCATAACTTAATTACCCAAATTTTATGGAAAATGTTAATTAGCTCGAAATATTTTCGAACATTGAGATATTGGATTGGTAGTGTAGAAAACATACCTTTTCAGACAGAGTAAAGAGTTACTCGGTTTATCTTTCAGACCTGACGCAAAACTACCAGGAATTTGTTTTTATAATTTTTGGAATATATGATCTCCACAGCGTATTAAAATATAATCACTGATTAGGTTTTATCATTTTTATATACTTCAAGGATTTTCAGGACACACACACTTGATGCATCTTGGTCGATTTTTATTAATATTTTTAATTAAAACATATTTTTATTACTTGAAACGATTTCAATTAGATTGAAATATTAAAATTTATCATTTGTTTTAGTTGATATATGTGAACTGTATTATTTGAAACGTTTAATACTTTTGTTATTAAAGACACTTACTTACTTTCACGGCTTATTTTGCTAAAACTGAAATGTGACTGAAGAATTTTGCAATAATTCAAGTAATGGAAAATCAAACAGAAGAGAAATGTGAGAAGCAAATATAAGAAACAATCAGCACCATCGATACATGCCAGTCTATTTCAAATTGGGTTAACAGAAGCAAAAATATTGAAACCGAAACCCACCCGTACACAATTTTCAAGATATTTTACTTTAGTTTTAAACTTTTTTTATCGCTGTAACGCCGTTTAATTTTTTAAAGTTTTAAGAGTTGCCAAAAATTTCACATAAATATGTCAATTATTTTTAATTTCGAAAATCAAATCAAATACAAGCTACTTGAATTTAGTTTTAATGATTCTTAAAACTTTTTTTATTTTGTACATTTTGTTACAGAACAAAAAATGTCACAAACAATTGTAATTCTCGAATATCTAGAATAGCAAACAGTTGAATTAACATTGTACAACTGATTGGAATAAAAATTTCAATTCACTATATGTAATCGCCACTTTGAAGTTCATTTGTCTAGTTCATAACAATTACAATTACTTAATAATAAGAAAGTTAAAGTTTAAACTGCTAAAATGAAATATTATTGAGGCACAGTTTGATTAATTTAGTTTTATTTAAATGCAACCTCCCATAAATAAAAAAAAAAAAAAATCAAAATTCAATTAAAAGAAATTATTAATCAATGTTTGTTCTGTTCTGCCTTTCAATACTTATATAAAAGACCTGAGTCTATGGTAGTATAATGATTATTATTATTATTAAATTTAATACCATTATTAACATTATGGTCAACCCTTTCATACTTACTGTCATCAGCAACATGAACAACATTATTATCAGCAATGATTACATCATCATCATCATCATCGTCACCATCCGTGTCCGCATCATTGTCCTCATGATAATGATTGTTGACATAATTATTTTTGTTGTTGTTAACCGGAAAATATAATGGTAAATTAAACTTAAATTTAACATCCGTTGTAGCTGTCGTTGTTGTTATTATTGTTGCTGGTGCTGCTGTTTTTTTAGTTGTTGTTAATGCTGCTGCAACAGCTACTAACATAAAACTACCGTTTCCCGATCCAATATCTTCATTATCATTGTACTGTTTTGTAATTGTAGCCAATTTTAATTTTGTATTTTTAATATTGGCTTTTGTTTTTGCTGTTGCCATCGTCACATCACCGTCACCTACAACATTGTCATAATTGTTTTTGCTATTTATATGTCGGCTCTTATCCATAATGGGTCAACGAATCAATAGTCCTGTATCAGGTGACCAACGATTCGCTCTATAATACATATCCTTGTACATGGAAGGACAAGCATTTTGATTCTGGAAATAAAAAAAAAACAATAAACAAATATTGAAGCAAATGGCAAACAGAACACATATTTGCATTTAATACATTATAATGAATATTAAATTGGTTGTGTTTGTTGGAACTGCATTTAATGATCACACGTTTGTGTGCGTGTTAAATTTATAAAGGAAAATTAAAGGTTAAGAGCAGAAATTAACACTTTTCTTTGTGTGACAGAAGAAAGAGACATATTGATATGTATGTATATTAAAGAATATAATAACGGGTTTTCCAATAGCTACTTGACAACTCTGAATTTAAATTGTGAACGCACTATTTCACTGATCATCTAATTGTTGCTTTCTTTTTTTTCAGTAAACTTAACATTTTCGTTATGGTAAAGTACACGAAGGAACAACGTTTGGAAATTATAAAAATGTACTACCGAAATTCGGAGTCGGTGACCGCAACTTTAAGAGCGTTAACTCCAATTTTCGGTCGTAATTATCGCCCTAGTAGACAAGCAATAACAAGTTTAGTGCAAAAATTTGAGTCTACATATTCATTGTGTGATGCTGTCGTGCCAGTGAGACAACGGCCTGGTCGAAGTTCCGAAAATATCGCTGCCGTTCAGGCGTCCGTAGCAAACGATTCAAATCAGTCGATTCCGCGGCGTTCTCAAGAACTGGGCATCCCCAAGACCACTTTATGGCGAATTTTGCGTAAGGATCTGGGTTTACACCCACAAAAAATTACTGTTTGGTGCGCTTTGCATGCCGGCGGCGTCATTGGGCCATATTTTTTCGTCGACAATAACGATCGTCACGTTACTGTGAATGGCGATCGTTATCGCGCAATGATTAGCGATTATTTTTGGCCCGAATTGGAACACATGGACTTGGATGACATGTGGTTTCAACAAGACGGTGCCACAAGCCACACAGCACACGTTACAATCGATTTACTGAAGAGTAAGTTTGACGAGCGTGTTATCTCAAGAAATGGACCAGTCAATTGGCCGCCTCGTTCTTGCGATTTAACGCCTCTAGATTTTTTTCTTTGGGGCTACGTCAAATCATTGGTCTATGCCAACAAGCCGACAACGTTGGAAGAACTTAGAGCCAACATTGAACGCGAAATAGCGGCCATTCCGGCCGAAATGTGTGACCGAGTCATCCAAAATTGGGTCCAACGAATCGACCACTGTCGACGTGGCCGCGGTGCCCATATGAACGAAGTCGAGTTCCATTCATAAATGTTTTGAATGTATTTCAAGTCGGTAATAAAGTTTTGGAAATATCTCAAACGGTTTGCGTTTTATTTAAAAAAAAAGTTGTCAAGTCCTTATTGGAAAACCCTGTAATATTGATAATCTCAAATTGAGCAACAGATTTCCTTTCCTCAAATTAGTTACAACAATTTAAATATTCGTTTATTGCATCAAATCCGATCACATTACGGAAGTTAACAGCAATTCTTAAACACCCCGCAATCAAAATAAAAGCAAGGTGTTTAATGCATTTTTCAACAAATACTTTTTTCCAATAATATGAAAGTTTATTACATTTTGCGTGTTGATTTATCAGTAGCAGAACATTTGGAAATTGTTACATTACATTAAAATTCGCTCGAAAACTGCTATAAATTCGCTGAATTAATTCCAAAACAAGCCGCTGGTTTTTTGTTTGACAAACAAAGCGAATTTTCGTTTGATGGTAAATATAGGTAGATATGTTTGATATGTGGTTTAAACAGGATGGTGATACATAACCACCGAAATAATGCTTTTACTGCAAGCCAAATTTCTTGATCGTATTTTAAATTGAGCTGTTAATTGGCCGCTGCTATTCTACGATTTAATAGCGCTGGCTTTTTAAGATTTTGTTAAAGATATTCAAAAACGATTATTAAATTTAACAAACGTTTATTAAATTTAATAATCGTTTTTGAATAAGGGGGTTAGCCTATACAGAGCCAATTCAATCGATTATAGACCTAAAACTCAGAACCAACATTTTACCAAAATGTGAATAAAAATGTTGATAAATTGTATAGGCGGTCGTCAAGGAACTTGCTATCATTATACCCTAAACCATCATAGTGAGGAGGAGTCTAATACCATACTTAAAGAATACCGATATACTCAGAATCACTTTTGTCCGTCCGATCGTCAGCCTGGCCTTGTGCAATTTTGAAGATATTTCCATAAAATTTGGTACATTATATTTTTTAGGCTCAAGGAAATTTAAATTAGCTGAAATCGTTTCATTATTTAACCTAGCGCCCATACAAATGTCCTCCCGAAATTGGAGTTTATCGGTCACAAATGTACGATTTATGCTCATATCCAAACAAATTTCACCACAAATAAGTTGTATATGAAACCTAAGCACATTCTTAAAGTTTGTGCAGATCGGTTCATAATTTACCATACCATAAGGCCTACTGCTGAAAATCACTTTAAGAATTTTGGTATCTAAATAATATTCAACATAAATATGTTTCATATATACACAAATCATTCAGCCCAATTTAATAATGATTGTTCTATTATTAGTTATCGCTTCCATATAAAGACCACTTCCGAAAATCTTAAAAATATTGTATGCACATAAAAATTCAACACAAATAAGCTTCATATATACAAAAATCATGACAATTAATTTTATAATGGTTGGCTCAAAATCAATTAAAAAATTCGAAAATCATTATAACATGTACATCCAAATCTTGTTTATAACAGAGTACCGAAATACTCACTCATCGCTCAATCATGTATGTGTACGTACGTTTTAGACTTTTCTGTTTCTGTTCAAACATGATTGAGGAACAATCAATCAAGCAATTGGTAAATTATTGTTTATACGGCTACTTCTAAATATTGCTGATGGTATTTAGTAATGAAATTTTCAACTCACCTTATTTTTCTTAAAATCTATATTAGTTCTAACAGTTCTATGATGTAAATTTTGCACCGGCCGCGCATTATTGCCTAAGGGAGCTTTCGGAGTATTTTCTGAGCCCTGCATTAGCCGTCTCAGTTGGTATAACTGGAAATAAATACGAAAGTTAAAAAAATAATTATTTACCAATAATCATTGATTATTTGTGCCATAAATCATAAAAAAGAAATAAAAAAATTAATACATTTTTATGAAAGAGAAAAAATGTGCAGTTTGTATGGATGCATTTAAGCCATCATAAATCATTAAATATAATTGTTTTTTGTTATTATTTTACTTTTTGTGGTATTATTTTTGCAACAATTAAAAATAACAAATTATACATACTTAACACGTAATCATGTTAAATTACGTTAAAAAGTCCAGTTCACAATCAAATAATAATTATAGGAAATATTGTAAAAAAAAAAACATTTATAAGAAATGGTAACAACATTAATATTATTTCAGACAGATAGAAATTCACATGCAGTCGTACAAGCACTTTGATTTAACAAGGATTTAATTTTAATTGTAACCACAATTGCACGCCACTCCATTTCTCTATCTGGCTACTACAATGTATTTACAAATTAATTTGCAAATTAAAAACATGTAGTTTAATTTCTTTTGGGGAAGACCAGCAACTTTTATATTTTCAGTATAATTTCGATTTTATTTCATCAAATTTTTATTGGCAAATAATTGAATTACATATAAATTGAATGCCACTACTACTTTTAAAAATGTTATTATTTAGAATTCTCTACATGTTTTAAAATTGTGGAAATAAACTAAAAAAAATCACGTTTTGTCTTGACACTTTGTACAGAATTTAAAAGAATTAAACATTTTCAAATGTTTTTATAAATATTCATTGTTAAAATACATATTAAAATGTATGAATTATTTAAAACTGCTTAAATTAGAATCTATAACAATAAATAATTCTAAGATAATCAAACACCAAAAACAAATTGAATGATGGAAAAATATGTAAATGTATTTTCATTGCACTTGTTCTTCAAAAGAGTAACAACTCAAAATGTTCAAATTTACACTGTTTGCAAAAAAGCAAACCACAGTGGTCATATCTACCCACTGTAAAAATCTCCCTTTGATTTGTCTTCTCTTCCGTGAAAAAACCGTTATATCTCTCTTTTTGGAATAGAATAACAACAATGAAATATGAATATCGTTTGACGTAATTTCACTATTCACGAACATCCCGATTCAGACGGCAATAAGCAAAATCCTGAGGAAATGGAATATTATTAGGGATCATACGAAGATGTCCAGCGCACAATTTTCAAAAATACTCAAATTCTGTCTATATGATAATAATTATTTTATGTTTGGTGAAAATATTTATACCAAAATTTTTGGTATGCCAATGGGGAACCCAGTATCATCTACTATAGCGGATATCATACTTGACAACCTACTTGACGATGCATTTACAGAACTAGGTAATAGGAATATTGACATTAAATATATCGCCAAATATGTAGACTTTACGTAACTTTAGTGGAACATATATAATTACCATTTGTTTAATGAGGCACAATTATCATTAGTAAAGTGTGATTTTTAAGAGCTTTCGAATTTGATTGAAGAGAAACACAAAATATTTAGAGTCGATAGAAATATCAATATAATTCAATGTTTAAAGATGATTTCAAAAATGTTGACTACTCCTCGAATGGCCAATTGACTCTTAATTGGGCCATTGGTTCGCATACTGTAAGGCACATTACACCGTCTTGTTAAAACCAAATGTCAGGTAAGTCCAGATTATTCATTTTGGTTAAAAAATTGTAATCATTGCATGATAGCGCTCGCCATTCTCAAAAACGTTTCTGCCACCGGCCCATAGTACACACCAAACAGTGCATTTTTCGGGGTTCATTGGCAGTTCATGCAATGCTGCTGCATGCTATTTACACCAAATTCTACAATTTTGCTTGAAAACGTATCCATTCAACCAGAAATCAGCTTCGTAGAAGAAGTGCACAATGCTAATTTTTACCGATCATTAATTTTAATGAAATTTAATAATCTGGAAGCGAAGCGATTCATGGAGCAAACCGACTACTGACATGTTTATTTGTGAGATAACGGCCGAAAAGCTGCCAAAAAAGTCTTGTAAAAAAGTTGCTGAAAGATCACCTTTTGTCAGTAGGGAACACTTAATTAATTGTCTTATTACATTCGATAGTTAGTAGGAAAAAAAGTTTGCTAGAGATTGTGATATCTGAACCTTATCTTTTATTTGTTAACATAAGGATGCTTTCTTCACAAGTGTCGGTGTATTCAATGGACTATCTAAACTGATTGATGTGGAATTATAGAGCGCTTTGAGCTTTATAGAGCTGCAGTTGGTTCTATGGTGAAAAATTTATATTGAATAGCATTCCCTGATATGACAATAGTTTTTTAGATAGACTCAGAATACAAATAATTATAATGTTTTTAAACGAACATAAATTAAACCTTAAAATATTTTTTGGAAACATAAATTTTAAGCAATTTGTAATAAATTTATTGAAATTTAAAAACCTCAATTGCAATGTGTACATAAAAGCCATATAAGCGGTTTTTATGAAGAAGTATGCAAAAATATGCTTTATATAATCAACGGATATCAAACATATAATGTTTTTTTTTACATATTCTATATTTAATAATTTATTTGGGAAAACCATAAAAACAATTTGTAATATTTAATTTTATCATATTAAACTATTTTACTTTTATGCATGTGAATGAAATCCCATATATTATACAGGTACATATGTACATCTAATTTTGTTGAATTTTACATTTAAATGTAATAAATAATAATTATAATGGATTTCAAAATTTCGTTTTTCGTTATATACATTATATATAGGTAGTATGTGTGTGTATTGGATATGCATGCGTACACACACTGACAGACATTTAAATAGAAACAGAGATAAAATGCAAAAAAATATATATTCAGTCAGAATCTCTCAGATGGGTTTTAAAATAATAAAGATTTTATAAAGTATTTATTATTTAACCATAAATACCACATTTATACATACAAATGTATGTATGTATATGTACATGTATAAATATATATGTGTATTTCATATATTTATATGTATTCACACATATTCATAGTTAAAATATATTATTTTTATTTTACACACTAATTGATTTTTTTTTACAATTTAATTAATTGGCCATTAAAAAAATTTTTTGTTCTTTCCTTTTTGTTTGATAAATGTTTTGTGTCTGATTTTGTTTAATACCAGAGCAAAAACTTTGTTTATATTATAGAGAATATTTATTTAAGTTTTAATGTATTTATTTAATATAGAGTGAATATTTGCCTACCTCTTGTTTTGTTATATAAATTGGTTTATTAACTATAATCCAGACAGTACTTTCCCAGCAGCCGGGATGTGTGGTGGATCCTTCGTAGGTAATATAATGATCTGTATTTGGCAGCAGAGCACGTACAGACAAATGTCTGATTGGGGTAGATAAACCTTAAGTTAAAAAATAAAAAAAGAAATACATCACAAATTTACTATAGAAATATCTTGAGGCTTTATAAATAATTAACAGTAAATCTTTTATATGTATGTTTTACCATATTCTTCACTTTGGTAGATTTAATTTATTTGTGGTGAACTATTTTTAAAGTGTTTGACAAAACGTAACACTTAATTTGTATATAAATAATTAACGACATAAGATCTAGATATATAATATTTAAATACTCATAAACTAATATAGAACTATTGCCTCTACCTTTATATTTATTTATTTATTATAGTTAGCCACAACTTCCTTCAACTCTTCCGAAAACATTGAAGGCAATAAAACCATCTGCAGCAAAAAACTTTAAGTGTTGGTTTAAGTTTTCGCGCTATTTCCGTTGCTGACTGAATGCAAGTTTTCTCGACATTTAGTTTTTATCCCACACTTTTCATTTTGTTGTCTGTGTTTACAAATAGAAATCTATAGAAATGGCAACAGCACACTTTATGAGGCAATTGTTAGACGTCTACTAGGCTGTTGCATGAAATAATTTAAATAATTTTAAATTTTCTACTACCATAAACAACAGCTACAAACTGTTAGCTGTCGTAGAGCAGACAAAGAGGCTAGGACGTGCATAGCCATGAAGTGCTCTATATGCAATGAAGACAAAATATTGAAAATAGTTTTTAAAGGGTACTGGTAACGGATGTGATAGATATCTACTTGTTTGTTTCCTGCAAAGTTCTCTTCAGATAATTGAGGGGTCTATATTTTGATTAAATGAAGTTGAAGTTTAGTATGCTTAAATCAATATTGTGAGTTCAAATGTGTAACACATTTGTTCGGAATAATACTACCTATATCATATAAATAATAAGAAACTGAAGTCAATTTCGAAGAATTTAAACATCGGAAGCAAGCTCATACAGAGAATTTTGTAAAAAGATTGTCAAAGGTCAAATGTTTGAGCGTAATCTAAATGTTATGATGAAAAACAAGCCTGACCATACAGTACTCCCAGTATATGTGTAAAAATAGTTTTTTAGAAATGGGCACTATATGGGAGCTATGATCTATTATGTACCGATCATTCAAAACTTTAGTGGCATGACTTCTGTGCATATAAATATTTTGTGTGCTAAATTTTATCTGAATGCAAAGACTTTTAAAAGATTTATACAATTTAAAGTGAAGAAAAGGGTCTTATATGGGAACTTTGACTAGTTATGGACCGATCATTATAAAATTAGGTGTTATGATTTCTGTATATATAAAAATTGCTTGTGTTGAAGAGTTTTAAAAGTGTTATGCTCTTTAAAGTAATTTTCAGAAATGGTCCTTATATGGAAGCTATGGTCAATTGTGAACCGATCAGTACAAAATTTGTTCATGTGATTAGGCTTCATGTAAAACTTATTTGTGGTAAAACTTGTTTGGATACGAGCACAAATCATAGATTTATGACCTATTTCGGGAGAACATTTGTATGGGGCGAGGTGAAATAATGTACCGATTTCAATCATTTTCAATCCCAAGGGTCCTAGGGCCGAAAAAATAACATGCACCAAGTTTTATCGAAATATCTTCAAAATTGGGATCTGTACTTTGCGCTATAGCCAGCCAGACGAAGGGACGAACATGTACCCTCCCAACTGTGGTGATGTAGCGTATAATTACACTACAAAAGCTGGCTGTACGGATACAATTAAAATATTTTTCGCTGAAAAATAACTACTTGTTTCTAGTCAATTGAAACCTGGAAACGCAGAGTAGTGTTGCTAGTTATAAACGAAAAGGAATTCATTATATTTTAAACAAACCCAACAACAGCCTTACATGTTATAGATAAAACATACATATATAAAAATGGGCCTAAAATAGTAGCGGGAACAAAATTTGATTAGAAATTTAAAAGCTTTAATTTTATTTGCTGGAAAATAAATTTGTTGTGGAAAAACTGGGTGGATTTAAAAAATTACAACAGTTCTTTCTACTTCTATTGCAACAAGTTTCACTATACATGTAATATGTGTAGTACATGTACTGTAAGTAAACCACAACAGAGTGGTAAAGAAATTAAAGTCAAAATTTATTAAATTATATAAATACACTATTCTCGTACATTAACAAATCTAATGTTTCACTAAATATGCCACCCTGGTGCAAGTGGAAGTAAAGTTAGGGCAAGAAATGAAAATAATAGTTAGAAGCAAAAACAGCTGAAAAACGTAAATAAATAGAAAAACTAAAAAAATAAACTTGTTTAATAATATAATGGGGGAAAACCCTCCATTACGTGTTAGTTATGTTGTATATTATAAAATATTTTTATTGGCTTTAATGGGTGGAAAAAAGAAAGTATGCATAATTTTTTGCCATTTACTAGTTTCACTTCATAGTGTAGTTTTTTTCCGCAGATATTTTTCAGTTGGTGGGTTTGAAAGTTGGGTGCAATTTTTATTTGAATGTAATGTAAACGTGCATGAGTGCATGTTTATGTTGTTGTACAACTACAACGGTATGCAAGGAAAAGGAAATTCACGTAACTGTAAATGTTTTGTAGGCAAAGACGTCAACAACAGAAGCATTTTATGATGATCATGATGTTGCCGTTGTATTTGTTGTTGTCGTTTGCCATCTACTTTCAATTCACATTGTGGTAGAATGCCATTTAGAAATAAAAAAAAACAGAACAGAACAGAACTTGTAACATTATAAACTTTACCTAATTTAGAAGAAAAAAAAATGTGAATGTTAAAATGAGTTCATTTTTATTTTTCTTGTTTAGTGGCCTAAAAAATAAGGTCATGATATTTTAAAGTACTAGTATATATACGTATGTATGTATATGCAATTACGCATGGATGCACGAGTATGTATGATTTTAAATGACCGGAAATATAAAGACTTGTTAATGCCACAATATTTGACACCTGCTAGTACATGTCAGTCATCAACATGCATATAATCACTGTCGTCCTCCTCCCCCCAATCTAATACTTAGTGGAATCAACATCATGTTGACCTAAATAATCAATATTTATAAAATAAAATGTGTAGAGTCATCGTATTCGCGCTCACCTCTATATAGCACCTTGTTAAATGTACTTGTTATGATGCGCAATTCAGGATTTGGTGTTTCACCAATTTGTACCATTAGCGAAAGACCAACAATGCCCTGGGAGTTATGTTGAGCTTCGGACATATTGTGATACAATTCCTTATTAAAGCCATAGATTTGTATCTAAAAATAAGATGTGTTGCATGAAAATAGCTAGATAATAAAAATTTTATGCAAGCTACTCACCTCTCCTGGAAAACTATAACCCTGTATGTAGTGCTCTGATCCTCGGGTGTTTTCTGTGCCATAGTGTATGTATATCTCCTCGAATTGATACTTGTATGCCAAAGGGCCACCGGATATGTTTACATGTTGCTTTGTATCTTTGTCAACGCGAAAGACAAGCGATTGACCTGTATTGTGTAGTGTACCGGAAACCTAATGATAACAGCGTGCAGCATGCAAAGAATATCAGAGACATTGTGGTTACACAAATAGAGGAAGAAAAAATAAAACACAGAATAGTATTTCAAACTTTTGTATTACTTGTTAATTTGTTTAGCAGTTTGTTGGTTTTTGTTTCTTTTTAGTTTGACTGTTTTATATTTTTGCATTTGTGTGCAGAAATTATGTGTATGTATGTATTCTTTTTATATTTTTTTCTTTTGAGCGCTTACCTTGTGTTTATCTATGTGTAGTGGCCGTAGAAAAGGATCAAACAATAATTTATCTGGCACTATATCGATTGGTGACTGTCGTCTACCTTTGTTGCACATGTTCCATTGTGGATTTATAAGGCCCCAAAAACTTGGTCCTAAATTAAAGAAACAAAAATGTGAAAATGCATTTTATAAAGCGGTAAGAAATTAAGAGCAATTTATTTTGTGCTAGGTTTATACAAATTAAAACTTTATAATTGAGTTTTATTTTTATTGCTAATTAAAAGGTAAAAAGTGGTATATATTCTGTATATCTTAAACAATATTAATGAAGATCTCATAAGTAATAATTTTGAGTTTTAGAAGTGAATAAATGTCCAATTGCGTTCAATGTTCTTTCAGTTTATTGATTACGAACAAATACTTCTCTGTTAGTAATATAGAAAATACACTGTTCGGTATAAAAATAATGTTTTCTCTTATTTTCAGAGTTCTAAAATTTCAATTCTTAACTACAAAGTAAACATTTCAACGTTTCTTAGAAAAGGTAGTGCAAGAGACTAATTGATCAATTATAAGTGGAAAATTAGAGGCTATGATAAAAATGAAGGCTACAATTAAAATATGTTTAGTTCCTGCATTCTCAAATCGATTGGAAGAATTTTTTTCAAAAGAAATAAAGGATAAGGAAAAGCAAATCATTAATAGTTCATAGGCATCTATAAATATATCATTTTGGAAAAAAATACTGAAAGTATTAAATATGAAGCGGATGTGTCTAAAGTACTTTCAATTTTAAAGTATCATATAGACTTCCTTCCTTCCTTCCTTCAAAAGAATAAGTGAAAAACCAAAATAAACCTTAAGAAATACCCATCTCAATTTGTTTAAATAGTTTGTACAAAATAAATTTTAACAAATTCCTATTTAAATTTGTGTATGAAGAGCTGATCTACAGTGGTAAACAATAGTTTGTAAGCAACATGTTTTCTTTTATTTTTAAAGAAACTTTGGAAATTTTTTTATATATATTTCTACAGAGCGTTTGTATGGAAATTTTGAATTTATTAGCATGATGTCTAGATAAGATATATAAAGAGAAATTAAAAATTTTTGTGGAAAAAAATTTAGACACGTTTTCCATTTATGCTGCGGGACTTGTATCTCCTGTACAACGTTAATTAGGTTATGGAATATGTATATCTCAAAAGAAATAAACATAAGTATGAGAAACTTGTAATCGTATCATAAAGATGACTAACTATACCAAAATAGCTTCACCACTGAAATTTAATTTGAATAAATATTGTACATACACTTCCCTTTATTTAGAAATATCCATGATATCTTATTTAATACAAGTCTTTTTTATGACCATCAAGATAATCGTTGGATTTAATTTCGCAATAAAGGCAATCATCCTTTTAACCCTGCTACTATGTTAGAAAAAAATACACATGTTATGTTCGGGTCATATTTTGACCCCATATTTTTTTATTGAGAAAATTAAAATTTGTACATTGCAAAAATATTTTTAAGGCTTGTGATCAATGCAATATATCGTCGTTAGAGTGATTTTGTGTCGGTGTGACAGACAAACACGTTTTTTTTTTCAAGTTATGCAACGTTAAATACGTTTTGGGTCATCAAAATACCCTAAACGTAGTGGCAGGGTTAAATACTGGAAACTTATGCTTCCTTTAATTTTAAGACAATATGTAATGCTAGTTTTGACACGATGCAACCATAATCTTCATAGTTTATGTTAGTATTAAGTAAATTCATATCGAAACACCATAAGCTATTTTCGTCTGTAATTTAACGTTTCAAACAGTTTTTATACCAGCGTATTGATTTGTAAATCCTTTTTCAACAAAATTATTTTTTTTTCTTTTAAGATATTTTTATGTGTTCACTTTGTAGTTGCTAATTCAACAACATTGTATTAAGAAATTATTTATTTACGAAACTTGTAACCAAATCACAATAATAAACAATTTAGAATAATATTATAGAAATATTTTATGTGCGCACAAACCGGTGTCGATCACAATCACGAGATATTATAATTTAAAAAATCGCTTAAATTATGAGTGGGTCTATTTTATTGTACATTGCTGTATATTTATTTCAGAAATATTTAAATTAATCAGAAATATATAGCGCAAATAACAACAATGTTGAACAACATGCCAGCGGTTATTATTAAAAAATTAAAAAGATCTGTTAACTTTTCCTTTTTATCTTTAATTTCATTCGATTTTCAATTTACATGTGAGTTTCGAATGTAACACAATACCCATGCCCCACAAAATCATTCAAATTAAATTTACTGTTTTTTAATTGATATTGTGTGAAAAGTTGTTGTTTTCCAGTTTCTTTTTTCACCACTTTTTTATTTCGCAAAAGTGTTCAGGAAATTGATTTTTACCTCTTTTTGTTAAAAAGTTAAAAAAGGAAAAATAAAACACAGCAATTGCAGATATACAGGTACATATAAATTTATAAAACTTTATGTTTATGTAAGTGTATGAGTAGAGTTTGTATGCATGAATGTATCTATGTGTATATGTACGTCCACAACCAAAGGATATTAATACATGTTACCAATTTACAATGTGGTTTCATGTTTTTCATACAACTTTTTGCCTGTGTTTTATTTTCAATGTTATTGTTACTTTTCAATTCATTCGTTTTTATTTAATTTTTTTTTATTTTTAAATTTTATGTATAACAACAACAACTCTTGTTTCATTTTTATTTCTACTACAAAGTTTTGTTGGTAAATATTGGTCGAATTGTAGAACATTGCTGCGATGCGAAATATAATTTGCAAATTGTACAAATAAGATTTAGTTCTTAGTTGTACTAACAATTATTAGTTAAGTATTTAAAAATTTTCTTTTCTTTAAAATTTTAATGTGCGGCCAAGACTACCGTGTTAACAATGTCAATTATTAAAAGCGATGGTAAGTAATATTGCAATGAATAATAATTCATATGAAGCAGTGTTCATATAAAATACAGTCACATTGATATTTAAGTAACAAAAATCGATTAGTAAAGGATTTCATATTTTTAAATTACTGATTTTTTATTTCATTACTTTTTTCAACAAACTTCGTTTTATATAATATGTTTTGCAATTATTCAGTGCTGTACTACGATATAAGTATTTTGTATATAACAATAAGTAAATAGATTTTTTATTGAAAACTTAGATTCACTTCATCACTTCAAGGATTTCAAGTTTGAAAGCTGAAATCGATTGTACTACAAAAAGTTATTACGAGTGCGGCACGAAGACTTCTTAGCCTAGAACAGAAAACGCGGTATGAATAAAAAAAAAGTTAAGTGTTTGGGAAACTTACATTTGTGTTGTGAACACATGTTAAATTGCTTTTCGATCTGCCAACTCCTTCATATAGAAAAATGTGTTCAACAGAGACGCATCCGCGATTTTTTTACAATGGAAAGTTAGAATTTCTTGGTGTCATTAAATATTCAAATAAAAAAAGGTTTATCAGGACAAGGTAGCAGTGCTCCTTCATATGCAATAGTAAAAAATTATGTTGCTGAATTTTAACGTGGTCGTCCAAGCATTGAGGATGACCCACGTAATAGACGTCCAAAACCATTAACAACAACAGAAATTGTAGCCAAAGTGCATGATATGGCATTAAATGATGGATGAATAAAACTTTGTGAAATTGCCAATATATGGGCATCTCAAATGATCGAGTCCATTTAATTTTGCATGAATAACTACAAATGAAAAAGCTTTCTGCCAGATGGGTACCGCATTTGTTAACTGACGACCAAAAACGCATAAGAATGAAAATTTCTCAAGCTTGTTTGGATCGTTTTAAGAAAAATAAAATAGATTTTGAGCGTCGTTTCATAACTGTTGATGAGAAATGGATCCAACACTGTACTCTAGAGATAAAAGAACAATCCAAGTAATGGACTGAAATTGGAGGAAGTGTCTAAAAGAAGGCAAAAACAATTTAATCGGCTGGATTAAATAAATCTAAAACTTTGAGAAAAGGACAACACACCAGCGCACAAGAGTGTTTTAACAATGGCTAAATTCAACGAATTTAATTTACGAGTTGCTTGACCACCCACCTTATTCTCCTGATTTAGCTCCCAGTGACTTTTACCTGTTCCCAAATTTAAAAAAAATCCTAACTGGAAAGCGTTTTACCTCAAATGAAGATGCTATTACAGTTCTAAACCACTATTTTAAAGGACTTGATTAAAACTATTTTAATCAATGGATATAATTTCTAGATAAGCGTTGGACTAAGTGTATTGAAGTTTCAGGAGATTATGTTGAAAAATAAAAATGTTTTTGAAAAACTAACTATTCTTATTCTATGCTAGGCTAAGAAGTTTCCGAACCGCCCTCGTATGTGGTGTTAAATGATCGGGAAGCCAATTAATCGCATGAAAAGTTACACGATCGGTAAATTTGGTTTTCAATAAATACATTGTTTCGATGAATGTGTGACAAAGTGGCACATCTAAACCACTTTGCCAGTCGTTTAAAACAATCACGCCTCCAAACCAAACAGAACTCCTTACAGTGACTCGTTGCACATGTAAAGAATTTTCAAAAACTGCAATTTCTTCTACTAAATTCTTAATATCAGCCATAGAGGGACGATAATACTGAGTGAAAATATCACGAATTTTACGCAATATAGCTGATGAATCCCAAAATCAACTTCCTCTTAAAGAATACGAAAACAAATTTTTATTTTCAATTCTTTATTTTAAAATCAAAACATTGTCTTTGGATAAGTACTGATTTAATATCGGTGAACAAGCTGTTTGAAATTATAACTTTTATCATTCATTCATGTTTAAAAAACTCCTTACTGTGGCCGGCTTTTATGTGAACAATGCAACAATGCTATAGTGAATTATCTCATAGAGTAGCATTGTTCCTTTTCATGTTTAAATTGTACTCAAAAAAAGAAAGTTGTGTCAATTGTTATTATCCCTGATGATATCTGTATATAGGTAGACAAACAAACCGACTGACTGTGCTCACATACATATTTATCAATTTCTGTCTATGCATGTATTTCTCTCCCCGTCTATGTTGCTGACTGTATGTGTAAATGAATTTTTATTAAATATTTAACATTTTGTTGTTAAGTTACCTTAACTTAACACTCAGTTTTCCATTTAATATTTCATATAAAATTTTGCTTTATTTTCTTTGTGTATGTATGTACATTGCGGTGTATATATATGAGTAAATGCATAATATAGATTTTTTTATTATTTATTTTTTTCAGTTTAAAATTTGTATCTGTTAAGTTGCAATGTTCGTGTCAAACTAAATGATGGCTCTGTGACATTATGGATGACAGTGGCCGAGTTATAATTTTATTTTTTTTTTATATTTTTGCATTTTGTTTTGTTGTTTTTTTTATTGTACTTTTGTATAACGACAATAAATGTTTTGTTGATAAAACCATTACGGATTTTATTGCAGAGTTCTTTGTTTGTTGTCGAAATGTTTTGCTTCCGGTGGTAAATTTAAATTGAAAATATAAATGAAAGTTATTTGTTGTGAGTGTTTTATTTTTCTGTATTACATATACATGTATAGATTTGCATATGCATATGTACTCGTATGTACATATGTATGTGTACACGTGTGTTTACACTGTTTCAAACTGAATGGGGTAAAAATAATTTAACCCAAATTAAGACTAAATTAAGCTTATAATCAATTTATTAATGCAAAGACTGTTCAACTTTGGAAGATCCTTAGCTTTTCCATTTTGTGGACTGTTTTACCTTAAGTGTGATTCCAGAGGACATATATAGGCACAAACGTAATCATATATTACCTTTTTAGTTAATTTTCTTTGTTAATTTGCATAAAATACTAATTTTGTTGTTTTGCCATATGCAGTCATTTTAGTGATCTGTGAATTGTATATAGTCTTTTGATACTTGCAAAATATAGTTGATTTTTTTTTGAAGTTATTAACATCGATTTTGTGTTTTTTTTAATATAAATTATAAAATTAAATTTTGTAAACTAATTTCAAAATAATCATTGAAAATAAAAAGGAAATTAATCGTTCACATATATTTTGAATATTAAAATAAAACAAACTAATTATTTTTCTTTTGTGGATCTCGCTATTTTGGTTTGGTCACTTTTTTTCTAGCCAAGTAATAGGAAACTTGGCGTCGCATCAATTCCACGTCTTATAAGACATTTTGGTGGTTTCTTAAAGATTTCTTCGTTTTCACTTTGTCTTTATCTCTCCAAAATGAATTATAGTTTCGGAATAACAAAAGTATAAGTTAATAGGAATCTTGTTTAAAATAAGATTAATATTCTAACACAGTTGTGATAATTATTGCTAATAAGCAATTTGTACTTGACTTTTATAAACTTATTATTCCACTATTTGATTTTTAATTTTAAATTTATTACAGATATATACATATATTCCTTATCAGTTCATCAGCTGATAAAAAAGCGTTTTAGGAGTAGAGCAAAGGCAGATGTAATAAATAACTTGGTGACTACAAATTGATTTTTCATCATTCAACTTAAAATTATAATTGTTCAGCCCTGTAACAAAATTAACCTGCGCTCGGAAGTGGAATTAATTCTGTATTTTTCTTCTATAGAAAAAGTACAATGAAACATTTTTTTGGAATGAAACTACTTTTAATTTGCTATGTGCAATTGTAATTTTAAGCATTTTTAGGTTTCATTCCGGAAAACTTTTTCATTTTACTTTTTCTATGTGACATGGGTGGCTGATAACTAAATATTACAAATGTTGTGATATTGTTTTTCAGATTTAAAGTTTCTACGAAATAATATTAAACAAAAATGTTCATGACATACTTTGGAAATTGTGCAAATACAGTAATAAAAAGTAAAACAAAATTCGATTTACCATATACAGGTACATATGTACATACATATTATTAAATAAATGAACGTATATTTATATTTAATTGATTTAATTCTATAAATGTTTTTCATGTTATTTGTTTTCATATTTGATTCTTTTTAATTGTGATATGGTAGTAGAAGCAGTTTTTATTTTATTATTTTGAAAACAAAAATTAAAATATTAATTGACTATTTATTATACAAGTACGTGTGTATAATAATAAATTTAAAAGACACATCATTATTGACATTTTCATTAAAAACTTACCGGATATACCGTCATATGTCCACCATTCTTCCCAACTGGCTTTTATACCTGCAGAGCAACAAAAAAAATACAAAAAACTAAATTAAACATTGTGATATGGAAAAATTGATCTATATATAGCACATATTTTGGCAGACATTGCACAAAATACTCAGACATGCACATACATATGTATGTATGTATATGCATGTATGAACGTAGTTGAATCTGTACTTGTATAAGTGTTTTCTATTTATAGGATTTTTTTTTGCTAAGAAATCAATACTGTGGCACCATCAAGTCTGTTTAACTTTGGTAAATAATGTCTGGCATTATGACGCCAAAGTAAACCAGAAAATATGGTTTATTTAAGAGATTTAAATAAGTAGATACTAAATAATATAACTGTAGATTGGGATGCTTTATTCTTGTAATTTATATTTATAAGTAGTGTACGTAGTTCATAAATATCGAAAACTATGAAAATATTTCAATAAACACAACAATTTAATATTTAAAAATAATCCATTGATAATTGTTTTCTTCAGAGACATTTTGTATAAAAAACTTTTTAAACATTTGAATCTTACTTTAGCAGGATACAGTAAATAACTTTCAATACGTTATAATCTAAAGCACTGATCACATAAAATCCGGCCTCACTACAGAAGTAAGCAAAGAACTTATCGATACAAAGAAAACACTACGATTAATAATCCAGGTCTGTGAAAATATGCCAATGGATGCTGGCTTTAAAACCTATTATGCAAATAAATATCCTAATCGTTGTAAAAATAGATTTGTGTTGCTATAAAACGACAAAATTTTTAGAAAATTTTACAGCTGATTTTTTATGGATAATGAAAAATAAGTCCAAACGAAACTTAAACAGCTGCCGGGACAAACCTTTTATTTTGCAGCAAAACGAATATAATATTAATATGTGTATATATAATTTGCAGGTGTAGTCTAAAGAGTAACACTTTGTGATCTCTTGCACTGTGATTTCCGATATTTAAATAAATTCTTATACATATATACATGTGTACACTAATACCCCGACTTGCGTCGTTAATTGGGACCGACCAAACAGGACGCAATGCGAAACAACGCAAATCGAATCACTTTTCTCCATATATGGATTTTTCGTTAATTCGTTCCAGAAGAAAAACCCATGGTTCTTGCAATGTCAACAGGTCTATCACCTGATTGAAAACATTTAAAAATGTATATTTTTTGTTTTAATGTAATTTGTTTTCGCTTTTGACTCATTTTGTTTAGGGCAGAAATTTCTCTTACACCTTATCGCACTAATATTTCTTGTAAACTGACACCAACAATTTTAAAACGAGGTAAGCAGTTGTCTTGTGTTTGACCAAAACAAATAAAAAGGGAAATCCCCTTTCTATGCACAAAATGTAATAGAAAACGACGCAAAACGAAACATTAACGACGCAATTCGAAGCCACAATTATGTATTTTTTCGATGCCAAACGAAACATCAACGACACAATTTGAAGCCACGCAACTTTTTTTTTGATGACGCAAATCGAATCAACGCAAATCAGGTCGACGCAAATCGGGGTATTAGTGTATACCTTTTCTGCAGCTTATTAGACGTCGCCATTATTCAGTTAGGTTTTGGCCGGATTTACCTCCCTTTCAGTATTCACAAGCTGCAATACATTGGTGCGAAGAAATCAGATCGACGTCATAGACAAATATATGAACAACCCCACTAATTAAACGATAATAAAATCTATATTGGGCTATTGCCAAAGGAAAATTGATACTGTAGTTCTAGGCAATAAAAATATCCAACGAACCATAAACTCCATTAAAATAAAAACACAGATTTAAATACATATGTGATATTGTTCTTTTAGATTTTCATCAATATTTATAATAAAATTAATAAGAGTGGTTCAAAAATTTAAACCCGGATTTTATGTGAACAATACTTTGTTGCACATTCTATATCAAAAAATCTTAAACTTGAGGTTGTTTACAGAAATGTATATTTAAAAAGTTAACAGTCATATATGTATACGAGTATTAAAACACAACTTAAGATTAAGATAAAAGATTTACAAACCAATGCATAGGCGAAGCTAAGATTAGCAAAACCTCCCAAAAAATGTATTTGAGAATTGAAAAATTTAGTTTATTCTGCATTTAGATTTGCATGTCTATTGACGATTGGCTTGCTAATAAGTGCATAAATAAAATTTATTTTGAATTACATTATTAAGGCATATTTAATCTGACATATCAAATGTTATAAATAAATAGTTTAATACTTTTGAACTTCTTTAAAGATTATAAATGAATTTTCAATATAAATAAAAAATTGCTTGTAGCATAATTTCAGAAAATTTAATTGATGAACACAATATATAATAATTTCATTAATGAAATTGAAATTGAGCAAGTGTCATGTAGATTATAATTAATGCATACTTATAATGTAAATACATATATTTATTAAAAGAACAAAAATACTAGTATGTATGTAAAGAAAAACTTAAGCATATATATATATATATATATATATATATATATGTATATATTTGTATACTCGTAAGTATGTAGTTTTACTGCATAATGTCGTATCTCATAAAAAACTATGTTTGCGCAAGAAATTGGTAATGACATGTCATGGGATAGATTTGTCTACTCCATGTGACATGTTAAATACTAACATACAATTTCACCTGTCGAATTAAAAAAATGTTGCCAATTTGTCAATAAATTTTAATAACATTTTGTGACAAATAAAGTACTTTTAAATAAGTTAAGTGACTTGTCTATAACATCTCCAAAATATTAGTTACCTTAAGTGACGTTATTTTAAACAAAATTTAATAATATATAAAAATTAACAGTTCAACTATAACAATTACTCTCAAAATAAAGCTACGACACAAGCCCTAATGTTTGCATTTGTACTTAATGTTGTACACATAAAAATGTCGATGAAAGTGAACAAAACAAACATAATAAGCAAAATGTATTCATTCAGGTTTTCAAGGCAAAGTCTTGACAGAAATAATACGAACTGAAGAAAACGGAGGCAACATGTAAATAAATTGAAAAAAAAAAAAATTATAATTACCGCAAATTTCGAACCACCAGTACCACTGGTTAAAAGATTGATGTTTGACTGTTGGCTGGCAGGCACCGCAGTGGTGCAGAGGTTAGAACTTAAAGAATTCTGATGAAAGAATGTAGTGATTCTTGAAACATGTAAATTCAACCCAGGTTCGATCCCCAGCTGAGCCAAGAAAATTATCAATAAAAATTTTAATAAAATTTTATGTTGTAAAACAATTCCTACCTTCAGTAAAAATAATTTAATGAAAATAAAATATAATCAACTCATGCCTAATTAAATAAATATATCGTAAATATATATTATATTATTCTTATTTAGTCGGAAGCAAGTGTTGTTTTCTCTGGTCAAGGCTGAAAAAATGCTTTATTAAAGGCAAGTATAATTTTCTATCTAAATTATATTAGGTTATGTAAAAATTCTCCTAAATAAACGAAAATTTTATATAAAAAAAAACTCTACTAAGCGAAGGCACTATTCGATATAGCAAGAGGAAAACCCCTTTTACCCGGCTACATAGGAAATCTTTGTTAAGAAAAATCTTTTTATATTTAATATCAGAATTTTAAAATTCGACATTATGAAAAATTAGATAAATATGTACATATACCATACCTACTACTTATAATCGAATTTTTATGTGGCCGAGCATTGTCATGATGGAATTTGACGCATATTCTGGGCGTTTTTCAGTCAATGCTTGCTTCAAACGATTCAGTTGTAGTCAGTGCAATTTCCCTGTGATGGTCTGGCCATATTTCAGCTTATAAAAGTACCATATTCGTTCCATCAAATGCAAAGGCTTTTTAAAACGCCATGGATATTTGAATTTTGTATTGATTTGACTGTTTGACCAGGCTTTCATATCTACGATATCTAACGTTTCGAGTATCGCAATGTATCCATTTTTTATCACAAGTAATGATTCGGTGCAAAACAGATTTCCTTTTATAGAAAATAGATTCAAATCAATTTTGATTCGATTATATATTTGCTAGTATTATTTTTATTATATTATAATCACCGTAAGATTTTGACACCAAAACAAAATAAATATGACCAAACCAAATTTTTATAGATTTTTTGTATGTTACTAAATGAAGTTCTTGTTGTATAATTTCTTAAAATTCTAAAAATTTCCCCATGATAACTAACGAGCAGACAACTTTCTCCCCTTGATAATTTACAGACAAAAATATTGGTAATTCACTAATTATTTTATATGATTGATCACAGTACTTGCATAGAAAACAAATAAAATAAATAAAAGATATGTTAAAAACAATAACTAAATATTTATGAATGTAAATGTGTTTGAATTGTAATATGGAAATAATTTGACATATAAAAACAAACAACAAAAATATTCACACCTTTATTAAACGCTAATACACTAATACATACATATGTGCCAACATAGATATGTATACATACTCGTATGTGTAAACAAATGAAAAATAATAACACACCTTATATCAACTAATAATCATGCTAAAACAAGACCCTACAAAACCAATAAGTAGGTATTTATTTACTTTGCATACATTTGTAGGTCTATATATTTATTTAGGATTTTATACATGCACGTACATATGTATATAGGGTATGTTTGTAAACACACATGTAAATTTATATTTATACAAAAGTTAAGAAACTTTTGACTTTATCTATATCTGCCTGTCTGTCTGTCTGTCTGTATTTATTTATTTGTAGATATCTATAATCATTTCATCAAAAATAAAGATATACATTCACATATCAACATTCCTTAAGTGTTCAGTATACATATGTACACACACTCGCTTTTACATAACACAACATATCACGCATCCTATCATCTATCATTATATGATTTGTATTATTGTCATTTCACATTCACAATCGTCTGCTACACACTCACACACACACACACACACACACATACACACATACATATTTATACGTTTGAGAAATTAATAGGCTTCCCATTCAACGCCTAAAATAAATTTATTGTCATCATTAGTATTATGTCATCGATTTTAATTAAAAATCTATACACAATTTGATTTATATGTATGTACCTATATGTATTTATAAGCACGAAAACAATCAAACATACAAATATTGAATTTATATATATGTGTATGTTTAGGTATATAACTGTATGAAAAATCCTTGTGGTTGAGATTTATCCTTAATACATACATAAATACATACATCCATATATATGTATGTGTAGAATCTAAAACACCAAAACTATTTAATGCCTTTCTGTGCTTTTTAGTCTTTAATCGCTGATAAACATCTGTCATGCCAAGATTATGATTGGGGGATTGTTGGTTTGTCTTAACGTTTTAATGGTAGCAAATCTTAATTTTGATTTTTCGCCAACCCTTAAGGACTGTGAAATTTCTAAAAATAGAGATAATATTACAAAATTACGTCATTTAACATTTGCCGGCAATGAAAGGGAAAGAAAACAATTAAGAGATTTTCTGTTGTAGTTTGTTTACAAGGAAAATTTTTTTGTTGATTTATCATAGTTGGAAACTAAGACTTACAAACATACATATATACATATGTACATATGTATATAGGTAATATAGAGTGCACAAGTTCAAGAAACATACATATATGCAAGGGGCTTTACAACGAGAATTTTGTTTTTTTTTTCAAAATAAAATAAAATAAAATAAAATAAGTAAACATCTGTTATGCCAAGATTGTTTTAACGTTTTAATGGTAGCAAATCTTAATTTTGATTTTTCGCCAACCCTTAAACACTGCGAAATTTAAATTCTGACAATTACTGTTATTTTTGGAAAAATATTTTTATTGTTATTAATTTTAAATTTTGTTATTGTGAAGATGCTACACATTGTGTAGCGAAATATCGGAAAAAATAAAAAATAAAACTGACCTTAATCTCGAAAAATAAAATTGTTTAATAAAATAAGTAATAAAATTAATTTTCCTGCCTTTATTTGTAGTTACTAATCAGTGAACTCTTAAATAAATAGTTTTAATAGTTATACTGTTATTTAAATTATATATTATTTAGTAATTGTTAAAATATATTGTTTCCTTTCCTGAAATAAAGGCAATTTTGTTGGTTTATAAAAAACTTGACCCTTTTGTCTTTAAAATACCCTGTTTGTGACTTTTTCTTTGAAAAATACCCTTTTTGTGCCCCTTTATGAGAATTCTTAACGGTAAAAGCTGATTAAATGTAACCACATGGTCCAACGATGCCCGTTAATGTTGGCATTAACAAACAGCACGGTGAAATGTTCATCTGATCTTAGTTGTCAACATTTTTATATTTTGTTTGCAAAATTATACTGCAAAAATGGCGGCAAACTTAAATCTCAAATTCAAGTTTAGAAAACTACGTAATCATGTCGCGATGGCCAGCCTTATAAAAAAGTATAGTCCAATAACTTTTGATTTTTAACAATAACATGTTTTTTTTTCTCGTCCTGAAGTTAAGAAATTTTGACAATTTCAAGGAAAAAATTTTTGAAACGCGTCGTTCTTGTATAATATTGCATTTTTACATCTTGCAAGAGTTGTAAAACACCTTTAATAATATTGCCATTGCTCTATTAATTATTTGATACATATTTTTCCTTTTAATAAACTGAACAAAATAAGCCTTCTAAAACTAAATGCTGCATTTAATAAAATGATAAACGTTTGCAAATATATTTAAGAAACATTGCAGGTTTCTAATTATATCTCCCAGTTTTCTTCTCACACTATATGTCTCGATTTATTATTGTTTAATAAATCAGTTTATTTCCCCTTTTGCCTCTTGAATACTCTGATCGCGTCTTTTATCATATGATGTGGTCAAAAATTTTAACGTATGTTTTATCAAAGATCCTTTTATTGTTTGATAATTATTTGTTTATCAAGTTTGGAACCAAAATCTTGATATTTTAATTTGGCAGGTAAGACTTTTTTGGTTTAATTACGGTTCGGAAACACAGAAAGAGAATTTTTAGTTTTTCAAAAACATTTTTATTTTTCAATATAATCTCCTGAAACTTCAATACATTTAGTCCAACGTGTATCTAGCAATTCTATGCCTTGATTAAAATAGTTTTCCTCAAGGCCTGTTGTTGCTGTTTTTCCAGCTGAATTTACGTCCACTACGTAAATTCAGCAACCCAATTTTTACTATTGTATATAAAGGAGCGCTTGCACCTAACACATTCATTATATAATTATGAGTTTCCTGTCCTGATAAGCCTTTTTTATTTAAATATTTAATGAAACCACGAAGTTCCAATTTTTCCATTATAAAAAAATCGCGGATGCGTCTTTCTTGAACACTTCTTCTGGTTATACTGCGCTTTCTCTTCTAGACTAAGAAGTTTTCGATCCGCTCCGTATGTTGAAGGTTAGACTTGTAATATTTCACGTTGATTTAAGAGAACCCCATGTTATTTTAGTGCTTATAATCAATTTGAACTTTAAATTTTATTGAAGATTGCAAAATTTCTAAAAGCCCAAAAATTCTTGCCAAACAAAACACCCTATAATAACGAATATGTATTACAAACATCCAGCAAACCACATTTTAAGTTAAATAACCATGCAAACATTAATTATATGGTAAGTATATACAACACAACCTTGTGTTAAATTATTTTAAGCCAAATATATAAAAATATATCAATTGCAAGCTAAAGGAAATTCAACACAAACAAAACAACTGTCTAGAGGATGTTAGTGCCAGTTTGTCTGGCGCCATTTAAAAACTTTACAGTCTTTCAAAATAAACTGAGACGACATTCCGGCAAAATAAAAATGAATAAGAAAAAGCAAAGATAGATTCCGTTTATAGAAGACAAACAAAAAAGAGAAAAAAATTAAAGGAAACCCCGAAATTTATGCGTTGTAAGACCAACAAATGGAAGAGTAGAAAATTATTTTGCAAGAAAAACGAAAATAAAAAAAAAAAAACAAAAATGACAGGATAAAACAGTGTTGATGCCAACATAACAAAATAAAATGAGTTCAATTCATACATTTATTGTAGCCAAAGGAGGACATACAAAATCATAGATATACACATAGATATCAGTACTACATACAAAAGCAGTTTTCTTGATTTTTATTTCTTTATACAAGCAAATATTTCTTATTGTCTACTTAAAGTCATCACAATAACTATTTAGATACTCCACTATGAGAGCATTAACTTGGCGACTAACTGACTGTAAAGACAGACAGGCAAACAAACAAACAGAAATAAATAGTAGTAGTAGTAGTAGTAGTAGTAGTAGTAGAAGCAGTAGTATGAGTATCTATCAGCATATACCCAGCATACCATTCTAGGAGCGTTCCAAAAAAGGAGTCAGAAAAGAGTCCAACTAAAGAGAATTCTAGGAGCGCTCCGGAAAAGGAGTCAGAAAAGAGTCCAACAAAAGAGCATTTTCGGAGCGAAAGAAAAATTTGCTTGTTACTGTCCTGAGTCGGCACGCAGTATGACTCAGAAACTCCACTTAATTATGTGTGCACCAAAGCGTTGTTTTCCTGTTATTTGTGCTTTGAAAAAAAAAAAAACATAGCTATACCACACAAGAATGATAAAACAAGATTACACAGCGCCCAAAAAAACCCCATAAGGCTCTTTTCTGACATTATCTAAGAGCTCTTTCTGATAGACCATTTTCGAATGTAATGACCCTCTTTTCTGAAGGTTTTCGTAGCAATTATGATTGTTTTTGAAATAGATGTCAGGAAAGAATCTTTTTGGACTCATGTGGCTTGCTGGGCAATATCTTAAAACTGTAACCAGTCTGTTGTTTCCTTTTATGTAACGGGGCTAGGGAATTGAATTTGTACACAATAAAAACAAAAATATTTGGTGCGTACAAACTGCAATCAAAATATCAACAAAATAAAGATGGAAAACATGAAAAAAAAAGGTTTGAAGAAATAAAACATTATCTTAAAATCTGATTTCTTTAGTTTGTGTTGCTGTATTATTTCTGTAGTGCATTTATAACGGCAAGTATATGAACAATTATGTTGTTGGTAGATACAACTGCTTTTTATTTTGCTTTTTTCGAACAAGGGTGAATTGCTTTTCTTTCATCTGCTTATACTCTCATGCTGTTAATGTCAACATAAAAAAGTGACAAAGAAAATGTTCTTTTTTTCCTCGTGCAGATTATGAAATGATTTTTTTTAAATTTTTTTAATAGAAAACTAGCTTTAATCAGTTGTGTACTGGCAACATTCTGCAGCAAACGGTTTAACACTTATTTGCATAATGAAGGAAATTTCCATCATAACATTGAATAACCTCTTAACTAAGCTAATGAATGATTTAACGTTGCTTTATTTTTAAATTAATAACTTTTCATTTATAGTAATCAGCAGCACACTAATAGAAAAGAATTTTAAAATTTTTAAAATATTTAATTTGTAAAATTCATATAAAAACCTACACACAGAGAAAAAATATAGTTGTACATGCCACAAGCTTTCGACAATGTTATGGTCACTGTAATTATTTATATTATTGCGGTAACCGTAATATGATTAAGTTACGATTCAGATGATTACTACAATCATATATACGATTGTAGTAAGTGTGTAACTATGTTCTTTGATTATGATAACATAATATGGTATAATCTTTTATCACCATAAACATTACATAAATGCTATAATTATATATATATGTATATGATTGCAATAATCATGTAAATGGTAACTTAACTATATCATGGTTACAGAAATCATATAAATAATTACAGCGATCATAATATTTTAAGAAAATGTTTAAAAATGTTGAAATAGTTGTGGTAAACATGCACAATTCTATTTGTTCTCTGCGTATATAAAAGAAAAGTTTACAGTCTCTTTTTGAACATTACAACTCTTTATTAAAGTGTTGCCCCAATTTAGTTTTCTGTCATTCTAACCAGCTTCAGCCAATAGAACAATATTCGGTTATTATCAAAGCAAAATTAAAACGAAATAGTTCTGCAGTTCTGGGCAATAAAAAATCTTAGAGTTTTGAAGTAAGTAAGAGAAAATGAATTTTAATTTCTTCTTTAAATTTTGTAAAATATTGATAAATGAGTATTCGAAAGCTTCGTTAGTTATATAAATATTAAAACATTTATGCGATCGGATTTTATGTGAACCATTTTTAATTCGTATCTAGTTTAAAAATATTATTATATTAAGCCGATGAATTGAAGCTCTTAATTCCTAACGAATTTCTCATTTGCGACTAAAAAGTAATAACTCCAAAAAAATATGTTTCCAAGAAATAATCGTGTATCTAAATCATAAATACATGTAAAAACATTTTACCAAATATATTGAATTATGTAGAAGAACTACGTCTAGGGAGTATTTTGCACCACTAAGTATAACACTCTGGTAGCAAATGCCACACACTATAAAATTTCATCTAAAAATACCATATTTGTTTAAAAGTTTATTTATAAAACTATGGAAACTACAAAATCAACATTTAAAATACATATTTGTTTTTCATTATAACTAATGGCGGAAAAAAGTCTATAAATTAAATATATAAAAACTAGTTAATCTCTTCACAATAGACCAAATGAACATGTAAATAGAACAAAATGAAAAACGCAGTAGTAGCTAAATTTTTAATAAAAATATTTAAACAAAAACCTACAGAAAAAAATATACACACACATTGATGATGGTTTTTTATATTGAATTTATTTGTTACACATACAACACAAAAGCGCAACATTTCAATGGCTTTTATATAAAAATAAATTAAACTGATTTTGATAAAAAAAATAAAAAATATATAAATGTAAATATTTAAGTTTTATGTTGAAATGTTTAAGAAAAAAAGGGTGATAAAAATATTTATGGCGAATTTAGAGAACTTTTTGCAAAAAAGAAAATAAGTAAGAAAGTATAGTCAGTCAAGCCCGACCATGTAATAGCCTACACCGAGTATGCGAGTAAACAGTTTTTCAGAAATGGCAGCGCCCATAGTAGCGTGACTTTTGTGCATATACAAATTATTTGCATTAGATTTTGTCTTGATAACAACACTTGTAAATGATTTATGCATGTTAAGTGATTTTCAGGAGACGGTCTGGTCTTATATATGAACAATGACTAATTATGGTTCGATTGTCATAAAATTTGACCTCTGCAATATACTTGTGTAGAATTTTATTTTGATAACAACATTTTTAAGACATTTATGGTCGTTAAAATGAGTCTCGGAAGTGGGCCTTATATGACAACTATGACTAATTATTGACCGATCTGCACAAAGTCTCTAGGTGTAATTTGGCTTCAGGTACAAATTAGTTGTGGTGAAATATGTTTGGAATCATACTTTGGGAGGACATTTATATGGCGACTAGGTGAAATAATTGACCAATTGCAACAAACTTCAATCACAACCGTCTTTGGGCCGAACAAAATTTTATGGAAAAATCGTCAAAATTGCAACTTGTACTCTGCGCACAAGATTTACATGGACAACCATCCAACCAGCCAGTCGGATGGACATCGTTAAATCGAGGTAGGAAGTGATTCTGATTTCATATTACTTTTCAACTTTTTATAGCTTCTTTCCAAGATTTCAACCAATCTTCAAGGAAAAAATAATCAAACATTTTTTTTCTTAAAATAGACCTCAAGCCGAATTAATAAAATACAAAATTTTTTAGCAATAAAAGCACATAATAAACAATCGTACTTTTTAACTTAAATTGTAAGTGAATTTTTTGCTGGGTTATTAAATTATTGCTATCTAGAATTTAAATTAACTACAAAATTTGTTGTTTTCAATACCTTAATCCAAAATTATTCAACAATTTAAACATTGTTGTTGTATGGGCTTTAATTCAAGTTGTATTGTCGTTTTATTTAAAAGTGCTTTTAAAAACTATTATAGACCATAGACTACATAAGTGCAATTTAATTTAATGTTTAAAGTAATGTAATTGATGAACTTTTTGTTTGAGTTGCACTAATTTAACCCTTTTTATGTTACTATAGATTTATTTCAAGGGTATTTGTTATGGAATTATACTTTGAGTGAAATGGTTAGCAACGAAATTAAGTGCAATATGTGCAATATTATAAATTTGAAGTATCATATAGTTGTTGTATACACTATAGCACAAAGTTTTGACAGTTTGGTAGTATAATATGTTGATAAGTACTTAATATTTAAAATTTTTGAAGTAAACAACGATTTCTATGGAACGTGAATTGCCACATTGATGTTTTTAGGTCCGATATTGTATCTAAACGGTTTGAATTTCATTGATACAGAGTTAAATCTCCTCATACAATTTGTATCATCAAATTTAGACAGTAAAGGCTCTGTTACCATTTTGAAATATCAAGCACCAGTAAGAGTCTATAACTCATATTCGAAGAGGTAGTATGGTAGTAAACTATCCAAATACACTTTTCACAAATATGCAACTTTTTAATTGTGGCGGCCAAACTTTCACTATTTATATTGGTGCACCTTAAAGTATACCGATCGACTCAGAATCATTTTCTGAGACGATTTAACGATGTCCGTCGATCTGTCCGGCTGCCTGGCTGTCCATGTAAACCTTGTACGCAGAGTACAGGTCGCAATTTTGAAGATATTTCGATAAAATTTGGTACGTGATATTTTTTTTGGCTGAAATTGGTCCATTATTTCACCTGGCCTCATACAAGTGTCGTCCCGCATTTGGTAAATATTTGAATTATGCAAGTATCCAAACAAATTTCATCACAAATGAATGGTAAATAAAGCCAAATCACATCTACGAGTTTTTTGCAGATCGGTCCATAATTACTCGTAGCTCCCATATAAGGCCCACTTCCGAAAATCTCTTTAAAAAGAATAACTCTCTCAAAAAAGTTGGTATCCACATAATATTGAACGAAAATATATTTCATATGTATACAAATAATACGGTACAATTTTATTATGATCGGTCCATAATTCGTCGAAACTCCCATATAAGACCCTCTCCGTAATTCACTTTAAGCTCCATAAATCGTTTAAAAGTATTTATATCAAGATAATTTTTAACACATATAATACAAAAATCATGACACCAAATTTTTGGATGATCGGTCCACATAAGTTATATCTCCCATATAGCGCCCATTGCTGAAAAACTGTTTTATACATATACTGGGTGTAGGGTATTATATGGTCGGGCTTGACCGACTATTCTTTTTTACTTGTTTTTAAATAGAAAAACATATTGTGCACTAAAATATCAGTTGTTAAACTTTTTTTGTGTTGAAGTTGAGGCAAACTAATTTTTATTTCAGAGATAAAATTCTTTTTTTTTTAATTAATTAACAAACACAAACTGCGAAGCTTTTGACTTTTCTGCAAAAAATACCCAGAGTCTTTGGCGGGAATCGATCCCACAGCCCTCTGACTCATAGTCCGGCACACTATCAACTAGTCTATCAGGGCACCTACTAAATAACACAGAGTTCAAACGGATGATATTATATTTTTAAAATGTTCATAAGAACTGTTGGTTTCCTTTTATATATTGAATTCCAAAAACTAAAAAAATTATTTCCCAACATTTTTAAATTAAACTTAAAATCTTAAATACAAACTCATTATAAATGCAAGTAAATTTCGTCTAACTCATAACATGTGAAGTTGTATGATTTGTGACTGTCAAATCAATTCCCCCCAATTATATTATTTATTAGAGCTAAAAATGCATTCCTATTAAACAAACGTGTAAACCTATTTTTCATTTGTTTGCTTTAAATAATTACAAAATTAATGAACTTGAGCCATAAAAATTAATGTACTACTCGTATATTTCTAAACATTTTATTTTCGTTTTCCATATCCAACTTGCCGACACAGTGTTGGAAAAAATTATAAGGTTTCTTCATTTTCAATGATGCAATGGAATGAAATTTAAATTTAGAAAAAAAATTAGAATTGGCAATACATAAACAAAACATTTGGAAGAAGTTGTAAATTTTTAGAAGTTATTTAAACATCGCAGGCAATATGTGGAAATAAATAAAAGCATAAGCTCAATGTTTGCTATTAATCATGGAGTTATCCAAGGGAGTGTGCTAGGCCGTTTATTGTTTAAAATTTATGTTACCCGATATCAGTAACTTAAGACTTCATGGAAAAATTGTAATCTACTCTGATGACTTATGCCTATTTCATCCTTTTAAAGAAAGTTTAGTTTTTAAATCATTTGGAGAAAGTGATGTATTACTAATTGCAGAATTTGCGAGAATTAATTAATTAGTACTAAATCATAATAAAACAAAACTCGTACCTTTTAGACCCCAACCAAGTCGTTTTTTGGAAAACATACATTATTTATAGATGGAAAACAAATTGCGGAAGAAGATTCTATAAAGTATTTGGGAATTATCTTGCAAAAGAATTTAACCTGGTATCATCACATGTTAGGTCAAAAATATCTACTGGACTTGGTGTTGTATTCAAACTACGTCATAAACTTGATTAAATATATTAAATTCTTCAAGCTCTTAATTATCTTACACTTGTATATGAATTTAAAAGAAATGCTCACCTAAAAAGTTTACAGATTATACAAAACAAATCGCTAAAAGGTGTTTTTAATTTGCCGCCATTACACCCCAATTTGCTGCTTGATAAGGATATTGCTAAAAATGTTTTACCAATATATGGCATTTATAAACAGCAGTTATTGATATATATTTAAAAAACTATACATAAAATTGGACGTCACACGATTATCTTATCTGTCAACCAAATGTTTTTTAATACAAGAAATAATTCAAATTTAAGGATTTCTAGTTTGCGTCTAGAAACCACTGAACAAAGAATAAAGTACTAAAGTATTTGAAATACAATAATTTGCCTTAATTTCTAACAAAAATGTACATCAATATCATTATTTAAGAAAAAGCTAAAAGATTTTTAAATCAATAATATTGAAATGCTTCTAATGTAGTACAATTTAACTATTCTATTTTTTTTTTCTTTAATTTAATAAAAAATAAATAATTTGTTAAAAAAAATATAAATAATTTGTAATCATTTTGCTAACGAAGTCTGAGACCAGACTAAAATGTAAAATTGTAATTTTGAATTAATAAAAATAAAAAACATTAATTGTCTATACTGTCTTAACTAAACTAAGGTTTTGATGAATTCATTTATTGGTAATAAATTATTTGCATAAGTAAACGGAACATTTTAATTTGATCGTAAAAATATTAAGAAGGATATAAAAATTTTAAAATATAAGCGATCATAGAAAAATGGTTTACACTTTTGATTCTATTATTTTCACAATTAGCCAATTAACTTATAACCAATAATGTATAGAAAGCTTTTCAGCATATATTTACCATAAAATCAACAGCAGTTGTCAGTAATCTATATATTTATATATAACTATATGATATATGTCTTCGAAAGCTTGTTTATTTGTTCCGCAAACACGCCTAAACGGCTGCGCTTGGAAGCATCAATAAGCTATACTGTTGTTATGATTTGGACCCTTAAGGTATAAAATGGATAAAAAGAGGTAAAATTGTTTCTTAAACAACAAATCCCAAACGCCTAAATCGATTTTATTGAAATTTGAGATGTAGATAGATCCATATTTGGAAGTAGCATAAATATTATTATTTCACAACTTTGACCAGGAAGGGATAAAAAGGGTTCCCCCTTTAAAATTGAATATTTTATTTTTAAATAATGATTAACTCTATTATGAAGAAACTGCATTTTTATTTTAGCTTTCTATAGCCACAAAAAGGTATATTAAGAAAAGTACCTTTCCGAAGGTCTCCTTAGGGGTAAAAGCGGGTAAAACGAGAAGTTTTTTGTTAGTACAAAAAGGGGTAAACCTAAATGGATGAATCGAGTTTATTGAGATTTGAAAAGATGATACATCCATGTTAGGATAAAAAAGGCAAAACCTGTTAAGCCAAACGACAAAATCAATTATAGGATGTTAATGAATTTGTTTTAAAAAAAATTATGTTCCATAAACAAATTTGAGTTTCATTAATGTTTTTTTCTTCTCCTGCAGCATGCACGCACCAAATATGCTTCGTTTGTATGCTTTACCTAAAACAGATTCCCAAAATGTTAAATGATCAGCGGCCGAGAAAAAAATAAATAATATCTCGACCAACGTTGGGTACAAAAAGCTAGTAATTAAATTAAGTTATTCGTTTTAAAGTTAATCCTCTTTGCATCACTAAAAATGAAGATGTCAATCATATTATTTTTTTCCAATACTCTTAACTCATGGTAGTTAAGTTAATAATGTTAAATAAATAAAAAACAACAGATTACTCCTGAATGTTGTGTAACAATTTAGGGTTAAATTAAACATTAAAAAATTGTTAACTGTAATTTAGCCATTAGCTACAATATAATATAAATATTATATCATTTTTTAGTTACAATTTTTTTATATTATTTTTTTTTTTTTCAACTATTTGTGTTTATTTTCACTGTATGTTTTCAGTTAAACACAAATAAAACTGTGGTTTAAGCAAAAAAGTACCCATACACACTTCCCTAAGAGTGCAAACGAAAAAAAAAATATAAATGTAATGTTGCTTTTTTGTGTAAATAAACTTTATCTTTTACTATATTCTGCATTTATAATTTTTTTTTTTTTTGTAAATTTTATTTGTTTTTACAAGAATGTTTTTCAACACTACGAGTTGGAGGATGAGTAGGAGTATGTGAATGTGAATACTTGTTACATTATTTCGTTATAACTTTTATATGGAGTGTAGTTGGTTTTTGCTCTTTCAGTTTTATAATTTTTTAAGTTAAATAGTTCCTGCTGGCTGGTATGCAAGTATTCATGTGTATTCTTATGTATGTGTAGAATAAAATAACCATGCATTAGTAGTAGTATATGTGTATATGTATAGGTATGTATGTATTTGTAGTGTGGTATTTCCATGTCTTGTCTGCATTTAAGCAATGGTCACTTAGCGGTCATTGGTTTTTGCTGTCCATGTAACAATTTGATTTTCAAGTGTGTTGTAGCATAAAGTAAATTCAGTTCAGTTTGTTCTGGATAAAAAAAACATTATTATTATTTTTTTTTTTTTTATTTCTGCTGCTTTGTTTTCTTTTGTTTTTATAATTGCACTCTAAATGAAATATATTTTTATAACTTAAATAAAGAGTTGCCTTTTGGTTTATTTTTGTGTGGAGTTTTTAAAAAATAATTATATAAAATTATACGCATTTTCTTTTTTTTTGGGTTTTTGGTTTGAAAAAAAAATCTGCTGAAATATAATTTAATATTATTATATAATATATAACAATAATAACAAGTAAGAGTTTCTATTGGGCTGTGCCGTGTCTTATATGCCCACCATTAAATCACCTATTATTACGAAAACTTCAATGACGATATTTATAAGAATTTTCATGCATATTCCAGTTATAATCAAGAATTTACACTTTGTTTATATTTTTGCAGCGTGCAACATAAAGCGATTTACTTTAACACACAATAAATTAAGTACCAACAAGATATAGGAAACTGATTTTGGCTTTTTGAAACATCAAAATTGTCACCTCTGTATACTCTGTAGTTATTCTCGGAAGTGGCAGGTTTGGCCAATTATGGACCAGCTTTCACAAAAGTCAATAGTATATTTTTATATACTTATAACTGATATGTGTAAAATTTCGGTTCGAAATGGATGATTATGTAGGTTAATGAGTTTTCGGGAATAGTCCTCATAAGGGAACTATGTTCTATTATGGGCCAATCATTATGAAATTCTGTACGATGATTTATTTGTATATGTGAATTATTTGTTTTGAATATAAAAGTAATAATGATTTTTACAAGAGATTTATACACATTGAAGTGATTTCCGGTAGCGGGGGCTATGGTCAAGTATAGACCGATCATCATTATATTGCGACTGACGATTTATATGTATGTATGGACTATTTGTGTTGAATTCCAACTTGGTAGTAGTTTTTATAAAGGATTTATGTGCATTTAAATGATTTTCGGAATTGGACTTTTTATGGGTCATTATGAATTTAGTACCACGATTTAAATGTGCATTTGGATTATTTTTGCTGAAATTCCACTTGATAAACTTGATTTTTATAAATTACGGACCAATCATTATGAAATTCTGTACGATGATTTATATGTATATGCGAAAGTGGGCTTTAAATGGGGACTACGTTCATATATGGACCAATGCAAAGAAAGTATCGTTTTGAGATTTCACTTTGCATAAAACTTATTATTGCAGAATTTTGTATGGATACGGCTTTTCTATAAACATTTATGTATTATCAAGTCATATTCCGGGTAGACATTTTATATTCTTACCATTTTCAACAGGACATGTCGTTCTTTAATAATAAAGTGTGCAAAATTTTATGATATTATCTGCATTATATTTGAAGAAAATAGCAAAAAATACCTGAAAAATTACGAGGTTGTCTGCAACTTTGATCTATAACTTGGATCCTATTGGTCCGATTTTACCCATTTTTAACACCAAACATTTTGGTAGATCAAATAATGTTTGGTATGTTCTATGTCTTTTTTTTCGAAGGTCTATCGTGATGTCAACAAACCGAAAAACGAACGGACATCGCTAGATCGTCTTAGAATCTTAGAAGGACCCAGAATATATATACTTTTTGGCTCTACGACGATTATTTTTCGATGTGTTGTAAACGGAATGAAAATCTTTGTGGTGGTAAGTATAAAAAAATACACCATTTATTTCGAATTTATATCATGAGTTGAATTTCGTAAAGTTTTTTGAATGAAGTCATGATTTATCACTTACCAATCATTTTTAATATTTACTTAACATACAAAACGTATGAGTATTATTTATTATAAATAATTTAATAATAAACATACGCGACGTGGTAGTTAATATCATTATGTTTGGCTTTCTATGAAAAATTGCTTAAATTGAAGATACTAATGTTCTTTTTTTTAATTTGTTCTATATCAGTTCAGATTTTTGCAAAGTAAGAAAATGCAATGTTTATTTTTCACACTACCACGAGCTCCCTTTAATTTTACTGCGTTACGTTATATATTAGTGAATGTGAATATGTGACAGCTGACAGTTTATGGATAGTAAATACATACTCGTATGCAAAACAATTTGTTTTCATTGTTAATAAAAATTTTCAAAAATAATTATAGCTTCGTTATTATTGTCAAAATGTCGCATAAGTCATGCAAAGAACACACATAAATAGACTTTAAACAATTATATACACATGTAATCAGAGTTTAGTGGGGTTTTTGAGTTGGAGGCATCACAGGACTATAATTTTTTAAAATTGTGCTGGTCGATAGGATATATAAATTTCTTGACTCTTCTTTTGTATTTTGAAGATGGTTGAGAAGATTGATCAAGTAATTCGATAACACCAATAATAACCTATATATTAGAAAATTAAATTTTTAATGGATAACCTAGTAATCAAGCATTGAATGTTATTTATTTTGGATATCGCGATATGTGGTTTTAAAAAGACATTGCCAAACACCAGACAAATCGTAAAGCACTTCAATTAATATATAAGACCTAAACGTGTATGTTCTCGTTTTGGTGGCCAGTTGGCTTTATAAATCAAGTGATTTAAGTACATTTAATTTATTTTCGTGCGGGTTTTGAAAGCCACATTCGTGCAAAATAGTCATAGGATATTTCGTCAAATGAGTGCTTACAAAGACTATTCAACTGCTTTTGCATACAATATCCCTATCCCCTTTTCTCTAGGATTTTATAAATTCTTTCATTTGTAGATTTTGACTTGGTTGATAGCGACAATAAAAATACCTCAACTCTGTTATCGTAGAAACAGTTTTTTTACACTTTAAAGGAATTATTTGACATATATTATTACATACATAGATTTTAGAACTTATGTCTAAAATATGTCTTTAGAATCGTTAAATATAGATTAAATTTTTTACAAACCATTGCTAAGATTTTCAAAGGTGTATAAACTGACTATATATACAAATTTATTTCATGTCCTGATTGATATTCACTAACTTTCTTCAATGGTTTTTAATGATTTTCATAAAAATGTTTGACGAAAAAGAATTTTTGGGTTTGGATTATTTAAAAGATGATGATAATTTCGTTTCGCTTTTAGTAATAAATTAAATTCCAAATATTCATTAATTACATTTTCATTTCTGTAGATATGCAATTGAAAATTATTTACAGAAGAACGGTAATGGCATTTGTGAGTTTAAATTTTTTTTAATTATATCCGTAACAGTAAATTAGATATAACTATTAGGGTATTTTGTTGGTAACAATACCTTAGGTGTATTGTTAGCTAACATTTTACAACAGCTTTTAAAGTAATAAAATAAAATATAAATTATACACAGAAAGGTCTTTTTTGTAACTCAACTCAGCTAGAACACAATTATAACAAAAAAAAAACAATTTAAAAGTATTTAATACCAGCTCTGTAACGTTTGCATGTTAAATAGAAAAATATAAAACTTTCGTTATAAATTTTGTTTATATGAAATATAATTGTTAGTAAGTCTAGACATGATTACCATAATTCCTAAATTATTTATGCAGGAAATAATATTGTAGTTTAACATAATTTAAACTATTATATGTAAACATTGCTATTAATATTTGTTTGTATAAATGGGGGTTTAAAATTATTTTAAAAATAAAAGCTAAATTTTAGAACGGCTTAGAATGGTCAATTTATAAATAAACTGTAAAACTTTTAGCGAAAAATACAATTTGAACATTTTTAGACATAACGCCCTGAACTAGTTGTGGTATTCGTAACAAATTTATATTAAATTTTACAATAATATAGAATAATTATTAATTTCATAATCGAACTGTTAATTTTTACTTCTTGATAAATTTTAGTTAGGCTCGAGTTCATTAAATTTAATTTTCGTTAAATTATTTTTACTGAAGTTAGGAATTACAACTTGAAAAATTTATTATTAAAAATTTTTGATAATTTTTCTTGACTGGGGATCGAACCTGGGTTGTTGAATTTACATATGTTTCGATAAATCCCACTTTCTCTCATCAGAATTCTTTGCGTTCTACCACATGCACCACTGCGGTGCCGGTCATTATTTTTTTTAATAATAAATTTTTCAAGTTGTAATTCCTAACTTCAGTAAAAATAATTTAATGAAAATTAAATTTAATGAACTCGAGCCTAACTAAAATTTAATTTTACAATAATTGGTAACATTAGTTTCTAAACATTGTTATTAATTATACATTTTAGGTCACTAACCCTTCCTCATCGTGCAACATGGCTAATGTTCTGTAAAAATATTTAAGATATTTTTTTTTTAAATTTAATGGACAAATATAATTGAAGCCTACCTAATATAAGTTTAATTATTTATGTAGAAATGACCTTTAAAAAACTGTATTTTGGATTTATTTTTAATTTTAATTTGTTACTGTTGAATTTTAATATAATTTGCTGGAAAATATTAAGAAAAGTTTTTTTTTTACCTTTTTTTCATAAGAAACAGTACAGTCGTGTAAGCCCGGACATATATGAGCAACAACATTATTTTTAGAAATGGGCGAAATATGGGAACTATGATATATTATGAAACGATCAAAATATTTAGTTGCAAGACTTCTGTGCATATAAATATTATTCGTGTTAAATTTTATCTCGATATTAACACTTGTAATACTTGTACATTGACCTACGTACATGGAATTCAATGTTGTGTGACCAATGGATTCTATAAACCACATTAAACTGTAGTGTTGTGGCCGTTCAAGTGGCGTTAAAAGCAATAAACTAAATGCAGCAAAAATTTTGAAATATTTCAGCCAATGTTGTCAAAAGATTATTTTATTAAAAGTCAAGAAGCAAAACAAATTAAAACAAGTAAGAAAGTATAATCGGTCAAGCCCGACTATATAATACCCTACACCCAGAATATGTATATAACATTTTTTCAGAAATGGGGTATGAGAGATAAGACCTATTATGGACCGATTAGCCAAACATTTTGTACCATGACTTCTGAATATAAATATTATGTATGTTAAACTTTATCTTAATATAAATACTTTCAAAAGACTTATGGTTGCTAAATTGAAGTGCGGAGGGGGCTTATATGTAAAATTAGATATCCTTATTTATGTATATATGAAACTTATTTGAGTTTAATTTTATTTAGATACTAATGTTTCTAAGAGATTTAGGGTGGTTTAGGAAGAGGGCTTTATTTGAGAGATATGACTAATAATGGACCGATCATCATAAAATTGTACGAAATGCTTGTTGAATATTATTTGAACACCAAATTTCACTGTTACTACTTTCATTTTACCCTTTATAGAAAATAATGTATTTTTGTTATACATACGTGTTCATATGTATATGTATATTTGGGTATCCAAATTATTCGTTTTTTCTCATGTTCTAATTTGTTCGAATAATTCGATCACATGTTTAAAATTAATCAAAATATTCGAATTTATTTTTATTTATTTTTTAAAGCAATAAATGAAGTTTTGGTGTGGGTTTATTATTATTTTTTTTTTGTTAAAAAAAAGAAAAGCAATTTTTAAGTTTACAATTCAAAAAGAATATTAAAAAAGCATTAAAAGATAATAATCTACATATATTATAAATACCTTAAATCTATTATTAAAAAAACTTAAATTAGAAATAGTGTAATAGAGATCAGTCGTAGGTACATTACTTAAATATACTCCTAAACCAATATTTTAAGAAAAGATTAGATTTTAAATGGATAGCATTAAGATAATTGCTTTAATTTTATTTAGATACTAAAGTTTCTAAGAGATTTAGGGTGGTTTCGAAAGAGGACCGATCATCATAAAATTGTACGAAATGCTTGTTCAATATTATTTGAACACCAACATTTTTAAGAGAGTAATGCTGTTTAAAGTGATTTTCGAAAGTGGGTATTATATTGAAGCTACACTCACAATATTATTACAGTAACGGAATGTAGTTTATTCAGGAAGTATTCCGTGCAGTTGTTTTTAACAAAATAAACATTTAAAATTCTAAGAAAATTAATTTTTAACTGAATCTAACATTAATTCAAAAAACTAAGTGCAAATTGTTACGGATTTTCAGCTAATTTGATATTGACCGTTGTTTACGTTAAAGTATTTTGTGTGTAAAGTTAAATGAAACTGTAATTTAAAATAACTGAAAATTTACTCAAAAACCGATCTACTTATTTTTCATTTCATTTTAACAAAAAGTTCATTTAATTTCAAATGTTATAATTCTCAAACAGTCAATGTGAATTTTAATATAAGATATGTATATGTAGATATTATACGGAAGCTATGACTATGTATAGACTGACCCTTAGAAAGTATTTCAAGTTATTTTCAAGTATTTTATTTTAGTTAATACATAAAATAACTGAAAATTCTGTTGATTTTACGGAATTCGTAGTTGAATTTTTGACATTTAAAATTAAATGAACTTTTCGTTAAAATTAAATGTATAATAAGTAGACCGGTTTTTAACTGAATATTCATTAATTTTATATTACAATTTCAGTTAATTTTACGTAAAGAATTTTTTGAGTGTATGATCAATAATGTACCAATCTGCACACAATTTGTAGATGTGATTTGGCTTCACTTACCACTAATTTGTGGTGAAATTTGTAAGGATGCTTGCATAATTAAAACATTTATGATCGTTAAGTCCCTAATGCGGGAGGACATTTGTTTGGGGGCCAGGTAAAATAATACACCGATTTCTACCAGTTTCAATCCAGTCCGTCGTTGGGTCGAAAAAATATGATGCACCGAATTTTATTGAAATATCTTTAAAATTGCAATGTGTTCTCTGTGCACAAACTTTACATACACAGCCATCTAGCCAGCCAGACAGACAGACGGACATCGTTAAATCACCTTAGGAAGTCATTCTGAGTCGATCGGTGTACTTTAAGGTGGGTGTTGGACCAATATTTATGGGCGTTACAAACATCAGCATAAATTCAATATACCCTCCTCACTATGGTGGTGTAGGCTACAAACAGCCAAATAAAATGATACAGCATAGGCTAAGAAAACACATCGTTTAGAACACTTTTACGACTTTTTACTTTTTATATAAGGTTTAACTATTTTACACTATTGTAATCATAATAAATATAATTATATAGAATTTATAAAAGTGTTGCTTCAAAAAACCCGCCAACTTGACAACACGAACACTTCCATATGAATTTGCTGACAACTAAAGTGTTAATGTTTTGAACTTTTTTAGTTTAAATAAAACATAATTTTACTTTTAAATTAAAAAGAAAATGAAAATCAACTTAAGTTCTATATATGAACTATACATAATAAATGATTTTAATATATAACAAAAGTGTGTTTAAGTGCACACAAGCATTTAAAATTAAAACAAATATTTGTTTTTTTTTTAATAATATTTCAAAGAAAACAAAATTATATTACATTTTGCTTAACAATCGAATAAATATTAAATAAACATTGAAATACCTGTAAAAACTAAAACAAATTCAATTTCAGTGTTACTACTTTCATTTTACCCTTTATAGAAAATAATGTATTTTTGTTATACATACGTGTTCATATGTATATGTATATTTGGGTATCCAAATTATTCGTTTTTTCTCATGTTCTAATTTGTTCGAATAATTCGATCACATGTTTAAAATTAAACAAAATATTCGAATTTATTTTTATTTATTTTTTTAAAGCAATAAATGAAGTTTTGGTGTGGGTTTATTATTAATTTTTTTTGTTAAAAAAAAAGAAAAACAATTTTTAGGTTTATAATTCAAATAGAATATTAAAAAAGCATTCAAAAATAATAATGTACATGTATTAAATCTATTATTAAAAAAAGTTAAATTAGAAATAGTGTAATAGAGATCAGTCGTAGGTACATTACTTAAATATATTTTTTTATTCAAAAGTTCTAAACCAATCTTTTAAGAAAAGATTAGATTTTAAAGTTTGATTTTGAAACAGCTCTTTCGCTTAACGTAGATGTCAAAATTATTTCAATGAGAGTTTCCAATTTCAAACTCGTTTTTCTAGTTTTATCTAAATACAAAAAAAAAAAACGTTTTGAAGACTGCCGTAATTTCTTTGGAGTTACAAGTTCTATTTATAACACTTTTTATTGTTGCATTTAATACTGCCAGCAAAGCAAATGCTTCTTCCATCATAAATATTCTGATCAGATTCTGTTCTAAACAGTCTATAAAACAATTCACTAGCAAACTCTTTAGTTTCCGTTTTGGAGCTATACTTTAAAAAATTAGAGCTAATTGGACATGACCCATAACTCAAATGCAATACAAGTGTGTTAAGAAGTTTTATACATCGTTCATTAATTCGAATTTTAAAATACCTGATTAATTCTTTAGTAAATGAATTATTCACTTTTTTATGAATTATTTAAAACAAATTGTACCCTCAAATTTCCACCTTCTCTGAGAATGCCCAGCCCTAAGTGTCAAGAGTCATAAATTCATGGGAAACTATACATTGAACAACCTTGGTGAGGTAGCCGGGTCAAAACTCAATGACCTACTGAGATATCTCACAGCTGCAGGTTGGGTCTAGCAAGACACGACTTTCTGTACACATATTAGCTACAGTATCTGACGAGTGGTGTGGTCTTTTAAAACGGGGTCCCTTCGATTCTACTTAAGTGTTCGCACGTAGTTAACTACCACGTAAACCAACCAACCAACCAACCCTCAAGCTTTATCAAAGTCGCCAAATCTTTGCATAATTCTTTAACAAGTGGTCTTAAAGAATTGCACAAATTTGTTAATAGTTTTTTGTTATTGTCAGTGAACGTGGCTAATTTAAAATCTGATAATGCATGATTGATATTTTTATAAATGCGCAAAAATTTTACTACCATGTTCAACAAATATGTCCAACGATGTTTAACATTATGTATAAGATAAGTTCATGTTTTTCTTGCAGCTAAACGTAAATTTGTAATGTTTTGATTTGATTTGTTAAAGATTTCAGTAACATTAATATATTATATACATATTATTGGAAGGAGCTAGAGCTACTCATCACAGTGATTGATTATCATTAATTATTTGTCGGATTTCTGATACAATATAATTTTTCGTTTAGAATAAAAATTGTCGATATAACGCCATATTGTAGATTCACTGGACGCCATTTTTTTAATTTGGTAACACAAAATTTTTAAATTTGGTTGTATGAAAAATTCTAAGCGAATTAATAAATTTAAACAAATATGTAATTTATTCTTTTTATTCGATTATTCTACATAAAATTATTCGAATTGTTCGTTGTTCGAAAAAGCTTATTTTTAAATTCTTCGAATAATTATTCGTAAAAAATTGTTCGATTATTCGAAGGAACATTATTTGAATGGATATTTTAGCATATATTCATTCATTATTCCTATTTTTTTCTTAATACTTTTTTGACTTCTTTTATTTGCATTTCTTGTATGTAAGAATTGTTTTTTTTTAAATAAAATTGAAAGAAATAAATGTAGCAGCATACACAAAATATAGACAAATGCATGCCGTTTGCTTAAGGAAATTGAAAAGTTCTTAAATTTCATTTAGAATTGATTTGATGTTAACAGTACTGCACTTGAAATACTCAAATATGCTACATTTCATGTACAATACATAATATACATTTATGTATGTAAAGGTATCTATGTATGTACAAGTTACAGAAATAAATTTCACTTTAGCAGATGAAAATGAAATTGATTTTAGTTTCTAATTGAAGCTATTACTGTTCACAATAATTTTGAAATACTATTTTCAATTCAATTAGATATTTTAAAATTTAATTAGAAAATATATTTAATGAAAATTATTTAATTTATTCGGCAGAAAACTGCTATAAGAACTGAATATTATAAAAAAATTAAATTTAATCGCAAATAAAGACTCGTTTTATATAATACAAAGGTTTTAGATCTTGTATGTATGTAATTTACGATTGTTATATAAATTGCATTACATATTATTGTTCTCTCTTACCCAGCCATTGTAGAATATTTTTTATACCCTCACCTCCTAAAGTATTGAATGTACTACGTTTGTCATTTCGTGTGAAACTTTGTTAAGATTTATCTGATACTAAATAAAGTATATACAAAATATAGATAAATGCATTAAAGTATATATATTCTTGATCCTTATGAAATTCTAAGTCGATTGTGCTATATCTGCCTGTCTGTCCATCTGTATAAAACACACCCTCACATTCAAAAGACATAACTTAAATTAACGAAATTTCCAGAAAAATATTTTATATTTTACAGGTAAGTTTGGTATCAGCAAAATCGGTATAGTAGAACCAGAGTTATGGACCAAAATGCGAGGCCACCTCTATAAAAATTTGATATTTTTTATGCATTTTTTTTTTTTGCAATTCTTTTTAAATATATTGCAGATAATACCATGAAAATTTGCACATGTTATTTCTACGATAAAAAAAGAAACTGTGAGGAAAATAGTAATAATTGGTTCATGATTTCTCATAGCCCACATACAAATATCTTCTTGAAATATTAATCAATGATACATAAATATCAAATAAAAAATTCAGCTAAAATAAGTTTCATGCAAAAATAAATCGCAAAACTAATTTTTTTTAGTTCGGTCAATGTTTGACCATATTGTAACCGGGTTAAAATTTTACATAAATAATCGTTATATGTAAATAAATTGTTGTACTAAATTTTATGGTGGTCGGCCCATAATTGGTCATAGCGCTCACTACATCCTAAAAAGTCATTAGTCTTCATACATATTCATATACATATTTTATTGTGTGTTTGTGTATTTTAGACGGTAACGACTCAAAATTTTATATACTTAGATCATTTACATATACACATAAATTATACTACAGAATTTTGTGAATTTTAGTTCATATTTGACCGTATCCCCCGAAAATTACTTTAATACACATAAATATCTTATAAATAATGTTGCCGATCCAAAATTTTACACGGATTATTTACATACACATGTTAATATCAGAATACTGGATTTAAAGTCTACTTACGAAATTTATTTTAATACTAATATACCGGTATTATGTTGAAATTCGACGTGAGATATCCTCATGTGCATAAAATTCTCTGTTAAGATGATCGGCCCATGATATAAGGACCATTCCCGAAAAACAATTGAACCCACAAAAAACGTCTAATAAGTACTGATATTGAACCAACTTTTATATAGATCAGTAATTTTAATCCAGTAATCATACTAATATCGGTTATACGGCAATTTGTCTACAACCAATTACACAACTCTTGTAAATAACATTATTGATATGAAATTCGACCAAAATAAGCCTAAAATACATAGAAATCAATTTAGTAGATACTGGACATAGAAGCTATCACTCCATAATTGGTCCACTTCTAGTATGCTACCCATAAATCTCTTGTAAATAATGTTATTGAGATGAAATTCAACCAAAAGATGCCTCACCTTATAATTTTTTTCTACGCTGTTTCTTAACTAGTGTTTATTATAGAATAAAGTTTTTTTTAATTCTATAAGTTGCCAAATTACACTCAAGATTGTTATGAAGGTAAGAATTGCTAATTACATGAATTATAAATGTCAAAATTGGACAAAATGTTAAAACATTTAAAATAAATTATGTTGTTCGTAAAATTGTCTTGCAAACAATATATTTATATTGTATGTATGTACATATTTACACTAAGTTTCTTATTATATTTAGGCGGAGGGTATTTAAGATTCCGCACAGCCGAACAAAACTAATTTTTTTAATTGAAATTAAATTTTTAAACTTAACTTAAGAAAATTCCATACTCTGTATCAGCCAGTACTTATGTAGAGAACGAAAATGTAATTTAATTAAATGCCTGTTTTTTTTTGTTAATTTTTCTTTAATTGTTATTTCCTTGGAGCTGTAAACTGTGTGCATGTTTGTAACTAAGGCAATGTGTTGCATGTTGCATTAATATAGTATACATTTCAAGTTTATTGAATAATATTGAAGTGCAATTCAGTTCAATGAAATGCAATAAAATCTTTAAAATACAACATTTATATTCAGATACACGGACACACATAGCTACTTACTTCTACTTATACAATTGCACAATGAAATTCAAATAACCACACTCTAGTCTACAATACTATGTGTATTATACACACCCACAGACATACACACACACACACACACACATAAAATACGAAATACAAATGTACAAAGAGACGTTTTCACTTACCGGAAGTACAAAGTAAAACGATTGCTGAATAAGCGATTAATCCTGAAGGGCACGATGACATTATGCTGCTGCTGTTTCTTTTTCTGTTGCTGTATTTTTGTTGCTCTACTATGATGTTGGTTAAAGTTATTTTTTTATTTTCTGTTGCTTGTTCTGCTTTTGTTGTTTCCAATACACACACACACACACATACATAAACTCACAGTTGTTATAGATAGAAAGTAAAAATAATGCTACAAGCTTTAGCAATTCGTAAAAAAAGGAAGAGTAAATAAACTGGTTTGGAATTGAAAGGATGCAACACAAATTCATAAAAGACAGTTGTATGTTTTTGTTGGAACAGCGTGGTTTGGTGTAAGTTGAATAAAAAATTCACGTTGTGCTCACAAATAAAATTTCAATGTTGTTGTTTTTACTGCAGTTTTATAAAATTTTCTGTATTTTTCGTCGATTCATTTTTTTTTTTTTTTGCAATTTTTATCCTTTCTTCCTCTCTGTGCGTGTATTATTTAAATTCCTTCTTTTGTTTCGGTTCGGTTATAGTCCTAATGATGTTGGGTGGGTTCAGTTGCGTTTTGTATAGTTGGTTTTGAATTTAAGGTTGGCTTCATTTTGCTGTGTTTGTTTTTATAAATTTTTTGTAGTTGTTGTTTTATTTCGTTTGGTTTTTCTTTAAAAAAGCAGCCTTTAGGCTTTCTAAGGCAACAGGACTTGATTGTTTATGCTGTACATACTACGCTCATTTTAACATTGTGACATCCATGTTCTATGTGGAGAGTAACAAACGAAGCGAACATCACCATCAGCACTATTAAGTAGTTTTATTATTCTCATACTCGTCTTACATGCATATCTACATAGCTACTGATATACATACATATAGATATATTTAAACCGAGTTACAAATATTTTTTTTGGGCTATGTATGTGTACCTTAGGCTGTTCCATGAGAGTGAATTTAAAAAAAAAAAATAATAATGCTAAATGTTTACACTTACAAATTTGTCATGTAAAGACTCATTAAATATATTTTGTTCTTGTATAGTTCTGTTTTTGTTAAAGGAAGTTTTACTAAATGTTTATTAAAGTACAAAAACTCTGTCAACTGAGTAGTTAGTTTATGTTTTTTCTAATTTTAAAACTGCTATATGCAACTAGTTATGTTACTGATATCAAAGTAATAACTTTTCACTTCTAAGATTTTTAGGTTTTACAGTATGTCGTTAACGTACTCAGTTTATTCTTATCAAATCTGATTGTTTGAAAAGATTTGTTGTCCATTTGAAACCCAATCTTTTGTTTGCAAAAAATCAGAGTGCTGGCAGCGATTAGAGTACCGAAAATTAAAAAAATTAGTACAATTGGTTCACAAGAAGAAAAATTCTTAAACTTGAAACATTTTTAAACAAATTTTCCATTTTTATTTATATTTAAATATGTATGAAAGGAAATTAATGACGAAATGAAAAAGTAAGTACTATGAACCGATTTTATTTATTTTTAATAACAAATTACTTCAAAAAATACTAAAGATCAAAAAAAATAAAAATTTCAATCACATTTTACACAGGAGTAAATTAAGCACAGACTAACCGCCAAGACTAACTGAATCCGGTTTTAAATTTTTGAAAAATTTTGAAAAAAAATTACAAAATAAATTAAAAACCATTAATACAGTTTTTGAAAAGATAATTGAAAATGACTAAAATGCAATTGGATAAGTTAAAATACATATTAACTGTGTCTAAAGGTACGGTCATACATGGCAAATATTTGCCGAAAAAGACGTAACCACCAAAAAAATATATTTGCACCTCATGTATTTATTTAAAACAAATTCGATTATTTAGGACATGACACAACAAATATTAGGTTTTAATTTATTTGATGCTGTTTGATGTTGCAAAACTCTTGTAAGTGTAAACAACGTCAAACAAATTTTGTGTTAAAATAAGTGGTTACGCTTTTTTGAGCAAATATTTGCCAAGTGTGACCGTTATTTAAGCAAATCCTATTTAAATTTACTATTAAGTGGAAATTCAGCAACAAAAATTCCCAATACTTTTATAGATGTAAATTGTCGTACTTAATTTTACAACAATGGGCACAAAATTTGTCATAGCTACACACAATAGCCTACATAAATATCTTATAAATGTCGATACAAGTAAATATCTTGTAATATAAATTCATTGTTATTTTTGATAATTTATTTTAATAAGTCACCTGAATTTGTTCATTTTAAAAACTTAGTATTCTTTATTTACGTATTGGAGACCCTAATTGAGGACATTTTTTTGTTGTACATTTTTTCGTTTTTTAAATTACCCAAGCAACATTTTTAAGTAATAATTTGAGCTACTCAAAGCATTGTAACTTATATAATGTAATAATATTAAGAGAACAAACTACTTTATTACTCATTCAAATATTTCCTTTATGCAAATATTTTCAGGTCTTTAAAATTTCATTTACTTTGGGAATATCCTAATGCACACAAAATAAAATATATCTGATATTGTTTTTAAGAAATATATCTAAATCGACTTTGAAAATATTTATGTGTTCATAAGGGAAATAATACACTGCAGATACAAGTTTATATACATACACTAGCGACTATATAAAGGATATAAAACAAGTATACAAGTGCAACATGCAACTACCTACAAGCAGCTGGATGTAAACACTAACACGAATTGACACAATGTGCATTAAAATTGTTTTTTTTTATGCAACAGTAGAAGTTGTAGTAGTATTGGTTGATATATATGTATATAGAGTAGTGAATGATAGTAGAGTTAGCAATAGTAAAAGGATGACTGCTACTATAAAAGTCATTGAGGAGTTTGAGAGTTAAATAACTTTGAAAGGCCGCTGTATACAAAACTGTTAATAGTAAAAACACTTTTTATTCCTATCTCTTTTATTTATTTATGAATAAATAAAAATAATAAAGCAAACTTTAGATTTAAACAACATGTTTTATATACATACAAGTATGACATTAATTTTTGTTATTTGTTGCTTTTCATGAGATTATATACATGTGCAAATGCAAATGCAAATGCAGTGGGTATACGAGCAAATTATAGTTTATAAATTAATTATATTTGTTTGACACTGTATTAAAACTAAAATTAATTTACACTAGTTTTAATTTTGTTTCAGGCATTTTGCAATTTAAATGAATACTTTATTTTATTATATATTTTTAATAACATTATTTTTAAAAAAAAATATTAGTGGTTTAACACTCGCGTCAAAAAAGGATGTTTATGTTTTGTATACAATTTCCGTTTCGTCCGTTTATCTGTAAATCCAACATTTAACTGAATTGTCATTGCCTTCGTCGCTTAAGGATACGCTGCTTCGGCACATTTACTGGCTTCAACTGTGTATTTTTTTTTTCATTTCTTATTTGTCTTCCTTTGTCAGACTTTTGTTCGTGTGCGGTTTCGTTTGTAACATCGTTTTTTTTTTGTTGTTGTTTGTTGTAGTACCTTCAACATAATTGAATGAAAAGAGCATTCAGGATGTTAAATTGATAGGAAAAGAAGAGCGCAAGAGAGCTGGTTAGTTATTAAATGAAATTACCCTTTTAATTTGGGTTATATGTACAGGGATAAATTCTCTTTAAAACGTGGGATATTTTTATATTAGGTTATGTTCCGATAGTTATTGCAAAAGTTTAAAAAAAAACTCTTCGTATTTCATTGTTGACTTAAATTGTTTCATGTGCTTTGATAATAACCATGAAATTATATTTTAGGTTTCGTGTAAAGTTTAGATAAAAATTATGATTATTAACTGTTTAGTTGCAAATATAATTAAAGTTAATTAATGTTGTTAATATAATAATAGATTAGATTTTGTTTATACTCACTATAATGGCGCTAAAAAGTGTCGAACCAACAAAATGGTCTATGTAACTGTTGCTGAACAAAATCAAACGATCACAAATTGTTACCAAAATAAACTATTCTAATTTTGTTGTCATAGGGAAATTAATCATTGATTTCTAAAATGTTCTATATTTTTGACTAAAATTTTAAATTTCTATACCAATAAATAATTTTAAATTCATATTAAATATTGCGCAAGTGATTAAAACATTGTTCACGTAAAACCCAAGCGCACTACTGAAGTTTATTTTAAAACCCTGTAGTTTTTATAAGTGGGTTGTTTTTTAAACAACAAATTTAATCAGCATAATTGTACGAGTGCGTTAAAATGGAAAAATAGACAGAAAACGTGCATAAAAAAGATACAAGTAAACATTAAACAGAGATAGTCAACAAAAGGAAAGCAGAATTGTTATTAAAAGAAACCAAGAACTTATATATTACGTCCACTGAAGCAAAATCCGGGTTTAGTATATAAAGAAATACAATACAAGTAATTATCTTATATATATATATATATATATATATATATATATATACGGTCACATTTGGCAAATATTTACTCAAAATAGCGTAACCACTTGTTTCAGCACAAATTTGTTTGACTTTGTTTACTCTTACAGCATCAAATAAATCAAAACTAAATATTTGTTGAGCTTTGGCCTAAATAAGAAAAGTTGTTTTTTTAAATAAATAAACGAGTTCAAATATATGTTATTTTCCGCAAATATTTTCCAAATATGGATATATCTTAAGTACTACCAGAGAAGTACGTGTGAATGCTGATTTTTACATCTTTCCTGCAATTAAATGTTCAAATCGTAGTGAAATGTAGAATGGTGTCAATCAAAAACGATAATGTTTTAATAAAGTCTAACAACTGCCTAATACTAGATGAACATATTTGCAGCAAAATTTAAATATTTGATACAACCTTGGTAACTCTTCAATTATGACTTGTGATAATTATATTAAAGAATGTCTACAGAACCGTTTTGCCGCGATGTAGCTCCCTGTCAACAATGAATAAGTATTGAAAAAATCACGTCGATATAATAGAAAAATTTACGAATACCACTAATTGTCCACAACTTCAATTAATTGGGCAATATAAGGCTATTGTTAAAGTTAAAGTCTCACATTAGTTTTTGACAATAAAAAATGTTGTGAAATAGTTAAAGCGATTCAAAAAAAAAACAGAAACACGGATTTTATTAAATGAAAATTAATTTTAGTTTGTTTGTTTACCTTTATGATACTGGATTTTATGTGAACAATGATTTATTATGCCATTAAAAGTGAAAGAGTGAGTCTAACAGATTCAAGAAATAAAAGTTTTTGTATCGCACTTATCAAGAAATTCATTTAGCCAATATATGGCGAAAAACAGACTACTCAATATTCTACTGTAAACTTAAAAAAAATTACATTTTGCAAGGGTGAGAACAACATTTATTAAATATTAATCTACAACAGAATCAAATAGTTTATAATATTAGAAATATAAGTTTAAATTAATATAAGACATAACTGAAATTTACATACATACATATATGTATGTATATCACCTTTCAAGTTTTATAAAACATAATTTATTTTTATTTCTTCACTTAATGTCTTATATTTCCCATTATTTTTCCACTACAAGACAACTCATATACATATAATAAAACAAGAAATTTACTCTTCTAACAGAATTAAGCCTGCGCATTGAATTGTTACATTATTAACGAATAATATTCCTTGATTTACACGTGCTTTTTGTGTTGAACATATGAGGGCTGTCCTGACTGTTTCATTGTAAATACTGTTGTTATTGTCATTATTACCGCTGTTGTTTTTATTGTTGTAGTCGTTGTTGTTATTATCAATCAACTTACATTAAGACTTGATGGATTTGATTTGATTTTATTTAAACACAATGATTTTATTTTCCATTAGATAATAAGTAATTGATTGCAATTTAATATAAAAACTCAAATCAATACATTTACACAAACATTAGCGCTTACGAGTGTGTAGTCGTGTATGTGAATAATAATATGAGTTATTTAGGCTACTATAATTTGGACAAAAAGCCAGTAAATTAAATTAATCCATAACACACTTTTTAAAAAGTTGATATGTATAATAGTCTACAGAATTAAGTAAAAATTAAAGTGAGAGTTGTTAATTGTTTGATTTTATTTGTTAAGTTAAATACAAGGATAACTATTGTATTTAACTGTTTGTTGTAAATTAGTCTCTTTTTAGGATTTCAAAACAACTTAATTTTTACATTATAAATAAATATTTAAGCCAATCCAATTTAAAACACACCAGTATGCACGTAATGGTGATTCACTTTTCATCATTACCAGAATATTTTGAAAAGTAAAAACGAAATTTTCAGAAGATCATATTTGTTTCTGATTAATCGTTTAGCAGATGACACAACATACATATGTAGCGTGAATACGTACATGAGCGTATAGAATAGTTTTTCGAACACATTTTGTAAAACATTGAAATATTGTTCGTAAAACCATAAAGTATTTACACTTCGGGTCTTTATAAAATTCTAAGGCGATCTAGCCATGTCTTCGAAAAAAGACTTTGAGAATTATAATTTTTGTTTTATTATTTTTGTTATTATTATTTATTTTGCCTTTATAATTTGGTATTGAAAATCGTTCCAGTAGTATCATAGTTAAAGAGCAAAATTTTCTACAACATCTATATTTTTCATAAATTGTTTGCTATTTTCTCCAAATATTATGCTAATGTCACCAATAAAAAGATGTGGTATATTAGAATTGTCATTCCGTTTGTAACATAACAAAATTTTGTTCGTATAAACAAAAAGTCTATATAAAAAGTCTACAGAACAATGAAATTTTTACCAATTTACATTCTTACATTTTTGATCCACTAAAATGTTTGGTAATGAAAATGTTCAAAATCGGTCTAGTAGGATCCGAGTTATAGATCAAAGTTTTAGACTACCTCGATATTTTTTGTTATTTTCTTCAAGTACAATACAGATAATGTCATGAAATTTTGCACACTTTAGAAGGTCGAATCCTTTGGAAAATCGTATTAGTCGCTCCGCGATTTTTCATAGTCCCGATACAAATGTCTTCCCAGAATATAGTTTTACGGCTGATAAAATTCTATCAAAAAGCTGTATCCGTACAAAATTCTATAATAATAAGTTTCATGCAATGTGAAATCTCAAAACGCTATTTTGTGTGCATACTCGTATGTCCATATTTTGATATCCATGTATATCAAATTGATGCTTTAAGTTTACTTTCAAAGGCAAGGTGAAGAAGAATGATAATGTAGTTCATGAGTAAATAGGCGGCCGGTTTTATGTGAACAATGCTTTAAATTTCTTTAGTGAATTTTATACAGATACTGCTTTCTATAGGCATTTGGGGTGCCCGGATAGACTAGGCGATAGTGTGCCGGACTATCAGTCAGAGGGTTGCGGGTTCGATTCCCGGCAAATACTCTGAGTGTTTTTCTGCAGATAAGCCAAAAAGCTTCGCAGTTTGTATTTGTTAATTATATTAAAAAAAAATAATTTATATACCATACAGCAAATTCCGGCAATACATCGTGGACCAATTTTCACAAAATGTTTCCTTCCATAATAAAAATAAAGTATACAAAATTTCATGATATTATCTGCATTATATTTAAAGATAATAGGAAAAAATATTTTAGAAATATCGAGGTTATCTGAAACTTTAGTCTATTACTCTAGACCAATTTTGCCCATTTTTTTTAAGCTTTATCGTACCTTCAACAGACGAAGAAACGACTAGACGGACGAATATGTCTTAGAATCTTATAAGGACCTAAAATATAAAGACTTTCGATATGTTGCAACCGTAATGCCTGGATTTGTATAAGAAGCAATTAATTTTAGTTTCTTCATTTAGATTTTATTATTTATTGGTTTATGGCAGTCCAACAAAAATTTCATAAATATTGTGACTGAAAATTGTATACTTATATAACAAAACGTGTAAAAATAAAATTTGTTAAACTTTTTAAATACATTTAAAATAGAAAACTTAAAATTTGTTTTTGTTTTTTATAATTTTACAAAGGATTTTATTTCCTTCTGGAAGCATAGATTTATATTGTTAGTAATCAAAAAAGTTCGAGTCAAGGTACAATTAAGTGAATAATCATTGCTATGAGTAGTAAAGTAAAAAGTTTTAAATACTAATAAATTAATATCAATTTGCATAGAGTTTCTAAATCATTCAACAATAGTATTATTTGGTCTTAATTTTGACAATTGCAATGCCTACTGGAAAGAGTGATCGAAAATTGGATCTTCCGAATGTACCACAAAATTATTAAAAAAAAACAATAAATTTCAAAGATTGTTCTTTCGGACAATAATAAATATTCGGTCATTTTTGTTTTAAGTGTTTCTTTTAAAATAAAAAAGGGTTAAGTAAAATTTAACTGACTTTACTTAAAATGAATCAACTACTAAGAGCCTAAGTATGACAGCTGTTTGGGTTGATTACTATGAGCTGTCGTTCTCACTGGCTAAAGAAGATTCCATCTAAAATAAGAATATCATATATGTTCAATTATTTAACAATCTTAAGAAACAACTTCTACTTGTGATAAGCTCATGTTAAAATAACCAGTAATATTATTAACTGACTCATAATCCGCACGCGTTACTTTGCTATAAAATTAGAAAAAAAAATCTTTAATATAAGTCGTTTTAGAATTCGGTCCTCCTTTTCAAAATAAAACCGTAACAGTCGATTACCCCATAAAACAGTTTCCTATTTTTGTATAGGAATCATAGCAATAATTCTGCTATTAATAAATATATAGAATTTCAGCTATATAGAATATCATTTTAATTGGGATATGCAAAATAATGCAAAACAATGACTTCATTATGATGTCCTTTATAAAAGTAAATATGTTATAATTTCAACTGCAAATACCTTTAGTGAAAATATCATTAAATATTTTTTTCATTGATTTTTTATACACATGAATGCATTATGATAATAAATTTCATCGTTTAAATAAAAAAAAAATAATAATGAAAGTAAGAAATAAATAACACCTTGTATTTTGTTTTTTGTTATCTTTAAATGTCATACTGTCAACAATCATGCAGAATTGTTTAAACTTTCCAATAATTCATAAGACATTTTTACCACATTTGTCGTTTATAACCGAACAATATGTTCAGCAATAGTCGTCTGACTCCTACACGCCACGCTATTATTGATTGCACTGCCGCACTCTACATTGTTCGTAACGAAATGTCTACTTAAACTTAACAATTGTGGGTGTACTGTGTAAGTGTTTGCGGGTATATATTAGGGTGATCCTTAAGATAATGAAATCATGAAATTATTTAAATGTTTATGTTTTACCATAAAATAAAAACAACAAACAAAATTTACAAAAATTTGAACCCAAAAAACGAGTCTTTAGTTAAGTTCTAAATTTTCCATTACAATGTATAATGACTCGTATTTGGCTCATCCTAATAAACACCTACATATGACTAACACAAACATATAAACCTTTGCAAATTTTAAAAGCTTTACTTACTTTACACTAGCATTCACACATTATGTATGAATATATGAACACGACATACATTTTACAAATGGAAATATAGCGGTAAATACTTCCTTCAGTTTATAAATGTCACTTAATGTGACAAATGTATTGTGTTTTTGAAAAAAGTCAAATGTATGCGTTACAACTAAATTTATTTTCACGTAGGAATTATAGAGACAGAACTAAAATTAACATGAAGTCATGCAAAATGAAATTAAATCAAATTGATTTTTAAAATTCAAATTGTATTTTTTTAATGTAGCTACATACTTTTATATACCACCATTTTATTAATTTGGGAAACAAAACAAAAACCCTTTAAGTAACTAAATACAATACAAAGCGAAAATTTTTTAATTGAATGCGAATCTGGTGATTTTAATAATTAAATTATATTTCATGACTAGTATGAATTTTTGATTATATAATATCCTGAAAGAACTGTAGGTATTGCAGATTTTCAACATCAAACTAATTTAATGGTAAAGTATTGCTCACATAGAAATGGGACGCACTACAGTAGCTTCTTTTACAAACCTTCTAACGAATGTACGAGTATTCGTTTTTCCAGTAATTTGTTTTTTTTTTTAAGTACAAAGTCTCAAAGCTTGATTTTTAAATTATTTGATGGATCGACAAGTTACAAGGTAAAATGGAATTTGTTTAGATAAAAAATATATTTTAATTTTTTTTAAAGTACATTTACACAAAATTCAAACTACCCAGCAAAAACTTTACTTACAAACTAAGTTAAAAAGTAATAGGAAATTATCGACCAAACTACTTACAAATCTACTAGAAAAAGTACTTATTTTTGTTCGAGATATTTCAAAAGTAATCCGTTATAATTTTGCCACTTTTAACCAAAAAATTAATAGCTTATTTTTAAACGTAAAAGCTTTATAAAAATATGTAGTTGTGGACTTATTAGAACTAAATATTATAAAATTAGTAAACAAACTTAATAAATATTAGGGAAACTTATTGCCAATGATATTATTAAATATTTATAATCATATACTAAGTGCTGTTGCACACATTTCAGTTTTAGATGCCCAGTTTTTGTTAAATCCTATTTAGAAAATTTAGAAAATTGATTAGTAACTTCCAGTTGTACCCCTTTTATTCTCTTTTCCCTTCTCACACGAAAATACTTGCCTTGAAGAGTCAGAATTGAAACGTGCAAAAGCGGACTAACTCCTCGAAATCTATTTATTTGAAGTATATTTTTTGGATTATAGAATACATATCTAATTTTATATAAATAATATATGATTAATATGTATGTATAAATATAAGATATTTAATAATATATAACTAATATATAATTAGTAATACAAAAAGTGGCGAATAAAGCTACGAAATAAAGAATTCTGGGAGTCATTAAAATTAAGAATGTAAGTAAAGTTTTTACTGGGTAGTTGGCTTTGGAAAAAACAAATTCAAAAACCATTTAGTTTACATACACCTTTTACGGTTTTTTCTTGGCAAATATTTATCAATACTTATCAAAGATAAAACATATTGTGTGGAATCAAAATGAATCTACTACCTCCTTGCCGCAACAGCAGTTTTTAGAACTTTCGGATCTACTTCTATGTATGTGTATTCATCAAGTTTTAAAAAGTAGTTCGGAAAATGTTGTATTATAAGAAAAAAAAACTTTTTAAATTATCAGCCATGTAACAGAACTCAATTCCGATCGAAAGTGGTTTTAATTCCGTAAATTGAGTCTTTAGAAAATGAAAAACGAGTTTTTTTTTCGGAATGAAAGAAACCACTTTAGATTTTTAAAGTGGAATTGTTATTTTTTATGATTTCATACTAAATTTATAATGACAGCTAAATAATTAATTTTATTATTTCATTGTTTTTTTAATTATCGCATTTATATTAAAATAAAATGTTAAAAATTTCAAAGTTACAAATATTTGCACAGCACTGGAATATAACAGAGGATCAGAGCCATCCCTTAAGTTTCTTCTTCATAGCTTTTCAACTGCGTTTTGATGTCTTTGTTCATTTAAAACAGCAACAATTGAAATTCCGGGCATTTGGAAAAAATTTTGTTCACTTTTATTTAAAATTTCTCTTTGTTCGCTTTTGTTATACTTTGTATTATAAAAATTACATATTTTTTGTATTGGTTACATGCGTTCCATATTTAAGTTAAAAATCGAGATTTAAAAATTTTGTGGCAATAAACTAAATCGATCGGAATTTAAAAAACGCAAAGTGAAATCGATCGATTTGCAAATACGGAATTGAAACCATTCCGATCGAATTATGTGATATGCCTGTATATTCTATTCTATATTCCTTCAATTAATACATCATGTTATACTCGTAAGTCAATACCTAATTAATATCAAATACATCACAAAGTAGTGGAAGTACTTTTGCTTTACCATATAGTCACTTGCCTCCCTGCCGTATTAGTTGTTGCAACATAACGGCTTTTAAATGTTTTAATTAGGAATCTAAAGTGGTTCTACTTTGACTTGTTGTGAATAAAACTAATTGAAATAAAATCCGCATTTAAAACATGTGTAAGAAGTGGTCTTTACTTTAAAATTTCTTTGAAATCTTTGAACATATATTAAAATAGTAAGTAATCATTAATAAGTTCTAAAATTATATTCTAGCAGAGTTAGTGCTTCACACACAATGGGTTCAAATGTATGAACCCATGTGAGCTGCTTCAAAAAACTGTTTGGCATAGAACCTAACCCTGTGCTGTATTAAATAATGTTTAATGTATTAAATAATGTTAATCAAAATGAAGGTAGATTGAAATGTTTTTATAAATGGAAGTTAATTTTAGTTTTTAATTTAAGCTTTTCTTAGATATTAATATATGAGTGTTAATTTGTGATTTAGAAATTTAGAAATACTACTTTTTTGTTACATAAATATTTCAGCATTTATACCACCAGATTTTATATGAAGATTGCTTTATAAAATTTAAAGGCTTTGGAAAAAGTAATTCATATCACAATCTTTAAAGTGTTATTGAAAAATAAACTTAAATAATAATATTTTGTTTCTTATATCATTCTTACTCACCCTTAACTATAGTCAATGTAGGACGTACAGAATTTGTAAAAAAGACAAAACAAACAATATTTTATTTTCTATAAGTATGTATGTCAAACTAGAAAGTATTAGATTTCATATAAGTGTAGCATAGATGACCATGTGTTCAAATGTTTGGGAGAATATAAGAAAATGTCTAAAATGACAACTAGCAAAAGTAATAGTGTAACCTTCGATCTCAAATACACTTAAATGTGATATTTTATTACATTTTGTTCTTTCGTTTTAAAAATACTTATGAATTGACTTGTATTGTAAATATACTATTATGTCCAATTTAAGTGTTTTTATATTTTATTACTTTAAAAGACTTAGAACTTTGTTAAATCTTACTGTCAAACAATTGACGATCATTGCTGCCAGTAATGACAACTCTTTTCAGCATTGTGCGAATATTTCATGAATAAGAAATTAAACCAAATCTGTATTATCTGGCGGTCAGTTGATAGGTTCGGCCTTCGGATTTACGAGGGCGGTTCGTTAATTTCTTAGCCTAGAAAAGAAAGCGCGGTATAAACAGAAAAAAGTTAAGTGTTTGGCAAACTTCCATCTGTGGTATAAACACATGGTAAATTTATTTTCGATCTGACATATCCTTCATATAAAAACAGCTGTTTAAAAACACCCGCAATTTTAATGCAATAGAAAAATTAGAAATTCGTGGCGTCATTAAATATTTAAATTAAAAAGGTTTATCAGGACAAGGTAGTAGTGCTCCTTCATATGCAACAGTAAAAAATTAGGTTGCTGAATTTGAACGTGGTCGTACAAGCATTTAGGATGAACTATGTAGTGGACGACCAAAAACAGCAACAATAACAACAGAAATTGTAGCCAAAATGCATGATATGGTATTAAATGATCGATGCATAAAAGTGCGTGAAATAGCCAATATCATGGGCATTTCAAATGATCGAGTCCATTTAATTTTGCATAAAGAACTACAAATGAAAATGCTTTCTGCAAGATGGGTGCCGCATTTGTTAACTGACGACCAAAAACGAATAAGAATGAAAATTTCTCAAGCTTGTTTGGATAGTTTTAAGAAAAATAAAATGAATTTTAAGCGTCGTCTCATAACAGTGTACGAGACATGGATCCAACACTGTACTTCAGAGACAAAAGAGCAATCCAAGCAATGGACTGAAGCTGAAAGAAGTGCCCCAAAAAAGGCAAAAAAAACTTCAATCGGCTGGTAAGGTTACAGCAACGGGTTTTTTTGTGACTTGAAAGGTGTTTTATTGATTGACTATCTGCAAAAGGGTAAACAATAAATTCAGAGTACTATTGCAACATTTTGGTTCAATTAAATGTAAAAATTCCAGAAAAATGTCCTGGCTTACAACAAAGAAAAACAATTTTTCATCAAGACAACGCACCAGCTCACAAGAGTTTTTTAACAATGGCTATAATCAACGAATTAAACTACGAGTTGCTCGACCACCCACCTTTTTCTCCTGATTTAGCTCCCAGTTCCGAAATCTACAAAAATTCCTAGCTGGTAAGAGTTTAACCTGAAATGAAGATTCAATTACAATTGTAAACCACTATTTTGAAGGCCTTGAGGAAAACTATTTTAATCAAGGAGTAGAATTCTATTTAATCTATTTACTTGCAATTTTTAGATTTTATTCTTCCCACCTGAAAGTAAAAGGTTGTACAAAAAACATTAGAGAGCCCTTAAACTACTAAATGAAAACGAATGCTTATTTCTTAATATTCGTATGATGAACATAAAATAGACTTAAGTTAAATTAGTATTAAAATATTCTAATTTCTATAAACTTAGAACATTGAAGTTTTCTCTATAGAATAATTTAAATAAATTTTAATGTGTTTCGAGTAAAAGGATTTAAATTTGCACACATGAACTCATACAAAAACAAATTACATTTTATTTTCATGGTAAATAGACAACAACAAATATATTACAAAAAAGGATTAAACTCTTTAAACAAATAAGGAAGTATGTTAGTACTTGTAAACTGTTTGCTAATGTGTTTCATGATGTTATAAAAATATACATATCTACTCGCATAGGTATATAAAAAGGAATCTTTGAATGTGAGTAAGTAAAATATTTTATATAAAAAAATTAGCTTTCTCTCTACAGTCTATCTCTATATTTTTATGTCAAGAAAAATGTCACCTGTCATAATATTCATTTACTGCTGTAGTCGTAGACAACATTAAGATCTTTGGTGAGAAAAAAATAAAAAAATATAAATGTGAACAGGTGTTAATGTTTAACAGCCTGAAAAATTATAGAAAAAACTTTATATCAAGCCAACAAAATGCGAAGAAAAACTTTGGGGTGAAATACTAACTTACTTTCACATCACGCACAAACATAAACATCATCAACGACCAAAAGGCAACAAGTTCAAAAGTCACAAATGTGTTTGATAAAGAAAAGAAAAAAAAACATCAAAAAGTTAGTTAAATAAGATGATGAGATGTTTTCAAGATATCATTAAATTGTGGCCTGGTTTTAAGGTGTTGAGGAAATCTGAGACATACAAACTAGACACGAAGTATTCTAGTCACAAAAATACATATATATATATTTTGTCTACTTCTGTTAAGACAGACGGTCCAGCACGTTCCTTTATTTTTATTTTTTTAAGAGTTCGTGATAATCTTGGTTTATGCTAATTAAAAAGTGTCTGTGTGAATTTTCAACAGCTTCATAAAGTTTAGATTTGGTTGAAATACAAATTTGTGGCATGTTAATAATGTTGGACCAGTGGCAAATATACACACTTTTCATTTTATAATGTTTTTTAAATATGTCACGATTTTAACAAATAAAACAAATATTATACTATTCAGACTACGTCTTTAATACAGACCAATTTTATGAATTAAATTTTGCCTTAAACTATTTAAAATTCACTGTGAAAATGGTGGATCTGTGAATTTCGTGATGTCTCCGTTCTATATAATCGTCCTTTTGAGACCACTATTAAGATTGTGGTTGATAAATTCGAGTCGGCTGGCTTGCTTGATAATGTCCCAATATTACTTTGTCAATTCCTAGACGTTCTTAACAATTGAGGCCATCCACAAAGACCACATGGCGAATTTTGAATGTGAATTATCCTTTCAAGCCTTACGAGGTGCAATAGGTGTATTGAATGAAGAATGCCGACCAATCACTCTGGTGTTATAATCAGACCCTGGTCTTATGCTCTGGTCTTAAGCTCAGACTCTGGTCTTATACCTAGACTCTGGTTTTATGCTCAGACTCTGGTCTTATACTCACACTCTGGTCTTATTCCCAGACTATGGTCTTATACTAAGATTGTGGTCTAATACTCAGATTCTGATATTATACTCAGACTCTGGTCTTATTCCCAGACGCTAGTCTTATACTCAGATTCTGGTCTTACACTCAGACTCCGATCTTATACTCAGACTCTGGTCTTATACCCAGTCTTAAAAAATCATTTGTTTAAAACTAATCTTGTCAACAATTAAAGTGGGTGTAGCAAATTATTTCGAAAATGTGTAGTACATTTTTAAAGATTCTGTTTGTTTCGGATTAAGCCAAACGCTGAAAATTATGTTCGTTTTGGATTCGGACTGGAAACCTCGGTGTTGGTCCGCTTTAGGTTTCTGTACTAATACATTTTTCTATATTGTATTTTTAGAAAGTTTTATTGGTTTTTACAATTGTGTTGTTTATGAACAAAATAATTTTTAAATAATTTCTGTGTAATGTTTTCTTAATAAACCATATAAAGGCAAACTTGTTTATTATAAATATTTAAAAATATTTTAAAAGGCATCTCGTAATATTGAACATCAAACGTTTAACTTGTTATAATCAGTTTATAATTCCAAAATTTATTTCATGTAATATCAATATTATGTTCTATTGTAGACTTAAATAAGGGCAGTAAAAATAAAGTGGTAAATATTTTCAATATAAAATATTCCTGACTGTTTCCTCTTTTAACAAACATCAAGTTTTTTGTTTATAACTTAATTTTTTTTCTTTTGCTTTTGCTCTCTAAACAAAACAATATTGTCTTAAGCCACCAATAAACAATTTCATCATCGAACAGAAATCTAAAACTGAGTGAGTGTGTATGAGAATCAGATTGAGTAAAAACTAAACAAAAAACAAGTAAGAAAGTATAGTCGGTCAAGCCCGACCATATAATACCCTACACCCAGTATATGCATAAAATAGTTATTCAGAAATGTGCGCTATATGGGAGATATGACCTATTATGGACCGATCATCCAAAAATTTAGTGCCATGACTTCCGTGAATATAAATATTATGTGTGTTAAACTTTATCTCAATATAAATATTTTTAAAAGATTTGTAGAGGTTAAAGTTGATTACGGGGAGGGTTTCGACTAATTACGGACCGACCATTATAAAATTAGGTGTCATCATTTCTGTATATTATTTGCGTCGAATGTTATTTGATTACCAACATTCTTAAGAAATTTATCATCGTTAAAGTGATTTTCGGAAGTGGGCCATTTATGGGAGCTACGACTAATTATGGACCGATCACAATAAAATTGTACCGTATTGTTGTATTAAATTTGTATTAAATATTATTTGGATAACAATATTTTCGAGTGAGTTATGCTCTTTAAAGTGATTTTTGGAAGGGGGCCTAATATGGGAGCTACGACTAATTATGGACCGATCTGCACAAAATTTTGTAGATGTGATTTTGATTCATTTACCACTCATTTGTGATGAAATTTGCTTGGTTCCTTGCATAATTCAAACATTTATAGTCGGTAAACCCCAATTTCGGGAGGACTTTTATATGGGGGCCAGGTGAAATAATGGACCGATTTCCACCAGTTTCAATCCCATTCGTCCTTGGGCCGAAAAAATATCACTTACCAAATTTTATTAAAATATCTTACATGGACAGCCAGCCAGTTGGACGGACGGACGGGCATCGTTAAATCGACTCAGAAAGTGATTCTGAGTCGATCAGTGGGTGTTGGACCAATATTTCTGGGCGTTACAAACATATGCACAAATCCAATATACCCTCCCCACTATGGTGGTGTAGGGTATAAAAACCCTTTTTGTTGTTTTTATTTGTCTTGACTTACAAAATAAACATATAAAAACAAAATGCTTAAGAAGAAAGAAGCAAAATGTTTTAAAGTGAAAAGTTGCAACGAATTATATAATGCCCTAAACAGCAGCACAAATAAAACATTGATGAGAGTGGGAAAGTCCAGAATACATATGTTATAGGATCGTAATCAAAAGAAAACTATATTCTGCGAAAAAATATTTACACAAATCTGCATAGTTAAATTATCACTGTTAGTAGTTTGAGTATGGTATATTAAAAATCTTCAAACTATTGTACTCACGTTTTCCTGATGTATTTATTTTTATAATGAAACCAACAGTTATTTAATTAGGTCGTTATTTACCGCCCAAGAATGTGTAGTATATTGTAACACTAACAAACAGGAGTCAAGTAAGTAATAAGATGATATCCATCCGTTCTCTCAAAACAACAGCAAAATATCGATTTATTTATCTAAGGTTTGATAGATATTTGAAAATTGGTATTTTTCCTTTTCCTATATAAATAAATACATGGATGTGTAAATGTGTGACTGAGTGATGTATGAATATATGGAGAATATGCCAGTAGGAAGAAATAAAATACAAACAAAACAAACCCTAAATAAAACAATGATTGCGGTTTAATGAAAGGATTATCTTGGTGTGCAAACGTGTGCAAGAATAAAATTGAGAATTATTTTTCGTTTATATATATATATTTCTTTTTTAAATTACTATTTATCTTAAATAGATGGCAAGGAAAATTTAAAGTCCAAAAATGCATTTGTCTTAAATCTAAAAATAAATATTTATCATTTAAACATAAAAGGTGACAATGGCCACATTATTTCTAAATACTTTTTATTACCACATTAAATATTTTCAGTTTCATTTTTGTTTCTGTGGCAATCAGCAACAACATTTGCACAACTAACGCAGACAGTTGGTGTCTAAAAATAAAATGTTTAAACTTTTGCTTATGATGATGATGGTGCCGACGCTTATGATTTTAGTTTTGTTGCAACTTTTTATATTTTTCAAATTTAACTTTTTTATTGCTCACTGTTTTTATAGCAGCTATAGTTACTGCTGCTATTTGTTTGCTGTTAGTTATCGTGTGTATTTTAATATTGTTTACTTTTTGTTAACCATTGTTGCTGCTGAACTTGTTAACTGTGTGTGTGTGTGTTTTTTTTTCGTTCATCTTTTTTTGTCTATATTCTAAAGTTACCAATTGCACATTTAATAATATTTTGAAACTTATAAGTCAGCATAATGCAATAAACGACTACAAGAAAAACAAGTTAAAGTGTAAATGCAGCGGAAGTTTTATAACATAATAAAGGATCCTTTACGAGTTTATAACCTTAAGGCGGAAATGAAAGTTGCAATTTTCATTCAGAATGTTTTTTTTGTTAGTCTGCGTGTTTTTTTTTTAAAGAGCTAAAATACGAGTAGTTTTGTATAAATAATATTATTTTGTAACAAATATTGCAGCATGATTCTGAAATCAAAACTGTAAAATATGTTTTGCATTAAATAATATGTATAAAGGAAAGACATTGTTATACGCGGTTTTCGGCATTTTGAAAAATTCAACGTTTTAACAATCGCTTAATAAATTTATAACTAATTTGTAATGTTTCTTACAAAGCACATTATTTTTAATTTAGTAATAAAGACGTAAAGATACGGTCACACTTGGCAAACATCTGCCGAAAAGCAAGTAATCACTAAATAAAATATATTTGAACTTGTTTATTTATTAAAAAAAAAAACTTCGTTTATTGAGAATAAGACACAACAAATACTAAATCAATTTTATCAGATGATGTTTGATCTTGCAAAACTTTTGTAAGAGTAAATAACGTCAGCAAAATTTGTGGTTACGCTATTTTGAGTAAATATTTGCCAAGTGTGACCATCCTGTGACATCATACCATCTACATGGCTGTACATCTAAGTGGCTGAGTTTACATGTAAATAAATTTAAAATTTTCTTTCAACTTAGCAACAACTAATAATGATTAATGACTTGCACTAACTGAACATCATACAATTCAATGACTTCTCTATATTAGTTATCTGATAAAAACTGATGATATATAGGTAAGTGTTTACTTACTGTTTATTCAATCTTGGAATAATAACATAGTTGTTAATTTAATCTAATCTAAAATAATTTATTTTCAAAAATTTTAGATTAATTTTTTAACATCTACAATGACAACACCTCACTGAAGTCCCAAGTTCCATATAAAGTTTAAGACCTAGAATACCAAACTGTGTTTGACTCTTAATCCTTTAATGCCGAACTGCGACTTTTGACGAAATTACACACAAACACCAGAGTCAAACCTTTAAAATATGGCTGAAATTGTTGAGTTATCTGTATTATTTTAAAATTATTTCATTGCAAATTAAAATTTACGCTGTAAATTGTTTTTACTGTTATTCAATAAGTCAACATTCAACATTATTGGTGATGCACAACACGTTAAGTTCTAACTTAAATTAAAAAAATATAATTATATTATTTTCACAATTATTTTTTTGCCATGTAATTAGAAACGCGCAATTTGCTAAACAATAGGTTAACTTGTAATAATTTTGATAAGGTTAAGTTTCGAAAATGGGCAAAAACAAGTCTTGTACTCCAGAAATAAGACGGTAATTTCTGCTGAGTTACCAAAATGAAAAACTTACAATGTAGCTAGGAAACCTAGGAAACGAAAGTCCACTTTAAGAGAAGATAGAGTTATTTGTAGAGTCATTAAAAAAATATCTTCGTGCGAAATAAAGATTGAAATTGGGCAGCAAATATCCACAACAACAACAAGAAGACGCTTAAATGCGTCAGGACTTCGTGGGTGCATTGCACAAAAAAAAACCTCGTCTCAAAAAAAAATATCATGCAACCAAATGCAGTTTACAGCAGAAATGTTCAAAAAAGATCCATGTTGCTGGAAAAGAGTTTTCTGGAGCGACGAATCTAAGTTTAACCTGCTTCAATCTGATAGAATATCGTATGTTAGACGTCCTCCAAATAAAGCCTTAGACCCCAAATACACAATTTAAACACTGAAACACGGTGGTGGGTCTATTATGGATCGGGATTATAATGGATCAGCATCAATATAAAAACATGTTGAAAAATGTAATGGAACCGCTTTGAGAATATGCCCGTAAAATACATTTTTCAGCATGATAATGACCCAAAGCATACTTCACGGTTACTGAAGTGTTGAATTTTGCATCAAAATATTGATGTTCTTGTCTGGCCACCCCAAAGTCCTGTTCTTAACCCAATTGAAAATTTATTGGCAATTTTAAAAAGAGACCTAAAGGACAAAAATCCGAGAAAAAATGATAAATTCTTTTAGTTGGTGCAACAAAGCTGGAAAAACATATCTCTGCAAACATGCCAGCGTTTAATTAAGAGTTTACCAAAAATAATGGTGGATGTTGCCAAAAACAAGGGTTATCCAACAAAATATTAAAGGATAAGTCCGTTGTGTTAAACCTCACTAAGGATTTTTGCATATATTTGTTTAGTTTCTAATTATGGGACTAATTTGATATTGCGTTTTTTGGTGACTAAGTTCATTTTCCTCAAAATAGTGAATTATTTATTTTCAACTTAATAATAACTTGTAAATTTACTATTTTTAGTTATTAGTTTTAATATGTATGTTGAACTTAATTTTTTAAAATATATGAATAAATATATATATGTATGCTGAAAAGTCGTTTGTAATTATATGGCCAACACTGTATATAATCTTCTCAATGCATTTTAAAATCAAGGTTGCATTATTTAATTTTTTATATTTATTTAATAAATATTTAAAGCAATCATTTCAAAAACTTAATCTCTTGATTTTGGTAGACCAAAAAACTAAATGTGTATACAATTCCATAAACCAAAATGTCTTCCATATGATTTCCTGCACAAATGAAAATGCACACGAAATTATAAACATACTCAGGCATACAGATGAACATAAGCCAGCAGTTCTGCAGTGACCACAAAAGAACCCTAAGATGGATAGACATATGAAAATCTATTGGAGAGTCAATTGTGCGCAGGTACAGGTCGTAATTTTGATGATTTTTGATGAAATTTTGTGGGAAATCTTTGTTCGACGGTTGAGCTTGAATTTGGTTGCAGTCGGTCTATAATTTCATATAACTCCCATACAAATGCCCTCCCGAAATAGGGTTTTTCGGTCATAAGTGTTTGATTTATGATGTATACAAACACATTTCTTCACAAATAAGATGTACATGAAGCCTAACCACACCTAGAAATTTTGCGCAGTTGGGTCATAATTAGTTATAGAACTCGTACATTACCCACTTTCGAAAATCACATTTAGAAGCATACCTCTCATGAAAATGTTCAACACAAATATGTTTCACATATAGAGAAATTCGGTCAAATTTTATGATGATCGGTCCATAATTATGGAATTAGTCATAGCTCCCATATAAGACCATCTTCTGAAAATCACTTTGTATATGCACAGAAGTCATACTGTATCATATGGGCGTTACGAGTTCTAAAAACTGTTTTAGTCGCTTACTCGCTGTAGGGTATCATATGGTTTGGCTTGACCGACTATACTTTCTTACATGTTTTTTTAATTTTTTTGCATTTGTTGTATGGAAGGACAAACTATTATTATTTTTCTTTGTCATATTGAACATCAAATTGAATAACTTCATCAATTGCATATGGCGTCATTGACTTCCGTTATATGTTTTGTGTGTGAGTGTGTTTTGTGTCCTTTTATTTTTGTATACATTTTAATGTGCATTTCGTGCAAATATTTGAACAATTTTATATTGATTGTAAGAGAAAAAAAAATATAAAAATAAATAAGTAAATAAGAGACCGAGAGACCTAGGGGGGGGACAAGCTATATGCATTTTTTGTGAGTATGTATACGAGTATTGTGACAATGCAACAGTGATATTGTGCAAGTTGGTTTAAATGTGTACAAAGTGAGTGATGTTTGTTGTAGAAAAAGAAATAAAATCATCAAACAATTTTTCTTTATTTATTTATTTTTTTTTTTGTTTACTTATTGTTGTCCATTTAGTTGTGTGGATTTGTGGTGATCCGACATGCAGCAATGTGAATGTTAAGTGTATATGGGTGTAAATAGTTGCATGCAATAAATGTACACATATAATTTTCTTAAGAATTCTTCAATTTATTAAATGTATTTGTAAGGTACTTAATAAAATTAATTGAAAATACGTTAAATACTTTTGTGATTAAGAAAAATTTAATGTGGTAATAGTAGAAGCTTATAATGTTTAAATTAATAGAATAGAAATAAGAAGTAGCGTGCAGAGGATTTTGTATATGAGTTATTGAAACAAATAAATATTATTTTTTTTCGAAGTATTACATTGATTGCTTAAATATGTAGCATAATATTAAATAAACTTATTCTACACATTCCTTTTATTTTTCAAACAAATACGCTGTTGATTTATTTTACCACGATGCAAGTGTTGATGCCAATATTGTTATGCTGTACATACAAAAAAGGATCCGTGATCCCATTAATTCATTAGAACTTCCAAGATCAAAGTAAGAAACGGTCGTAGTGATTACTAATTGGCTATTTAATACTTTTTTTACACATATCTTTCGTTTAAATAAGAAAACCTCTTATTTTCTTTTGGAATATTTTTATAACTCTCGCCTATACAATGTTAACGAAAAATGTAGGGTAAATGATTTTAATGTGGCACTGGCACAGTCTATAATTGAAAACAAGATAAAAAAGTTTACTTCTCCTTTTAACCACGCTAGCTCATGGTTTTGTAACAATTTATTCGGTCCTCTTATAAAAATCTGTGATATTGTTTTGATAAATCACATCAACTATTGCACAACAGTTGATCACGAAATTTGGCCGAAGCTGGGCACATATTTTCCCAATTTCTTCATTCAAATCAATTTCAGCTTTTGATTAATAACAGGGATCTAAATTGTGTCAAAACTATACTGCGCATACGTCTAATAAGATAAAACTAAAATTTCTGCAGACATTCTGTTATATAAATATCAGAAGTTCAAAAGGTGCTCTTCAGACCACAAATTCACAATTGTTTGTCAAACCACTGACTTTTCCGAGACCTGAAAATTCCGGTTGAAAAGTTAATTTAAATCATGTCACAGTGTGTGATTCTATTTGCGTGCCAACATATAAAATCGATTTGATATTGAAGATAAATCTCCCTCTCACTCTCTCACAAACACACCACCTGATCAACAACATCAAGTTACAAGGCTAGTAAACGATTATAATTCATATCAAGAGAGGAACAAAGAAAAAAGATTTGTTTGAAAAGAAAAGTTAAAAAAAACGCATAAATTAATATGATAAAAGTAAAATTTTTAAATCTTAAATGCAAAAGTAATTGGAAGAAATAAGGGTGGATGAGAGCTTCACATAGCTTTACTGGAAAGAAATTTATTATTTATGTCTTTGAAAATCAATAGGCATTTTAAGTCAAAACTTCAGAAACGATCCTGATGTTTTGTTAAAATTTGGCAAACATTTTGTAGCCGTCATATGAATTTTGGAAATACATTTTGTTAAGAGAAACATTTCAAAAAACGCCTACTTAAAGAAGGCGTGGCATTATACTTTGGATAAAATAAAACATAATATTATCGTTAATGGACAATAGACAACAACGGGAAACTGCTAAAAGTAAAACAATCTGAGCTGTGATTTTGACAGGAAGTAGAGAATTTAAGCAAGTAAAAGCTTCTACACAATTTTTAATTGAAATGGAGATCATTATCATGTATAATATAATGAGAAAGTTCCAAATAAAATTTTAATTAAAAATTAAAATCAAATGCAAATAAAATTAGCTGAGATTGATTAATTAATTGCCGTATTCATAAAAAATAAAGTAGATTTGAAGAGTGCTTTTAGACAAAATTTGCATACAAAATTTTCTTAAAGTACATTTGAAGTCTACTTTAATTTTTTCTGAATAAGACTGTAATTCTACAATATATAAAAACCGCTAATCTCATACATTAGTGGGATTTACGGTTCGTGTATTCATCCTGGACTTTAAACTACTTTTGATTTTTGACCAAATTATTTCAATATTTCGTTAAAGTGTTAATGGGAAGTGGACGAAAATTTGATGAAGATGACTGTGGCATTACTTATCTTACTATCTATCAAGAATACTTTGTAACCATTCGTTTACGCTTTATGCAGTGAACGATCCCTTTCAAATATCCATTATAAATTAAAAATGAAATTTGATTTGGAATTTTGAATCAAAATTCTCACTTGCATTTGGTTTTTTCTCAGCTTAAAGCCTGGCAAAAAATACCAACTGATACTTAATGATCAAACTCGCTAATCAATTAAGTTATATAATCCGAGAACAACTAGTTTTTTTATTGAACAATATTTGAAAGTTTTCATTTTTTTAAGCAAAATCATCTTAAGCTATTCTATATTTTCTTGGGGTCTTTGTTAATTCTCTAAATAGTCCTTCGTATCGCAAAATAATGATAGAATTCATTTTGCCTAAACTGGCTGATATTTATGTGGACGACATTTGGTTGCAATAAAACGGTGTCATTAAATGAGACATTTCCTGTTTATGTACTCTCTTGTTTTCGAGACAAAAAAAGATCGCGCGATTTAATACCATTGGATTTGAATTTGTATTTAAAGTAAAACCACAAGCTTCCTCGTGTTACGATAAAAAAAAATAAAATTTATTTAGCAATATGTTAACATCAGTGCAAGGGAAATCAATTACAAATAAATAATCTAGTATATATGTACATATGTATGTCTAGAAAACAAAAAGTAGTTATTGAAAATATGCATATGCAGTGAATACTGTTACGTTTTTATCTTTTAAAAACAGTGGTTTATTTTCTTTAAATAAACCGGATTCGTTTTAGTAGCAAAATAAAAACGTCAAGTATTTTAAATTTATAACGAGTTTTTTATTATTCGAATGTACTTAAAACAATTTTAATAATCACTCTCCGCCGTATTCATAAAAAATTAAAGTAAACATGAAATGTACTTGAAGAAAATTTTGTATGACATTTTTGTCTAAAAGCACACGTCAAACCTACTTTATTTTTTCTGAATATGGCAGTGTGCCTTTTAACACTTTTTTACAATTTACTTTAAAGGCACTTTAATATCAATTCGAAAACGCTTTTATGTTCACTAAACGATGACGTACAATAAAAGTAACTTTAAGTGGCCCTGTTTGTTCTATTTATACACTAACGCCATATTCCAGTAAGTTCCGGCAGCATCTAGAGAAGTTTCTTTCTAAGGCTCTTTATCAGGTATGTGATGAAAACCGTTTTCTTCGTTAAAGTGATTTGAAATCGTTAAAAGATATGATGTGTGACAACCTGTCGATTTGCTGTAACGATTTCATATTCCATTTTATTTCATAAAAAAACGTCGATTTTGACATGTGACGCATTTCGATAAAGTCAGTTTAAATTACTTTTCGAATCGACGTTTTTAACTTTGACAAATAATTTCATAACAATATAATATCCCTTAAACAGATACAGGTATGAGTGTTAGCTTATCTATTTCCAGAAGCAAAAATTCAATTTCATACACAAATTTTGTAAATGTGATTAAAACACCTGAATTGAATTTTAATTTTATGGACAACAATTCGCATGTGTATGTGCATATGTATATTTAAATATGTATATGTGCAACTGTCTACCTTTTTAAATGAAAGTGTCACGTACGTGTTTTGCAATGATTTCAATCTGCATAAAAACAATAAACAACAAATTTTTTCTAAAAGGGCCACCACAAAGACACTTCACACACACTTTATGCACCAAATTTAAATTCGAGTTAAATAATGAAAAAAAAAATAAGTGTCACAACCAGGTTTATTAAGTGAGTTATGAAGAAAAAAAAATAACTAACCACAACAACAGCAATAAAGTCAATAACTTGTTGAAAGTTTATCAATTTAAATTGTGAGTGTTAGATTCATACATTTATGTATGTATGTATGTATTTATGTACAATGTGTATGTATATATAGCAAGTGCTGTGTGTTTGTACGTAAGTGCTATCTAATTTCAGTCGAAAACTAAAGTAATGTACGAGTTTGTATTGATTTTTATTTTGACAGGAAAAACTAACTATATTATTAGTAGTTTTTGAGGAGTTTTTTCCACACTTTTGTTTTCCTAAATTATTAGCAAATTATTTTTGATGACTAATCAATGTTAACTTGCTAAAGTGTCATTAACTTTGTCTGTCTAAGTGTCTTTGTTTTTATCTATCATGAGTAGAAAATCGTAACTTTTTTGAACGTGTACGGGTAATATGGTGTTATAAAAGGTGTCTAGCTCTGTGTGTGTGTGTGTGTGTGTGTGTATGTGAATAAGTAAAATAAAGTTATTATAACTTAATAAAAGGTATAAAAAAGTGTGTATGTGTTTGTTAATTTACTTAGTCATTGGTTTTAATGACAATATTGCTTGAACTTTAGGGGCAATCAATTTTTGTGATAGTGTGCTTTATTTTTATTTTAATACTGCGTAATAAATTTAAGTGTAGAAATTAATCTGTATGTTTTCATATTTATTAGAGTTATTTCCTAAGAAATAATTTAAGTTTCAATAATCTTTAAAAAAAAAAGTTGTGGCAACAAGTGTAAATTTATCACAATCTACAGGATTTTTCTTTAACAAAGACTTCTGCGTTGTTGAAAAATAATTTCTAAGATTTAAGACAGTCATTCTATTACACAAAAATTATATTATTACAACAATGAACAAAAATTCTTCTACGATTATTTGGATTTCTGCCTCGTTGATTCATACCACACTATTGAATTGTCTGTGAGTAGGTTGGTGTTATACATTTGTGTGCAACAAGCGAACAAGCAATGTGACGCATTTTACAGCGTACTTTCCTTTGTGTATCTTATGCAAGAGTTTGAGATTTTTTTTTTATTTTTGCAAAATAAAAAATAATAAAGTAAAAGAAAACTTAAGAAATATTTCGTCCTGATATTCGTTTCCACATAAAGTTGTAAGAATTTTAAACAAAGTTATACGCCCGCTATTTCTTTAACTTTGATTGTATTATTTTCGTTTTATTTACATTATTTTTTGCTTTGGATTTGTTTTTCTTTGGCAAACAATTGTTTAATAGGGAGGAAATTTTTAATGATACCGGAAACAAGAAAGCACACAAAAAAATAGAAGACACAACGACCTGTTTTGGGGAGTGAAGGAAGTTAGAGTTGTGTGTTAAATAAGTAACATTAAATTTAAATGTTTATATATTTTTTAATACAACAATAAAAATATATTTTGGCTTTAGCTCTGCCACTACTACTCGAATGTATATTGTCAATTTTTGTTTTATTTGTTGTTTTAGTTTTTGCAAAACTACATATAACAAGCACTTCAATGTTTTCAGCTTATTTATTAAAACATTTTTATAGCCTCGACAAACAAATACAAGGAATAGTAGTCACTTTTGTGTTTTGGTAGAAACATTTAAAAATTGGATATTTAAAATCTACACTAAACCAAAGAGAATTAGCAAATACGGTAAAGTTTTTGTAAAATGGTAATATTATTTAAATTTTCTAATAAAATGTATTTGAGTTGTAAAAAAAACTAAAACATAATTATATTAAAGGTGTATTAATAAAAAAATGTGTTGATTTAATGGGTTTTGCAGTAAAAGACTAATTTTATTCGTAGATGTTATTTAGACTCAAATTGTTAAATATTTTCACTATTTTCCGACTTTCCGTCCATTTTCACATGAAAAATCGATTTTTTCTTGAAAATATGAACCATCACAGATTATTTATACCACTATTTACTTGCTTATAGCCATATTTACGTTTAAGTTCACTTTCAAATGTAAAATTTAATTTTGCTTAAAAATAGAAATGATCGCATATATTATTCCCTTTTTCATAAACATCGAAATGAAGTTGGTGTCAACGTTTTTGTGATCTGTTTTAGATATGAACATTATTTAGCAGTAAAATAATCGTTTTAACGGAAATCGTTGACTCTAGAGAACCATCTTTGTAAGATTCCCTTAAAGATCACTGCTTCAGTGACAGGATTCGCTTCTGATATTAATATTTTATTGAACGTTTTATTTATACAATCTGCATTATTACCTTTAGCTTACATTTTGAATTATTGAAAACGTCTGGTTTTTTAGAAATAACAATAAATATTAAAATCATAAACAAAAATTAAAAATAATTGTTCTCAACCGAATGTCCTGACGAACTAATGGGTGACATCTTAGCGAAATGGTAGATCGTATCTATATAGCGAATTTGACAACGTTTAGTCCTGTGCAACTAATCTTGCAAATCTTTATCCTTGACTATTCCTTGAAAATACGACATTGTCAGGTTTAATGTTAAAAATGCTTTTAAGAAGTACTGTAAAATATGTTAGAAAACGATAAAAGTATACCATCATTAAATACAAATACTTGTTGCTTTTACAAGATCAGTTTAAGCACTAATTGTTCAATTAAATATACAAATCGTAGTGAAAAAGAGAAAGCTGTTGCTATCAAACTGCCACTCATCCTTATAATGAACGATGAAACATATGTCAAATGCATCATCTACCAGTGCCAATATTTCTTCCTTTTGTCATTTCTTTAACCCTTCGTCTTACATGAGTCTGGCCAGACCTTTTTCTATATGAAATGTTATTCAGGGGTGTCATAGAAACCAATATTGTCAGAATTGGTTTTAAAACAGAAAAAATGCTTTGGTGCCATAGGGCACTGCTACACGTTCAATAAATGTCGAGATATTTCTAGTATCACGATATTTATTGAACGCGATATTTCTAGTATCACGATATTTATTGAACGTGTAGCAGTGCCCTATGACACCAAAGCATTTTTTCTTGTCAGTTAACCATAGAACACTAAACTCCGCCTGTGAGGCGCAACGATTCCTTTTTTTAACACATTGTGTTACGATCGAGTGCAAGTAACAACACGAGCTTTCATATCAACAGAGTAGCGTAATTCACAATCTTGTGCAAATCGTATTACATCAGTGTATTCAAACTATAACCGAAGAGCATTTCACATTCATCATTGCCGACTATACATATATAGACTTCCAAATGGTTTTTTTTTCGTTTATTTTTGTAAGCGAGACAATGTATTTAAGGTTTATAACTTTGCTGACAGTTTGTTGGCAGACACTATTGTTAATACTAGATAAACCAAATAAAAACAACAAAAAACTATAAATAAAAATAGTTTAAAAAATAGTTTAAGCTAAAAAAATACTGCAAAATTTTTCAACATGGTTTTACTAGACAACTAACTGTTTGGTGCAATTTTAAAACCATTTATTTTTAATATCTTAAAATATACTTTATTTAAATAATATTTATTTGTTTTTCTCCATCAAAAATATGGGTGTCTGTTTATGTTGTCTTTGATGTGTGAAAATATTAACGACTCTTTTTTTTAAATTTTGTTCGTAAAAAACTTTAAATTATTTCCGCTTAGCTGAACCACTTAGACAAGACCACCATAACATACTCACTTTCAAATTATGCAGCTCTAGTCATACTCTTATTGTTGTAAACAAATATATTTTGGTATTAAAATAAACCAAAATATTAAAAAAAATTTCATACTCTGGCAGTAGAAACTCTACACCATTCACGAGTCGTCAACTTTGTGCAGGTATACAATCCATATTTTGTGTATGAACGCTTCTGCTTGGTCTAAAAATCAGGTACATCAAGGTACTTTAGGATTAACATTTTATGAAAATGCATGCAAAGAGTTTTTCAACGAAAACTTTGTATTTCAAAATATAATAAAACTAAGAATTTAAATGAAAATCATTAAAATTATTCGAAAGACTATGGTTTGGCAATTATAAATATATCTAAAAATAATATATGTACATATGTATATAAAATAATATATGGCAGATCTATTTCGTTAATCATGTCAGCGATTTTGAGTTTTAAGGCTGTAACCCATTAAATTGGCTCTGTATAAACTCTATTCTTAACAAATCCAGTAGCTGTGTGACATGTCCTGCTTCAACCACATGCTAGTGATATGCATAATAGACCTATATCGTTCATGAACGAACGGGTTAAAATGAACAGATCACTTCATTGAACGGAATGAGCCGATCCTTTAATTGAACGGTTTTCGTTCAATAGTGTACGGATCAATTTCGTTCAGCTGCTGTTTATCAAAAGACAAGAAGAAAATCACATCTAATAAGGGTTGTATTCATTCGTTCAAAGTGAACGATTGAACGAATTGAATAAACGAATCAGTCTTGTATAATTGAACGAAAATGACCGGTCACTGAAATAAACGACCGGGCACCACTCTAATGCATAACACTAACAATATGAGAAAATTTAGTTTTGAGCATCCCTCGATAGCATGGTCCTTTCAATGTGCCGCACTTCGTCTTTATTTTCAAAAAAGAATGGGCCAATCAATGACTTCTTTGACCGCAAATATCACGAATTTTACGAAATATAGCTTGTACATATGCACCATTTTCATTGTGAAATTGTGAAATTGTGAAATTTTAACAAATAATGTGTCAAAATTGTCATGTTATTTCAATATGATTTTGACGGAAAACAAAGTTCTTGTAAAAATCCGATTTAGTTTAAAGTGAGAGATTATATTTTATAAGCGCCTTAAAAATAACATATCGCTAATTCAAATATGACATTTTAAATAGAAATTTAGTTAAAAAAAAACATTTATTAGCAGAAATATTTATTTTGTGAGTGGCAATGGTAATGCAACTTAAACTTTTTTTACTTATCAAAAAAAAAAAAACAAATAGAAATTAAAGTGAACTCCAGCCGTTCAAAATTAAAATACAGTTATTCTAAATCGTTACAACGTTTATTTCGACTATACTTGCCGGTTGCCCTTTAAAAACTGACTCTAAATAAAACTAGCACATTCTTTTATTATTGAAGAATAAAGTTAAAATTTTTATTATTCAATTACTTCGGACGAAATTCGATCCCGCATTTCCTACGCTGACGTTCGTGCTGCATAAGTTTGATTCATGCACATCGTGATCGTGTTAACTTGCATATTCACGTTTTTATATATGATCCTTATTTATCTTATTTTTGCCCCCAAAATACGTCCATGAAATTATATCGTCAGTGTGTTATGTTGTGATGTGTTTAGTTGGCAATAACGGTTGCTGTTTAGAATAACAAAAAACCCACTTGTGCTATAACAGAGAAATTGTTTTGAAATATTTTTGTGTAAATACGCCAACGTATACAGGCAAATATCCGCATACACATACTACACAGCAAAATAAAACTATTTATATATACATATGTATGTATGCCTCACTTTGAGGCATCATCTATGGCTCAACGCTTTGACCACATCTATGCATTATATGATGGTCAGAAAACAAAAAAAAAAAAAGGAATTTTTGTTTGTGAATATTTTCATTTTTGTTGCATTTTACTTTTTTTCTTGCAAATAAAATATTTGTAGCATGCTAAACCCCAAAATGCGAGAGAAAAAAATGAGTTTAACCCTAGGATGTCTGACGGCCTGGGCCTGGCGAAGTCCTTTTTCCCCTTTTAAGCTTTTTTCCCCCTTTTAAGCTTTTAATTGATTGCTGGGATTGTGTAGTGTGTAGAAGAAGTCTTGTACCACACTATTTGTTAATGCGTGGCTCAGATTTGGGCGTGGGCGTGGGATGGGGGTGTTTGTTAATGATGCCTTAAAATATCTCACATTTTTGCAACTTAACGTCAATCAGAAGATCAACTGTGTTGAATGTGGATCAGCTGTCATTAATTTTCCATATGGGCTTCATGAGGCTCAGTAGGTACACTTACCACATTTTTACATAAACAGACAAGGTTGTTCTACGAAATCAATAGTATCAATATTTTACTGAATTTATTATGTTCAGGCATTAGCATTAGCGGCAGTTGACATAAAATATTTCTTCGCGAAGAGCAAAGGAAAAAACTCAAAATCAAAATGGACCTCGAAAGGCCATTTGAACATCCTAGGGTTAAACTAACTATTTAAAACTAACAAAAACCAAATATATTTATGAGAAAAATGATTTATTTTAATAAAAATGTTTTGGTTTAAGATTACAAAAAAAATAATGAAATTTATTTAAATTTGATTGAAATAGAAACATACACATTAAATTTTGCCTTTATACATATATATATATTCGTGCATACAAACTGACTTACTCAAAAATATGCATATAAATACGTTGTAAAATTGCAATTAAAAAAAGTTTTTATTTTTTTATTTGCTTTTATTCTGGTTATTTGTTATTTGAAGTGGCTTTATAACGCGCTTTATAAACTTGCGTGATGTCACGTTTTGCTTGTTAAACTAAACCAACAAATATTACACAAATACGACTCATACTTTGTGCTAGTGCCTCACTTGCAGGTTTTTTTTGGTGGGTTTGGTGTTGGCACAGGAAAAAAATCACCCGAAATTTTATTTTACAAGACGAAGCATGCTCTCAATCATCAACATAGGCTGGGAAAACGTTCCAAAAATGAAAGTTTTGTTAAATGCCTAATTGCTTGGTGAGGCACAGTGTGTTAATGAGCTAGTAATGCTAAAAACTGGTATCAATTATTAGGATACTTCGTTGTAAAGATTTTTTTTCTTATGTGACGACTTAGAGACATAAAACCTTAAGTTTCAATGCCTCCATAAAATGTAGCCACACTACAAAAGCTTTTTTTAAAACTTTGTTATTTATTTTATAACACAGCTATTATTATTTTTTCAAACAATTTATTTAGGCGGAATATTTTTGTAAAAGTGTTAATCAATTAAAAAGTAAAATACAAAGTGCAAATTCCTTGAAAATCTGACGGGTTCAATAATTGCAAAAAATAAAAATGTTAGGCTTTTACATTTCCAAGAAAATTAAGTTCCGATAATGAAACTGTTAGGTTCGAAATTTGTTCTCCATTTATATATCGAGAAAATTAACATCGTCTTCCTCTATAGCAGACAAGAGTCCTTGCTGATGTAATTGGATGATATTAATTTCAACGATTATATTTTCTGGTTATGTATTTATGGTTATTTCTTTACTTTTGCCACACTCATGTGAAATGGAAGAAACGCCGGGGGCAGCAGCCAAAATTGCTATTCGGTACATAAAACGATTAATATGATGATTTAATAAAATATTTAAAATACAGTAAAAAACTGTTTTTCTATGCAATTGAAATTTTTTCTAAATTCCAAATTTAAAAGCAAAAATATGTCCGACTGAGCGCGAAGCAATTCTTATTGAAATGATTGATATAATTTTGTCCTTAAAACTTCTTCGTTGTTCACACCGAACAAATTCTTATTACTTAAATCGCTCGAATTTTAATTTGAGAGTATACACACATTTGTATACACATATGTAATACGAATATATAAGTAAAACGAATTGCAAGTACAATCAAGTATGTACTCGTCTTATCTTCCTTTCACCACGATCTCTAAAAGGTAATCAGCTTAACTTAAAGAATTGCTTCGTGTAAATTGGGACTATTCAATACACAGCAATGACCCAAGTGATTGATATTTTTATTCAAGGACATACGAAATTATAGAAACCACTGGTGTTTATTGTCACTAATTAAAACTAAGTCTTATATATAAAGCCACTTTTAAAACAAGTTTCAACATATGAAATTCAATTATTTTTAATAATATTGTTTTGAAACAGAAGCTACTAGATGACAAGCTTCAAATGAAGATGCAATTACAGTTGTAAACCACTATTTTAATCAACTGATAGAATTGCTAGATAAGCGTTCGAATAAGCGTTTAAGTTTCAGGAGATAATATTGAAGAATAAAAATGTTTTTGAAAAACTAACTATTCTCTTTCTGTGCTAGACTAAAAAGTTTCCGAACCGCCCTGTATGTTATTTTCAAAAATATTTCTAAAACAACCAGAAATCTAAATTAATATCGATAATTAACAAACTCAAATTTCAAATCTAAACAAATATTAAGTAAATACAAATAAAAATTCAGCAAAGCAAATTAATATTGAGAAAAACTGAAAATCGAAATTAATACTAAGAAAATACAGTATTGAAAATATAGAAATTGTAATCGAGAAAAAATACAAAATACATACAACAAGCTTCAATTTTAAGCCTAATAAACATTTATTATTTATCAATAGAAAATTAGATTTTTTCAACATATTATTCTGAATATTATTTTCTGTATTTCAATTGGTTATTTTCTATCTAAATCATTGCTTATTGTAAGGATATATAGTATTTATACTAAAAATCACTTCTCTTACTTCGCTTAATATTGTTTGTTTCCTTTAGACTAACTTAAACTCACTGTGCCAAGTTCCGTTAAACAGCATAAGAATTTAGCAAACAACCTAAGGAGGTCGGGCGAAACATTTACATTCTTATACTTTCATACACGCACACAAACACACGCATCCTTACATACATAAGTGGAAATCATTAGTGTGCCATACTAAATGAATACACGTACATACGAGGCGTATGTGAAACTTTTAATTGTTCATTAAAATAATGTTACTCATACTCATGTTTTAACGAACTGTAGTACAACAATTTTAGCAACAAGAAAATAAGTATTATTTCCTTTACTTTGCCAAAATTGTTTTTCTTACTTGACTTCTATGTAGTATATTGGCTCTTTGCAGCAGTTTATGCTTGCTTGCATCAAGTATGCAAGTCAACTATAAAATTGCAATTCTTGTATTATTTAACCACATTTTTGCCACCAACTTATGTTTCTAACCAGAAAACAGAAAAAAATATGAAATAAAAAAAAAATAAATCTGTTCTGTTATTATTACTAGAGTGTGTAATTTAATGGAAAATCACTAGTTGTAATTTTTCTTGTCGTTACTCTCTTGTTGCATGTCATATCCAGCAAGTTTTGCTGTAAATTAATGGCAAATGCATTATAATGCAATTCCTTATGGAAATACAAAAGCATGATTAAATTGAAATCCTAAGACCAAAGGAAATAGAAGTGAAAATTACAAATAGTTTAAGATATATTTTAAGTAAGCAGAACAAAATTATGGACAAAGGAATGTAAGTTTTAAAATATGTATGTTTGTGTTTAATTATGGTGAAGTATTATTATTTCATTGTTGAAAATTAGTGAAGAAAAAGGCTGTCACTTAAGTGTTTTATTGCTCTTCTCTCATTAAAATAATAGTAATGATTTTCTTCAAATCCACTTTTACGACATTAGTAAACTCCAGCTGTTAATAAGTATTTAGAAACATTTTAATCTTTATCACAAAAATTGTCCTTTCTTAACAGCATATGCTAAACCACTATAGCAACAATTATAACCCTTTCAAAAACCATAATTAACACATCATAAATTTATTTACAAATATTCTTGAGTTTTATTAAAAAACAAGAAACTTAAGTTTTTTGTCGTTTTTTGTATGAAACATCTAAAACATTAGTTTTCTAAACAATGCCAACCACTTTTAATCTTCTCTTGCCTACAAATAAAGCGCCAAACAACAATAACAACAACAATTACGATGTACAACAATAATAATTTTTCACAAAATTCCAAAAGCATCCTTATGCTAACAACAACAAAACACCAACTAGAACTTTTTTAAAGCCAAGAAGCGAAAGCTGAAACAAGGGAAATGAAAAAGGGTTGGCTGTCAAAAAGTTTGTCACATAATTACAACCTATTAACAACACCAAATAAATTGTTATTGTTTGTGTTGAGTAAATAATTTACTAAGAGCAAACACACCACTCACATACACACACACACATATTGTACGCACATTCCTTTGCACACACCCACGGAGCAACGACACTCTACAGCGAAAAGGAAATACATTAAAGTGGCCTTCCGTGAGGCCTTGTTTTGCAGACACAAGACCAAACAGGCGCATTTCGAAATCATCTCATTAAACACTGGAGGCAAGGCCTTGAATACTACTGCTCGGGAAAAAGGATAGCCTAAAAGAATGCAGTGGGTCTTTTTTCTTAATCACATCAGGGTTTTTGAGTTTCAAGTCTGTAACGGATTACATTGGCTCAACAGCTGAATTTCCTGAAATTGTGCGATCGGAAAATTTTGTATGGAATACATTCATTGTTTCGGTGTTAATGATATCTATAACATCGGAAGTATGACAAAATGTAGTTGTTAACATATTTCGAAAGCACGATTCAATTATTTTCGGTAGAATTTTCGAAAAACCAAATAGCGCACTAAACAATTATTTGTTCAGCAAGCAAAAGCTTCTCAACAGTTGTTCTTACATTTTTAAAAGCCCAAATGCGGCAAATTTTATGTACCAAATTCTTCTGTCCGCTTTGAGAAAAATTAAAATATCACAAATTTTGCGAATTGTAGCTGTAACAGATCCCCATTTGTATATTGAAATTTCGAAAGAAGTTTAATTCATCGTAACAATAGTTGGAGCTTCTACTATTCATATATCAACAAGTATTGCCAAATTGCAAAATACTCATGTTATTTCAATTGAAAACGAAATACTTATTAAAACCTTTTTTTTACAAGGCCACCTAAGTGAAATCCTAGCAAATTTTCCAGTTGGCACAGAAAAGTCAACATTGAATAATACCTCGTCTATGTATTACGTACTCTACATATACATACGTATATTTTTACAACAATAATAATAATAATAACAACAAAAGCACAGCACCACCACAGTAAAACCAACCACAAGCACAACATTGCATTTTATAGTAATTTGTATAAAACTCACTCCCCTCATTGACTTTGTTGTCTACAGTAAAATAAGTAGCACGTTTTCCTCGCATTGACATTAAACACAAACAAACGAACTCACAAACAAAAAATACAAACAAAAGTTATACACTAGAGTCCCGATTTGCGTCGTTAATGGGGACCGGGAAAATGCGACGCAAATTGAATCAATTTTTTTATGCAATGGTACTGACTTTTTGTTAAATGGGTACAAAATTTAAAAATATAGCAAAATTACACATGTAAATTCACATGTAATTATGGAATTATGGTCTATAGCGACACAAATCGGAAGCAAAACGACGTAAATCAGATTGATACAAAATTTCAGAGCCGACGACGAGCATAAACTACATTAAGAATGGCGACGCAAATCGAAACGACGCAAGTAGGATAGACGCAAATCGGGGCTCTAGTGCACTCACAAATTCTTATACAATAATAATATACACGTAGCACAGTGGGTCAATGATCAAAAAGATAATTCAATTGCGATCAGTACTTTAAAAGATATTGATATTTAAAAGCTAAGTTTACTATTATTTTTTATTCAAATATAAAACCTTAAAATGCTCTTTTGAAAACTATAGAAAAACAACTTGTTTGATACATTAGATATAAAAGTCTAGCAGAACAAGCAGTTTTACAAGTTTACTTTCTAGTAATTCCCACTGTGACTAATATATTTTTAAACACACAATGAAGGAGATACATTTACAAGTAAAACATAAAACAAAGAACGTGCCTCCAAGAGAAATTTAAATACTTAACAGTTTGACTTGATTATAATGTCACTGAAAATTTTCCAAAAATATTTTTCTTGCTCTTCTTCCACGACTTCTGAATATGCTACTTATTTGTGTATGCGTAAGTTTGTGCATGTGTTCGTTTGTCTTACACAGAAGTAAATTTGTACGAATTTGAAGTAAAACATTTGTTTTTGTTTCATTGGTTTATTTGAGTGTTAGAAGACGAAAAAATGGCAACAAGTTTTACTGTGCCCTATAATCAGTACCAGTTCATAAGTTGAACCTTTAAATTTGTAACATGTACTCGTAAGTTAGATTTGTAGAGTTATAGAAGTGCTTATCTTCAAAAAAAAAATAATGTTGAAAGTATTTAACAAATTATATGCAGACAAAACAAATTTATTTTTGAATAAAATAAGATAAGAACATATTATAGAAGGAATAGCATCGGAGTCGTTATTTTTATTTCCATGGAATTTGCTTTTAAAAATTACACTTAGAGAAAAAGTGATATTATTTTAGTGTTAATTTTCCTGAGAAGGCATATTTTAGGTGTTAAATTTTATTTTCGGTCTTAAGTATTCACATTTTTCCATTCTGAATATGGGAGAGTGATGAAAACGGAAGGAATAAGTTAAGTAGTTTTTTGTATTTTCTTCAACGAAGAGGCTATAAAGTTCGAGTCGAACTGAAAAGCAAAAAAAAAAAGATACTTAGGTTTTTTCACTACAAAGTGTTAAAGAATTTCTAGTTAAAACAATAGTGGTGTGAGTTTGGACAGGCGTTGAAAACTTTTTTCATTAAAATATTTTAATTTGTTTGTATTGTGTTGAGCTATATGGATTTGAAACTGATGACGAGGATGAAGAATGCGTTGATGGCAACCACTAACTCCATTATCATTATCGCCATCTTCATTAACATGGCCCCCCACCAGCCGCAAAATCCGCACAACCACTACGGTAATCACGGTGATGATGACGATGATGTTGCTAAAGACGCTGGCTTAGTCTACGACAACGCTGATAGTGATGACTGTGACTCTGACAATGATTAGACGACGATGTCGTATTTCTTATGTACGCATTGTGGAAAAAACAAACAAAAGGAATTTTCTTATTGTTTTATGGCAAATCCTTGTCAAATGGTAAATGTAACGTTAAATTGTTTTTCCACTTTAACGTCGTTTTACACTTCATTTGTGTTCGCGATTTTAAATGGGTTTTTCTACACAAAAGTATTATTTTGAAAATTACGGGTTTCCTTTACTCTTCTTGACTTGCTACGTTTCCTTTTTTGTTTTATTTTGGGTGGAATAGTTTTAAAATAAATTTAATTTACGATTATTACCACAGACCACACAATAAGATAAAGAAAACACATTTCAGAAAGTGAATATAAAATGAAATGATTTTTTAGAAAATTCTAATTACAAGTTTGGTTTCAGTCGTTTATTTCAAATCTTCTTATTTAAATTCTTGAAATGTTGGTCAGCAGTCATGTGTATGACTGGAGAAAAGTATTTCATTTGATTATTTTTATTGCAATACATAGTAGTAGCTTCTGTTGGCTTACAAGATTCAAATTGCTATTTCTTTAAATAGTGCCAAAAAACTATCGCAATTGTCTAAATGGAAAGTTTTTCTGTTGTTTAGTTATCAACATTATTTTCGCCATCTGCGCGTAGCAGTTGCTGTTGTGAAGTTTATTTATTTTTATTGAGTCAAAAGTAAAATATTAAAATTTCAAAGAAATTGCTAGTGAAATGTAAGTAATTGAAATATAAAGAAAGTTATAGATAATAGAGTCTGACAAAAGATTTAAATTCATGGAAAATAAATAAATACATTTTTTATTTTGGAGAAAAATGTAGTTATCGATGACGCTTTACTCAAATATTAACTCAAATTCGTCTATAATAAGAATTACTGTTAATTATTGCTGCCCTTTGTTCCTACTAGGAACCACAGGACATAATATATTGCTGGCGATATAAACAACTGTGTTTAAAAGAAAAAATGCTTTTATCGATATAAAAAAGTTGATAGCAAAACACTTTGAAAACTGCTTGATGTTATCAATATCAAAAAGTGTCTTAAGGTCACACTTGGCAAATATATGCCGAAAAAGACGTAACCATATTTGAACACGTTTATTTATTTAAAAAAAACTTCGTTTATTTAGGACAAGATACAACAAATATTTAGTTTTATTTTATTTGATGCTGTTTGATCTTGCAAAACTCTTGTAAGAGTAAACAACGTCAAACAAATTTGTGCTAAAACAAGTGGTTACGCTTTTCTGAGTAAATATTTGCCAAGTGTGGCCGTAAATTTAGATGAAAACAAAAATTTTCTAAACGACAACTGATTGTTATCGATAACGAAAACGGTTCGGAAACTTCATAGCCTAACACAGAAAGAGATTAGTTAGTTTTTCAAACATATACAGTTTTCAATATAATCTCCTGAAACTTCAATACACTTAGTCCAACGCTTATCTAGCAATTTTATCCCTTAATTGAAATAGTTTTCCTTAAGGCTTTCAAAATAGTGGTTTCGAATTGTAATTGTATCTTCATTTGAGGTTAAACGTTTGCCAGCTAAGCATTTTTTTAGATTTTGGAACAGATAAAGGTCACTGGGAGTTAAATCGGTTGATTTTAGCCATTGTTAAAAAACTCTTGTGCGCTGGTGCGTTGTCTTGAAGAAAAATTGTTTTTTTTTCTTGTTGTAAGCCAGGACGTTTTTCTCGAATTTTTACATTTAATTAATCTAAAATGTTGCAATAGTACTCTGAATTTATTGTAAACTTACCAGCCGATTGAACTGTTTTTGCCTACTTTGGGGCACTTCCTCCAGCTTCAGTTCATTGCTTGGATTGTTCTTTTGTCTCTGGAGTATATTGGTGGATCCATATCTCATCAACAGTTATGAAACGATGCTAAAAATCAATTTTATTTTTCCTAAAACGATCCAAACAAGCTTGAGAAATTTTCACTCTTATGCGTTTTTGGTCGACTTTTAACCCATCTTGCAGAAAGCATTTTCATCTGTAGTTCTTTATGCCAAATTAAATAGACTTGATCTTTTGAGATGCGCATGATATTAGCTATATCATTAGAACTTTTATACGTCGATCATTTGATACCAGATCACGCACTTTGGCTACAATTTATGTTTTTGTTAATGTTTTTGGACGACCACTACGTGGTTCATCCTCAATGCTTGTACGACCACGTTTAAATTCATCAACCCAATTTTTTACTGTTGCATATGAAGGAGCACTTTCACCTATTACATTCACCATATCAATATGAATTTCCTGCTCCGATAAACCTTTTTTATTTAAATATTAATTGACACCACGAATTTCTAATTTTGCCATTGTAAAAATCGCGGATGCGTCTTTTTTGAATACCTGTTTCTATATGAAGAAGTTGGCAGATCAAAAGGAAATTTAACATGTAGGCTAAGAAGTTTCCAAACCGCCTTCGTATTTTTAAAAATCATTTATCTTTATCCACAACCAGTTAAATTTTCTTAATTAAAGATATTAATCGATAACAAGTACAATTTTATAAACAATAAATTATTGCTATAGATTAAAAACATTTAATAGTCTTATTCGAATTGCTATTGATGAAATATTTTCTCTTCAATCCGCTAAAACGTTATTCTTAACACGTTCATATTAAAACAGCTGAACACTTTCCCATTTAAATTTTTAAAAGGAAACAAAAAATAAAGTAGAAGAAATATTTTAATTGTTTAAACTATTTAAACTTCTAAGCTATGTAGTATCAAAATTGTTTTATGGAAATACATCTTATTTAAAGTTTTGCCATAATTTTCCAACAATTTCTTTACAAACTTAACAAAGTCAATAACATTAAAAGCCGAAAATACTTTTGTAAAATAGATGTTAGTTTTGCCGGAAAATTGGAATAAAATTTATGTGTCTCTGGGTAAAGTTCCGTTTTGCTAGTAATATTTATGTATTAAATAAAAGAACAAAATTCTAGCAAATACATGCAAAAACTAAAGAAAAGTTGGTAAAATATTAGCTTTTTAAATAATAAAATATGTTGGTAAAAGGCATTTTTTACAGGTCTACAAAATAATAAATTCAGGAAAAAAGAAAAATCTACAGAAATCTTTTAATACACAAACCAAAATGCAAATATTAATGAAAATAAAACAAGGCAAGAGACAGCAACCGAATATAAACCAAAACATACAGTATAGATGGCAAACTTAAGAGTAGTATAAATATTTAATAAAATAGTAAATCATGTTCAAAACAATAAAATATAAATTTAAATTATGTATTTTCAAGAGTATATACATATGTAAATATAACTGACTGTAAGGATGTGTGTGTACATGTAAACACACTAACACAGCTTTAGTAATATAAATCTAAATATGAATATGTAATCATTTATTATAAATAAAATTATATAATTTTACTTAAACCTGCCAACATCAGCATAAAATAAGTTTTTCTCGTTTTTTTTTTGTTTCATATTTTGGTTTTTCTCCTGATGATTTCTAAAGTCTATGGACAAACGAAATGCCCGACTGAATAAATAAATAAATGCATAAATAGTTACTAGTTAGTACACACATACATATGAATTGCTGAAGGCTAAAAAGTAAAAATATGATTTGATCTTGAGTTTCTTTTCTTTTTGCCCCTTTTTCACGTTTACAGTATTTTGATAAATTTCCTTTGTAGTGTTTTTTCATGTAGTAAATAGCCATCCTTCTATTGTTATTGCTTATGTGTGCATAAATCTTTCTTAAAAGCATAAAATAAATTATTATTTTTTTCCTTTAATTTTGTTTGTTTCGGTTTTTATGTAATAAATAATTTAACAAAATTTGTTATATTTATGATTTAGTTACGTGTTTATATGTAAATGCTTAGATTGGATTCAATTTAGTATTAACGCAACCTACTTACAACTACTTTTTGAACTGTTCCATTATTTTTCGGGTAAAACCAGAAATTACTGCTTACTTGGAAGCCGGTTTGTAAGGAATATATAACTCCTGCCTACCAACTTGCGCGCAGAAGGTAAAAAATGCTGCTTACTTGCATTGGAAGATCTCCGTTTATGAGCTCCATTTAAAGCATCATAGTTGTAATTAAATCCTGCCTCATAACATTCCATTTACAAAATAATTTAATAATCGATTAAAATTGTTTTGAACAGGTCGTTTAAACAAGTTAAAACTAACTCTTATATTATCTTGAAAATATTTGGAATACAGATATATAACACTATAATCGGAAGGATCGATTCCCCTTATTATTAAAAACATCCTGCAGCGATTTCTGTACCGGGAATTAGTTGTTTTAACAACATTATTTTACAAACTAAAGCCGAATACATTTCAGATATAAACAATGCAATACGTACATACGTCAAAACTTTAAATGAGTGTGGCGGAACGGTTTGGAGGTTTATTGAAATCAGATATTTTAACGAAAAAATTTCATATTTTGAGGTCATTTACGAATTAGAGCTTTCGACTTTTACAAAAATAAGTGTTAGTTACTACACAAAGGAAGTGTATGGCATCAGAGAAACTATACGGGCTCTTTAGTAACATAGGCTTATAGCAACCATCCTCTTCGATAGGCGATTACATGTATCGAACATGCATATAAATTGACGGTTGCAGGGAGTCTTTTATTGCTCATACTGGTGGTTGCATCATACATTGGTCTCTGCGATCTTACGAATCTGGAGGAGCTAGAGGTCAGACGTACAACGGAATGGTTTGGTAAATAGCTCAAAACTCTCAGGTTTGGCTGCCTATGGACACGGATCAAAATTCAAGTTGAATTGCAATTTGTGTACTGATTTCTTCAAAGGAACCTTAAATTCTTAACAAAAATTTCAATGTAGGTTTTCTTTGTCACCCTACTTTATAACTAACAAATTTTAAGCATTTTTATATGAAACTTTTTAAATAACATCAAAATGCTTTAAACTTTTTTTAAAATTTTTAAATCGTGAATTAACTTCAAAAATTTATACTAAAACAATGTGGTACCAGAATATAATAATGTTTAAATGTCCTCTTAAAGTATATTCCACATATACTATATTCCACATATACTTTAAGAGCCGATGTTTAAAAATTGCTATAAAATTTACATAAATTTGTCCTGGATTTAGTTAAAACTCTTATTTAAATTTTTAACTCGAACTAAAATTTCGGCAAATATTGTTTTATTATTAGTTTCCTGCGCGCAATAAAAAATCTTCCTAATATACATAAACATAAACAAAAATTATATATTGCAAAAATATTATAGACATTCTGTTATCTTAACAACTTTTGCCACATTTAAACTTAAACTTTGTAACACATTTTCTCTAAACTACACCAATATACGCACAACAAACTTTCAAACACTGGCAAAATTGTCAAAGCAATTTACTCAATTTGCTAGTATTGTCAGTTGTGCATTTGTTTGAGTGTCATTGTATGAGTGTGAATAATTTGAAATAATGTGCAGTGCAATCAGTTGGAAAACTATTTCTAACCAAACAAACCAACCAGCCAAGACCATCACAGACACTGACATCAACATCAATGAATGAACTTAAAACAAGACTGGTGGTAGTGGAAGTCAACTGTTTAACTGACAGACTGGCTGGCTGACGTAATGACCGAGTGACTGAATGCTTAAGTGAATAAATGAGTGAGCGACCGATTGAATGTATGTATGAATGAGTGAGAGCAGTTGAAATGCAATTGTGTAAAAGTAGTATCGTTTAGCCTGTTTAGATAAGAAAATGATGCTGGTTTACCATCATGACCATCGTCATCATCATTGTCTACAACATTATTATTGTCATTATTAACATCAACAACATGAAATAGAATGTTGAATGCTTAGTGTGAAAAATAGGGAGACTTTGTTTGAATTTAATATTAAGAGAAATACCAATACTTAGCAAGAATTTTTGTTGATTATGAAGAGTGACTTTAAAGAATAACTTTGGCCCCTATTATGAGCTGCATTCGACAATCGATATTCGCTGGCTATCGAAAATTGACTATCGAATATAAAATTTGTATTATGAGTTGGCATCGCTGACGAAAATTTCGTTGTTCAACGAATTTTTTATCGAACACAAATTTGTTATCAACGCTGTATAAAACTGTGAAAAATTTATTTAAAATGTAAGAATTTGTTTGTTTTTTGCTTTTGTTCAACCAAATACTACTTGTAAATTACTTTTACCTGCAGGATGGTCGTAAGTAGAAAACAGCAATTTGTGAGGCTATTAGAATAAACAAAATTTACTACTGGCTCTTTTTCAAATTTTTGAAAATTTGTTTTCTTTTATATATACTTATGTTAACCTTGAGTTTTTAATCTGTAAAAATTTCAATCGAATTTTCAATTTGTAACTTTTCATTTGCTGTGTGTGTGTAAATTTTAATAATTTTATTAGAAAATTTAAAAGAAAAGAGAATTGGAAAAATTTTATAATAATAATAATTTTCTTGCAAATTATTATTGGAAAAGAAGAATCATTTCGCAATTATACTGCATATATTCAAAGAATTTTATTATTGGTAAGAATGAATATAAAATCGGTAAAATTGTATTTTTTTATTCAAATAATTTGTTTATTCTTAGACGACTCTTTTTACTATTGCTTCGCCAGGTCCTTTGTGTATAAATAGCACAAGGACCTGGATATCATTTAAGTGGTGGGCACCTTTGATTAAAATTAAATTCAACTTACTATAAAGAAAAGAAATATCTGCTAAACAATTTCAAAAATCTCAAATTGATATTAAAACGCAACGGGATTTAAGTTTACTAATAAACTTAGCCTGAATAATATTAAGATTTAAACTAATAGCGTCGGAAAACTTCAAATTCAAAACACTGATATACATATATGTATACTTAATACAATAATTCCTCATAACATCTTCCTTTACATGATATATCACTAAAAATTCACATTTAATTTATTTCATTACCATTATGTTTATAATTTGTATATTAAATTATTTTTAATAATTTTTTTTAACAATAATTTTTTTTGTATTTTATGTTTTTAATACTCTTACGTGTTATGTTGAATTATGGTATAGAATCAAATTCATATTAATTTTGTTTTTACATTTACATTTACACACAACAACATCAAGTGAATATTAAAATTACATTTGTTTTATAAAAGAAAAAATATAAGATAACTCAAGATTCCAAGAGACAACAGGCCTGTAAGTCTTCGTGGGATGTAAAAAAATTGGTGAGTTATTTAAATATTGTTTATATGAAATATTTCACTTCAATTAAATATTAAACCTACATACATACAATCAAATAAACATTAGTTACTAACATAATTTCTTAATATGTTAACATATAAACTTTATTTTGGCATATTTAATAAATGTTAACAACATAATTATATTCGTGTTTGTAACATACATATTTACCTAATAATAATACTTTTTTTTGTTTGTTTTCTGTATATTATTAACATGATTTGGATTCTATGTTATTAACATTTGAACAAGAATAATGAAAATTATTAATATTTTTTTTTTCTGTTTAATGTTGATAATATATATTTTTTTTAATTTAACATAACGTCCTTGAGAATTAATTACATAAATATTTGTTTCTTAATTTATTTGATGTATATGTAAAGGCAAACAAAAATACTAACTAAACAAATTATAAATACATATTATGTTGTTTACATTATTCTTTAAAAAAATTGATTTTTTTTTATAATTTTAAAGTACAAATATACCTAGATAAGTTTTCGTTTCTATAGTTTATTCACTAATTAATTGTCGCTGAACTTAAATATGATACATCTTTATTTGTTTTATTATTTTTTTTATAGTATAATTAAATATATATGTATGTAATTTCAACATGAAAGGCTAAATTTTTTTTTAATATTTTCATGAAAAGTTAATGTCCATTTAAAAGTTGTTGGTTTAGGGTTATCTGAGAATTATAAACATAGATAACAAGGTCGGGTGGGTAATGATTTTTAAAAGGGAATCGACATCAATTTCTCTTTAACTATGCTTCCTCTTTATTTTTTTTTTGTTGTCGACTTGGATTTATAGCTACCTAATTTTAAATGTGTAGTGAACACTACTGATTCAATAGGGACAAGAACCAACCCAATTTCCATGAGCACGGCCGGTATGAAAGGTAGCACAGTTCCTTGAGAATTAGGGCCTTGAGTGGTTTGTTTCGTTACATAAATTTAAATGGCGCCCAACGTGGGGCATCGGCAAATGCTTTTAACATTCATATGTTATCAATATTTAATTTCTCATAATTACATCTCATTATGCTGATGCTTTCATAAACAAATATCTAATTTTCGTGAAGTCGATTTATTTTTTTTATTTATTATTTTTTTTATTGTTAAATGTTGTTGGAGATTTGTAATTTTGAAAAAAAAATTTCGAAATTTTACTCACATTATTTGACATTATTCTTTTGTTTAAAAAAAAAAAAAAATTTTTTTTTTGTTTTGATGTTCAATTTTGTGGCGACATGTGATTGAGATTTTGATTTTTGGAATTTTCTGATTTCGTACTCTCACATTAGCTGCATAATTTTTTTTTGTTTTAGTTAAGAATATTGAGAATTGAGATTTTTACATTGATATTTTAGGGTTTTATGTATGTATACTCATTTTGAATATTTTTTTTTTTTTTTTGTTTGTTTGAGTGAAGCTTAGTTCTGTTTATATACATATTTATTTTAGCAACAACTTTTTATTTGGCCTTAACTTAGTAGTGAAAATTTAATATTCTTTGACTTTTGACGTTTTTATTAATATTAATTTAAAATGCCACTTACGAGAAGTCGCGATAATCTTTTGAATGTAGATGAACCAGTGAATTGTAGTTTCACAATTCCTGTAGACGATTCCCCTCCAGTTCCTAGTACATCTCAGGGACGTTCAAAAGGCAAGGCACCCCAATCTGGTAGTAGTCGTACTACTACATCTCATAATAATGATAATGAACAATTGAGGCTGATAGTTTCGAATTCGATGGCTTCATTTCGTGGTGAAATGACTGAATTTATTAGAACTGAACTAAGATCTCTAATACAGAACATGAATTTAAGTAGTACTAATTCTAATTTAACTAATACATGCCCTCGTGAAAACAATTCACCAAATACTTCTCCTAGAACTAATTGTTCTCAAGAACCTTTTGTTGGGGAGAAAATTTCTAATATTATTCGCAACTGGCGGGTAAAATTTTCTGGATGTGACGACCAAATGACTGTAGATGAGTTTATTTATCGTATAAACGTGTTGACTACAAATAACTTAAACGGAGACTTTGAACTTTTGTGTAGACTGGTACTGGCGTTATCATCGACATGATAATGAATTGGACTGGTTTACTTTGACAAGGGCTTTACGGGATCAGTATAAAGGAGATTACAATGACTTTGATATTATGGAAGACATACATAGACGTAAACAACGACCAAATGAAAGTTTTGATGACTTCTACGATTCTATTTCGGCCATGGCAGATAGATTAAAAACCCCAATTTCGGATGCAAACTTATGTGCTATATTGATTCGAAATCTTAGAAATGAGATCAGACATGAACTTATTCATTTTGATATTTCTAGAATAGATCAACTTCGTCGGGAAGTTAAACGACACGAGAAATTTATGAAGGATATTGATGGTCATGATACTCGGAAACAAACAAGAGGGTGTATAAGCGAAATGGTAATACAGAATTTAGAATCAAATAGTGAATCGGACATTTGTGCAGTTAAAGCTGACAATAAGTGCTGGAACTGCGATAAGACGGGACATAATTTTTATGATTGTCTGGAAATAAGACGAATATTTTGTTATGGATGTGGTGCGAAGGATACCTTTAGACCTACTTGTTCGAAATGTAAAGGACAACAGGGAAACGACCAGAAGGATGTCCGTCGGAAATAACTCGGACATCCGCAAATAATGAAATATGTAATCCTAAATTAACAAATTTTTGCAATAACAAACTTGAACACCCATTATTAAGACCCTACCATGTGCGATTAATTGAATACCAAAAGGCTCGTGAAAGGATATTTGGTAAATCTTCTAAAACGAAACGCTCTACTGCACGTATTCGTGATTATTATCAAAGACTGAAATCGTTGCGATCTTGGGTAATCTCTCCTATTATTTCACAGGATGATGATAGTAGACCTTTTATAAATTTGAAAGTAGGTGACAGAACATACTTGGCACTATTAGACAGTGGGGCAAATAGAAGTGTAATTGGTGGAGCTTTGGTTTCTGATGTACAGCAAATGGAAAATTGTAGAAAATACAATGGAAATGTAAGAACCGCAGACGGACAAAGACAGAATATTTTAGGATCAGTAATACTGACGGTGTCTTTTCAAGGACAAACGAAAGCGATTGACTTTTTATTAGTACCATCTATAAAGCAAGATATGATATGTGGTTTCGACTTTTGGACTCAGTTTGGTTTAAAAATTTCTGTTCCTGAAATTGCAGAAATTGAATTAGGCGAATCTGAACCTGACAAGCTCATATTAACACCGATACAAAAGCTACAACTAAGCAAAGTAATTGCATCTTTTCCAAATTCAGAGACAGAGGGTTTAGGGTGCACAACTTTGATTGAACACGAAATAGACACAGGAGATGCAAAGGCAATTAAGCAGAGATATTACCCAATATCTCCTGCTTTAGAAAAGAAACTTTGTTCAGAATTGGACCGAATGCTCTCACTAGGTATCATAGAAGAAGCTTCTAACTCTCCCTGGTCTTCGCCGACAGTGGTGGTTATAAAACCGGATAAAGTAAGGATGTGTGTGGACAGTAGGAAACTTAACTCTGTGACTATAAAGGACGCTTACCCAATACCGAACATTGACGGAATTTTAGCGCGACTTCCTTCTGTTTACTGCATTTCAAAAATTGATTTGAAAGATGCCTTTTGGCAAATAAAACTTAAGGAAAGCTCAAGACCAAAGACAGCTTTTACAGTCCCAAATCGACCATTGTACCAGTTTAAAAGAATGCCATTTGGACTATGCAATGCACCGCAAACGTTGTGCAGACTTATGGATATTGTGATTCCGTATCAATTAAAAACACATGTTTTCGTGTACCTAGACGACCTTTTAATAGTTTCGACAAACTTCGATGAACATTTGACACATCTTATGGAAGTGGCAACACAATTGAGAAAGGCAGGTTTGACAATAAATGTTAAAAAGAGCAGTTTTGCTCTCAATAAGGTGAAATATCTTGGATACGTCGTAGGGAATGGGACATTACAAGTGGACGATGAAAAAGTTAGGGCAATACGGGACTTTCCAGTACCACAATCTATCCGACATTTAAGACGTTTTTTGGGAATGACAGGGTGGTACCGACGGTTTATTCAGGACTATTCCACAATAACATTCGCACTGACTGAATTATTGACAAAAAAGAAAAGTTTTAGGTGGACTGATGAAGCTCAGGTGGCTTTCAATGAATTAAAAAATAGACTGACGTCTGCACCATTACTTGTTCATCCTAATTATGATAGACCATTTATTTTGCAATGTGATGCCAGTACTTATGGTATAGGTGTAGTATTGGCGCAGAAGGACGATAACGGGTCAGAGAGACCTATTGCATTTATGTCCCAGAAGTTAAACAAGGCACAACGTAATTACACAATTACGGAACTTGAGTGTCTGGCTGTGGTGATGGCAATAAAGAAATTTAGGCCATATATTGAAGGTCAGGAATTTACAGTGGTGACCGATCACGCGAGTCTTAAATGGCTCATGAGTCAAAGAGATTTATCTGGTAGGCTGGCAAGATGGTCCTTGAAGTTACAAGGATTTAATTTTAATATAGAACACCGAAGCGGGAAGGATAATGTAGTACCAGATACTTTGTCTCGTGCCCATGAAGGTGAAATTTTTGTAGACTCGCTAGATATTGTTACATTACCTTCAATTGATTTAGATTCAGAAGCTTTCGATAGTGCTGAGTACGCCAAACTTAGGGACGATTGTATTTCATCTGAGTTACCAGATTTTAGAATAATTGATAAATATATTTATAAAAGAGTAAATTTTTCTGCAGGTGAATTGGATGAATCAGAATCTTGGAAACTTTTTGTGCCCTATGAGCTACGTTGCGATATTATCTATTCCGCACATGATACACCTACTTCTGCGCATGGTGGTATAGCCAAGACTTTGGAAAGAATAAGACGTTATTTTTATTGGCCAGGACTTGTAACGGATGTGAAAACTTACATTTTAAATTGTGAATTGTGCAAGACGTCAAAGACCCCGACAATGACATTAAGACCACCATTGGGTAAGATGGTTACGAGTGAAAGACCTTTCCAACGTTTGTACATAGACCTAATTGGACCATTGCCCAGGACAAAATCTGGACACATTGGTATACTAATAGTTTTAGACCATTTTTCTAAATTCACATTTTTAAAACCTTTAAAAAAGTTTGTTTCTAAACAAATAATAGATTATTTACGGACGGAAATTTTTTGCTGTTACGGTGTGCCTGAGATAATTGTTTCTGACAACGGCTCTCAATTCAAGAGCAAAGATTTTGAAAATTTTTTAAAGAAGAACGGAATTGATCATATATTAACTGCTTTCTACAGTCCTCAATCAAATGCCAGCGAAAGAGTAAATCGCTCAATTAATGAGGCATTGCGAAGCTATGTTAGGGATGACCAAAGAGAATGGGATTTGTATATACCAAGTATCAATTGCTCATTGCGGAATAGTATACACCAATCTGTAGGTAGAACACCATACCAGATAGTTTTCGGACAGAATATGCTTACTCATGGAAAAGACTATTCAATATTACGTAAATTGAAAATTTTGGCTGACACAGACTCTTTTGTGGAACGACAAGATGAATTTTCATTAATTCGTGACAAAATTAAGCTTTATATGCGTCATGCATATGATAAGAACGCACGGACATACAATCTACGATCCCGTACAAAAGAATTCACTGTAGGACAGGAAGTATACATACGGACATTTAACCAAAGCTCTAAGTCAGACTATTTTAATGCAAAACTTGCTCCAGTAGGGATAAAAGCTAAAGTTCTACGGAGACTTGGTCAGGTGTACTATGAGTTACAGGATCTTGAGTCTGGGACTAAGGGAACGTATCATGCCAAGGACATATGGGAGTAAAACTGTAAAATGATTTTTTTTTATGCCTTTTCCAGCTTCAGTTTTGTAAATATGATTATAAAACTGTATCTGTTTTGTGAGGCTATTAGAATAAACAAAATTTACTACTGGCTCTTTTTCAAATTTTTGAAAATTTGTTTTCTTTTATATATACTTATGTTAACCTTGAGTTTTTAATCTGTAAAAATTTCAATCGAATTTTCAATTTGTAACTTTTCATTTGCTGTGTGTGTGTAAATTTTAATAATTTTATTAGAAAATTTAAAAGAAAAGAGAATTGGAAAAATTTTATAATAATAATAATTTTCTTGCAAATTATTATTGGAAAAGAAGAATCATTTCGCAATTATACTGCATATATTCAAAGAATTTTATTATTGGTAAGAATGAATATAAAATCGGTAAAATTGTATTTTTTTATTCAAATAATTTGTTTATTCTTAGACGACTCTTTTTACTATTGCTTCGCCAGGTCCTTTGTGTATAAATAGCACAAGGACCTGGATATCATTTAAGTGGTGGGCACCTTTGATTAAAATTAAATTCAACTTACTATAAAGAAAAGAAATATCTGCTAAACAATTTCAAAAATCTCAAATTGATATTAAAACGCAACGGGATTTAAGTTTACTAATAAACTTAGCCTGAATAATATTAAGATTTAAACTAATAGCGTCGGAAAACTTCAAATTCAAAACACTGATATACATATATGTATACTTAATACAATAATTCCTCATAACATCTTCCTTTACATGATATATCACTAAAAATTCACATTTAATTTATTTCATTACCATTATGTTTATAATTTGTATATTAAATTATTTTTAATAATTTTTTTTAACAATAATTTTTTTTGTATTTTATGTTTTTAATACTCTTACGTGTTATGTTGAATTATGGTATAGAATCAAATTCATATTAATTTTGTTTTTACATTTACATTTACACACAACAACATCAAGTGAATATTAAAATTACATTTGTTTTATAAAAGAAAAAATATAAGATAACTCAAGATTCCAAGAGACAACAGGCCTGTAAGTCTTCGTGGGATGTAAAAAAATTGGTGAGTTATTTAAATATTGTTTATATGAAATATTTCACTTCAATTAAATATTAAACCTACATACATACAATCAAATAAACATTAGTTACTAACATAATTTCTTAATATGTTAACATATAAACTTTATTTTGGCATATTTAATAAATGTTAACAACATAATTATATTCGTGTTTGTAACATACATATTTACCTAATAATAATACTTTTTTTTGTTTGTTTTCTGTATATTATTAACATGATTTGGATTCTATGTTATTAACATTTGAACAAGAATAATGAAAATTATTAATATTTTTTTTTTCTGTTTAATGTTGATAATATATATTTTTTTTAATTTAACATAACGTCCTTGAGAATTAATTACATAAATATTTGTTTCTTAATTTATTTGATGTATATGTAAAGGCAAACAAAAATACTAACTAAACAAATTATAAATACATATTATGTTGTTTACATTATTCTTTAAAAAAATTGATTTTTTTTTATAATTTTAAAGTACAAATATACCTAGATAAGTTTTCGTTTCTATAGTTTATTCACTAATTAATTGTCGCTGAACTTAAATATGATACATCTTTATTTGTTTTATTATTTTTTTTATAGTATAATTAAATATATATGTATGTAATTTCAACATGAAAGGCTAAATTTTTTTTTAATATTTTCATGAAAAGTTAATGTCCATTTAAAAGTTGTTGGTTTAGGGTTATCTGAGAATTATAAACATAGATAACAAGGTCGGGTGGGTAATGATTTTTAAAAGGGAATCGACATCAATTTCTCTTTAACTATGCTTCCTCTTTATTTTTTTTTTGTTGTCGACTTGGATTTATAGCTACCTAATTTTAAATGTGTAGTGAACACTACTGATTCAATAGGGACAAGAACCAACCCAATTTCCATGAGCACGGCCGGTATGAAAGGTAGCACAGTTCCTTGAGAATTAGGGCCTTGAGTGGTTTGTTTCGTTACAAATTGGAAAAGCTCGTTTCTCTCATGGAAGAAGATTCACTTGTGGCAAAAATGTATTTGCTCTAAAGTTATGGCAGCCTAAAAATGGGAGGGCATTTCACAGAAGCCTAATTCTATTCATCAGACCAATCATTAAACCATAATTCCGTGGTGGTCATTTCAAATTTAATTAATTTTTCTAAAATAATTTGTAAACAAATATGGTGCAAGCTGATAGAAATGTACTATTGTGAATAACCCAAAGAGAGTGATTTACACAATAGCGTTTTTTTTATAAAATGTGCACCATAATACCAAATGAAAATTCGTACGATAAGCATTTTCGACCACAGTCGAAAATTGAATTTTGCTCATAATAGGCACCTTTGTCATTCCGTTTGTAACTTATAGAAATATTGGTCGCAGACCATCAATTTACAGACGGTTTAGATATGACAGGCGGTTTGTTAATCGGTCTGCTGAAGGCACTGTTAAGCCTTGAGAGCAAGACTTAAGGAATTGAAATTCAGTGCAAATGTTTATTATGCAAAGGGTAAAAATCTTAGTATAACCTCGGCTTGGAACAATATTTGAGTCAATCTATAAAAAAGTTTATACTTATATTGCAGATAATTCCAAGCCCTCATATAAATTTCATTCCCAATTATGGATCTATAGTACATATATGCCTGCAAAACTAATTTGCATATAAACATAAATTACTAGAACATCTTCTTCTTAGATCAGTATATGACCATAAAAATTCCACTTCCAAAAATCGTTTAAATCTTTGGCTCACAGTTCGGCAAAGACCACTTTCAAAAATATTTAACTTCGTAAATTTCTTATAAATACGGATTTGGAACTAACATTTTCTACAAATCAGTAATATGTTTGGTAAAATCTAACTATTGGATTTTATGACTATTAGCCAATATATAATCACAGTTTCCATAAGTGCATACATATAAGTACATATGGACATACATATGTATGTGTATCAATAGAATATTTTACACAAGTTTGTTTCAATTATGTATGTTTAATTCATGCTACTGAATTTGTGAATATACATCCAAAGTTATATATGCAGCTCCAATATAAGGATTATATCCAGAAAACCAACTGAACGCGAAAATATCTCTATTGTACTGTTTTGTTTTCTCATTTCGATTGTAACATACTGAAATATTAGTTGTAACCCCATTAAAAGATCTTATATTGTTGCAACGTTTTGGAAAAGTTACCGATTTTATTTTATACCATTAGTTGCCTCCAGTTAAAACTAAGAATTTGTATCAGTGTCCCACGAAAGTAGTTTTGTTATATAGGTATGTAGTTAACATATCAAAAGACTTTCACCCCGTGGACCGTTGTAGCTGCATCAGAATTTATATTTAAAAACTCTAACTGAATGAAGGAGCTTGATTTATAAAATTTGCCTATGACTACTGATCACTTGAGGAGACGTTGCAATTGGAATTCTCTAACTCCCTTAAATTTGGCTTTACTAAAAATGATATTTAGATGTTTTGCAATCATTAATTTGTTATTTTTATTGGATCTTTTAAGTTTACATTGTCAAATTTTGTAGTTTGTTTTTCCAAAATGCTTTGGATATTATATGCGAGTACGATTTTTATATAAATAAAAAGCTTATTAAATCAAAAAGTAAAAAAAATTTACGTCTCTTACCATTTTCACACAGCCAACTGTTGTTGTTGTTGCTTTAAATTCTTACACTTTAAAAAAATAACCAAATTATTATCTTCTTTGTTAATAACACTTTATATTTAATTCTGGTGCAAATATTTTAACTTTATTACGACATAATGTTTAAATAACTTTTAAAACCGCTTTTATAATAAATATTCACAATAAATTAATTATATTTTCACTAAATTAACAAAGAAATCTATTTTTGCAACTACACGTGTTTACGGAACGAAGAAAACTGAAAGAAAGAGTAACAAACAAAAACATAAACAAAGAGATAACATGATGAGAGTGCAAATGTGATGTCATCAGAGTAGAGACTCTCTACTCTACTAGAGAGTATTAAAAACTAAAGAAACATAAATTAAAGCGAAACAAACTGCACTTTTGATATTATATTTATCAGGGATGGAAAGTTGATATACATATTAAGTTTTGATACTATTAAATTTCAAAAATACTGCCGCGAATAATTTAATAATTTTAAACAATTTCCATCATTTTGGTTAAAGAAACGAATTATTCAACGAATTGGATTGATTCCTTCAAATAGCTGAATTTTCAATTTTATTATGACATTTTAATATTTAATAATAAAATAGGAATGTTTATAACGAACTGTGTATTTTGGAATTATGAAAGTACAAAAATATAAAAGTATGCGCTATCAAAAAGTATTAAACATGCACTTAAAAATAGTTAAACTTTGAAATTTAAAGTTTTAATTAAAACATATTAACTCATAAATTAAAGTTGGTTATTATTAAGAATAAATTTCGATTTTATTCACTTGAAATCTAAATACTAAAAATCTAAATAAGTAATCACAGATTATTCTTTAAGCATTAAACAAATTCCAGACAGCAGCCTATTTCCATTTTTGTTGGTGACAAAACTAAAACAGTGTTGACCACATAGCAAAATGTGTAAACCAATTAAATAAAATAAAATGCAAAATACAAAATTATAATGTTATGATCATTTATGCATCAAGAGTTGTTAATGTATCCATAATAAAATATTAATAATATTATATTTTATATTAATAAAAATAACAAGTTGTGGACCGCAGATAAAACTCAATTAAGAGTATCAGTGCTTAAGGCTATGTTAATTGTTAAAGTTAATATTAAAAAATCCTGCCAAGAGTTCCACACATATTTGTCACCTAAAATTTTGAAACAAATTTATGCCTCTGAAAAATATAACAATGTACAGGGTGGGCCAACTTGGACTGACTGATTTGAAATAATTTTGAAGTTTTGATAAAGTTATTGGTCCATATTTCTTCGAAAATGAGCTTAATGAACCACCGGACCATGTTGGAAAATTTTTTACGTCCGATAGTTCTCAATAATCGTAACATATGGTTCCAGCAAGATGGAGCTACAGCTCATACCGCAAGAGCCACAATGGCACTTCAGTCAGTCAAACTTGGCCCACCCTGTATAAACAATTTTTTTGTAGTTTAACGTAAAATAAATATTATCTATGCATTTTTATTTCATAAAACCGAACCCATCAGAATTATACGAAGTTCCGTTTTCAGATAAAAAAAAATATGGTCACTTTAGGTATAACGCGCTATTTTTTTTTAATTTTGTGCATAACTCCTGTTTTGAAACTAATTTATATATTCTTTTGTTCTGTTAATCGAATCCATATGATTATTAAACATACGTACATATGTATATGTATTGTCACCTGAAATTTAAAATTGTTTACTTGTTTTGTAAATTGCTGTACTTTTTATTTATACGTGCTTTTGCATTTCACACTATGATATTGAATAATTTATATTAATTTTTATAGATCAGTTCTAAATTTCATCAACCGACTTAATTAAAATTAAAAATTAATTTTTTATACATACCTATACGATATTTCTCACTATAATCTCTTTGGATTAAATTAAGAAGATGCATATTGCTAGAATTATTTTGTATAGAAAATTAAGTCCATCAAATTTCATTTACAAATAGGAAGCAGTTCTATAAGAGAATGTTTTTAAATTCGAATTATAATTATTAATTGTAATTCTTATACATATGTATTATAATTTATGCGCACACTTCACAAAAAGTATGTATTTACAATTATATTAATAACTACATACTCATATACTTTCCAGCACAGCCGCATATAGCACTCTAACTTGTTTTTTTTTTCAATTTAGTCCACTATTAATAGAACTAAAGCCAGTTTCAGAATTCCAAACAAAACATTTTTCCTTTATCAATTTAGAGCAATATTTAAGAATCTTAAGCCTATTTCAGAGTTTCATGCTAAAACAGGTTTCTAAAAGATCACAGATTGTGATTATTTTTCAGCACTCGTACCTGCATATATAATCCGACTGATTAAATTTTTTTCTTAATAGCGGTAGTTATGTAGTGTTTCTGGATTTTATGTGTACAATTCCGTAATATCTATTACGTGGTTTCATTTCAGCCTGGTTTCTTTCTAACTAGTTTAGGTAACATTGAATATAATATACATTTTTGATATCTTCTTAAACTTAATCAAACACTTGAACAAATACCGATAAATTTTTCTAAGTAAAACTTAGAGATGTTCTTGCCACTTTAAAAATTGCCTAAATATTTAATATATTGTTATTTGCAAATATAAATGATATCTATGAAATTCTGCAAATACTTTAAAGCAGGGACCGAAAACAACTTGTCCCTAAATCCAAATAATGGAAATTAGTATTTTTTAGGGTTTTATATTTATGTTTGAGTTTATGGTTGAACTTATTGTTCTTTCTTTCAAACATGAATAATAAGTGATCAATGTTTACCAATAAACTAACGAAAACAACTGAACCCCTTATTTTCTTTATCTGCTTAAAACTTTATAAGAAAATCTAGCATCTTCTACATAATAAGAAAACCCAAATTTCAACACCAACAAGAAAATAAAAGCCAATTACTTCGGTGGTAAGCCTAAATGCAATATGTTGCCAGAAAAGTTTTATAACACCATTTAATAATAAGAGAAGATGCAAAATACTTTCATTAAGAACCATTTGTAAAGCAATTATAATATTACAATATCAACACTTTCTACAAAAGGAAACACACATACACTTACTCAGCACTAGTGAAAATTATCAAGGATAAAGTTTCAAAACTTATGAATCAAGTTTAATACAATTAAAATCACTATAAACATTGAAAATGTTAAAGAAACAAATGGCAACATTTAACAAACTAAACAAAAAGAAAATTCTCTCCTTATAGAAAATTATTTCACAATTTTAAAGTACAAAGAAAGTTATAAAAGCATCCAGGATTACAACAATGTCAGTATAAACATTTTTGTCATTTAATAATTTTTAGAATAGAAAAAGTTTCACTGAGTTTAATTGCAAGTCTTATAATTTATCTAAAGCTAAAACATGAGCAGAAAACATAAAATCAATTGAATAGAACTGTGTATTCAATGAGACAAAAACAATAGAATGAATTATTTATCACCTGGTATCAATTGTCTTTGGCATTAGTTGTAAGAAGATATATGGCTGGAGGTACTGTGGTACAAAATTACGTTTTAAAAGAATTTTTTCCCAATCCTTCTAATATAGCATTAAATAACTTAAGTAGAGAGTAGAATTTGAAACAAGTTCCTGTACACGATTTATTCCTACATGCAGAGAAAAGATATAGTTGTGCATGTTTTTTCCACAATTTTTTCAAAATAATTAAGTCACTGTAATTATTTATATTATTTCTGTAACCACGATATGGTTAAGTAAACATTTACATGATTATAGCAATCATATATATGATTATAGAAATTATGTAATGTTTATGGTGATCAGTTTTACGATGAAAGACTATACCCTATTATGTTGTTCTCTATCATAATCAAAGAACAACAAATTATGATAAATGGATTCATCATAAACATGATTGCCACAAATACATACATAGTTACTACAATGGTATATATGATTGTAGTAATCATATGAATAATAGCTTAACCATATTATGGTAACCGCAATCATATAAATAATTACAGTGACCATAACATTGTTGAAAAACTTGTAAAAATGTTGACATTGTTGTGGTAAACATTTACACCTATATTTTTTCTCTGTGTGTATGAAGTGTTTGTTTATATTAATATTTTTCATGATCAATTAAGTCACTGTGCACTTCATACTTAAACATTATACGATTGTACGTTTGAAATAATGATTCTATAAAAGACATTAGATGTTTTTGTTATCGACAAGAGTAATAGATTTTTTATACACAAAAGTATCTCTAAGATACAGCAAATATTTATAGAATGCCTTTATATGTATGTGAAATACATTAGACCTGCTCGACCTATTCGCAGTAAAATCTCATTTTTTACCTAAATTGTAACCTATGTAATCTTTAGTGTGTTTACGAATACTTATAAATATAACTATTTACAACATGATATTTTCTTAGTTTTTAGTTATAATTACAAGTTTATACAAAAGGGTAGATGATATTCTGATCATATAGAGCTAATGATTTCGATAAAGAATTTTGCATTATATATCATAATGCCTAAATATACTCGTTGCCTAACATAAGATTCCGAGAAAGGATCATCTAGTAGATTCTGCAAAAATTATACAATTCGTTCTATAAGTATACAAAAAGTTCAGGAAGTTCTGGTGGAGAAATTACAATAACGTTGCAGTGAAATATCCGGGTTCATTAATCGGAATATCAGCTTAAATAAATAATTTATTAACGCAGATTAATTTACGTAGAACCTAGTGCTCGCTTTGTATAGCCACAGATGAATTACATCCGTTAGGTGTGTCAACTAACCAACAGCATAATCAACGAGCCAGCTGTGGTGACAATTCAGTGTTTATAATAAGCAAATTATAGGAATAATTGCAAATTATCGTTACAAGGTAACATTTGGTTGAGGTAGGAGTAGTTGTACTGAATCATATTTCTTTGGAAAAAGTAGAGTAGATTTCAGGCATATGTAAATAATATTAGCTAAAGAACAAAAGTGTTACCGCTGATTTTACCTGGAAGCTTTAAAGATGATTCAATAAATAGCGTACAAGTAAAAACATAAAGTATAAGATAAATTGAAAGAATGGTGTATATTTTTTGCAAAGGGACTCTGAACAGTTCTATATTGTACCCAAGTTTTCAATTAAGACTAACAACCTAAATTCTTGGAATTAAGGTCCACATTTTTCGTTTTGTTGAATGCATGATGGGTGACATCCAAATATACAACATAACAAAACCAAATGTCGATGGAAAGTAGTGTTCAACATTGTCTGAGAGAATCCACAGCATAATAACAGCAAGTATCAGCAGTGATACTAAAAAATAATAATAATAATAAAAATAATAATAAATAATAATAATAGGAAATCTGTTATTTTTTAAATATTAAAATAAAATAACTCCTGAAGAAGGTTTCCAAAGGAAATCGAAATATCGAGTAAAATTATATATACAAATAAAAAATCTTTTACAAAAAACCAAAAGTGAGCTCAAGCTTAAAAATTATTTAATAAAAATTCTATAGAAAAAGTAAAACGAAAAACTTATTCGGAATGAAGCCAGTTTTAAATTTGCTATGTGTAATTGTAATTTTAAGCATGTCATTCCGAAAAACTTTTTCGTTTTACTTGACATATGTACAATGTACATATGAAGTGATATATGTAGCTGTCTATTTCAGAGTTCGACGCATATGACAAATATAGTCGACGCTATTATTGTGTGTATTTTCATATACACAAATGTGTTTTATTTTTAGAGACGAATATTCGCGACCAAAAATTTATCGTTCGTCCCAGTTGTGTTCCTAGCCTAAAGTGTCTATAAATTTACTCTTTCATGAACGTTTGTGGTGTAGTATACTCTTGTACGTGTGGTGTAGTGTACGCGTGAAGCTGTACTATATACATACATATGTAAATATATACAAAAATGCATATGATTAATTTAAAATCATTCTTTGAAGTCTTATTCTGAATACATAAAGAATATTTTCCGTATAAAATTATTAATTTAGCAGACCTTTTATAATGCATTCTATAAAGCAGGCCAGCCTTAAAATTATCAATATAATACCTTTTAATTGCTGTTCTCAAAAGGACCTTCTATCAGGCATCTAACCAGTAGCCAGTAGGCAAGGCCTTGGTTACTAATGACACGACGTAAAATTGAAACGATTTTGCAATGTAGCTGGAAGTCCTTGTGTCTGCAAAATCTTTTTCCCGTTGTAGATCAGTAATATAGGAGTGCAAGCAGCCCTTATCATGGTACCTAAACAGCAGTTATTAGTTGGAACATTTAAAATTGTAACTACAGTATTTGTAGTGAAGAATTGCGTATAAACAACTGTAACATAGCAAACAGTATCTTAACAAGGAAGATTAGGATCACAGCTAAACCGCTACAGATTTACTACATTCGTTGTGGGAGGAGAATAGGTGTACTATTTCAGGGCAAGAGAGATATATATGTTTCTTGGAAGTTAACACTCGGAAAATGGCACTCGTATTCACAGAGCAGCCAAAAAATTGTTCACACTTTGATACAACTGTACATGGCTGCAACAATGTTAACATTTTTACAAATTTTTTAACAATGGCTTGGTCACTGTAATTATTCATATGATTGCGGTAATCCCAATATGGTTAAGTTACGATGCAGATGATTACTACCAAATTATATACGATTGAAGTAACTATGTATATATTTGTGGCAATCATGTTTATGATGAATTCATTTATCATAATACATTGCTTCTTGATTATGATTGAGAACAACATAATATGATATAATCTTTCATCATACAACTGATTACCACAAACATTACATAATTACTGTAATCATATATATGATTGCTATAATCATATGAATCATAGCTTAACTATATTATGTTTGCCGCAATCATATCAATAATTGCAGTGACCATAATGTTTTAAAAATAATTGTAAAAATATTGGAATAGTCGTGGTAAACATGCACAACTATATTTTTTCACTGCGTGCAGCTACAAATCAATAGTGAAGCTACAAACACGTTTAAATGTTTGCCAATGCCCCACACTGAAAGCAAAAGCTACTTACTTATAACAAACTTAATTATAAGAAACTTTTTGATGAGCGGGACTAATTTAAAAAGTGAAAAAAAAACACTTTTGTGTGTTGTGCAGTTATGTTTATGTAGGTGAGGGTCTAACACATAATTGCATTGGAAAATGACTTTTAAGTTATTTATGATTATTATTTCATGAGAAAATTCTATTCTATAGAAATAATTATTATGTTTTACGTATGTGGCTGTTGTAGACTCACAATATTGTATATGTATATAATTTATGTGATGTGCAATCATTTACAATTGCTAACATACATACATACATACTTTGGCTCTTCTCGTTCATTTGATTCATTTCTTCACAGATAGAATAAAGTTCTAATGCACCTGCTGTTTTAAATGATAATTACTGCAAGTATGATTATGAAAATTTTGATGATAATAATGACGTCAATAATACGCCAGTCATTTATTAATTTAAGTATTATTTTACGGCATTGTTAATTGAAATATTGCAAACATGCATGCACGTTCAAGCAGGCACGTTAGTTAGTTAGTAAGTTGCACTTAAATTGTGTGTCCCAAAATGCCTGAATTTTATGTTCTACTTATACTTGATGATGATAAAAATGATACGAATAATATTTTAATATTAAATTATTTATACTTGCCATCAAAGGCATTTAGTAATAAATACTAAATGATGTTTTGTTTTACGTTCTAATATCAGCTTAATAACGAATTTAAATCGGTAAGATGTTAATAAAATTTTGTGCACAGATATTGGAATTTATTTGCAAAGTAGTTAGTCATTAATACCTTGTGGTATATATTAAGTAGATTATTAAATAATAATGATTATAATTGAAATGCACTACTGGTGCTGTGATTTAAAAACTAAAAGCTATACAGATTTATCATGTACTTAAGGTTTTATGAAAGCATTTAATTAAATAGTTATATACATATTTATGCATATTTTGGTTATAGCTGGTATTCTTATCAAATTCATAAACTTAAGAAGCAAAAATTATAATTTTCTTGAACGACCTCATCAAGGCGGCAATGATTCCTGAAATTAACAATTCAGTTAAACTACATATAAAATTAAATATACTTTTTTAGCATCCTCAAAATCGCTCATAATATAACATTAATTTTATTTCTATTGACCTTAAGCTTTTGTTAAAACATTTTCTAACCATATTAATTTGAAATTATTGAAATTTATTTATTAGATACTACAGAAAACCATAAAAGCCAAAAGAATTAAACAAACAAAAAAGCTAAACAACAAATAAACATTTCTATTACATGCTGTGTGCATTGTTCACATATTAAAGGCGGCACCGCATAAAAATAATATTTTATAATTGTAAATAATTTATGTGGTTTTGTTTAACAACTGTCATGCATATAAATCGTATAATAAAAGCAATAACTAAATTGTTACATACACACATAAAAAGCAGTTGGAATAATATTAGAAAAATATTAAATTTCACATAAAAAAAAACCAGGACAAAGAGTGGTAATTCAATTTAAAGTGGTGAGAAAAAATTAAAAAATTGTATTATACCCAATTCACAATCTATGTGGTATTGTAGTATCGTTGTAAGGCAAACATAATTATCAAGCTAAAGTTTCGTAAACCAAAATATAGCAGTTATAATAATTTAGAACTTTATATTTGTATAGCGATACAATATCAGCCGTGAATTGGACATATATGTATGTATGTATGTATATTAACTTTAAAGTTAAATTTTTTTAGTATTTTTAAACAATTGAAAATAATTAAAAAGAATTAACAATTTTTAAAACATATCACAACACAGAGATTAAATATTTGACATTAAAATAAAAAAAAATCAATTTAAAAATCTCACGAAAATTTTTAAATCAAGGCCATTATCTAAAAAGTTTGCTCATCTCACAAAGTCTTCAACTTGACCCATCCAAATACATGTACATAATAGTTTTTTTTTAGTTCCTTTTTTGGCTTCTTTTAATTAAGTTTGTAGTTTCTAGCATCTAACAAAAATACCAAACAAACAAACTTTCACTTATTACAACCCTTAACGAAAAAATAAATAAATAAATAAACAAATAAAATAGCAGAATGAGTATCTGTAAGAACTTTTCTAATTATCCAAACAGACATGGTTTTTATTTTCATGTTTTACTATTGTCATTTGGTTGAATATTAGTAAAACTTTGGCTTTTTTAAGCCAACACCAAAAGATGGAGGGTATATTAATTATGTCATTCCGTTTGTAACACATCGAAGTAATGGTCATAGAAGCCAAAAGTCTAAAGAATCTAGGTCCTTGTAAGATTCTACATCGATCTAGCAATATCCGTCCATCTGTCCGTAAATTGAAGACTCCAGTAGGACCAAAGTTTCAGATAACCTCGAAATTTTTCAGATATTTTTTGCTATTTTCTTCATATATAATAAATCAATATAATATCATGAAATTTTGATGATTAAGAATCGGTCCACAATTTATCATATCCCCAAACAAATGTCTTCCCGGAATGGTACATAAATATCTATAGAACAGCCGTTTGCATACAAAATTCTGCAAAAGTAAGTTTTATGCATAGTGAAATCTTTTATATAAATTATTAAATTATACTGCTGATCGGTCTATATTTGAACGTAGTTCCCATATAAAGTCCACTTCCGGAAATCACTTAAATGCGAATAAATCTCTTAAAAAAAAGCAATATCACATAATTATATTAACATATAGTTCATATATACATATAAATCGTCGTACAGAATTTCTTGATGATCGGTCCATAAAATAGATAAATATGAAATGTGATTATCTTTCATCTCGTGACACCTCCTACTTTGTGGAATAACTGGGATAAGAATAAAATCCTTGTAAATGTTGCTATTGTGAAGAAATTTAAGCAAAATAAACAAATAAATAGAAATTACGGTACAATATTTTATGACGATCGCCCATAATAGCTGATAGCACTAAATTAAGGGATCCGCAAAATAAAATAACCATTATAATCATCGTTACCGATGCAAAATTAGTTTTATGTATTCATTGATCACATTACTGGTATTTGGTGGTGAGTATATAAGATTCGGCACAGCCGAATACAAACTCTTATTTGTTTTCCTTAACATTTTCTATATCCAATGATTTTTTATGTTTATTTCATTGTATTTTTGTTAAAAGTTGTGTGCTTATTTGCTTGTGATGTTGTTGATGTGTTGATGTTCATTCTCCCAAATACCAAAAAACTAATTTGCAAATAAATAACTAAAGTTTTTCTATTTGTTGTTGTAATTATTTATTAACACTACACAAGTCAAGAGTATGAGATTTAAAGAAAAGTTTATATATGGCTTAGTTTGTAGTTTTTTGTTTGTTCTTTGACAAATATATTTATTTGTTAGTTGCCATTTCAAAAGGAATGCAGAAAATATTTCTAACAAAAACAATTTTGTTTTAACAATTTTATGATGTAAATTTGCAATGTCATTATCATTAGTGTTTGCAACTTGTTTATTTGTATGGTTATGCAAAGTTGAAAACGAGTGTTTATTTCTAAGTGCTCCTACAGTTGTGCTTTAGTTTTGTTTGAGTAAACAAACTCCTGCTGTTATACTTTGCTTTTGCTTTCTTGACTCTAGAGAATCTTTCATTATTGTTGTTGCTTTGGTTTTACTGCAGTTGTATTGACTTTAATGTAAATTTAATGAGCCTTTAACTTAATATTTCAATATCATTTTCATTATCATCATCAAAATTCCGTTCCACATTGTTGGCAAAGTATATATGTATGTATTTATGCCATGTTTATATATGTAGTATAAGATAAAGAAGACATCATTTGTAGTTGTAGGAACCTATGTAAATTTATTCATGTAATACCCATAATGATTTATATGTTTGAGAAAAAACATAGCAATGAAAAGGTTTATAAATATTTGATCTTTTTAAGGTAGTTTTTAAAGAACATAATATTTTTAAATATATAATGATTCAACGTCAAATTCTAGTCGTGTCTTTTATAAACTCTGTGTGTACAAAATTTTTTTGTATTTTTTTTTTAGTCATGACAAGAATTTGACATGGTAGTAAAAAATGATTAAGGACAGAAATGTAGCCCTTACAGAGCCATGAATACCAGTTATGGTCGGACTAAAAATAGCAACACAGTGAACAAAATAAATTATTTCTGGAATTGTTTTTACATTATCTTTAATCCAAGGGGGTGACTGACAAAACTTATTTTTCTGAGTCGATTTAACGGTGTCCGTCCGTCTGGCTGGCTGTCAATGTAGAGCTTTTGCGCAGAGTACAGGTCGCAATTTTGAAGATATTTTGATAAAATTTGGTACGTGATATTTTCTCAGCCCAAAAACGGATACAAATGTCCTCCCGAAATTGGGGTTTACCGATCATAAATGTTTGAGATATGCAAGTATAAAAACAAATTTCACCACAAAGGAGTTGTAAGTGGAGCTAAATTACATTTAAAAATTTTGTGAAGATCGGTCTATAATTAGTCGTAGCTCCCATATAACGAACTTCCGAAAATCAGTTTAAACAGCATAACTCACTCACAAACGTTGGTATCCAAATAATATTTAACACAAACATATTTCATATATATATAAATAATACGATACAATTTTATTGTGATCGGTCCATAATTAGTCGTAGCTCCCATATAAGGCCCACTTCCGAAAATCACTTTAACGGTCATAAATTTCTTAAAAATATTGGCAATCAAATAAAATTCGACGCAAATAAGTTTCTTATATACAGAAATAATGACACCTATTTTTATAACGGTCCGTCTATAATTAGTCAAAACTCCCATATAAGACCGTCTTCGTAATTCACTTTAACCACCATAAATCTTTTAAAAGTATTTATATCGAGATAAAGTTTAACACATATAATATTTATATTCACAGATATCATGACACTAAATTTTGGTTCAAAATAGGTTATATCTCCCATATAACGCCCATTTCTGAAAAAACTTGTTTATGCATATACTAGCTGTAGAGTATTATATGGTCGGGCTTGACCGACTATACTTTTTTACTTGTTTTTGTTTGCTTGCTGCCAAATAATTAGTCATGCCGTAAAATTGCTCAAAAATTAAATTTAAGTAAATCCACGGTAAATGATATAAAAAAACGGTGTAATTTAGCTTGCAATATTAACCAAGGGTGTCAACCAAGACTGCTCTCTGATGGTGATGCCCGGCAGATTAAACGATTGCTACATAATATGGACATCAAGACCGCGAAAAATACTGCAAAAAGTATTGGTAAAGATGTCAATTCCTGGACGGTTAGACGCGCATTAAAAAAAATTAGTTTAGTTTAGTGTGAAAAAGAAAAAGCCCTCACTTTCCGATAGAAATGTGAAAAAACGCATTCATTTCTGTAAAACCCACAAAAATTGGACTGGAAACGGGCTATTTGGAGCACCGAAACGAAAGTCAACCGATACCAGTCTGATGGAAAAAATACTATTAGCATAGGCCGCATGAGCGCATACAAAAGCACTATTGTTAATACAAAACATCCGGACAGTTTTGCTTTGCACTGTAGATATATATAGATCTGCATGAATATTAAAATAAAAAAATATTTGTTCTTGAAAAAAAAAAGTTTCTGAAAACGTTTGTTATGGATATAAATGCCCGATCACAACCACCTTCAATTGGTTTTATCATGAAACTGTGATCCATTAAATGCGGGTGACACGATTAATCGTGGAAGTTATAAAAAAAAAAACAGCAGCAACACATATAAAATCAACCAGTTGTGTAGGGTATATGTAAAACATGTGTGTATTTAAATTAAATCATTCTATGTTAAGTTCTTTACTTAAGCAATTACTTTATGTGAATAAAATCTAGGAAATTTCGTTGATACTGTATTAAAAGTAGATTTACCACAAGTGAAAACCAATTGCTGAAAAAAGTTATTAAAATATAATTAAATCAATTTATTTACATTTCAGCATTATCTTATAATCTACTAAATGTTTATTATTGAATAGCAACAGTGAACGACAATTCTCATAATACGTTCGCATTATTGAAATATTGGAAAAAAAATACTATTTATAGCAAACACGTTTATATAATCTTATTTGAAACAAAACTAATTTTAATTTATCAGTATGTATTGTTTATTTCATATTGTCACTCACTGTAATAATTGTTTACACTGTGTACATACACAAGTGTAAATAAATATTTACCTTAACAATAGCATGCCATAATATAATAGATTCTCTATTCAATTCAATAATAAATAGCAATTAAATTGTATTAAATAATTAACCAAATGAAACCTAACTACAGCATATTATAAATCTAATCGAGTTTTTACTTCTGTCCTCTTAATTTTATTCAGCAAAGTAAATAAAAGCAATTCACTTTAATTCACTTTTAATGCTGTTTAAATACATATGTACATAAACGTACACTTCCGCTCACTCTCGAACAAATAAAGAAAGACACAATAAGATTTAGTTGCTTAAGTATTTTGTGGATTCGCATGGTATAAACAGCCCGCAGCAGTATTTATTTGTAATTTAAGAAAATTGAAAATCTCTTTCCGCAATCACTTTATTATACGTGTTTACTGATGGAATTGAATTTAAGAGCTTAAGTATGACAAAGTGTGGCCACAAGTATATAATGCATATACACAACTCTTATAAAGATACACTCTGACTTTAACATCTGTATCTGAGAATGTTGTAAGTAGCTGCACATATAGATACAGATGTTTATGTGCCAGTCTGCTTGAGTGTGAGTGAATGTGTGTTTGTAAGTTATATACTGCGGTATTTATACATACTCGTCTACCAGTTAAAACATGTCATGCGTTCTATTAAGCTAAATAAAGCTTAGATTGTTTATGATACCAAACCAACTGAACGAGTTTTAACGCGACTCAATTCAACTCTACTCAACACGACTCTACTCTGTTTACTATATTGTAGCATATTTTAAGGCGCTTTTTTTTGTAAAGCGATTGTGTGTGTGTATTTGACGGTTTATAAATTTATGTACTTAAATAAATAACTCGATTTGCACATATTCTCACACTGATTGCAATATCACACAATGGAGACGACTAACAACGTTATCACATTTTAAAACTACTTTTTGGAAGATAACAATATTATGTCCAATTCCCAAAGTCGTTAAATAACCAATAAACTTTTATGATACATCAATACATCACTTTGAGTCTGGGTTACGTTCAAAAAAAAAAACACGATGCAAATTGAAACGACTTAAAGATTTTCTGTAGCAAACCATGTAAAGATCGAAGATAGGTTCGTCTAAGTCGTCAACATTCTTTCACAAAAAATCCAATGTTTGCTGAACAGCTTTTTTTCAACGTAAAATAAATTTAATTATGGCAATTGTCTGCATTAATACCACTAGCAATTGTCGTTGGATAATGCTTTACTTTTTATGTTATCAAATAAACTTTTTGCTTTCGTCTGAAATACCATTTTACTTAATGGTTACTCTCTGCGCAACTTGATTTTAAATTCAAATAGAAAGCAAGGACTCCATTTCGATGATCAAAGCACTTATTGTACTGGGCATCGTTTTAGCATCTAATGATGTTGCATATTTTGCTAAAATTTAAAACAAATTAAAGACTCAATACCAAAACAACGCAACGTTGAAAATGTAACGACGCACAGTGATAATTAGTACTAATTAAGCAGCGACGCAAATTCGAAAAAACGAAACGACGCAAAGCTAGGTACTAGTGTACATTAATATTTGGCTGATGATACAGAACTTGAATAACAAATGGCTGAATTTTAAGTTGGGATATTTAAAATGATTTTCCATTGGGGTATTTAAAACAGCAAAATTCAAACATCATTTATGAACATTTTATATTATTATTAACATTTACGAACTATAAAGGACTAGGTCAGTAGTTGACTGATATTCAAGGATTTTGTCACAGTAAATCTTTAATACAGAATTTTTCAACGCGAAATTTGTTTTTTTAAATAAAGTAAAACAAAGAATTTATACACAAATCATTCAAATTTTTATTGTATTGATATGATATCGAACATTCGAGTATGTTGAATCGATTCGATTGCTTCTGCATAGACTTTATTAAAAGAATGCAGTAATGTTAAATCGCATGGTGTCAATTAACAGCTGAATTGGTTTGCAATAAATTTATTGTTTCGGCTGTGTGACCTGTGGCACCGTCCTGTTGAAACTACATCAAAGTGATATTAATATAGTCAAAAAATAAGCCAAAGTTTAGTAGTTAACATCTCTTGAATCTCAAAACATCCCATAGTTAACTAAATCACAATTGCAGCCTATTTCATACATATGTGAACTAGGTGGACTGATTTCGATAATTTTCGAATAAATTGTGAAATTGTTTACAAGTTTAAAGCTACTCAGAAAGAGATTCTGTTGTAAAATTTAACCCATACTATTTGCTATAAATTTCTCCTTTCTACAAATAATAAGTATTTTTAAAGATAATATAAATACTGCTGTATTAATACAGCCCACTGTGCATTAGTTTTTTAGAATGGCGCTAAACAAAAGTTCAAAATACTTGCTAATTTATTTCACTATAAGTATTGTTGTTGTTGTTGTTATTTTTATTGCTACTCCATTATTTCGTTTCTTTTTGCTCCGTTTCTACTTATGTAGTTAATTTACTTGTTTAGAAGTGTTAAAATACCATTTAGTAAATTAAATTTTAAATATCATGATAAAACGATATAACATAGACAAACAGACATACTCATACACTCACACACACACACACACACAGCCAAACAAATGTAAATGTGTTTGTGTGTATTTGATAAATATACGATGTGATGACATGCAAATTAAATTTTATCTTTAGGCGATTTTATATTCCATTGTTTGAGGAAATATTTACATAAATCTCAATCATTCACTCCACACATTTATAAGTCTATTTATATAATTTTTTTGGAAGTGGTATTTAACCTATTTTAACCATAATTCAAATGATAAAAGTCTGCAGACTGTAATGGGGGGTTAATTTAATAGTATACATTGGAGGAGGATTAATATTTTCATTATGAGAATTAACAGCTATTTGGTTCTTTGTTATGTTATCAATAAAATCTGATAATTATCTTAAAGAATACTTACACGAAATATTTATGAAATATTAGAAATAATATAGAAATATGAATTGTACTAGATAAATGTTTCTTTTCCATATATAAAGCGTTGCTCATAAAAACCACAGATTGAAAAAATGGAATAGTACCCTTATATTAACATTTAAAAAAATAATTAATAATTCATGGTGGGAGATGTAACAAAAGGGGTTACCTTCAGACCACAACTGCAAATAGCTTGCCAAACCATTTCATTTTTTAACAAATTTATAATATGTTTTTATATATTTTATTTAAAATTGGCACAAATAAACTTGATTACGGGTAATTTTTTTTTATTTTATGCATGTTATAATGTCGCGTTCTTGTACCTAAGTTATTATTAGTACTCCTCGATTTTTCTAATAAAGTTTATATTTGCAATACAACATTTTCTTCAGATTTCATAGGAACCTTGAAAAACTATCGAACAAACTTGGATTTCCTATATTTGCATGTTGGAATAACATAAGAGGTTTGACATTTTACTTGTTCTTGAATTAATTGAATTTTACTCCAAAATTAAGTATGAAATTTGTTAACCTTGCAAAGTTATATTTCTTAAAATTCATGAATAGATCTAAGATCGTTTTTAAAAATTTCATCCATAAAATTACGATATTTGGGCTTTTTAAATTCCAAGAGCATATTTTAAACGTGTCACTGTAACATGCGCTATGTATTCTGGAGGATTTTTTGGAAATGCAATTAGGGTGACTGGATCACGCTATCGAGAGTTGTTAACACAAAAATTTTGAATTATTATTGGTGATATGGATATCACTGACATATTGTTTGATGGTGTCACATGTCACATGCCATAAGTTTATTGCTAAAAAAAATTTTCCAATTGCATAATTTCTCGAAATTCAGCTGTTAAATGGTTGCCCCGATCATACAATTTATTTTTTATTAGGCTATGTTAAAGATAAGGCTTATGCAGAGTAAATCAAATCGACTAGAGCCTTGAAACTCAAAATCCCAGAACTGATTAATGAAATAGATCCACCAATTTTCCAAAATTTGGGTAATAGAACTGTGCGCATGGCCGGGGTAATTTTTCATTTATATTGTCAAACCATAATATTTCCAATACAATTTTAATTCATTGTTATATTTTATTTTGCAAAACAAAGTTTTAGTAGAAAAATCCTTTCACAAGCTGCTTAATGATAAACCTTATTTTCAGACAAGCAACAGGAAAATCAAAAAAGCTAAAGTTACTAAAGAACATTGATACCAAATATTGTTAAATTTTACAGAGCAAATTCACTCATGGTATATACTTTGTAAGGATTCCAAGTAGCTCTGTACTGGAGTAATAATGCTTTTACTAAGTTATCAAAACGAGACTCATGCTGAACATGTGTTACTCTCTCACATGACTAATTTATACTAGAGTATAGTTGTTACAATTATACGCCAAATAAACAAATCAGTAAAGTTTTACGAAAGAAATTAAGAACTCTTTTTTTTAATTCAGTTACTATTTTATCTAATATTTATGTACTTCATTGCAAAGTCTAACCGCTTTTTTATATTTGCAGCTCGTAGAAGAGGCTTTTTTGTACAGTTTAAGTAGAAATATTTAATTCTAGTTTCTGCTTTATATCGTGGTCTTACGATTTCTGTCACATAAGTTCTATAGGCCTTTGTTTGATTTTATATAAAGCAATTATTTTTCTGATCGCAGACTCCGATATCTTATACACTCTGTTTCAAAGCTTTCTGTTTCATACCATTTTCACGATCTAGGACCAATAAATCTTTATCTTTTTCGGTTAAAGTCATCTTTTCCAAAAAAGTTGGGTCTAGCCTTATTTTATGTGTATATAAGTAATATTAAAATTTCACTATAATTTATTAATTTTTAAAAACTTACCACAAATTTAAAGAAAAAACAGGTTAACAGAAAACCGCACTTTATTTATATCGCGGAGATTTCTTGTGGACTTTAATATAATAACATCAGAAATATAAATGAGCGACTTTATAAAATTGCAATGTTTATGTAAATAATTCAGTTACTTCAACAAATATCGGGACTGTGAATAATACATGTAGAAGAAAAATATCAAAAATGAATGAAGAAGGTTACAAAACCGCACTTTATTTTGTCCGACAGATATTATTAAAATCACTGAAACATACAAAAAAAATACATTCTAGGCATTGAAAAACAAATATCTTAATTTCCATTGAAAACAAGTTAAGGTGTTGCAGTCCTGTTTCCGAGTGGCAATTCTTTATACATGCAGTTCGTCTTTGGAATTTGCTTCCACATAACATTCAGCTCCTTAGTAATGCAAACGCATTTAAGAAAAATCTTTTTGAAATCTTTAAGTGATTTTTAAACAATTTTGTTAGAGAAAACTTCCAAACTTTGTTTTTTAGTATATGGGAACTCGTACATACATTTTCATAACACTTTAATTTTATTTCCATTTTACTACTGTCTTCATTTTTTTTTTATTGATATTTTTATTTTTTTTAACCTTTCACATTTTTTATTATGTACTATTTGTTTCAATGGTAATACTATATCATATAATTATGTTTTACTTATTTTCGTACTTTGTCTTCTCTATTCGTATTTTTTTTAATTCAATTAACTTCAAAATTAATATCTAGACATCTAAAATTCCTGTACTATAATTATAAGATTTGATCTTGTTGTTCAGGATAAGCACATTAAATAAATAAATAAATAGTGGCAAGTTAATGCAAATGACGTTATAAAATTTAAAAAAAAATATTTTTAAAGTTATATTTATATGTTACATTACGTTTTTTATTGAGATAATTTAAGTGAAGCTTTAAATTAAAATTACTATAAAATTAACAAGTAAGAAAGTATAGTCGGTCAAGCCCGACCATATAATACCCTACACCCAGTATATGTATAAAACAGTTTTTCAGATATTGGCGTTATATGGGAGATATAACCTATTGTGGACCGATCATCCAAAAATTTAGTGTCATGATGTCTGTGAATATAAGTATTATATGTATGTGTTAAACTTTATCTCGATATAAATACTTTCAAAAGATTTATGGAGCTTAAAGTAAATTACGGAGAGGGTCTTATATGGAGTTTTGACTAATTATGGACCGATCATAATAAAATTATACCGTATTATTTGTACACATATGAAATATAGTTGCGTTTAATATTATTTGGATACCAACATTTTTGAGAGAGTTATGCTGTTTAAAGTGATTTTCGGAAGTGGGGCTTATATGGGAGGTACGAGTAATTATGGACCGCTCTGCACAAAACTTGCAGATGTGATTTGTCTTCATTTACCACTTATTTTTGATGAAATTTGTTTGGATACTTGCATAATTCAAGCATTTATGATCAGTAAACCCCAATTTCGGGAGGACATTTGTATGGGAGCCAGGTGAAATAAGGGACAGATTTACACCAGTTTCAATCCCATACATCCTTGGGCCGACAAAATATCACGTACTAAATTTTATCGAAATATCTTCAAAATTGCTACTCTGCGCACAGACGGACGGACGGACATCGTTAAATCGACTCAGATAGTGATTCTAAGCCGATCGGTATACTTTAAGGTGGGTGTTGGACCAATATTTCTGGGCGTTACAAACATCAGCACAAATCCAATATACCCTCTCCACTATGGTGGTGTAGGGTATAATAAAAGGTAATAAAATGTGCATACGAGTACTTATTTATATTGACCCCAATCTATTGCTTTTTATTAAACATAAACAAAAATTTATATAAATCTAAAAATAAATCAATCAATTACACCCTAATAACAAGCTTTATGCACAACTCAAGTTAAGAATATATCTGATTTAAATCAATTTAACCTTGTTAACTTATACGAGTACTATTCTGCTCTGCCAACAACTAATGATGCACTCTTTAAACTTGTTAAATTTATGCAGATATAAAACTTAAGAAAACTTTACAACCCCATTACCATATTGCACATCAAAGGTAAAACAGAGAAATGTAAAAAAAAAATACAAAAAATGAGAGCGAATCTTCCATTTGAGCATAATAATAAACCAGTTAAGCTTAAATGTAGTTAGTTGTATTAAATAAGAAAAGAAAAATATAAAACAAATAAATAAACTTTCACTGAATATCGAAAAGATTTAAAGTTTTTTCATTTAAAATTGGTCGTATAGAAATTGAAGAAAAAGTCTTTATAGGTTAAGAGTTCAAGTGTTGTTTCAGTTACACAACAACCCCAGAAGATTGCTGGGTTTTAATATTTAGCTTTTGCATCTGTCCTTTTTTTAATTTATATTTTTTCTCTTTATTTCGTTATAATAAGCCAATAAAAAATTCATATTATTTTCTGTTATTATTGTTTCTTATTTTTTTTTTTTTTGCAGTTATTTTCTCTCTTGGTGATTTTAAGAAAAAACATATTGCCCTTGGTAGCTGGCTGTTGTTATTGATATTCTTTACTTAGCACCTTTTTCTTATTTCCACACTTTTTTTCTGAGTTAGTATGTGGATTTTCCTCATAATTTTTTGTTTAGTGTTGAAAAAGAAAAAACAGAAATCACAGTAAAAGAAATATTATGCCATCATGTTTTATGAAAATTTCTTTAGTTTTTGTTCTTCATATTATTTTATACTTTTACTCGTTCTATTTGACATGTATTTTTTTGTCTGTTTATTTCTTGTATATGCTCTGTTGTTCTATTATTAAGGGGAGTGGTAAGTAGCGGTAGCGTTGGTTTAATATTTCTGCACAATTTTTTTGGTTGTTTGAAAACATAAATCATTTTTATTTGCAAAACATTGGCATGTTGTTTTTCTTTCTTTGCTTTCTGCCCCAATGTTTGTATGTTGTAGATGAAGTAGTAGTGGCAGTTGCTTTGTATGGGGAAGGTTGCCTAATAGTAGGAAGTGACTTCCATTTAAATGTTTTTTAATTTATATTTTCTACACCAGAATATCCACAGTAGATGAGTTGGTAATTTGTTTCTCTTACAAAATTAACGAAATACTAACAACAGTTTTTTATACCTACCATAATAACACAAAAATCTCCTATAAAAATCACTAACACGTCGATAGTTAACACAAGTAATCCGTATACACATCAAACCGCATACTAAATTTTATGATGATCGGTCTATATTTGACCATAGCCCCCATATAAAAGCATCAGCAGCAAGTTTAAATTCTACACAAATAGTCCATATATATATATAGAAATATTCATACCCAATTTAATGATAATCGGTCCATATTTGACCCTAGTCGTGATATAAAGGTCACTTTGAAAACTCACTTAAATGCGCATAAATCTCTTCTAAAAACCACTATTACGTTGAAATACAACAAAAATAATTCGCATGTAAACGGTCCGCCATGTCTGATTTGACAGATAATTAGTTTTATCCTTCCGCTGAACGAATATGTTTATATTCGCTTCGCTAAGTGGTCCTGCGATCGACTTACAGCAGATGCTGATTTTGCCAAAAAAATCATCTTTTCAGATGAAGCTCATTTTGATCTTGGCGGGTACATAAACAAGCAAAATTGTCTCATTTGGGGCACAGAAAACACGCACGCATACATTGAAAAGCCGATGCACTCAAAACGAGTCACTGTTTGGTACGGATTTTCGTCCAGAGGCATAATTGGGCCATTTTTCTTCGAAAATGAGCAAGGAGTGGCCGTTACAGTCAATGGCCGAGAAGCCAGAGACAATTGACGCTTTAAAGGACAATATTCGTGAAGCCTTTGGTGAAATACAACTGCACACAATCGATAATATGCTTAAAAATTGGACCGATCGTATAGGCTATTGCATGGCCAGTCGTGGCAGCCATTTAAATGAAATTATTTTCAATTATTAACCGAATTAAACTTTCAAATAAAAAAAATTAATTTGAGAAAATATTCAGTAGTTTTTTTTTATAGCATTTTCAACAAAAAAAAATGTTATTTGGCGCACCCTTTACATATAAATCGTCGTACAGAAGCATGCAAAAATTATACTATTGACTTTTGTGAAAATGGTCCATAATTGAGCATAGCTGCCGTAAAAGCTCCACTTCCGACAAGAACCACAGATTAAATTTACGAAACGTTTTAGGACAAATTGAGCTTTATTTTTAATAGCTAGTAGAGATGTTTTGCTTTCTTTGTTAGCTCTGTAATTCTAATAATAGATTCATGTTATCTACGATTTTACGATTGCAATTCCTGGCACCAATAATCCATGTGTCATTCAGCAAAAAAATTTCTGAATGGTGCACCATTTACGATAGAAAAGTCATCGGAATTTATTATTTTTCTGTAAACGATAAGCGTTACGGAACCATGATTGGGTTGGCAATAAAAATAACCGAGAATTTGTGAATTGAGAATCGCTCGTACAGCTTGTCCGATATTGGACATTTTCTGAGATGACTAATGTCACATTCTGCAAAAAGAATATGTAAGAATATAGAGCTTATTCCCCACACCAATAGGGAAGTTCTCTCGAAGAAAATTTAGTAATGTTTAACAAAAAGTGTTTGAATAAAATTTCGAATTTAAAATATTTAATTGAAATTATTGTTAATATTATTTTTTCTAGCACGTTAAAATTTTCCATAAAAATTAAGACATAACGAAGTTAGTTGTTCTGATTGTGAAAACAATTTTGAGCAAAGTCATTTATTGTCAAACCTTTAAAATTGCGAAAGAAAAATATTTTAAAAACAAATATACAAAACATAAAATATGACTATTTAGCAATATCCATTATTAACATTGTTTAATTATTGTATTTTCTTATTTTAAATCTGTCAATCAGTTTATTTTTTTAAATTACAATAAGAAATGTTTATACGTGCATTGGCATACAAAGAACCAGGCACTATTTGTTTTAAAAGCAGGGAGCTAATTCTCGCATTCGTATGCGAGTAAATTTTCATTCGAACGTTCGAATTTTTTAACATTTAGGATTCTCTCATTCGATAGCGAATAAAATGTTTCGAAATTTCTAATGATGGCATTCGATAGCGAATGATTATTCGAACGCAACCCTGCGAGTTTTTACTCGTAAGCAAAGAAGCATTTGAAATAACGTTTTTTTAATAAACAGAAGAAAAAAAAGAAAATGTTAGTAAAAAATTTGTTACTTACTTTAAAAAATATTATAATATTAATAATTTTATTACTTTTAGGTCAAAAATATCAAAAATAAATTTTACCTATGCTTGCTTTGTGAGCCTAAAACGTCTTTTGAGTCTAGAAAAACACATACATACATGTATGTATGTATGTATGTATGTATGTATGTACTTATTTATACTTACTCATTGCTTGTCAATCTTAAGGGTTCTTATTTGTTTCCTTATGTCATTAATGTTCTCAATCTCGTCAGAATTAGAAGACGATGAGTAAAAAAACACAACTGGATCCATTTTTAATTTAAAACAATTTCTTTTAAAAATTTTGCTTTTACTTGAGTTATTTTTTGCAGAACCATATGTTTTTTGTTTACATTTTCTTTTATTTTATTCAGTGTTGTAATACGTACTTATTTAAGTTTTTTACAACACTGAAGCAATGAATCGATTCGATTCGTATCGAGTACCATCATTAGAAAATTTTGCACTGTCGAAATAAATTTCGATTCGAAAACAATTTCGATCACGACTGCCAGAATTAGCCCCCAGCTTTCGCAATGAACTAGAAACGACACCATTACCGTTTTACCTCCGATATTGTACGAAGAAAAACAAAAAGTTTTTAAAAAGCAATGGCATCATCTGCAGGATTTAAAACCACTACTTCCAAAAGATTGCCATTATTTCTATGATAGCATACCCTTTGAAAATTAATTAATACTTTTCTTTATTCCAATTATTTTCTGTGATGAAATATTAAAATGAATTTCCACATAATATTAAGGTTTATCAAAAATAAATAAGAAGCGTGTACATATAATTAAATTTATTTAACAGTGTTTTTCTAATAAATAAATTAATCTACTTTGTATTGATGTGTAGATAGGGCTTTTGGTTTCATAAAATTAGAGTACCAAAGGATTTAACTAACAACGCTTTTTAAATATTTGAACATTTTATTTTATTTTGCAAGAATTAAATATCCACACATTTTTATTTATAATATAGTACTGGTGAAAATCATGCTGATCGAAACTATACCATTAGTTAAAAACAGTTTTTGCTTCTCCTGTAAAATTTTCAAAATGTTAGATAGGGCCGTTTGCGTTTTAGCTAACGATATGTCGTAGGCGTTGTACAAAATATTTATATAAAGAATACCTATAACATTTGTACAACTATTGTGAATTCAGATGACGTACAACTCCTACGATACTACAACATCACTTGTGAATTGAACAATTGATTTTTATTGAAAATTAACAAGCCGTTCTTATTATTTTTTCCCCAACTTAGATAATCAACTTCATATTTGGTAGAGTTTTAGAAATTTTAGTATGATGCATATATGTATGTTTTAAATAAAAAATTAAACATTATATTCAATACAGATAGTAAAAATTGATTATTAGTAAGTAAAGTTTTATTAAGCGATATTTGGAAGTTTATTTTTATTTTTGTACAGAATATTTATGTATATAAGGAAACTTCCTTCAAAAAAGTATTCTTTGTTATTGCTTCATTCAAGTTTAACCTTTAGATAAAAAATGTATACAGTAAAAGCCACTATAAGAAGCAGTAGCTGGTTCAGTAATCGTAACAATCATAGTGGCAGTCTCTGGACTACTAGCAGTAGCTGTAGCACTAACACAAGTAATCATATACCTTAAGGGAGTTTTTAGCCAGTTTAGCTGAATGTACACAAAGAGAGAGAGAGAGAAAGTGATTTTTTTTTGGTTAGAGCAGTTAAGTGTCATATTTCATGCAATACATTAGAGATGTTTAACAATTTTCCACAGAGATACAAACAAACAAACATACAAACACATTAAAACGTATTCATTTGTTTGCTACCAACACTAAAGAAAAATTGTTGTAACAGAAAAAAAGGGGAAGATGAAATACTTTGTATAGGTTGTTTATATGTAAATGTGTTGTAAGGAAAGCTTATCTTTTCGACATGGTTTTTTTGGCTAAAAAGTAATTGCAAGAATTATGTTGTTAGAATCTATGTTAGAATAATGTTCATTTGTGAGTGTTTGTTTGTATATGTGCATATGTATGTATATATCCAAGAAAAATAATTGTTTTGCATGTTGTTTAGTGTTTGTAATTTTAGTTGTTTGTTGAAATTTTCTGTTTTCTATTGTAATCGTCTGGTTTAAGTGTTTTAATGATTTATTTAAAGGTTGCAAATACACATTTACATGGTAAATAGATATATTCATTTTTAATAAATTGAAATTATTTTCAAGTACAGTGTTGGGAAAAATAATAATAACGATTCCTTCAGTTCCATGATGCGAAGAAGTAAAACTTTAAAACAAACAACTTTGTTAATTCTTACTGTGAACTTCTGATGATCCAATGATCTACTGATAAGCTTTCTTCTTCTATTCAGTGAAAATTACGAAGTTTTTTTTATTATTATACCCTCCACCATCATAAGTAGTGAATGAGGGTAGGTATATATAAGTTTGTCATTCCGTGTGTAACACTGAGAAATATTCATCTGAGACCCAACAAAGTATATATATTCTTGGTCACTATGAAATTCTAAGTCGATTGAGCCATTGCCGTCTGTCTATCTGCCTATCTATCTGTCTGTATGTGTAAAACACTCTCATGTCCAAACGACACAACCAAAATCAACAGAGTTTACAAAAAGCCGTTTATAGTTCTCCTAAGCAGTATGGTATTGAAAATCAGTAAAATTTGTATAGTAGAACCAGAGTTATGGACCAAAATGTGAAAAAACCTCCATAAAAATTTGATATATAGTTAAAAATTTTTCTTCTAATTTTTTGAAATATATTGCAGATATTGCCATGAAATTTTATACGCACTATATAAAAAAAGAAAACGGGCCATGATTTCTCATAGCCCCCATAAAAATATCTTCCCGAAATATGACTTAATGATTAATGAATGCCTGTAAAATTGAAATATTAATAGGGGAGTGGGGGCACCTTTGAACACTTTTTGCTTTCAAGCCACATAAAAACTTATATTTTTGAATTATTGATAATATGTATGGAAATAAACTTTAAGTCTACAAGTAACTAATTTTTAGTTCGATTTATATTTTTTTTTATTTGTTTAATGGATGAAGTCATTGTGTTCAAATGTGCCCCCCATACGGGACAGCTTTGAACTAGGCTGGGGCAACTTTGAAAGGCAATTTTTTCTTGTAGCGCTTATGTCCAAAAATAACATAAACAGTTATATTATTTATATATATTATAAATTCGATTTATGTATTAAGAAAAACATAAACATTAACAATTAAAAAATAAAAAAAATTCAGATCAAAAATAAGTGTTATATTATTAAGACGGAAAAGGGCTTGCGATTTCAGGTGACAATACATTTTCCTTTAAAGCATCATGATCAGCATTGGATTCGTCATTTTCAGAAAATAAGGGAGAATCAACAATGTTTGGCACTTCGGTTGATAAATTAACATGTTCAAAGGTGCCCCCTTTTTCTTTGTTCAAACCTGAACTGGATTGCCATTTCACGGAAATTTATAGTAAATATTTTTTTTACATAAATATGTAATAACCTTAGTTTTGTTTGAAATGAATTTTGGACTGCAATAAATTTCTTTCACGAAAGAAACCGATCACTGAATACTTCTTACACTCTTACAAAAAAAAATAAAAAAAATTACAATGGCACTACGAAAACTTGTTCACACAACTACATTCGGTCGACGACTGAAGAAACTAGCAAAAGTTGTTGACGTTGCTAGAAAACAAGGTTGTCATGTGAAAAACTCGGTTAGGGATCGGAAAAAATGTTAAAGTGAGATTTTATCAACATTGTTCAATGGTGCAACCCTCTCCACTACAAAATTCGGCAAAAATAAGTGTCATGAAAAAAATAAATCGCAAAATGAAATTTTGTTTTGTTCGGTCCATGTTTGACCATAGACCCCATATAAAGTCCACATCTAAAATTAATTTAAATATGTATAAATCTGGTACAAATATAGTTACCAGGTTTAAATTCGACACAAATAATTCTTATATACATTTAAATTGTTGTACTAAATTGTATGATGTTCGGTCCATAATTGGTCATAGCTCCCATATAAAGAGCACATCCGAAAAGTCACTAAGCTTTATATATATATCTTATATATACTGACTCAAGACTTTATATACATACATCATTTAAATATATGTACACAAAATTCATTCCACAAAATATTGTGAATTTCGGTTCAGATTTGACCGTATCCCCCATATATAGACCTCTTCCGAAAATCACTCTAATACAAATAAATCTCAGTAGCACCGATCCTAAAATTTGCACGTATCATTTACATACACGCCAAAATCAAACTGCTGGATTTTGAGAATTTTGGGTCCATATCTGACTTATATGGGGGACATATAAGGTGCACTTCCGAAATTAACTTTAATACTAATATGTATCTTAAATATATCGTTATAGTAATAAGATAATAGATATAGTAATAAGAATAAGATATTCTGGTCCTAAAACCAGAGTATTTCTTATTTCGTTTAGGTGGAGGGTATTTAAGATTCGGCACAGCTGAATATTGCACTCTAACTTTTTCTTCTTATTTTTTAAAGTTTTTATGTTTTAAAAGAAAGACGGAATTGTTTTAAAAGAAATAATCGCGGTTGTTTTTAACATTAACCGATTTTATTATTTACACTAATAAAGACTTGGCTATCATTTTAATTAGTTTAAAAAACAATTATTTATACGTTTTTTCCCTATTCATAAAATTTTCATACAAAATTTTCTTCATAAAGCTCTTATAAACCTGTTGTAAGTTTTATGAATAAAGTTTTCGCTTCTAAATATTGTCTAGTTTTATACAACTTGTCTAGAAAATATAACTTTACAAAGGTATTTTTTCTAATTTTAATTAAAATGAACTCGAGCCGAAATAAATAAGAAATTTTCTGTAATACTAATTGAAAATGTAAATTTTATTTACCAATAAAAAATGCATCATTGAGTAGCAACTCTTAGCGTTTTCTCACGTTTTCAAATACCATGACAACAGTTTATTGTCTGTTCTTAGAAAACGCTTCATCAACATTTTACATTTATGTTTTTATTACATTTTATGTACTAAACTTTAACACTTTAATAATTCTTAAATCTTTTAATAATTTCCTCAAAAAAAAAAAAACGCATATATAACCAGCATATTTAACTTATTTTAGCCCCTATTATATCATAATCTCATTCTCTAAGGAGTGATTAATATTTTCTTAATGTCTTTTAACTAATGGCCATTCTACACAGGCCATATCATAAAAGCTTCAGCACCAGCAAAAGCTACAGCAAATGCAAACACAAACGAAATAAAATTATATTAATAAAAGTTAATGATTTTGTTATTTTGTTTCTCATATTTTTTTTTTTTTTTGGTAATAATTCACAACAAAGAACAAAAATTATGTTTTTTTAATAGACCACCACGTCTTATGATGATTAAACTTTTGAAATTAAAGAAAAAATAGCAGCTTGAGGATAGAATGAGACCCTAAAAAAGTTATATTTAATATCAAAGTAAGTAGACAATTTATACTTTAGATATGACTGTTGATGTTACCTGGGTTACTCCTTTACAATTGAAAACTTTATAATTATCATTAAACCTTATGATTTGAGTGTTATGTTATTAAAAGTTTCCTTAATTATAAATTACTTTTTATTTAAACTTTATTTGTATATTTGACCGCTATTTTATTTTCTTAAAAACATAATTTTAATTAGAATTTTATGAATAAATTACTTTAGTCTGACCGAAACAGGCTTTTTCTGGCTGAAACCGAACCCTACAGAATCGGTTTTGAGTAAAAAATATTAGTGAGCACCGAATCATTTGTCATTTAACCCTAGAACACACAACCCGGTACAAATGTATCCATGTGCAGCTTTGCAGTGCTGTTACTCAGGAACGCTTTTTTTACCTATATCTCTTGAACCAGGTAGAATATTTGCATGAAACTTTAAAAAAAATATTGAAATTGAATCATTTAAACATAAGAAAAAGCCAAATTAAACTAGTAGGTACAAACGTATCCCGAGTGTACTTTCGTTGAACACATCGTATGGTTAAATGCATATTTACAAAGATATTGCGGATTTAAGTTTTTTTGTGTTTTTTTTTTATATAAAAATTAGATTTTGAGTCAAAAGGATTGTTAGTGTTTTGTATTTTTTTTTTTCTAATTAAAAGTTGGTAAACTTTTGATATTTATTATTAGTAAAATTTTATTTGGCTTGAGTTCATTTGAGTTGAGCAATAAAAAACAACAAAGAATTTGTTAAAATAATAAGAAGAATGCACAAACATTGTAAACATATGTAGATTTCTTTGTAACTCATAACATGTAAAAGAAATATGATTAATTCTTGAAAACTATTTCTTAATAACAGTGATTTCTATAGTTGATGTTTTCAAGTAGATCTTGGACAATAAACATTGCTGGTGACGCCATTGGCAGGGCAGAAAATGCATTTCAATGTACCAGTTGTCTAGAAATATTACTTTATTTAATTATTCTCTAAATTATTAACTAAAATAAACTCAAGCCAAATAAAATGTATCTAATAATAGTTGTTAAGTATTTAATAAATTTTATCTTTTTATATGAAAAATTAATTTTTGGTCAGAAATATAATAGTGATCACAGATTGAGCATCTTTTCTCTCCCCATTTAAACGTATATTTACAAAGATAGTAAGTGTAGGTAGTCAAGAAAGTTTGAAAAATCTATACACAATCAATTTTGAGTCAGAAATATGAGCCATCTGAGGCCCATTTCTCGTTTAAACGCGCTGATGGCAATATCTTACGAAAACTGCCAAAACTAATTGCCACTGTTGGGTTGTTTAATATAAATTTGCCATTAGAATTATTTCTAACGCTTAAAAGCGACAAGTACCATTGGTACTTAGGCTTTGCATCAGTTAGTTTAACTAATCACTCCATTTCATCATTTTGTTACACTCGATTTATCTGAGTTGACAATATCATTTTACATATTATATAAAATTATTTTAAGAACTACACAGAAGTTGTTTAGCATCGATACAACATTAAGATAGTTGGAATAATATTTCTGAACATTTGCTGTATAAATTAACGTAAATTAATAAAGGTCTTCATGATATTTTTTAAATTATCAATAATTACATGAACAATTTTTTACACATACATACAAAAATTTTGCATCGTAACCTTGCGTTCTTCAATTGTGCATTTAAGTGAACAGCTAATTTATATTTACTTTTGTAATAAAAAGACATTTGAAATAGAAAATTGTGTGATTTCGGATCTGAATGATGGAGAAATGGCATTGCATAGCAAAAATGTTCTCCAGCTGCAGGCACATAAGTGAAATATTTCAAAAATCACTTCTTCCGCCTTACATTTATTATCTATAAACAACAAAAAAAAAGTTATAACGAGTTATTAACTCGTAGTTATTTTTATTATTATTTTTGCTAAAAAATGCACGTGTTAACTTCTCCAAGAAATCTAAGTAATTTAGTCTTTCGCTTTTCTTTAGGCATTTTTAAAAATAGATTTTACAACAAAAATTTTAAGATTAATTTATTTTATTTATTTTTGAATTATTGTTTCTCACAAACTGACGTTGTTAGATTTCACAAAACTTAAAAAGGGGCTTCATGAAACAAGTATCGCAAAGGGCAATTTTAAGCAATATCATGAATACCCTTAATATAATATAAGTCCCAATTTACACGAAGCAATTATTTAAGCTAAGCTGATTTCCTTTTAGATGTCGGTGTAAGTAGTTCGTATTACTCTCTTATTCGTATTACATTCGTATTACACTTGTTCCTCAAAAGCATAACAAGTCAAAATTCATGACTTTTCAGTAGAGTCCAAAACCTGTTTCTGTTGATCCTAACGATATATTACAGCCAAAAATGATGTCATTGTTAGAAAATACCATTAAAAAAGAATATAACGTTTTGTTTCTTTTGATTGTTTAAGTGATTTCTAAAAAAAACTACTTTTTGAGTTGTTATTCTTTTTCTGAAAAATTGTTTCATCAAAATGGCAACAACACGAATTTAAACACTAAACTGAACTTACCTACATAAATCAACCAAGGAGTCATGACTCCAAATTAAAACACAACTTATGCAAACCGTTGACAGTCGTAAACAACGACCACTCGAATTGTCGCTCTTTGTATGAAAAATTTTGATCTGATTTGCTCAAGCACTTGCCAACAACTAAAACTGTCTCCCTTTCATTTTTTTCACGGAAGAGAAGACAAATCAAAAGAAGATTTTTACAGTGGGTAGATATGACCTCTGTTGTTTGGTTTTTTGTAAAAAGTGAAAATTTGAAAATTTCGAGTTGTCACGCTTTTGAGGAACATGTGCGATATGTGTATAAAAATATATGTATAGTCTCAAATAAAAATTCGAGCGATTTAAGACTTATGCCGTGTGAACACCGAAGAAATATCAAAAAAAAAATTGTATCAATCTTTTCAATTAAAATTGCTTCATGTAAATTGGAACTAACTACAAAATAACTATAAGTATTTGTATAGTTTTTTTACGCCAATTTAATACTCTCTTAATATTTGTTAAAGTGAATACATGTCACAATATTCATTATTCTATATTAGATGATATTAGATCACAAACTACATTCTAAAATACTTTTCTTACAAATTAATTTAAAATTTTAGTGAAATTTTGTTATTGACATTGTTTTTATATTAACATATGAATTATTATTTATTTAAGAAACGTAAATCATGTGATAACAAAATTTAACATCATAATAAGTACAGAGTTTCGCAATATAGGGTGTTTTTTTTTAAATATTGTATTAATAATTGTACATTATATGCACTAAAATGTTTTCAATAATTTTAGTGCATACATATGAATACCTAATTCTGTTTTTACACGGTAGCCACGGTACCAGGAAACACAGTACTAGGAAACCCCCTAAATTTCTGATATGAACATATTTCGCAAAAATTAAATTTAACCAAAAAAACTTATGCCCAAAAGATTTTGAATAGTGCTAAATGGAATAAAATCGTGTAAAAAAGGCCGTGTAAAAACATATATTTCAGTAAAATCTGCTTTACAAAACTCTACTAAATAAATTTTAAATTAAAGAAAAAAACTTTAATTATATTGCTTGCAGCTTTTAAAAACAACTTTACCAATATTGAAAAACACTACCTGTTAAGACTTCCTTTTTAAAGAAATTAGTTAACATGACATATTATGACCCAAGAAACGAAACGCAAATAAATGTGCATAATATATAAATACACATTAATAAAATGTATACTAATGAAATGTCATGTCAAATGTGTATGTAGAACGAGAAAAAAACAAATTTATATTTAGAAATTAATAATGTATAAACAAAAGCATGCACACATATGTATACAGTTATATGTATATGTAAAGGGTTTTACAAAGAGAATTCTGCTTTTAAAAATAAAACAAACCACAAAAAAAGTCATTAAAATTATTTGTTGCAATAGAAAGATTAAGGTTCAACACTTGTAAATGAAAAATTATATCGGACAGTTGTCCACCACGACCACGCCTACAGATGTCGATTCTTTTATTAAAATTTGTAATATTATTTTGGCAAAATGACGGATGCATTTCATTCATCACGTAAAGAATTTTAATATTTTATGGCTGTAATCGATTTGATTATCTCAGTTCCACACAATATAATTCGCCGCGGTTTCGATACATAATCACTGTAACCGCATATTTCCAGACCACAGTGCACATAGCACGTTAGTTTCAAACCCTAAATATAGCAATTTTATCGCTCAAAGCGATAAATAGCAATTTGAAAAGACAAATACCACTAGTTTTACGAAACACGAATTTTCTATTGAAATTTTATTAATTGAAACAATTCTCAAAGCTTCTACTATTGACATATCAATAAGTATAATATCAAAACGTTCATGTTATACCAATATGCTCCGGTTGGAAAACTAAGTTCTTGTTTGCAACCCACTTTTATATGGTATATAAAATTATAAGGATTATTAGGTTTAACAAAATACGACAGCAAAAAATAACATTAAGAAATAATAACAACCAAACTCATTATAGAAACATACCAGCCGCAGGCAGTACAATGTCATTTATAGTCATAAACGAGTAGATCCCCAAAATTCAAATACATACAAAATGGAATAAGAGATAATTTCCTGTATGAGAAGGAAGACATGATAAAACAAACACACCAATATTTACATATACATACATATGTACATAAGACTACAAATATGTGTTTTTATCAATGTATGGTTACACAAATCCTACAAATTTACTTAATAGATTAATATTTATTGTATTAAGTAATACTAAAAGCTTAAATTTATTAAAATAATTAAAAAGTAATAAATTTTAAAACTTTTTATCTCATGTCATTGTCTGCCTTTCTTTTTTAAGCTGATGATGCAATATTCATTAATCTTTACTTAGCGACTTTTTTACTTCCTTTACATAAAAAACAAACAACTTAATTTCAAGAAGAAAACAAAAAATCTCATCAATTTTATTTTTTTTTCAAACTTTTTAGAAAAAACGTTTGTTGGAAAAAACAATGTCTACACTTTTAAAAGACAAAAAAATAGAAATTGAATATTCATTGTGAAATTTACATGATTTATTTATTCGTCTGACATTAATGATGATTGAATATTTTTTTTTTCTTAAAGACATTGTGATTTCAATATAATAGTTAATATTAAATATTTAATGCAAATCAAAATTAAAAGAAAAATATGCAACTTTTAAAATAGAGAACACATGTTCTCTATTATTACTTGTTACCTTAAATATACTTGTGATAAAATAGGTTTTTTAGCCTTATGAGGAGAGCTTCATTTTAAAAAAGTTATTTGAGCTGTTGCCAACTATATAATACCCTACACGCAGTGTATGTATAAAAAAGCTTTTCAGAAATGGGTGCCATATAGGAGATATTACCTATTATTGACCGATCATCCATAAATTTAGTAAAAAACCTTATCTAGATAAAAAATACTTTTAAGCGAATTATGGAGGTTAAAGTGATCTTATATGGGAGTTTCGACCATATATCATCATTTCTGTATATATGAAACTAAATTTTGTTGAATTTTATTTGAATGAACACATTTTTAAGAGATTTATTGTAGTTAAAGTGATTGTCAGAAGTGGGCCTTATGTGGGAGGTATGATCAATTATGGACCGATCTATACAAAATTTGTAGATGTAATTTGGTTACAACTACCACTCATTTGTGGTGAAATTTGTTTGGATACTTGAATAATTTAAACATTTATAACCCCTTATTTCGGCAGGACATTTATATGGGAGCTTAGTAAAATAATGGACCGATTTCAACTGATTTCAATCCCAACCGTTCTTTAGCCAAAAAATATCATGTACCAAATTTTATCGAAATATCGTTAAAAAGCTTTATGAAAAGCCAGCCAGCCAGACGGACGGACAGACATCGTTGAGTCGACTCAGAAAGTAATTCTGAATTGATTGGTATACTTTTAGGTGGGCGTTGGACCAATATTAATTGGCGTTACATACATCAGCACAAATCCAATATACCCCACTATGGTGATGTAGGGTATAATAAAAATCGATATCTCTATTGCATTAATTCCTTTACTTATATCGATTTACATTATAGATATATAGGTTCAAAAATTTATATTTTAACATATTTTTCTACATGAACTTTGTTTTCTAGCAGGGAGAACATAACATAAAAGTTCGGACATTTTATTTGTTTGTCAACAAACTATGTAGTAGAAGCTTTAACAATTTTTACAATGAATTCAGTTATACTCTAAAACACTGTAGATTAGACGAACCCATTAAATTTTTTCTAGAAAAATTGTTCCACATAATTCCTGACTAAGCCATAGTGGAAGCATAATGGCTAGTGTAGGACGAGAAAGACTCAAAGTGTTTAATAGACAAATTGGTTTTCACAGTCTGAGAGTTGAAATATTCCATTATAGAATAAAACCACTAAAACAGTCTTGTAGTGCGGTCGTGAGACTTAAATAACCTCCAAATTTCGATTGTCTTCAACTTTCACAAATGCAATTTGTAACTATTTGTTTAACTCATTATGTTACGCAATAAAATTCTTGAAATTTATTCCTTTCTTATTGTTTTAATTGAATCACAAATACTGACATCTACGTAATGTAATTTTCTTGTTAGGATATTATTGCAAATAAATTTTAATTTTAAATACCACCACAATACACTTAAGCTATGCAGTAGAGTATTCATTCGAATAGTGATCATTCGAATAATCGAACAATTTCTTATGAATAATTATTCGAAGAAATTTTAGATTAAAAAATAATTTAAATAACGAATAATTCGGTTACTTTGATGAAGAATATCCGCATAAAACGAAAAAATATTTTTATGTTAATTTATTTATATAATAATATTATTGTTTCTTTTTAGAATTTCTCATAATTTTACAATTAAAATAGTAATTATTTAACACCATTCCATTTCAATATTATTTACAAAATACGACATGTTTACTAAACAGATATTTGTGTATATAAATTAAATTATTATTATTTCAACTATATTTTGTTGATGGTAAAATTTTTGTATTTCAGAAAAATATTTAGTGAAAAATTAGAATATGAAATTATATTAATGATTAAAGAAAAGTTAAATACTGTTTTTCAATAATTTTAAATTTGTGGCACTGATATATATAAATATATAAATATACAGCAGTAAGTTATAACTAAATATACTCACACATACGAGGGCGGTTCGGCAAATTTTTGGCCTAGCACAGAAAGATAAAAGTTAGTTTTTCGAAAACATTTTTATTTTTCAATATAATCTTCTGAAACTTCAATACACTTAGTTCAACGCTTATCTACAAATTCTATTCCTTGATGAAAATATTTTTTTGGTTTGGGAACAGGTAAATGTCACTGGGAGCTAAATCTGAAGAATAAGGTGGGTGATCAAGCAACTCGTACTTTAATTCGTTGATTTTAGCCATTGTTAAAATACTCTTGTGTGCTGGTGTGTTGTCTTGAAGAAACATTATTTTTTGCTGTTGTAAGCCAAGACGTTTTTCTCGAAGTTTTATATTTAATTGATCCAAAATGTTGCAATAGTACCTGGAATTTATTGTTTTACTTACCAGCCGATTGAAATGTGTTTGCATTCTTTGGAGCACTTCCTCCAGCTTTTGTCTCTGGAGTATGGTCCTTAATATTAAACGTGTCTCATCATGTCTCAGTTATGAAACGACGCCTAAAATCCATTTTATCTAAGCTTGAGAAATGATCATTCTTATGCGATTTTTCGTCGACTTTTAACAAATGCGGCACCCATATTGCAGAAAGCTCTTCCATGTTTAGTTCTTCATGCAAAATTAAATGGAGTCGATCATTTGAGATACTCATTATATTACCTATTTCACGCACTTTTATTCGTCGATCACTTAACTTTGGCTACAATTTCTGTTGTTGTTGCTGTTTTTGGACACCCACTACGTGGTTCATCCTCAGTGCTTGTACGACCACGTTTAAATTCAGCAGCCCAATTTTTTACTGTAGCATTTGAAGGAGCACTTTCATCTAACACTTACACCATATCATTATGAATTTCTTGTCCCGATAAACCTTTTTTATTTAAATATTTAATGACACCACGAATATCTAATTTTTCCATTGTAAAAAACTTTGCGGATGTTGTTTTTTGAACACCCGTTTCTAAATGAAGGAGGTGGCAGATCGAAAAGAAACATGTGTTCGCAGCACGAATAGGGGTTTCTAAAACACTTAAGTTTTTTCTGTTTATACCGCGCTTTCTTTTCTAGACATGAAACTGGCTTATGTTTAATATGATTTGGCTACCATCATTTGCTACTTATTTTAGGGTTATGGTCAATTATGGGCCGATCTGCACAAAGTTTGTTGATGAGATTACACTTCAGATATTAGACTCTACTCTGCGCACAAGGTTGACATGGACAGCCAGCCAGCCAGATGAACGGACATCGATAAATGGACTCAGAAAATGATTCTGAGTCGATCAGTACTCTTCGTGGTGAGTGTTGGTTGAATATTAATTGGCGTTACAAACATCAGCACAAAACCCACTATGGTGGTATAGGGTATAAAGAATGCGAAATATAGTAAGAAACTTTGGGAAACACATTATACATAATTCATCGAATTTAAATAAATAGAATACAGAGGAAAAAACAAAAATAACAGAAAAGGAATCTTTATATCTCAACATAAAATGATGGCGAATGAAATATTGAATATGTTGAAGAAAGCTGATAACGTTGAAATAGATAAAGAACATAATTATTAAAATGTATGTAAGTGATATTATTAAAGTTAGCTTTAATGTATGACATTTTCATTTTCATACATATTTATTTAAAAATTTTAAATTATTTGTGTACAAATTTGCATAAAGTAGTTGGTTTATATAAATTAAAATAACATTCATGTATACCCTAACTGCCGTATTTATAAAAAATTAAAGTAGACTTCAAATGTACTTTAAGAAAATTTTGTCTAAAAGAACACTTCAAACCTACTTTATTTTTTATGAATACGGCAGTAAGAGTATTGACCACACTAACGAAACACATGAAATGCGAAACAGTATTTTTACAAATGAACCTTCGCGGCAATTGAAAACATAAGAAGTGAGTGTGTTCACTCTTAAACTAGCAGCCAAAGTGAACAGGCATATTCAAATTAAAAAAAAATATTGGAATCAACAAAATTAAAATTAATTCATTTATATATATTCTTTATATACTTTAATATAAATAGTTTTCATATATGGAAATATGTAAAATATATACTAACCCCCTTATTCAAAAACGATTATTAAATTTAACAAACGTTTATTAAGACAGATTTGCATATAAAAATTTGCTTAATAAACGTTTGTTAAATTTAATAATCGTTTTTGAATAAGGGTGTAAGAATATTTCTTCCAAAAGTGCAATAAATCTATAACAAGTTAGAGTGCAATATTCGGCTGTGTCGAGTCTTTAATACCCTCCACCTAAACGTAGCAAGAAATACAAAAACTACACTGGTTATAGGACTAGAATATCCTTATTCTGTGTGTTTCTATTTAGTTTTAGTGCAAATTTTATTAGTATTTTATATATTCTTTGTTTTACGACCAACATAATTTATTGTAAATTTTTTGAAATTTTATCTAATTTTGACCATTTATAATTGATGTAATTACCGATTCTTACCATTAATTTACAGAGTTTGTCTAATTTTAATAATAATCTTGAGTGTAATTTAACAGTTTATAAAATTAAAACAAAATTTTTCCATTTTCACACCAACTTAAGAAGCAGAATATAAAAAAGAATAAGATATAAAGTGAGGAGTTTTTGTTTAAATTTGATCTCAATAATATTATTTATAAAAGATTTATGGCTGGCATAGTAGAAGTGGACCAGTTATGGACTGATAGCTGCTAAATCCAGTATCCACTAATATGTTTTCCACGTATTTTAGGCTTAATTTGGTTGAATTTTATTTCAATAACGTTATTAAAAAGAGTTATGTGGTTGGTTGTTATGCTCGGAGATGGACTTAATTCAGGAGCTATTATTGACAGACAGCTAGAATATTCAGTAGCATAATTGCCGTATAACCGATATCAGTATGATTTCTGGATTAAACTTACTAATCTATATAAAAGTTGGTTCGATATCGATATTTATTAGACATTTTTGTGAGTTTATTTGTTTTTTGGAAATGGCAGCTATGATAAATTATGGGCCGATCTTCTTAAATTTTGGAACAGTGATTTTTATGGATATGAGGATATTTCACGTCGAATTTCAACATTATAACTATATATTTATGATACAAATTAGTATTAGCGTGAATTTCGGAAGTGGACCTTATATGAGGGACATAGTCAAATATGGAGCGATATTCTCAAAATCCAGCAGTTTGATTTTGGCATGTATGGAAATGATCCGTGTTGGATCGGTACCGTTATTTATAAGATATTGAAGAGATTTTCGGAAGAGGGCTTTATATGGTGGATACGGTTAAAAATTGTCAGAAATTGACAAAATTCTGCAGAATAATTTTTGTGTACATGTAAATTATATACAAAGTGTTGAGTCGGTATCTATATTTATAACATATATATATATAGATAAATGGCTTTTACGAATGTGGTCCTTATATGGGAGCTATGACCAGTTATGGGCCGAACAAAATAAAATTTAGTACAACAATTTGTTTACCTATAAAGATTATTTATGTCAAATTTCAAACGTTTAACATTACTTATACCAGTTTTATACAGGGTGGGTCAACTTGGACTGACTGATTTGAAATGCTTATAACTTTTGCATTTTTAATTTTTTTTTTTGCAGATAATACAGAATTTTATAAAATTTCATAATGTCATCATACTCAGTGGAAGAACGTGTAAAAATTGTTGAATTTTATTATGCTTCCGGACGATCAATTGTTACAACACAAAGAAAATACCGTCAGCATTTTAATACTGCAGAAGCTCCCAGTGTAAACATGATAAGAAGCTTAATGACCCGTTTTGAGAATTTGGGTTCAGTAATGAACCACGAAGAAATGTTGTTCGTCCTGTTCGCACTGAACAAGCTATAGAAGCTGTACGAGAAAGTGTTCACACGGATGCAACTGTGTCTACTCGTCGACGAGCTACTCAATTGAACATCTCCAGAACATCGCTACGACGTATTCTAAAAGTTGATCTGAAGATGTTTCCATATAAAATTCAATTGGCCCAAGAATTATTGCCGAGGGATGCACCACAACGGCTACAATATGCCAATAGATTGATTTTGCTAGCTACAGAAAATGACAATTTTTTGGATAATCTGATTATGAGCGATGAAGCACATTTTCATTTAAATGGATATGTGAATAAACAGAACTGCCGAATTTGGGGTACAGAGAATCCAAGAGCATTGCATCAGCGACAATTACACCCTGTCAGATGCACTGTTTGGTGTGGAATGATAAAGTTATTGGTCCATATTTCTTCGAAAATGAGCTTAATGAACCACAAACCGTCTCTGGGGTGGTATACCGGACCATGTTGGAAAATTTTTTACGTCCGATAGTTCTCAATAATCGTAACATATGGTTCCAGCAAGATGGAGCTACAGCTCATACCGCAAGAGCCACAATGGCACTTCTGCGAGAACTTTTCGAAAATCAGTCAGTCAAACTTGGCCCACCCTGTACGTATTTAAGTGAATATTGGAAGAGGACTCTATGGTCAAACATGGCGCGAACTAAAAAAAATTTAGTTTTAAAATTTCTTCTTGCATGAAACTTATTTCTGCTGAATTTTGTATTGATATTCCAATTTTATAGGCATTTATGTCTAATTGAGAAATATTTCGGGAAGATTTTTGTATAGGGAGAAATCATGGACCTATTCTTACCATTTCTCTCACACTTTCTTCTTTTATCATAAAAACAATGTATACAAAATTTAATGGGAATATCTGCAGTATATGTAAAAATTGAAAGAAAAATATCAATTTTTCATGGAGGTTGTCTTACATTTTGATACATAACTCTTGTTCTACTATACCGATTTTGCTGAGTATTTCTCAGTATTACATACGGAATGACAAACTTATATATACCCTCATTCACCACTCATGGTAGTGGAAGGTATTATAATATAAACATTTGTTCAGTTGTTCAAAACATTTAATTTGTATTAAATAAAAAACAATTCGAAATAACAAATATTTGTTCAATTATTTAACAAAAAATTATGGTTTGTGCCCTTAAAATAAATTCCTTTACATTTCTAAAATAAACAAAATTTACATTGCATTAAATAAAATATACTGTCAGCAGCAAGTAGATAAAGAAATTCTTAAACAAAATCTGTGAAACAAATTCATAAAACATATAAGATTGTGAAATTTATCATGGTCCTTCGAACAAGAAATGAAGGTTGTACAATTGTTGATGATATAAAATTGTAAAATTGTTCAATTCGAATAATACGATTAATCTTAAATATTTCATAGAATTATTACAACTTAAAATCTCTTATTCGAATTATTCTTTTTATTCAAACAAAAGAATTGACGAATAATTTAGATACCCTAATATGCAGCATATGCCTGCATGAAAGTTTGCTTTAGTGAATGTAACTGATAAGTAAATTAAACAATATAAAAGTTCCAATTTAATTGCTATTAAAAGTTGCTTCCATTTAAGTGTGTAAATGTCTGTATATAAATGTATGCATATGTGGTTTTAGAGGTTTGAAAATAAAACTTTTGAAAATGTTATTGAGGTTGAAACTCAACCTTAAAATGTGGTTAAAGTGGTTACAAAGTTTTCAAGTTAAAGAAATAAATATATTAAAGAAAAATAAAAATATGTTTACAAGAGTATCTAATATTACTACTAGTTTTTAAGGAAAAAGAAAAAATATGTATTTCAAAATGTTAGAAACCAATAGTGTTTCTTTTACAAACTATTATTAACATAACCACATGGCTAGTTTTTGGAAATCAATGAGCCTTGAACACCTTTTTTTTTTGTATTTATTTGTTCTTTGTTCCATCATAGACGTATTTAACAAACCTTAATGCACAACCACTTGATGGTTTCAAACATTATTGATGAATCATCAAAACCTACAAGACTCACTAGCAGGCATACATATAGTAGTTAGTTGTTTTTGCAAGAATAAAATACCAGCTACTATGTCTTCTATTCACTAGCACAAGCACACATATTGCACATACATAGATAGATACTCATGGCAGAAGAATTAAAGACTTGAATATGAAATATATATATGAAATGTTGTGTGGTTAAAGCCTGAAGGCCAATAAGTTAAATATTCCTAAGGCCATGGTGAATATGATGATGATGATTATGCTGATGATGAGTACGATATTGCTGATGGAAATACATAATTGTAAATGATTGAATGAAAGCAGTAACAAGAAGGCTGTATAAATTTGTACATACTCGCATTTCTTTTACTTTAATATTATTTTCTACAAAATTTAAAACAATCTTACAACTTTAAGCTTTGTTTTTAATTTTGTATCATTGTTTTATGAGTTTAAATAATAATTATTTTTTTTTATTTGACTGTATTACATGTTCATATAACCAATTCTATGTTACATGAAAACAATTTGTTAATATTCTTAACTGTTCTCAATTTCATGTATCGTGATTGACAGTTAAACATGAGATATTTAAAAACAGTTTTATAAACTTCACAAAAATATGGATATGTTAAATAAATATTCTTCGCAAAGGGAGGAAATTATTTCGATGTTTTTCGATGGTCTAAAGAAACTTTTATTATATATTAAATTTCAAAGGTAAAAAACTTGCAAAGGTTCAACATTTCAAAGCTGTAAACTCTGCTATTTTTGTTATTAAAAAAAAAACACAATGTTTATATTTTATTTAGTTTTAATAATTATTACTCATATGTACCGCACTAAGTAATACAGGTTTATTAGATTTCATTAGAGTACTATCTAGACATTCGAGAAAAAAATAGCTTGACTTTGAGAAAATATCTTGACAAATCTAAATATACACACACTTTAAAACTATACATATATGTATGTATTGTTAAAGGGTATATCACAGTATTGGCAAACATGGTACAATTGTACTTTTTTCTTGATACATTTTAGACACAATTGGTACCGTGGTACTACCACGAGTCATTTAGTACAATTTCAAAATACTGTTGAAAAATTTGGTATTTCATATATATTATATAAATAGTTACTCTTTGTGCCAAAGGGATTTTATAAAATTTCATGAACATTTTGGAACGGACATCAATTTGATCTTTAAATTTGCCTCTAAAACGATGATTAGGACAAGGAATTGTTGGTTAAATTACCGAGCAATGGGAGCCTTTGAGATATTAATTTACATTAGATGACTTTTACGCTGAATCCAAAAACTAAAGTTTAAAATTTAATTAGTCGGGATTTCAAAATCGTTAGAAGTTCTATTTCTTCTATTCTTGAAACAATAAATCTAGTAATTTTGGAAATACAATCGAAGGATGCACGAATATATATACATACTCGTATATACATATACGAGTGTATCCAGCAAAAACTTTACTAACATTCTTAATTTTAATGACTTCCAGAATACATTATTTCGTAGCTTTATTCGCCACTTTTTGTATTATTATTTATATATTAAAGAATTACTTAATATATATCATAATTATAAAATCCAAAAAATTTACTTCAAGAAGTTAGTCCGCTTTCACTTGTTTTAATTCTGACTCTTCAAGGCAAGTAATGTTAGGTGAGAAAGCCAATAAAAGGTATATATTTGATGGCACTAATCAATTTTCTTATTTCCTTTTGTTTGAAGTTGTTTGTATGATAAAGTAAAAACTTGATGGTAAAAATTTCGAAAAGAAAGAAGATACGGGTGTGTTCAAAAAAGAATTAAACAAAAACTGGGGCCAAATTACCGCATTCGTGATCGAATGAGCTATCGTATCAAAAATGATTTCGATATCGAAATTATGATAAAATGTACTAAATTTCTTGCTCGATATCGAATGCCATAATCTCAAATAAGAAAATTACGATCAATTTTAATCGATATCGGATGCGGTAATTTGGCCCCTGGTCAGCTAAAACTGAAACGTGTGAAACAGCACTAATTATATGATAAGTGTCCTTAATATTTATTAAGTTCGTTTATTTATTTCTTAAGATTTTGTTAATAATTTTATTCTATTTTCTTCGACCTTTTTGTATGATTTTTTATATACATAGAAAATTTGTTATTTTTAAATATTAAAATAAAATAACTTCTGAGGAAGATTTCCAAAGGAAATCTAAATATCGAGTAATTTATATATAAAAATAAAAAATTTTTTTTAAAAAACAAAAAGTGACCTCAAGCTTAAAAATTATTTAATACAAAATTAACAGTCTACAACTACATATTATATAAAACTTTTAAGTATAAAAATAAGTTATTAATTTTTTGGTTAAAAGTGGAAAAATTATAACGGACGACATTTGGGACATCTGAAACAAAAATAAGTACTTTTCGAGTAGATTTGTAAGTAGCCTGGTTGACAATTTCCTATTACTTTTTAACTTAATTTGTAAGTGAATTTTTTGCTGAGTATTTAACAAGTTAACTTTTCGCAAATAATCCGATACTTCATAAATAAGAATATTTTAGATAATCGCGATAATAAACGCAAATCATATTCTTAAAGATTCAGAAATGGCTCTGTAACTACATATACATATAAACAAATACAGACAAATCCCAAATAAAGATAACTTACGGGAAACATTTTATTACTCTGTTTCTTTGAATTTCTTTCTTCCTGGAACACTTCCTGGATGATCACAATTGCCTTCTGGTATATAAAAAATTGGAATATCTATAAAGACCTAAACGTGTCTTTGGTAAAAACTGATATCCAAAAAAATGCAGAAAAATACCTAAAGAAGCTTGAAGTACACCCAAAGCTATTAGCCCGCAATACATTAAATAATAAAAGAGAGGATACAGCGGATCTGAGCCAAAGACCAGAAGGCAGAATATCTACTTAATAAATAAAGTAAACAACGGTCAAAAAATTTTCGTCCGGCATTGGCTGGTCTAATAATTAAAATTTTTAGATATAAGATTTGAAAAAAATAAACAATTAAAAAAATAAGTTAGATAATAATTCTTTGGGGAAGTCTTACACCGTATTCTTTTTTATCACTTGCAATAAATCAATACCAATAGAGTATAAATTTGTTTAAACATTCGTTATATAAGGTAATGTTAAAAATGTTGCCATAAGATATATCGAATTTTTGAAAAAAAAAGTACATTTTATGTATATAGTTGGTACAAAATCCAAAAACTTATTTTCCATCACTGGTATATCACCTGGGTTCTACATTTGTAAAATGAAGTGTAAGTGGAATTTTCATTAGGTTTGTATTCTAAATGTTGTGAAAGTAATTTCAAAAGTTAAATCTCATTTCCAGTTTGATTTATCGTACAATAAAAGTTTAACTCGGTTATTAGAACGCCGTAAAATGTCTATGTGGAATTGAAAGTGATTTCAGTTTGGCTTCGTAGTGGAATATAGAAGTTTAGCATATATCTATCATGTATATTCTCACTTAGTATTTGTACATTATAATGCAAACAAAAAAAGACCTTTTTTGCATTTTGAAGTACATATAAGACAAAATTTATAGCTTTAGCTCTTTTTATTGAGATTCCTATTGAAATTATAAAATTTTGTTCTAAAAATTAAAGTTTTTTTATTTGGTAGTATTGAAATTAATGACAATTCCCTTTTGGTTTCAATACATTTTCACCTCACCAATATTTTCAATCGTTCATGGCATTCGACCAACACTGTGTATTATTTCAATTTCCTCTTTTTAACATCATGAATTTATTGTGAAATTGTTTTGTATCCTGATTTTTTTATTTCAGTTTTATTTCGTCTGAACATGTTTTAATGGACATCGAATGAAAACAATGATTTTTTTGTTTGCCTTTGGTTTGTTATTCTATGTAAAAAATTCATACAAACAATTGTTTTGTAAATTGTACAATGTTGTGATATGATACGTGTAAATTTTAAAATTTCATGAAAGGTGTTGTTGATTATTTTCTGCTTTTGGGGTTTTTTTTTTTTATTTGGAAAAAACAAATACATATTTTAGTATTTAAAAAATAAAAGTATAAAGAATATGAAATAAATGAAAAATTTTTTATATAACATTTGAAATATTTAAATTAAATATTTTTAAATTAATTCGAGTTAAAAGCAGTTACATTTACAGTTGTTTAATTCACAAGTGATTTTGTATGTTGTACATTCTATGATACAATTATCTGTAGTGAAACAAAATTTTGAGCAAAGTCATTTGTCTATGTTGTCAAACATTCAAAATGACAAAAGAAAAATATTTTAAACACAAATATACAAAACATGAAATAAAAGATGAATATGAATATTTTCACAAAACTAAAACATACCGTAGAATTTTCAACAATATCCATTATTAAAATTTTTTGTTTGTTAGATTTATTTTCTTGTTTTAAATTTGTTAAACAGTTTACGATTAGAACGTTGCCGTTTGGTTGTTTTTTTTTTTTAAACTAAAATGAGTAATTATACCCTTCATCACGCCAATTTTTATTGGTCCCTAAAGTACACTGATCGACTTAGAATCATCTGATCTGTTTTTTAATGCATTAAATAAATACCCCCTTATTCAAAAACGATTATTAAATTTAACAAACGTTTATTAAGCAAATTTGTATATGCAAATCTGTCTTAATAAACGTTTGTTAAATTTAATAATCGTTTTTGAATAAGGGGGTTAATCTATATACATATATAAAAGAGTAACGTGACTGACAGACTGACTGATTCATTCATCATCGCACAGCCCAAACCGCTAAAGCTAGAAACTTGAAATTCGGGTAATGGGTTCCTTTTACAACATGTAGATCCACTAAGAAGGGATTTTTTTAAACACGGTCGTTAAGGGGGAAAAATGGAGCAAAGAATGGGTAAAACCAGTACCTCTATATTTCCAAAACAAATAAACTTAGAAATAATATTTTAAATGCGTCCGCCTTTAATCAAAAAAAGAGCCGATAGGTGTCTGGTACTTTTTTGAAATGCGAAATTCAAGTGACGATATGGGATAAAAATAGTCCCCGTAGAACGCTCCGTTAACATGTATATTTCGTATATAAATAAACATAAAAGTACTATATTAAATGCATCTGGCTCAGATCAAAAAAGACTAGAAATTTTTTTGGTACTTTTTTGAAATTCGAATTCCTATGGCCTAAAAATTGTATTCTTTTTTGGTACTTTTTATCACTAAAAATTCCATGAACTATTATTTTCAAATAGTACGTATTATGGATAATTAATAGGTACTTTTTTGAAAATTATTTTTTCCCGGGTTACAAAAAAGGGACAAAAACGGGGTAAAAATGGTCATTTGATATTATTTATTCAATTTAAAAATAAAAAAAAGATAAAATATTTTTCCATCCACACAAAAAAGAACCCAGAACATGCTATTCATGAATCAAATATAAAGGTGTAATAATGGCCAAATTTCAGTATACTTATATTGGTACTTTTTTAAAATTCATTTCTACTATTCTATTTTCGCAAACTATGCATATGATCATGTTATTATCTTCGGCAAAGTTGTTGCGCATGAGTCCGGGAAGGGTTCTGAGTTGGTATGACCACGCCTACTTTAACGCCCTAATTTTTAAATTGATTAATTGCTTCTGCATTGCTTTTTGCAGATTAACTTCATACAAGTTCATACAAGTTCACATAAAAAATGTTATGTGCCACGCCCACTTTCATGCCCCTTCTCAAAAAATAAATGTTTGTATGTATGTCCTTTATAGAATCGTAAATTATGTATTTGTTAATGTGATTATCTTTGGCAAAGTTGTTGTGCATGAGCCCGGGAAAGTTTCTGAGTTGGTATGAACACGTCCACTTTTTTTAAATAATTATAACGCCTGCCGGGAAGGACAGACTGCTGGATCGATCTTACTAAAACTTTAACGGAATATAACTAAGACTCCGGCATGACTAAGAATACTTTTTTCGACCGCCTACTGTTTTCAAAATGAACAAAATCAATAAAATTACTCAAAATGAATTGAATATTTGTGTAATGCCTTTCTTTCAAATTAATTTTAATTGGTGGCGTAGTAACGCGCGCAAATGCCATCTAGTGTGCTATAATTTTGTATAATATGTACTTGTCTCTGGAAACTAAACAACCTCGAACTTTTTTTATTTACTATTGTCAAAGTTCTTTATTTTGGTAAAAAAAAACATACTTTTATTCCTTTAACACAACTATAATGTCAGATTTTAATAGTATATTTCTCCCACAAACACTCCTCTCACATACCATTTCCGCCAGAGATGACTTTCAGGCATTTTTGTTCCTACAATAATTTATATTTATAAGTGTGTTTTCCGTTCTATTGGTTTTTTTTTTGCTCTATTTGTATTGGTATCGTAAGTCAATAAAGCAATAATTTAACAACAAATAAAAGGATATTGATATATTAATTCTCGTATCAGAATATCTAATGATTGTGTGTTCGTAGATGTGATTATGTGGAAAAATATTTTATATATACATACATACTTACAATATATGTAAGTAAATGAATGTGTTAGTATAAATATGTATTTATGTATATATGTACATTTAAGTATGCGGTATTTATTGCCACATACATTATTAGTTATTATTGCTTTAGTTGTTGATAAAAGCACTTCATACGAGTATAAATTGTATTTGTACACTTAAAAACAAATAGCTTTTTGTATAAGGGTGTAGATTTTAAAATGGGGTCCCTTCGAATCTACTTAAGTGTTCGCACGTAGTGAACTACCACGTAAACCAAGGGTGTAGAAGTGTGTGTTAATACTTAAATGGGTGTGTTGTACCTTACTATAAATATTATGGCATTTTTATAAAACCATTATTATTTTAATTATTATTTACAAATCAATACAGACTACAGTTAAAATCCAAATAAGGAGTGGACAAAGAAAAATATAAACAAAAATGCATTATTTTTATTATCAAAAAGTCATGTCAAAAAGTCATTATAAAAATATTTTTTGGGAAGCTGAATCCGAATCTACGACTTGTAAAAACTTATTAAAGGGTTATGTAGACAGTATTCAAACTGCATGTATTTAAAGCAAACCAAATGTAAAAAGTACTTTATCACTCGCTCGATGTTTAACAATAAAACTATTAATATTTCAAATTAAAACCAAAAACGACCTTTAAGAATGAATTTCAACATAAAATATATGAGCTAAATGTTAAACTTGAAAAACTTTTTAATCTTGAGTTGGAATTTGTTAATAAATATTACAAACTGTGTTCCTGTAATTGTTCTTTTGTTTTTCTAGAAATTTCCTTTGACACAGTTCTCTATTAAAAGAAAAGTAAGTACACTGAGTATATAAGCAAAACAGTTATTTAGAAATGGACGCTATGGAGACCGATTCTTATAAACTAAGGTGACTTTATTTGGATACCAACATCTTTCAGAGATTAATGGTCGGTAAAGCGATTTACGGAAGTAGATCTAATATGGGAACTATGACTTGTTATGGATCGATCATCATCAAATTACATATGCCGAATGATATCAAACATGTTAGTGTTGAATTTTATTAGTGATTTTTCGAAGTGACCCTTATATACATATGTGATTAAGTTTTATATATAACCTATTTGTGGCGAAATTTCTTTGAATTCGTGCTTATACAAAATATCTATTACCAAGTCCAAATTGGGGAAAACATTTGTATGGAGGCTGGGTGTAATAATGGACCGGTTTCAACCAATTTTGTAGCAATATAATGCCTTGGGTCGAATTATGTAATAAATGTTATTGAAATTTCTTCAAATATAATATTTTTAAGCATTACAAAAATCAGCTGAAATCCAATTCAAATTCCACTATGGTAGTACAGTTTATAATTAGAGTACAACAATACCTCGCTATGTGTCGTTTCGTTGCGTCGCTGCTTAATTAATACTAATTTTCACTGTTCCTCGTTACATATTCGAGGTTGCATTGTTTTCGGTTCAAGTTTTTATTTTTTTTTTTAAATTTTTGCAAAATCTGCAATATTATAAAATACTAAAACGATTACCCGTACAAGAAGTGGTTTGATGATCGAAATGGAGTCCGTGCTTTCTATTTGGATTGAAAATCAAGTTGCGCATGGAATACCATTAAATAAAATGGCATTTCGGATAAAAGCAAAAAGCTTATTATTTGATGACATAAAAAGTAAAGCATTATCCAGCAATAATGCTAGTGGTAGTAATGCAGACAATTGCTATAAGGAAATTTATTTTATTAATTTATATATTCAGCAAACATTGAACAAATTTTATGTGAAAAAATGCTAAAGACTTATGCTTGGTTTTCACTATGTCATTTTTGTTATCAAATTGTCCAAATTGTTGGCAATTGTATCAAAACGGGTTGTCATATGGCGTCATCTATGGCGTCAATCATGATTGCAAACATAGATGACGCCATCTGACAACCCGTTTTCATACAATTGCCAACAATTTGGACAATTTGACAACAAAAATGACATAGTGAAAACCAAGCATAATTAGTATTTTCGCAACCATAGAACTTCGATATTTACATGGTTTGCTATAGAAAATCTTAATTCACTTTTCGTCGTTTCAATTTGCGTCGTGTGTATTTGGAACCTAACCCTGACGTAAAGTGAGGTATTGGTGTACTATAAAGGGGAAGAAGAAAATTTATTCGTTTTATACATAATAATTATACATAATAATATTAAGCTATAACTAAAATGTGTAGAATCAATAAATTTACTTACATATATGTATATACATATGTATATTTCATTCGAAAAACAAAAATTGTATATTTTTTAAATTGATTGTCTTCATTTGAATAATATAAAACTCATCGATTATAATTATTGACAGCTAGTCAAAAACAAAAATATTTATGACATGTAAAATGTTTAGTCAGTTGAAGAAGCAATTTTTAATCATTTTAAATTAATGCTCCTTCCTAGTTTTTTTTTTTCTAAAAAAAAAACTTGTAGTGTACACACATAAAAATAATAGTAGAACTTAAGTAACTACATGTATTTGATTGTAATGTTCTGTAAACTGTAAATATATTTACAGTACCACATATCGTTACATAGACTGAAAAAAGCGTTAATAAACATGCCTATGCTAAATTGGAAATAGTTGAAAATTGTGGTTTATATGTTTTTCTATTTTGTCGAGCAGATTTCCTGAGCTGGTGTCTAATCGCCGCATACGTTAGCGAATATATTGAAAATAATTATGTTGGCATTATGACATTCGATATTGAATAAAAAGTATCGTAAATTGAGATGATGGTATTCCATATCTAATAACGACTAAGGTACATGACTCGAGATGTCATTCGATACATCAATGGCTATCGTATGCACAATAATTTAGTTTTTCTACAGACAAATTTTATTTTGTAACGTCTCTCCATTTTATTTTAATTTGTTTAATGAAATAGTAAAAAGGATTTTGAGTAAAATTAATTAATTAAAATGGCGATTGATTAAAATTGAATGAATTGGTTTTTGTTAACATTTATTATCTTCGGAGAATTGTTAAAACTTTTGGGAATTTTGGGAAAGATTTTGAATCGTTTTAAATGGAATAAAATCGTGTAAAAATGTAAAATTTGTTTATTTTCAAACCGTGTTAAATCAAAACCGTGTAAGAAAAGACCGTGTAAAAACAGAATTAGGTGTATTACTATTTCTTCAAAATTATTTTTTATTTATTTATTTAGTCTTTGAATATAAATCCTTACAGACTATTAACAAAAGAAACATATTTTTACTTAAATTAGATATATGAAAATCAAAATAAAAGAAACTTAACAATTGAGGAAGACAATAATTTTGCATTTAATAATACTAGAATTGAGACCGAAATCAACAAATTGGTATAAATTATTAAATTGTCTACATATTCTCACAAATGGGTTTGCATCAACATAATTTGTACTACAGAATTTTACATGCAAAGGCTTATAGTATCGAGAATTACGACGTGGAACATTAAATTTTACAAATTTTAAAAGATATTCATAATTAATATTTTCATTTACAATATTCAACATAATACATACATTTGACATAATACGTCGACTTTTCACGGTGGGTAATTTAATTAAAGCCAATCTGCTGGTATAAGATGGTAAATTAGAGTAATTTCATTGAAAACTTCTTAAACAAAAAAGAAAAAATTGTTTTTGCACGGACTCAATTTGTTCATTATAAATCTCATAATAAGGATCCCTTATGATGGATCCATATTCCAGAATGGACCTAACTAGTGATACATACAGTTGTTTAGTTATGTATGGATCGCAAAATTCCTTAGACCAATGCTTTATAAAAGCAAGGACACCTCTAGCCTTGTTCACAGTTAAAGTTATATGAGGTATGAAGTTTAATTGTATGTCAAGTAAGATTCCAAGATCAATAAATGATTCGACAAGATCCAAATAATGATTACCGAGGTAATAGTTGACCGCTAAGAAATTATTCCTATAAAACCGCATGTATTTACATTTTTTTAGGTTTAGCTCCATCATATTATATTCGCACCAACGGAAAAACTTATCAAGATCATTTTGAAGGAAATCATGGCCAGTATAATGATTAAAAGAAAAAAATATTTTTACATCGTCAGCATACATTAGGATATTACAATGGTTTATAATATTATATTAAACAATGAAAATAGCAGTGGTCCAAGATGACTTCCTTGGGGTACACCCGATGAAACAGGTATGCATTTAGATGTACAGTTGTTACGATTCGATAGATATCGAATTCAGGAACTAGCTAATACGATTCGTATCGTAATATTTGATACGATAGTTTACACGCTATCGAACGCAGTGATTTGGCCCAAGATGTTTGCAATGCCCAAAAAATTTTAGTCAAACAGCCACCTTAATAATCACTTTCTAAGTCGATTTAATGATATCTGTCCGTTCTACTGGTTGCCTATGTAAATCTTTTGCGCAAAGTGCAGGTCACAATTTTGAAGATATTTCACACTAAATTAATTCACTTAAGTGTTTATACCAGGTTTTAAAAATTTCGTGAATTACGTGAACAATACCTTAGACTTCTCAGCTGATTTTTAACATTTAAAAAAAGAGAAAAATGTGTAATATTAAAATATTTTTTGAAAAAAAAAAAAAAAATGTCAATAAATGAATTTTATGTTGTAGCTGACGATATACTACGAGTGACTGAATGCATATACAGGGTGGGCCAACTTGGACTGACTGATTTGAAATGCTTATAACTTTTGCATTTTTAATTTTTTTTTTTGCAGATAATACAGAATTTTATAAAATTTCATAATGTCATCATACTCAGTGGAAGAACGTGTAAAAAAAAATATGCCAATAGATTGATTTTGCTAGCTACAGAAAATGACAATTTTTTGGATAATCTGATTATGAGCGATGAAGCACATTTTCATTTAAATGGATATGTGAATAAACAGAACTGCCGAATTTGGGGTACAGAGAATCCAAGAGCATTGCATCAGCGACAATTACACCCTGTCAGATGCACTGTTTGGTGTGGAATGATAAAGTTATTGGTCCATATTTCTTCGAAAATGAGCTTAATGAACCACAAACCGTCTCTGGGGTGGTATACCGGACCATGTTGGAAAATTTTTTACGTCCGATAGTTCTCAATAATCGTAACATATGGTTCCAGCAAGATGGAGCTACAGCTCATACCGCAAGAGCCACAAGAGTTATAAGCAGTTCAAATCAGTCAGTCAAACTTGGCCCACCCTGTATGTACGTACATACATAGTATGTATGGCCAACATGTAAATGTGATAAATGTTTTAGGCATTTAGACAACTTGCTTAACACGTTGCATTTTCAAATTGATTTAATGTTATTGTATGTATACAAGATAATAGTCCAACACATACATTCCTACACTTTTCACATATACACACAATATATGTACATATATCGATAGACGATCGTCCCTAGAGTTTGCACATACAAATGCACTGATGTACTACTGCTTAAAACCCTCTATAGGAATAGATAAAAGTGGAAAGTGCGTATGACACTACAAGTATGTAATGTGTTAAAAGTACCAAACACGTAGCAAATGCAAATCATTTACTTACATACATTACTTACATACAATTCAATCTACATACATATATTACTAGAAAAATTTACTAAGCATGAATACAACATACAAGCAAAGCCAGCAAAATATTTTTATGAGGTAGGTTACACAGTAATTTCTGCTTCTGCAAATACTCCAAAACTAGATTTTTTGTATCTGACTTTTAGTTAATAAAAATAAATTATTTGTACTGCCCTAATATGTGTTGTATTGTCTTATTGAATTATTTTGTATGTTTTGTATTGATCCTAAATATTCGGATAAACATTTTTATGTGTAGACTTTCATGCAGTTGTAAAATTTTCTCTTCCTTTGGTATGTATGACTGCACTTGTCACTTAAGTGTGTAGCTGGTGAGTCCGTGCGTTTGTAAAAAGTACTTAAATATTTTCGATATGACCGCATAAATCAAGTACTTAGTCAATACAAAAATTTTGTTACGATGCCTAGTATGTATATACGAATACATTTCGCACCCTAAATACAAAAGGGTCACAACTCAAAATTTTCCAAAACTGACTTTTCCATAAATTAATTCAGAATTTCTTTCACGCCACTATCTTCTTTAACTGGAAAAATACAATTAAGTCTATTTTTATGTTAAGTGTGTTGCTTGTGTACGATGAAGTTTCTTGTTTCTCCTGAAAATTTTAGTATTTTGAGTTGTGACCCTTTTGCATTTAGGGTGCGATATATCGTGTGTTGTGGGTGTCTATGTTCATATCTCTATTGTGTATTTACTGAAACAAATGTTCGTCTAAACATATAGAATTTTATATTCTATAACTAACTCATACCAGCTCATTTCAATTTGTATATATGTATGTGTGTGTTTTGGGAAGGACATTGCCACACGTATATTCACGCACATTTTGCTCTCAGTTTAACACGTTGATTTTTGTTGAGGTTTTTTCTTGAGAATGAATGTAGATATTATTAACACATTGGTTTGCATAATTTTATTTTTTAAAAGGAAATATTATTATATACATCGGTATATTACTGAATTGGGTATTTCCTTTTAACAAATGTTACAAATATAAATTAATTTTTTTTATTTATTTTTTTAAATTTTAAAGAAGGAGTTAACAAAGCCCCCAAATTTGGGCCCCAAAAGGACGACTTTGTTTAATTATTTTACGAAATTTATCAGTTTTTGGTCTAAGCTTTCCATGTCCATTTTGCGCAATGTGGCTGAATTTTATTGCTGCGGCACTGTATTTTCTCATGCGATAAAAGGGTAGATGTTGGCTTATTGGCATTGTCCTCTGGTTTTATACTACCTAATAAAATAAAAAGATTTCACTTGAAGCAGCAGGCAACCACGCAAACCAAAATCTAACCATTCCAATCTCACAATCTAGGAGACAAATTCTTATCACCGAAAAGAGAGGGGACGCGTTGAGGAAATGGTATGAGGTTGTATGGCATCTGGCAATGTGTTGTTCAAAAGTCTTCCATATCAGGAACATAAAATTTATATTCATAGATTTTTGTTATAATGTTGTGATATTGAGCACCAGTAACAGATATGACTTGATCAACCTCAATTTCAAAGCAGTATAGCCCAAAATTCCCTTCATTCCAAAATCGTGACTAAGAGAGAAATTAACATAGTTAAAGTAGTTCCCTTCAAACTTTCATTATTCTAAAAAGCGATTGCTAAAATAAATTTATATTCCTTTTAGACCGTGATGCATCGATTGTGCGGGTGGCTTTCGGTTTCTTTTGCTTCTATTAACCCAATTTGAAATTTATAATAAGCTAAATCTGACTAAAAGTTTACTGAATAATGATAACTTCTAATAAGAGAGCAAACGTTTATTTTAAATAGCCAAAGTCATAGTAGAGTTGTTGACAAAAGAAGTGCTTTTTAGAGCGCAACTGAAAATTTCTTGCCAAGCCATTGTCTTTTTACGAACTATTTTTAGTGACAATTTTATCTACATATGTATATATTTATATTTTTAGCTAAGATCGCCTCGTATCACTGCAACATAAAATATTGTCTCCCTCAGCTGTTTGATATCTATTTCTCACAATAACTATTAAAAGGCTTTTGTTGAATTTAATTTAAATTTTATCGTAAGTAATCATTGCCACTTTAATGCCATTCTACTTCTAACTACGATTTGGATATTTAATTACATCCACACATTGGCAGCTAAAATCCAAAAGGCCATCACTATAAAAATTTCAAAATCGAATTTTTTTGATAATTATGTATTTAAAGAAAATACATCTTTCTTTAAAATTTTACTCTTATATGCCGAAAAACGTCGATTTTATTAATACATTTCAAAAGGCGGCAACTACAATGTTAATACTGTACATATAAACCAAAAACAATATATATCGTATAACAAATCAATTTGCCATCTGAGCTAGCAAATTTGATTAATGACTCACGTAAAAACCCCATTTCTGCTAAAAGTTCACCACCTTGATTACAAATATTTCCTTGATTATGACACTCTTCCGAAGCGATATGCTTCTATTCGACCAGATAACTTTGTACACTTAATTTATATGTACATATTTAGCGAGCCAACTGTTAACTTGATTCATGCCTTAGCATATGATACTTCTGGGACAATTTTCTATAAAACCAATACTAAAGACGAATATGAGGTTTTGCCACAACGACCACAAAACAAGTTTAGAGATGTCGAACCAGTTCGGTTACATAAAGAAAAAATATAAATATCCAAAAGGAAATGGAGTCATCTTGAGGAACTTAAATGCTTATTTCCGGCTGATTGTCACAGTTTTTACGATAATACTCAGATTAGCTTTATATATTTTACTTCGCCATGTGAACTCCTTTTCTTTTCAATTTTTTTAAATAAAGTATATTTTTCTGGAATTCATTAAACTCGTTGTAATGAGTTTAGTATCTTTTATATTCAACACACAGAAAATAAAAAGTAACAAATGTTTAATAAGAGTGAAAAGCGGAATTTTACCATCCTAATTTTAACTTTTACTAAAAATTTTTTGCTGTTACGTCTTTTCGTTTCCGAAAAAACGATTTCAAAAAGCCTTATATACAATTAATTAAAACTACTGTTATTTTATATATATATTATTTTATATTTTTTTATATTATAATGAAGTAGTCTTAAATTTATAAAGTGTTTTGCTTCTCTTGTAAAAAGTAAAATATGTAGTGACGACATATTCACTGATACTAGTCTTACAGTTTATTAAACAATCACTGTCTGAAATCCGGATACTGCTTTATGTAGTAAGTCTCTTGTATATTAGTGTTGAAAAAAAGTGTTTCCACCAGGTTTTAAAAGAAACTTCTGCATTGTGGCTGGATTTTATGTGAACTGTGTAAAACACATTACAGTGACTAAGAACACAACAAATGTTAAGCATTTAGATTTAAAACATTTTTTTACAGTAGATTTAAACCACAAAAATGTATCTGTTATTCTATTTCTAATACGCACAAAATAAAGTCAATCCTTTAAAATTCTAGACTAAATAAATCCTTTACAAATCCCTGTCAATTCATTGAAATTCCAAAAGTGTTTTCTACAAGTGTTCAAGTGCATGAATTCTATGCTGAGTGTCCTTATAGTTTCTATTTGATTTTTGAACTTAATAAGGTTCTTATTTGCATTCTATAATTTAAAATTTTCAATTATAAATTAAAGTGTAAAGAGTTAAAAACAAAAAAAATTTTTCTATAGCAAAGTGATGGAGAAACAAGACACAAGGAATAATATTGAAAAACTCCCATAAACAAAGTTTTGTTTATTTATGATGTTATTGTTGTTGCTGCTGTTGTTGCTGTTTTCCAATAGAAAAACTTTGCCTGTGTGTTCAAGTTAGAATTATTATTATTTTTGCGCATTTGTTTTTATATTCTTTTTGTTTTACTGCATGTACACACATACAATAGTAGTGAAATTAAAATATAATTTATTTATATTTTATTGTTTAAAGCTGGCTTTTGTGTGTAGCTGTATATAGTTACAAAACCATTTTCACTTTTTATACCAGAGCTCTGGCTGTTCCATAAATTCCTCTATGTAAGTGTATGTTTTTGTTGTAATTCGTTTATGTTATTTATATTGTTTCTGCCAGGGGCGGGCGATATTTAGAGGTCAACATGAATATTTGTTTTAAATTATTTTGTTTTCAAAACCATATAATTTGTTTTAAATAAAAGTTTCTGTCTCTTTTTTTTTTTTGTCATTTTATGTTGACAATGTTTGTTCATTTATTTATTTAGGCGTATGCATGTGTATTTTCTTTATACAAACAAACACATACATACACATTATTTAACACGGCCAAATTTGCTGTTCATTCATTCGTTTTTCCCAACCATTTAACATTTGACACTTTAATCAGGCATAAAATTAATTCGTATACGTTACACTCATATAATTACATTAATATTAATTACTTAACACATACAAACACAGACACACGCACACGTACGAGCAAATAAATTCATTTGTGGTACATATAGTACTGCCAGCTTGTTAGCTCATGTGTTTAATTGTAAATGAGATTTCAATGAGCAAAATGTGGTTGTAAATGATATTATGTTGTCTACATACACTCGCATGCAAATGTAATATTGTAAACAAAATAGGCTGGTTCTTTTTTATTTGTTTCCTATTAACAATTAAAAATAAAATATAAAGCATTATTTGCATAAAATCCAGCCATACTGCAGAAGCTTTTTTTAAACTTGGTCGCAGCACTTTAATATTTCTCTTGTTTCTTTGATTCCTACCGTTATTGTGTCAAAATATTTTATCAGTCGCGATGGGACGAATTTTAAACAAAATTTAACATCTGCCTTATTAAGGATAAAATATATGCAAAAATGCTCCTCAAACGGCTACGGGAACCCACGTTTTATGTTGCAGTGAAACGATTCAAAATATAAATAAACAAAATAAGTTCGGATATTTATATATATGTATGTATAATAGACAACATGCAGAAATGTTTGTTGTCTCCTATTAGACGTTGCCGCTCTTCATTTTCTAAATGACGCTGAATAATACAGATCGATGTAATAGAAGAAGTTTCAACCAGCTTCGGCCAATTGAACAATATTTTGCTATTCGCTAAAGTGGAGTTTCACTGTAGTTGTAAATATTAACAAAATTTCAACCATTTGGATTAAGCATGCAGAAAGAAGGATCGAAATGTTGTGCAATAGTTACTGAGATCCATGAATGCTCCGAATTTTATAGGTGGAAATAATTTTAGTTTTTTCTTATAGCTTTTCTTAAGTATTTATGAGTGTGTGCCAATATTCTGTAATTTTTTTGTAAAAAGAATTGATTTTATTAAGGAACAATTTTAGTTTAAATTAGAATATTTTTTGCTATAAAGTCGTAATGATAATTGATTAGCCTATGAAATTTTGACACTTTAGATAAATGATCCTAATGCATCCCATACACTTTTCAATTCAATCGTCAATTGAGTGAGTCTTTCAATTAAATTGAAAGATTTGCATTCAACCGTCAAATTTATATGTTTTTTCAACTACAAATTTAAAAATTAAAAACTTTAATGGCTGAAAAAAGAATAATAATTGCATTTTAAAGTTGTCAGAGATGCTTCGCTATCTATTTCCAAATATTTTTCCAGAAGCAACTCCCAAGCTTTTGCCTTTTTCTTTTAATTATTAAAAACTTTTCTTTACTTTCACTTCGGAAAATCAAATCTTGTAACGTTAATTTAACCGCCTTCTACTCAATGCAAATGGATAAAACTTTGCAGGCATTCATACTCCCGATTAAAATTCACTAAATCAAAATAGATTTTAAAAATAAACAACTTTTGCTTTGCAAAAGAAAACTACGATCCTAAATTTTGACAGCTAATTAAGAGACTCGAACAAACACAGTACAATCGAATTGAAAGACTTGTTAGTCAACTTAAAAAAATCAAAATTTTTTGATTTTTCTTCAACCAACTCGTCAATTGCCAAACTAATCAAATGACAAAGCCATACACGCTTTGATTTGCACAACAACCGACTCAGTTGCCAATTCAATTGAAACGTATATGGGCTGCTTAAGAATGAGTTTCATATACTTTAATACTTTTATTATATTATACTTTTTATATACTTTTATACTTTTTTCCCTGTAAGAGCTCGCTCTATACAAATGATGAATGTAATAAACCAAACGGTTTCCTGTGGAGTAAATGCTACACAATAATGGAAAATACTTTACTGAAGGTAAATGTGAGAACTGTAAATATGTGCAACAATTTTTAGCATGCTAAATGCAGAGGTTTTAATAATTTATTTAAATTAAGTTTTTGTTTTTAAAATAACTTAAGGATACATTTGTATGCGTATGATTAACAAGTGAAATTATAACAAGTTCATATACTTTTGTAAACTTATGCGATATTTCTCATATTCAAAAAAAAGTATTGTTACGGTTACACATTTCTGTAGCACAGAATTTTGCAAGTAGGTTCATGTTATTTCCACAATTTTATGTAGTTTTTTTAATTTCAAATAAAACACTTAAAATTGAATTTTATGTCGATATCCTAATTATCACCATACAATATTCCATACAAATGTCCGTAGTCCCTGGAGGTGTTGCATACGGAAAGTTCGCGAATTACGGCTTTCAGTATTAAATTAAAACTGGATTGTGGAAGAAAAATGATGACTACTTTTAAAGTTACTAACTTTAATAAACAAATTAAAGAATTTAAATATATATTCCAAACCCGCTTGCGAGAGTGCTTACTACACCTCAAACAGAAACAAGTCTTCGTAGAGCCGATCTATTACCCTACTAATTTAAGGCCAATTTTTCCATTATGGTTCTTTAAACTGAGAGCAAATAGTCTTTAAGGTTTAGGTATAAGATTTAAATACATATTGTACGGCTTACGAAGTAAAGGCAGATTCAATAAATAAATAAAAAAAATTAAAAAAAAAGAAATATATTTTGCTTAGTGTTATTTTTTTCTCAAATATTTGAAAAAATCACTCTTTTCAAATTTCATAAACATGTAACGAATATAGCAAACGATTCCAAAATTGCTAATATGACCTTAGATAAAACATTAAGAGATTACAGAAGATAATCACATTTTACAATTATCTCTTTCTTTCAGAACTGCCCTTGAACGAAGTGAACGTTGTATTGGAGACCATGGCCAATTATGGAATAATTTCCACAAAGCCAGTAGTACAATTTTTACATCCTTATAACTGATCTGTGTAAAATTTCGGTGCGATATGGATGTTTATATAGGTAAATGAGTTTATCGGAAGTAGTTCTCCGAGCTATAACCTATTATGAACCCTTCAGCATGAAATTATGTACGACGACTTATATGAATAAGTTTGAACGATTTGTGTTGAATTTCAACTTGATAGTGATTATTATAAGAGACTTATTCGCATTTAAGAAAGTGGACTTTAGCCCCGTTCAAATATGGACCGATCATCATCAGATTGAGATGGACAATTTTCATATACGTATGAAGTATCTGTGTTGAATTTAAGCTTGATAGTGATTTTTATAAAGGCATTATGCCCATTGAAGTGTTTTTCGGAACTGCACTTAATATGGGGACTACGGTCAAATATGGACCGTTCATCATGATATTTGATACGACGATTTAAATTTGTATGTATTTTGGTTACGAAAATCAACTTGATAGTCATTTTTAAGTGATTTTCGAATGTGGGTTTGTATGGGGTCTACAATTAAATTACGGACCGATGCAAACAAAATACCGTTTTACGATTACTCGTTGCATGAAATTTATTTTTGTTGAAATTTGTATGGATACTGGTTTTCTGTAGACATTTGGTTACCATAAAGCCATATTCTGGGGTGTGACATTTGTATGGGGGCTATAAGAAGTCGTGATTCTGATTTTAACCGGACTTGCCCTTTTATAATAATAAAAGAATAAAATATGCAAAATTTCATGATATTATCTACATTATATTTGACGAAATTGCAAAAAATATCTGAAAAATATCAAGGATGTCTGAAACTGGAATCTTAACGGACTGATTTTGCCTATTTTCAATACCCAACATTTAAAATCTTTGGCAGACATTTCATTATTCTATATCTTTTTTCGAAACTCTATCGTGCCTACAACAGATGGACACACGAATAGATGGACAGATATGGCTAGATCGTCTTAGAATCTTATGAGGACCCAGAACATATAGACTTTTGGGTTCTACGAACATCATTTCGATGTGTTACAAACGAATGAAAAACTTAATAAAAATAAGAAAAAGGTTGTTATATATAAATTAATATGCAAAAACAAATTAAATTTATGTATTTTTAGGTCTAGCCTAATACACAATATAACACACATGCACAAATTTATAAACTATTTAGGTTTACAAATTTAGACAATTAGTACATTTAATACATGTTTGGTTTTGTTTATTTAAATAATTTTAAATGAAGTTTTAAATTTACGTAACAGACATATTTTTAAGGAATTTTGGTCAATTGTAAATACAAAACAACAATTTAGTTTAATAAAAATATATACCACAAACAAATTAAAACTCAAACAAGTAAGAAAGTATAGTCGGTCAAGCCCGACCACATAATACCCTACCCCAGTATATGTATAAAACAGTTTTTCAGAAATGGGCGTTATATGGGAGATATAACCTATTGTGGACCGATCATCCAAAAATTTAGTGTCATGATGTCTGTGAATATAAATATTATATGTGTTAAACTTTATCTCGATATAAATACTTTTAAAAGATTTATGCAGCTTAAATTGAATTACGGAGAGGATTTTATAGAGGAGTTTTGACTAATTATGGACCTACCATTACAAAATTAGTTGTCATTATTTCTGTATATAAGAAACTTATTTGTGTCGAATTTTATTTGATTACTAACATTGTTAAGAAATTTATGACCGTTAAAGAGATTTTCGGAAGTGGGTCTTATATGGGAGCTACGACTAATTACGGACCGATCATAATAAAATTCTACCATATTATATGCATATATACAAAACATATTTGTGTTCAATATTATTTGGATACCAATATTGTTAAGAAATTTTTGGTATTGTTTTACAACTTGAAAAAATAAAAAAAAAAAAAAAATTTCAAGTTGTAAAACAATTCCTACCTTCAGTAAAAATATTTTAATGAAAATTAAATTTAATGAACTTGAGCCTGACTAAAGAAATACCAAAAATTTAAGAAATTAACAATTCAACTAAAAATAATAATTTTTTTAAGAAATTTATGATCGTTAAAGTGAATTTCGAAAGTGGGCCTTATATGGGAACTACGACTAATTATGACCGATCTGTACAAAATTGGTAGATGTGATTTGTCTTCATTTTCCACTTATTTGTGATGAAATTTGTTTGGTTCCTTGCATAATTAAAACATTTATGAGCGGTAAACCCCAATTTCAGGAGGACATTTGTATGGGGGCCAGGTGAAATAAAGGACCGATTTCCACCAGTTTCAATGCCATCCATCCTTTGGGCCAAAAAAATATCACGTACCAAATTTCATCGAAATATCTTTAAAATTGCAACCAGTACTCTGCGCACAAGCTTTACATGGACAACCAGCCAGCCAGACGGACGGACATCGTTAAATCGACACAGAAAGTGATTCTAAGTCGATAGGAATACTTTAAGGTGGATGTTGGACCAATATTTATGGGCGTTACAAACACATGCACAATCCAATATAAAATATAGTCGTAATATATTAGAATAAACAACTTAATAAAGAGATTCATCAACTGCTTATACATACGAGTAGCGAGAACAAATTCATTATAGATACTTGATAATATTTAGACAAGCAGTGAAAACTTGAATATTATTTAATAGCTGTTGTACAATAAATTCAGATTTTCATGAATGTTCTTATTTAGGTCTATCGGAGTTATACCATAACATAAAATTTAACTGACCTGTTAAATTCCAGCATTAAACACTGGCAATATATTTATCTGCAATCAAACTTGTCGGTTGCTTTGTCGACTAAATTCACTTTAAATGGTTTAATTTTAGAGGGGGAGTGGAAAGGTAGATGAAAAACAACATGAAAAAGAGTAGTTGGTATGGCCTCAAATAAAAACTCATAAATTCATATACATTAATTTAATCGAATTAAAAGCCCTGGAAACAATTATGTGTAATTAATTTTTGCTACTTTATGGCTCAAAATTTGTTTTTATATTTTTTGTATTTATTATTCGTTTCCTTTTGTTAAAAATGTACAAATTTGACTTGACTCTTGGCTGGTTGGTTGGCTGACTGACTGTTAAACAATAGCTATGAAATTCTGAATTTATGTATGTGTTTTGTTGTGCATTTGTGGCTGCACACACACACTTATATACATACATACAATTTTGTTGTTATTATTAAATTCTCATAATTGGATTTGTAATGCTTTGCGTGTGAAAATTCCATAGTCAAACAAATGCACGTCAGACAACAAAACAAAACAAAAAATAAACAAAAATATCAGTCAGTCATTCCGTCACCTCAGCCCACGAACTATCCTGCCATCTGGGTTTGAGGATAAAACCATTCCTAGTTTTTATCCGTTTCAATTACACAGTCATTCCACAAACACAACCACAAAAGAATAAGATTACAAAGGAATAATTCATATACTGTGTTACTTGTATTTTGTTGTGTGTTTGAATTTTCCTTATTGTTTTCATGTTTTCTCATAACATTGCTTTTGTAGTTGAATACGAGAAATAAATAGTTTTTACCACACACAAATACTCTCACAATACACAATCAAATGTACGAGTATCTATGTATTTGTCTGTCTGACTGTTTATTGTACAGATATATGTACAAACATATGTATATAAGTACGTATGTATTTTTACTTTCATATCTGTATTTTACAATAAAAAGTAATTTGTATATTTGACCAGAATGGAAATGAAAAAGGAAAAAAAAAACGCCAGAAAATTGTAATTAAATTAATATTTTTATAATCAAACAGAAATGAGAACATTCAACAATTACATATGTATGTATGTATGTACTCATATGTATATTTACAAAAGAAAACTTCAATTTGCTTTAAAGAAGAATAAATATTGAAAAACGTTTAATTTTTTATTATACACATAATAAAAACTTTAGTTTAAAAATACATACCCTAATAAATGTCAGTTAAGAACTAAATTGTTTATTGTATTCTAAAGCCTATTAATTGCTAGCTATTGTATGATGATTAGTTCACATAAAATAATTAAAATAAAAACAATTGTTAGATACTTTTGAAATTTAGCGCACATTAATAAACTAAAAAAAATTAAAACTTTACCCATTATATAAAATGTATATATGTATCTCTCTAAAAGTTAATTAATAAATAATAATAAGAATTACATTACAACTTAGTATACTTGTTATAGTTACTTCATATTACTCATACGCCCTCTTGACCAAAGCGAAAAATACAAATATAATTACAATAACTTTATAATCAGGCATGTGATGGAAATTGATATCGAAAACGAATCAGTTTTGGAAATACATTTTAATTCATTTATAATCTAATTTTTACAATTTTTGTTTTAAGATTCTCTTTAGTATTTATATTTTATGTGATAAAAGTTTTTCAATACAGAAATATTACGAAAAAATTGACTTCTAAAACTCATTCGTTTTCTACATCGATTTCCATCACATGCCTGAATGGTGTTTTTTTAAATTGTCATATTTTTATATTAAATTTAAAGCTACTTTTGAATTATTAATGAAATTGAACCGTTCGACTTTAAACAAATTATAATACTATAACTTAATATATTATTAATGTTTTACCTTTTAAAAACGGTGATCTATTTAATTTAAATAAACCGGATTACTTGTAATTGCAAAATAAAAGCGTCAAGTCCTTTGAAGATAATATAACAACGAGTCTTTATTAATTTAAATGTACACAAAACAATTGTCTTTTACACACTTATATTATAAACACACGTGAATCAAATAATAAAGATTGCGCAAAGAATGTAAACAAAATTGCCTCTCTCTGCGAATGACGTCACAGGTTATTTTTGCGGTATAATAACATAACATGTACAATATAATTTTTGTTAACAATTTTTAAATAAAAGTTTTTCGTAAATTTTTTAATTCAAAATAAAACATTAACGCAATTCACAATATTGTGCAAATGGTATTGCAGCATTACATTTGCAAAATGGTTTAGCATAGTTTTGCTTTACAATAACAAACTATACACTATAAATTTACTCTGATTTTGTGCAATTACGTCTAACCTAATGCGCATTAGGATGGGGATAATTCACGAGTTAATTTGAATTAAGACTGCTAATGCAAATTAACTGTGTCGTCTGTCTATGCTATAATATAATTTGATACTTTCCTCATGATCATGATGAATACAGTATAAAGCCATTTTAAATATGCACAAATAATAATACGTAAAAGAAGCATGGATATGGCAGTTATGATTGATTTTATTCCTTTCAACAGCGTGTTATTTGTTTTCAGCTGCATTATAGCAATATTTTTTATATTTTTCCCCATTTCATCCAGCACTCGTTTTACCCATCTACATATGTTGAAAAAACGAAAAATTTGTTTTTGAAATAAGATGCACTTACGATAGAGAACGTGACACATTTTGAATATCAAAAGAAAATGTTAAGTGCCATTATGTAGCAAAAATATATAATTACTTGATTAAAAAGATCGCGGAGCACTGGATATGAGTAAATAAAATAACAATTAATCGAGCTTCATGATATTTGCAATCGTGATATACAAATAATTATAACAATTATATTATTAGAATGTTTTATCCGATGGATATTTTTATAAAAATTCCATATACTACTTTTACTTTATTGTATTGGCTGAATCTTGTGAATAAATTTGTTCCCAGTTTTTTTGCCTACTTAGCCAATATGTAATTTCTCGTTACGCTTAATAACTGGATTTGAAACACGAAGTAAATATAATTTGAAACGTTCGTCATGATGCCGGATAAAGCAAGTTTAGTAGTAATCATTATTGTAAAAATTGTAAATATAAAAAACATATTGACCGACTAAGCTAAATCATCATTTAGTTACATATGGAACCAATATATACATATGTATATAATATTCGGGGCCTAAGTGTATAGTAGGCATTATTATCCAATAAGCTTGATCATGATGATCACAGATTATAATTTTACTATGAGATAATTAAATAATTTCTAAAAAGTGTTAATTTATCCCCTATTATTGCATAAATTGTAGATAAATACGTTACGCCCTAAAACTACTACTAAAACTACTTGTAATCGGTTACTCACTATTTAATATTACTTAAATATTAATTTGTTTTATTTCCTACAATTTCACATTATTTTACTAACATTTATTACATTTTGTGTCGTTAGTTAGCAGCCACATTTTTATAATCCTCCACTAATTTCTTTCTATATATATTTCTTTTTTTTTCAAATATTTACTTTTTGCTGCTGTAGTAAGTTTTTTTATGCAAAAAACGTTTCATTTGATTAGAGGTTAACACAAGTAATCTCTGCGTTGTCTATCATGTGTCATTTGTTGCTCGTAGTTATTTTTGACACATTCTACTATTGCAGCTGTTGCTGATGATGACAGCAACAACAACAACAACAACAACAACTATCACAATGATAAAGAGGATGATGATCATCATCTGCTGCTACTGACGCTATACATGATGGTTTGATGGTGTAACATGGGTTTATTCACTGTGGTTTTTTTGTTTGTTTCTTATTTGTATTTTACGTTGTAACTGTTATATTCTGAAAATGACACACAGGCTGACGTTTATGTCAAACTGCTCGGTTTTGATGATGACAATAATAGTGATGATGACACTGATGTTTAAATACATTAGTTTCTGTTTCATTTTTTTTTCTCAACCTTTCTGTTCACTGTTTTCTTTTTTAGAAAAACATAAACTGTTTTTTCTGTTCTCAGTAAAAAAGATTAGAATAAAAAAAAATTCAAAATTGACAAAGTGCTAAGTGCTGTGATTAAATTTAAATTGAATTTATCCATTTACTCATTCATTCAGTTTAAGTATTTAAATATTTAGTTTAGTTTTTTTTTTTGTTTTGTTTGAAAAATAACCTTCGCTTGTATTTATATTTTTTCTTCCAGCAACACTTTTATTGCGATTGGCTTTTTCTTTAGTAGAAATAAACGTTGAATTTAAGATTTTCTTTACGCGTTTTTTATGTTTCTTCTTGCACACTTTCGTATTGGAAAAACTAGAAAAAACAAACACTAGTAAAAGCTTTTAGCTAAATTAAAACTATAAAAACAGAATTTAGTTATTGACCTCTAAAAGCAAACTAGGGAATAAATATTTATTTCTATTTCTGTTTTTTTTTTTTTCTTTTTTCTAACATAAAAAATAGTTGAGCGTTGAATAATATTTGTATTGCATTGAAATGAAAAATATATATATAAAGAAAATTACTTAAAGTAACTTAATTTAATGGCGAAAATTTTATTAATCATATTTTCATTTGAGTAGAAGGATTAAAAGTGTTTGAAAATGTTTTATGATACATAAAAAAACAGATGTATTATTAATGTAATTTATAACTGAAGTATGCATATTTATTAATTTACATTTTCGCGAGAATATAATTTGAATTAGAAAAAAAATTGCCTAAAGCAGAAACATTTTAAGATGTGCCCATTCAATAACTTCTAAGTAACTTGTGTCTTATTTAGAAATAGTTTGATAATGACTTATAATCTAAGTAATCAAGGGACAAGTCTATTTGTTTGTTAATCTTTCACAAAAAACTTTTAAACTAATTTATATGAAATTTGTAGAACTATAAGTTTCCATTGTTGCAGCCTCCGGTTGATGCAGGAGGAAATGATATTTTCTCAGGGAACGAAATTCAAAGGAAAGGAATTCAAAACAGATAGTGGATTCTATAATTTACATTCAGGAATATTGGAATTCAGGAGTATGGTTGAGGGCATTATATATTAAAATTTAAAATGTTTTTTTTTCTTACTATTTATTGATGACCTTATGAAATAAAGCTTGATCTATTTCGAGGTTCCCTATAATTTTAAACAAAAACACACAGATAATTCCACCGGCCAACAAACCACACCAAACCACCATTCAGCAAGAAATGGGCCAAATTTTTGTTTTTAAAGAGATAACACCCAGGCAATTAATATGCTTATATATATTTGCGGTACTTTCTTTGGAAAGGGGACAGTTGAAGAAGTAAATTTGGTGAAAGAAGAAAGCTTTTTTTTTATATCACAACTCTGCAATTGCGCATTATGTTTGTTTTTAGTGCAGAATTGCAGCGCCTCTGGTGGTGAGTAGGCGCATTGATGTTAAAGCTTGATTTTATAACCTTTTTTTAATTATTTTACTTCGGTGGCATTTTTAAATGCTATAGCACCGGGCGCTTTGATAAATATTAGTTATGATGGATAGAAAAGAAAACTAATAATTATCAGAAACTGATGTTGTTTGAGTGGCAGCGGCTGGGAATTGAACCTGGGCTACAAATACCAACTTATGCTTATTGATCAAATGCGCTAACCAATTAAGCTACAATCACCCTAAATTATGTTGACCATAAGTTAAGCAAAGTGCACGAAACACGTGTCTCACAAAACGTGAATTTTCGTAATAAAGTAGAACGATTTATAAACGTTGTTCAGACGTAAGTCTTTCCATTATGAAATGCCAAATAATACTAAACAAAAATAACATGACGGCATGACACGACTCATACGTGATCTGTAAAAAGAAGGCTATTGAAAAGAGTATCTCTACTTGAATCACCCGTTATTTTTATCAATAGGAAATTAAAACAAACAATAAGAAATTCCAAAAGAAGGTCATTTAATTTGTTCGGTTCTTGTTAATTAGAATTAAAATGTAGAGGCTTCAAATATATAATAATTTCACTCAATATTTTACATTTACTTTCAAAATATGTCGCATTTGCAATCACAAGTTTATCTTTTTGCAAAATTGTATGCCAAAAGATTACTGATTCATTCTTTCTTTAGAAAAATTGAAAGAGATCCACCAAAGTAACGTTCCAAAAAATCATAAATTACCCCATAATTATGTCATGCACGGATTCAATTTGAAAAATAAGGCCCTAAATGTAAAGCTATAACTAATAAGATTCTAAATACTAAGCGTATTGACAAGACTATGAAGTCTATCCTGCTTTTAGAATATGCAAGAATATTCAAGAGAAAACAAAGGAAACGGAAATAAACCTTTATTAATGCTTCAACAAAATTTTCATAGTTTAAATTAAATTTGATTAACTATTTATAATGCAACAATTTTAAGCTAAATACAAACAAACTTAACACCACCATTAAATTTAATATCATCCGTCTCTATACCCATAAAACATATTAAGACATTATGACAATATTATAAAATAACATTTCCTCCCTGCAGTTATTTTACCAAAATATTTACAACAAAATAACAAAAACTCACCCTGTCTCCATAAACACAAGCTGTCATAAATCATAATCAAACACATGAACAGCGAGCGACGCAAAAAACCAACCACAACCGTCACCTCTAACCAATCATGCCAACAGCTTAAATATACTTCACAGATAATAGATAGATACTTCATATTAGCAACAACCAAACACTTCACAACAAACAACAAAAACCAAATAAAAAGACAATACCTTTTAAAATACCATAATATTGAAATAAAGCAGTTTAAGAAAAAATAACAACATATATTCAAGTCAGAAAGTCAGGTCAGACTTGACCAAGCAGAAAAAAAAGACACGAAAGAGAGCTGTTGTATAATAATATCACAGCCCTAACAACAACAAAAAATTAAGCTTAAAGTTTATAAATCTTGTGAAAAAACCAAAGTGTAAACAAAATTTCACTACACTCACTTATTTTTATACAATACAATAAATAAACTAAATAGAAATTGAAAGAACAAAAAACAACACTGAACACTGTAACACTTTATAAAATAAAATACATATATATACATACATACTTACAGTTACGAATACAAATATAACAAAATAGGGACGAGCCAATTGGGGTAAATGTCCTTTTATAATACAGTTTCAATACTCTTTCTAGTGTGATAAACTTTTAATATTCGCTAACATTTCATTACTTTAAAATTATTTAGTGCACGATTTTACCAATAATTACAGATGGATAATTTTCTATTTTGAGTAAATATGATAAATTACAGACCAAAGTCCCACCTAACAATTCATATCAGTAATTAGTGTTTACATAAAATCCGGCCACCCTGCAGAAGCTTTTTTTTAAAAGTCTGATGACAAAATATTCGCTTGTTTTTATTTGTTTCTTAAAAATAGCTACCGTTATTCTATTCAGAAATTTAACTAATATTTGGACTAGCGCTGAACAATAAATAAAACAAAATTAAAGGAAAGTTGTGAAAAAATTTGAATAAGTTTTCGGTGCAGCTGTAACGAAATGTTATGCAGCTGTTAATTAGATATCCAACAAAATAAAAACACGGATTTTTATAAAAGGATTTTATTGCATAAGTATTAAAACATATATGTATGTTAACGGATTTTATGTGAACAGTGCTTTAGATTTCAGTCAATAGTATTCGCAATATTGCTGATAATTGAATGCCCTTATGACAGAAAATAGAAAACGAAAAGTCATTCGAATTGCTTTAAAGATAACTAAAGGTCTAAGGAAACCCAAATTCGACTTATATTGGAGAGAATGTCTGTCTATCTCTCCAGTGTAATTAATTTAAAATAGCGTCACATCTATAAAAGCAGGAGCAAATTTATACGTTGGGAATGGAATAGATATAATGGCACACAGACTATACTTTTAAAACCAGTATAAACTTGAGCTAATATTACTCACCTACACGCTACTGGTTCTTAGTTTAATTAAAATATTGTCAAATCAATATTTTTAAGGTTTTCTATAAACTGCAACTTTAAGAAAATCTTGAACCACAAAAAACATTTTAATTCAAATTTGAACTGATTGAACATAGTAATATTGTGCACTATCTTGAATAAGTGCTGCAGCAAATTTCATGTACTTCGCACAGGCTCCCAAATTATGTTTATACCCTACACCACCATAGTGGGATTTGTGCTAATGCTTGTAACGCCCAAATATATTAGTCCAACCTTAATCATTTTCTTTGTCGATGTCACAATATCTGTCCATCCGTCTGGCTGGCTGCCTGTACAAGTAAACCTCGTGCGCATAGTAGAGATTGCAGTTATTAAGATATTTCGATCAAATTTAATATTTGATATTTTTTAGCCCAAGGACGCTTGAGATTGAAACTTGTTGAAATCGGTCCTTTATTTCACCTAGCATACATATAAATGGCCTCTCGAAAGAGCTAATTTCTTAGCAAATAAGTTGTACATAAAGCCTAATCTTATCAACAGATTTTGTGCAGATCGATCCATGATTGACTATAGCTCCCTTAAAGGCCCGCTGCCAAAAATTACTTTAAAGAGCATAACTCTCTTTAATATGTTGGTATCCCAATTGTGTTCAACATAGGCCTGTTTTATATACATATACAGAAATTATTTGGCCCAATTTTGTGATTATCGGTCCATAATTAGTCATATCTTCCATATAAGGCCCACTCACTTTAAAGAGCATAAGTCTTATTAAAAATACTACTGCCCAAATATGCCCAAATATGTTTCATATATACAGAAAACATGACTTCTAATATTATAACGGTCGGTCCATAATTAGTCATAGCTGGCGTATAAGCTCCACTCCGAAAATCACTTTAACATATATAAATCTTTTCTAAGTGTTTATATCGAGATAAAATTTAACACAAAGAATATTTATATAGACAAAAGTCATGTCACTACATTTTTGGATGATCGATCCATACAGAGCCCATTTCTGAAAATCAGTTTTACCAATTATACTGGGTGTATATAGGCTTGACCGACTATACTTTCTTACTTGTTTGTGTGATTCCGCCTAGTTCTTGTGAGTAAAATACTGCACTAACAAACACTAACGAATGAGTTTTCTAAGGCGTTAATTATATCATCTCTAAAATATCTCCCTAAAAAGCAACTTCGAAGTAAAGACATTTTTAATATGGCGTGTAAATTTGTTTCTGTACTTGAAACAGTTTGGTTGGTTTACGTTGTAGTTCACTACTTAAGTAGAGTCGAAGGGACCCCGTTTTAAAACCAGTACTTTTAAATTATTTAAAAAAAAAAAAATAAATTTTTTTAGGTTTAGATTTGGTTTAGGATTTTTTAAAGTAAAGTCGATATAATTTGTATGCAAAAGCAACAACAGTTAGTAAAAGATCGGAGATGTCCAGTTGCTATCTAATCCAATTATTCCAACCACAGCCATTTTTAATATGATTGCAAACTAATCAACAATGTTATGTTAAGTGTAATCATATATATGGTTGTAGATATTTATTATAAATTTATTGCAATCAGTTCCATGATAAAGAAGTTTTCAATAATAATATGTTGCTCTTAGAATATTGTTCTATATTCATATATATCAGAATCTAAGTGCAACATATTATGATGAGTTTCATCATCAGATGAAATGATTTATAATGGATTGAATGATCAATTAAACCATGTATATGATTGCAGCAGTGGTGTGAATAACAACTGTATTAGGTTACAAATATGGTTCATGCAATCTTATAAAAAAATTGCAGTTGCCACAATACGGACGAGTAGAAAGACGAGGAAAAATACTACATGAACTTTTTTAGTTTTGAAAGCATCCCAACTTTATTTATAAACCTTAACCATGTTAAAATATGACTATGATCATATCACAAACAAGCTACCTACCTATATTTTTCTTACATTAAAAATTTATATTAAAAGCAAAATAACTTTGAAAGTACTTTTCAGTAATTCTACATTATTTTTAGAAAGTACATAAATCCATCTGCTAACCCAACTCTAATATTTAAAAAAAAACTGTAAGCGATGAAACCTTTATAAGAGCAGAGATAAAAAACAACAAGAGCAACTTCAGGTCTCGTTGGCATGTTAAGGCCATTGTTGAACTATAAAAAGACCTTTTGAGTTTATGCGGTAAACGGAAGTTAGACGAAGTAAAAACAAGCACCAGAACAAACAAAACAAAAACACACACACACACAGGAAAAACATCATAGACTAGAAAGACGACCGACCAACACCAGAGTAAAACACCGCAAAACTACTCATACCATAAATATGTATATGGAATATTCTACAACAAATACACAAACATAACCACACATGGACTTGCTAACTAAAGTGAGCAATAAAATACAACAAGGAATCAGGAGCAAGCAGCAGGAGCTGCAGCACACCTTTGGCAATTTGTTGCTTGTTTGTAGAACTTCTTGGTAGTAAAGTGTATTAATAACATAAGCAGAGACAATTTTATAAATGACTTCATAGATGATGATGGTGATGATGACGATAATGGTCACTAGCCACTGTACTAGTAGCTTCACTATATTTTTGGTGTGTGTTTGTATGTATGCAGGAAGTATTGTTTGTTTTTGCTTAAATAAGAAGGGGATTTATTGTTAAAACTTATTTTTACCAAAAAGGGGATTATGTTTAAATATGATGGAAGAAAATTCGTTTAAAGGACTTTTAACTTAAGTATTTCATTGTGGGTTTTTGCAGAAGCTAAACAAATATGAATTATAAATACCTATAAATTCTAACAAATGACAGGCCACTTTAATATAATCGGAAGTTAATCAAAGTTAATTTTTAAGACATTTTAAAGGCAAAGTACTAAGTGTTTTTAAAGGAACAAGAAAGGTAAATAAGGATTTGCTTAAAAAAACAAAAGTTGGATAAAAGTAAAAGGAATTTAAAAGTTAGAAAAAAAAAAACATTTTTATACCCTCCATCACCATAAGTGCTGAATGAGGGTATATATAAGTTTGTCATTCCGTGTGTAATACTGAGAAATTCTCATCTGAGACCCAACAAAGTATATATATTCTTGGTCCTTACAAAATTATAAGTCGATTGAGCCATGTCCGTCTGTCTGTCTGTGTAAAACACTCTTACGTCCAAAAAACACAACCGAAATCAACAAAGTTTACAAAAAAACACTTATAGCTCTCCTAAGCAGATTGGTATTGAAAATTAGCAAAATCGGTATTGTAAAACAATAACAAGACAACCTCCATAAAACATTGACATTTTTAAAAATGTTTCTTCCAATTTTTTTAAATATATTGCAGATATTTCCATGAAATTTTGTATGCGTTGTTTTTATGATAAAAGAAGAAAGTGTGAGGAAAACAGTTAGAATAGGTTTATGATTTCTCATAGCCCCCATACAAAAATCTTCCCGAAATATTGCTCAATTATACATAAATGCCTATAAAATTGGAATATCAATATAAAATTCAGCAGGAATAAGTTTCGTGCACAAATAAATCGTAAAACGAAATTGTTTTTAGTTCGGTCCATGTTTGACCATAGATCCGATATAAACTCCACATCCAATATTCACTTAAATACGTATAAACTGGTATAAATAATGTTAAATGGTTAAAATTTGACATAAATAATCCTTATAGGTAAATATATTGTTGTACTAAATTTTATGGTGTTCGGCCCATAACTGGTCATATCTCCCATATAAGGACCACATTCGAAAAATCCATTTATCTATATATATATCGTATAAAAACGGTACCGACTCAAAACTTTGCACAGATCATTTACATATATACAAAAATCACATCACAAAACTTTGTGAATTTTGGTCCATTTTTAACCGTTTCCCCCATATAAAGCCCTCTTACGATAATCACTTTAATACTCATAAATCTCTTATAAAAACCGGTACGGATCCAAAATTTTACACGGATCATTTACATACATGCCAAAATCAAATATATTATTATGCTGTTATTATTGCGTTATTATGTTGAAATTCGACATGAGATATCATCATATGCATAAAAATTACTGTTTCCAAATTTAAGAAGAACGGCCCATAATTTGTCATAGCTGCCATATAAGCCCAATTCCGAAAAACAAATCTAAAAATATCTAATAAATATTGATATCGCACCAACTTTTATATGATTCAGAAATTCATCCAGAAATCATACTAATATCGGTTCTACGGCAATTATGCTACTAGATTTTGTAGCTGTCAGTCCAGAATTGGCAATAGCTCCACAATTAAGTCCACTTCCATACAACTCTTGTAAATAACATCAACCAATATAATCCAAATTCAACCAATATAATCCTAAAATGCATAGAAATCACATTAGTAGATACTAGATTTAGAAGCTATCAACCCATAATTGGTCCATTTCTTCTATGTCACCCATAAATCTTTTGTAAATAATGTTATTGATATCAAATTCAAACAAAAAAGCCGCATGATATATCTTAATAAGAATATTCTAGTCCTATACCCAATATAGTTTTTCTATTTCTTAGTACGTTTGGGTGGAGGGTATTTAAGATTCGGAACAGCCGAATATAGCACTCGAACTTGTTTATACTCTGTTTTATACTCTGTTTCTTAACTTGTTGTGAATATGAATAGTTTACTTTATTTTCCTCTCTGCAAGTAAATAATTAGATTCTAGTCTCTTTTATAACTTAAAAAAACAAAAATCTAAATAATGCCATAACAAAATCTTTAATTCATCTATAAATTGTTATTTCAGCAATAACTTTGTCATTCTTTTAACCAGCAAAAACTTCTACCTTAAACAATAAATATGCATTTATATTTTTTTTTTTTTTTTGCTGTGACTGGATTTCTCATTTCCGCCGGATACAGTCAATACTTCCGTCATGCTAATAATTTAAATACCAATCGCACATAAATTTATAATTTTATGTTAACAATCTCGATATACCTTTTCAACTTTAAAAGAAAAACATAAATATATTTAAGTTTTAACACCATCATGATTGTCACCAGCGCCATCGTCATCGCCTCCATCTGGTATCAATTGCTATCCGCAATTGTATAACCATCGCATAGAGAATGAATAACGTGAAAAGGATATTGAATTTATTCTGGCTCATTGCAGTTCAAAGTGTGCATTATATTGAGTTACAATTGAAATATTGAATTAGGTTTTTAGGTGTTTAGCTTATACTATAACTGCTACATGCGCTTGCAATAGAGCAGCTACAACTAGCTTATAGCCAACAATTCCAGACTATACAGCGGCAATATTCGTAGATGATAGAAAAAGAAGAATTCTCTAAATTAAATACACAAATGCATATAGCAGACATACAATAACAATATCAAGCAAAAAGTGTCCATGTATAGAAAAATTTCATATAAAACTGAATTCAAAACGGAAATGAAACGTATTGATGGAAACTATAACGCACACAACCACACAAAACACGTTAATATTATTTGATTACATCCATATATGTATGTATAAATAAATAAATATCTCTTGCTACTGGGCTAACCGGCTGACTGTCGCTTATTCCAGCGGCAAGCACTTCAGGATATGTGACATTCAACTGGGTGAAAAATACTCCATTAAATGAATGTAGTCCCATTCATTCATGAAATTGTATTTTAGAAGTCAACTGAATTTGCCTATAAGCCCAAATGAAATACGTTTATTTTATTACAGTAAATTATTGCTATTGTTAAATTGTCTAATGGAAATCAATACTGGTAGTGTGGCAAAGATGAAATGTTTCAAATTACTTAAATAAATAAATAATAGACCAGTTTGAATCTTAATCAGAGGAAATAAGTGAAAATGTTTAGTTTTAATTGGATTGTTTTACGATACAATTTGCAAGTATTAAAATGTAAGCTAATGGAAATAATTTGATAATAGTTTTGAGAATTGGAGGCCACTCAAACAGTCGGCTTTATATTCTTAGTTTATTCTTTGAACTATAATTATATCAGTAACAATTGTACTTAATAACAATTTATTATTAATATTTATATTCTGTGCGAAACATTTACATTTAATGAAATCATTTGCTGTAAGACAAGTTTTGTTTTTATTTGCAATGTGTTAAAGAGTGTTTTATAGCTATTTCTCAATCATCCACGATTCATTCTGTTTCTTAGTTTTTAGTTTTTAATTGTCAGTTTAGTTTTTGAACGAAATTGCCCTGAATGACCAGAACTAGCTCGAAACCGTTTTCTGCATTACTTCGAGAAGGCCCAAAATGACGTCCTGAAAATGACCATTTCCACTCTCCCATGTCTGGGCATGCGACATTTAAAGCCTGCATCAAATTATCGGCTCATCTTTTTATGTTCTTTTGTTCCCATATTTTTATGTCTCGTTTTATTGCAGAACATCGAGATCTCTATTCTTCTCACGTAGTATAAACTCTACGTAGTTTCTTACAGCATTCCAGTTCTCCTCACATGCTTCAAATGTTCTGCACTATATTCTCGGGTCTGAAAGGCCCAATTTGTTCCATCAATGTGTTACTTTGAGTATGCCATCTGCTGCACTCGAAAAAAGTGTGTTCAGCATCATCGTTTGTTGACTCGCAGTATGTACAACCTGGATCGCTTATCTTTCCCATATGGTATAGGTACTTTCTAAAAAAAAAAAAATATCCATGATTAGAAAGAAACTGAGTCAAAAAATAGTTGACCCCCCAAAAACTCCTTTTAATCCATCTTTTTATGTTGGGGATAAGTCTCGCCGTCCATCTTCCAGTGGCAGCAGCAATCCATCTTTCTTGCCATCGTTATACTGTCTGAATTCGCAGTTTCTCCATGCCAAGTTGAGGTTTTTTCTCTTAGCATCTTATGCTGTCTTTCGGTCACTTGTCAGAAGGTCGGTAATCAGCACTGATTACGAAAATTGCAACACCCGAGACAGTGCAGTATGCTGAAGCAACTCTTAATGCCACCGTTCGCTGTACCGCTTGCGCCTAGTCTTTGTTCTCAGTGCGTCTCCCCAAATCTCACTAACATACAGTAGCACCGAATTTCTAGTTGCCATAATTAATCTTCTCTTACTCTGCGTAGGTCGTCCTATATTTGTCATCAATCTACTCAACATGCCACCAGTAAGTGAGTCTACAATCAATAAATGTATTGTTCACATTGAATTAACAGATGTATTTTTTTTACTAAAAAACAAAATTTCTCAAACCATCTACAACAAAAGAAAAAGAACTCATACTAAAAAGGTACTTAATTTAGCTACAATATTGCTATATTTAATACAATGTTGATTCAAATATAAGCTAGAGTTTAGTAAAGGTCTGACAACAACAGCATTACAAATGTTTTGTTCCATTGCCATGGTCTAATGAATTAATTAAGGTTTTGAGGGTAAAAGGAGATGAAATAAATAACAGCTTTTAATTGCCAACAAGGTAAATTATAAAACTATAGGTACATACATTGCCACATATGAATATACCTGTATAGAAATACAAACACACACCTAGACAAAAATATAACAGAAACTTAACCTAACAAGGGCGTAAAAGCATAAATAGCAATAGCAATTTAAAGGTTTAAAGTTAATAGCAAAGAAAATATAAAATGTCTTAATTCAAATCACATAAATACTGAAACTGACTCTTCCAATTCTTATACCCTACATCACAATAACGCCCATAAATATTGGTCCAACACCCACCTTAAAGTATACCGATCGACTCACTTCCTAAGGCGATTTAACGATATCCGTTTGTCCGTCTGGCTGGCTGGCTGTCCATGTAAAGTTTGGTCGCAATTTTGAAGATATTTTAATGAAATTTCGTACATAACATTTATTTGGCCCAAGGACGGATGGCATTGAAACTGGTGGAATTCGGTTTATTATTTCACCTGGCCCCCATACAAATGTCCTCCCGAAATTGGAGTTTAACGATCATAAATGATTGAATTATGCAAGTATCCAAACAAATTTCACCACAAATGAGTAATAAATGAAGCTAAATTACATCTATAAATTTTATGAAGATCGATCCATAATTGATCATAGCTCCCATATAGGCCCCTCTTCCGAAAATCACATTAAAGTTCATAACTCTTTTAAAAATGTTGGTATCCAAATAATATTGAACACAAATATGTTCAGTATATATACAAATAATATGGTACAATTTTATTTATTTATTTTATAATTAGTCACTGAATGATGATCGGTCCATAATAGGTAATAACTCCCATTCTGAAAAACCGATTTATACATATACTGGGTGTAGGGTATTATATGGTCGGGCTTGACGGACTATACTTTCTTACTTGTTAATTCTTGAAACCATTTTTTTTTTTTTTTTGTTATATGTATTTCTCTTAGATCGCGTTGTACAAAGAACTAGAAGGACTTGATTAAAATGTCACTGTTTAGATTCCTGTACTCTTCAGTTGAGTCTCTATTGTATAAAAAATAAAATCATTAAGCGGTTAAGAGCCATTAAGTACTAACAAGGTTTATAATAAAAAAATATAAAAAAAATACCAACCAAGAAACTAAAACATGACAACATCACGCACATTTAAACAAAACATAAAGACTTTCTTACAGTCGGTAACTGCACCCTACACTAGATAATATTAATGTTAATACTTAATAAGGAATACACCTAATTTTGTTTTTACACGGTAATTAGTTTCAGGAAACTGGGTGTAAAAAAAAAACGTATAAAAAGGTATTGGTCGTATGTAAAATAGATTATTGGTTCCCTTTCTCCAAAATCTATTGAAATTAGTGAAAAACTACGATTTTTGAAAAACAACTAATCAGGTTTATAGTATTAAATCACAATGTGTTTTTACACAATAGTTATTAAAGAAAAAAAAAAAGATATGTACTCTAAGCTTAAAAGTAATGTAAAAAATGTATGACAAGTTCATTCTATTGTATGCACTAAAAGGGAATTCCCCTAAATATGTGTTATTTACAATTATGCTTGCTTTTTTGTTGTCAAATTATCCAAATTGTTGGCAATTATATGAAAACGGGTTGTCATATGGCGTCATCTATGTTTGCAATCAACAATTTGGACAATTTGACAACAAAAATTACACAGTGAAAACATAGTGTTACTGTGAACAGTTGTATCCACAAAAAGGGAATTTCCCTAAATTTGTGCTATTTACAATTACTGTGAACAGCAAATACCTTGTATCCAGAAAAAGAGAATTTTCCTAAATTTGTTATAACATATTTCACAAAAATTAAAACAAATCTAAGACAAAAAAAAATTAAGCTTAAAAGATTTTGAATCGTGCTAAATGGAATAAAGTCGTGTAGAAAATTTTTAAATTTGTTTATTTTCAAACTGTGTTAAATTAAAACCATGTAAAAATAGACCGTGTCAAAAAAGAATTAGATGTATTTAAAATATCTTACAAGTTTGTGTTAAAAAATTCGAAGAGAAATTGAATAATTTTTTATAATTCGAAATGCATTTTTAAATTAGAAAAAAAATTAAATGTAATTTTACAATCTCAAAGCATAGCCATAAATAACTGATAATCTCTGAAAATTGTAACATTTGGTCTTCTGATAATCAAAGAGCAATTGTTGAGAAACTTTAGCTTGCTGGTCTGGAGGCGTTACTAAGCCATTTCGAAAATTCGGCTGAAATGCATAAATTACGCTGAATAGATCACTCTATCGAGAGATGTTAACAATGATATTATGTCCTTTTACTGAACATATGGATATCACTGACATGTAGTTGCAACAGGACTGTTCCACATGTCAGACAGTCACCGTAACAATAAATTTATTGCTAAACAAATCGTAAATTCTTTCTTATATTTTCTTTTCAAAAACAAAGTTCTTGTTAAAAAATCCGGTATTAATAACTTTGCTTCAAAAGCATACAATTTGAGAACAGATATTTGTACAGTATTTAAACTTCGTTTAATACTTTCCTTATTCACCATTCTCTGTATGCTATTTGCTTTGAGGTGTTTTCCTGCTTTATTTTATTTTTTTTTGACAACATAAAAATCACTTTTACACGCACAATGTGTGAAATGTCACTTAACAAGGATTTACTCACGTACACACATTAATGTCTGTTAATGTCGGGGACTACGTATATATATACATAAGTATAAGTATATGTGTAAATCTTACACTTCCATTTACAAATATGAAAATATATGTATTTATGTTTATGACGAGCTAGCAAAAAGACGGAAGAGACATACATACATACATATGCAAAAATGTATTAAAAACACACACTTACTTATCAACATGAGTAAAAATATTATAATAAGTACTTAACATACTAGACAAAGACATATAATTGTGCATGAAATTATAGCATGAAGGTAAAATGTAAAAGGAAATACAGTACGAATTAACGGCGAAAATTAAATATGTAACAAATTTGTTACTATTGAATGTTCATTTCAGAATCAGATAGACACAGATTTAGATTAAAGTCAATTCGTCTAGAATTTTTAAAAACATATGTAACTATTAAAGCATGGTTCACCTAAAATCCGGTTGCATAATTTTTTTAAGGGGTCAATATATTTTTCTATTATGTCGGCAAAAAAACATACATTACCAATTCATTTTAGCTTTTGAATAATGACAGAAAGCTAAATCCAAAATTTATTGAAGACTTATGACGTCTAATAAGATGCAACACACGTTTCTGAAAGCAAGAAACAGAAACAACATGGTATACACGTAATTCTGTTTTTATGCGATAGATACGTTCCTCGAAAACTCGCGTAAAAAAAGATAGAGTATCCATATTAAATGAGGGAATTGGTTGCACGTATGAAATATCAGGTAAAATAAGATAAATAATTCAAATTCATGTTGCTTTATACACAAACATATTTTATTTAAACAAAAAACAATAGAAAAGAGAGTTCATTTAGAAAAGTGCATACATACATGCAAAATCTTTTCGTCTTTAACACTTAAATTTGACTGAATTCTTACACTCTTGCTTTTAACAAAATTTATTTAAAATAAACAAGGGAAATCCCCTGTTTCGATAGTGTTGTTTTTCGTACCAAACGATTTTTAGTGCTGCCAACTATGTGTTTAATTTAAATTTCTCCAAAACCAGTGCAAACAACGTTCTTCTGGTAAAAATACATACATTTTTAGATCGCGTTAAATCAAATCTAGTCGCATAAAAACAGAATGAAATATTTATTTGAAAACGCGTTAAATCAAATTCGCGTAAAAAAACTCGCGTAAAAACAAAATTAGGTGTATTTGTTTGTGTTCTCATGTTTGTAATGTCAAAAACAACTGACTATTGTTTACAAACATTTCTATAGAAAAAAATAATACATAAAAATTTGTTTTATACAGTGGCGAGCACACATGCATACCTGTTTTATAATTATGACTTACCCTAAACTTCACATTCGCTTTAATAATTAATGAATTTCAATTTTGTTTTATTTATTTAACATTTCAAATAAAAACCATTATAATTTTTGCCACTGTATATATACAAAAAAAAAAAATTAACATAAAGAACCTGACTAAAAAAAAAAACAGCTGGCTTTTCAGCACCACCTTGTAAAGTAATTTCACAAAAGTTTTGTTCGGAACAAATAGGTGAATCCACCTTAAGAGTAAAGTTTGACAATTATAAATAAAAAATCATATCGAACATATGTCCACCTAGACCACAGTAAATGTCGAATCTATTTTATTATGTTTTTCGATTTAAGTCTCGATTGATCGATTGCATGGGGAGAAAAAATCCGAAAAGTTTGTGTATAACAGTATTTTCTATAGAAAATCTTGTGTATAATTGTATTTTTCATAGGAAATCTGGAGTATAACAGTATTTTCTACAGAAAATGTTGCGTATAAAATTATTTTCTATAGAAAATCTTGTGTATAATAGTATTTTCTGTATTAAATCTAGTGTATAACAGTATTTCCTATAGAAAGGTTTGTGTATAAAAGTTATTTCTATAGAAAACATTTTGTATAACAGTATTTTCTATAGGAAACCTGGAGTATAACAGTATTTTCCGCAGAAAATCTTGTATATAAAAATATTTTCTATATAAAATCTTGTGTGTAACAGTATTTTCCATATGGAATCTAAAGTATAACAGTATTGGAATTGGAGTATGGCAGTATTTTCTATAGAAAATTTTTTTGTGTAACACTATTTTCTATAGAAATCTTGTGAAATAATTAATTTAAAAATAACCTTATTTATTTCGAAACCCTGTTTTTGTTTTAAGGAAACAATTGTTAAAGTCAACTTTTACACCTTCTTTATTTTCAAAATAATTGTTATTCATACAAAATGATTATACAGTGTTTAACTTTAACATATTCCCACAAAAAGTAACCCAGTGTTGTTAAATCCCATAATTGTTACAGCCAGTTCACAGCTTAACTTCAAAAAGTTATGCGATGCACTATGGTTTTTTTCCGTTTATTTTGGCATAAACTCTAATTTTAAAGCTATTGAATTGAAATTTGGTTTGTGTACATTTTTTATGCTCCCAAGATGACCTACCAAGTTTTATATGATTTGGTGAACTATTTCATATCGCTGATATATAGCCTATCTGGCCGATTTGCCCCAATTTCTTTGTTTGTGAAGCTATTGAATTGAAATTTCGTTTGTGTACATTTTGTATGTCCCCAAGATGACCTACCAAGTTTTATATGATTTGGTGCACTATTTCATATAGCTGATATATAGCCGATCTGGCCGACATGCAACTAGGTTTTACCTTAAAAAAGCGATTATTTTTAAATGGAGCAAATTGGAGCAATAATGGTTAGTTATTCATTTATTTACACAATTTAATTAATAAATTGCCATTTGCAAGTTTTTGCACTGGTTTGCTCTTCAAAAATTATAATCCATGAAACATAAATATAAATGTTATGTTCAATCTAATATTATACATAAATAAAACATTGCACAATTGGACAACAACACATAATAATGACCAAATTGGTAGCAGGTAATAATTTTACATACTTCCACTAATAATTTCCATAACAACACTTTTTAATTTTATTCAACTTCAACTTTCACAAGCACTCGAAATCAGCTGATGTTTACCGCCAGTTAAACCAAAACAAAGTGATATTTAATCAGCTGACCTTAAAAGCATGCCAGCAAGAAAGGGTTGTCACCCAAATGTATATTTAATAATTTTTTTTCTAATATGGGTATCTAGATTAAGGAAATCAGTTAAATTTCAAAATATGAATCCAAAAAAAAAAATTAACTTTATGCCAAAATAAACGGAAAAACCCATAGTGCGTTGGGGAAATTTGGTTAGCAATAAATTCGTTGTTTCAGTGACATTCCGGATCATCAACAATAGGTCAACATTTAGTTGTTAACATCCCTCGATAGCGTGATGCATTCATCGTAACAGTTCTTCTAGCCAAATTTACAATACAGTAAGACGTGCGGCATGCAAAAGCTTCTTTCAAATGTGAAAATCTTATCGACCAAATTGTCAACGATTACGATTATGTTGACCAAGAATATCACGAATATTACGCAAGATAGCTTTTTTCTGTACTTAGTATTTGCGCGTGTTCTTCTATATTATTATTTACATTACATTTCGGAAACTAAAGCGTTTTTGTCATCATTGAAACCGACAATGTCAGACTTTTAAGGAATTTGTGGAAGATTGTCTTTGTTTTTTGATATTGTATTGCCCAATAGAAATTTATTTCGTCTGTTAAAAATTGTAGTATTTTTTTAATAAATGAATGAATTGGGTGTGGTTATTGCAATAGATTAGATGGTGTGCTGAACCATCAGTCTGAGTATAGCTGGTTCAATTCCCTTCAAAACTCTGGGAGTTTTCTGCAGAAATAAATGTTTCTGTAGTTTGGCCGGAATTTATGTGAACAGCAATTTAACACATATTTTATAGTCCTAATAAAATCATAGAGATTCTTATATCTTTTATTAGAACAAATATTGTAACAAATTGAAATATTGGTGGCACACTTACAAAAGTATTTATATGTTGGATACTTATTTAATATTCTTAGACTAAGAACATTTTATTTTCTTTTCCTTCGCTGGTCATATGTATCATCTGGAGTTCATATGGTCACATATGCAAAAACCCACAAAACTCTCAATGTTTGCTACATTTATGCTCCCAATTACCTGCTCACACGACAGAGGGCGTGTCCTTTAAAATAAAAAAAACAATAAACATGCACAAATTTCTGAAGGAAAACACAAAATGGAAAACAAATGACAAGTACTTAACGTCATAATGCATACAAGTAAACGTAAGTAAGTTTACGACGGCAACGACTATATTAACTAAATAGCACATCAAGCTTTAAAAAACAAACACAACTAAATAATTCTTTCAAACAGCAAAAATAAAAGGAGTGTTTTTGCTTATTTCTTCAGTTAAATAAAAAATTACGACATAAAACCAAAAACAGACTCTTAGTAGACTAAAGTATACTTTAAGCATAATGCTGAAGACTGAAACATTTAGAACATTAAAAAATAAGAAATTTATTTCACTTTCAGTTTAATACTTTAATAATACTTTTTTTTCATTTTCAACTCTGTCAACATTTTTTTTTTTTTTTTCATTAAACTTTAATCTTTAAAATAAACAGTTTTAGTTGTGGCTTTAAAATCACAAATGAAGGGTTATTTCGTTTAATTTTTTTTTTACTTTCCAACACCTGTATTCTTTATAGTCAAGTCAATATTTCTCTTGCTTTTTCCACTTTTGGATTCTTTTTGTCAACTGCAATCGTGCATATCAATCTGAAACTTAAAATCCTTTTCACTTTCTTTTGTTGACCTTTTCTTTAGCTGCTACGTCTTGTTGCCAGTTGTTTTTGTGTTTTTTATTTATTTTTAGAAGAATTTTTCATTGCGGAAAGCAAATAAACGAAAAAAATATTCAGTGGTTTGTGTTGGCATGAAAAAATCAATTTCCGGTGGTTTGTTACAAATGATTAAATCGTCTAGTTGGGGATTAGTAAATATTTTGAGAAGGGATTTATTTACTGTATGATACTGAATTGAGTTTTATTGTTGTGGTATTTTTGAGATGGTCAAGGTGAGTAAAGTTGGTATTTAAAGAAATTTTTATATAGAAGTTTTCTTTTTAACTATGTAGTGACACAATAAAATTTTTAAAGGTTGTCTTATGTAACCAGGCAGAATTTTATTTATGGATTTTAAAAAAACTGGACAAAACCAACTGCTCCAACTCTTTGCTTCTTCACAAACCCATCAACTAGTTAAACAAAAAGGAAAACAACGCTTAGGCATCTGCCTACTTTATGCAACATCGTTAAAACTGCTAAAAAAAAAAATACAATTTATTTGAATACACTCCTCCTTTGGAAAATCAACCCCCATGGCTGGAATCCAGCAATTTTCTAAAAGTGCTTCTAAGCTTCAATAAAATCAATACAAAACCATTTGTCTTGAAATTCTTATTTAACGAAGTGTACCGAATATAACTCCAAAGGCTGGCACTTTCTTTTTACACACGGATCAAAGACCGAAAAACACGTAGGCTTTGCCGTAACAGAAGCACAGAGTGGAAGCACAAAAAAAAACGGAATAATACCTCATAATATAACTATATTTGAAGCCGAAGCCATTGCAGTTATTGAGGCCCTACAGCTTACCAATGATTCACAAAGCAAATATGTATATAATCTGCACAGACAGTCTTTCGGTATTCGATGGTACTTTAAACCAAAAGACTAAAAATTAATTAATCATTTTATACAACAGCTAATGATAAAAGGGAGAAAAAATGTCAAGTTACTATGGGATCCTAGTCACATTGACATTGACGGCAACTAGGCAGCAGACTTCGCAGTCTGTTGTAGGCGTGGCAAAAAAAAAATAGAAAAATGATTTCTGGAATTGTTTTAGCATTATCTTTAATCCTAGGGGGTGACTGACATAACTTTTTTTGTATGGAAGACGAAACACTCTACTGCACAGCCAATATGTTCCTCTTGCAGCTTCTCGCCATTAACTGTCTTTCACATCTTAGCACTCTTTAGTCTACGTGCATCAATTTTTAAGTTCTCTAACATTATTGCATTTTATTAAACAATTATATTTTATTTTCGCGATTATGGTCTAATATTGTTTTTTTTTTAATTTTTTTTATTCCGATATTTCGCTTCAACAATGTGTAGCATCTTCAGGGAAACAATAACGAAATAATCAAAAATTTTGTTTAATAAATAAAAAGGTCAAACAATCAGTTAAATAATTGTTGCATTTTTTAAAAAGTTTAAAAGGAATTCTTAAATAAAATTTATTTTCATAATTTAATTAATTTTTAATTTCTAATCATTACACGGTGAGACAAATGGTAGGAGTCAGTGATCGGGAAGGGTTCAAACTACCGGGGAAAGTTATATCGCTAAAAAAGAAGTTATACGTGTCCCGGCGTTTCGCTATTACCAGTATTTACAATTTTTAAACCTAAAAGCAATATAAGAAAAATAAGAGGAGAGCAGCAAAAATTAAGAGTAAATCAGGAAAATATAAGAAAAATACGAGGATATCTAAATCTATTTAAGCAACGAGTTCGACATTCAGAGCTCATTGTTTTGCTAAACATACAAAAAAATATGAAAAATCAAAATTTTTCCAATTTTAGTGCACGATTTTCTTCCAACTCTTACTTTGTAAAATATATTTAGCGTTTGTGAATTAAAAACATTAAAATATTTGTATTTCCCCTCCACATACTTTAGTCTTTAATCTTAGAAAATATCTTGAAGCCAATAAAATTATTATGCACCCTCCATATTAAATGCTAAAATTAAGTGGATGTATATTTACACAAGGTGGCGCAAAAGTAAACTTCCGATGTTTTTTGGCTGTAATTCAAAAAAAAAATAAAAAACTTTGATTCTTCTTGTGGATTATTTTTATTTGGCCTTTTAATTTTTTTTACATCAAGTCGAGAATATGATGTCATGTAAATGACCGCCACCACAGTTGATTGTCATTTGAGCCCTTTTTATGGCCAAAACTTCCGGTGATAGGTCCTCACATTCTTCACGGATATTGTCTTTAAGAGCTGCAAGAGTCTGAGGCTTGTTGACATAAACCCGCGACTTCAAAAAGCCCTACAAAAAGAAGTTTGGAGCGGTCAAATCAGGCGATTTGCAAATCGCCAAAACGGGAGATTAGGCGCCCGGTAAATGCATCCTTCAGCATATCGGTTGTGGCACGTGCAGTGTGTGCCGTTGCACCGTCCTGTTGGAACCACATGTTTTCCAATCCCAATTCATCAAGTTGCGGCAAAAAGAACTCGTTGATCATTGCTCTGTAGCTCTCACCATTCACAGTAACCGTTTGCCCCCAGACGTCTTCGAAGAAAAAAGGCCCGATGACTCCTCCAGCGAAAACAGCACACCATACAGTGACTTTGAGCGGGTGTAATGGCTCTTCGTGTATTTCGCATGTGTTTACTAAACAAATGTCAAAACAGAACCGACATTAGGGGACAATTGCAAAATTTATAGCATTTTCTGATAGGAGGATTACTTTTGTGCCACCTTGTATAAAAATAAATAAATAAATATTAAATAAATGTTAATATTATTCATCAGCCCTTATTTATTTATGGATGTTGAAATATATATAAAAAAACATAAATGTTACAAGAGATATGTATATGTACATACATTGTAGTTATTGTAAATGAAATGTATGCATTTATTATATATTCAGGTTTATTGACATACACTTATCTTTAAACGCACTTCAATACACACACTTTAATATTTTATTTATTTATTTAAGAAATAAATAGATTTATTTATTGATAAAATCACAAGTCAACAACTAGTTACCATTCTTGTGTCAAAATATTTAGCAAAAATAACAAATTGTTTTTACACAGACAGTCGGTTTATTTTATTTATTAAATAATTTATTTTGTAATTTTATGCTAATAAAAACTAAACACCCTTATAAAAAAAGGAAATTTATAAGTTATAGTGATAAATGGGACCAACATTAGAATTAAAAATATTAAATTTGAAAACTGATAGTTATTAAAATAGGTACCAAATGATACTGTCAACTACGCAATATGCAAATGCATAACTTGAAGCAAAAGTTTATGTAGATTGTAAAATCTAATAATTTTGAAACCATTTGGCATATTTTGAAATAGTTAAACAAGTAAATAATATGACATACCTTAGCCTAAAGTTACAGTCACATTTGGCAAATAATTATTCAAAAAAGCGTAACCATTTGTTTTAGTACAAATTTGTTTTAAACTCTTAAGTTTTCTGTAGACGGTTGCGAGATCTAACAAAGTTGTCCGAAAAATGTTCAGAAAAAGTCTAACAACCTTGTGTGCTTTAACATTTTTGTCCTCCAACGTTGTATGAAAAATTATTGACAATTTACCTTTTGCTAACAATTTTACAATGTCAGTATATTGCTAGCACATTGCTAGATCTGACAACATTGTATGATCAGACAACATAGCTTTACAAGAGTTTTGAAAGATCAAACAGCATCAAATAAATTAAAATTAAATGTTTGTTGTGCTTTGGACTAAATAAGAAAAGTTTTTTTTAAATAAATAAACGAGTTCAAATATATTTTATTTAGTGGTTACATCTTTATCGGCAAATATTTGCCAATAAGGTTTAGATTAAGGACAGTTTAGTAAAACTGCGTTCAAATCAGCACAATCCAAATAAGTTAAACTTTAATTTGTAATAGTTTTACGTTCAGCTTACTACAACTTATAACCGTTTGTGATTTTTCAGTTTATCAGCTTAATAGATTCAAATTTCTTACAAATGAAACTGAAGAGGTTTTAGTGAAATTAGTTTTTAGTTTCGGATTGAATACATTGTTTTGTATATTATGCTTAGTTTTCATTATGTCATATTTGTTGTCAAATTGTGGGCAATTGTATTAAAACGGGTTGTCATATCATGATTTTCATGATTGCAAACATAGATGTCGCCATATGACAACCCGCTTTCATACAATTGCCAACAATTTGAACAATTTGACAAGAAAAATGACATAGTGAAAACGTGGCCTTAGTCTATCAGGCTGCAGGTTATATTACCGCTAGAACTACTTTTGCTATCTGCACACAGTTTCACCTTTGGAGGAGAATTCTACTCTACGATGTTATAGTTTGGATAACTAATTCAATGACATCCTTCCTGCTTTACACTACACTGGAGCAGCGCTAATAACCACTGATCGGTTTTGATTTAACATGGCTTGAAAACAAACAAATTTTTAATTTCTTACACGATTTTATTCCATTTACAACGATTCAAAATCTTTTGGGCTTAAATTTCTTTTTGATTAAATTTAATTTTTGCAAAATATGTTCATATCATAAATTTAGTGGAATTCACTTGTCATACATTTTTTTACATTTCTTTTTCTAATAAATTTTGGAGGTAGGCAACCAATCACCTATTTGCCTACGATCAATGTCTTTTTTTACACGATTTTTTTACACGAAATTTCCCGGAACCAATTACCGTGTAAAAACAGAATTAAGAATTAAGTATATAGTATGTCAAATGTAGGGTTAAATAAATATGTAGGACATATGTAAATTGTTTGACCATTAAGTACACATTCTTCCTTCTTATCTTTGGCTCAGATCCGCTGTATCCAGATGATTTTCGGAAAAAATCGTCAAAATCCTGCTAAAAAAGTTACAAATCGTCTTTTCGAATTTTAAAAATTGTCAAATAAAAAGTCACTATTTCTAATAGTATGTATTTTAAAATTTTTATTTAAACGAAAACATAAGAATTCAAGTTTATAGAGTCTCTTGTACAATATATATCAGGGGGGTTACTATTGCGCTGCGAAAGCAAATGCGATGCGAGTAACCCCCCAGAATACATACTGCCGTATTCATAAAAAATAAGTAGGTTCGAAGTGTTTTTTTAGACAAAATTTTTATACCTGTGTAATAATAATATCTTAGTCCGCTTTCACACTCCGCAATTCTTTATTTTTGGATGAGAAGGGAAAAGAAAACATGCATGTTCATGCATGTTGATTTGCATTAAAAAGTACGAAAATTGAATTGAAGTATGTGAAAGAAACGGGAAGTACAAAAGAGAATTGTTCAAAAACTGGCCAGTTAAAACTGAAGAGTAGAGTTGTGTCCGGTCGTTCATTTCAGTGACCGGTCATTTTCGTTCAGTTATCCAAGACTGACTCGTTCATTCCATTCGTTCAATCGTTCACTTTGAACGAATGAATGTGATTTTTTTCTTGTCTTTTGATAAACAGCAGCTGAACGAAATTGATCTGTACACTATTGAACGAAAATCGTTCAGTTAAATGAGCCGGTCTGTTCAATGAAGTGACCCGTTCATTTTAACCAGTTCGTTCATGAACGACACAGCTCTACTGAAGAGTGTTAAACAAACTTTACAGTATTTTATAAATATCTGAATTTAACATATTTTATTAATTCAGGTTAAATTACAATGTCAAAACTATTTAGTTTATTAACTTTTAAATAACATTTCTAGTAAAGAATTTAATTCATCAAACATATACAGGCACTTATTTTCAAAGAATTCCGAATTTTTGTTATTTAAATTAATTTGACTGAATATTCTTTCGATGTTTTGCTAAAACAGGAGAAGTTTTTGTAGAATTTCCCCATTGAAATTCAGAAATTGTTTCCTCTAAAAATTTTAGTTCATGGAATTCAGCACTTAAAATTGTTTTTTATGTTTACAGATAAATAAGCAATTTCTATTATTATTTGGAATTATTATACTTAAACTTATTAATTATCAATTAATTATCAATTTGATATAGTTTTTGTTAGTTCATTTTTAATGAAGATACGATAAATAAACAAAAGTAAAAAAAAATATGTAAATTGAAACAAAATTTGTCATTGATTTGATTGTTATCAAGGATTCTATTTTCAATAAAATATCCTTAATAGGGACATCAGCCAATAATCTGCAGTCTGGATTTTGAAAACATTAAATTTTAACTAGCTTTATTTATAATATAAAACATTGGCATTTCAAAATGAACCATAAAACCTAGAGATGGTAATTATAGTGCCAAAATTGACAACACTAGTTGCAAGATAATTCCAGTTCATTTTCATTATTCTGCCCGGTTAACTAAGTTAGAATATAAAATTTCCATAAAGAATTTGGTTTGTAAACGTTTAATAAAATACAAGTTTTATATTTAACTAGCGGACCCGGCGAACTTCGCCTCTCCCCAATTTAAAGCCTTCAGACAAACTTTAGAGTAATAATATAATATAACAGGAATAATTTCACACAAAATTTCCAATTTTCCAATTTATCCAATTTTCCGACTTTTGCGGAGAGATTTTCCAATTTTCTGCATTTCCGCAATTTCCCATGATTTACTCCAAGAACTTTCTATAAAATTTCGTACAAAAAAATCAATTTTCGATTTTTCCAATTTTACGCATTTCGTATTTTCCGCACTTTTCCATGTTTTACACCAATAACTTTCGATTTTTTCATTTGGAAAGCCATTAAAGAATAATTTCACACAAAATTTCATACAAAAACTCGATTTTCGATTTTTCCAATTTTCCGACTTCTGCGGAGAGATTTTCCAAAATTTTCTTCCGTAAAAACCTTCTCCTCAAAAATACGAACAATTGACAAAAAATTTTACAGACATCGGCACAGCCGTTCTCATTTTATGAATTACTATACATTTTTTACACCATTTTTATATACAAGGTGGCGCAAAAGTAATCCTCCTATCAGAAAATGCTATAAAGTTTGAAATTGGCCCCTAATGTCAGTTCTGTTTTGATATTTGTGTAGTAAACACATGCGAAATACACGTTAATAAACAATGTTACGCTACACTGCTCCAGAACGCGGAATATTGCTGACTATTTATTTGACCAATAATCGGTTGGTGACTTTGGCACAACGTGAATTTCGTCGCATATTTCCTGGCCGTCCAACGCCTACTGGTGAAACACTGCGACGTTTAGCCGCTCGCCTCGAAGAGACTGGCACAATACGAGATGCTGCCAGGCGTGCCAGACCCCGGAGTAGCCGTTCTGCTGAGAACATTGCTGCTGTAGCCGAGGATGTCATGGAAGCGCCATCGACGTCGACCAGACGACGTGCCACGCAGATAGGTATCAGTCGACGGTCTTTACAGCGAATTTTGGTACAAAATTTGAAGATGTCTCCGTACAAAGTCCAGAGTATTTTCAAGATGTCAAAACAATTTTAGAACCGTATCTAAATACAACCAACTTTATAAAAAAACATAATTTAAAAAAAACTAACATACATAAGTAGCCTGCTCTGCCAACTTGTCTATTTTTCTTTTCTTTTTTTTGTGGTTTTTTATGAAACTTTTAAAAAATGTTTAGTCTCTTGATTATAAAACTCGTTATCTATTGGCAATAACAAAACAACCTGCAATGTCTGCAACCGACATGCTCGTGTCTGAACATCACTGCAGACAGAAACTAAATAAAGAAGTCAAAACACACGCATCTTAAAATTTAAATTCCATAGACACACAGACAACAAACTCAAGAGTCTAAAATTTAGACTTTAAATAGAAGTGTAAAATAAATACAAATATAAATTTAAGATAAATAAAAATAGAAATATTTGCTAAAGAAATTATTAGTTTACAAAAATGTTGTACACTGAAAAATATTTCAAACATACATAAATATATTGACAACTTTAAAAAATACGAATATTTTTTTTTTTGTATATCAGTTGAACAAACAACATACAATTTAAGAAAATATTTTGAATTATAGTGAATAGCATTGGTTGACGCAAAGAGAATATGGGAGACTATCACTTTATTAGCGGTTTATTTATTTGTTGCACTGTAATTTTGATTTCGAATTTTTATGAAATTCATTGACATTGTGTGCTTTAAAATAAATTACCTTGTTCGATGTTTTGGGGGCTATTAGTGCCTAAATGTTGATGTATATTAGTGAAATCATTATACAGAGTGGCCAAAATTACCGAAGGGGTTGAATTGCTTGTAACCTTTTTATTATAAGTTTTTGTTTTACTTTTCTTTTCAGGGGAATTTTAAATGGAGCAGTACTCAATTGAACAACGTGCCCCAATTGTTGAGCTTTATTTTTCAAATCAACGATCCAGTATTTTGACTCAGCGTGCATATCGTCGTTATTTTAATTTGCGAGTTGGACCCTCAGATACAACAATAAATACGAAAGAAGACAAAGACAACACGAAACTTCAATACTCCTCTGCAATTAATAATTAAATCAGTTCTGTGATATTAGCTTTAAGTTAAACTTGACTTAAGTTTTGTGGTCGTTTATTGTATATTATATTTTTATTAATTATTTGATTATTTATACCAAAATTCTGTTCGTGATGTCCCGTTTTTTAGTATTTTAGTAACTAATTAATAATAAAAATTAATATCCAATGATAAAAAACATCAAAGCTGTAAGTAAAACTCAGTCTATAAATTAAAGCTGTATAATAAAACAATAAATTTTGTCACTAGATTATTTAGAACGGGTCTCGTTCTAAACGAAACGTTGGTTAAATAAAATAAAAAATAAAAATCTAACAAGTTTTTTATTTACGTTTGGAAACAAACATTTGACCAAATTAGCCTGAAGGAAACTCCTTAAAAATTATAAATCGTCTGGTTGCAAATTTTCGACAACAAGGGGCAGTAAGGTGCTGGCAGAGGGCGAACGATGCACACTGATGGCAATATTGAACTGGTATAAAGGAGTATTCGGGAAGATGGAGAAACATCAACCAGGAGATGTTCGACACAACTTGGCCTCTCAAAAGAGTCGCTGCAGAGAATTTTGCACACAATAGGAATGTTTCCATACAAGATTCAGCTTGTCCAAGAATTCAAACCGACAGATTGCCAGCAACGACTTGATTATGCAGTTTTTTTTTTTTTCAAAAAAAAGCAGAAGAAAATCCTAATTTTTTTCATAATTTAAATATGTGCGACGAAACCCATTTCCAATTAAGTGGGTTTGTTAATAAGCAAAACTGCAGGTTATGAGCTACGGAAAATCCGAGAGTAGTTCAACAGCAAAAATTACGCCCACCTAAGTGTACAGTTTGGTGCGGTGTTTCATCGGAAAGGTTAATTGGTGCTTATTTTCTTGAAAATGAACACGGGGTCACCGTTTCCACCAATGGTGTCAGATATCGCACAATGTAAGGCCAGCCGTGGAAAACCATCCACAAGTCCGGTTCCAACAAGATGGAGCCACAGCGAACACTGCAAGGGACACAATGGCTCTTTTATGGGACATTGCCCCAGATTGTTTTCGTTGGGGTTATTTGAAAGGAAAAGTTTACATTAATAAAAAGCAATTAAAAAGCTTTATACCCGATGAAATAAACAACATAATACCAGAAGTTTTGCGAAAGGATATTGAAAATGTGTTGGAAATAGCACGAATTTGCGAAGCAGAAAATGGCCACCACTTGCGAAATATTATTTTTCATAACTAAACTAAAAATATTCCCCATTCATTTACTGTATTCAAAAAAAATTAATAAATATTTCTTAGAAAAAAAAGTTATAACGAATTCAAACTCCTTCATTAATTTTGAGCCACTCTGTATTTATGTTTAAAATTCGTGCTGTGTATTTACGTGTATTAAAGTAATTTAAATAATTATTTAAATTTCAAGTAACTAATGTCTATTCTAAGTGTTTCAGTACATGCTCCTGTCAATTATAATTACAATTGATCAATAACGTTTTTCCTCTACAGATATAATCAAAAAATTCCTGATACAATCCAGTATATATTTAAACATACTCCTACCTCTAAATTTTGATTATTTTTCATTGTCTTTAAAACAAAATGTTCTAATTTATAAATTCGTCTGACTGTTGGTATTATCAATTATTGATTGCATTACTGCCCGCAATCACATCTATGTACATACTTCTACATTCACTCACTTCAAATTTACTGCAACAATTTCACTTCTATACGACTACTTCTTCACTTTCAAAACAAACTATAAATGGTTGTTACACAATAAAATTATAATAAAAAAAAAACACACGATACATAATGCAAAAGACCCTTGGAATTGGACCATAACATGTAAATTGATGAATAATTCATCAAATTCTGCTGGAAGCATTGACTTTTATTTTGCTACGCTCATTGTTGTATAGAATTGATGATGATGAAAATAATAAAGATGATAAAAACAAAAGTTATTTGCAATGACATTGATTGAAGACAAAATTTGATGTTGAAGCAACATTTCAATTTCAGTAATTCAGCAATTTTATGTAGTTAAGTTGAATAAACCCAATAAGCATAATTTTTTTTCGAATTCCAATGTTGGAATTTCAGTGTGAATCCAAGCTTGAATTACATTTGAAATCCATCCTCTTTCCAGTCTGTTTTTCGTTCTTTTTTTCAGTGGTTGTGTTGGGAAAAAATAGTTTCTATTTATATTAAATTATGTTACATTACATCCATTATTCCGGCGACTGGATACGAAACACTTCCACCTAAAGAACGTTGTTGAAAAACAAAATCGGCATCAAATCGAGTCAGCTATGTACTCTAAATGGATTTGCCATCGGATGCTCGAACTTTAAAGAGCACTCCGAAATGTCCAGATATTGAAGCTTTGGGTTCGGGTGAGTTAATGTACTATGGCCTTAAGAATTCCATGACAGATTTTTTGCTAAAAAACGGAATGAAGACTAAAACCTTAGAGCTGAACTTTAATATAGACGGTTTGCCCTTAGCAACAAGTTTAAATCGGCAAATATGGCCAATTTTATGTAACGTAAATAGTTACACAGATATATATTTTTACAAGAGGAAATGTGGTAAAAAATGTGATAGGAAATGGTTTGAAAATTATTGTTAAAATAATGTTATAACACTGTTTAAATATTGTTGTAACATTGCTTGAATAACAATGAAATTCCATGCTTGAATTCAAGGGTAAAAACCGGTTCAGTTCGACTTGAATTCCACTGCAATTCCATGCTTGAATTCAAGTGTAAAAACAGGTTCGGTTCAACTTGAATCACACTGTTGTTCAAGCCTGGAATTACACTGTAAAGGTACTGTTTTGTTCCACTGTAATTCAATGGTTAATTTTGATGGATTCGATATTGAATTCAACTGTGTTTCAACTGTAATTCAATACTGGAAATTGGAAATTGTGACTGGATTTCAAATGTAATATCACTTGAATTACAGCCAAAATGCTTATTGGGAATGAAAAATATGTGGAATTTAATTTATGCGTAAGTATTTTTTATTAAGGATGATTGTAGAGATTTAATGAACATCATGACGATTCTTAAATAATGTAAACAGGAGAATTTTTAAGATCTTTTCGGTTTAATCTTGTATGTTCTCAAGCTGCTCGGCAAACATTATTTTACCTCCTTCACCTTCACCTCGTTCACCATCACCTCCTTATCGTCACATGTATAATACTTACAAATTGCTATTCATCCTTATAAAATGATAAATGATAAAGCTATAAATTCATGTCCGTGTAAAACAAGCTCAAGACCCAACTACAACACCACAGCTTATTAGATTATTTAAGAATGTTCATCATTATTTTAAAAAGTTTCGTACTGAAAATTAATAAAATCGGTTAAATAGAATAAAAATTATAGGGAAAAATTTGAGGCAAGCTAAAATAATATTTTTAACCTCGTAGTGTGTTGTTTTAATGAATATAAGATATTTGTTAAGGTTCATGGGCATCTCAAATGATCGAGTCCATTTAAGTTTGCTTGAAGAACTACAAATGAAAAACTTTCTGCAAGATGGGTGCCGCATTTGTTAAGAAAAACACAGACATGGATCCACTACTATACTTCAGAGACAAAAGCACAATCCAATCAATGGAGTGAAGCTTAAGGAAGTGCCCCAAAGAAAGCAAAAACAATTCAATCGGTGGGTAAGTCTATGGCAATTTATTTTATTGACTATCTGCAAAAGGGTAAAACACTAAATTCAGAGTACTATTGCAACATTTTGTATCAATTAAATGTAAAAATTCCTGGCTTACAACACAAAAAAATTGTTTTTAATTAAGACAACGCACCAGCGCATAACAATGTTTTAACAATGACTAAAATCAACGAATTTGATTTACGAGTTGCTTGACCCCCCACCGTATTCTCCTGATTTAGCTCCCAGTGACTTTTACCTGTACCCAAATCGAAAAAAATTCCTAGCTGGCAAGCGATTTACCTCAAATGAAGAAGCGATTACAGTTGTAAACCACTATTTTAAAGATCTTGAGGAAAACTCTTTTAATCAAGGCATAGAATTGCTAGATAATCGTTGGACTAAGTGTATTGAAGTTGCAGGAGATTATATTGAAAAACATAAATGTTTCTGAAAAACCAACTATTCTCTTTCTTTGCTAGGCTAAGAAGTTTCGAAACCGCACTCGTATACAACTTTGAAATGTAGTAAAACAAAGATGATTATTTTAAATTGACACGAAATTTCTTTTATTCAAAAAATAAAGTAAATGGAAGCTTGGTAGTAGTCTACTCTAGAGGTCAATTTGAATTTTTCTAGCATTTGTATACGGCCACAAATGCTAGAAAAATTCGGCAATAAAACACGATAAATGTTGTCCTTCAAGTGGTCAATCGTTTTGGGCTGATCGGCATGGACTAGCAACTTCACATATACACACAGAAAATAGTCAAGCGGCGTTAAATCGCACGATCTTGGAGACCAATTTATGGATCCGAAACGTAAAACTATGCTGTTACCATACGTTTCTTTCAATAATTCGAGTGACTTGTAGAAACCCCATCATGATTATTCAATTGATAAACAAAACAAGACAGTAATCATGGCTCTATAGCGGTCACCACTGACTGTAATATTCTAGCCAGATTTGTTTTTTAAGAAGTACAGACCAATTATTCCACCAGCTCATAAAGCTCACCAAATAGTAAGTTTTTCCGGATGTAACGGTGTCTCAACATACACTTGAAGATTATAATCACTCCAAATACGGCAGTTTTGTTTACTGACGTATCCATTTAATTAAATTCATCGCTAAAGAAAATTCGAAAATCGGGATTTCGTATTTCGAGAAGAATCATAATTTTCAAAATAAATTTACACAATTTGGAATCGTTGTTCAGGCGTCAGTCTAGTCATGTTGAAATGCCAAATCACTTGACAGCTGACAAAATGGTCGCCAGTTCAAAAAGTGCTGCCAACTTAAAGTTCTATACATCTAAAAAACACCCTTTATTTGTATACTTTGTATGATGTTGCCAGTCTAATTCTGTTTTAGTCTTAAGCTGTAGTTCCTCACCTCGCTTTTAAGCGTCAACGCGTTTATAGTTTTCTAAACGTTTTTAGCGTCAAGTATTTCAAGTTACGTGTGAAGATTTTTCGCGAAAATCATGTTTGTTTTATATACTCGTATATGTACTTTCAGAGGTGATGTCGTAAGCTCAGCTGATTTTTTTTTTTTATATATGAAGTTTTTTATCTTTTTGTTTGTCAATTTTATATAAAAAATGTTTTTGCAGCTGTCATTTTTTCTAGTGACATTACCTTCAAAATAAATTTGCTTTGCATTTGTTTGGCTCAGCTGTACGACGTTTGCAAAGCATACGACTACATTGATTCTACTTTTTTGACAATTGTTTAGAACGCGAGAAACGCGTAAACGCTTGGTATGGACTTTCAGCTTTAGATAGAGGCTATTCAAGATTCAACACAACCGAAAGTATGGTTATTACCTGTTAAAGAATCCCTGCTTTATACGCACACGATAATTGCCACAACCATTTACAATTTAACACTCTCACTCGGTTAAATCAAATTTTCGCTACAAGTTAATATTTATTATGTTTTTCAACTGTTACCTTACATACAAATGAAAACTTTTAAATTGTAATAAAAAAAACTGTCGCCTTTATGTGTGTAAATTTTCCTGTGGCGGGTGTAAGTGTGCATACATGAGAATATCAATGTGTATTTGAGTTTTGTACATTTTTAACCCACAATTGATTGAAACGAATTGTATTTTTATTGAAGCATAAAAGAGTCTTCAGTATTATATTTTGGCTTGTTTTGTTTTTTCTTTGCTTTACACAATCTACTTACTTTATTTTCTACCTGTATAACTTCAATATATATGTGTGTGTATTTTCACAATATTATGTAACATATTTTATTGTAAAATTTTCTTTTATTATTAAGTTTTTTTTCATATTTTACAAAAGCAAACGAATGAGAGAAAAAAATGTAAAATTGTATTAAATTTATTCAATTGTGTCACTACAATAACAACAATATTTGCTGCTGGTGTTACAAATAATAATAAAAAAGATGGAGGCTAAAACTGGAAAATATTGTAGAAAAAATAAAGTGTTTTAAGGAAGATTGTTACGAATATCAGGGATGCTACATTATAAAAATTTGTTGTTTCTTACTACAAGATTATGGGAAACTTTGCCTTTGTTTCAATACCAGATAGTCACTCAATCGATGTTGTTTTACTATGTTTTTGAAACGAAATAATTCAAATCAAAATTGTATAATTATTTTTATATATTTTTCCATTACTTGATATGTTGATGATCATTTTGATTGTTTTTATGATACAACAATCTCTATCGCTTTGGCTAGAACTTCTTGACACATTTTGTGCAAACTCAGAATCCGCGTTTTGTTCTAATGGAACCATGGCTTCAACAAATTACTCCGAAACTGCAAATCGGTAATACGAGACTTTAGGAAATCTAGAAATTAATTTTTCGAAATTTCCATTGCAGAGGAAACTGCTACATTACATTACAAAGTAATGAATTCAAATGCTAATATAATTACACTTTACTCATTATAGGCAAGTATCCACGTAAACCAAATATGGTGATATGTCACGTTCGCTATTTATTACTGTTGAATTTATTTAAAAAAAAAATTATTTATTTTCTAAGATATAACAAAAACAAATAACAACAGTTAATTTTGCATTCCGATAAAACAGATCGTGTAATATCACAACTCTACGTTTTTAAACGTCATCCCAAAGCATCACCTTAAAGTAAAAACGAAGAGTTGTGATATTACACGATCTGAGCGATCGGAGTGCAAAATTAGCTGTTGTTTTTTTTAATAAATTCAACAGTAATAAATAGCGAACGTGACATATTTAACATTTGAAGCTTTTCGAACAATTCGAAAAATGGTTTTCTATAAAAGGTCGAATATTTGAATACTCTATTGTAACTTTCGTTAACAAGTTAAGTGATTAATTTAACTTAAGTAATTTTCAAAGTAGGGAACTTAAAAAAAGGAAACGAAAGAAAGGTGTGTTAAAAGCACGTACGAGACAATGGTATCTTTATCGTATATGTATGCTTGTATGTGTAAGTACATATATATACATATGTACATATACAAACAGAACTTCAAGCATAAAGCCTGTAATAGTAGCTAAATATAAACGTAACTTTGTATGTAAGAGTATAAGTATATTTGCATATTTGTATATTTGTATGTGTCGTATGACTACATGCAAATCTACATAAATGTCTTCAACAGATTTTTATGAACTCAATTTGTTTATGAGTCTTTAAAGGCAACGAACAACAAAAACACAAGAAACTGGAAAAAATTTATGAAGAAATATAAGCAGGCAGAAATTTATATCATAAACAAATATGTAAGTAACTATTCAGGAACGACATGTACAAGTAATAAAGCGAAAAAAAACCGTAAAAGAAAAACCGGAGTTCAGAGTTTCTTGACTTGACTTGTAGGCGAAGAGAAATGTCTATAAATTTAAAGTAATGGCTTTAAAAAACAAACCCTTATGAAAATATAAAATTTTGTTGCTTTATTGAAGGTCATGTTAATGCAAGAGCAATGTATGAAAAATAATTTTTTTAACATGCAACTCGCAAATTGCCACTTGAAAACGATTTAGCTAGGAAACAGTTTGCAAACATGAGCGAAAATTTTGTTTTATAAGCCACATAAAAAGATTTTATTCTTTTGTTTTAAGAAAAGTTTTTACGGAAACGGATGTTGCAATATAAATAAACAAGAAACAGTTTTATGTATTTAGTATTGTATAAAAACAAATAGTACGTTATACTTTTTATTTTAGTCTGCAGTGTATGTTTCATATTTGTATAGCATTTAGGTACATTTAATAACTATAAAAGAAACCCAAAAATTAAAGAAATACGTATTAGAATGGCAAAAACGTATATTTACATAATTACTCTTCAAGACTTGCACATTGGCATTTTAACACGATCATTAGAGCAAATTACTTGCAACAAAACAAATGGGGAGTAAAATAAGTCGCTTGCAATAGGTAAAATAAGTTATTACTAGCAAATATGTTATAAATTGTCATTATAAATTTTTTCTGGTTGAAATCGAGCCGGTCTGCTCAATCTGTTTTTTATAGAACTTTTAATCAAAACGCAAATCGTACATAACTCGATACTGCATTTAAAAAGAAAAATTGCCGTAATCTATGAATAAAAAGGAATTATTCTATTGGCAGCAAATACGGTATATGCATTTATTTTCTCTGGTTGCCACATATCTCTGCATTATATAGTCAGCAATAAAAAAAGAGCTTTTTAAAGAAATAAAATATTACTACATAGTATTTACTACACAAAAATTCTTCAGAAGAGCATCGGAAACTATGAATTTCCGATGCTCTGGGATAGAATTTACTTTTTCATTGATTGCAGTCCTTTTCAAATTATTTTTATGCAGTGACTTCAAGTGGATATAGAACTTTTTGTGCATAGTATGTAAATTCTCAAACTTCCAGAAACACAAACTTTATTGTTAGAGTTCCATGTAAAAGAGTTATCAGCATGGAAATAAGTATACTAAAGAGTGATTTCGGAGTTGATTAAAAAAACACATAAAGTTTGGAAAAACTATAAAATATAAAAAAAAATTTAAAAATATAAATGAGTCGATAGAACGATCTATATAATGCAATCACCCCTATCCACATGAAATTTGTTCCCTTTTATTTTTTTAACATTGAATTTTAATAGCAAAAATGTGAAAAGGAAACAAATTTGAATATTTAAAATGATTTCATGTTGGCCACGGCTACGCCTCCAATGGTTCATATACTGATTCCAATATTGTCATACAACATATCGGCCGGTATCTCACGAAAAACTTCTTCAATATTAGCTTCCAGTGCGACAACCGTTGCGAGCTTGTCCCTATAGATATAAACCTTAACATAGCCTTGCAAAAAATAGTAAAGGCGTTAAATCGCAAGATCTAGGCGGCCCATAGACCATACCCAAACATGATGTAAACTGTTCACAGACCTCGCCTCTCAATTGTGTCATTGTTTCGCATGCTGTGCGGCATATGACACCATCGTGTTGAAACCAAATGTCAGCCAAGCTCTTCCATTCTGGGCAAAGACAACAAAAATTTAATTATCTCACGGTAGCATTCGCCATTCACAGTAATATGTTCCAATTGACAGAATTTTTTCTAACAAGTTCATGAGTGACTTGTTTTTGAACCCATGTTTATTTTTATATTAGAAATATTAAAACATTAAATGATACTGAATTATTAAATTAATTCTAAAAATTTATTGTATTCTTTTTTTTCTAATAAACCGGTTCGACTGTCACGTTCTTGAACGTAGAAGTGAGCAAATATTTATGTACGAGGGTGTCTCGGAAACTTTTTCAAAAACTTTTATATTTTTCAATATAATCTCCTGAAACTTCAATACACTTAGTCCAACGCTTATTTAGCAATTATATCCCTTGATTAAAATAGTTTTCCTCAAGGCCTTTAAAATAGTGGTTTACAACTGTAATCATTTGAGGTAAATCGCTTGCCAGCTAGAAATTGTTTTAGAATTGGCAACAGGTAAAAGTCACTGGGAGCTAAATCAGGAGAATAATTGTTAAAATACTCTTGTGCGCTGGTGCGTTGTCTTGATGAAACATTATTTTTTTGTGTTGTAAGTTAGGACGTTTTTTTTTTAATTTTTATCCTTAATTCATCCAATTTATTGTTTTACCCTTTTGCAGTTAGCCAATTAATAAAAAACCTTTGAAGTACCAGAAAACCGTTGTCATTACTTGAGAAATTTTCATTCTTATGCAATTTTGGTCGACTGTTAACAAATGCGGCACCCATCTTTCAGAAAGCTAGATGAATAAGTTCTTTATTCTAAATTAAATGCACTCGATCATTTGAAATGCCCATGATATTAGCTATTTCACGCACTTTTATTCATTGATCATTTAATACCACATCATGCCCTTTGGCTACAATTTCTGTTGTTGTTGCTGTTTTAGGACGCCCACTACTCGGTTCATCCTTAATGCTTGTACGACCACGCTTAAATTCAGCAACCCAACTGTTGCATATGAAGGAGCAATTTTACTTAACAAATTCATCATATCATTATGAATTTTTTGTCCCGATAAACTTTTTTTATTTAAATATAAATAAACATAAATACTTAATGACACCCCGAATTTCTAATTTTTACATTGTAAAAAATCGCGGTTGCATCTTTTTTGAACAACTATTTCTATATGAACATGAGTTCATAGCACAGATGGTAATTTCCAAAACACTGTAAATAATTTAACTATTTATAATTTAGTAGAAATTTGATGATGTATTCAAACTGTATTTTTTATTATTTATGCGAAATCACTTCTTCTCCTATCGTTCGGTAATTATTTACTTACGGTTGTATATAATTTATTTTTACATTCTAAATGTAACAAATTTTATGCTCTGTTTAATCATAAAATAATTACTATTGTACTCGTACTAATTCTACTCACTTTTATGTCTCTATCAAGCATATAATAGATGTAGACTAACAAACAAACAGTAAAGCAAAACATTAAAAAGGAAAATATTGTTAAAGGATATTTACAAAAAAATATTTAGAGCTTAATTCAGTCATGCATTGTTCTAACATGTGTTACCCCATACTATTACAAACAATACCAATGACTAACTGTGTTCACAAACTTGAGCGAAAGGATCTCTGTTGGAATGTTTATAAGTAGAATAAGTTGTGTGTGTGTGCGCCTGCAAGTGATGTATATTGTCCAGTTATAAGCTCATAACTATAAGCTTATAACATCTTTCTAAACAATTTAACTTTTGATAAGCTTAATATTCTCATACTTCTTTTACTGCTAAAACATTACATTTTCTTTACTGTTTTTTTTTCCATTTGTTTGATACTGTCATTTTTACCAACACATTTATTTTTCATTTCTGTCAACCTTTATACCAGTAGGAGTATGTATGTCGCTTGGAACATGTGTACGTATAGGTTTATATATGTATGTATACATATAAGTATAACAGTGATAGATAGAATCGTTCGTTTATGTTCAACTCTCTTAGTATATCCCTTGTTTGCTGGTTTACAAACACATATCTATATACAAACAATATAAAAAAGAAAAGATTAAACTTTTTTTTTTAATTTTTTTTATATTTTTTTGCTCTCTGTGTGTGAAAAGTGTCCAACGTCAATGCCACTTAAATTAATAGCTGTAATAAAATGTCTCTGACAGGCAACACTTCATAAAAATCTCGGTAAATTGTTTGTAAATGGCTGTGTAGGAATATGATTCTCTTAAGCTCACACATGCATACATACATACATATATCCATGATTACAGGCATATATCACAATAGAAAGATGTATGTTTGAATGTCTGCAACATATTGTAGCAGCATTTGAAAAATACATACATATCATAAAAATAGAAAAACGAAATGTTTTCAAATTAAGCCAATAGCTTTAAAAAAAAAACATTAAATAGTTTCTTTTTATTCATTTGTGTGACAAGTACGTATTGCATGTTTGTTGCAAATCATGTTGTCGTCTTTCTGGCAGAATTCAATAAAATATTGTAATTAACAGTGGTTTTAGTTTATTCTGTAGGTAATTCAGATCATTTTGTAATTAAAATAAATAATTTATTTTTAGCAAATAAGCTCAATCTGCGCTTACTTCTGGTTTAGATCAAAAAATCTGTTTTTTTCATAGAAAAGTTCATCAACAATTAGAACGTTTATAGCCTAGTAAATACTGGGTTTTTTGTGAAAATGAGTCAGAAATATTAATGAACACAGATTCAGGCTATTTTGTCATTTACACTCATATTCAATAAGATATTGGGATATTGAATTTGTGTCAGAATTATAATTGATCACCGATTAAGGACTTTTTCGCACTTGAATCTGTGGCTATATTTTTAGATTACTCTAAAGCCTTTGAATCAATAAGTGATATTATGTTAGTAACAAAATTATTAAGGCAATTTAATTTCAACAACAGTTCTTGCAGACTTATTAGATCTTCTCTTACTTATCGTAGTCAGTTTACAGTGGTTCAAAAAAGAGTGTCTGCGATCACAGATACTAGTACAGGAAATACCTCAAGGCTCAGTGCTAGTGCCATTACTTTTTATGATATACGTTAATGACATTTTCGCACAGATAAAATTTTGTACTTGTTACGACAGACAGCAGATTGCTTGTAATAATGGACTTGATGTTGATCATTTAACATTATATGTTAATAAGGATTTACAGCATTCTAAAATAACACTAATTTTGGTGCAACATTTTCTACAAATTGTGTCATACCTCAAATCTCTCGGAATTTACTTGGATAATAAATTAGATTTTTGAGTTCATATTAATCACGTTATTGGAACAATTTCTTTCATTTACAAGTACATTTAATGTACTTTTATTTTTACATATTTTTCTTTACGTAATAGAACAATTAGAAAATTGCTTCAACAGATTAGAAAGGTATATATATATAGACTTAAATATACAACACGAATTACATCCTATGTTATATCGCTTCTTGGATGTAATTTACAAGGTTTCGTTAATATACTTGAGATCTATGTATGTTTCAATTTGGTACGCTTGCACGGACACATGTTTTAGTGCGTCCGCGTTATAGCACATTAATTGTACAATTCCTTATTCAAACAGGAATTTTTCACATTCTATTAAACACTTTAAAAATATAGTAATTGAAAATTTATAAATCATAAATTTGTTATGAAATTTATTGTGACTAATATCTGGGATACCCAAATTGTCGGTTCTTTTTTGTTTTGTTACTCTTAATATTTGTGCAGGGGGTTTCACTTTTTTCAGATTACTTTTAAATTCCAAATTTCTCATATTATTAAATATTTATCTTTGAAATTTAATTGTATGCCATACATTTTATACTGGTTTATTGGCCTTAGAGGATTTAAGCTATTGAATTGAAAAGCAAATAAATTGTAACTTTTTATATGAAAAGTCAATCTTGAATCGGAAATATAAAGTGTTTTTTAGATGTATGGGACTTGAAGCTGGCAGCACTTTTTCAACTGGCGTTTATTTTGTAAGCTGTGAAGTGATTTATGAAGTCGTTAGTCTACGCCGATAAGCCCGAAACGATTGACCACTTGGAGGACAACATTCGACGCGTTATTGCCGATATACAACCACAACTATTGTAAAAATTCATCAAAAATTAGACCTCAAGAATAGATTACATCCAATCCAGTCATATTCTAGAAGTCTTAAAAGCATATTTACAAAGATAATTAGGTTTTATTATTTTTTTTTACAAAACTTCCAATTTGTTTGGCATTTTAGGGTGCTCTGAACTGGCAATTATTTTTGAGGAAACAGTTTTTACAGTCTGCCTAACAATTTTACAAATTTGTTATATTCTATTTATTATATTAAAAACATTTATTTATATCCTTCGCTTTAGAACTGATATTTTCTTGTCAACTTCATTAGCGTTTCATTGCCTTCTCTCAGCTACTTTATATTATTTTCCACAAATATCCCATTGTTGCTTACCATGTCTTTTCGGAATACGTTTTGCAAATTAAAAAAAAGATTTTCTTATGATAACGAACGCGACACTTTTTGAAAATCAAAATAAATTATTTAGTGTGATTATTATATGCAGTAAATGAATTTTTCAGTTAAAGCCACTCAATTTTGAATTGAATAAAACTGGTGCACCATTTTTTTTTTTTTTTTAATAATTATCAAACACAAACTGCGAAGCTTTTGGCTTATCTGCAGAAAACACCCAGAGTCTTTGGCGGGAATCAAACCCGCAACCCTTTGACTAATAGTCCGGCACTCTATCGCCTAGTCTATCGGGGCACTGATTAGAACGATACCGAAGTAGTAAAAGCGAATAATGATTAAGATTTGGACATATTGAAAATCACATGATACATTTATAAAAAAAAATAAATATTAGCTTCGGATATTCTACAAAACTAGCAATAATATAAACAAATCTACATCTATATTGAATTCTTGCAACCCTTTTAATTTGAAAAGATTTAAGATTTTTAGCAAATTGTCCTATTTATTACCATTTATCCTGCCACAAAATAGCATATATTATTAAGCTAAAACAATTTTATTTTATCCATGTCAGCACATAATATTTTAATACTCTTTTGTTCTTATACAAACAAGATCTCATCATTTATTTATTTATATAGAAAAAAATCTCAGCCTAATAAAAAAAAAATTGGTAAATCTTTCCCTTTAGAAACGATTTGGAATAAAAATTAATACCATTAGTAAACAACATTTCATCAAATCAAAATTAAAATGTTTTTGTTTCTCTTCGTTCCTTTTCTCCTTAAGCTTAAAAACCAGCAACGACGACAACAACTACAACAACAAGAACCGGCAACCAACACTCAACCGCATCAGATTATAAACTTATATTGTTGTTGTAGCTGTTGTGTGGAATTGAATTAACAGCTTAAGATGACAAAGTGATTGCCACAAGGGTATTAAGTAGTATGTAAGTAAGTATGAGTATCTATGTATGTGTATTGAAGTATTTGTGGCTATTTATATGTGCGTGTGTGTGTGTGTGAGCTTTTAAGAATCCTTACTTAATAAACAAAAACATATTTAGTGGTGGATCAACATTGGCTTATGAGTATGAGTCTATTTGTACCACAATGGTTTATTTATCTGCATCAGATAAAATAAAGACAATAAAATGAAATTCTTTGCTTTAAATTACTGCCAAAGAAAAACAAAGATATTTTTGAGATATTAAAAGGAAAATAAATTTAGATTTATATAGAGTAATAATGCTAGAAAACAATAGCAAACTAATCAACATTTGTAACTTAGATACATATATGTATATATATAATAAAATGCAAAGAAAAGTTTAAAAGAAGAATTTAAATTATAATAGAATCAATAAATTAGTAACCAAACGCCAAGAATCAACTCAAAATAATCAGATATTGTGTAACCAATTTATTTAAGATTCGCTGAGTAAAAAAATGGTGGCAGGAATTTGAGCCCAAAGTGGTTTACTAATGAAATAAAAATAAATAAAGGTCTAGGACTAATTCTAAAAATGTAGTCGTACATGGTGCATCTGGTGTCACCCTTTTATTCGAAGAGCATATTTTTATACCCTACACCATTATAGTGAGGAGGCTGGATGTTCATGTAAACCTTAAGCGTGGAGCACACTTCGGAATTTGGAAGATATTTTAATAAAATTTCGTATGAGACTTTTATTCGCTTAAAAAAATTGAGATTGAATTTGGTTAAAATCAGTCCATTATTTCTTTTTACTAGCTCCCATACAAATGCACTCCTGAAATTGGGGTTTAATGTTCATAATTATTAGATTTATGTACGTAACCAAATAAATTTCGAAACAAATGAGTTATATGGGCTATTTCAAATTTTTTGAGCACCTGCTGAAACCGACATACTATGGCGCTTATTCCGTTAAGTTTTATGAATTGGAAAAAAATTGTACAACAGGGTTTGGATGACTATACTTGATATGACACGATATGACGTACAAAGTTTTAAGTCTTCAGCTTAATAATTGGTGGTCATTTAAAATTCGAAAAATTAAAAAAACGGCTTGAAACTTGCAAGAGTTTTTTTCATCCACTCTGTTTTCTTTGTAATAGTTTTTAGCTTTCAGATCCAAACCAATACAAAATATAGTTACTAGATTGGAAGATATATCCACAAAAAAAAATTTGATATCGCTGCTGGGTGAAAAGTTGCATGTGCTTTACAAGTACGAAAATTTTCCGAATTTTGAACTTTTTTAAGATTTTACATGGGTTTTTGCGCCATTTAATAAAAACTGCGTAATTTTATAAAGTTTTAGGTTTATCAAGTTGGTGTCAGCGCAACAATAACATATCACAGAGATCACAAACTTAAAAGAAATTAGCGTAAATTTTGTAAAAATGTATCTTTTTTGCGTCTGAGAATCTGAATTGTCTTTTAAGTTGGGTAGTGTATTGCGTGATGTGAGTAATTTTATAAAGGGTACATACTAGGCGAAAATTCACTTTAAAATTTTTAAACGCAAAAATGTTATGAACTTTTGAACATTTTTGCAAAAAAAAAACATTTTTTTACGCTTTTTTTATATCAAAACATGGCATGGGAATATGTTTAGGTATCTAAATAGATTCTTCGCGACGGAATAAACAAAAAAAAAAGAATTTTTTTCAACGCGGACGCGTGTAGCGTTAGTTTTTCCCACACATTTCGCTTTGTGACAAATAAAGCGCTGTACTAATTGCGCAGAAACGTACATCGAATAGAAGAATTTAAGATTTAAGATTTTATGGAGGAAAAAAATGTTTCTAACCTCAAAAACATCCTTGTATGAAATATTTGATTTTGAAAATTTAAAAGAATTATTTTTGAATTCGGGTTAATAAGTAAACCAGAATTCCAACAAGTATTTTATTATCGATGCTGTATTAATAATGAACAATTTGAATTGGAAAGATTGTGGAAAATCTTGTGAATGTTTGAAGGTAACAAAGCGGGTTCGAAAAACGCTTAAACGTTCGGTAGCCCGGGAATCTGCATTAAGAAGAAAAATTAAACACATGGAAAAAACTATTGAGGACAGTAAAACTTGGAAACAAAAATTTAAAAGAATATCAAACCCAACTGAAACCACTCCCGAAAAAAATGTAAAAAACAGTGCGGTGAATTAGCGACTAATGTTTTGTGAGGTATTAGAAAAACAATTGGTTAAAAATAAACAAAATATAGTATCTCATAAAGAAAAATCTTTGTACTCCAAAATCATTTCTGGAAAAGTGTTAAAGAAATATAAAAGCCGTAAAATTTTATATCACATAGTTAATCGTTATCGTTAGAATTTACTTGATATAGCAAAACTCACTTTTAAAAACCTTTTAATTTTTTTTTTACAAAAAATTTGTTTTTTTTTAATTTTGAACGAAGTTTTTTATCATAAAAATTTCTAATAAAATTTTTCTAAAAATTTTAAAAGTAGGTGGTAATATAGTATTTTACAGAAAAAAAAATCAATGTAAAATCTTTATTCGGTTACTCACAAAAAATATATTGTTAACCTCCCAAAACCGTAAAAAGTCAATGAACACGCATGTAATTTAATCAACTTTCCTGACTTTAACACTGTCTCAAAACCACAAATCACAAGCAAACGACTTGAAAATTAACTACACGATGCAGAACTTTGTTGTCTGTCGAGCTGCGTACTTAGATTTTTACATTTCTTACATTTAATTTTTTGCTTAATGTCCGGCTAGATTAGCAAAACACTCCTATGTGCGCAGTAAAAATGATTAATGCGAACGGATTTCACATGCTCAAATATCGGTTTATACACACGCAAATCTACATTGATGTCAGAAAAAAAAATTAAATCATTAAAAAACTTTGGTATCCAAATAATATTCAACACAAATATATTTCATGTACACACAAATTATTCGGTTTAATCATCTAATTTAGTGATGATTAGTCACATTCCGAAAGTCACTTTAATGACCATAAATCCCTGAAAAATGTTTAAATCCAAATGAAATTCAACACAAATAAGTAACATACATATATACAGTAAATATCTAATTTTACTTAATTTTATAATGGTCGGCCCATATTTAGTCGAAGCTACCATATAAGACCCTTTCCGCAATTCACTTTAAACTCCATAAAAGTGTTTATATGGAGAAAAAAATTAACGCAAAATATATTTATATGTGTGTACAAAAGTCATGTCACTAAATTTTTGGATGAACGGTCTCCATATAACGCCCATATCTGACAAACTGTTTTTATTTATTTATTTATTTATTTATTTATTTATTTATTGATTTATTTGTTAATTTATTGATTTATTTGTTAATTTATTTATTTATTTATTTATTTATTTATTTATTTATTTATTTATTTATATATTTATATATTTATTTATTTATTTGTGAAATAGCTTTTAAGCCCTTAGAACCAATAAACCAGTACAAAATGTATGGCATACAATTCAATTTTAAAGATAAATATTTTATAACATTAAATTGACTCAACAACTTGTCATTAACATCGTCTGTCTTATAAAAGGCTTTAGAGTAATGGAAAAATATCGCCACAGATTCAAATTTCATATCCATATTATATCGTAAAGTCTCTACTACCGCTAAAGTTAGTTTTTATGCTGGGTGTAGGGTATTATATTATTGGGCTTGACCGTTATTATTCTTTACTATATTTTTTTTCAAAGCCATTTCAGAACCGACGCAAAACTACCAGAATTTTTTTATAATTTTTGGAATATGTGATCTCTACAGCGTATTAAAATATAATCACTGATTAGGTTTTATCATTTTTATATACTTCAAGGACACACACACTTGATGCATGCTGGTCGATTTTCATTAATATTTTTAATTAAAACACATTTTAATTGCATGAAACGATTTCAATTAGTTTGAAATATTAAAATTTATCATTTGTTTTAGTTTATATATGTGAACAGACACTTACTTACTTCCACGGCTCAGTTTGCTAAAACTGAAATGTGGCTGAAGAATTTCGCAATAATTCAAGTAATTGTGAATCAAACAGAAGAGAAATGTGAGAAGCAAATATAAAAAACAATCAGCACCATCGATGCATGCCAGTCTATTTCAAATTGGGTTAACAGAAGCAAAAATATTGAAACCAAAAGCCACCCGCACAATCGATGCATCACGGTCTGAAAGGGTTAAATAAAAAGTCTCTGGTATTGTAACTATACAAATTAAATTGGCAGTCCCGGTGGACATTTTTACGGAACAATTTGTATCCCCAAATCTAACAGAAATTGTAGGCGTAACGAAATAATAATAATTTTGTAAATAGTCTTAAATTCATACAGTAATTAATTAATTATATTATTCATTGAGTTTGTCAATATTTTGAAAATATTTTTGTAACTCTCTACTAAAACAAAAAACTCATTTGATTTCAGAAACATTAATCTTTAACACTTACGTAATAAATTTTTCTTTGTTATAATTTCATCACTTAAAAATATAATAATACTGGAAAGTTGAACGAAAAAGAAAAAAAAAAATTGTGTGTTATCGCTGCCAAGTAATTCAATTTAAATTAATTATTATTTGCTCTACAAGTGTTTTTGGCGCTTATTTTCAAGTCATGGCACCACAACTTTTAATTATGCTGCCCTAAGCTGAAGCAAAGCGAAAAAAAATAAAACTTTCAACCAAAGTTGTTGCATCAATAGCATCCTTTATAATTTCATTTTTTTTTTCTTAAAAGTTTCTCTTGCCAGCACTCCAATGAAATGTTACCCTTTTACAAGTACGAGTACTAAGTACTTTTTACTGCTCGCCTAGAATTGATTAAAACGTATAGGAAAAAAAGAAGTGAAGTAAAAAAATATTAGTTTCACTTTATTTTCCGTTTACTTTTTAAGCTTTTTTCAATGAATTGCTCTGGTTAAATGAAGTAACAGCAACAACAGCAACAAAAAGTATTGCTAATGTAAGTTGTGGAGCAAAAAGTTTAAATGGTGTTATGTTGCATTTTCAAGTGTTTCATGTTGCACTTAATTTACCAACAAAAAGCACCAATTATACTTATAGCATTTTTTAAACAGATTTCAAAGTGCAAAAATAAAAAAAAAAAACAAAATAATGAAATTTTGTAATTAAAAATATTAGTGCTGAATTGGCAGCGATTGATTTTTTATTATCATCAGCATCGATACTTGTGCAACACAAGTTGTTGAACTAATTATTAGAGTAAAGTAACACTACTTTAAATATAGTATGTTTTCTTATTTTCAACAAAATTTCCTTTAAAAATTTAATTTACATTTAACATTATATATTAACACCACAAGCTACTTAAATAAACTTCTTTAAAAAGCTTAAATATCTCAAACTCTTTTCACTTTTACTTAACTTTTCTTTAAGACAATATATCAACCTATACATTACATTTAAAAACATATTCCATAACCAAACTAAAACTAAAACAAAAATACTTCTGGTCAAACACCTTTACAATACCATAAACCACTTTGTTTTATTTTTTGGGATATCTCAAAAATGTTTTCACAACAAACCACAATAAGGAAAAGTGTTTTGAACATTTTCTATCCACATATATGCTGTTTATAAAGGTTCTTCTATAGCAGAAGGTTTTTTGCCAGCAAAAGGTGAGGAAAAACCAAACCAACACTATGAATAACCTTAAAGAGATTTACTGAAATGGAAACTCTTAACAGAAGCAATCCTTGTTCAACAACAAAAGGAAGAAAACAAAAGTAAACTTAGATTTAAAAGTGCAAAAAAAAGGACAAAACTTCTTGACTTTTTGTGGCTGAGAACAAATAGCAAAAACGAAACTACATGTAAATTAACATACATAAAGCAAACAGGGTTCATATACATATTTATTTATATATTTGTGTGGTTTCAAAACAAGAAGCTTATAATTCTACAACAGAATGACCAAGTTCATGGGGTCAGAAAACTAAACAACTAAAAAAGAGATGAATTTTATAAGCCCTATCATAAGCAAATAACTTTACCTCATGCTAAAGCTTCTGACTTGAAAATCTGTACCAGTGGTAGAGTAAAACCGTTGTAGAATCTGTCATCATTATCGGAGTTATGAACACTTTCCATAATTTTCTCACAAGTTTAGTTGTTACTCAATTCATAAGACATTTATACTGCAGATTCAATTGAAATTAGGAAACGTCAACATTTTCACCATATGGATCAAATACGGAGAATACGAGTATAATGTATTAATTAGACTACATATTCAAAAGCCGAAACCGTATACCGATTAACCAGGTTTATTACGATTTGAAATAAAAAGGGTTTCAAATATTTCATATTTTCGAATTATTCGACTTTGGCTTTTTGGATCGATTAACCGGTTATTGATTAAGATTTTTTTTATTTTTGTCAAAAAACTATAAAAATTGTCTTACATTTTGTACTTGTGTGGCCTACTTTTTGTAGATTTCAAAAATATTTTCTTATTTTGGTATCGAAAATTTCACGCTGATTAAAATAGTGTTACAACATACAACATGCTTAGCAACATTTGCATTAGCAGAAGTTTTTATTTACAAAAATTGTTGATAGCACGCTATTATTAACATTATGTTATTAACATAAAGTTTTAACAGTCATAGAAAGATACTTTCGATTGTCTGTTGTATTACTAGAACCAAAACGGCTACTCAGAGTAAGTTTATTGTCAGTCATTGTTGGGGGAACATCAAAGCGTTTTCAAAATGTAACTTAGGTGTGTGTTAAAGTAAACTGCTAAAGCTCCCTTTAGACGGTATATATTTTGAAGTGAGCTTGTCAAATTTTCCACTGCAAAATGCATACACTTCATGTAAAAACATCTGACAAAGCGCATGCAATCAGGTGTTTTGCAAGGCAATTATTTATGGCACCTAGAACATAGTGTTTGTGATCAGCAAACAAAAATTGTATTACCCCCGTTGCCATATGCAAGTGCAACTTCGAAAAACTCAATACACTTACAGTTCTTTACTAACACAATCATATTTTTCGCACTTACAGCTCAACTTGCAAGAGAATTTGCTTGTAAGTAAATTTTGACACTTGCCGTAAGTAGAATGACAAATGAATGAATGTTTATAACAAATTTTCGGGTTTTACAAAATATTATAAAGAAAAAAGAACAAATCTATTACACAATAGTATTTCTAAATATATATTTCATGCAAAATTGTAAATTAATATTTTTTTTGCGTATTTTTTCTTTTGACAATACGGCAATACTGGATCCATATGCGTTTGAAAATTAACAGAATTTTATGAAAAACTTTTGTTTGAAGTTTCTCTGTTGACGACATTTAAAAACTGAACTTGCACTTGCTAGTGCAGCCACTCAAACAAATATTATCATAATTCACAATCTTGTGCAAATGGTATTGCATCATTGCATTTGCAAAAAGGTTTAGCATATTTTTCTCTTGCTGTGTATTTTGTTATTATAGAGCAAAAATATGCTAAAACTTTTTGCAAATGCAATGATGCAATACAAGTTGCACAAGATTGTGAATTGTGCTTTTATGGTTTTTCGGTATTTTTCGTATATAATATATATACTCTTGCAAGAAATAATTAAATTTGTATTGAAATATTTAATAAAAAAAAAAGTATTTATAAACTGCGTGTAAATTGCCAATTTTGACAGACATGAACATGAACATCATTGCATATATGCTATGTATAGACGGTTGTCAGATCATACAATGTTGTCAGATCTAGCAATGTGCTAGCAATGTATTGACATTGAAAAATTGTTAGCAAGAGGTAAATCGTCAATGATTTTTCTTAAATTTTCTAAACATTTTTCGGACAACGTTGTAATATCTGACAACAATCTGTACAAAGCTATACATATGTATTGTACAACTGACAAGTACAATGCAAAATGCTTACCGTCTAAAGGGAGCTTAGTAGTAAAAGACAGAGACTTTACTTAAATTGTTTTTTTGTACATTTAAATCAATGAAAACTATGTAGTTATATTTTCTTTAAACTACCTGATGCTTTTATTTTGCAATTATAAGTCATCCGGTTTATTTAGAGAAAATAAATCACCGTCCATCAACTGTAAACTTTATTTTACTCTGAGTGCGTAATCAATATTAAAACTCGTTTCTTACAAACCATTCTCTCAAGGCAGACGATTTTCTAAGCATTCTTGTTTGCATGATATCATTTTCATTGTTAAAAACTTTGTCATGCGTTTAATTTTATTTTTCTCCAAAGCTAGATTTACACGATTGAAATTTTCTTCAAAATTGCTCTTCAAAATGCTTCAAACTCGTGTAAACAGCAAAAATCTTAACATTATGATTTTTTTCAATAAAATTAGTATTTGCAGCCATTTTAAACAGTAAAAAATATTTATTTTTTAAATATTTACATACTTCTTTATTAGAAACCATCCACTATAAATAATAACACACATTTTTAGACTTGCTAGTTATTAATAAAATCCCAAAAAAATCCCCTAAAATTGTTGTCATCCCCAACAAATCCCCGGATCCCCAAGAGGAAATTTTTATCCCAAATCACGAAAAAAATCCTCAATTTGGGGATAAATCCCCTAAACTGACAACGCTGCTCTCATGCCAGTAAACGTCAAATAAAAAAATAATGTTGCCATGTATATTTTCCAATGAATAGAAAGTGGATAATAAATGATTTGTAATTAAAATTTTAGTTTGTTTTATCAGTGATTGTAAACAAATTTCTTTCAAATAATATTGATAAACAAAATGTTTTAATTTTGGAGAATAAATATCATTGTTAATGAAAATTTTCCCTCATGAAAAATTTTTATGTGATCAACTGGCAACTCTATTTTTTAATCAAAACAAAAATGAAAATAAAATTAAATTTAAAAAATATAATAAAATTTAATTTATATCGTTCCCATCCATCCTCTTCTGTGGGATATGAGTGATAAAGCATATAGGAGGAACGATTTCAAAAGCAAGGCCTTCGAAGCAATTGCAAATCAAATGGAGCTGCCGGTAGAAGTTTACGCTTTGACAACATTTTGAAAATGAACTCTCACTGTCCTGTGTAAACAGTAATGTTACTTGCACATGATTCGAGATTTTCGAATAAGTTTTCGTATATAATACGTACACAGCACTCGCATGCAAGCACTTGCGTGTGTTAACGCACGGTTAAGGCGCTACTACTTTATGTATGACTCAATAAAGAGAAAATTTTTTAATTCACTTTATTTAGAGGTAATTTAAATTATTCTAATAAATCGATTAATTTTAAATGTGTATTCGCACAAGTTACAATCTCTCATTCGAATTATTAATTTTCATCGAACAAAGGAAAAGTCAAATAATTACATACATACATTTAAACGATCAATTGCTAAAAAATTATGAATTTATGTAAAAGAGAAATATTTACAACAATATGATTTTATAAGTTTTAAAACAATTTATGATACTGAACAAAATGACATTAAATAATTTCCTGCAAAACTTTTTTGCAAAATTACTACATTTTATTTTTAAATTACTGGTTCTAAATTTAGTTAAACTTTACAAATTAAATTTTCACATGAAAATAAAATAACATTCTAAATTTTTGGATGCCCCCATTAAGTAACAGTATGAGGTGAATTATATTCTCTAGTAACCAAAACATGCAACTAAATACAAAATCATATAAAAGTATGTACTAGTGTATACTAAAGAATAAACTATTTTCGGTGTGATATGAACTAACTTTTCTTGGCCTTTTGGCTTAATTCGTTTTAGTTTTTAGATTTTCTCTTTTTGTTTTGTTGTTTTTATTACGTTTTTGCCATAAAATTAATTTGTTTGTTAGGCGACCTTCTAACCACACAAATTACTTTGTTTTCATTGTTGCTCTGGCTGTATTATTTTAGAAAATTATCACCCAACAACAGAACAAAAAAACAAAAAGTACGGGAAAATTGTAATGAAATTTTATTTAAAGTTTTAGAACACACACAAAAAATGGAACAAAAATTTATGCATTTGTCTGTATTCTCTCACTTTGCTGCACTTATTTTTACTCAGTTGTTTGAAACTACAACAGCATTTATAATTTTATGCAAGTTTTCCCTTTCGGGGAGTTTATAATTTAATACAGAATAAAAAGTGTTTAACAATTATATTTAATTTTCCAAACAATGTTTGCGAATGCTTAAATACTTTTTTTTTTTGGAAAATTCTGCTTGTCTAAATAATGAAGTCAAAGTTAGGAAATTTAATAGGCAGCAGTAATTTTAAAATGAATAAAACAAATGAAATAAAAGTACTAAAACAATTAATAAAAAATTGTGTTTTAGTTATGACTACAGGTGTTTTATTTCCCCTGCCAGAAACTAAACACATTTCACTAATTTATCTGCTTCATTATTTTAATGATGTTTACTACAAATTTACAAATAAATTATTTGTGGAGACCATATCAAATTACAAACTCAAATTTTAATCAACACTGCAATTAACAGACAAGAACACTAGGATAACCCAAAACAAAATGTTGTCAATGTTGTCACTACAGTTTACTTAATTTTTAGAAACAATTTCTTCCTCTATACGCAGTTTTTAATATATTTTTCAAATACATAAGTAGATTGTAATGGTACCATTTGCTATATTGCTAACACTGGAATGGTCTGCAAAAGCTACATTGAAATGTATGCAAGAACTCTTATAAAATGAGGCCCACCCTAATACACCAAATATTCAAATATGTATTACCATATTAATGTCAATTCAAATGCTTTTCATACCTTATTTTATCATTCTGTTGTCACTTACTTATTTAGCATTTATTATCAATTTCAATCATGATAATGTTTTCTTCCATATGTGTATGCATGGTTGGGAGTATTTAAATGTTTGTCACATAAGTGAATGACAGTTGACAACATTATTGCTGTTAGTATGTGTTACATTTGAATCTTGTTATCAGGTCATTAAATATTCATAAAAGAAATTAATTTTATTGAATTTATAAAAAAATATTTTTAACACCCTCAAAAGTTAATTACAATTAAATATTAACACTACTGTTTTAAAAGGGAACGTAAATAAGAGGTGTCCCAAAATTAATGTACGATTTGTATTTATACAGGCAGAACAACAATATACTTTGAATGCATGTATTTAGTTGTTGCTGATCTTAATGTGAGCGTCAATATAAAGTAAACACTTAATAATTTTATTTCATAAAAATCTTATAAATTTGCGTAGAGTTACGTTCCAAAAAAAAAACACGAAGCAAATTGAAACGACGCAAACTGAATTAAGATTTTCTATAGCAAACCATGTAAAGATCCAAGTTCTATGGTTACGAAAATACTAAGTCGTCGGATTTCTTTCGCAAAAAATTAGTCTAATATATGCTGAACAGCTTTTTTTTCACATAATATTAATTTCCTTATAGCAATTGTCTATTTTTTATTTTCATTAATACCACTAGCATTATCGTTGGATAATGCTTTACTTTTTATGTCATCAAATAATAAGCTTTTTGCTTTTGTCTGAAATACCTTTTTATTTAATGGTATTCTATGCGCAACTTGATTTTCAATCCAAATAGAAAGCAAGAACAACATTTCGATCATCAAAGCAGTTATTGTACGGGTCATCGTTTTAGCATCTAATGATGTTGCAGATTTTAAAAACAATATTAAAACAAATTAAAGACTCGAACACAAAACAATGCAACCTCGAAATTCTAACAACGCACAGTGAAAATTAATATTAATTAACCCATTGACGCCGGATGGATAAAAAAATACCCAAAAATAGTGCTGTTTTTAAAAAATTCTAGCTAAAGTCAGGTGCGAGGTATCACAAATCTGTTTTCACTGACAGATAGAGGAAGGATGGAACTAAAAAACTTTGAACGTCAATGGCTCTGGAAGATTTGAGGAATTGACTTCCCGAAAACCATCTTAGTGCCTTATAGCCTTAGATGTCCTCTATCATAAACAAAAATATCACAGGGATAGGACCACTAGTTTGGTTCACAGGTACAAAAAAACATGAAATATGAATTTTATTTTTTAAGTAAAAATGAGTTTTTTGTAGAGTGTTTTTGTAGGAACTCAAGAAAAAAAACAATTTTATTATATTTATGTATATTGATAAATACATGTCATGTAAGGGACTTCCCAAAAATGTTTTCATTTCTTTAATTGAAGTTACGAAACCAGGAACATTTTTTTGTCCAGCATATTCATTTGTACTTTCGACGATCATATTCATGACATCTTCATCAAACAAGCATTCCCATAGCTCGAATGGCGTGTACGAACCTAACGAAACCAGAAACCAGAAGGATTTGTATACAACGAAGATATTCCACACAACATACCAATTTTCTCGTACAATGCTTGTTGGGCATTCTCTTCGATTTACTCAATTTAGGTTTATTTTCCACTGAGACACGACCTTTTGACTTCGATGTAGATGGTTGGGGATCATTGTATCTATCCATTGGATCATTGTTTGTATCCACTAATTCAGAAACCACTGGTAGATTCACATTATCATCCTCATAAATGTACTCAATCTCAAAGTGGCCAAGTATTTCGTTGGGAAATTGAGTTTTATTGTGAAGAGTATTTGGAGATTATCATCTATATCTTCATCGTCACTAATATCATCAACCTTATCCGGTGGAGTAATCAAAAAATTAATTTGATCTGCATTATGTCCCACATCATTTTCTTCCTCGTCACTAGTCCATCCATCTATTTCTGCTTGCAGCTCAGTTACAGTTAAAACTTTGCGTCGGCGCAATATTTTTACAGAATTTAAAAATCTTATTGCAAAGAATTTCACATACTAGAGCTAAAAATGTGGAAGTCCCAAATTCTTTGATAAAAAACACACCACATATTTAAATTTAGACAAACACACTACACACATCGCATACTTTGTTTTCATGCCACATATTGAAGTATAATAAAAATTAATAAACATATCAAATATTCATCATACAACAGATAAGTTTATTGTTGCTGTTTTCAAGTTAATACCTTAAACAAAGAAACATATATTTTAGAACACGGTAATGCCTAAGTGGGTAGAAAAAATACCCAAAGTCACAGCTTAGTGTGCGACAGAAAAAAATAAAAAAAAAATACCACGTCAATATAAAGGCCCTAAATACTAACTGTGTGAAATTTCATCAAAATCGGACAACGAAATCGAGGGTCAGGCGTTAATGAGTTAAGCAGCAAAAACGCAACACGAAACGACGCAAAGCAAGGCATTAGTGTATTCTATAAGGACAAATTTAAAACCAAATATATTTCATAATTTATAAGTAACTTAAACAAAATATAACTCACTAATATGCAACATAAGAAAATAATTCAAATTTCACTGAAAAGTACTAGATTTTTCGCCTCCAAATAAAGTAAACAGGTATATTAGGAATATGTAAAGCATTGTATTTAATAATTTTTTGTAGTCCTTTGGCATTTATTACAACAGACTAGAGTTTTTTTAACACTCCGTTGGTTGGATGATCCCTGGGAACTTTTTTTAATTTTCAAACTAAAACTTCTCTTTAATGGTCCATGGGAAGTATACCAGACACCTACATGTATTTCAAGGATCTTTTATATAGAATCGTCTAAATAAAAATGTTTAAGGCGATCGGACCAATAGTTTAGTTTCTATTGAGATTTAAAAGTATTTAATACGGTAACGTGTGAAAATGTCCGCAGCGACCTTGTACTGAAACTACAAGATATCATTAATAAATGCACCTTTTTTTGCCTTGTTTAATTATTAGAACATATCATAATTGTATTTTTTAAATTTTAGTAACTTTTTATTGTTTTTTTTTTAATAAAAATTAAATTTTAAAATTAATTGAAAATTAAATAAATATTTAATTTACATTTATTATAGCTTTATAATAAATAATAATAAAGCATCACAAAAAATTTAATTCTCATATAAAATTCCATATAAATAAGCAATAAACATGAAATCAAGAACGTGACAAAAAATAATACTCGTTTTTAACTACTTCTATAAAAATTAAAAGACCGGTGTACCTTGTACTTCGTATAAGAACAACGGATGTTGTTCCATTCATTTTGTATTGCTGCCTTGCAAGAAATATTTCTTTGGCTAATTTTTTGTCCAGATATTCCCAGAGGTGTTCAGTTGGATTCAGGTTAGGGGATAATCTACAGTTTTTGGAAAATGATTGAGCAAGCACTTATTCTAAATTTAGTTAATATACTTACGATTATAGTGCTGTTGGAAAATAAAGTTCTGCGCTACTTCTAATTTCCTCTACATTGTGTTTTAAAAAGTCGAGTTAATCTTCCTTGTTCATTGTAGATTCTATAAATGTTAGATTATCGACGCTTTATGCCCCCAAACCATTATTAAGACTCCACCATGTTGTACTGTCTTGGTAATATATTTATTGCAAAAGGCCCTATTCACCATATTTTGGGGGAGCTTTTGACTCTAAATATCTCAAACTTATTACATCGGTGAAAATAATATTATTCCAAATAGTTTGAGGCTCGTTGGTATCTTTTTTTTTTGCAAAATTCAAACATTAGATTTGGTATCTTACGTGACACTCTACCACGTAGGCTACTTTTATGATCTTCTAATCGTACTCACGTTTACAGGTTTTCCAGAAGATTTGCTAACATTTTCAGCTATTTTTACAGCACTTTTAGCTATTTTCTTCTACTACTCTTACTTCAATTTTTGTAAGACGCTTTGATCATTTTGCAGCACCAAATTGTCTACGATTTTACCTATTTCATGCAGAAATTTACCATATACTATGTAAGTCTATTACGATTTGCCTAGTCTCAATTAATGTTTGTCTTCCCATTGTGAATTTTTCACTATTTAATGTCACAACTTAAGAGTTTAATGATAAATTATGAAAATTTTTTAATTAATTATTTTAAAGAAAAAAAAATATTTTTGTAATAACAGGGATTTTTTGCACTTTTTACTTTATTTTGACGCGTAAAATTGTTCTATTTTAACAACAAATCAATTAAATTTAATTATACTTAAATAACTATTTATATAAAAATGCAATATAATTTTCTAATATATTCTAATTTGAATTAATATACTTGGGTTTATTTTGACGCTCATAGTAGGTTTTTGTATATTAACAACAAAATTATGACTAATGTTGAAGCAATGAAACAATGAATTTATTTATTTATCGCACAATTTCACGAAATACAATTGTTAATTGGCTAACCCAGTGTGATTTAGGCTTCGATTGCCGTTCACAACACTAAGTATTTTGATGTTGTATGTTGTAAACTGTGATTACGATTAACAACACTTATCAGCTTAATGCGGCACAATTTAAGATACACAGAAAAAAAAATCCTGTTTTTTTTTAATTAAACCTTTAATTGATTTTAAAATAATTTTCAATTAAAATTTTAATTGATTCAATTACTTTTTCTGATTTTTCTGATATTTTCAATTAAATCTCAATTTTTTTTTTAATTGATACTATCATTTTGTTTACAGGTCCGATTTCAATTAAATTTTTAATTGATTCCACAAATATTTTAATTGAAACTCATTTTTATTTTTTTCTGTGTAGAGTCCATACAGCGTAAATTACAGTTTTAAAACTCGAAATCCGTGGCGTGGTTAACCAAATAGACCAGCCTGTTTGCCAAAATGTGATTAAAAATTTTGACAAAGGTAGACTCACCTGTCATTTATAATTGTCAAACCCTACAATAGAAGTTTAAATGATTTTCATATAAATTCTCTGTTGTATTTATTACAAAGTGTCCGTTAAAATATCCTATATAAATTTAATTTAATTTACATAAAAACTATTAACGAATGTTGGCCTTAGTTTATCAGTTTTAATGTAATAACAAAGAAATCTAATTTATTATTATACCTTAATTGACACCTACATATACATACAAATATTTATAAATAAAAATCTATTATACAACAATAATAACTTAAAAGCCACTTTTCTGTTAGCCACTTAAATTATTGTTAAATAAATCACAGAAAAAAGCACAAACATTAACGATTGTGGTGTTTGTTTTCCGAAATACAAAAGACTCAACCACGAAACAAAACACAAGCACTTAGTACTTCATAAAAAAACAATTCCTTATAATTTTTACAACAATGTTTTTTCCTGCTTTGTAGAAGAACAAAAGTGGAAAATAAAGAATCTTAAAAGTAACTTAAGCCACTTTTAATATACTTCTGAGAAACAACAGCAAAAAATATATATGAGAATAATACAAACATACATATTCATAATACTTTCTATGAACATGTGTATATAAAGGGTGTGATAATGAGAAGTGTTAAATTAATTTAAAAGAATTCTTCAATTTATATTGCAATTTTTATCAGTTATTAAATTAATGATTTTTGAGTTTTTTTTAATTTAAAGGTTTCATTGTTTTTTTTTCTGTTTACTGGAAGTGTTCAATGTTTTTCTATATTTAAGAATATGTCGACATTTTTCTATGTACTGGAAATTTTAAATGTTTTTTTCTTTTTTGCATAAAAGATTTTCGGTGTTTACTATCTTTTCGAAATTATCAATGTTTTTTCTATACATAGAAGATTTTCAATGATTTTGGATTTATTTAACCCTCCTGTTAGGCCCTACATTTGGTCCAAATTTTTTCAGTATTCCCTTGTAACTTTGGAACGGTGATATATACTGACTAAATTTTTCTGCTAATGGGGTCTTTTAATAAAACAATGTTATGTGCGAAAATTAAATTGTCTAACTTTCAGGGCTGATAAAAATACAAAATGACGAATCTTAGGTTAGAGGACCATTTGGTCCATAGTACATTTTTATAGATTTTTTTCAAAAAAATAAGAATTTATTAGTTGGTTTGAATATATTTTTCATTGCAAGATAAGCACAATGTTTTTTAATACATTTTATTTATTTATTGAATCTTCAGATGTTGAAATGACAAAAAGTTTTCGAATTGTAATACTAAAAGAAAATAATAAGTCCAGCCAGTGCTAGACAAAATATTATGATACTACAAAAAATTTCACATCACGATTATGGCCACTAAAGTTAAGGATGTCTCGTGAAAGTGGGTTTGGATGGTGTTCAAGTTTGCTGACATATTTTGTAAATTCGACTTTCACCAAAGCAGTGCCTAGATCTTTGTGAATTGGAGAATTTTTAACGTACCATGGAGCTGCAGTAATTATACGAAGAGTTTTATTTTGACCCCTTTGAATTTTTTCAATGTTGGATGCAGTTCTAATAGACTGAGGTAATGGAGTCGCTCTCCATTCCATGTTGTTTTTAGCAATAAAAAGACGATCAACAGAGCTAGCTTCAACTGAGATGGTTTCCTGTTCACTTTCTGTTTCAGATTAACAGTTCGAAATTAAATTCGCCTCCGAATCGGAAATATCATGTTCACTATCTTCATTGAGAATTTCACGTATCTCTTATACGTTCAACTGCGCCATTTCGTAACAAAAACACTACCGGACTATTCAAAGAAACTTTCAAACTGAAAGAAGTACTGCACGTATCTGTGCTTCTTCACGACAAAAATAAAAAACGGGGAATCCCAAAATAATTGTTTACATTACAAAACAACAAGTGAATGTAAATTCATTGCAAAAATGGGAAATCTCAAAATTATTTTTTCATTACCAAGTGAATGTAAATTCATGTCAAATATTTAGAGGATATTTTTGATATGTCAAATACTTACTTTAGAAATTATTGAACAAAAATAGTTATATTGAATAAGATAAAACTATTATTTTGCATGAAAATTGCATTATGGACCAAATGGTGCCTTTACCTAAGTTTTTTCTAACCTAACAGCAGGGTTAAACATTTTTCTTTATGAACAACAACTCCATTTTTTCGTCAAAAATATTGTTCCTTTAAATGCCGATTTACGTTATGATTTGATTTACGTCACCTCTGTTGTTTTAAAACAAAAACTAGGTAATTTCTCTTTTTAAAAAGATGTCATGTCTTGTTTTACGAGTATGTATTTGTGTGTAGCTATTTAAATTTAATATAAACAGTGAATTGATCATCAAATGTAGAAAAGAGAAATATGAGTACGAAAAATCAAATTACTAATGTTCTTAAATCCTAAATAAAAATAAACTGAATTAGAAATTCATCATTCCTGTTATATGTTCAAAATGCAATTGTTATTGCTAATGTTTATTGCAAAAGTTATGTTTTATCGTTGTGTTCTAAATATCATAGTAGAAATCATGAAATCAAGAACGCGACAAAAAATTAAACTCATTTTCAAAAATGTCTAAGCTCTTCTATAGTAAGAAATAAACATGAAATCAAGAACGTGACAAAAAATAATACTCGGTTTTGACTGCTTCTATAAAAATTAAAAAACCTGTTAATGAGTACCATCTTAAGTATGATTTAGTACGCAACAAATTTTCCCATTTCGTTTGTAATAAAAATTAGCTCAAGTTTTTTTTTCAATTCTTTATTTTTTAACTCAATATTGCATTAAGACCCATTATAAGCTAAGTCTATATAAAGTGAATTCTCTTTTTATTATTTTAAAATTACACATAATTGATGGTAACCTCTTAAGGAACCCTATAAAATAAACACTCAGACATACATACACACTCACTCACATAATCCTCATATAACATAAATCTTACAAACACTATTCAACGTCATTTGCAGGTGTTGAAATTGTCACAGTTGTTTAGTAAAGACGCAAGCAAAAAAAAAATAAACAAATAGTAAAAGAAGCAGGAGAATGAATGTCTATTTGACTGTCAGTCTTCAAGTCAGCCAGCCAGTCTGCACTAACTTCTTCGTCTACTTGACTCTGCTTTTTAGTATTTTTCTGTATTTATAAGTAAAGGCTGTGTTGTTTATGTTTCCTACCCCCATTGAATGTGTGCAAGTGTTTATGATTTCTCATTTCTTTGTTTTTGTTGCTGTTGTGTGTTTCTTGAGCCTTGTTCCTGTTGTCGTAGTTGTTGTTTTCTGTCTCTTGACAAAGATTATTATTCGCATATAAAACGTTAAAAGCTGTCAAGTGTATGTTGAAGACATTCAAGTCATACGTACAACCAACAAGTGCAACTACTACTACAAATATAAATGTCTGTACTTCGGATGTGTGATTGAATCATAAAAGAGTGTGTGAGTGAATGACTGACTGAGTTAATGTCACAGCTGGTTTGATCTCTTAGCTGTTGTCGTTAAAATTAAGGACTTTTAATGATTTCAACAAGAACTCGTTAAGAGATGGCAACTAAAACTGAAAGGCATTAAATAAAGATATTTTTCCCAGGGGACATCTTCTTTTTGGTTTATTGTTTTCACTACTAAACATTATTTTAAACAAATATTAATACATAATTAGTATAAGATTTATTAAGTTTAGATATCATTCCTTTAAGAAAATGAAAGTAGTTTATACCTACACAAAGAAATAGTTTTTAAAAGTTCGTGAAGAAAATGAAGGAAACATAATAATTCACTTAGTTTCTATGAAAATAATGGCCAACGTTTAAAAAAATATGAACTTATAAAATTTTATATTTAAAATATAATTTCAAATTAAATTTTTCAAATAATGAAGCAAATTATATTGTATTACACACGTATCGAATTTTACTTGTGAAATTATCTTTCTATATCTATTTCCATGGATTTATTACAAACTTTGCTAAAAAAAAACCCCCCGTACTAACATTAATATAATTCCCGATTATCGATTTTATAAACCGGATAAAGAAATTGCAAGTAATTTTAATCTGCAACTGTCCATAGCTATGAATAGACGTTTGTCAGATCATACAATGTTGTCAGATCTAATAATGTGCTAGCAATGTTCTGGCATTGAAAAATTGTTAGCAAAATGTAAATTGTCAATGTTTTTTCTTACAACGTTAGAAGAAAAAAAATTGTAAGTTCACACGGTGATTAGACATTTTCTGAACATTTTTCGGACAACGTTGTAAAATCTGACAACCGTCTATACAATGCTTAAGGTTTAACATGTATTTTTTTCTTAGCTACAGTACGTATGAGTATTATTATAGAATTTTACATCACGTATGCATATTGTTTTTAACAAACATATATTATTAATTTTTTTTTTTTACTTTTATGCCCTAATTTTGTAAAACGCAACGCCACAATTTTCTAAGCGTTGCCTTAAATGACATTTTGCAAATCACGGCATTCAATTCATTCAATGATTTTATGCGTTGTAACAGCTGATTCTTACGTTGTTGTTAATACAACTGTTTGAAATCGTGTATTTTGTAAAACGAAACTGAATTTATTATCACTCGCGTTGTAAAATTTAACGCCTGCATTTTTTTTGCGTTAGTTTTAAAAATTGAATTAAAATATTATTAAAAAACAAAATTATTTAAATAATTTAATATCTTATAAGAACTTTATTAATACGATGTAAGTAAATACATATATACAAACAAATTCATTTAGTATAAAATACTAGGTACTAAAATTTGTCTTAGGGCGAAAAAAGAAGCCACAATGGCAACTCAATGAAATGGAAAAGCCTAATTTTGACAGCTCAAAGGCAACTGCTAATAATCTCGTCTTCAGCCATATCTCACGTAATATATATGAAAACGATTTCATGTTCATTCGGAAGTTCATCTGAAATCTTTAAAAAGTAAATTAAAAATATTGTAAGTCTCCATAGTGTTATTTTACTTACTAAAGTGACTTATTATTCGTTAAATTCTTGTTGTTGATAGTAGAGCGCAATTGCGTTTTTTCAAAAGATATGTCTAGGACGCTTGAAGAATCTTCATTATCCGAAGAAGAAGGCATATCCATAAGTGCGAACATTTTTTTATAGCCCTTAGTATTTTTGTATTTAAAGTTATTTGCTTTAAAAGCTTTTTTCTTCACAATTTGAAATATTTTCTTGATAAATAACCAATTAAAATTATTGAACAGCTGACCAGTTTGCAGCATTACCATTGCAAAATAAGTGTAGCTTTGTGAAAATTTTTATTTTAAATTTCAGTATCAATATTTACAATGGCAACATTAACCACGCCACGATTTGACAGTATTGTAACAATGTAATATTTCTGCGTTCGCTAAACACAATGACGCAGTGATTTACAAAATTTCATATTTTTGTGATGCATTCGCAGAAGCGTAGGTGATGTGTTGAACGCAACTGATTTACAAAATTAGGGCCTTAATAGTGTTCATCAAGTGAGGCCCCTTTCACTTTGAAGACTTGGTTACACAAAGTTTAATAATGTTGGGGAAAATATATAAAAGCATTTTTAAATATTAACTTTAATGAATAAATTTTTCCTTGCTAAATTTCATCTCAATATATTAACATAAAGAATGTTCGAAAGTTTATTCCAGATTCAAATTCAATAAGGACCACATTTTCTCGTAAGATTTACATTTTTTTCATTGAATCACAAAGTACACAGAATAGGGTGCTGTATAAAAAATAATATCGGTGAAATTTTCCATGACCATTTAACATAAACCAGGCAGAATTTAATGATGCATTGTGGAATTTTCTCATTCAATGCTTGGCTGATTGTGTGATTATTAACATAAAGGTCTTCATAAATAGAAATGCATTGGAGTTGAATCACATTGTGTTGAGAATACTTGTCTATAATTCTTTTTATTATATTTTGGAGCCCCGCCCACTCGAAAATAGGCGTGGCTGTCAAAAAAAAAATTATTTAAATTGAAATTTAAAACTCTATTAGTGATAAAATTTTGGAAATGATTAGAAAAATGACACTAAAACCGACTTAAGCCAGATTTTTGTAATTTGATTTTTTCCCCTATTTCATTTATAAATTTATATATAATTAATTATGTACTTTTACCATTTAGACTTTGTTTTAAATTCTTCTTTGTACACAAAAGGATACAATACTACACAAGACGATACAATTATCTTTATCTTTAAAATATTTACTTTTTAAAACAATTTAAAGAATTTCTTAAACTGCTTCTTACTCAGTTTGCATTATGTTGTTAAAAAGAAATATTTTCCAACTCTTTTCCGACTGCAATAGTGATTGACCATAGCGTTGTTGGCCAAAGTACAACTAGGCACTTTTGTCTAGGAATAAAGAAAATAATCCAGGAAATTAAAATAAACAATAGATTGAATGAGTGCTATTGTAAACAGAAAACAAAGATAAATTAAATTAAACAAAAGACTTTTCTTTATTTACGAATGTATTTTTAAAAGAAACATATACATATGAAAAAGTATAATAATACATTAGTTGTGGTACTCGGCAAAAATATACAGTCTATTGAAATAGTAACAACTCGAAAGTTTCGTCTCGACTCATATATTGAGTCCTAAAAGTGAAATAAATAAAAAGAAAATAATTTAATTATTTAACACTAACAACCCTGATACGAGTACCCTGGTACCCGAACGAAATTTAAAGTAAAATATCTCTTAAAAAATAAAAGATACAAAGTTGAGGTTTTGCAACTTCCTTCAGCTAATCATTTTCTAAAGATTTTCATAATTTAAAGCTTTCTTGGTTTTTTGAGGTTGGCTATGCAGCTACTGAAAGTCAAATATCCCTTACCCTCCTGATAAGGGTACCCCGGGTACCCGTATATTAGTTAAAGCATTTTATTTAGAAAAAGTAAAGTTAAGAGTAGTTTTTGTTTTTTTTATTTTATTTAGAATTAACTTTGTACTGCTGTTATTGCATAAAATTTTGTGCAGCACGAAGCAATTATTTTGGTTGCACATTGGCCGTTTACAGCCATCACAGATTTTACGGTTTTGCGATCCAATTTTGCACCAATAGCCACACAAAGGTATCAACGTCCTTTTAATGGTTTCCGTCCAGTTTTATCCCGCTTTGATGTTGCCTGCGATGGACCTACAGCATCATGAGACAGTTCGTTAGGAATAGTTTTATTTGTTATTAGTTCGAGAGCTGCTCGGACGTTAGCATATCGAGTTTTTTTGGCACTGGGATTGAGGCTAGAGAATATACAAAATACACCTAAAGCAGCCACCTCAACTATGTTAAGGTCCAAGGGTCATCTATTTGTTTTACTTTATTACTTTCTTTCCCGCTAAAAGCCGTCTTCTCTCGAGTACAGTGCATTGTCGACAATAAATAAACATTTTTCATCTTCTTCGTTACAACAGACAAAAGTGTTCCGCTCTTACTGAAACAATGTCGAAAATCCGATATAACGTATGAGCAGATTTTTTCATTAGCTACCTTATATAACGAACGATCAACTTTTTTTGCTCCCGGTTTAACGAATGGTTAAGAAAAACAAAGCGAAACCAAAAAGTCGTTACAATACCGTTTGTTTAGATGTGCTTTTTTTTTGTTTGTAACAAAGTAAGAGGACATGTAGATTAGTTTTAAGCATTATAAAAGAGTTTTGTTTGAAATATTGTTGAAGCAAGATGGTGAATAGAAAAAGAATATCATTCAATGAAAAAATAAAAATTTTAGAAGAATGTAAAAAATGTGTAAGTCTTTCTCTTATATCGCAAAAATATGGAATACCAAAGTCTTCGATTTGCACTTTAAAAAAGATGGAAAATAAAATTGTAGAAAATTTAAAAACTACAAACAATGGGACCAAAAATCGGCGATCATTAAAAAAAGGTGAATACCCCAGAATGGAAAAAGAGCTTTATAGCTGGTTTTTAAGTCAAAGAGACAATCATATTCCGGTCAGTGGAATTGTTTTAAAAACAAAAGCTTTATAAATTCAAAAACGAACTTGTGGCTCCGGGTTTCATGCAAGTTATGGCTGGCTATCACGGTTTAAAAAACGATATGGTATTAGACTATTAAAGCAATCAGGTGAAAAACTTTCAGCTCGACAAGATTTAGTAGATCCATTTAAGCATAAATTTCAATGTGAGATAAACGAAAACAATTTATCAAAAGACGCTATATTTAATGCCGACGAAACTGGGCTCTACTGGAAATTATTGCCGGACAAAACGTTTGTGCACGCCGGAGAAGCTAATGCTCCTGGAAGAAAACTCTCTAAGGAGAGAGTCACAGTTCTTTTATGCGCAAATGCCTCTGGCACAAAAAAAATTAAGCCACTGTTAATTGGAAAAGCTAAAAAACCACGTACCTTTAGAAACAGAGTGCTTTCAGTAAATTATACCCACTCAAAAAATGCATGAATGAATGCAGGAATTTTTAAAATGTGGTTTTTTGAGATGTTTGTCCCTGTGGTAAGAAGTGTAAAAGATATGTTACTAATTATTTAAGGTGTTTTAACCTTTCTTTATTTCTTAGGTGGAAGAGTTTTTAAAGAATAACAAGCTGCCTATAAAAGCATTATTAATCCTCGACAATGCCCCAAGTCATCCGCCCGCTGAAGAACTTGTTAAAATTACAAAAGACGGAAAGATATGGACACTTTATTTACCACCTAACGTTACGCCATTGATACAACAAATGGATCAAAATGCGATTCGCTTAGTTAAAATGCATTATAGAAACCATTTGCTCTCAAAAAATGTTTCCTCAAAGACTGAAAATGTAATAAAATTTCTAAAAAACTAAGTTTATATAAGGCAGTTAATAGCATTGATCTTGCCTGGAAAAAGTTAAAAAGACAAGTTTAGAAAACTGCTGGAATAAAATTATGCACACAAACAATGATGCTTTTAATGAAGAAGATGACATTCCATTGTCACGTTTAAGACAACAAGATGATGTTGAGTGCATGAGACGTGGCATCCGTCTATTAAGCGCAACATTTCCAAACGTAAGAACATTTTTAAAATGTAACTTTGGACATTTTAAACTTTTATAGTAAAATTAACTTTCAGGTGACATTTAACGTAGACGACTTAAACACTTGGAATGAGGATGCTATTGATTTTACCAACTTTGAAGATGAAGATAATGAAAATAACGGCCCACCAATGGAGTTGAATGAACCACTACACAAAATCTTTCGTACTAAGAGAATTACAAGAAAAAGCAGTTGAAAACAGTTTACAAGCTTCATACAAACAATAATTTTTTACAGATTTTTTAGACAAATAATTTGTTCCAATATGTAAACACGTATATATGTATGTACGTACGTATGTAAGATCAATAAACATGAATATAATAACATAAAAAGCTCCATTTAATGGTAAATGTAGCTAATTTTTTATTAAAAAAAAAAGTTCGGTATTACGAATCTCTCAGTTTAACGAAAGGGGCTGACATTATATCATTAGTTATACCGGGATTTGCCTGTATTTACCTCTGTAAATAATTACATTCAAAGGATAGCTATTGGCAGCGTAACACATCCGGATAATAGTTTTCTTGTATGTTCTTACCCATACAACAAAATTCGTGTTTTTTGAAGCACTTAAGAGAAAAAGCGCATAGTCGAGCGCTTCAATAAAAGCGCTCTTTTTTAGTGCTGACAACGAAGAAGCTTTTAAAGCGAAAAAAACAAAAATTTAATTATAGCCAACAGATGACGTATGACAACGAAAGTCAATTACAAACCGAATATTGCGCTTCTCAGTTACTATGAATTTTTCTTAAGCAAAAACATTCAGATAGAATTTGTTTTCTGATTGGTGTGCTCGAAGTGACGTAAAACACTTTAGGAAAGTGCTTTATTTGCATGTTTGATTAGGTTAAAAGAAGCGCTTATTGTCAGCAGAAAGTAGTCCTCGAAACCGGGAACACCTCATACAAAAATCATGCATCCCATCAGCGGGTTTGAAGCGATTTGAGGTATGAATTCATACATAAAATCTGCTCCTTTTGGAGCACATTTTTTACTGGGTAGTTAGCATATTCTAAATATCAGAAATAAGAGCAGCTTCATCATTGTCAGAACGTATTACAATAATTATTTGTCACGACTTAATGCCGCTTTATATAGTAGATGACAGTTGGTTGGTTTACGTGGTAGTTCACTACGTGCGAACACTTAAGTAGAGTCGAAAGGACCCCGAAGCTTTTCTATGTGTTGCATTTTTCTGGTTGAGAATGCAAAAACACTACGTACATATACAAAAAATTTGTATTTTATATTAAAATAAGAATTTTGAGATCCGGGTACCCTTATCAGTAGTCAACGTATAAAATAGTTGTCAGTTGTAAATAATTTTTCAAATATAAGGTATGCATTATCCTAATCTTTATAATAACCTGTTAATAAACCTTTAAATATTTCCTTAAAATTGAAACCTAAATTAAATGAAACACTTTGTTTTTATTCTAAACTCAATTAATATAAATATTTATTGAGTTCATACTTTAACTAACTATACTCGTAACCAATAAACTATCAGTACAAAAACAATTATTTTTACCCAGTTAGATGACATTTAAGTACTTATGACTATTAAAATTGTCACATATAAAAAACAAAATAACAACGATATACTAAATATTTATCTATATATCTGCATGTGTATGTATCAGAACGATTTTTTTTTACTAAATATAACTCTTAACAATTTATTACTTTTGCGTACTGTGTCAAGTGAGATTTTTAGTCGAAATGTTGAATTTTAGTATAAGAATGAAATGAATAAAACTACTAGTATAAATAGTATTATTGCCATTTTTAAACGAGTATGAATATCCTGCAGCCAAATATATTCCCAAAAAATAAACCATACAGACAGACAAATACAGAGACTGACTATGGCAACTGTAATGACGCCTATAAGGCTGCAATATATTTCGTACAATTTTTTACTATTTTTATTTTATTTTGTTATTTCTTTTATCTAGACATTAAATTTGGGTTATTGATGCGCTTTTTTCTATAGGATTCTTCTTTAAAAATATTTTTAAGGCATTTTATTTTTCTGTCATTCTATAGAATTTATTAGTAAATTTTGTATAGCTGAATATATATGTATGTATATATAATATATGAGTATGTGTGAGTTGTAAAAATTTTACTGTTACATTTATTTAATGACAGTTTAAATGTTATGACATTGTCATGTCATTATTATGGCCATTACAGAATTTATTATTATTCATATTGTTTTTCAAATGTTATTTATTAACATTATTCTTTGTTTATTTTTTGAATTTAATGTTTGTATTAAATTTGCAAATTTATTTATAAATTGATTTTCTATTGATTTTAAGTGGTATTTAATTTGTATATATTAATTTAAATATTTAAGTATTTTTTAATATATTTTTTATTGTAGGTGTTAAAGTTTTAATTTAGAATATACGAGGTCTGATCAAAAAATAACCATTATTTTCAATTTTTTCAAAAAGTATTTATTTATTCATCAAATAACTATCTTGTCCCCTTTAAAGTAATCTTCCTCAGATATAATATACTTATGCCGGCGTTTTTTCCACTCCTCGAAACACTTCTGAAGCACGCTTTTTTGTATCGCCAATAGCTCCTGTTTCGATATTTATTTTGTGTCGAAATTTTTCACGATAAGAAATAAGATTAGCTGCCTATGCTTTTAAAATGGTGACAGAAAACATGCGTTGTTAAATTGTCAGTATATGTAAGGATATATGTATATATATAATATATATTCCCATATATACAATTCCAAGAATTGTTGGTGACACATAGAATTCACAATTTTATTTTTCAAACCTTAATGTTTAATGAAATAGTATTCTACGTTTTTGTACATCAAATTTGTAACATCAAATAAATATTCGTAATTTCTTTAATAAATCTCAAATAAATAAATTTACAATAAATAAGAAAAATGTTTCTACTCAAGTGAAATTATATTTTTGAAAAAAAAACTTAAAAACTTTCATATTAAATCATTCAAAACTCTAAATGTTCTCGACAATTGAAAACATGTAATACTTTTTTTCCAAACTAATTTCTACAGACATTATAAACTATATGCCGGCAAACAAAACAAAAGACACAGCAATAGAGAAACTCCCAAACCCAAATTTATAAATAACCCAACTAAATACCTCCAACTCTGATTCTTCAAAAATTGTCAAAAAAAATAAAAAAATAAAAATACAAAAATGTTGATAAACATAAGATTTCAATTAAGTAAAGAACACATTAATTGGTTTTTATGTCACTATTAATGGTTCAATTGTAAGGACGGCAACACCAACAACAACAACAAAACAGACAATATTACAATATAAACTCCAAAAGCAACCAAAAGTGGCAAGCAGATACTCTCACACTCATACCCTGGCAATAAAGCATGACGCGTCGATAAGAGACGAACACAATATAAAAAAATTAAACAATAAATTTTTGTTTTTTTTTGTATTCTTTTTTTTTTTGCAATCAAAATAAAACTTGATACTTAAATACACTTACGTACCAGGAATGGATAAATGAAATTGCAAATAGTATCATCAAGAGAAAAATTGCACTTTAAAGGGTGAAAATTTGTACCATAATCTTGGGTTTGAAGGATACAAGGACAAACACATTATAGTGTGTATATGCTATAACGACTTTCCTTGCAGTTCAATCGGTTATACTAGATTATTTCCTATTAATTCATAGGCTTACTAGGGAAGACCCCAGATTTAACAAAATATGTTTCTCCCTCGTACCTTTATCATTTGCCTAATAACGGCTTGGAAGTTAAATTAGGCTGTAAGATCAACGTATGAAAAAATCATCTATGTTTACAGAAATTTTATCCAAATTTTCTGTATGAAGTATGTTATGTTTTCGCAGAGAACTAAACGGACTTTTTCTGCACAAAAATTGTACCAACTTATTCATCCCTAATATGAACTCATACCCTGGAGGAAGAAGACAAATGTTAAATCAGGCAAAAATGGGTGTGTACGGAAAAAAATACTGAAGGCACATCAATACAATGAAGTTCATGCATGTGTGGTGTGGCGCAATAACTGCGTCATACTGACAATAACTTTATTGTAAAGAAATATTTCTTTGTTTTTTTTTCTCTCTTATTATTTGTTTTATATTGATTTTTATTTATTTAAGCTGTTTCCTATATTTATTTTTTCACTTTTTAAAGTAAATATTTGCGTGACCTTTAAACAGCGTGGCCAAAAGGCAACAAAAAACTACAGGAAATAGTTTCATAAGTGAATGTATGCAACCTTGTCATTGCGTTATTTTTTTAACATTGCTTCTGTTTTTGTTTGATTTGAATTGTTTATGCTATAGTTAGTAGTAAAACACAATTAAATTGTTTGTAAATTTTGAAAAAGCTATAGGATTAAAATTTACACCTTCAAAAAACATTTTACAAAATTGTAAATTTAAACCAACTTCAACTAGATTCCAAATTCAACTAGACAGTTCAAGACAGTTTAGTGGGAATTCAACAAAAACAGTTTTTGAATTAACTTCAGTCTTAATTAAGAGAAAATAAATATGTTTTATATAAGAAATAAGTTAGAATTATATAGTGTAAACGTAACATTAAAAACCCTATAGCTAGTTTAAAAATTAGTTTTGTCACTACATTAATGACCATTTTCAAGCACCTACAAGAACGTGATGTTTGTAGGCAGTTAAAGTGGAAAAAGTAAAGAAATCGTAACCATTTGTTTATTGTTTTTGTCTGTATTTTTTATAGCGATTTAATGTTTAGATTTTCCTATATATTAAAAAATAAATTCCAAAACGCCACAAAAAAATGGAATTTGTTTTCAAGTTTATCAAGTAAAATACAAAAACTTTTAAATTAATACATCATTTTATATATCAACTTATTTTAACCAAGCTAGAAAATATTTTCCATTCGTTTTTACAACCTTTGTTATGATTTATTAAGCGATTATTATTTTCCAGTCACATTTCCAATAAGGATTAGTTCAAGTTATTTCACCAATTATTATTTATTGATTAAACATTATTTATAACTATTTAAGCCCACTGTTTAAAAAATTTTTAATCTTTTTCACCTCTTTTTTCATGTTTTTTTCTATAGCACAACTTTTTCTTTTCTGAGTTTGTTATTTACTTTAGCTATTTTCAACAGATCTTCACATTGTCTTCTTAGCTACTTTATAGCAATATTATTTACACTTTAGTTAATCTCTTTTATTTTGTTCCAAGCACAGTGTTGTTGCATGTTAAAATAGTATAAAGCAGAGGATACACTTACGATAGAGAACACGACACTGTTTGTAAATCAAAACAAATGTTTAATGTGATTGAATACCTGCATAAATTCAACATTTATTACCGATAAACTCCTATATCGTTAGGACATTTATATGGGGACAAGGTGAAATAATGGACCGATTTCGACAAATTTCAATATCAACCGTACTTTGCGCACAAATATTCCATGGTCTGCCAGACAGACGGACGGACGCATGAACAGCCATCGTTAAATCGATTTAGAAAATAATTCTGAATCATTCGGTATACTTTAAGGTGGTTGTTAGACTAATATTTATGGTCTTTACATCAGATAGCACAAATCTAATCCATGGTGGAGGTATACAAATAACTAAAATTTTACGACATATGTCCCAATTTAGGCAAATTTTTTTTGAACAGATTCCTACAATTTTTTCCTTGAAATTTCTTCGGTGTTCACACAGCACAATTCTTATTGGTTAAATCGCTCGTATTTTATTTAAGATTATACACACATACGCATATACACACAGAGAAAAAATATATAGTTGTATATGTTTGCCACAAAAAGTTTCAAATTTGTACAAGTTTTTCAACAATTCTATGGTTACTGTAATTATTTATATGATTGCGGTAACCATAATATGGTTAAGTTACGATTCACATGTTTACTACAATCCTATTAACGATTGTATTAACTATGTATATATTTGTTGCAATCATGTTTATGATGAATTCATTTATCATAATTTGTTGCTCTTTGATTATGATATGATATGGTATAATCTTTCATCATAAAGCTAATTATCATAAATATTACATAATTGCTATAATCATGTGAATGGTAACTTAAATATATCATGTTTGCAGCAATCATATAAATAATTACAGTGACCACACTATTTAAAAAAAAATGTTTAAAAATGTTGAAAAAGTTGTGGTAAACCCGCACAACTATATTTTTTCTCTGCGTGTATACGAATAAGAAAGTAAAACGAATTGCTAGTACAATCAAGTGTGTACTCGTCCTATCTACCCCTCACCCCGAGGTCAAAAGGTAATCAGCCTAGTTTAAAGAATTACTTCGCATAAATTGTGACTATATAACAGTCTTTCTTTTCTTTAAGCTATTTGAGTAATTTAAATATTTAAAACCCCAAACATTTAAAACATAAACATTTACACAAAAATCTCTTCAAAACACACAGAACAGTATTTCTCACCACATCTAAATCTAAATACACAAAATTCACATGCATTTCACATTTCTTGTTTAAAATTTTGTTTCTATTTTCTACCACTTTATCTGTGCATGTCTACTCTCATGTGGTCATGTTTTCTGCAGCCAAAACTCCGAAAACTAGAATACAACTTTAAATACTTTCCTATACCAACGGAAATAAAAACTGTTCAACGACAACAACAAAAAAACCAAATAAAAAAACAAAAGAGGGAAACATAAACGAAATAACCGCTAAGTGACCACTGCTTAAATATAGCAACTCCCGTTCCCTCCAACTCCAGACGTCGTTAAACTAACTTGTGCTACTAGCAACATGAGGATAAAGAATTTACAGAAAAAACTTTACAAAATTCTCCAAAAAAAACTGAAACAGCAACAGCAGCAATAACAGCTACACAATCCCTAATTTTAACCTAAAAAAAATGAAATTTTTTTAGTTCAAAAAGGTTTTGTTGTTTTTTTGGAAAATGATAAAATTCGAGTAGCAAAAAACAGTAACTAAAACTTGTCGAAAATTTGTATGTGGTTTCTCCTAGAAATTGAAAAACAATTATGCTGAAGAGGTGCACAGGCAACAACAGCTACGACAAATGATTGGCAAAACAAAAAAAAAAACAACAAACGATAGGAATCAGGTATGAATGAGACTGAATGAAGAACATTTTTCAATTATATATGAGAAATACTGAGAGAATACTGTGGGACTGATTGGTAATAAATATATGTATGTGTAAATAAGCTACAATAGGTCGATGTGAAAACAAGTTAGAATGCTATATTTTGGTATTATTAAAATTTGTGGTATTACAAATATCTCAACTTTAATTTTACACACATAAGTAAAAACTACAACTAAATCCATGATTGCTTGTTTAATGCGATATCGAGGCAAAATTGGTCAATGAAACATAAAAAGTCGAAAATCATCAGACACAGTTAATACTCTTTGTCATAATTTTCATTATTATGTTGATAAATACAGGATTCAGTGATTTTTCTTTCACCAAATTTAACCAGTCGTAGTATACTTATACGAATGCTGAGCATTGGAAATTAAAAGTAGAAAATAATCATGCACAAATTTGTTTAAACATTGTTGGGTTCATTAATAGCAAAAATACTAATGCTTCTAAAATGTACTGTAAATTATGCATTTGAACGATACAAGCTCCTGAGCTAGAAGCCTACGCACCAATACATGTGACTTTGGATATTTATATAAAATAATGACTGCAAAAACGTTTGCTCTTATTAAACGTCGCCATCGATCAGTAAAGCTTGGCCCGGTTTAGCTCCCTACCATTATCGAAAAGCTGTAATGGAAATCATAGAAGAAATCGCGTAGAAGTAATAGACGAATATAATAACATTCTTAATTTTCACCACTTCTGTAGTTTTTGTATCGAAATTTCAACCAACCGTTTCGACCTTTAATGCGATCTATCACAACAAAAACACAATTTTTATCGTATGTGGAAATGATTTTTAAATTCTTCTTTTAGCTTTTTTTTAATTATAAATAAAAGAGTAGAAATTTTTAAATTATATGTTAAGAATGCTTTATTTGGCAATGAAAGAGAGAAATTGTGCATTAATATTTTTGTAACATTAAGTAACTACAATTACAAAGTCTGGCTGTTATTTATGCTTATTATGCAATTTTCAACAATTTGTTGTAAAATCCCATCTAAAGCATGGTAGTCTGTTCATCATTTCGTGCGAAATACTATCAAAAGCCCATATAAAAAAATTGATGCGAAATAAATGCGAACTAATGCTGCTGAGGTTGTACTCTGTTCTTATTGTGAAAAGTTAAGAAATGTTTCTGGCAGCATGTTTTTTCAACAAATAATTTTTTTCCAACTGTTAAATAATGTAAGCGGCACTTATTTCGCACGAAATTGAAAAAAACAGCCAAAAACATATGGTTTTTGTTTACATAAAAGAAACAATGTTGCATACCTAAGGGCAATAAAAACGACAATTTTCTTCTAAATCGCGGCATTGTCACCACTTGCTAATTGTCAAAATTTTCATACGAAATAATTGATGTTGCTCAACAAATTTCGCAAATTTGAACAGAGTACCATGCTTAAGGGATATTAAAAAGGTAAAATTTCAATTTATATAAAAAGTGACTTAAGTTTTCGAGAAATTGTAAAAAAAAAACGGTCACATGTTATAGTAACAAATTTTACAAATAATCCAAATAAATAATTAAAAGTTGCGGCCCTAAAAAGCTTTCTGAAAGAGGCAATCGCAGAATTATAAACTTTCTTAAGGTATGGTCACACATGACAAATATTCACTCGAAAAAGTGTAACCACTTGTTTTAGCACAAGTTTTTTTGACGTTGTTTACTCTTACAAGAGTTTTGCAAGATCGAAAAGCCACAAATAAAATAAAACTAAATATTTTTTGGGTCCTGTCCTAAATAAACGACGTTTTTTTAATAAACTATATTTTATTTAGTAGCTACGTCTTTTTCGGCAAATATTTCCCAAGTGTGACCGTACCTTTGGCAACACAATAAATAGCTCTCAGACTATTACTGGACAAAAGCTGTTGCTTAGGTTATTACACCGCTACAGAAATATTAAACTTGACTTGGCTAAAAGAAACTTACAGACTAACTGAAAACAGGTAAATGTTAATAGTTACACTACATAAACATACTCGTATATGTTTTTCCGATTACAAAAATTCAATCGTGATGGTAAAAATGACAATAAAGAGACTTACCGAAAAAAAAACGATATTTCTCAAAAAAAATTTCGGTTGCGGTTATTTGATGGTTTGTGTAGTTTTTTGTCAAGACAGTGTGCTTCATTTCCAAGCACCAAAATGAATTCTTCTAATTACACAAAATTACTACAATGATTTTTTTTTTAGAAAATACTAATGAAATAGTATTTATTTTTCAACAAGACAACGCACATATAAGGCGTCACACAAAGGTATGTCCTGCGGAAAAAAGATGGTGCAAAGAGCCCTTCTAGAAGGCTTTATTTTGCAGTCACAACAAATCGTTAAAATTTTACAAAGCGTGTCATTGTTAGTCAAGGCTTTGCCTACTCGCTACTGGTGAGATGCCTGACACAAGGCCTACTTGAGAAGGGCAGTTGAAAGGTATCCAAGTAATGGCTCATAGAAGGCGTAATTAACGGTCTGCTAAATTAATTAATACTGCTTCACGTATACTTTACAGCACAATCTTTCATAGAACACTAAATTTATAGACGCTCTTTTTACTCATTTTTATTACTCGTATAAAAAAGTGAGCAAAATAATGTTTGTTGCTATAGTAGCGATATACAGGAATACTCGTAGTTGCAAAACTATTTGTGTTTGCTTTTGAAATCATGATTTATTGACTTTCTTTTAAAATGACCATTTTAATGTGTTTCATACATACGCCTTCTATAACAGCTTCTGAGAGAAGGCATAGTGGAATGAGTATCGAATCGTTTAGAATGTGTAAATGTGTCTTCTATAATGCAAACACTTGCAATTTTCCCGCTAGGTAGTTGTCTATGAAAAATATTGATGAATTTGAATGGCTTGCATGTTTTCCAAATCAGAACCCCATTGGCAACATTTGGAGAATATTAAGCTGCCGAATTTATGGTGAAAATCGACAATATGAAAGCATATATCACCCAAAAGCAGCTGCTACGGATGCTTAGAGATCTATATCTAAAGATATAATAATAAATATGGTGACCAGGCACGAATTTTTGAGTTGATTCAAAAATAAGGTCTAACACATTATTAAAGATTAAATTTTTTGTTATTATTATTTGTATTTATACCCTACAGCACCATAGTGGAAAGGGTATATTGGATTAGTGCTGATGTTTGTAACGACCATAAATATTGATCCAACACCCACCTTAAAGTATATTGATCGACTTAGAATCACTCCTGAGTTGATTTAACGATGTCCGTCCATCCGTTAGTCTGGCTGTCTGGCTGTCGACGTAAAGCTTGTGCGCAGAGTACGGGAGGCTAATTCCGGGACTCGTGATCGATATAAATTCGTATCGAAATTAATTTCGATCGTGCGAGTTTTTCTAATGATGGCACTCGTAACCTTGCGAATCGATTTTTTAATAAAGTGTTGTAAAAGATAAAAAAAGCCTTAACCAACACTACAAATATGTAAACAAAAAATATATGCTTACAAAAAAAATGAAATAATTTATCAAAAGAGTTGCGAATTTGTTTTATAATTTTGAAAGTTTTTCCTTTTTTAATTGCAGTCATGGACATAAATTTATTTTTTTTATTCCCAAAGTCTGTTAGCAGTAGCTTTTCCTTGGCATATATTTGGTAGAACGCCTTTGGCCAAATTGCTGTACTCAGACATAAACTCAGCAAGAATTTGTTTCTGTCTGAAATTTATTTTTGTTATATTCGACCTAATAATTAATATTAATTACTTAATTTGCATAAAACTTATCAAAGATTTACCCCCTTATTCAAAAACGATTATTAAATTTAACAAACGTTTATTAAGCAAATTTTTATATACAAATCTGTCTTAATAAACGTTTGTTAAATTTAATAATCATTTTTTCTTGTTGTTTGCGTGTACCGAAATAAATAAAATGTGGTTAATTTTAAAAAACTGCTGTGGCACTTGTAAAGCGTTCAAACAAGAATAATTATTTTTTACTTTTTAACAAAAACAATAAACCGTTAAGTTACTCGTTAGAGTTTGTGTAAAAACTCCTTTACAAAGGTGCAAAAAAAGAGAGTAATACAAAAAAGTACGAAAATCTATACGAATAATTAATTAATATAACAATTAAAATCTTAAATAAACACTTGTTATCCAACGAACTATTTAAAAATAAAATTTCGACACCAAATTTGGTATCGAATAATACTCGCACGGTTACATTCGATCGTACACTCGCTATCGAGTGCCATCATAAGAAATTTCGATACAACTTACTCGATAGCGAGTGCGAGAATCCCAAAATTAAATAAAAACCCAACTTCGAGTAAATTTCGCACGGTATCGACTGCGAGAATTAGCCCCAGGTCGCAAAAGATATTTCGATAAAATTTGCAACATGATATTTCTTTTTCCCAAAAACGGATGGGATTGAAACAGGTGGAAATCGGTTCATTATTATTGGCCCCCATGCAAATGTCCTTCCGTGATAGGAGTTCAACGATCATAAATGTTTTAATTGCGCAAATATCCACTCAAATTTCACCACAAATGAGTGAGCGAAATCACATCTACATATTTTGTGCATATTGGACCATAATTGATCATAGCTCCCATATAATATCTACTTCCGAAAATTACTTTAAAGAGCACAAATCTCTTAAAAATATAGGTATCAAAATAATATTTAGCACAAATATGTTTTGTATATATTCAAATAATATGATATAATTTTATGATGATCGGTCCATAATTACTAAAATCGTCCATATAAAACCATTTCCGTAATTCCTTCATAAATTTTTTTAAAAGTATTTATATCCTTTAACTCATATAATATTTATATTCCCAGAAGTCATGGCACTAAATTTTTGCATGAGCATATAGCGCCCACTTCTGAAAAACTGTTTTCTACGTACCCAGTATACGTATATAATAATACGTGCCGGGTAATATATAGTCGGGCTTGACCGACTATACTTTCTTACTTGATTTTATTTATTTGTATTTATGAAACACTATAATATCAAATATTTGTTTTTCTTTTGCGTTCGTTTCACAAACATGTAGATTAAACTTTTTTATTTATTTATTTATTTTTTTATATTAATTACATAATTAAATTATTGTAACTAATCTAGGGGTAAGGAGTACTAGCTACGATGACTTTCGACTCCGAAATGTAAAAAATACTTAAATTATGTTATGAAAATTAATTTCAACTATGAATTTGTAAATTAAATTTATGTTATTATCACATATATTTTTTAGGAGATCTGTTGGTAGTTAAGATCCAAAGATGGATGTTCTGGAGGCGTTGTATGCTGGGCATTCGTTTAAAATATGGGTTACATTGAGTGGTGTGTTGCAGGTATTACACTGCGGCGCAGAATTTTTCTCTAGTAGATGTTTGTGAGAGAATTTGCAGTGTCCAATTCTTAGGCGAACTATTGTAGACGTTACTCTTCTGGAGGAATGTTTTGGGAATATTGGTTTGCTACCTGAAGGATTCATGTCTTTATAATAATGTTGGTAGCTAGTTCATTTTTCTGTTTTTTTATTTTTTAAATGTCTTGAGATAGCGTTGATTATATCACAAGATTCCCATGTGGGGAACATTAGCAAGGGTCGTCAAATAGCTTCAGTTGCTTCTGAATCAGCATACTGGTTACCAGTGATGTTAACGTGGGATGGAATCCACATTAGTTTTATTTTATTATGCTTCTGTATACAGGTGTTTCTTATTTGGTTTATTAAAGGCGAATCAAAGAGAGAGTTTTTTACAGCTTGTATGGATGATAGACTATCTGTACAGACAATATAGTTCGATTGAGTTTTTGAAGCATATTCCACAGCAAATAGAATCGCCAGTGCTTCGGCAGTGAAGTTGGAGCAATAGTTATCGAGGTGGCCAGATTTGATTATATTGCCATTGTGTTCCGCCGTTGCAAATGTAACGAAGTCGTTTGTTTTGGAACCGTCGGTGAAGAGAAGATTCCAGTTTTCTTTCAGAAAGTAGTTGGTTATATAATGAAAATTGAGTAAAGTTTTATGTATTTATAGTTATGCAACACAGTGTATTGAAATTTTAACTTATTGCTTGGGTTTTACTGGAAAGTTTTTCGGGAAGTTTGGTCGGTTCTACAAAATCAAAAAAAACACTGAATTTGATTTTTTTTATACAAATATCAAGAAAATTGCAAAATGCTTCAAATGTTTGGCTTCATTAGGGGAGAATGATCAAATTTAACAAAATTCCCGAAATAATATGAATGTATTTTAAATCGCACACAAACAAGTATTATAGAAATAAAACTATAAAACTATTTTCATCATTGTATTCTAATTCTACTAATATTCAACTAAATGTTCATCACTTATCTTTTGCCATTTAAAAAAAGATAAGAAAAACTAAAATCTGTAATACGAAAATATGAAAATAAAGAAAATCATTATTTTCCTTTAATTTTTTGTAACATTGAATGTATGTATGTCTACATACATAATGCTGAATGTAAGTACGTAAGTGAGTTGGAGTGCAAATGTTCGACATTTATTTTATTAATTGTTTTAATACTTTCTACAGACACTTTCTATAGGATTAAATACATAGACATTGATCAATAAATTTAAAACTAAAATTTATATTTACTCCCTCAAGTTCTACTTATTTCACAACACACCTCCCTTCACTACAAATAAAACACCCTTCCACCCTCCCCCACCCGGACAAAACAAAACTAATGAAATCTATAGAAAAGGTAAAGAAATACAAAAATTTCTTACTTTTGCTTTCGGTAGTACTGCTGAAATACCGCTCTCTAGTGTTTTATATATTTGAAATTTCTCTATTTTTTTTCGAATTTTATTTGTACGTTATTTCTGTCTTCCAAGAAGTGCAAGAGTTTGTGTGTGGAAGGAAAAATTGAAAATTACTATGGCATAGTTGAAATAGTTTCACATGTACTAATACTACTGCTACTAGGGCAACAAAAAAAATTGGAAAACTACTTGCATACGATTGCTCCTTGTTGCATTATATCAATGAATTTTCTATTACAAAAACATATAGAAACACTTACACAATACAAAAGTAATGGTAAGACATACATTTTGCAAGGATACAAGGATACACATACATACATAAGAAATTATATACAAATCAGGTATTTCAAAGAATTCACCATTAAACATCCCAAGAATTGTACAAACTATTTTTGTAATTAAATCCTTTTTTCAAAAGTGTATAACTAAAGTTTTTGTTGAATTACAAATTCGGTTGAGTCAAACTTTTTACAAAATCTTCTGTAATCATAAGAAAAGCGAAAACTAAGGCCTCCGGAAGCTATATGCAATTTGTGCACAGAGCATCAGAATCGAAATTTTTGGGAAATATTTAATCTGGCATTTCCAAACGGTAAATCCAGTCGAGAAATTTAATTTAAGCAACTTTTATTTAGTTGCACATGGGCGTTGCCAAGAACTCCTCGAGTTTTGAAGAATTTTCCAGAGGCGGAACTGAGGAAACACAAAATTTGGCATCTTTTACTTTTCATTCGATTTATATTTTATATCCTGAAAGACACTGGGGTGTTTTTTAACAACATTCTTATTTGTCCCTTTTTTAAGTTGTACGCATTTAAAAACTTAAATTTCAAAATTTTGCCAAACCCTTGTCCGTTTTTTAAATATCGGGTAAAATTTTGAACCATACACGAAAACTTTTCACCAATTTCTCTTTCAATTAGAAAACTAAAAAATAAAAATGGCACATTTTTATATCTAATCGACTCGAATCTGTGTAGATAAGATAAGGAATATTTCAGGGTCAAGAACGCGACATCGTACACCTATTTCAATTTTAATAGTCATTTGTTAAGTGCCAATTCTTATCACGTTCTGCTATTTCAAATATATTACCAACAAAACTGGGCCCTAAAACAAAAAAATACAATTCATTTAAAACATTTGCAAATTCGTTTTTAAGGTAATTTCCTACAACAAAATTTTAAACTTTTAATTTTGGTGTAATTTCAATAATTCAGCTAAATTACTGATTTTTCTCATATATTGCAATTAAATCCTGAAAAGCACTTCTTAATTCAAAAACATTTGAAATTGAAGTCTTGAAAAAGCTTGAGACCACAGATGCTAATAAATAAACGTTATGAGTCATAGTGCCTACCGCCATGAATACATTCTTTGAAATACAGTTAAAACAAAGGCATACAAAACAACAATCTTTTATATATTCAAATTCTATAAAATAATACAAATACAAGAAATACATACAAACGTTTGCCTTACGTATGTACAGTGTATTAAACCATTTCCACAATGCCCACTGACAGCGAAAAATAGCAGAAATGGTTGACATTGCAACTTCCACAGTCAAAAACAAGTAAGAGTTTATATTGGCCTGTGCCGAATCTTATATACTCACCACCAAATCACCTATTATGCTAATTTAAGTGATTTTCGGAACTGTACATTATATGGGGTCTACGGTCAAATTTAAATGTATATTTTAATTATGCTTGTCGAATTTCAACTATAGTAATTTTTACAAAAGATTTATGTTCATTTAAGTGATTTTCGGAAGTGGTCTTTGTATGGGGCTATGTCAAAATTATGGACCGATGAAAACAAAATATTTTTTTGAGATTCCGCTTTGCATGAAACTTATTATTGCAGAATTTTGTGTTAGTTTTCTTTTTATGGAGCTTTGAAAACAAATAAATGCACTGCGTAAAATAAGCTGTGAGCCACTGTGTGTATATTTAAAGTACAATTGTATAAATATACAAAAATGCAAAATACAAAATTGTTTAAATTTATAAAATATTTTTGTTGGCTTTAGGCTTATATACAAATTACAAATATTCATACTACTGTATGCAATTTAATACACACACGTATTTAAATATATACATATATGTATATATATGAACATAAGTAAATATTATGTACATTTTACATACACAAAAAGTATATACATATGTACTAGAAACCATAGCTAGACATTCTTAAGTTCACATGTGTAGACAAGACGAACAAATTTAAATTTTATTAAGATGTTTTAAAACAAAAATTTAGGTTAATATTTACTTTAAAATAAAAAAAACAAGATTTCGATTACAAAAATAAAATGTCCATTAAGTTTTCGTAGAAAAAATTCCTAAAAACTAAAACTTTACAACAATTTACCGTTATCCTGAAAATCCTGCTTCCCCAAACGCTTGATATGAAACTAAATTGTTTCTTAACTCTTACACTGCTTTAAAATGCAAAACTCTTGCATTTCATTCTCTTCCAAAAGCACAACTAAACGCTTTACAATTAACCTCAAAAAAACAAACTATTTATTGCATCAGCTGTTTTCCATCACACACTGGGAAACTGGTTTACTCTGGCTCAAATGCATTCGTTAGACTTTAACTCTTAATTTGCCAGCATACATAGAGGAACCACACTATAAATATCCTTTGGCCATAAAAAAAATATCCCTGTATTTTTCGTACTCTATAAAATTCTGTTCTCTTAATTCCTTTCACTGTTATTTCCAGTATAATTCATATTCGCAGTAACGTATTTGAAATGTTTGTTTGTTTTTAGTCTCTCTTAAAATTGAGACGTCTGCGTTGTAAATAATTGTCATTCTAACGAATTACATTTTGTTTCATACACGTGCTTTTCGTGTTAAGTGAGGGATGTGTCTTATCACTTTGCTAATCTGTTCTAATGCCATCATACTAAAGATTTTCTAAAGTATTAGATTTTTTTTGTAAGAAAATGCAAACAAAAACCTGAAGTTACTTAGTTGGTTGAGAGGTATTAGCGGATTTGAGAAGCTTAGCTGAAATGAATAACGTGGTTTTATTGAATTTTATGTGATGAAGACAACACTGGAATGTGTAATAAAATTATATAAAAACTTTTGTTCAGTTAGAAGATAAATGGAAAAAATTAAGAAAAAGTAGTTTTTTGAAGATAGGATGTACTTATATATTTGTTATTTATTATTCGGCGCTAAAATCTAGTGACTTTTGTTATCCAAATTATATCAACGAATTTGGCCAACTCTCAAAACCCATACCAAACCAATAAAGTATATTAAATTACATACAGCTACGTGCAACTAATTAAGGACATGATACTGACATGTGAGCTTTCAGCAAATAATACGAAAGGTTTTGGTTTGATATTCTAAAAGTGTGTCATAGTTTAGTCAATTTAACTCTTACTTCTAGAAAATAATTGCATATTTTGTCAAATTAATTATTATTTATGAGTCTGTGAGACTACTTGAAATGGCTTCCCAAGCTTTCTTTGTTTCGGCAAACAGATCATTAAAAGTGCTTATTTTTACAGAGCTTACTTTGCTTTGCTTTTAGAACTTGCCATATGTTCTCAATCGGGTTGTTAAAATATCCATGTTACTGGTATGTTCTTATGAGCATACGACATCATTGTATTGCATAAAACCTTTCGTATTATTTACTTGAAGCTCACATGCTAGTATCGTGTCCTCAATTACTTGCACGTAGCTGTACGTAGAGCCTTTAGGAAAATAATATGTACGTATAACTTATCTGTATTATATAAATATGTTTATAACTTTCTGAATCAATGACAAAGACCTCTGCAAAAGTTGCTATGATAAAGACTAGATAACAATAAAACCGTACGACATACAGTGGGGAGCACAAATGAGTACACCTAATTCTGTTTTTACGCGGCCTTTTTTACATGGTTTTGATTTAACACGGTTTGAAAATAAACAATTTTTAAATTCTTTACACGAATTTATTCCATTCAGTACGATTCAAAATCGTTTGGGCTTAAATTTTTTTGGTTAAATTTAATTTTTGCGAAATATGCGAATATTTAGGGGAATTCCCTTTTTGTGGATACAATAAAATGAACAAGTCATACATAAATTGTTTTACATTACTTCTAAGCTTAGAGTGCATATCTTTTTTTTTCGTTAATAACTATGCTTGTGTAAAAACACATTGTAAATGCGATTCAATATTATAATGATAAATAGTTGTTCTTAAAAAATAATTGTTTTTCACTAATTTCAATAGGTTTTAGAGATAAGGAACCAATCGCCTATTTCCCACAGGATCAATGTATTTTTTCAACGAAGTTTCCTGGAACCAATTACCCTGAAAACAGAATTAGAGTACAATTTTGTTTGCAAAAAAATTAATCTAAACAAAATTAAAAAAGGTTTTTGTGAATTATTTTAAGCTTAATGCTAAACAAAAGACTACAATACAAAATAGAAAATAATAATTTTCAGGAACTAAACAATTAGTACGAAAAACACTTTAGGCCCAAGTAGCTTATACGGAAATAAATACCAAATACAACATATTGGCCAAAAATAAATAAATAACACTTTGCATGTATTTAATTTTGCACAAGACTGTCTTGAAATATTTGCATATTTGCTTTGTTTATAATTTTTAAAAAGTATTCGTGTGATATTAGTTTTATATGTGCTAAACACTTTTTGCAAATTATCCAACACAAATGAAATTTGAATGCAATTTGCAATAAACAATGAAGAAACTGTCAAGAGCCACTGAGAACACTAGTAATGGCACACAGTACATAATCTATGCTAGTAATAGCTTATAAGCTTTAAGTAAGTCAACTAGTTGTCATAAGAGAACAAAAAAGGCGTTCTATTGTTCACAAACCAGCGATCATAAAAAACCTATTAACGAGTGCAAACGCACGTCTCATGATAACACAAATGAAAATGTACAAACCAAAAGATGCTTCTATAGCAATAGACAATAAACCCGTTAGTCGGTGGTAAGCAAGCCGAGTCCTTCACGATATTAGTTACATCTCACCAGTAAAACCATTAAAACCTGCATTGTCCATAAAAATAATGTCAAGACACATTCATAGTTTTTAGTAGATGAATGTAATTGCGTAATCTGGTCAAACGAATCCATATTTAATCGTTTTTAATCCGATGCTAAACAATATTGCTGGCGTCAAACAGCTCAGAGTATGCAAAGAATGAAGCATGGTGGGAGTAGCATCATGATATGGGTTTGCTTTATTTGGTGGCAACTGAGACTAACTGCCTATTTCACAAACTCATCTTACCGATCTTGTAAATAAGAGGGTCTAACATGTGGATGAAGTTAGTTTGCAGCTGGTTAGTAAAAAAAAACAAAACACACTTCCAAATCTGTAAGAAAGATTACTTAGCGAGCAGAATTATATTTTGTTGCAGTAGCCAGCAAATACTCCGGACCTTAGTCCGATTGAGAGTTTATGATCACTCGTGAAACCACAGTTGGAACAATACAATACGCACCGGAATGGCCCGAGATCACTCGGCCAAGGGCTGTCAACTCAGCAATTACTGCTGTTACAACAACAACAACAATACCAATTAACTCCAACTCATTTGGACGTGTTTAGGCAGCGGATTCAGCGCGAATAGTAGAATATTTCATATGAAGTAATTGAAAAAAATGTTCTACGAAATAACGAGCAAAATTTTCTATTTCAACAATGGTCAAACAATTTGCGTCCGGCACTGGCTGGACTAAAAATTTAAAATTCATTGGATATAAGATTTGAAATACTTATTGTTAGTTCGTTTTAAATGAAGATACAATAAATAAACAGAAGTAAAAAAAGTTTCTGTATGGTGCAAAGTTTAGTACGTGCAAATTGCTTTAGTTTTGTTTGTTTTCTCTTAGAACTTGATGGTTTTAATTTTGATTTTTAAATTATCTTTGTATTATGACAAAAAACATTTACATTATTAGTTAAATTTTTACGCAATAACAATTGCACAAAGTACAAACATGTACTCATTTGTGCTCCACACTGTATCTTCTATAAATGACCGGAGAGTTTTTCCTGCTCGTAGTCAAAAGTCTAAATGCATTCAAACATGTATCGGAATGGTTTTATTGAAATAAATGACTCGAGACTGGTTAGCTATGGGGAATCACCTTTCTCTTTGACCTTTTTATGATCAAAATCTGCCTTAGTCATATATTTTGGGCAATAGTTTTCTCTAAATATCAAGCAACAGAGGAATGCTACACAGGCTTTTAGTTTTTCAACACAATGAAAGATTTATTATGAGTTTTTTCATATGCCTGTAGTATAGGGGTAAACTTTTCTGTTAACATATAATAATCTATATCATAATATTGACACAAATATCGTTTACGCCCCTTTAACTGTCATAACATATTTAAAATATGACCGACTCGTCTACAAATCTCAAATTTATTTTAATACCATATTTTCGAAACACCTGATTTTAAAGAAACTTATTTACAAAGATGTAATTAGAAAAATCTTAAAGATGTGACTTATTACAATATACTCTCCAATGCACAACATGTTAATATTTTGTATATTTATCTAACCGCCACAAACAAAATTTATATATATAATATGCACATATAAAATTCATATATAATTATGCTTACATAGCTTTCTATCCATTAACTGCTAGAATTTGTTTTCCAAAAGCAAAGAAGAGAGAAACTACTCGCACAGAATAAAATATGAATTATTCCGACACAGTCATTGACTGCATCTAATTAAAATGCATGTTAACTTATGCATAAATAAATCAGTTATGCTGCAGCTTATTTTAGACTTTTTTGCATATTCTTTAAATTTTTCTGCTGCTGTTGCTGCTGCTGTTACTTCTTTTCAGTACAATCTTGTTGCATAATTTATTATTTTTTTCTTTTGCTCTATAAAAGAAACACTTTCCAGTACTGAGTGTGTGTGTGTGTGTGTGTGTGGTCTTGAGTCTGTTATGGCCAGATGATGGATGATCAAATTTATTCTAGAGCTGCATACAACAAACGGAATGTGTTGGCATGCAAATTAATAAAGTTGTTTTGCAAAAATTTACTGAACAAAATGTAGACTTAGCGCAAGAGAGTAATTGGTGGAGTTTTTAAAATAATATTTTATGATTTTAGGAAAAAACTGCATGAAACACAAATATGTTTTGAAAAGTAATTCTAATGATGCTAGTAATGTGCGCTAACTTTAAGATTTTAAAAGATGTAATTAAATAATCAATAAATATAATAAAATATTATGCCCAGTTTTTTTTGTTGTCAATATCAGCGAAATGCAGACAACAGGCAAAAGGACATAACGCGATCGTCTTTAGAATTTGCTTAAGGACTCCAAACATATTTGATTTTGTGGTTCTATGGATATTATTACGATGTGTTGCAAACGAAATAGCAAAATTAAAATTACATATTTTTTAATGGTGTCTCTTAAATAAATATTTTTATAACATTTTTCAACTTTCAATCAATAATCTAATATCTATTTTCTCGACTTTTCTTCTTTCAGTCTAGACAATGTACACTTTTCATAAAACTTTTACCACTTGAACGAAAGTTTAATATAACTTAAACTATTTCCAAATTTATAGACGTATTTTGTAACACGTTTCTTCATTGCATAATTTTGAATTTACACGTATTTTCGTCTTCTATCATCGTCTTCTACACATCCTCGATTACAAATCAAATATCAAATTGTTTTATATTCAATAAATTATAACCAATTCATTCTTCCCACTACCGTTCGTGCTGCAATGGTCTCGTCTGGCGATTTTGGTTTAGTGCAATTGTAATGTGAGTGAATTGGAGGACGGTCAAGTCACGTCTCTATTTTAGCAACAACTTAACTTTACTAATAGTTACAATCACGTACATACATACCTTCATTTTGGCAATACGTTAAACTGATACTTTTAGGTGAGAATTTATTGATAGAAATTTGAAACTTGTATTTCACAATGTCGAACATAATGGGCAATTTATCAAATAGACAGACTAAAAAAAAAGAAGAATGAAAAACTATGTTAAGTTTAAATTAAAATAAATCATATTCGAAAAAATTGATTTTGAGAATTTTAACATACTGTGCGCGCTAAAATAAAGTCAACACCCCATATTATAAAAAGACAAGCTTAATTATATTAATATAAATAATATTTTATTAGAAAATAATATTTCATTTTTACAAAGTTATTTAAGTAGAACAGAATTCATTTAAACAAAAACCAAAACGTATGCAAATTTTATTGAGTTATTGTTAAAATAGACAAATAGTGAAGCGTCAAAATAAACTAAACATTGACAGCATCCTTATGCATAAAAAGCCCTGTCATGCTAAAAAAAATGTCACAAATTCAGGATTTAGCGAACATTTATTCAATTGTTGGCGAAAACTTTCATTTAAGGATATTTTTATAAAACACACACAATTATCATCTTAAAAACCTCCTACAGCATATTTCATAAATAGTTTAAAAATATTTTAATTAGGGTTTCGAAGGCGCTATTACATGTATAGATAGATGTTTTTATACCCGATACCACCAATAGTAAAGAGAATCACAGAATCACTACCTCAGTCGAATTAATGCTGTCCGTCCGTCCGTCCGTCTGGTTGGCTGGCTGTCCATGTAAACCTTGTGCACAGAGTACAGGTCGCAATTTTGAAAATATTTGCATAAAATTTGGTACATGATATTTTTCATCTAGCACCAATACAAATGTCCTCCGGAAATAGTCGATTAACGTTCACTAATGTTTGATTTATGCACATATCCCAAGAAATTTCTCCAAAAATAAATTGTCCATAAAGTCTTATCTCATGTACAAATTTTGTGCAGATCGGTCCATAATTGACCATCACCATATAAGGCGCGATGCCGAAAATAACTTTAAGGAGCATAACTCTCTTAAAAATTTTAATATCCAAAACACTTCCACTTCCGAAGATCAGTTTAACGACCATAAATCTTTTTAAAATAAAATTCAACACGAATATCAAATATATGCAGATATCTTGACACCTTATTTTATAATGATCGATCCATAATTATTACATATAGTTACATAAATCTCTTAAAAATGTTTATCGAGATAAAATTTAATTTTAAATAAAATTTATCGAGATAAAAAATGTTTGTACACATATACTGGGTGTAGGGCATTACTAGAATTTCTTACTTTTTTCTAATTTACAATTCAACTTCCACAAATCCACTATGGTGGTGTAAGGTATAATTAATTATTTTTGGATTTCTAAAAGATAATTGCTTTAAAATATTTTCACATTCAAATTCAATATCAAAAAATATTAGGATGTCTATTGAAGAATATAAAATCGATATATAATCCTTTAGAAACTTTTATAGGATTTGAAATTGAGTCCCATATTAAGAAAAAACCGAGCCAAATATTGTAAGATTTTCCAATTTGAATTTTAAAATTCAATCGAGGATTTTAAGAACAGTTCTGTGAGTTCTCAAAGTGGAGCAACATCATGCAACTTCTGAGAGAACTCTGCTGTCCGTCCTCAAAACTTAAACTCATAGACTGATCTGCTGGGCCCATGTGAATTAGATCAGCCAGTTAAAAATGCCTGCTTATATATCCTACTTCCTTCTGTTGTACAGGCTGTTGTGCTCCTATTGGCATCAAGCTGTGGCTTCAAATAACCCCATAAAAGGAAATCCAGTGGAGGTAAATCAGACGATCTGCGGGAGCATCTCAGAGTACACAAACAGGAAATAGCTCATGCAGTAATGGAATTGTTATTTGTTATTTGTATTGTAGAAAGAACTTCATTATCGTGGCGCGATATAGTCGATATTTTAGCACAAAATCCATACCCAACAGTGACACGTTGTGGATGAATTTTTTGTTTGATAATCTCATGTGGGTTCTTTGGACCTGAAACGCGACAATTTTGAAGATAAACAAAGCCATCAAAGTGAAAATGCGCTTTATTGCTTTTCAACAAAATATGTATGTTCGTCAAACTTTGAATATTTGAAATATTGTAACTCGTGTAATGCTCCGTTTTTACTAGCCCTTAACTGTCAGCTGTCCAACCGCTTCTGTTGTTTTGGTTACAACACAAATGGCACATATTCATCCCTAGAGCATTTTTGGATAAGATATCGACTGTATAGATAAGTCTATGAAAATTTTGTTAGTTTTTGCTATAGTTTTGTATAGATAATGGGAAAATTAAATGAAGCATACATATATCAACATATCAAATTCATCTAATTTTAGCTTTAAAAACTAACAACCTTTTATATACTCTTTATTAATGCCACTTTGAAGTTTATATAAAGGCTAATGTGTAGAAACACAAATATGAGTGAACACACAATAAATTCGCATACTAAAAGTAATAAAAGTTATTCTTTGTAACTACTTGTAACTATGGCTAATTCCATTTGTTAAGTTACACAAATTATGCGTTTTTTTATGTATGCTTGCATTATTTCGTTTTTACATTACAAACAACATTTAGTAGCCCTACTACCCGCCTTTACCTCTCTTAATGACTCTAACGCTCTTCGCTTTATGCACGTAATTATGTGGCATTCACTGCTTGTTTTCCTATTTGGTTTAGTTTCATTTCTGCCGTTTTATGCATGACCTTCAACATTATGCATAACTTGTGTGGAGAGTCCCTAAAAAGGAAACTTAATTTTTTGTAGTTTTTTTTTTTATTTTAGACTCTCATTAAAAATGTAGAAATGTAAATTATTTTAATATTCTTTTGGTTTTGCTACTTTAGTTTTGTTGTCTCTGGCTGCAAATGAAGACAATAACAACAACAACAGCAACAAAAAATAACAAATTCATATTTATTTGAATATTATTTTTATTTATGTTTTTTTATGGCGTTGTTTTGTAACTTCTGTCATTTCAACTTCCTTGATATTTTTTTGATTTATGATTTCAAGTCACAGTGACAAACTCTCCTAGTTTTTTTTCTGTTTTGTTCTGCTGATTGTTGTTGTTTGTTCTATTATTTACTTACAGTTTTTGTTATTGTTATTTTTATTGTAGCTTATGTTGGTGCAAAATGCTTGAATAGTTGACTGACATAAACATGAACACATATTAGTAAATGTGGGCATAAATGTTTAGACTAATATTCTTTGGTACATTTTTTCGTTTTAATGAATGAATGTTATTTAGGGCTTTTTGAAAATAATCACTTTTACAATTTTGTATTTATGTTAAGAATGTTTTGCATATGATTTTTGAATTTAAAATTAAAACTTAATTTAACATGTCTTAATATGCCAATAAAATCCTATTGAATTAGAAACTCATTAAACCACTTAAAACATTTTAAAAGCGCAAAAAAGTACTATTTCCTACTTTTTAGGTACATTTTCTATTCTTATTTATCATCCCCGATAAACACACACTGTTTACTGTAAACGGAAGGAATTTATATATATAATCACGTTGTTAGATTTATACATCTGTGTGAGTATATATCCATTAAATACATGCAACTTACATAGATGTCTTCATGTCATACTTACGAGTACATACAACAAAATATCTAGTTGTAAACTGACATAATTATGCATAACAAACAATAGACAAATTCTTATATTAAGAGAACAACAATAAAAACAACAGAAACAAAATGCAATGCAAAGAAAACAACAACAGCAATTGTAATATAAAACATTATTTATGTAAATACATGGAAATATATATATATGTATGTATGTGTGAATGGATTTTTTTTTACATTTTATAATACTGATCTAAAAGGAAGAGTAGAAAAATCATAACAATTTCCGACAGAGGGAAAAATGCGAAGAAAAAATGTGTACAGGATATGTGATGTTTTAATAGAACATAGTTGAGGAAAACAATTTCTAGATAGTTAAGAAAATCTTTTAACACTAGAGTTTTGAAACAGCGATCAGACTTGTTGCAACAAGTATTAAAAATACCTAATATGAAAATATGAAATGTAATGATATTGCAATGAGATAGGTTTGCTAGTACTTCAGAGAATATGGTATTTTAGTTGCTCTATGAGGAAAGTACCAACATATATAGTCACTCAGTCAAGGCGGCTTAGTATATTAGCAAAAATTCATTTGGAAGTAACATACGAGTAACAATAATAGTAAATAAATTCAGGAGATATAAATAAAACTGAAGTTTGTATTATATTATATATATATATATATATTAGCTAAATATATACAGTAGGGAGCACAAATAACATGTTCATGCTTTGTGCACTTTATATTGCATAAAAATAAAACTAATAAAGAACATTTAAAAATGTTTTTTGTCATTTATTTTTGGTTTAATGCTTAACAAAATAAATTATAATACGAATTGGAAAATAATAAGGGTCCTCATGATATCGTTTAATCGTCTCGCACACTATGCATTTTTACACACTCGTAAATGAATTGTCATAAATTACATGAAAAATTATTTACACATACTTTGTAAATTTGCCCAACAATTATGGCTGGTAAACTTGCGTTGCTTAATTGTGCATTTAACTTAATAGCTGGTTTTTATTAACTTGTGAAAAAAAAGACATTACAGAGTAAGATACAAGAACATAAGTGAAATCTTCTAAAATCTCTTCTTTCGCCTTACATTGATTATCTATAAATAAACAAAAAAGAGAAGTAACATAGTGACGTACACAAAAGAATTATGTTTATCATTATTTTTACCAAAAAATTTCAGTGTTAACATAACACAAACGCTACTTTTTCAAATAATCTGAGTAATTTTGTTTTTTGGCTTTCTTTAGGCTTTTTTAAAAATACACAAATATCTTTTTTTAAAACAAATATTTTAAGTTTATTTTATTTATTTTTGAATTGTCGTTTCTCACAAACTGACGTTGTTAGATTGTACAAAACTTAAAAAGGGGCTTCATGAAACAAATCTCGCAAGTTTGCCCAATTGAACTAACAGCAATTTTAAACAATATCATGAGTACCCTTAATAATTTTCGGCAAATATATACATAAGTATTTAGTACAAACATTGAAATACTTGCACAAAAATATCCAAGTTTTCTGAAAGATTTGCATGTTTATTTGTTTTGTTTATGATATACATTTAACATGCAATTAAACACTTTTTGCAAATTAGTGGTCATAATGCAGGCAAACATTTTTTTCGGGAAATTTAAAATTTTTTCCCTGATATTCCCGACCAGTATTTTCCAAGAATTCCCGGACCCTATACCCTAATGGTGATCCAAAGCACACTTGCTAAATCGTAATAGAATGTTGTTTTCGCTTGAATTTTATCTCAGCAGATGATACTTTTAGTTTTGGCTTATAAATTATTTGGTTGGATATCAAAAATAAAACATTTTTTTATTTTCTTTATTGGATTTTTTATGCAAGTGCACAATGTACTTATGTATTCTCCTCTCTGTATATTTTTAGATATCACAAATTTTGATTTTGGAAAAAAATATGTAAAAGATATATATTTTTACAGACTTTTGATGACCTAATGGCCCCTGTTTTAAAGCTCTAGAATAAATTTCTTGGAAGTTAAATTGATTTTTTTAAAGAAATTCTAAGCTACATGTTCATTCAAATAGAGGTTTTCACTGTCTGGCTTAATCTGAATTTATTTTCAAGAAAATGTAATTGTTAAAAACTTATGGCGTTTTCTTTTCTGCCAAAAATGTTATACTTTTTTCCTATTTTATATGGGAAATGGGTGAAAAGTGTAACATATATGTAACATTTTTGCCAGAAAAGAAAACGCCATTAGTTGATTTATAATAAACGTACATAGAATTAAATTAAATAAATAGACTTTTAGGCATTTTTTAAAAAGGATATTTTAATAATTCCATAATTTTCATGATTTCATAAAAGTTTTATATTTCGAAATGAATATCTTTGTAGGTATGTATTACTATTTTTTGCTTAAAAAATCTCATGTTAACTTTATAAAAAAAACTTCAAATGTCACCTGCTTGTGGGTTTTTATCTTGGTTTTGAAACCGATGGCATTCGAAAACAAAGAAAACTTTATTTACACATACAACAGTTTTTTTGTTAAACCAATTTTTCTGCTGATATATGCAAAGTTTTTATAAGTTTTTTCAATATTATTAGTAAAAAAACAAGAGGCGACATACTGGTCGCCTTTAATGTAACTTATAATAATTTCAATAAAATACTAACCAAAAATTCAGTTAAATTCAGCTAACTCCAAAATAATTACACATTCAAATCTAATCACTTCTTAACATTTACTTCTAAGAACAAACAAATGAAACAGTGTTTTTTTTTTAAATACAAAACAAACACAAACTGCGAAGCTTTTTGGCTTGTCTGCAGAAAACACCCAGAGTCTTTGGCGGTAATCGAACCCGCAACCCTCTGACTGATAGTCCGGCACACTATCGCCTAGTCTATCGAGACACCAATAGACTAATATATGTTACATAAGCAGAAAATTGTGTTTCTTTTGATGTTAATAAAATATTTGCTCTTATTTTCTATAGAGTGCCATAACTTTTTGCAACAAATCTTTTCGCTGTGCACAAATTGTGAACGAATACATAAATCATTAATCTTCCACTAGAGGTGTTTTTCGCTGATTTGGTACAATTTTTGTGGTTAAATTTGTTTGTATACAAAATAACAAAAAAAAATTTTGGAAAATAAAACGAAAATCTACCTACATACGTATGAGTAACATTTAAGTTTTAATAACGCTCATATGTTATGTAGGTTCTAAAACTACAAAAACCATTAACTTAAAAATAACTTCAAACAACATTTCTTATTAAAAAGTTTATTTTTATACTCAATAATCTACGAAATCTTTTTTAATAACAGCAAAATAAAATGTTTACCACTTTTTGTTAATAAAACCTTTAAACAAATTTCACCAATATTTTTTATTTCCTGTTTTCAAGTTTTTATAAATTTTGCCATATATTTCTTATATATGTAACTAATCGACATTGTATGTTCAGAATATTACATTTATTTTTATTTATATTTTATCGCTATGTATATTAAACCTTAAAATAGTTTCACATATTGTTAAAAGCTAAAAGAAAAAAAAAAAAAAAAGAAAACATTTTCACTTTTACTCAAATTACAATCTTCTTATCCTCAATTTAGGCTGTATTGTTTTGTTGGCTCTATTATTTTTATTTCCGAGGCATCCAAAAAAAATCTCCTTTTTTTATCTCAAAACTACAATATTTTTTAGCTAAAGGGCGATCAAAAAGTAATAGTTGTAATAAATAAATAAATACATTCATTTTATATTACACAACATTTGTTGCCATCAACTGCCAGTAACCCTTGTGGTATACGGGCATTTATTTTCTTATTTTTTTTTTACTTCTTATGAGTTTTTCTTTCTAAGTGTGAGAGCAAAATGAAGACAAGTCAGTTTGCTAAGAGTTTAAGACACCAACCACAAGTACAAAAAGTTTTATTTATATATAAAAGTAAATATGTAGTTACTTTAGTACAAGACTTTGTTTGATTTTTCTTTTGACTTTCATGTTTTAAATAAAGTTAAAATGATGTGAGGTCAAGAAACTGAAACCGAAATATTTTTAGGATTTCATAATACTACACTGCGTCTAAGTAGTGTAACTGCTAGGCCTGCTTTAGGACTTTATCACAATAATTTTAAAATTTAGAAATTATATTATAAAAATGCAGTTGCACACAAAAGTTTAAAGTTTTTTAATTAGATATGGGCATTTCCATACAAATTGGGATCCATGTTTTCTAATATTATATCAATAAAATGTTTAAATTTCTTTACATAATGGATCTCCTCAAATCTTTCTAAAAACTAAGAGAAACTCTTGTGTCATTTGATTTTGATCATGTTCTGATATCTAAATCTTTTGTCTAAATCCCCATTTGTTAACAGTATTGAGCGATCGTTCCAACCAAGTGGATAAAATCTATAACTTTTACTTTAATTTTCTTTCACCATCGTAGGTATATTTATTTTTTATTTTAATTTTTCCGAAACAAATAGTTGTATTACGAGTATATCAAATTGCATAAATAAGTATTCATATAGATGGTTAAAAAGTGTGCGGCAAAAGCAGAAAACAGAGATAGCATTAAATTTTATCTCAATATAACCCCTTATAAAAGATATATAGATGTAAAAGTGATTTTAGAAGGGGAACTTATATGGTAGCTATGGTCAATTATGGACCAATCCGCATAAAATGTGTTGATGAGATTAGGCTTCATGTACAACTTATTTCTGGAGTAATTTGCTGGGATACGTGCCTAAATCAAACATTGATGGACGTACGGACTTTATTAAATCGACTTGGAAAATTATTCTAAGTCGATCGGTATACTTTATGGTGGGTGTTGTACTAATATTTTTAGGCGTTACAAACATCAGCACAAATCCAATGTACCCTCCCCACCATTGTGGTGTAGGGTATAACAAGCATGTAAAACCAATATCTAATAAACAGATTAGAAATAAGAATTCGTGGGTAATTTTTAATAAAATTTGCATAGTTAATGCAATTTCTAACATGAAGTTATCAATATTAATTTCTAAAGTGACGGGAAAATAATTAAGTTTTTAAAAACAAATATTTCAAAATGATAATTGTCACAGAAAGTCGCATCAATATGAAAAGGTGGCTTATCACTCAAAAAAATGTCCACTATTTTTTGTTTCGATAGTTTTTGAAACGCTCTTTCACGTGGTGAAAACTAGAAAGTCCTAACTTGCTTAGAAGTGTACTAAAAATGTAGAGAATGAAGAGCACAAATGAAGGAAAAACAGACTTTTATTGAAAATCTAGAATCAAGATAATAAATGGAATTGAAAAACAGGATTGAGCACTGCAAAAACGATTTTACCAACATCATCGAAAGAATCATCATCATTCTCTTCGTTTTCACAGAAACATGCTTGAAAAACCTCGCTAAATTCTTCTTCGACAGACATTATTCACAAGCGATTTTTTTCGGTCAGAAACTGGTTTGTGCTTTGCATTGAAAAAAATATCGCTCTTCATATATACACATGAACTCATCTCAATTATGCTCTTTTGCCTTTTTTGGTTGCCTATTGGGCATGACTGACTAAGAAACTGACGAAATGCAGTGTTTATCTCTAACAGCTGTGTCTCGCAATTTCTTTTTTGAGTCATAGGCCGGGTCACATATATATATTTTACTTTCAAAATCGCTGCTATTAATATAATATTATAGATGCAAACGAAAACAAGTTCTATATTTCGTTTTGATCACATGTTTATTACTAAAGGTGGATTCACCCATTTTTTCTTAACAAAAGTTTTTACCAGAGAAAAATTTTTTTTACTGAGAGTTTTTTGCAGCACGATTCACCGATTTCGAACGATTTTTCTGAAAAATCAAAACTGACATATGTAAGCGAAATCTATTAGTTTTACAAGTGCGGCCATTGATTTATTTTGCTTTGGGTTTTAAGTGTCAAAATACAAATATTAAATTATTTTAAAGTATTGTGTATTCAAAATCACAGATATAAATTCAAAAGGAATGAAAAGAGAAAGTTGCTTTTGCTGATGGCCATGGAACACATTAGGCATTGTTATTTGTATGAAAAACTGTAACCTATTGGCAACCCAATTAATTTTTGTCCAAAGAAAAATTAAAATTAACCAATTCAAGTTCGTAAAAAATATTTTCTCTCTCTCAGAAAGAGAGACGTCAAACTTCATATAAAAAAAAATTGTTCGAACAAATTTTTTGTTAAGAACGAATGGGTGAATCCACCTTAAGAGATTGAAAATGACATAACGACAAAATTTACCTTTTACAATTTCTGTAAATTCGCATATATACACAGTATTGTATTACTATAATTACACTTGATGTTTGCAAATTGCTGTAAAGTTACAAACAATTGTTTTAAACGTGTAGTAGCATTTTTTAAGAGTATGGTTAACGATCTCTTTTTATCCAAAATTTGGATTCCCACTAATTAATTTAAGACAGAAATCGTGCATTAATATTTTGTTGGTGTTTCATAACTATAATTACATTTTATAATAAAAAAAAAGAGGAATACTAGAAAAAAAATAATTTTATTTATTCTTATTATGCAATATTCCAAAATTTGTTATAAAATGCCGCGTGATTCGTACCTTAGTGATTATGAAAAAAGTTGTTGTAAAAAATTTTGCAAATATTTCGGATTATTAGGGTAAAAATAAAAGGGTGCTGTAGTTTAATTGATTAGCACGTTTGGTCATTAAGCATGACATGGTATTTGTGACCTGTGTTCGATTCGCAGCCGTTGCCACTCAAAAACAACATCAGTTTCTTATAATTATTAGTTTTTCTATCCTATCATAACTAATATTTATTACAGCGCCCTCCTTCGGTGGTTTAGCATTTAAACGCCACCGAAGTAAAATAATTAAAATAATGGCTATAAAAACGCGCCTACTCTCCACCAGAGGCGCTGCAATTCTGCACAAAAACAAACATAATGCGCAATTGCAGAGTTGTGAAATAAACAGTTTACTTCTTTCACCACCTTTACTTCTTCAACTATCGCCTTTCCAAAGAAAGTAATGCAAGTATATATAGGCAAATTAATTGCCTGAGTGTTACTTCTCTTTTTGGAAAAACAAAACAAAAAAAACAAAAAAGTGACGAAATGAAGAATTCTGGAGCTCTTTAAAATTAAGAATCTAAGTAAAGATTTTTGCTAGGTAAGTGCATTGATTTTTTTTTTTTAATTTTTAGTTAAACGAAAAATTTAAGTAGAATTTCCTTAAATTTCAAAAATTTCAAAACCTCGATAAAATACCCTGCAAAAACGCGAGTACTCCATACACGTGTGTATGGACTACTCCACAATGGACCAGGAGTACTCCAAACATAATTCATTTGTTTGAAAAAAAACTAGTCTATTTAACATTACGATGTCCTAGGACTGGAACATATACTTCAGCTTTGCATAACACGGGACTAGTACCAAAACTACTCCTTGTAACTACATCAAATGTTTTTTAAACAATGATTACGGTCGATAAAGCACGAACAATTGTCGTGTAACAAGAAGTTCTGCTTTGAAAATGAAATGGTCCATAAGTGCATTACATAGGACCATGATGTAGTCACTACATTTTAGCTACAATGGATCACGTACTCCACAGATTTTTGCAGAGTATGCTCAGTTTGTGGTGTTTAAATTGTATACAAACTCAGAACAAATTAAATCAGTAAATTGTTTTATTAATAAGCGTTTTTAGCTAAGGAAAATAAACTGGTATTTTATGATATTGATTTATCTGTATGACTTCTCTAAAAACTTAATGAACTTAAAGCAATTCTCACACACATATTAATCATTTGCAAAACACTAATCATAATTTAAATTCACTTGCAAGAAATAAATCAAATTTCATTAAAAGATAAATACAAAACTACTTTATTATAAGTATATAACTCAGTTTGAAACTGACCATTAATTTGCACTAAACAGCACAAAACAAAAGGCTATTGTTTGGCTTTGTTTCTTTGCTAGGACGTCTTCAATTCAATTTAATTTAATAAAAATAAAATAAATGATTGTTGTGGCATTACACCGACTGTTAAGTACGCACGACGCAGACATCGTTTGTCATGTGGACAAAAGGATAATAGAACATGACAGCAACATTTATTTAAGTGTAAGAATAATTAAAACCGAAAACGAACTACAAAAATTATATTCCCACCACACACACAGCCGGACAAATGAAATAAATGGCTTAACGCTAAAGACTAAAGAAGTTGCGAGTACACAACACAAGTAGAAATAAACACATTTATAAAAATTCCAAACTGTCCTCGCCGGACATTTTAAGTGAGTGTAAAAGATGAAAATGAGAAAAAATAACAACCAAAATGAACAGCCATCCAGCCAGCCAGCCAAATGAAGCAGATTGTACAGAAATATTTCAAAGCAGAATTTTATAAATGCGAACGAGTGCTTGAATTTTGATGGCATAAATGGAGCTCATTACATTTGAAAATGAACTTTAGTTTGTTTTCTTTTATCATGTTGTGCAATTTTCCGTTGACTGCCAGGAGTGAGCTTAAATTAACCCTTAAACTGTAAAGCTCTTAGGAATTGTGAAATTTATTTAACCACCAAGTAAAGTAAGAAAAACAAACATAATTTTGCGGTGAAATTGTTTTCTTTTTTTTCATTTTTGGTAACGTTTCTGTTTATTGTGATAACATGCAGTTGTTGTTGTTGGTGTTGCTTATGGTGTTATTATGCATTTGATATCAATTTCATATATTCTTATTTCCTTTCATTCATTCCAATGTAGAGCGCACATATGCTCTTACTATTTACACAGCAGCCTCATTTAACGTGGTTTTGAAGTTTTTGCATAACAGTCTTGATATGTATCTAGCTGATGAAAGAACGTGCCATGGCCAGAAATAATAAATATATTTTAGATGAATTTATCTACATTTTCAAATAATATTAATATAGAATCCGGTCCCAATTTTGAGTTTTTTGTTTTAATTTTAAGGTTGTCATAGATTCGACTGTCTCTCTCAAAAAGTAATCCAGCGGTGCTAAATCGGAGCTGAATTTCTTGAAATTATGCCATTGCGAAATTTGGTTTACAATAAATTCATTGTTTCCTTGGTTCTATCAATTGTGTTTAATTAAAACTCAGTGATATCCTTATCATCAGTAATTGTTGTTAGTTTTGTTGTTAACATCTCTCGATTCATAGTTCGCAAGAAATGGTCCAATCATGCCTTCTGGTCACATAGCACTTCAGTATGCAACGGTTTTTCAACAATCATTTTTTAAAATGCCCAAATTCGGAATTCCATCAACCAATTTCTTAATAGTGATCCCGGAAGAGCGAATATGTTGCTCCACAATTTACATAGAGAATTCTCGAGCGATATTGAATTCATTTTAATAATTTTCAAAGCTTCTACTACTGATATATGTGAAATGTGAAAACTTTAATTTTATTCTAATACGCCCCTGTTTAAAAATAAAGTTCTTCTTGAAAAACCTATTATTACGTTAATCTGATTTCTTTGATATTAATCGATTGCAGCTTTTGAATAATGACAGGGAACTAAATCGGCCTAAAACTATATTGTAGACCTGGTGAAGGTTACAAAGGTTTCTCTAGTCAGTCTTTTATAAAAATATCCTATAAATATATGTACTAGTATGATAGTTTAAAAATTTAAAACTTATCAGTATAAAATTAGCTTAAGTTCATCAGTAGTTTGACAGATGCGTTTACGTTTAACATGGGTTTTAGGCCTTTTAGACCTAAACCACACGGCGCACTCAAACGCAGACTGAACTCGGCTCACCGCCGTCTTGTATGTCTAACAAGATCATAGAATGTTTGTCTTTCAAAGAGCATACTTGCAAGGAACATATAATTAGCAATTTTTCGGTACATGACTGCAACGATCATTGTAAAGAGCACTTTGCTTATATATCTAGTCCCTGACATGCGTACTTTAGTTAGTTAGCATCACCCAGGACAATTACTAGAAAAGCAGCAATCGTAACATTGCAATGACTGATCACTGCCAAGGACCAAATTCAGAATTAACCGCGGCCGCAAATATATACTTATCCAAAGGAGGATCCGCGGCACAAGAATTTCCACGAAAGCCACAATTTCCAAACACTTCCTGAGCACCAAGCAATTGCTCTGTTGTTGTTCAGCAACAGCACCTAGTGACAATATGGTAGACCGAAATTTGCTGCTCAAACAACCATCATTCTTTTAACCAACTGCCATTCTCCCCACTTTGGGTATCAACTACGAAGGGATCTCAACCACCTCTCAGTTAGGGGACCTGTACCCTAATAGTTAAATTAGGGACAAGTCCTCGGGCTTTTAACTGATCCCATATTTCTAGCTAGAGATTCCAGTCAGTTACAAGTTTCAAGTTTGTGTGTTAAAATCAATGAAACTCTATCCAGTTTCATAATCGTGCCTGTTCATGGCCCCGATGTCACCCCCCAAATTGAATGTCGTCAAGGTGGTAAACATGAACACCAGGACAAACTTACCTTGGGGGTACAACAGTTTGACGCTAAGAATTAACAAAGTTATTTGTTATTCCAACTGAACACGAAATAGTTACCACCAAGTTTCCAGGGAAAAAGCTTATGTAGCGAGGCCAGATTATATTTAAACAATGCTTTGTGCAAAAATGAAAACAAGTCCCTTAAATCATAAATTTAAAGACAAATATTTTACCAAAAAAAATCCTACATAGAATCCATACTCCATAATATCTGTCAACCTAGGAACCGGTGACCAAATAAGCCAATATTAACATCAACTACAGTGCCAACACCAACACCACCAACAAAAAGAAACTGAACAGACACAACAGCGTAGTCAGTAGTATAAACATCAAAATTCAAATACATTTCTTGTATTTCTTTTTTCCATGAGTGTGAGTATGTGTATTTGTTTGCAAACGGATATATTCAAGAATGTTTATATTGAACAACAACAACTACATACATATGTACAAACATACAGACGGATGCAAGCAACACAGCAATGTTGCTGTTAAAGTACATACTCGTTGGCACTACCACCAACTGCCAGATAAAGTTAATTTAAGTTCCCACAAGTAGAAGACGTTGCTTGCAACTGCAACAGCACAACAACAATAAAAATAAAATACAACAACACCAACAACATTAGCATAAGCATCAGCAATTGTAGTGGCATCAATGATTGCACTTGTTAAAACGTATAAACTGAAATTGCATACTTTATTCTACCACTGAATGAGTGGGATCAATTTTATGGATTGCTGGCTGGATTAGGAATTTCAAAGTGTGTGTGTGTGTATGCGAGTTTGAGAGTATGATTGTACGTGTGCATGAATGTGTTTTTTTGTAACCACCACCAAAAAGATGGGGGTAGATTAAGTTTGTCATTCCGTTTGTAATACATCGAAATATTGGGCGTAGAACCTAAAAGTCTGGGTCCTTATAAGATTCTAAGACGATCTAGCCATGTCCATCCGTCTGTCTATCTCTCCGTCTATTGAAGACAGTATAGAGCTTCGAAAAAAAAAGAATTAAAAAAATTTAAGTTTTCCCAAACTTTCTTTGTTTCATCGACATGGTTAGTGTTGAAAATGGGCGAAGTTAGAGACCAAACATTCAAACAAGCTCGATTTTTTGTTAAATATTTGCTATTTTTTTTAAAAATGATATCATGAAATATTTTACACTTTATTTTTATTATAGAAAGACAAATCTTGCAAGAATCGGTCCACGAAAAAAAAATAAAACTTAACAAAAATGAAAAATAAACTAAACAAATTTGTACTAGATATGTATGTAATTATTTATTTTCTTAATTTCATAAATTCCATATAAAACTTTTTAAAAAGAGATCAACGATTAATAGTAAAAGAATTTAACCAGTATTGGAAAAAAGGTGCTAATTTCAGTATATATTACACAGAAAAAAAAATCATGTTCTTTTTCAATTAAACCTTTAATTGATTTTAAAATAATTTTCAATTAAAATTTTAATTGATTCAATTACTTTTTCTGATATTTTCAATTAAATCTCACATTTTTTTTTAATTGATACTATCATTTTGTTGACAGGTCCGATTTCAATTAAATTTTTAATTGATTCCACAAATATTTTAATTGAAACTCATTTTTATTTTTTTCTGTGTAGGTACTTATTTTAATTATTATTGTTTGCTATTTTAAGTACTTCTATTTGATTTTTTTTTTTTCAATAAAATTTGTTAGGGCTCCACTGGGACTCTAACCCTGATTGTTCGTCTACAGTTCAGTAGACCAAACCATCATGCTGTACAAGAATTTTTATTTCCATGTTTAAAATGTTAATTTTATTTTCAAACAACGATTTTCATCATTTGATAGTATGTGATATCATAGTATGTATTTATTCATTTAACACACATTCATATTTAAAATCTGCAATTAAAATTTTTTTGAGGGTGATGTAGCTTAATTGTTTAGCGCATTTGATCATTAAGCATGAGTTGTTATTTGTAGCTCGGGTTCGATTGCCAGCGGCTGCCACTCAAACAACATCAGTTTCTGATAATTATTAGTTTTCTTTCTATCCATCATAACTAATAATTATCAAAGCGCCCTCTTTCGGTGGTATAGCATTGAAACGCCATCAAAGTAAAATAATTCAAATAAAGCCTATAAAATCAAGCTTTTAAAATAATACGCCTACTCGCCACCAGAGGCGCTGCAATACTGCACTAAAAACAAACATAATGCGCAATTGCAGAGTCGTGATATAAAAAAAAGCTTTCTTCTTTCATCCCCTTACTTCTTCAAATATCTCCTTTCCCAAGAAAGTAACGCAATAATTACTTCTCTTTAAAAAAAAGAGAACACATCACATTTTCGGAAAAATTAAAAAACGCACCGCGCACCGCCTAAGGACCAAGTTGACAACGCTGAAAATGTGTTTGAACTCGTTTATGTAGGACAAGACACAGCAAATATTTAATTTTAGTTTAATTGATGCTGTTTGATATTGCAAAACTCTTGTAAAAGTAATCAACGTGAAACAAATTTGTGCTAAAATAAGCTTTTTTAAATAAATATTTGTCATGTGTAAGCATAAATTAAGACATAAATAACATAACATTTAATAGCTCCAATACAAGTATAAAGGATTCGAAAAATAAAATAACCCGTATAAATATCGTTACAAAATGTAACACAAATTTGTTTCCAGTTTGCATAGATCATACTACTGATATTTAGGTGGTGGGTATATAAGATTCGGCTCAGCCGAATATAAATTCTTAATTGTTTTATATGTATTTCTTTTTGGGGAACTTGCTCCTATACTTAGATATAGCTATGGTTATGTGGACAGATATATGTAGTAAATACACACAAGCTGAAGCTACGAAATACACAGTTTTTGTTGATTTTTGTTCAATTTATTAAGTAAATTTTTTTATTTACATATTTTTGTATGACGAGTAACTGGTTGTTTCTTTTAATAAAGAAAAAATAATTTTGAAAAATGTATAATTGTATGTATGTATTATATATTTAGAAAAACAATAAGTTCAGTCAATCTATTGTTTCAATGTAAATCTTGAAAACGACAATACAATTTTAAAATTGGTGAAATTTGTGCAGTAAAATTTAATCAACCTAAACAAACATTATGCCAGTTCAGTAAAAATGGAAATACGTTTTTAATATTTCCAACATAATCACCCCTATCGTGTATAAAAAGTCCACATGAAATTTGTTCCCTTTTATTTTTTTAACATTGAATTTAAATAGGAAAAATGTGAACAGGGAACAAATTTCATGGGGAATTTTTATTCACGATAGGGGTGAATGAGAATTTTTAAGCGAGATCACTCATCTTGCTGGCTTTATCATGCGTCGATTTTACATTTTTGAAAAAATATATCAACAACGAATTACAATTTAGTAAGGTTTCTGTAGTAGAGTCATCATTGTACCACACCATTTTGAAAATAAAGACAGTCAAGCAGTGTTTGATATTAGTCCTGAATGTGGGGAGATAATAACATGTAGATAATTCTTTTTGCATAAATTGACGTGGACCATAAGCTGTTTCAAAAAGTCGTTAAATTATATTTTTATGGCATAATTTGAAACTAAGGATCTATACAAGAAGCTCGCAACTAGACGTACATGGAAGAAGTACAGTCAGTAAAATAATTCAGTAACTAAATGAGGTCGTGATCAGAAATGGCCCCTGTGGCAGACAATAAACTTCTGAAAATCTTGAAATATGTAATAAATTCATTGTTCATAAGGTGGCTGTGTAGCATATAGCAATTCTGTTAAAACCACATGTCGGTGATGCCAATGTCACCAAAAACACGCCAAAGTTTAGTTTTCAACAACTCTCGATAACAAGATGCATTCACTGTAACCGCATTACTACAATTTCCAAAATTCGCAAAAAACAAAATTAACGAATCACGTGCTCAAACCACATACCAGTATATGCAGGAACACAACCCGCAAAAGTTACACAACAATTGCTCTTCGATTACGAGAAGCCCAAATGCAGCAATTTTATCAACCAACTCCTTAATAGCGATCTCAGATGGAAGATTATGTTGACCGAAAATATCATTAATTTTACGAAATATAGATTTTATAGATCCATTATTTCCATTATATTGAATTTTCAAACAAAATTTCATTCAATGCAACAATTACTAAAGCTTTTGCTACTGTTATGTCAACAAATACATTTAAAACCTGCATTTTATTCCAATATGCCCCTGTTGGAAAACAAAGCTCTTATTAAAAAAAAACTCGTAACTAGAAGAAAATAACTTAATGCTTTATTTTAAAGTAATGATCATTACAAAACCTACATTTCAATTTCTTCTAATCTCTGGAAACTCTCCTTTAACTTTAATACATCCCAACAAGCCAAATACTTATGTTACTTATATACATACATACATACAAACATATTTTTATGAAATTTCTTGAAGAGGACCCAAAGTGAATTTAAAATTTTAATATCTCAAAAGCACAACACACACTCACTTTGGCACATACCAAACTCTCATACCATTACCAACAGCTGTAACAAACAGAGCTGAAACTGCTGTAAACAAAAAAAACACATCGAGAAAATAAAACAATAAAAAATGCCTTAAAGCTTTCAGGTCTATACACACATCCTGCAAGTTTGACTGGATGTATATATAAAGGAAACAAAGAATATTGGCCAGAAAATTTATACATTTTATGTCTTTTCAGGTTTATTTTAGATATTTTTTTTTTGCTCTGTTGTTGTTAACAATTTTATATATTTTATATTGTTTGTATTGTAGTTGGTGCTGACTTAAAAATGTGTTAAATTATGTGTTCATACATTTAACATTCTTTTTTATTTATTTTATTATTCTATTTTTTTTCATACTTTTGTTTCAAGTGTGAAATTTGATGCCAAGAAATGCTCGTTTAACATCCATGAGAAGAGCAGCATTAGGAGCCAGAGTAGCTGTAGCAGCAGCACAAATATATTTATGACTTTGGGCCAACAGAGGGCAGTCGGCACAAATGTTTTACACATAAAAAGACACAAAGCAAATGATATTTAAGTTATGAATTCTTTAGTTTTTTTTATAAAGCCAAAGTAAACATAACGAAACTACTGCCACAATTTTGTTACTTAAATGTTATTTTAAAATTTATGAAAATGTTTGAAATATTTTTATGGAAAACTTACAAAAACGAACTTAAAGGAATATCTACATAAATCGTTTCATTAAAACACCTGGGCCAAAAGGAATTGTGCTGGTTGTTTTGAGTTGAATAACAGTAACGATTTTAATAGGTTTGTTTATGCTTATTTAAAAATTTTTAATTTATTAGTTTTGTTACTTTGTATCTGTTTTATAAATGTAGTTTGGTGATTTATATGTAATTCTGACATTTGAAGGGGTGAAATTATACAACTGACCTTTGCTATATTTGATATATACAATTTAAAGTCTACGATTTATTTTATGCAGATAATACTACAACAATGTTACATTATGGTCGCATTTAATTTATAGTCACGTTTAATTTATGGCCACATATACTCGTACACTGCATTGCATAACTATAAATACATAAAATTTTTCTCAATTTTGTAATGTGCAAAAAAGTCATTATTTTTTTATTTAAGGTAACTAGCGTTTCATAACTATAAATACACTGAAATTAAAATGACTTAAATACCAATATGCACATAAAATTTAGATTTTGATAATGTAATTGTAATTTAATAAATTCGATTAGGCATATTCACTAGATTTATTCTTATATCTTCAGACACAAATGATGCAAAAGTTGGTACAATTGTACTTGCACTCTTTGGGAGCCAAAATTACAATAGCACCCCAATGACTAATTTAGAACTATTTAAAATGTTTCCCAATATTATTACATTGCACAAATGTGTTTTAAAAAATTCATCATTGCTGGCACAGTTTATAATTCTACTATTGGCCCGTTCAGAAAACTTTTTTTCTGGCAGCCACTTTTATTTTTACCACATTAATCTGTATTATTTACAAAATTTGTTACTACAACTGGTTTATTTCTTTATTTTGGGCAATTATTCTAAAACTTTTTATATAAACTTAAATTTGACCTTTTTAAAAATCGCTAATGTAAGATAAGCGCTGTATTTTAACGCAAATTGCTGAAAATTAAATAACAGTAATATTTTTGTTATCCTGTTATTCTTATTTGTTTATCATAAAATGTATTTATAGTTATGACACACTAACAAAATATTAATGTACAATTTCTGTCTTAAATTAATTAAGTAATAATATTAAAAAATTTCACACATTTTAAACAAGTAAGAAACTATAGTCGGGCTTGTGTAAAAACAGTTTTTGTCAAATGGGCGCTATATAGGAGCTATGACCTATTTTGGACCGACTACACAAGAATTTATTGGCATAACTTTTGTGCATATAAATATTTCTTGTTTTAAAATTTATTTTGATATAAATAATAATAATAAAACAAGGTGTAATAATTTCTGTATATGTAAAACTCGCCCCGGCGAAAATTATTATAGGTGCTCAATCATCTGTATACAATTCCAATGCCGGGGAAGAGATGGCAAAACTGAGCTGCACAGAGCTCGCAAATGGGAAGAGTTGATTGTATCACCCCATGAAACTCGAAGCTGACTAAAGACTTATCAAGCACCACGGGATCAGTTGAAAGCCCGGGGATTCGTCCTTTAACTGATAATTGGTTGCAGGTCCCTTCGGAGTGCACGTGGTGAATGTGTTTTAAACATAAAATCGCAGGAAGAAGATAGTTGGTTAAAAGACTGATGTTTGTGCTAGTGACAAATTTTGGACCACCAAGTTTTCTCTAGATGATGTTGCTGAATCAACAGAGCCATTTATTAATAGTGGTGGCAATAAACTATGTATTCAGGAATTTCCTGGGCTAGGTTTATTGACTAAGTTATGGATGACAGTTATAAGATAGGCCAAAACCTCTAACAAGCTGTTTGTACAGTGATCTGTGTGTCTTGCGGGACATGCAATACTGTATGTCCTTTCAAGGCATGCAATGCGTTGGTTGGCCGTTCGTCTCATGTCATATACCGCATGTAAAAACTCTGGACTTTGTATTTGTAAAACTTATTTTCATTGAATTTTATTTGGATACCAAGATTTTTAAGAGATTTATGATCGTTAAAATTATTTTCGGAGGTGGGTGTTATATAAGAGGTATATAGATGAAACATATATGTGTTGAATATTATTTAGACAAGAATATTTTTAAGAGAGTTATGGTCCTTAAAGTGATTTTCGGCAGTGGGTGTTATATAGGAGCTATGGGTAATCATGGACTGATTTGTACAACATATGTAGATGTGCTTAGACTTCATATACAACTTATTTGTGGCGAAATTTGTTACGATACGTGTATTAATCAAGTATTTATGAGTAATAAACCCCTATTTTAGGAGGACATTTGTATGGGGGCAAGAGGAAATAATAGACCGATTTTAAATAACTTCAATCCTTGGGCCGAAAAAATATTATTTACTAAAATTTTATCGAAATATCTTCAAAATTACGATCTGTAGTCTACGCACAAGGTTTACATGGACAGCCAGCCATCCAAAGGGACGGACTGCAACTTTATAAAAAATATAAAATATCATGTGTAATTATAGTAATGCAACATAGTGTATATTAAAATTATTTCTTTATTCTATTTAGTCGTGACAATCATACAAATACTTTTGCACTTGGACATATTAAACGAAATGCAAAATAGAAAACTAAAGCATAATTCAATTTCTAACACATTTACAGTACATTTTGGAAACTTTAGCTTTCATGCAATCACTAAACCCAACAATGTCACATTTTCAAGAAATTTCTGTACGATATTCTTTTATTTTGATATTCCACTGCTCAGCACTTATCTTTATATATATAATTATACTATACGTGTGTTGTGACTGAACTCCTCCTTAACGGCTGGACCGATTTGCATAAATTTGTTTGTATGCGTTTGGGTGGCGTCCCGGTGGTTTATATTTACAATTCGGTCGAATTGGACAAAGGGCGTGGTACCTCCCATACAAACTACAAATTAAAAATTTATTATTTCTGCTCCTGATAACGGTATTCCAACAAATTTGGTACGTCGGTTTGGTGTGCATTTTTTAAGTGCTGCTGACAATCTGGGCTGGATTGTACAAAGGGGCATGGTACCTCCCATACAAACCACAAATTAGAAATCTATTATTTCTGCTCCTGATAACGGTATTTGAACAAAATTTGGTACGTCGGTTTGGTGTGAATTTTTTAAGTACTGCTGCAAATATGGGCGGGATTTGATAAAGACGCGTGGTACCTCCCCTACAAATCTTGTTTATGTATATAATTCTACTCTACGTGTGTATGTCACTGAAAAAATTTTTTGCATGCGTTTGGGTGCTACAGATGGCGCTGCAGTCGGTATCTAGGTTATTCAACTACACTGCCCCTTTTCAAAAATGGCACTGGTGGCCTTTCTTATTATAATAGACCGATTGGCAGGAAACCTGGCTAGGAAAAATATATTTTGTTTGATAGAATATCGTTTTAGTTTTGTTTAAAAAGGAAAATACTGGAAAAACGAAGGCGAATTATAGCCGGATTATATGTGAACAATTTAACTTAACTTAACAGATATGAAACTAAAATAAATTTCTATACAATATTTACTTAAGATGATATTAAATGCAAACAGCAGTTGGAGTCTAGCAAAATACATGTTTTAAAATTATTGCTCAATTATATGGAATACCAAAAAAAACTATAAAAAGAGTTGTATAGGTAAAGTTTTTGTTGAAATAAAAAAAGTCCACATGCTTGTAAATCATAATATCCTCATACATATTTTGCTGTTTTTTTTACGTTTTCAAGTCTGTAGAAAAACTTTCTTTTTTGCTTAAAGTCTTGAGTCTTGACATATCTAAGGATATTTAAAACCCTGGAGGTATTTGAGGTATTTCGTTTTCTTTAGTATTTTTTGCTAGGAAGAAGGAGAAGTGTGTTTGAAATAATAATAAAATATACGAGTATTTGAACGGCAGTCAGCCAGGTGTTTTGTTATGCTAAAGATAATTTATGCACGAAAAAACCTATGTTGCTGTCATGTTTTGTTTAGTTGGTCGTGGTTATAATTTATAGTGTTGTGATTTGTTTAGTTAGAGTCCTGTTTTTTACATTTCTTTTTAATAAAAACAAATATTTACGCAAAAGTTATTTTTTATAGTAAATAAAGTTGAAAAGGGAAAACACAAACACTTTAGCAAAAGATACAAATCAGTTTATAAGATACTTAGCAGTATGTAAATAATAAATTATTGTAATGAGTTCTAATCACTGTTCACATTAAATCCGGCCATATTAGAGAAACTTTATTAAAAACCTGTTGGAACACTTTTGAGTTTGAAACAATTAATCAGTGGGAATATATTTGTACCAGTGCAATAGAAAATCAAAACAGAAAAAAAACCTACACAATTCTTTTAAAAATTTTGCATTGCTGACTTCAATGAATTAAAAAAAAGCGAAAGCTTTTTTTCATTTTTTTAAATTTTCATTTTAAAATTGTTTTTTAAACAATATTTTATATTTTGTGAGCGTCAAAATAAAGTCAACATCGCATATTCTTAAAAGAAAAGTTTAATTATATTAATATAAAAAATTATATTGCATTTTTATAAAGTTTTTTAAACGTCAGTAAAATATTTTTTTTGGCTAACGATCTTTTGCGACCTTTAGCTATATATTTTTTTTAGAAAATTTAGATTAACGATCGTTAGCTGAAAATTTTCTATAGAAAATGCTGCATAATGATCATTAGCTGAAAATATTCTACAGAAAATTCTGGCTAACAACCTTTAGCTGTAGATTGTCTATAGAAAATTGAGATTAACGATCGTTAGCACAAGAATTCTGCCTATCGTTCGTTAGTTGAACATTTTCTATAAAAAATTCTGCATGACGATCTTTAGCAAAAGATTTTTTATAAAAAAAATCTGCATAACGATCTTTAGCTGAGGATATTCTAAAGATAATTCTGGCTAACGACCTTTAGCTGTAGATTGTCTATAGAAAATTGAGATTAATGAGTTGTATTTACGGATACAACAGAAGAGAGAAATAACGATGAACATGAAGGCAGACACAGACAAAATAAGCGCAAGCTACAGGGTTGCAATTGGATAATGTATTGATATGGTTAATAACTTAAATATCATATTCTATATTAAAATAAAAATATGTTCCATTTAATTTAATATATACACACATATTGTAAGTAAATTTAAAATATATAAAAATTGTTCATAATAATGTTATTAATAAAAAATGTTTAAATAGATATTCCCCTGATGAAGTCAACAAAGAATTGACGAAACGTTGGGAAAAAAAATGTAATTAAATGTATTTTTATTTTACAATATAATAATTTAGGCCCATAATAATACGAAAATAGATACCAAATACAACAAAGTCAGTTTTTTAAGTTTCTTCAAAAAATGTCTCTTATTAAGAAGAATGAGAAGTGAAAATGAGGCAGTAAATTTAGTTCTTTAAGTTTTCATAAGATTGTCTCATACTTAAAAAAATGAGAGTGAGGCTTTGGTTCCAGTTCTTCAAGTTTCTTCAAAAAATTAAGAAAAATGAAAAGTGAAAAGGAGGCAATATAATAAAAACATTAAATTTCCGAGTTTTAGCAGGAATTTTTTAATTTTATTTTTACAAACCAAACCATCTCCTGGTAAAATAAAATCAGCCAAATCGCTCCACCCGTTTTCATGTGATGTCATACATGGACCATTTCATTTTTATATATACATATTTTGTTTTTTTTTAATTTTTTTAAACAATATTAAATGTTTACTTTATTTTTATTTTAATCAAAACACTCTTAAAAAAAACTGCAAACATTTTGTAATTAGTATTAAAACTTAATGGAAATATTCATACTTGGTTTCTAATTTTGAATGATTTACAATAAATTATGTGCGATTATCTTACATATCGATGGATTAATATAAAAAAGGTAAAATAAAAAAAAATCAATGAAAAAAATGTCTATCTTCGATACCTTCATTAAAACAAAAATAAAAAAATTTAAATCTAGAAATACAGCCATGTTACAGAATTTAATTCTGTTCGGAAGTGGAATTCATTCCGTATTTTTCTTCTATAGAAAAAGTAAAACGAACAAATTTTTCGGAATGAAACCTAGAAATTTTTAAAATTACAATTCCACATAGCAAATTAAAAGTGGTTTCATTCCGAAAAAAAATTTCGTTTTAATTTTTCTATAGAAGCATAAAACGGAATTAATTCTACTTCCACTTAAATTCTGTGACATGGCTCATAAAATGCGTTGCTTTTTTATAAAAAATTGTATTAAAATTTTTGTTGTATCTAAAATTTTACGGATTTTATTAAGTTTTTTCCTTTGTCTGTAAAAGTAACAAAAAATCGAATTAGGCCTTTTTTATATTAAGCCATCGATATGTTGTTTCAAAAATTAAGACACTTCAAACATTTTAGCACTAAAATGATACATAATTTGTATAATTATAAAAAAATTAACGGTTTAAGTTTTCACCCATTATAGTAGTAAATTTAAGCAGTTCTTTCTATAAAATTTCTAACCATGACCTCGACTTTTTATACAATAATTATTTATAACACTATCCCATAAACAATTTACCTTTAGAAATGTTTAATTAAATCCTAATCCGCAAGTAAACAATCCATAAAAAGCATGACACTTAATTAACACACTCATATAATGTGCAACATCCTATTTATACATGATACATACAAGGTAATAGAATATGTCTACCATGTATATGTATTTTTAATTACATGTGTATACAATAGTCGAGTACTTTCAGTATATTCTCATAAATATAGAATTTCATTGTCACTAACATCCAGCAGAGTTTTAGTATTACTTACATTTAAAAAAAGGTACATTTTCTTTTGTAGCCTGCTGATTTACAGTCATACAATACGAAACAGTGTAAAGTGTCATGTATGCTACAGTAATCACATCCGCTTACTTAAACATACAACAACACACAAACTAAATATAGAGAGATAGAGACAATTGTAATTGTTGTTTTTTAATTTACAACACTTAACGTTTTCACATGACCTTTGTGCTATAAAGTAAAAGTAGTTTATGAGTTCTCTATTTTGTGGTGACGTGTACACCTTATAAATGCTTTAGAGGCTACGGTATGTGGCATACGACAAGAGATAAACCACAACCACATAAGTAAGGAATTTGTTTTTGCAAAATAGAATTAATGGTTGAAACCAGCAAGATTCCTGTACTTATATGGTTAAATAAAACACAAATGTATGGGGAACTAAATATTAATATTATATGTATATATGTATATATATATATGTACTACTAAAAAGTAGAATAGTCATATGTACTAACACGTCCAGAGCACAGTGGTTTGAAATCAGCGACTGGCAAAAACAGAACATTAATATAAATTAAAATAATATTTTAATTTTTTTTCTTTGTCTGTTGTAATCAGACTACTTATTGATGTGATTTTCGCTATTTATTTCATCATGTTTATGAAATTTACATTTATATTGTTCACAGGTAAATACCTAGTAAAACAAAATCGTGTTTTTTGAAGCACTTAAGAGAAAAAACGCATAATCGAGCTCTTCAATAAAAGCGCTCTTTTGAAGCAGTAAATGCTTACGAATAAAATATACAAAAAAATATGCTTTTTTAGTGCTGACAACGAAGAAGGGTTTAAAACGAAAAAACAAAAATGAAATTAAAGCCTACAGATTTACGTATGACAACGAAAGTCAATTACAAAACGAATATCGCGCTTCTCAGTTACTATGAATTCTTCTTAAGCAAAAATATTCAGATAGAATTTGTTTTCTGATTGGTGTGCGCAAAGTTACGTAAAACACTTTAGGCAAGTGCTTTATTTGCATGTTTGATTAGGTTAAAAGAAGCGCTTATTGTCAGCAGAAAGTAGTCCTTCAAACCGGGAACACCGCATACAAAAATCATGCATCCCATCAGCAGGTTTGAAGCGATTTGAGGTATGAATTCATACATAAAACCTGCTCCTTTTGGAGCACATTTTTACTGGGTAATTCATAATGTTCGGCACCTAGCGGCTATTAATGCGATCATTGTGTTTTGAACATATTTAATTAATGATACACTTGAATCTTCAAACCTACTGTAATAAAATTACGTACTCAGTTTCTTTCATTTTCTGATCTTCTGTACTTTTTATAACTATAAATTCTCAAAGGATATAAAATTATAAAAAAAAATAATGCCACTAATAGTGACTAGGAGACGAACGTAATCAATAACTTACACAAGTTAAATATGTATCAGCAGGCAAATAAATTAGAGTCTTTGCTTCAAAAACAGAATCAAAAAATTTGTTTTACGAACAATTTTATGAACATTAACTACTCGTAATGTGGCATGTTCTGTTTGTGCCTACTAAAATTTATTTCTTTAACTGAAAAATATTCACCTTATAAAAAATATAAAGGGTTAGTTCGAACCACTTCATTGCTATTACCAACACCCACCAAATCTGAGCCGATTTAACGATGCAGAGTAGATACTTGTCACAACTTTTAAGATATTTCAATAAAATTTGGTACATGATATTTTTCGGCTAAAGACGGTTGAGATTGAAATTAGTCGAAATCGGTCCATTATGTCCTCTCGAAATTAGAGTTTATCGGTCATGTAATAAAGATAAATACTAAATCTACTGATTTAAATAAAACACGTTGATTCCGTCTGCTGTTCTTTTATTGACTGAATTACTTTTCTTATTTGCTAAACTTATAAGCTAAATATAAATTGCAATAATTTCAGAAAATGCCATGCACGCATGTGTCATTCAAAGGGAATGCCGATTATTTAGGCCACCCGTTTGGTGTTGATATCGCATTACTAAATACTCATTTAACAGACTGTGTAAACAAATGCATTGATCGTGTGGGGCAATGCACTTGAACAATAATGAAAACAATTACACATGCATGCATGACAGTCATTAATGTTTGATTTATGCACCTATCCAAACAAATGTTGCAACAAATAAGTTGTACATTAAGCACAATCACATCTACAAATTTGATCATAGATCCCATATTAGTTCCAATTCCAAAAATCACTTTAAAAGGCATAACTCTTCTAAAAATTTTGCTATCCAAATAATATTAAAGACAAAAATGTATCACATATGTATACACAATACATGTAGTAGACTTTTATAATCATCGATCCAGCTGCCATACAAGGCCCACTTCGAAATTCTCTTTAACAAAATGTTGGTATCCAAATAAAATTCAACACAAATCTACTCCTTCCAGTTGTAGTTATTAAAAATCAATGAGACCGCACCTCCTTTATCTATTGTTCCTGTCAGATGAAATGTAGTTTCATTATTGTGTTGGTTATAATAGTCTTTGTTGTTTCAAAATTCATATCGATTGCATATCTTCGATTTTTTGTGTAACAAGTCAAATGTCAAGCCGGAATATTAACAAAAAGATAATATATATCTCTTGGCTTTGATGTGACTTATTGAATAAGAAAACGGAAAACGATCAGCACTGGCGTTACTATATTTTGTGATTTAGCAACTGACTGCTTCCTTGTGTAGAACGTGGTACTTAAGGTACGGTCACATTTGGTAAATATTTACTCAAAAAAGCGTAACACAAATTTGTTTGACGTCGTTTACTCTTACAAGGGTTTTGCAAGATCAAACAGCTTTAAATAAATTAAAACTAAATAGGAAATTTTTTTTTAATTTTTATTCGAACGGAAACATATAACAGAAATATACAAAAATAAATTGTAGTGTATACAATTGTTTTCAAACAAATTATATATTTAACTTGAAGTAAAGCTTCGAATAAAAATTTAAAAAAAAAAATTTCTAATACTCGCAAGAGGAATAATTCTCATTTACTAAATAAGAAATGTTTTTTTTTAATAAACGAGTTTAAATATATTTTATTTAGTGGTTACGTCGTTTTCGGCAAATATTTGACAAGTGAGACCATACCTTAAGTATTGTAATGCAGGGCCTTCATAAGAGTTGTAAAGCGAAGTTATTAAAAATCGTGAGACTGAGCTTTTATTAATTACTAGCTAAAACCCGGTGTGCTTCGCTACCCGTATCGTAATGAAATAAAAAGTTTAATGTTAAACAAATATACCGTATTTGCCGGACTGATTTTAGGTCAAATTTTCAGAGTAAAAAGGTGCGTCTTATCGTCCGGCAAATACGGTATTTATTAAGTTATTAAAACCTACAGTTTTCCTTTTAAATTAAATCTTATTACATTATCTTATTATGATTTACAATATACAAACAAACAAACACACATTCACTTTTATATATAGATAAGGGTTTCAAATGTATACAAATTTTAACATTTACTTAATGTTGTTGCTAGTCAGCGCATTGGTGTCCTAAATATTAATATTGATAGCTGATATAGCCTTCCCTATATATAATTTGTCATCATATCTATGGGAGGTGCCACGCCCACTATTGATAGTCCGCCCATTCTTGTCCTAAATATTAATATTGATAATAGAATAACCGTACCATATATCTTATTGTATACCATATATTTGAATTTTTTTTTGTAATTATCATCATATGGGAGATGCCACGCCCCCTGTAGCTACTACTCCCATTTTTTCCGCAAATATTTAAACAAACAATGGAATTGCTCATGCAAAATTTGAGTACTAGCTAGCTATTATAGTTTCCTAAGTATTTGATTTTTAAAATTAATTTTGTATGGGAGGTACCACGCCCACTTAAAATTTCAAAAAAAAAAAAGTAGCCTATAGCTCCTTCCAGACATACAGAAATATACTGTGATCCCAAACTAATAATAATAAACATACATACATACTATGAGCCTCAAAAGTGAGTAAACACAACAAATTATTTGATTTTTTTAAGATAATGAAAATCCTAAAATCTATCCATCGATTGAAATTTAAAAGTTTCGTTTTGTTGGATATATGGTTGAATAATAGATACGGTTATGAAAAAAAATTAAGCTTAACTATAATGATTTTCATAATCTTAAAAAAATCAAAAAATTCACTGGTGCTTACACACTTTTGTAGCTGTGTGTACATACATACAGACACACAATCACTTTTATATTTATAGATATTCAACATTATCCTGTTCGAAACGGATTTGCTTTATTATTCTTGAATATTACATTTACGTTCTGGATTTGTTTGAAACTAGGTTTATGTTGTGGACATAACGTTAATTACTGTATGTTAGTTTGTACGCAACAATTAAATTTAATTGAGTCAATGGTTTTGTTCAATACTTCCTCATGATGATAGTGTGATTTAACATTATTAGATTTTTATATGGAAAAAAATACAATGCCGCACTAACGAAATTCGAACCACTTTATCATCTCTTGAACGACTAATTGCATTTCTTCATTCATTTTTTTAACATGCAAAAATTAGTTTGTATTAATTTATTCTCTACTTCAATTGAATTAAAATTTCAACGAATTGTTATTGCATAAAAAATAACAAAAAATTATAACTAAATATGTATTTATATATTTATTTAACAGAATTAAACAAACACAATTTAGTAAATAACTAACACAGTATTAAATCTACAATTATCAAGTATTTACCAACATTTATGGTAATTTCTCTTTTACGTATTTATGTTTTTTTTTTTGGTTTAAAGTTTCGTAGTTTTTATTACATTTTATTTTGGTTGGTATAAAATAAATTGTTTTTATATGTTGTATTGTTTAACAACACACTCTATAATTTTCTATTTAAATCTTTGTTAGTTTACAAATTGAAAAATTTAAATAGAAATTTATTTTATATTCCATGTGTTAATACACCTATTTTGTTTTTGTTTTTAAATTTTTTTTTGGGGTAAACACGCCCATAAACACGAAAATAAAGCACTTACAAATACATTGTTTTAGTTTTTTTTATATTTACCTATTGTTAACTGAATGGTGCTTGTATTAAATATGCAACCAAAATAAAAATAATTTACATTTAGGTATCTCTCACTGAAACATCAATTACGTAGAATTTATTTAGGGGGTGGTTGAGATTTTACAAACGGTCATGATAGTTTAATAAGTGGTTACAAGGTAAATTGTTTATTTATGTGTATAAAAATTGTAGTTAACAAAATAGATTTAGTTGTTGTTAAAAATAAATGATAAGGAAAACAGGTAAAAATGGGCGTATGAGTGATATTATTCAATATTATATTATATATAACTCATACGCTACATTTACCTCAAAATGATAATTATCATTAGCCAAAACAATTATTTTTCAAGCAGCAAACAAATTTAAAAATTTAATGTAACCTCAATGATATTTTCTTTGTTTTGCATAAAATTCATAAGGTAAATACATTTTAAATACTTTCGTTACTTTTATTTAATACCTTTTCCACTTTTTATTAATTGTAGTTAAACGCAAATTTTGCAGTTTTTTTTTCTGTTTTCATTTCAATTGACCAGCTTTTGTGTTCATAATCAATTTTATCTACTATCTTTAGTAAAAGCACAAGTTATATTTGCTAAACTACAGTATTATGCTTTTCATTTTACTAAAAGGTTTTATAATAAGTAAATATTACTTACTAGCAATTGAGTGCTTTCTTCTATCTAATCTATTATAAGAAAGTGGTAAAAAAATGCCAACGAAATATTACCACTTTAATATACATATAAGTTGTAACTTAGTATATAGAAAGCTAACTTAAAATGTTAAAATATTTGTTTAGTAAAAAAAATATAAAAGGTGGGACAAAATTCACTCCATATTTAAATTTGGTACAGCTAAAAACAGTTTAATAGCTGAAAGTTTCACTATATCAAAGTTTAAGTATCAACAGAGACAACTATATTTCAGTAATAATGAAAAAAATATTGTTGCCCTAGTTTATATAAATGAGCAAAATCATCTTAAGCGATGCTACATATTTTCACCTTAATGGCTTTTTTGTACGAGGACGGTTCGGAAACTTTTTCGCCTAGAACAGAAGAAACTTCTATCTGTGCTTTGAATACATGTTAAATTTTCTTTTTGATCTGTCAACTCCTTCATATTTAATGTATATAAAAAAAACGCATCCACGATTCTTTTACAATGGAAAAATTAGAAATTCGGGGTGTCATTATATATATTTAAATAAAAAAGGTTTATCGGGACAAGAAATTCATAATGATATGGTGTATGTGTTAAATCAAATGCTACAGTAAAAATTGGGTTGCTGAATTTAAACGTGGTCGTACAAGCACTGAGGATGAACTACGTAGTGGACGTCCAAAAACATTAACAACAACAGAAAATGTAGCCAAAGTGCATGATGGTATTAAATGATCGACGAATAAAAGTGCGTGAAATAGCCAATATCATGGGCATTTCAAATGATCGAGTCCATTTAATTTTGCATGAAGAATTACAGATGAAAAAGCTTTCTGCAAAATGGGTGCGGCATTTCTTAACAGTCGACCAAAAATGCATAAAAATAAAAATTTCTAAAGCTTGTTTCGATCGTTTAAAAAAAAATAAAATGAATTTTAAGCGGCATTTTATAACTGTGGATGAGACATGGATCCACCACTATACTAAAGAGACAAAAGAACAATCCAAGCAATAGACTGAAGCTGGAGGAAGAGCCCCCAAAGAAGCCAAAAACAATTCAAGAAGAGTAAGTAAGTAAGAATATGGCAACGTTCTTTTGGGACTTCAAAGGTATTTTATTGATTGACTATCTGCAAGAGGGTAAAACAATAAATTCAGAGTACTATCGCAACATTTTGGATCAATTAAATGTAAAAATTCGAGAAAAACGTCCTGGCTAACAACACAAAAAAATAAAACAAAACAAGAGTGTTTTAACAATAGTTAAAACTAACGAATTAAAGTACGAGTTACTTGCCCATCACCTTATTCTCCTGATTTAGCTCCCAGTGACTTTTACCTGTTCCCAAATCTAAAAAAATGCCTGGCTGTCAAGCGTTTTACCTCAAATGAAGATGCGATTACAGTTGTAAACCACTATTTTGAAGGCCTTGAGGAAAACTATTTTAATCCAGGGATAGAATTGCTAGATAAGCGTTGGACTAAGTGTATGGAAATTTCAGTAGATTATATTGAAAAATAAAAATATTTTTGAAAAACTAACTATTCTCTTTCCGTTCTAAGCTAAGAAGTTTCCGAACCGACCTCGTAGTTGTCAAAAATGTTACAATTGAGGTAAAGAAAATCTATATGTGATTGTCGCAAAACCAAATGCATTCACAGCGTATCATTATTAGGTCCTAATTTTGGTCTGCAGACATCATTCGACCCTACTTCTTCAAAAATGAGACTGGTCAAGAAAGAACTGTTGCATGATAAGTGAATCTTATGACTAAATTGGATAATATTGACAAGACACTGCTTAAAGGTACTCATCCAACCTCGTAGACATTTTTGGCCTTCTTTGACGTGATAAGTAGACTATCTACATCAGCAGACTTCTGATCTATCTTTCTTAATAGTGTCCTTGTGCGGGAAGCTTTCGTGTCTTGTTTCGCGCCTATTTGATCACAATTGGCGACGTCTTATCGACCTCAACAGCTCCATCAAAGGGCATGTGACTGGGGCTACTGCACCAAGATTTGTCCTGAACTAAAAGGATCGATTTGGAAAAATTCGGTAATCGGAACGACAATAAGCTCCTCTGCTAGACGCAAGCTGCTAAACTATACTGACTCCTTTTGTGTCATGTTAACGAAATTCATGGGATGCCGACTCACTCACCTCGTCAATCCTACTACCTCATTCAGGAAAGATGTACCAATGAGATCATGCTCCTCTTCTGGTCTATATCCTTCAATCGCTGTGTGGCACCGGTTTTCTCCATATGTAAATTGAAAATACTATAAGCATGTCCTTCCCAAAAAATTTCATAGTTATCATCATGCTCACAAATGTTGGTATGAGAGTCAGTCCCCTTCCCAAAATAGCGTCAAAGTGAATGGCGTCCAAACACATTTACATTTTTGTTCATTTAATTTTTTCTACGAGTACAAACTACCATTTTACGCAATGATGGGCTACGTGAAGTAGATAATATGGAATTTAATTGATGCTAGAGGGCAGTTGTTCACAATTAGTCATATAGGTCATAAGCACTGTTACCAACCCTTTATAACAAATGTATTTTTAACAAAAAAAATTAAATGAAATTTATTTGTTAAAATTTAATTTTGCAAATTTTAAAACTAAAAAACATTTTAATATGCACTTATGCTTTAACATACAACTCATTGTGATGATGTTAGCCAGTCGATCCACTTCTGGGTTGACAAATAATGGCCAGTTAAATGTAGTTGTTATTTGCAAAAGTGAAATCTTTACATAACTTTTTCTAGTTTGTTATAAGTTGCTGTTTCCCTTTTCTCCAAATGAAGTTTCGTTTGAGTTTGTTTGTTTGGCTATCACTCCGTGGTCTGATAAGTTGCTGATAGCAGAAGCAACTGGCAATATTTGTTGATTTCAACATGGTATTGCTAATTGACAACTAACTAACTTCACAAACAGATCACATTCATTTCAACATTTTTCAAACTAACACTAAAAAAAAAAAAAAAAAAACAACTTGACAGTAAAACTACTGTTAAAATCAAATAAAAGAACGAACAAGACACAAACAAAAAACCACAAACAGACACAATAACAGCTGTAGAAATAAGCTTTTGTTTTTATGCAAATCTCTTTAAAAAAAGTAAAAAAACAAAAATAAAAAATAATAATCATTGTTATCGGGCAAAAAATATAATTAGAAAAAAGCTTGCATAAACATTAGAGTGGCTCAAAAGGTAAAATTTAGATTTACTAATATAAAATTATCCTGGTTAATTTTTACTAAGGTAGTGCCAGTAATTCTATGGAGGCTATTGACATGATATGCTATTCCATATACACCCTATATTGTGTACTTAATGATCAAATAAAAATGAACATTGAGAAGTTATTTATAAGAAAACATTTGTTAAGATACTTTGATCTCTATATTTTTACTTGAAATTTTCAATAGCTTACAACTAATGATTGGAGCTAATTTAAGGAAAACTATATAAAAAAAAAATGCATTTATTTGTTGTAGTACAATGTAACCAAAAGTAGTCCACCATTTTCAGTGGCAATTGGAAAACATTGTAATTTTTCAAAAATCTCAGTAAATGAACAACTTTCCAATGTCTATAAAATAATGCTAAGAAATTTAATAATATTATTAAACAAATTTTGTAAATTTTCATATTACCTAATATTTATGTATATAGATTAAAAGTAAAATGTTTATGTCTATTTTTAAAACCTTTTCTTTACTTTCACTTCGGAAAATCAAATCTTGTAACGTTAATTTAGCCGTCTTCTACTCAATGCAAATGGATGAAACTTTGCAGGCACACATATTCCCGATTTATGGCATGTGTGAGATTTTTTCCATTTTGATTTAAAAGTTTATGTTGTTTGAAATGTTCTTATTTTTTGACTTTTAGTCGTTCATATTTATTTTGTGTTCACAACTGATCAATATATTAAGGTAAAGAAAAGCGTTTCTAAAAAAAAATTTTTTTATGTATTCATTTTCTTTAAACAATGTTCTTGCAGGCAACAGTGTAGATAATGTTTTTATTGCAAAGGCAAACCAAAACAAATTAGAGTGATATATATTCGGCTGTACCGAATCTTAAATATCCTCTCCCTAAATTTAATGAGATACCCAGGTTATTCGAGATTTTTTTATATTTTGTTAAAAGAAAGAAATACATATTCACCACAAGTTAATAAACAGAGTATAAACAAATTAGAGAGCAATAGTCGGCTGTACCGAATCTTTAATACTCTCTACGTAAACGTTATAGGAAATATAAAAACGACACTGGTTTTAGGACTAGAATATCCTTATTCCTATATATTTCTTGAAATACAATTTTACGACCAACATAATTTATGTTAAATATTTTGAAATTTTATCTAATTTTGACCATTTATAATTGATGCCATTACCGATTCTTACTGTAATTTACAGAGTTTGTCTGATTTTCATAATAATTTTGAGTGTAATTCAATAATTTTTAATATTAAAAAAACATTTTTCCATATTCACAACAAGTTAAGAAACAAAGTATAAAAGAGAGTATAAAAAAGGATAAGGATAAGGTGAGGCTTTTTTGTTTGAATTTGGTCTCAATAACATTATTTACAAGAGATTTATGGGTGGCATAGAAGAAGTGGACCAATGTGATTTGGTTGAAATCCATCTCAATAACGTTATTTACAAGATTTGTATGATTGATTGGTGTGTTCAGAAGTGGACTTAATTCGGGAGCTATTGCCCATTATTGACTGACAGCTACAAAATCCAGTAGCATAATAACCGTAAAACCGATATTAGAATGATTTCTGAATTAAAATTACTGATCTGTATAAAAGTTGATTCGATATTGTTATTTATTTTTGTGGCTTTGTCGGCAATAGTTCTTATATGGCAGCTATGACAAATCATAGGCCGATCTTCTTAAATTTTAGAACAGTTAATATTATGCATACGAGGATATCTCACGTCGAATTTCAACATAATAATGGTATATTTAAGATACATATTAGTATTTACGTGAATTTCGGAAGTTGACCTTATTGCACTGGTATTCTCAAAATCCAGCAGTTTGATTTTGGCTTGAAGTAAAATTTTGGATCGGTATCATTATTTATAAGAAATTTATGGATATTCAAGTGATTTTCGGGAGAGGGCTTTATATGGGGATATGGCCAAATATAGACCGAAATTAACAACATTCAGTAGTATGATTTATGTGTATATGATCTATATAAAAAGTTTTGGTTTGGTACTGATATTTATAAGATAACTATAAAAAATATATAAAAATATAAATATAAAAAAAAAGTAGACGCAGCAAGAAAAACAAAAATAAATTTGTAATAATACAAGATTCATAAATAATAATAAAGAATACACACACATTGTAAACGTACATAAATTTCGTTCGAACACACAACACGTATAGAAACAAAAAATATGATAGTTCTCGTATTCTATTTCTCAAAAAACGGTGAGTTAAATAGATGATGTTTACAGATTAATCATGGACAATGAAGATTGCTGATGACGCCTTTGGCAGGATAGAAAATGCATTCCAATTTGCCAATTGTTCCAGTACTTTACAATAGTATTCTTGATTATTCGAACTATTAGCCTGAATAAAAAAACTCTCTAAAAATTAATGACTTTTTTGGATGTGATTCCTGTATTGGAGCTATGACCAATTATGGGCCGACCATTTTAAAATTTATCGTAACAATTTATATATTAATGGCGATTATTTGTGTCGAATTTTAACGTGGTAATAATATTTATACCAGTTTTATACATAATTTTGGAAGTGCGGTCTATGGTCTAACATAGACCAAACTAAACATATTTGTGGAGAGTATGAGTAATCATGTACCGATTCTGAATATTTTCCTCACAGTTTCTTATTTTATCATAAAAACAACGAGTACAAAATTTAATGGTATTATCTGCAATATATGTTAAAAAGTGCCAAAAAAAATTGGTTTAAAAATATAAAATTTTTACAACTCTGGTTCTATTATACCGATTTTGCTAATTTTCAATAAACTTTCAAACTGTCTAACAAAGTATAAAACACTTTTCTGCAAATTCTGTGAAGTTTAGTGGTGTCTTTTGGATGTGGCTGTGTTTTACACGGATGCACCAGATAGGCAGAAATAGTCTGCATAATTAACTTAGACATTCATAAAAATCAATAATATATATACTTTGTCATCTGAATATTATCAAAGTTTCAAACGGAATGACAAACGTTTATATACCCATATATAACACTTGCGGTGGTGGAGGGTATAATAATCTGAATTTTAAAAATAGACAAAGACAAAGTTTATCTAACTATTGCATGGTTTCATACAATTGGAAAGTTTGTTTGTATATTTAGTTGTTTATTATTTATTATTTTTGAGAAAATATTATTTTTGTGTTTTAGATTTCTAACACAAATACATTCAAACGTACATATGTATAGTTATTTTAAACAAACTAATTAAAAATTGTGCTTCTTTTTTAAACGATTTAATTTTCAAACAATACAAAATTAAACCGCTTTTGATAAAGAGAAATTATGTAAAAATTCTGTGAAAAAAATTTTGAATTTTTAAATTTTAAGATAAAATTTAAGGTCAGCAATAGAATAGAATTTATTTATTTGCTGAAAACATAGGTTTTTAAAACAGTGATTGGTTTCTCTGTGAATAGGTTATAGTTAGATAAGGAAATATGTGCATTTAAAATAGAAGGGGACAAATTGACAAATATGATGGTCATAAAGTAAAAATTCGAAATGTATTATTATGAAGCTTATTTCTCTGTTGCAATCTGACTAGATATACATATTCAATTAAATTGAATTGAATTGGAAATTTCTAAAATACAATTAAGTTCTAAAATACAATTAAAAATTTCTGACAAATAAACGGGAATTTGTGAAATTGAATTGAAAGTTTTTGTAATATAATTAAAAATTTCGGAAATATAATAGAAAATTCTAAAATTCAATTTGAAATTGTTTAGAAACACTAGAAAAGATATGTCCTTTTCTCACATGTTAAGGAAACTAATATATTGTCAAGAATTAGCACAAATACAATTCGAAAGATTTTATGTGTGTTCTTTAATCGTTTCCATATTCCTTCGCCAAGTTTAATTTTTATACCATATACTATGTAGCTATGATGATTTTTTTAAGGTAGTTAAACAAAAACTAGTTTATCAACAATTTTCAAAATTTACATCAATCTAATTATTTAATATCTGGCCAGTTAATGTTTTACAAACTATTTTTAAAATGCAACAATTTTCTTTTAATCTGTCTGCTGTTTTTGAAAGGTCACTTTGAATTTGTCAACAAAATTTATATATCTCTTAACCAAGAAAAAAATACCGAAAAAGAAGCCACAAACAAGCCATAACAATTTGCCATTAGAAAAAAATAAAAAGAAATTATACAAAAACCTACCAAAAATATGTATAAAGAAAAAAAAAAGATCAAGAAAGTTTTGTTAATAAACTTAAGTAAAAGTAAGTTTTCTTTTGAGTTCGTTATCTTTGTATTTGAAACGTCAGGTGTAAATACCGTGATACTAAGCTAATTTGTAACTTTATCCTTTACTACAAATATGAACATATACCTGCAACTGCTTAGACACACACAAACAAGCCCAAACTCTTGCACACACATAAATACTTTTATTTGGTTATGGTTGAGTAAGTTTTAGGGATATACTATCTGCTTATACAGATACGCACATACATATACACTTACTCACACTCATCTAGCAAATATTAGCCATAAAACTAGAAGTTGTTTCATTCTACAGTTTTATTTTAAAGTTGGTTAAAAAGTTTTTATGTAGATGATGAGTCTTATCATGGAGATTTTCACTTTAAGGTTTTCTTTAAGTACTTTTTTTTTGCTCTCTATGTTTGTATATTGTTGAGATATTATTGTTGTTTTTGTTGGGATTTTCGTTGGTTTGGTTTATATGGTTAGATTATTATTCATTTTGCAGATGTTGTAAGTTATCCAAATGTTTTTTATTCAAACATTTTTGAAAAACTTTATGCATTTTTAGTAGAGAATTTTTATGTTTTTTCAATTATTTTTATCTGTAGAAAAATGTAATTTAATTAAAGCTACATATTTTTTTTAAATATATAAAACGTTTTTTAAGAAAATTGTATGAGAAACATACATATGTAAATATAAGAAACAATAGAAAACACTATGAATTTAAAATCTAGGCTAAAACAAGTAAGAGTTACTATTGGGCAGTGCCGAATTTTATACACCCACTACCAAATCACCTATTCTTACGCAAACTTTTGTACCGTAATTTTTATTTATTTTAGGTTTATTTTAGTAGAATTTCAATTCAATGACGATATTTATAAAAATTTTATGCATATTCAAGAATTTCAAGAATGAAGAATATACGATTTACACAATAAATTAAGTACCAACAAGGCCTAGGCTACTGATTTTGGCTTTTTTAAACGTCAAAATTGTCACCTCTGTATACTCTGTAGTTATTCTCGGAAGTGGCAGGTTTGGCCAATTATGGACCAACTTTCACAAAAGTCAATAGTATAATTTTTACATACTTATAACTGATTGTGTAAGATTTAGCTTCGATTGGATGTTTATGTTGGTAAATGAGTTTTCGGTAATATTCCCCATAAGGGAACTATGACCTATTACGGGTCATGAAATTATGTACGATGATTTATTTGTATATGTGAATTATTTGTGTTGAATATAAAGGTAATAATGATTTTTACAAGAGATTTATGCGCATTGAAGTGATTTCCGGTAGTGGACTTTATATGCGGCCTATGGTCAAGTATAGAGCGATCATCATCATACTGCGAGTGTACTATTTGTGTTGAATTCCAACTTGGTAGTAGTTTTTACAAAGGATTAAGTGCATTTAAATGATTTTCGGAACTGGACTTTTTATGGGGGCTATGGTCAAATATGGGCCGATCATTATAAAATTTGGTACGACGATTTAAATGTGCATATAAACCTTATAATACCCTACACCCAGTATATGTATAAAACAGTTTTTCAGAAATGTGCGCTATATGGGAGATATGACCTATTGTGGACACCACCATAGTGGGGAGGGTATATTGGATTTGTGCATATGTATAACTGCAAGTAAACATTGGAAAAGTTAGTGAATGCATAACCTGCGACTTTAGTTAAAGAGTTAAAGGCAGCACTATATACAAAGTATGTAGGTGCAATAAATAATAAAACTATTTTAACAAATAAGACGCATACTAAACGAGAACCTTTACCGGTTATATTTATTGTCACGTTCTTAATCTCATGTTTATTTTTAGTATATTGGAAACAACAAATCCTCAATAAATATCGCAAACAGAGGTTAAATAAGTAAAGAAGGCAATAAATACATTACTAATGATGTTGGTTAAAAATTATTTCTTTATTTTTTTACTTTAAGGACGCAAGAATGTCGCATTCTGGACATTGGAAATAAATGTACAAATTGGTTAGAATGTGCTATTAAATTTATAATATCTATCATTATTTTTACATTATAATTATTTAAGATCACTTCATTGTCTAATCACTTTCAGCAGATTTAAGTATTTATCTTTTTTCATAATACAAGTTAAATTTTTTTTATCACAATTTCCCTGCAATTTTATTGTTAATGTTCAAAAACAAACAACCAAAAAAAGACAAGAAATGTTTAAGTGCTGAAAAGTAGCACAAAATGCTCATTAAAATAACATTATTTCTTATAAAAAAAAATATTTAAAAATTTCCATAATTATCTACAAAAGGGGAGAGGGTTTCCTGGTAGAGATGGCTGTTGAGGAAGTGTAAGTAAAATTTAGTGTAAAGACAAAAATGCATACCCACAGACAATGAAACGCTAAGATACTCGTATATATAAGAAAAACAACAAACAAGGTTAAGAAAATTATAACGACTTTATACTTGACATACTATTGCAAGCACACTCTAGCGCAAACATATACAGTGGTGGTCATATAATTAAAACATTCATCAGAACAGTAACTTATTCAAATTATTTTCTATTTATAAAAGGGAATCACAAATCAATGAAAGAAAGTCGTTAATGAGGTTAGACAAATAATTCAAATATTCACCACTGTTTTATTATTTCTAATAATTTTACAATTTTCATCAAATAGCTATAAATTTGCCTTTAATATTTGAAATGTGAAATGGGTATAGCTTTCCAGGCCGCCTCAATGTTTTCCCACAATTCATCTAAATTTTTGCTGGTTTTTTCTTCCAAACTTTTCTCAACTCAAGTTCCACAAGTTCTAAATTTGATTGAAATCAAGGAACTGTGCTGGCCCTTTTAAAACATTTATGTTTTGTTCATCTTAACAACGCTTCACAAGTCGTAAAGTGTTTTTGGGATCATTGTCGGCAAATTTTCTTTAGCGAATGGGATCATTGTATTTTCTAATATATTTTTATATAAATTTTGATTCATTTTTGAATAATTCTGGCTATTGGCTCAATATGGTGCCAAGAAAATGCACAACTAACTAATTATAATTATTTTACCACTGCCGTGTTTGATTTATTTTATAGTATACTTCTGATGATTCTGCTAATTAAGCGGACGTCATACACCGTTTTCATCGGTTCCCCGGCGGCAAATATTTAATTCATCACTTCAAATGCCGTTTTTCCAAAAAATTATTATTTTTTTCATATATTCTTCATATTCAAACTCTAGCCTTGATTTTGTATTATTTTTCGAAACAAAAGGTTAAGCCTTCGTCTTATTGTTCTAGACGAAATTTCAGTGCCATGCGATGACTGCACTTCAATTATATTTGCCTGAAAGTTTTAAATGGATCAGCTTGAAATATTCTTTTTTCGCTGTTTAGGAGCTCTTGCAACATTTGTAGTTATCACATGTGTATTTTTTGGCCCTATGCTCCTTGTAGGAGTTTAAAGGAACAAATATATATATATATATATATACATGTGTATTTAAATGATTGATGGCGTTGTATACTTTTCCTCTGGAGCAAGCAAACAAATTAGAAATTTGTAATACGGTTTTATCAGGGGTTTTTAGGCTATTAATTAGTTTCCTTTCTTCTTCGATACAAGTTGGTGCTTTATTTATATCGAACAATGTTAAACTTAAAACTTTAGAATGTTGCTTTAAATCACTGTTTTACAATATTCTTGGGAAACAATTTGAAAATATGTTATTATAAAACTAATATAAAAACAAACATACCCGCAACGCATTATTATACAAAATAAATTGATGATAGAGAGAAACAACTAAGGAATTGAGAACGTTAACAAATGTCACACGATTGGCAAAATGCACAATAATAATTTTGTTCCAATCAAATTTCCTTTAGTCACATGAATGACCCTCTATATACAAATTTTATTGGAATAACAATTTTGTGGAAATCAATATCGTTCCTGCGATTGTTCGAACATGCGGCAACACCAACAATCAGCTGTTGTATTTTCCAGCAAATATATTTTATAAACTGTGGTTTTAGCTTGGTTTGGTACATAAAATGTTTTTTTAAGAAGTTAGCGACTGCTTTTTATGTAAATAAAAAAAAAAAACAAACAAAAAAATAAATAAAAGGAGTTTAAAAAAAGAACCGTATAGATTACAAATTGGCTGAAAAATAGGGCTACTGATTGAATCTGGTACATATAAATACAATTTAAAAAATGTAAATTTGATTAAATCGACATTTTGATCGAACATTTACACTCACAAAAATTATTAACGCTTGCAAAAAAATTAAAATGTTGGCGCGTATTGTAAACTTTGATTGCCGCTAAAGAACACAATAAATAAATAAACTTTTAAGATTTTTAATGCCACATGGTTGCCATAACTGGGTTGCATTAAATTGGTTAAAAGAAACACAATATTATCCGCGATTTTCACATCTACCAATTTATTGTGCAATCACACGACTGGGTTACAGAAAATGGTGATTATTGGTGCATATTGCCAATCGTGTGATCTTAAGGTTGTCAGATCATACAATGTTGTCAGATCTTGCAATGTCCTAGCAATGTACGGACATTGAAAAATTGTTACAACTTTGGAAGACAAAAATTTTAAGTTCACAAATATAAGTTCAAATTATGTTTTAATTATAATAATTATAAGAGAGCAGCACTTAAATAAAGAAAGAAATCAAAAGACACTCATACATATGAAGCAAAGTTGGAAAATTTAATAAAAACTCAAAAATTTATTTTCCATTATGATCAAAATATGCATAAATATAACTGTACCAACGGCTTTATTCCTGTTACAATACTTTTCTTGTCTTGTTACCATTTATTTACTCATAACTGCTTATGGCATATATTAAAATTTAATACTCTTGGTAAATGAAAATATAACTGATTTATACCTATAATTAACACAATTTTGGCCTTAACTAAATAAAATTTATAATATGAGTAGAAAAGCTTAATTATATGTATACATTGTATGTATGTATTTTATTTAATACTTACATATGTATATCACACGATTTATTGGCTGTATATCTACTAAGTACTTACGATTCTAGCAATAACTTTTTTAATAAAATGAGATTTATCCTATAAGCCTTAACAAAAATTAATTGCACTATTAAAATAGTAAATTACTTAATATCTTATATATCTTAGTGGGCTGAAAGGTTTGTGGCAGTTTTTATACCACCAAGATAGAAGTCTTTATTTAGAATCAAATTATATCAACTATGATACATACAAGAAAATAATTATTTGTATAAAAGCTATAAATATTTATAGAAACTGGTTGTTAAAACGACCATTGTCATTATCATTGTGAGTCTTAATGTGTTACATTATTATGCTGGTTCAAAAACACTGCATTTGTGACTAAATTCTTAAAATTAAATTCTTCTTCGAAATATTCAAAAATAGAATTATTAAACAATATGTTAAATCGATTGAACACACTAACACATTTTGCTAAAAAGAATCATATAAATTATTTCCATGGTCACTAACGCGACATTCGTACGAATTTGAATAGAAACAAAATTAAATATATCTAACAATTTGTTTTCCTTGTTGCCATTTTTGAATGAAATTTTAATAATACTTTCTTCCTCTTATTCCAGTCTGATGGCTCTACTTAAATACTTTGTCTAAATATTTATTATACATTAGTGGAACTCTTTCAGTTTTTCCTTCAGCTTAACCACATTTTAACCACCTAAATAAACATATTAAAATGGTAAAAGCATTTGTTTTTGGAAAAAGATACACTTTTAATAGCGAACGCGACACACTTTGAAATTCATAAAAAATGTTCAGAGGATTATCATATACAAAAACGTTTTTGATTTCTTTTTTGTACATTTATTTATTTATTATATCTTCATTAAAAGTGAACGAAAATTGTTCAACCATTATATATTTTATTTATTAAGTTGGCGTTCTTCCTTCTTGTCTTTGGCTCAGATCCGCTGTATCCCTTCTCCTTAGTCGAATATAGTCACTATTATTTAATATGTTGCGGCCTAATGGGTTTAGGTGTGCTTCAAGCTTTTTTAAGTATTTTTCTGCATTTTTTTGGATCTCAGTTTTTACCAAAGCCACGTTTAGGTCTTTATGGATATTCGAATTTTTTATATACCGGTAGGCAATTGTGATCATTCGTAGTAATTTGTTTTGGCGTCTTTGAATTCTATCTACATTTGAAGCTGAGGCTGTTCCCCATAGATGTATTTCATAAGACCATATCGGTTTCATGATTGAGTTGTAAAGCAAGAGTTTGCAATCTAAACTTATTTTAGAGTTTCTCTCAATGAGCCAATTAATTTGGATCAATTTCAATTTCATATGAATCAATTTTGCATCTTTCCATGTAAGGCGATGATCGAGGTGTATACCGAGGTATTTAACCTCGGCTTGTTGTGTTATTGCTGAATTATTGATATAAACAGGAGAGCATGATTCTCGACGCAATGTGAAAGTTATATGTTTGGATTTCTGCTCAGAAACTTTTATCGTCCATTGCTTTAATCAGTTTTCTAATTCAAACATATGATATTGTAGATAACGATACGCTTCTTGAGGGTTTTCATGAATGATTAGAATAGCAGTACCATCAGCAAATGTAGATGTGTAAGTACGATTATTTGTTGGCATATCAGATGTGTATATCAAGTATAAGAAGGGTCCCAGGATACTTCCTTGAGGTAATCCTGCTTCAATAGGTTGTGCAGAGCTTAAGCTTAAATGCATGACTACTTAAGCTTTCCTAGAGTTTATATGTGTTTATGGGTAAATTAAGTTTCATCTTGTAATTAGACCATCAAGCCACACTTTATCAAACGCTTGAAAATTTTCAATAAAAAGACCGGAACAATATTTTTTTTCTTCAAGTGTTTTTTTGATGATATTGACAAGTCTATGGGTTTGTTCGATAGTACTGTGTTTTCTTATAAATCCAAATTGATGATTCGGACTTATTTGATTTGAATCAAAATGTTCAGCCACTTGATTAAAACGATCGCGAAAGCCCATAACAAACAACTATTTAGGTACAAGAACGCGACATCAATTAAAAGATTTATATTTATTATTCAAAAATAATTGGATCGTGCTGTTCTGGCTTCATAGTCATTATTATTTTGGAACTTTTCAATTATTTGAATAATACCGAACATTTGTGTGCAGTACTTAGAGTACTCTAGTCATGGATCTTGTTATTAAATAAAGAAGCCTGTGACTTAATATTTTTTAATAACATTCTAAATGACTTCTGATATTTTATGACTGAAACCAACATCTGCTAATGTAAAACTACCTTGTAATATTAAATAATATTTCTATTACTGCAATTCAATTCAATATTCTCCTTACAATTTTGTACCAGTATAATACTTCCATAATATATTTACCAATATCTGTGTACTTTTATATTTGCTTTAGATACTTTGTAATGTATTTATATAGTTTTATCAATAGATAATGAAGTCACTTTTCTTAATTTGTGTTTTAAGATGTTTATTTGATTTTTTTTTATTTTCGGACTTACAGATAAAAAAACAAAAAAATTTTATTTAAATAGAAAAAAAACGTGACCAACTTATATAAGAATTGACATTTAAAATTTGTTTATGAATTTTTCAAAATTGTATTTAAAGACAACAACCTTTGTATTTAAATTCAACAACTGTTGAATAAGTTATATTATAGCAGATTTAATATCAAATCTATTTGTTCTATTAGGTCAGGGATTTAGTTCTCTAAACAAATCTTAATTCCACATAAATCTCAGTTGGTCCTTTTGCACACTACTAACCAACGAATACACTAATCTTCATTTAACTTTCACACTCGTGCAGTCTTATGAACATACTTACACGTAATAGTATGGTTGTAATGTGTTTTGTATCCTTTAGTCATTTGACATGTTAATCTGGCAGAAAATTAATTTGTGCCGCATTGCCATATTAAACATTAATTATATGCTCTTTTGGTATTTAACTACACGCATACAAACTTGACACACAGAGTTTATACCCTGCAATTCTTAATCGAAGGCATCACCATTGGTTACTCCGCTAGCAGTTTTTTTTTATATACATATTTTATTTATTTATCGAATTTATCTAACATAAGTATTAAAATCTTATAACTAAATTCCAAACTTCTTAGTAACAATAAAGCATGAAGGTACAAATGGGGGCCATTTTAGTGGGGTTATAGATCGGCTCTACAAAACCTTGTCTCTATAGATCGGTTTTGCAAAACCTTGCTCGAGTTTGGCTCTGTACAAACAATCTTCTAGACAACTTGGAACAATTTTATAGTTTTACAATATATTTTTCTTGGGATCATAAATTATTTACCATTAACTAACACGAATGTGAAAAAATATAAAAAAGTAACAACAAGTTAGAGTGCAATATTCGGCTGTGCCGAATCTCTAATACCCTCCACCTAAACGTAATAAGATATACAAAAACTACACTGGTTATAGGACTAGAATATCCTTATTCCTTATGTCTTAGTTATTGTAAATGTTTTGAAATTTTATCTAATTTTGACCATTTATAATTGATGTATTTATCAATTCTTAAGATAATTTACAGAGTTTGTCTGATTTTCATAAAAATCTTGAGAGTAATTTAGCAATTTATAAAACTAAAAGAACATTTTTCCATATTCACACCAAGAAACAGAGGATAAAAAAAAGGATAAGACATAAGGTGAGGCTTTTTTGTTTGAATTTGGTGTCAATAACATTATTTTCAAAAGATTTATGGGTGGCATAGTAGAAGTGGACCAATTATGGACTGCTAGCTTCTAAATCCAGTATATACAAATGTGATGTATATGTATTTTTAGATTATTATAATTGAATGATTATTTTCTATGTGCTATGTAGACCTTTTATATTGTTAAAAATCTTCCTGCTTTATTAATTCGGCTTGAGGTCTCTTTTATTAAATATATAAAAACCCTTGTTCGTTTTTAGTTTTTGTTTTCTTTTATTAATTTTCAATATTTCGACAAACTTTTTTGATTATCTTCAGGGAAGAAATATAAGTTAATGTTTAATTCAGTGCTGTCCGATGTTAATGTCTTAAGTTTCTTTCAGTGAAACAATTTCATCTTAATAACGTTATTAACAAGAGTTGTATGGTTGGTTGGTGTGCTCGGAAGTGGACTTAATTTAGAATCTATTGTCAATTATTGACTGGCAGCTACAAAATCCAGTAGCATAATTGCGGTATAACGTTATTAGTATGATTTATGCATTAAAATTTCTGTATAAATATCTATATAAAAGTTGGTGTGATATTGATATGTAAATGGTTCTTATATGGCAGCTATGACAAATTATGGGATGATCTTCCTAAATTTTGGAATAGCGAATTTTATGCATATGAGTATATCTCACATTGAAATTCTACATAGTAATAGTATATTTAAGATGCATATTAGTCTTAACGTGAATTTCGAAAGTGGACCTTATATGGGGGACATAGTCAAATATGGACCGATATTCTCAAAATCCTGCAGTTTGATTAAGGCATGTATGTAAATGATCCGTGTAAAATTATGGATTGGTACCCTTATTTATAAGAGATTTATGAGTATTAAAGTGATTACCGGAAGAGGACATTATATGGGGGATACGATCAAATATGGACCGAAATTCACAAAATTCTGCAGAATGATTTTTGTGTATAGGTAAATGTTCTATACAAAGTTTTAAGTCGGAACCAATATTAATAAGATATATATAATGACAAATGGCTTTTTCGTATGTGGTCCTTATATGTGAGCTATGACTACTTATGGGCCGACCACCACCATAAAATTTAGTACAAAAATGTATTTGCTTATAAGGATTATTTATGTCAAATTTTAACCTTTTAACATTATTTATACGTATTTAAGTGAATTTTGGAAGCAGACTTTATATGGGATTTATGGTCAAACATGGGCCGACCTAAACAAATTCGTGTTGCGATTTCTTTTTGCATGAAACTTATTTTTGCTGAATTTTGTATTGATATTCCAATTTTATAGGCATTTATGTATAGTTGAGCCATATTTAGGGAATGTATTTATATGGGGGCCATGAGAAATCATGAACCTATTCTTACTATTTTCCGCACACTTTCGTCTTTATCATGGTCTTATCTGCAATATATTTAAAATTAGCTGTTGCAATAAAATGAATAAAAAATATCAAATTTTTATGGAGGTTTTCTCACATTTTTGTACATAACTCTGGTTGTCCTAATCCGATTTTGCTGATTTTCAATATTTCTGGAAATTTCGTTTAGTTAAGATGTGTGGTTTGGACGTGAGAGTGTTTTACATAGACGGACAGATAGACGGGCATGGCTCAATCGGCTTAGAATTTCACATGGATCAAGAAAATATATACTTTGTTGAATCTCAAATGTATATTAAAAAAGTTTCATATGGAATGACAAACCCTCATTCGCCACTCATGGTGGTGGAGGGTATAAAAATCAAAAAATAGCTGTTCAAATTGAAACAGAAAAAGGAAGTGTATAACATGTTATTATAATCTATGTTTCGCATTCTCTTTATGCCGGCCACTTATTTAAAGTAAAGTTGATTAAATGGTTAAGGCTAGAGGTTTATAAATTTATTTGAAGTCCTCCGGTTTCGTCTGGGCATAACTATGGTAATTTTCATTATTAATAGATGTTACGTTCACTCTCCTTAGAGTGAAAATTTTCGTATTCGAATGTTTTACGATCCTGTCTCCTACTACTTTAACCGACCACTTTTCAGCCCACTAAGAGCCACTAAAGCGTCAATTTTTCATTATTCAACTACTTATGGCCGAATTCTCGGTCATTAGTTAAGCATTGGTAAACTAAAATACTAACTATTGTTTAACTATTACTTGTTATTCTTATGTCAAACTAAGCATTGCGAATAAAGAATCATTAGTTGAGCCTTTGCCATTAGCTAACTAAAGACTGTGAATTTAGCCCTTAATGGTATAAGTAAAATACAAGAAATCATCCCAAAGTGTCAAGTAACCCCAAAAAAATTAACATGGGGATAGTCCAATAAACAGCCTTTGGTATACATATGTACAAAAAAGCGTTAAATGAACACCCACACTAGTTAACATGGGAACAGTGTTATGACCAGTCGTTCTGAAACATACTGAAATATACATAAAGGGATACACAGCCATCTAGAGAACTAAAAGGTTACGTAGTGTTACATGGCAGCTTTTTCTGTAGACCTTTTAGTTGTTACTGCCTGTAACAAGCAGTTGGTGTATAGAACTGGTTGTGTGTATGTGCCGTCAACCTCTTTAGAGATTAAGTGTTAAGTTTATTATAAAATCCATTTATTATTCGTCTTTTGTGTAATTGGTTATAAAGGTCAAAATAATGTATGGTAATGAAAGTTATTTAATTTAGAAAGATTTTTTTTAGTAAAACACACAGACAAATTAAAACTATTCATTAATTGATGAAAAAAAAATGTAAATTTAATTTGTGGTTACGATTTCAATTTTAATATTTCAGGCCGTATTATTTAATAATTAAAAGATTATGGCTTGATTTAAGTAACTACAATTAAGAGAAAAATCAGTTTTAAACAAATTAACATTATACTAAGAGTTACATACAAAATCAACAAATTAATTTATGTGCAGCTATCACACAATATGTTCATAGCTATAGTTTTTATAATAAAATTGTTGTTTGTTATGTCTTGATTTATTAAGAACTTAACAAACACAAACACAGTTCTTTAAATTAGTCAGTATTGTTAAGAAATTAAGAAAAAATCTCATATTTTTCATTCTTATATGATGGATGCTATATTTACTAAATAGCAGTTGTTGTGGCATGCAACAGTACGTGTTTAACTATAAAAGCTTTAAAATAAGTACTATCATTGTCAGTCGCACCGCATGTGCAATGAAATATTTTATTTTTACCATGAATCTTCCTTACAAAGGACATTTTGATGGATTTATGTCGTATTGTTTCTAACAATTACACAAAATAAAATAAATTAAATAAAATTGTACTGAGAGAAGAAAAATAGAGAAATATAAATAATATTTAAAGTTTACACTTAACTTAATTTATATATTAATGTTGACAAATTTATTAAAAACAAAATGTGTAATTTGATAAAATAAAACGTTTACTTTAGAACTAAAATTTATAAAAATATTAACAAATCTTTTCACTAAATTAAGCAAAAGTTAAGACAGAAATCAACTGATTCAATGTTGAATTAATTGATATTTTTAAATGTATTTTTTTTTTTTAATTTAAACAACTGTTTTTTAACAATTGACAAAATTAAAGTTTTTCAAAATTAACTTTCAATTTCGCTCGAGATGAAGCATAAATATCTCTAAAAAAAAAAGCAGTTTTTACATAAACCAACTAAAAATTATTCGAGTTGATACAAAATACTTATATACACAAATGAACACAACCAATTGTTATAAATAAAACTTACCTTAAGCCCGAAATGTAACGTTACAACAAACGAAATTCATCATCAACAGCAAGCACGTTTATTTTCGAATTAATTACTAAAACGAGAGAAAGAAGAAAAAAAGTTTTTTTTATTTATAAAAATGGTAAACTTTTTGTTTGACCAACAACAACAAGAATAATAATAGGAAAAACTAACAAGTACACACAAATAAAATTCCGCTTTCAATGGAACAAAGAGACATCAACAGGAAATAAAACAAAAACAGGAATAACTATTGCTAAAACTAAATAACAAATGCACACAACTTCAAATGTTTTACAGTTTGCCATAGATACATACATACATATGTTTGAGTGTATATTAACTAAAAGCTTACAAAATAATTGACAAAACTTTTTCATTAACACAAATTCACACAAGATAAATACACTCAAAAAAATTGTTTTTACAAATTCCTTTTGAAAAAAATCATGGTTTTATACCCTACACCAGCATAGTGGGGAGGTTATATTGTATTTGAGTTGATGTTTGTAACGCCCATAAATATTAGACCAACTCAGAATCACTTGCTGAGTAGATTTAACAATGTGCGTTCGTTCGTCTGGCTGGCTGGCTGTTCATGTAAAGCTTGTTTAAGTTCTAAATTTACAAAATAAATCGTCAAATAAATAAACATTATTTGTTACACAAGTGGTTACAGATTAAGCTTATTTTTGATTCAAAAAAAAGTTAAATATTTCGGAACACACTTTTTCATACGAAATTAAGTCCTTCGTTAATCGTTAATAACTTTTTAAATAAGAGTTAAAATCAAGAAAAGAAGCTCGTCTGTGATCACTAATCTTTCTAATCAAAATTTTATTTTTAATATGAAAAACTCAAAATATCTTCACTGATTAATAACTTGGTAAATAAACTTTAAAACGAGCAAAGAAGCTTGATATGTGATCACTCATTTTACTGAACAACAATTGAATTTTCATATGCATTTAAAATATAAAATAATAATAATAAATAATATAAAATATTCTTAATAACATTCTAAACAAGCGTTAAAAGACAAAAGAAGATTTATCAGTGATCAATCATTTTACTGACCAAAATAACTGAAAATATCGAAAAAAAAAAAACTTTCTAAATAAGGGTTAAAATGAGAAAAATCAATTTTTCATATGATGAACACAAAATATCTTAAATCTCTAATAACTTTGTCAATGAGCGTTAAAAAGCACGATCTGTAATCACTCATCGAAAAACTTTTTGTCATATGAAGAACACAAAATATCTTAAATCTTTAAAAATCCTTCATAAATTAATGAATAAGCATTAAAACGACAAAAAGCATGATCTGTGATCACTCATCGAAAATCATGTTTTTCATATATGTACACTCATACCCCGGTTTGCGTCGTTTCGGTGTGCGGCGGTTCGAAGTGGCGGCTTTTTAAAATTTCCGTGACTTCGATGTTGCGTCGTTTTTGCTTCAGTTTCCGTCGCATTGCTTCGAAGTTGCATCGTTAGTGCTTCGATTTGTGTCGTTAATAAATGTTTGTACATATGTACAAAGCAAAAATAGAAAAAGGGGATTTCCCGTCGAAGTCTAATGCAAAATGTATGTGAAAATTGTCTGCAAGTTTGCCTTCATTGGTAGTTTCAAATTAAATTTGGTGAAGTGAAGTCTAATCTTAATATTTTTATGTTTTTTATGTGTTTTTCGTGAATTGTTATTTTTTTTTTTTAATAAATACAATTATTACACAAATAATAATAAAAAAATTGGTATTTGCTATTGAAAAATCAATTCTTTCTTACTAAAAATATGAGTCTCGGAATGAATTAAATGAAAATTAATACAAATGTATAGAAAACTGTTATTCGGTTTGCGTCGTTTCAGTTTGCGTCTCGTTTTTCCAGTCCCAATTAGCAACGCTAACCGGGGTATGAGTGTAAAGTGTAAACGGTAAAAGGTTCATTTCAGTTAAAACAGAGAGACGACTGTTTACTTTAACGTTACTTTATTAATTGATCTTAAGTCTATCTTAATACTAACTTAAGTATTATTGTTACAAAAACACGCTGAGCAAGCAAGGACAAAAACACTCAACAAAAAATGAGTGTTCAGTTACATACAGAAGGTATGGTCACTACATACAACTAGTCAAACATACTACAGTAGAACACAAAACATTATTACCCTAAATCCTTAATAACTTTGTAAATACTTAAAATAGCTGAATATGTTCATTTAATCAATTTTAGAGTTATCTAAAATTTACCTTCTGTTTATACATAGTCTAACATTTACAAAGTTATTTATGATTTATCTGATTGTTCACAATTTATAAATATGAGTGAACTGAAATCAACTTTCCGTTTGCATTCAAATCTGATTTAGGATTGAACTGTTTTGACTCTGCACATTTGATCCTGCCATACCTAATGTTCATAGAAATTTGTTTACCATTATGCACAATGTTTGCATTGAAACACTCATACAACACCTTTTTCCAGTCTGAGGCTGTTTTTGTTGGAGGCCCCAAGGCATTTAATTGTTTGCCCACATTACACCACGTTTTCTCTACCTCCATCTTGCTGTTCCCAATCGTTGGGCTGCATATTGCGAGTTGGGGATGTTCTCCCATTAACTCCACCAGCTTTTGGAATTTAGGTACCATAGTTTTCTTTATGCTATGATTAGAATTTATTTGCTTTTCTAAATATATTCAATTCATACATAAGTAAGTACTTACTATTTTTTATCACTTGATTTTATATTTTCTTTGGACAATTTTTATTCTATTTTTTTTAATTTGCCAATTACTTTAATGGCATTTAGATTTTCAATAGAGAACACACAAAAGGACACAAAACTACAAATATTACGTTTTTTACTCAATAATATTTGACAGCTGTTTTACAGAACCCAAAAGCAAAATAAAATACTCATTTGAACGATTTTTTTGAGTTACTCGTGTTATGGAACGATGCCATATATATTATATTATTGTTCAGAAATTTGAATTATTACATATTAAGCTGTTTTTTCATTTACACACTCATTTACAGAGTTATTATTGATTTAAGAAATATTGAGTTTTCAAAAACATATTTCCAGAGTTATTCATATATATCGGATGTTGATTAAAGAATTTTTTATGTTTTTCATAATAATGAATTTTAATAACAATACATTTACTATTATTTCCAATTCTAAATTAAATTAAAATTTTTCTTGAAGTGTATTTGTTTGGCTCTGTGTATATAATGCAATACAACAAGAGTTTAAATAAGTATAAGTTATTTGTTTGTAGTTTTGTGTATGTGATGATGATTTATTTGTATATACATGTGTATATGAATGTTCTTGCTATTATTTGTTCCATGAATAGTTAGAAATCAGCAGTAAATTAAAAAAGGTATGAAAATATTCAACTTAAAACTAGTTGAATATACCCTACCTAGTCTAGCAAACAAAACTTAATTTTCTTAAACCAAACTTATAACATGTTGCTCTTTAAATCCACAACATAAAACGTGATCATTGAAAAATTTCTGTCCAAAGCCTCTCACAAGTGTAATTCAAATCAGTTTCTTACATAAATATACTTCATAAGTTTCAAAAGATAATCACTTACAAGAACCTTTAGTACAAAGTTCAAAAAATCGTTTAGAGTACCCGTTTTTAGTAGAAACCCCGTTATTACTACAAAACATTCCATTTGAATAAAAAAATTTATTAGAAAAGTATCTGTGAAATGTGCCAATTGTTCAACCAATTATAACAAATATATTTTTTCTTTTATTCGATTATTCTTCACAAATTTATTCGAATTATTCGTTATTCGAAAATGTTCATTTCTAAATTCTTCAAAAAATTATTCGTAAGAAATTGTTTGTATAATCGAATGATCATTATTCGTATAGATCTAGTAACTACTAAAATAAACTTAAATCACAAAACTATTGCAATTAGTTTGTAGTTTTAGTAACAACAAAACACAAATGACAATAAAAATAAACCAAACCAAACTAAACTGAACTGAAACAAAATAAGTTCTCTTTTTCTGCAGTTGTGATATTTATTCCCTTTCTATTTACTACTGCTTCTAATTTATGCTCGTACCCGTTAAAGCCATCAAAACATTTAATACAAAATAAACAACAAATATACTGTGGTGAAGACAGGAGAAGGGTTATAAATAAGTATCTAAAGTATTCCTATTACTGTGTATGATTTGTAACATTTGGCCAACAACTCGTTATAATAAGAAACTACTGCACTAATTAACAAAGTTTTTTTTAATGTTAAATCTTTATAAAAAGGGGAATTGATTTTTAACTTGTAGAGTTGTTTTAGGAATAGAATTGTAATGAAATGTTTAGTTATTTTTAGAAAGTTTTTATGTGTTTTTATGTACATATGTATATTACTAAGGTTAAAGTTTTATATAATTTTAGATGTTTTATAATTAGGTGTGATTGTCATCTGATAAACTATTGGATATATACATATGAAAATAATTGTATTTATGATTTACTGTAAATGTTCGACATGTAAATATCGTATGGACTTTTTGAAACTTTTTGTATATAGTAATTTTTGCAATTAGATCAAGTTATACGAGCATTTCTAACTGACAAAGTGTGGATTTTTTAACACAGTAAGAATAACTAGGATTATGTTTAAACAATTGTATATAGGTTTATTTTTTATTTAAGAATTCAAAAAAAAAAAAAAAAGACTTTTAAACAATCACACAAAAAGCAAAAAACTTTATAAATAACTCTTTAAAATGCAAAAACTTAAGCGGCATTTGTGATCACTTTTGTGGTCTATCTTCTATAAGAATAACTAAATAATTCAGAAATCGTTAAGAACTAGCTATTTGCGTTTAAATGGGAAAAGAAGCTCAATTCGATTGTCAATAACTTTGTTAAATAGTGTTTTAATAGAAACATAACAAGCACATTCAATGATCATTTATACACTGTGTTGCATTATTATAATTACACTTGATGTTTGCTATTTGTTGTTACAAGCACTTTTTTAAAATGTGTAACAGTTTTTAAGTGTATAGTTAATGATCTCTTTTTATCCAAAATAATTACAATTTATGATGACCAACAAGAATAATATAAAAACAAAATTATAACAGTTGAACGTTACAATCGCAGAATTAAAAACTCTCCAAACAATGGAGAGTCTTGGTCAGATCATTAATTAGTGTGAAGTAAATGTCTCCAAATCAACCGTTTTTTTTCACTTCCACACAATACGTTCTAGAAAACAAATGAAACTTTATTCTACGATGCACCAAACAGGAAATGATATTTTACTTTTGAAATCATTTTCATAAATTTCCTAAAACAAAAAGTCCCGGTTTACATTATGAAATTTATGTCGCTGCGATTCTTGTCGTATCTTTTTTAAAATTGTATTTGCGTCTACAATGTGAGATTTTTGTTGCAGCGATTTTTTGTGGATGTATACATGTTTTCATATTTTTTGACAATTCCTTTTCAAAATAATCCCAAATTGATAAATACTCAAGCTCGAGGTCATAAGTACAATCATGACGATGGTAACGAAAACTACATAGCAAATAGGAATTTTTGTGTGATTTTTATAAAATTTAACTGCCCCTGATGAAGATATTCAAAGAATATCGAAATATTGGAAATATTTAAATAAATTATAAAAAACATTTAAAACTTATGACCTCGAGCTTGAGTATTTATCAATTTGAGATTCCACAAAGAAAAGGTCGAATATTTCAAATTTGTGGTGAAATTAAAATTTTGTGAAAAATTATAGAAACTATTAAAAATAAAAGCTGGTCGAAACACCATAACTTGGGGACATAAATTTCAGATGTGCCAGCACCACTTTTTTTAGGATTTATCATGTTGTATTTTTTATTTTGTTAATTTAAAAAAAAACATACACACACGTACGAAAATAAAAAACAAATGTCAAAATTAACTTGCAGCTAACTTCACGTTTAAAACTACGAATGAGGGAACAAAGCGTGTCTCACGAGTACGTGCATATGTGTACCGCTTTTAATACGACTCACCGCTCTCGCCAACAAAGCAAGAATCGCAGCGACAAAAATTTCATAAGGTAAACCGGGACAAACTTAATGAAAAATTCACTTCCACTTTATTTTAGAAATGCCACAAAACTGCTAGACTTGAATTCGTTAAAAGAAACTCTAAAAACAAACTATTGTACTATTAAACATATTGTACTTGTTTAAAGTCAATAAATAAATAAAATGAATAAAAATTCCACATGAAATTTGTTCCTTTTTCACATTTTTCTTATTTAAATTCAATGTTAAAAAAAATAAAAGGGAACAAATTTCATGTGGAATTTTTATTCACGATTTTTACCGATGGGAAAAAATTCAATCTTAATGGTCCAGATGGTTGGAGAGCGTCCCGCGGAAGGAACCACGATATTTCTCAAAAAGAAATTTCGGAGGTAGTTTGGTGACAATTGTCGTTGCATTTGGATGAAAATAATCTACTGTTCAAGCATCAATATGGTTTCAAAATGTAATTAATGTAATAAATGGTATTTGCGAAGGTTTAGATAATGGATGTAATGGCGTGGCTGGTATTTTTTATGATTTGATGAAAGCGTTTGATTATGTTGATCATCAAATATTGAATGAAAAACTAAGTTTTTTTTTTGTTTTTAATTAAAGTTCATGTTTGTTGATAAAAAGTTATTTAGAAAAAAGGCAACAATTTGTTGAAATAAATGGTAGAAAGAGCTGAAAGAGCACTTTCAATTCTGGAGTTTCTCAAGGAAGTGTTCTGGGACCTTTGTTGTTTTTAATCTATCTAAATCATATGCAAGACTTCCTATGTTTGGAAAGCTAGCAATATTTTGCTGATTATATATATCTTCTGTATCCGTATATACATAAATAACGCAATATCATTGGATTCAATGATCAAAACTACTGTAAACTATGTTAAAAAAAAACTATACAAGCAAACCACTGGTCATATATAAAAAGAAAGTAAGAACTATATTAAAGGAAATCAGGTGTTGGTATAAAATAAAGTTTTAACAAAATTTAACTACTGCTTTATGAATAATAAAATATATGTAAAAATTACATTCAAAAGAAAAACAAAGATTTTTATAAGATGAAATTGATTTTAATATGTTCTTTTAGCTTTTCTTTTTTTTTTGTTGCAACAATATTAAAACATTTATGCCAACGGATTTTATGTAAATAATGCATTGTTTCTCATCAAAAATTAATTTTCTAAACACATACCTATAAGAAACTTCAAAAATTCTCGAACCATTAATGAATTTGAAAATAATAATTTGAATGGAAAAGAAAGCTAAATCTGTGATCACATATACATTAGGGTGTCCCAAAATTTTTTTTGTCAGAGGCTCAAGCATAATTTGAAAGTTTATAGGGTCCAGTATACTTTTTTGGATACTTTTCTTTAAAACTGTTTCCTCAGGAGTAAAGACACCCGTGGTATTAACCAAGTTATGAGTAAAGTTAAAAAAAGACCGACAACTCCGGTTTTTTATGCGAAAATATTTCGAAAATTCTTTAAAAAAATCAAAAATACTTTACCCTATAAGCTTTTAAATTTTGATTAAGCACCTATGAAAATCAGAAAGGAAAAAAATTTGGGACACCCTAATATACATATGTTTGACTAAAAATTGATGTTTTGCTTGAAAAATTATAGAAACTTGAAAAAGTGATCACTTATAAAGATCCAGAAGATCCAAATTATTACACATACGTATACGTGATATTAACTTTTTTGACAAAACAAATACCAATACATTATAAACAGTCAGTCACCACATACTTAATAAAGCATGACGCTTGCCATTTCCTATTATTTTATTCTTGCATCAATAAACAACTAAAATACTCGTAGTATAAAAATAATAATGAATTTAAAATAACAAGCAAGTACGTGAGTCAATAATGAACTCAAAACAAATTGTTCAACTCTTATTAAAAAAAAATAATAAGAAAAAATAGAAAAATTTATCTATGCACCAACATGCATGTATTTAACAAATAAACCTCCCGAAAAATAAGAAATCAAACAAACAAAAGGAAACAGACTTACAAGACAACAAATATTTGTTGAATGCATTCAATGTTGGCACAAAATCCATAAAACACACAAATATTTGTAAGATTATAAAACACACATACTCAAATGTTCTCAAATATAAACGTACCAAAAAAAAAACAAAGGATTACAATACGAAAATAAAGAAGTGTAAGGATTTTTGGTATTAAGTTGACTCAAAATGCTGCAAGTCAAAATTTATATTGAAACGAACGTCGAGAGTTTTAACAGACTAGACAGTTTGTAATTTTATAGATGAAGAGCTGGTACATTAAAAGAAACTTAAGCCTAAGACAAAATAGTTTATTGAAATGTGAAAAATAAACTTTAGAATGATTTTTTTTTTTGATTCACAAACAAGTCGAAAATGGGAAATTGATTTTGCAGCAAATATACTTTGAGAATGATGTTTAAGCAATCATTGATATTTTTTCTTCAAAAACATTTTCTTTATTTCTTAAAAAAGGTTTTTTAAAAAAAAAAAATCTTATATATGGATTTTAATGTACTCGTATGTGTTTACTTGACTACTTACATACCTACATACCTGTTTGATATCTTGTATGTGAAGTATGTTTGTTTGTTTTTTTTTTTTTCTTGAGGAAATATGTAATGTTGTTAACAAAAATCTTTAGAACATGAAATGTTTTACTATAACTAACAATATTTTTTTGGAGCATAGCAGAACTTTAAAAGAACTAAAAAACAAGGACAATTAGTTTTTAAATTTTATATGAACAATTTTATATGTGCAAATATTTATGAACTCTGTAATATTCTTACGAATTTATAAAATATATTTTCATTTCCTGTTTATGAATCAGGCCCTTTTTTATTAATAAATTATTTTTTACTTGTATAAGACTTCATTCACATGCAAATTTGTATCTTTATAGCTCGAGAACTGTTGAATTTGTATTACTGAAAGAAAGATTTTAGCATTATATGCAGATTCAAGGGTCAATGAATTGATTGAAGAAGTAAAGGCGGTGAAAGAAGAAAGCCCTTATATCACAACTCTGCAATTTCGCGTTATGCAAGGAACGCAACTGGGACAAGCGACGAATTTTTGGTCGCGAATCTTCATCTCTAAAGATGGATTTACCCATTTTTTCTTAACGAATGTGTGAATCCACCTTAAAAATACAAATACACATTTGTGTACGAGCATATGAAAATACACACAATAATAGCGTCGGCTGAATTCTTCATATGCGGCGAACTCTGAAATATGTAGTGTCCTATGTGACCATTTTAGAATTTTTGCGGCTAAATTTAGCTTATTTTATTTTGATTTTACATTTAGCATTTGGCATTTTATTTAGTATTTCTTAATAATATGTTTAACATTTTTTAGCATTTTAAAATTTAAGAATACTAATTAATTTTCTGTTCAAAATAGCTTAAAACAACAAAAGGAATTGTATATGAACATTTTAAAGCATAAATGACAAATTTATTAACAAATGAAATTTCAACTCTTGAACTAAAATGGGAAAAATTAACTTCATATGAGTGGGAAAATAAAAACTCAAGCGTAGAATTTTGAAAGCAAGTTTGTGAAAACAAGAATGCGTTTTATGAAAACTGCCTTTTATTATAAAAATTTTAGTTTTACCATTTAGTAATTCAGTTAAACGTATATTTGGTAAAACTAATTCTATAAAAACTAAGTTAGGATGTATGCATGTTGAAGAGATTTTCAGAAGTGTTTTTTATATAAGAGCTATGACTAAGTATCGACCAATCGTTATAAAATTTGGTGCCATTATTTCATAATCGCACATTCTTAGAGGATTTATGGTCGTTGAATTGACTTTCGGAATTGAGCTTAATATGGGAGCATTGACCAATTATTGACCGATCTGCACAAAATTTGTAGGTGTGATTAGCTTTCATCTATAACTTCTTTATGGCAACATTTATTTGTATACGTTTATATTATAAATCACACATTTATGATCGATAAAGCCCTATTTCGAGACGACATTTGTATGGAGACTAAGTGAAATAATGGACCAATTTCAACAAACGAAATATCTTCAAAACTGCGATCTGTACTTTGCGTGGACAGCCATTAAGTCGAAACAGAAAGTTATTCCGAGTCGATTGGTTAGACTAATATTTTTGGGCGTTACAAACAGCTATATACCTTCCCTACTAATTAGACTCATGAAGAGTTGTATTATTCATATAAAAAGTTTATTTTTTAATCATGTTTGTTTTTTCAAGAAAGTATTTTAAAAAATTTAGCATATTTTTTTGGCATTTTAAAACAAGTTTTAGCATATTTTAGCTTATTTTTAAACTGATTTAGCCGCTTAGCTTTTTCAGATCTGGTCACACTGATAGTGTCTATTTCTATTTCATACGCCGGCGAACGACCAACAAACTATACGGGGTGACCATGCTTTGTTTAGTTTTTAATTTTTTAGTAAATAATTTTAATTTTTACTTTGATTATTGTTTTATTTGTTACTTTATTTTTTTTTTTAAATAAATATATTAAAAGGTTAACTATAAAAATTGTTTTTACCTTTGCGATTGGGATCTAATGGCTACTTTGCTGTCATTAATTCTGCGGATATCACTGATTAATATCTTTTGATAATGAAATTGTTACGGCTCTACTTTTATAGGCCTATTTTCGGCATTAATTACTCTAGCTAAATCTAGTAGAATAATGGACTGTCGGGATATAGACCACTTCAAACATTTTTGTGGTATTAATCCTGTTGGAATATTTTAGCGTTATCCAGTTCGATTACGATCGATTACGAGTTCAGGTATTGCATAGTCAAAAGGAACAATCATACTTGAATTGGCATTAGGACAATGGTGGTATTCGCCGCTATTTTCTTTACAAAAATGTCTGGTGGTAACCGGTTGAGGAAAGTCAACAATGTCTTTAGTCTTAAACGCAGGCTTGTTTTACATTGCTGAATTCACCATATTGGGTGCAAGATTTATGAAAGGCAATAAAGGACTAATTAAGGAACGAGGTATTAATAGCATTACCATTCTAGAACAAATGACGCCTTTACAACTCTGAAAATACTCAAGGAGTTCTTAACAAATATAAGAGTTTGTTGTTAGAACAACAGGGTATACACACACGTACAAACTCATGCAAACAGAAATGAGGAAAAAGACAAGTATCTGCTTGGATGCATAATTACATGTTGACATGTTTGCTTGAGAATAAATACAAAAGAAAAGTGGTTGTGGATATATGTATGTATGTAGATGTGGAAAAGGAAAGAAACCTACCTACTTTGAACTTATTTTCTCAGCTTCATCTCTATCGCATATGAAATGAGTGATGGCTGTGTGATGTTGGAAATAAAGGTACCTTTAACTATTCAAGCTAGCTTCGTTTTGCATAAAAAATATTCCTATTTTAATGTTTGCTGTTGCCGGTGTTTCTGCAGCTTCTTGAGAAGAGTACAAGCAGTTTGTGAAATGTAAGAATATAAACATACTGTATGTGTGTGAATATTTTTATATGTGATGTTAATCCCGCGGGCATGTTAACACAATTTTACGTGCCAGTACCATGTGTGCTTGTCTTAGCATGCCATCCGTAATGCTTCATCATGTCTTCTTATTTTTGGGTGTTCTTCTTTGCTGTTATTTCTTATAGTTCTTCATTTTTTTGTTTTCTTCTTCTATAATATATATGTATTTGTTAATTTTGTTGTTCCTTTTCCATTTTCAAGAATTTGATGTCAGGTGTTTGTTGTGTGTTCTCAAGCCGAGGAAGGATGTTCAGATAAAATGAAAAAATTGTAGAAAACACGAAGTAGGAAACGTGATTTGACTTGGAGTTGGAGCAGCATCATCATCATCATCATAGTCATCGTAACGACATGATAAGGCAACACATTAGTTGTTTGCTCAAAAGCATTTGCAAATACCAGGCCAGAATAACATGAATTATGCTGCCAAAGATACATAAAGTCACGTAGAATACATATTAGTAAACAACGCCAAAAAAAACAGACTTTAATGTAAAATGAAATACATAATGCAAACACAAAAACACATTTTTATTTATTGTAATAGAATTAAGAAATTAAAATATATTTTAAATATTGGAATTAATGTCTGTTAAGGAAAATATAAATTTCTAGTTTAGTCTGAAAGCGTGTAAAGTCTTTTCAAAAATTTTACAGATAACACAATAAAGTTTGTAATATATGTATATACATACATTGATTTAAATATTGTTAAAATCTTTTAATAAAGTTAAACAGTCTAATTCATAAAAACTTATCAAGGGTTTATAACAAGCTTATAAAGAAAATATCCATACAAAATTTGCTTTATCAGCCTGTTATAAACCTTTGATAAGTTTTATGAATAAGGGGCTTATTATTTATTTTCGAATTACGACTCTTCCCAGCATTGTTTGCGTTATCTCGCGAATTACGAATTTTAATTCCAGAGAACAAACGTAAAGGTTTGATATCACATGATCACCAAATGATTTCTCAATAAAGTCATTGTAACAGAACGCTGATTTTCATTATAAAGCTGACGTTTTTGCTGTATGACACTTTTCCTGATGACAATTCATCAACAATACCTAATAAAAATGGATTGAGATGACATTATTATTCAAATTTTATCGGGATCAAAATATTTATAGTGATATTTCATATATTTTGATACAACTTTTCCACTTCAACGTTTGTTGCTTTGCCTACCTTTAAGACACAACATTTTTTATCAACCGACAATATTTGGGGAAAACTTCATTCTTCCACATCCTTCCCTGTAAGCCCTATAGTAAATTTAAAAGACATATGGATGGACCCCTAAGATCATCACTAGCCAATAATAGATACAATAGACATACATATGTATCTAGATTAGACTTGCCAGACACAAACAAGTACATCGAGGAAAAAGAGGCAGTACATTTAAGAAGAAAAAAAACAAGTAAGAAAGTATAGTCGGTCAAGCCCGACCATATAATACCGTACACCCAGTATATCAATAAAACAGTTTTTCAGATATGGGCGCTATATGGGAGATATTACCTATTGTGACCCGATCATCCAAAAATTTAGTGTCATGATGTCTGTGAATGTAAGCATTATATGTGTTAAACTTTAGCTCGATAAAAAATACTTTTAAACGATTTATGGAGCTTAAAGTGAATTATTATTTGGATACCAACATTTTTGAGCAAGTTATGCTCTTTAAAGTGATTTTCGAAAGTGGGTCTTATATAGGAGTTTCGACTAAAAGAAAAGACAGAACTAAAAATTCTTTCAGTTGCCGCATTTTAATGGGGATATAAGTTAAACAAGGACCCTCCGTTGTTATAAAAAAATACGGTCAGGTCAACCTAAGGGGCCTGACCGGCCGTCAACTCACACTTCCAAAAATAAATAAAAGATAAATAGTTCTCTTCCGATTGGTAACAACTTTATTCAATGAAGCCTAGAATTGAATGCATTATTATAATTTTTATTTGGTAAAATTAAAGTTCTTAATTCCAAAGTAATCAATAATTCTTATCGTGGGAAATGGCTTACACTACAATTTTACATTGGATTATTTTAAGGTTGCCAAAATCAAATGCTCAAGTGTGGATCATATTACAATGTCTGCGCTGCAATAATATTTCGCAACATAGTTTAATGTATTATATTAGGGTCATACTTATATAATAAAGATATTAGATTAAGGGTGTTAACTTATATTTTCAAAATTAGGAAATGACCGAATTTGAAAGAATTCTTTCCATTAATTTTCTACAGTTTTGTCTTTTTAAATTTTTTCAGCAAAAGCTTTTAATGATGCCAACTCGTCCGAAACTAATGTAATGTAGTAATGAAATGTTTGAATTGAGGTTAAAAATGAACAGTTTTTAAAATTTATTATTGTTAAAACTAAAACATTGTTTTATATAAATTCTTATATTCCATAAAGAAGTACAAAACCTAAAAATAAGTACATTTGCGTACTTTTTTAATGGTTATGCAGAAAGCAGTACATATAGCAAAAAAGTACGCGTACCGGTAAAAACAGTACGTCTGGCAAGCCTAAGCTAGATCCTCTTTTTCAATGTGAACGCTAAACTTTATCTTAAAAACTCAAAAATATTTGCTACTTGTTTTACTCATTTCTTTCTAAATACAAAGAGGACATCCAAAAACTTATTTCACTTTTTCTTATAAATAAAACCGCAGATGTTTTAATGCCCTCAGGTATTCTTACTAAATATTTCTTTAATACTGTCATTTAACATCTGATTAATATTAAGATTTTTTTCTTACAAAAAGAAAATTAACATAAATTTTAGCAACCAAAGCAAAAAAATAAATATTTCTCAGACAGTACTCAACCTTAAGGCTTAAACTTTCTTTGTCAAAATACAAAAAAAAAAACACAAATAACATCTTGACTGCAAAAAAAAATATGCCTACCTATAAACTTTTCTACACAACTGACATTAGAAACACCTTCTAATATTACCATTATTTCGTTTTTTATACATACATACATATAATTTTATAATATTTATTGAAAAAGTTTTGTTACAAGCCCACAACACACACTTACACGCACATACATACACAAACCAAACCAAACCTCATTTGTGGTTTCCGTTTTCTACACTCTTTCTTGTTTGTGTGTGTGTTTGGGTCTTTTGAGGGGTTAATATAATTTATTGACATCAAAATAAATGCAAATTGATATTTTCATGAATAATTTGTCATTTTGTTTGAAAACAACAAAAAATAACAAATATAGCAGTGAAACAAGGAGGGTTTCCTTTACACTTTTGCTTTTGAATAAAAACAAGTTTTGAATTTTAATAAGTTTATATTTAAATAAATATATTCATATTTATATGAAAGTTTATAAAAAACAAATACAGCTATTAGAGGAGATTTAAAATTTAAAATGAAATATTTTTGTAACAAACGTATGTAATAGCCAAATATGTCATGGCCTAAAAGATACAAATTTGACTTACTCTATACGAGTATTAGAAAATTCTATTTTGTTTTCAAAATTTGGTAATAATTTAATTAAATCAGCAAAAGGCTATATGTTTTTTTAAAATATTATAAAGTTCTTTTAATATGGCACCAATTCCAAATGAATTCATAAAGAGCACTTTAAATACTCTTGTACACATTTATAAAAAATAAAGTAGGCTTAAAGAGTGTGCTTTTAGACAAAATTTTCATACAAAATTTTCTTAAAGTACATTTGAAGTCTACTTTAATTTTTTATAAATACGACAGTCTGTGTTTAACAGTTTTTTTTTATAAAAATCATATAATCCCTATGGGTTTACTTTATGCTCGAGTTGAATCATTTTCAATAAATAAAATTTAATTGTTATTATATACATATATTAATTATATGTATATGCTCTTATTCATAAAAACTTACAACAGGTTTATAAAGCAAATTTCCATACAAAAGGGCAATAGTATTTTATATGAAATATTGAAAAGGTTAACCTTTGAACGCGAATATAAAACCAAGCATCTCTGAAAAGATTTTTAATTTTCTTTTTCTTTATTTAATAATTGAAAAAATTCAAAGGGGTCAAAATAAAATTCTACATATAATTACTGCAGCTCCATGGTATGTTAAAAATTCTCGAATTCGCAAAGATCTAGGCGTGACATTAGTAAAAGTCGAATTTACAAAATACGCGTCAAAGTACGTCAGCAAACTTGAACACCATCCAAACCCACTTACACGAGACATCCTTAACTTTAGTGGCCATAATCAGTTGAGAAGGAGGGATACCCTTGCTTTAACTCAAGCGCAAAATAGATGACTGGATCAGTTGATGCGAAATTTTTTTAGTATCATAGAATTTTTGTCTAGCACTGGCTGGGCTTATTATTTTCTTTTTAGTATTAATATTTGAATACTTATGGTCATTTCAATATATGAATATTCAATAAATAAATAAAGGCTAAAAAAAAAAATCTTATTGCGGATGCCTTGGCTTCATTCGACTATTTAATTGTTGTTGTACTAGCTGCCTTGATTGAACTTGTAAAACTTGATGCAATAAATTTGGAGTTTCCAAAAAGAAAGTATTACACTTATGTATCTCTCTGTGGCTTGGAGCTAAAAGGGCCAATGTTAAAATATTCACTTTTGAGAAAATTGGAATTGAAGGTTTTCAAAAAATTCGTTTAATTACAGCTGACACAAATTCCAAGCTGCACTTATCAAGTTTGGCTCAGACATATAACATGTTTGATAGAATACGATGGTAAAATTCAAAACTAAAAAAATAAAAGATGACATTGGCCCTTTTAGCACAAATCTATGATTTTAATTTCATGTTTTTTGTGCCATTGGCCGTCATAACAAGAACAATATCAAACAGAAAAGCACTATTTTTCAGTTATGTTGTTACTAAGATTATATATCAAAGTACACCCGGTTTGCGTCGATGATTGGGAATGGACATTTGTATGGATTATTATTTAATTGGTTCCATGAGCCATTATTTAGGTGAAAAAATGTATCTCTCAATTAAAAATTCCATTTTTTTAATTCTTTTTTTTTTTTGGAAAACAAGTTTTTATTAAAATAAATTGACGCTTCTCAGGGGTGAATTTTTCAAAGCACTTTTTCTGCATGTGCACACTTCTTTCATTTGCTTAGCAGGTATCGTTTTATTTCCCAATACGGAAGTATATTCACTACCTTGAGTTTTCAACGACTTTCTTTTATTTCGGATCCAATTGGAAGGATTTCGATTTCGTTTTCTTGTAGCCTTATCCTTGTTTTCTTTTTTCTGCCTCTTCGTGATTTGTTTGATTGTTTTTCAACATGACCAGTTTTATCAAATTCTTCAATAATCTCCTCCGAATTACTGTCTGTTCTTCAAACGGTTCTAAAGCCTAGTAATCTGTTCAAATTTGGGAAAAATGTTGAGCAACATTAATTATTTCATACAGAAAATTTGACGTATAGCCAATGTTGCCTATCACGCGAATTTACATAATTTGACGTTTTTTTATTGAGAGTACGCCACATTGTTTTACTTATGTAAACAAAATACATATGTTTTGCTTTTTTGTGAATTTAAATCGAAACTAAATAAAAGTTGAAATATTTAAAAATCTGTGTTGAATCGAAATAGTTAAATAAAAATTAATAAACAAATATTACTGGCCGCTTGTGCAGCAGAACAACAAGTAATAGATATTGTTGTTGCGACAGAAGAGCTTTTGGATAAAAATTCCACGTGAAACAATTGCTACTTTAATTATTTCGCTGTGAAAAAATAATGTTGCCAGATACATTTCACAGGTTTTTCACAAAATGAACAGAGTACTACTTCTGCAACATTTTTTCATGAAAATTTCATGTTTATTTTTTTAACATGTATTTTGACAGCATTCCACTTGAAATTTCGAACAGAGTACTATGCTTAAATCAAATAATTCTGATTGTATAGTTATTTAAATTAAATTTAAGCTTGACATTTTAATGTACATAACACTTACCATTTTCGCCAGTGTCACACATTTCTAAAATCCTCAGTGTCTCTGTCAGTACAAGAGGTAGGACAGAAGGCCGATAACAGATTAATTTGCATTCGCGATAACCAACAAAACTAAAATATATAACCTTCCTATGTGGGATAAAAATAGCGACTGTCAAAAATACGTATGTATGTCTACGTATAGGCACTTTTGTCTAAAAAGAGGATTCCCAAAACTAGAAAGTATTCAATCTAAACACCATAACTCATTTCTGACTTCAACACATTGATTAACACTATAGGGTGATTAACACGGTTCTTCATAGTAACAAATAATAATGGTCGCCAGAGTTGCCAGCCTTTGAATTAAAAAAGAAAAAATTAATAAAAATACAAAAGATACAAGTTAAAGCTAAAAGGGCCAATGTCAACATTGACCCAATATTTATTTAAAAATATATAATTGCTAAAAGGGCCAAAGTAGACATTGTTCTTTTTAGCTTTAACTTTTATAGATGCATTAATAGTGACATTTGCCAGCATTTTATTTCTGAAGCTGTTCTGGGTTAAGTATCACTTTAACTGTTTTACCATAATGAAAGAGAGCAAGAACACAAATCTAATGCAATGATTAACTCAAAAGAGCAAAAAAGTGACATTGGCCCTTTTAGCTCCAAGCCACAGATATCACATATGTATGTATGTATATATATTTTAAACTTTTACGGACAATAATTGTATCTATTTTTGGTTCTTTTTCAAAAATAATTTGCGTTCCCATATATGAATAAAGAAATGCTAAAAATGTGTCAATTTCAATAAAATTTTTATGTTATTCGAGCAAGAAAGTGTAGATGTTGTAAACAGTGTGGTTGTTTTCCTAAACATATTGTTACGAAATTGTATTTCAATTTAAATTTAACGATCGGTATCTTCATACAGCATGTCTGTCAACATACAACATCTTTATCAACAGATGACATGTTTATCGACATGCAACTTGTTAGCATTTGTAGAAGTTTTAATTTATAAATATTATTTTTTTTTTATTATTTATTTTTGTATATTTTTAAAAAAATTTTACAAATTATAAATATTATAAATATGAGAACACTCTGTTATAAACACAGCTGAGCAATATGGCAACATTAAGCTTTAACGACTTTGGCTGAATATTCTAGACACGAAAATTAGCTCCGAACCTTCCAGAAATTATGATTAGTGTATAAATAGACTAACAGGGCCAATATCAGTTGATTGTGAGTCATTGTTAAGTACACATCGAAGTGTTCTCAAACAATAATTTAAGTGTGTTCTTAAACCGAAACATAAGTGTGTAAAAAGACAGAGTGTTCATTTTTAATTGTTTTTATGTACATTTAAATAAATAAAGACTCATTATATTTTCTTCAAACTACTTAACGCTTTTAATTTGCAACTAAAAGGAATCCGGTTATTTAAATGAAATAAACCACCGATTTTTAAATGTAAAAACGTAACAATATAAATCATTCTCATTACCATCTTATTATTATACTTGCTACCTAATTTCTAAATTCTCTGTTAATGATTTGTATTTTGTGTTTGGAACTTAAATAACCCACTCCTCCGACGAGCACAGCCGTTATTAAAAGTAGCTCCATTTTCCAAATCTAAGAAAAACTCTTACAAAGAATCGTTACAAGTTCGACAACAATCTTCATGGAAAAATGCCTACAATTATTGGTCGTCTAACTTTTTAGCCGGCCTAGGCGATCTTTGTCTAAGATGTAAAGTTATGAATCCCTTAGTTTTAAGTTATACACCAATATAAAAATTTGATAATAAAGCTTTTAGAATTGCAATAATATTAAAAGCCTTGGCGGTAATATTAGTATTCAAAATTTTTAAAACAATTTTAGATGTATTTGGCTTATCTTCAACATTTAATACAGTCGATATCTGTTCACTTTGGGATTATAAGCAAAGATCTTCAAACCGTACGTAATAAAGTGATAAAGTAATATTACATAAACGCATTAGTAGCCACCAAACAAAACTTCAAATTACTTGCTCATAAAATCAGCCCTATTTTTTATGTACTCGTATGTACATATTTATAAAATTCGCTATTTTCTCTAAAATACAATTTGAATCATTCTCAAGAAAAAGGTTTTAATAATATTTGTGGAAGAGTATGTATGGAAGCAGTTTTTATTTTTCCAAAATATCTGATAACATAAGAAAACTAAAATGTTTATGTTAAAAAAAAAATATATCTTTAAACATAAAAGGGGCTTAAAAATCTTATTACAATCTTGTTCTATTTATGATAAGTTTTTCCTTTTTTCATTATAAGTACTATCTCCACTTTGCTCTTTTTCTGGTTTGCAGTTTTTTTTTTTTGCAACGAAAAAACAAAAAACCATGACATAAACATATAAAAATAACACAAAAACCAACCAACTCATATTAAGTTATCTATGAATGTACTACTCGTATGAATACAATGCTCAACCAGCGTGTGTCTGATATTCAGAAGAAACAAAAACCGAAAAAAAATATTTCAACAAGCAAAAAAAAATAAGAATGAGCGAAAGAAATTGCAACATTACAAAAATGTTGAACATATAGAGGATTACAAGGGGATTTTTTCAATTACATTTTGCGGACATGGCAATTTTATATACATTTTCATAGTTTTGGCTTGTAACAGCAACAACAACAACAACAGCACTATATCCAGTGAAATTTTTATAGTTTCAAAAGCGCTGGTTTGTTTCATTTTTATCTTTTCCTCTCCTTTTTTTTTTGCTTTTTGCAGGGTTTTTTTCTTTTATTTTTAGCGATTGTCTAAGATATGTTATCCATTAAATGAATGAAATAAATGGATGACTTAAAACAAGGGATTTTTTTCTTTTTGCCAGCGAATAAGGCAAAAAATATACATTTCATTTTAAACGCTTGCCAAGGATTCATAAGGGTCTGAATGTTTATTTAATTTCGCCAATGAGATTCTCACAGTTTTTTTTTGTTTTACATTGTATGTATACGCGTATGGTAAGCTTTAAATATGAATGTGTTCTAAAGACAATAGTTTGGAAGTAAGATGAATATTTGCAAATTATGTAGATTAAAAAAATAACAATAATTTATTGAAAGTGATATTGTTAAAACGCCATGTTATTCATGTTGATATTGAAATAAAATCAGTCTGGGGTCTAATCGTTGTATACGATATCGAGCAAAATGTATCGAAATTGTTTATGTTGGCATTATGATATATATTGAATAAAAAATATCGTAATTGGAGATGATGGTATTCGATATCTAATAATCACCTAAGTTACATCACTCGAGATGTCATTCGATTCATCAATGGCTATCGTATGCATAATAATTTATTTTTTCTACCTCTAAAACACACAAGTTTTACTTTGCAAAGTTTCTGCATTTTATTTTTATTTGTTTGTCCATAGGCACACTTTATTGTGACCCTCACCAGAGGGTCACTGGGATTTCTGTATAAAGTTATCAACCATAGTTTAAGCGGGTATCCTGAATCTCCTTTAGTGTTAGATTTATTTAGGATATGTAAATAAGTACGATAAAATATTTCATTTTGCCTTACCTAACAGCCAAGCATTTTACAAATTGAACTGATCGTAAAGCTCTTCTAGTAACTTTGTGTCCGCGGAATGCCTCCACAGAAATGAGTCATAAGCTGATCCACCATATTTCAAAATAATGCTCAAAAATTAATATTCGTGATCATATAGATGAGGATAAACACAACAGCAAAGGTTCATGTTTAATACACTTCGTTTTTTATTTAAAACTTATTTTTGTATGTCAATTCAATCTTAATTTGTTTATATGAAGAAAACATATGTACATACATATGTATGTTTATAAATTAAAACAAAACCTAGAATTAAGAACCTACAGGGTCAAAATCGGCAACACGTTGAGCAATAAAACATCTTCAAAATGCAATGGCGTTCCACAAGGCTCAAAACTTGGTCTCATACTTTACCTCATATACGCAACCGATATGTTAAATATTCTTGAAGAGAGTTTAGTGTTTGCTTATGCGGATTACACTGCAATTGTAGTCTCTAATAAGAAATTAGAAGATGCATACAGGGTCATGCAAACCGATCTAAACAAAATAACAAAAATTTTACACATCAAACCTCCACATCTCGCAAATAATGAAATAAAAATAAAATTCCACAATAATGAATGTCTTCATTAAACATGAGTTGGTACTTGTAGCCCGGGTTCGATTCCCAGCCGCTGCCACTCAAACAACATCAGTTTCTGATAATTATTAGTTTTCTTTCTATCCATCATAACTAATATTTATCACAGCGCCCTCCTTCGGTGGTATAGCATTCAAACGCCACCGAAGTAAAATGATTAAATAAAGGCTATAAAATCAAGCTTTTAAAATAATACGCCTACTCGCCGCCAGAGGCGCTGCAATACTGCTCTAAAACAAACATAATGCGCAATTGCAGAGTTGTGATATAAAGCTACTTTCACCACCTTTACTTCTTCAATCTATCCCCTTTCCAAAGAAAGTAACGCAATTATATATTATATTATTATATATTATTTGCCTGAGTGTTACTTCTCTTTTATAAAAAAAAAAATACAAACACATGTAACACAACAATCGCATCGGTTAAAACATTTAAATATCTCGGAGTGTACGTAGATGAAAATTTTAAATGGCTAACATATGTATATGTATAAACTACCTCAGAAAAAAGCATAGACAAACTGCATATAGCCTAATTCATTTAAGCAATTGTGCTAATTTTCAAGTTTTGAAACAAGCTTACTTCTCTTTAGCTGAATTATATATTAGACATGGTATCACTGCTTGGGGCAGTTCTACATACTGTAAAAGCTTACAGCAAACACAAAATCAAATTTTCAAAATATTATGAAAAAATTACGAACACAACAAACAACCACTGTAATACGAATTAATGTATGGCAACGCTAACAACACCAACCCAAACAACAACAGATACAAAAACAATACAAATCACAACAACACGAATATTAATAACTCAAATCTCAATGCAAACCTCAACAACACAAATCTTAACATTAATCATAACAAAAATTTCAACAACTCAAATCAGATTAACATTAAACTCAACAATGCAAATTTCAACAATAGAAACGCAAACAACATTAACACCGACACTAACAATACTAACAACAACACAAACGCAACACATATCCACAATATTACAGGCATCAGCATAAACATTAATACCAACAACTCAATCAACAGCAACAGAACTACAATTCACACCAACAACAGAGCCAACACAGCAAACAACATAGCTACCAAACTACAAATATTAAAAATCAAAAGCATATTCTGCAACGATCCCAGATTCCTTAAACCTATCGATCACTCGTACAATACAAGACGTCGTGCAGAAGGAAGATACAAAGTAGAACGCCACAGAAATACTTACGGCAAAAATTCCATAAATGTTGTTATACCAAACATATTTAATTATAAAGGCCTATAAGTATTTTAAACATACATAATACTCACAGAAAAAAAAAACAATTAAAACAACTTTAAAAATTCGCAATGAAAAGAAAAAATTTATAATTTATTTACTTTTTTTTAAGTAATATATCCTGCAGACGAGCCAAAGGCTTCGCGGGATTAGATTTAAGAAAAAATTGGTGGAATCATTAGACGTGGTCTATTCGGTCGAATTACGTTGAGCGAAGTGCACAAAACACATTCCTCACAGAACTGGAATTTTCGTAATAAAGTTGAACGATTTGTAAACGTTGCAACGTTAAACGTTGTTCAGGCGTCAGTCTTTTCACTATGGAATGCCAAACAATACTAAACAAAAATAACATAACAGCATGACACGACTCACACGTGATCTGTCAAAAAAAAGGCTATTGAAAAAAGTATCTCTACTTGAATCACCCTTTATAACTTATTCATTAATTGTCGTTGTTCATTGTTTGTTTTTGGCAAAAACACATTTTTAAAGATACAAACTGCTTTATAATATGTATCTGATGTTTATCCCTTCAAAATAAGTTTTATAACTAAAAAAAAATTAGTACAAATTTATCTAATGGCAAATTAATGCATGAGTATAAAAGTACTTGTATTATTGTAAGCAAAACAAACACACATACATACTATACAGTTAGTAATGGTATTAATTCAATTACTTAAAGCATGTTCAAAAGAAAACTATTTTATCTGCTAGTGACAAATAAACCACTTGAGCAGCGAAATGTACAATTATGGTTGCTAAGTGCTTAAAATAATGTCACTAGTGGCACAAGAATAAAGCAATTTGTTGCAAGACCAGCAGAAAAAAAAATTACTAAGCCTTTAATATAAATTCCTACTACACTAAACCAAATTGAACTAAAGAAAAACAAGTTAGACTGCTATATTCGGCTGTACCGAATCTTTAATACACTCCACCTAAACGTATAAAAATACAAAAACTACACTGGTTGTAGGACTAGCATATCCTTATTCTGTGTTTTCTATTCAGACTTAGTGCAAATTTTATTATTATTTAATATATTGTTTGAAAGACAATTTTACAACCAACATAATTTATTTTAAATATTTTGATATTTTTTCTAATTTTGACCATTTATAATTGATTTAATTACCGATTCTTACCGTAATTTACGGAGTTTGTCTGATGTTCAAAATAATCTTGAGTGTAATTTAACAATTTATAAAATTAAAATAACATTTTTCCATATTCACAACAAGTTAAGAAACAGAGTATAAAAAAAAGGATAAGACATAAGGTGAGGCTTTTTTATTTGAATTTGATCTCAATAATATTATTTACAAAAGATTTATAGGTGGCATAGTAGAAGTGGAACAGTTATGGACTGATAGCTTCTAAATCAAGTATCCAATAATGTGTTTTCCACGTATTTTAGGCTTATTTTGGTTTAATTTCATCTGAATAACGTTATTTACAAGAGTTGTATGGTTGTATAGTATGCTCGGAAGTGGACTTATATTGGGAGTTATTGCCAATTATTGTCTGACAGTTACAAAATCCAGTAGCATAATTGCCGTATAACCGATATTAGTGTGATTTCTGCATTAAAACTACTGATCTATATAAAAGTTGGTTCGATATCGGTATTTATTAGACATTTTTATGGGTTTATGGGATTTTCGGAAATGTTTCTAAAATGGCAGCTATGACATATTATGGGCCGATGTTCTTAAATTTTGGAACAGTGATTTGTATGCATATGAGGATATTTCAAGTCGAACTTCAACATAATAACGGTATATTTATAATATATATATATACGGGAATATCTGCAATATATTTAAAAAAAAATTGTAAGACAAATGTTTAAAAATTTCACTTGTTTATGGAGGTTGTCTTACATTTTGATCCGTAACTCTTGTTCTACTATACCGATTATATATATATATATATATATATATATATATATATATATATATAAGTATTAACGTGTATTTCGGAAGTGGACCTTATATATAGTCAAATATGGACCGATATTCTCAAAATCCAGCAGTTTGATTTTAACATGTATGCAAATGATCCGTGTACCGTTATTTATAAGAGATTTATGAGTATTAAAGTGATTTTCGGAAGAGGGCTTTCTATGGGGGATACGGTTAAAAACGGACCGAAATTCACAAAATTTTATAGGATAATTTTTGTGTATATGTAAATGATCTGTGCAAAGTCGGTACCGATATTTATACGACAATATGATAGCTTTTTCGTATGTGGTCCTTGTATGGGACCATAAAATTGAGTACAACAATTTATTCACCTATAAGGATTACTTATGTCAAATTTAAGCCGTTAAACATTATTTATATTTGTTTTATACGTGTTTAAGTGAATTTTGGAAGTGGACTTTATATGGGGCCTATGGTCAAAGATGGACCGAACTAAAAAATTTCGTTTTACGATTTCTTTTTGCATGAAACTTAATATCGTATTGATATTAAAATTCTATAGGCATTTATGTATAATTGAGCAATATTTCGGGAAGATTTTTGTATGGGGGCTATAAGAAATCATGAACCTATTTTTACTATTTTCCTCACATTTTCTTCTTTTATCATAAAACAACGTAGACAAAATTTCACGGGAATATCTGCAATATATTTAAAAAAAAATTGTAAGAAAAATGTTTAAAAATTTCACTTGTTTATGGAGGTTGTCTTACATTTTGATCCGTAACTCTTGTTCTACTATACCGATTTTGCTGATTTTTAATACCAAACTGCTTAGGAGAACTATAAACGATTTTTTGTAAACTTTGTTGATTTCGGATGTGGCCTTTGGACGTGAGAGTGTTTTACAAAGACAGACAGACAGACAAACAGACGGAAAGACAGACAGATGGGCATGGCTCAATCGACGTAGGATTTCGTAAAGACCAAGAATATATATACTTTGTTGGGTCTCAGATGTTACACACGGAATGACAAACTTATATATATCCTCATTCAGCACTTATGGTAGTGGAGGGTATAATAAAAGATATCAAATAAAAAAATCAAGTAAGAATACGAATGCAAATTATTCCAAGTGTACATATGAACATAAGGACAAAAAATTATCCATGACATCAGCAGAAAGAATACATTGCACTTGATGGAGGGAAAAAATATTAATAATATACATAATTATATTTGAATAATATTTTTCCTACTTGATTTAAATAAAATTTCAAGAAAATTGAGCAAAAAAAAAATAAAGCAAATATGCAACCGTTAGTTGTTAAGAAAAGTAAACAAAAAAGAGAAAATATTTAACATTGCATACGTCAACAACATTCTTATCTTGTTCTACAAATACACTTACAAGCACACTTATTTGTACACTTACACATATGCACGCACACATACACATGTACATGGCTTTGGACTTCCTGTTTAAACTACAAGGAATATTCTTATTTTTTTTATGAATGTTTATGTATGTGTTGTTGGTGTAGGTCTCGCATGCATTCAGCTGTCTGTTTTTGTCTACTTAAAATATTTTGCTTTTTACTTCGTTATTTATTTGTATGTTAAGAATTTGTGGCATGTGCAACTTGTTTGAATTGCAAGTGTTATATTTATAGTTTTCTTTTTCAAAAATGTTCACAAGAAAAGTAAACTATTTAGTTCTTATTTGTGTTTGCTGCCCTCCAAATAAATCTGGAAGATAATAAAGTGCTGTTGTTTTAAATTAAAAAATAACAATTGGTTAATTTTAAGAGATATATTCTCTATAAATCTCGATAGAAATTATATATTCTTCTAGCAAAAACCAAAATTTTCTATAGAAAATTTTCTATCAGTGTAATATATTCTATAAAAAATTTTAACTCTTCTCAGGAAATTTTACTGAAACTTTGACTATTGTGAAGAGTCAATTTTATATAGAGTGTTTTTTTTTTAGATATATAGAACTTTAAGTTGGCACCACATTTTTTAACTGGCGGCCATTTTGTCACCTATCAAGTGATTTATGTTTAGTTTGGTTAGGTATTTCAACAAATTGCTTCCAAATTGTGGAAATTTATTTTGAAAATCGCGGTTCTGGAGGTCCAATTTTCGATGACTTTTTGTAACATTTGTGGCCGTATATCGGCAATAACACGGCGAATGTTATCCGCCAAATGGTCAATCGTTTCGGGCTTATCGGCGTAGACATGTTAGAATTATATCAGGTGAGTGCAAATCGATAACAAATACAACAATACAGAAACAACAGGCTAATTTTTTGTGTAAAATAATGTACTACTGGCAAAACAACTTGACAAAATATTTTTTCATAATAGCGCGCATAAAGCCCGCAACAAAAAGTCAAAAACTTTTGACATACTCCTCGTATGTAAGTAATTTGTAAACAAAATCAGTCAGCTGTGCTCCTGCACTCACCTGATATAATTTTTACCATTGGCGTAGACTAGCGACTTCAAACATAAATTACTTGATAGCTGACAAAATGGCCGCCAGTAAAAAAGTGTTGCCAACTTAAAATTCTATACATTTAAAAAACACCCTACATAAGAAATGTAGAAATGTCTTTCTATTGAAAAATTGATGTAATTGATGTAATCTGATGTAAGAGATATTAGTTTCGACTAAACCTATGATAAGTTACTGGCTTTTTTTCTTATCTACAAGACTAGCAACATCATCTTTCATTGTCAGTGAATTAAGTTTGTTGCGTTGTTGATTATTTTTTCCAAGTTTTTTTTTTCTTGAATAGAATGAAATTTTATAATATTCCATTCTTGTTTAAAACTATGTTTTCTATAGTACGCATACAATTCATATATTCATATGTTTTTGTCTGTCAAGAATTTTGATGTATATATTTTTGTAATACAACAGTATTTGCAACATAAACAACATTTTAGTTTTGTAAATAATTCAGTTTATAAAACTTTCTTAAAATACAAATATAATATCTTACTTAAATCAAAAATAAGATTTATTACAAAGTCTTTCAAATTTTATTTTTTTAAGTAATAATTTAATTATTATATAAAGTTTTCAGCATTTAATTTATCTAATGTAATTTTAATAAATGAAAAAAGTTAAAAAAGTAATACACGTCTTTTTTTCTAAAATGAATTAAAAGCCTTAAAGTAGGCATGATTTGTTTGATTAAATTACTTTAGCAATGACTTCAAAAAGCTGTTTTGTTTTATTAGTAAAATGAAATTGTATGTCATGACTTTTAAGTGTCACTTAGAATTAAATGTTATTAAAAAGCATTTCTCGATTAAAAATGTCGAGTACATACATACATATGTTTGTATATATGTACTTATTTTAAGTACATTGTTTTATATTTTTGTCTGAAACATCCCTTATCATTTATTTTAATTTGTTTTATTAAATTCTTTAACAATACCTAATGTTTCACGTATGAAGGGTCATTTTTGTGTTGAAGAAGGTCGGCCGGCAGTGGCCACCATAATATTATATGGTCAACATGTCAAAAAAAAAGTTAATATTAAAATGTTTGTCAGTCTGTGATTTTTTTTAAATGAAGAGGGTTTTTAATAACATTAAATTAAGAGTTTTTCTACTTGTTAAAAATATTTTATAAATAAGCAATTAAATGTTTTCAGAAAGAGGAAAAAATTAAAAAAATATAACAAAATTCAAAATTTCTGTACAAACAAGGCTCTCACGAAGAGTGAAATTTTCAATAGAAAATATGCCTCTCATGAAGAGTGAAATATTCTGTAAAAAATATGCCCTTCGTGAAAAGTGAAATTTTCTGAGAAAAGCTGCAGCTTAATTGGTTGATCATTAAGCATGAGTTGGTATTTGTAGCCCGGGTTCGATTGCCAGCGGCTGCCACTCAAACAACATCAGTTTCTGATAATTATTAGTTTTCTATCTATCCATCATAACTAATATTTATCACAGCGCCCTCCTTCGGTGGTATAGCATTGAAACGCTATCAAAGTACAATAATTCAAATAAAGCCTATAAAATCAAGCTTTTAAAATAATACGCCTACTCGCCACCAGAGGCGCTGCAATACTGCACTAAAAACAAACATACAGCCATGTCACTGAATTTAATTCCGTTCGGAAGTGGAATTAATTCCGTATTTCGCTTCTATAGAAAAAGTAAAACGAACAATTTTTTCGGAATGAAAACTAGAAATGCTTAAAATTACAATCCGAAATTTTTTTTCGTTTTGCTTTTTGCAATTGCAGAGTTGTGATAAAGCTTTCTTCTTTCACCACCTTTACTTCTCCAACCTATCCCCTTTTCAAGGAAAGTAACGCAATTATATATAGGCATATTAATTGCCTGAGTGTTACTTCTCTTTAAAAAAAAAAATTAATGCCAAGAAGAGAAAAAATTTGCTTCTAAAAAATTTGATACCTGAAAGAAGCTAAAATTGTTCACAGAAAATATGAATAGCTCTTTTTAGGACAAAGTTTTCTATAAACAAGTTAGAGTACTATATTCCGAATCTTTAATACCCTCCACCTAACGTAATAAGAAATACAGAAACTACACTAGTTATAGGACTAGTATATCCTAATTCTGTGTTTTCTATTCAATATATATTCTTTGAAAGACAATTTTACGACCAACATAATTTATTTTAAATATTTTGATATTTTTTCTAATTTTGACCATTTATAATTGATGTAATTACCGATTCTTACTGTAATTTACCGAGTTTGTCTGATGAATCTTGAGTGTAATTCAACAATTTTTATTATTAAAAAAACATTTTTCCATATTCACAACAAGTTAAGAAACAGAGTCCAAAAAAAAGATAAGATATAAGGTGAGGCTTTTTTGTTTGAATTTGATTTCAATAATATTATTTACAAAAGATTTATGGCATTTATGGACTGATAACTTCTAAATCCAGTATCCACTAATGTGACTACTTAGACATTTTTGTGGGTTTATTTGTTTTTCGAAAATCTTTCTTATATGGCAGCAATGACAAATTATGGACCGATCTTCTTAAATTTTAAAATAGTGATTTTTATGCATATGAGGATATCTCATGTTGAGCTTCCACATAATAGCGTTATAATAACAACATAATAATGTATTAGTATTAACGTGGATTTCGAAAGTGGACCTTATATGGGGTATATAGTCAAATATGGACCGATATTCTCAAAATCCAGCATTTTGATTTTGTCATGTATCTAAATGATCCGTGTAAAATTTTGGATCGGTACCGTTATTTAAAAGAGATTTATGAGTATTAAAGTGATTTGCGGAAGAGGGTTTTATATGGGGGATAGGTTAAAAATGGTTCGAAATTCACAAAATTTTGTGGGATGATTTTTATATATATGTAAATGATCTGTGCAAAGTCGGTACCGATATTTATACGACAAAAATATATAAAGATAAATGGCTTTTTCGTATGTGGTCATTGTATGGGACCATAAAATTTAGTACAACAATATATTTACCTAAAAATATTATTTATGTCAAATTTAAGCCATTAAATATTATTTATATCAGTTTTATACGTATTTAAGTGAATTTTGGAAGTAGACTTAATATGAGGTATATGGTCAAACATGGACCAAACTAAAAAAAAAATTCGTTTTGCGATTTCTTTTTGCATGAAACTTATGCCTGCTGAATTTTGTATTGATAATCCAATTTTATAGGCATTTATGTATAATTGAGCAATATTTCGGGAAGATTTTTGTATGGGGCCTATGAGAAATCATGGACCTATTCTTACTATTTTTCTCACACTTTCTTCTTTTATCATAAAACAACGTATACAAAATTCCATGGAAATATCTGCAATATATTTAAAAAAAATTTTAAGAAAAATTTTTAAAAATTTCAATTGTTTATGGAGGTTGTCTTACATTTTGATCCATAACTCTTGTTCTACTATACCGATTTTGCTGATTTTTCAATACCAAACTGTTTAGGAGAACTATAAACGGTTGTTTGTAAACCTTGTTGATTTCGGTTGTGTCCTTTGGACGTGAGAGTGTTTTACACAGACAGACAGACGGACACTTTGTTAAGCCTCAGATGAGTATTTCTCTGTGTTACACACGGAATGACAAACTTATATATATTCTTATTCACCACTTATGGTGGTGGAGGGTATAAAAAGTTACATTTTTCATATACTGAATCATTTATATTCAACATATTTATAATCTTATTTAATACAATATGTTGTACTTATTTATGTTTTTAAAATGAAATAGGCATAAAAATGCAAAATTTTTCCAATAATTTAAAGCCAAAAACAAAATAAACTAATTCAACAAAAAATTGCATATATTTGTTTAATTGAATATTTATGTAGAACATGAAATTTAACACATTACAAGCAAATTCCCATTTGAAGCAGACATACATGACATCACAAATACAGACTTATTTGCGTAAATACATATGTATGTATATATACATTGCATACATAAAGGTATAAGTATGTAATACATGTATCTATGCACGTCTAAGTATCGTATTTAAAAAGTAACAACATTTATAAGTAAGATATTCTGTATTTATGTGAATGTACTACAGCTAAACATGTATGTATACATAAATTAATGTATGTACATTGTTTAAGTATTTGTGATGTTCATGTTTGTATGTAAGTAATTTGTAAATCAATGATCAAGCAATTAGTTGCACCATTACCCAAAACAACAAGAACAATATACTTTACTACATACTTATACATGTAAGTGTAAAATAAAAGACAACACAGGCAGGCAGGCAGACACATGAAGTTTTAGTTGCATCCAGAAACACATTTGAGCATCACCTATCTACTTATGTATATGTTTGTATGTACGATGGGAAACTGCTAGAGTGTTGCAATGTCTGTACATAAATTGGTCAAATATATCTCTTATTCTCCTCATAAAATGTTTAAGGATTTCATTAGATGAGTACAGGCATTGTAAAATCAGCAACAACAGCATCATCATCAAACACTTTAGTCTTCTAAAGTGTGTGTAATTAAAAAAAGGGAACAACAAAACATGGTCGCAAGTAAGCTGGAATTTCAGGGTTAGTGAAGCGCATCCTTAAGATACCCTATTGTAAAAATATTGGCATAAAAAATAATTGAATTTTTTCGCTATTTTTGTTATACTTTAAGTTACTATATAAGTTAGAAATATTTAAAGGATTAACAGATTTTCACAAAAAGTATGAATTTCAAGGACATTGGGCATGGAACTTGGTAACACCACTTTGAAGCTGATTACGAACTCTATTTATTTACTGTTTATTGAAAGACTGTATATTTATATATTTGTTATCACAAGCATGGCTTTTCACTTTCTAGTGCAGGTCATTACAGTCAATGTACTGATATAAATTCTAGATATTTTTACTTGTGCCCCTGTATTTTTACACAGTGTGGGCTATCTAATATACCTACGACAATTGCATCTTCTCCAAAACGGCATAAGACTCACATGGAAAAAGATTGTCAACTCAGCAACAGGAAAAACCTTCCGCCTTCTTTCCCGGAAAAACCTTCCGCGACAGAAAACCTGTTACAATAACTAATATTAGGCTTTTTTACTTCTACCGTATGTAGCGAACGTATTGGAATATACATTCTTCTCAGATTGTCAATATCAATCTGGAACGTCCGTGGTAACATAGAATTAATGCTGTTTTGAACATATAAAAACTTACTTCATACGCCATTTTAAGAACTCTACTATCTTCGGCTATGCCAGACTCTCGACTTCCAATTACCGCAATAATATGTCAAAACTTCAATAATCACAAATTGGAGTTCTATAAAATTATTCAATTATGTCGTACGCAGATGACTTATCAGCTGTAAATATCGCTACTTATGCCAACATAACAGGCTTTTTCCTGGAACTTAAATTGTGGTTATAAACTCACAAATCCACAATCAAAATTTTCTCTTCGTAAACTTATGAAGAGTGTCATCGGTATTTAACATAACTGCCAAAGGCACGTTATGGAGTTTCTTACATCAACCAAATGCTGCGAAACCAAAACAAGACCGTAAAAGATATCGTTGGTATCTTTAGGCATTATACAAAACAATTAGCCGTTCTCTTCTCAATAATGCTGACCCAGCTGGACCTCTTTTCTCAGCGACATTCAGTGACGAGATTTACAAACGAATGTGTCCATATCACTGCCGGAAGTGTCACTCAACTCATCCGAATAGACTTATGATCCTACATTCAGGATATAATAACATACGTACGGTCTTATTGTCTAAGCAGCAACTCAGAAAACGTTGCATAAAAGTTTTCTAATTCTTATTATATAAATTATTGACTTTAGAATCCTTTGAACCACAATACCTAAAACTCAAAACATTATTTAACTGAAAGACTTTTTTTAATACCTTCTGAACCTGATCATTCCGGAATGTCAGTGGTCATCCCATCCGATACCTATTGATTACCTAACAGTCTCCGAACCAATACCTTTCTGCAGTCTCGAATAGTAGGAAAGATTTTCCTTTATTTAAAAGTGTTTTGTGTACAAATATGTAAAAAAAATTTATTTCGCTTATCCAAATAACGTAAAAATCGTTATTGCATATTATATTCCCTTGCGATAAATCCCAAATCATAATGTTAGAAAGTTTCCTAACTCTATGTTGCGTGATTTCTTGTATAAATTATAAAGTTTGGAATCCTACAAACCCCAAATCTTTAACATAAGCCTATTATTTAATTGGAAGCTATCTGTTAATGCCTTCTGAACCTTTCCATTCCCGAATGAATCCAAAGCATTAACTTTAAAATAAACCATCAGTTTCCTTTTTTGATGGTGGTTTTCTCAAAGAATCTTATAATATGCTGTAGTTGTAATTAACCAAGCAACTTGTCACTACAAAACGATCATGTAAAATTTTCAGTTTGTTAATTAAATGCAGCATATTTATTTCCATGAAAGGCTCTTCATATATCTTCATATATATAAATCAAAGAATATAAATGCAATATATTCTAACGTACAAGGATTAACAAACAATTACAATCAAATAGAAATACTAAGCGCTAAAGAAAACCTAGAATTCATCATACTGTCCGAAACAAACTTGACCCAAGATATTGAGCTAAATAAAATAATGATACCTAAATATAAGCAACTAATTAGTTACTCAAATTCAAAAAATACTGGTGGAGTAATTATATATTATAGAAATAGATGGTCTGTGACAAAGCTTTATGAGAAGGTGAAAAAATCAAATTACTGGATGTTAGCATGTGTAGCAAAATGTGCTAACAATACCATTTTAATTTGTGTAATATACAGATCACCCAGTGCATCTGAAACGGAGTTTTGCGAGGCATTTCAAGAGACACTCGAGTTTTTAAGTGAAAGAAACTGTGATATGTTTATAACAGGCGACTTAAATATAGACTGGGCCAAAAATGGGTTTTACAAAAAGAGAATTCAGAATACAATACACGACAATGGTCAAAAACAAATAGTAAATAACTTTACTAGAATAACGCATACGTCAAAAACAATTAAAGACTATGTTATAACGAACAGTCATCGGGTGTGAATGCAATTTAATTCTACAGACAATGTATCAGACCATGATATTATTAATTTAATAATTATTTGTGATAACATAAAAACAACGTGCAAGTGAAAATTTTTAAATATAAAGAACATCAATTTCATAGAGAACTTAAATGAAAAGTGTTTTTATAAAAATTACAAAAATTTTAAGACGCATGCGCGGGCTAAAGATATCACTTAATTGAATATTTTTTCTAGTATTAGACATCTCTTGTTTAAAAATTAAAATCTTAAAAACTTTTGCTTTGACCCAATTTACAAAAAGCAATTCTTTAAGCTAAGCTAATTACTTTTTAGACATCGAAATGAGGGGAAGATAAGACGAGACACACTTGTACTTGCAATTCGTTTTATTCTCTTATACGTATTACATATTGTGTACACTCTCAATTAAAAATAATAGCCATTTAAGCAATAAGAATTGTGCTGTGTAAACACCGAAGAAATTTCAAGAAAGAAATTGTATCAATCTTTTTAATAAAAATTGCTTCGTGCAAATTGGGACTTAGAACAAGGCGAATTAATATTAATTCGCATGTTTTAGAAAACCAAAACTAAACACCGCTAAATACAACAACAGCAATGGAACTGTTGAATACACAATAGCGCAATTCACAACCTTGTGCTAATGGTATTGCATCATTGCATTTGCAAAAAAGTTTAGCATATTTTTGCTTTACACTAAAAAAATACACAGCAGGAGCAAAAATATGAAGGATTTAATTTTTATTGATATTTTCATAAAAACCATCAATTTTTGATATGAATAAGAAGTGATCAGAGATTAAGCTTATTTTCTTTAAAAACTCAACATTTACAAAGTTATAAAGGATTTTAGTTTCATTGACGTTTTCATACCAAATATTGATTTTTGATATGATTTCTGGATTCCCGTTAATTGCCAAATAAAAGCGTCAAGAAGTTTAAAGCAAATATAACGAGCCAATTTTAATGATAAGTGAACACTCTAAAATTACAGTTTAAGAGCACTTTAATGTTTACTCAACGACACAAAGTATACAGAGGTGTCACGAGACGGAAGATAATCAAGTTTTATATTTATCTCTTTTTTCAGAACTGTCTTTTGTTTATATTTTTGTAAAAAGAAATAAATATTTTTTTATAAGAACTTCTTTAGAATTCTGATTTTGGCTTTTTGAAACGTCAAAATGTTATACTTGCCACTATTGCAATGGTGGCAAATAATGTGTTGTGGTGTCGTGGGTCATACGCATCTTGAATATGATACTGTACATGCACAAATAGAAAAGAAGAGAAAAAATTCCTTCGGATCTATTGAACATTCACACGATTGGGCAAACTTAATATCGGCGACCAATAAAAATTATATTGTACATGAATTAAGACAAGAGGATTTATTCGATTTTCGTGCACTACTAAAGGACAAATATACATGGAGGTCACATAGCATTTCAGGTATAATTTTAAATACCTACATTCTTTTCAACACAATATTATTTTTTTAATCTTCTGATTTTTAGATGAGAAGTTTAAGTGGAAAAACGTTCGATGGCTGATACGAAAAAAGCAAGCCAGGAGTGTTGCAGTACAAATTTTCATTACACCCAGAAGAGTCATTTCAGATCCTAGATATAAACTCGCGTCGCCGTAAAGAACAATCTCCCCAATTGGCCACAAGCTAGCCTGTATCACTAAATATAAAGCAAGATTTATTAGATATGCTGCCATTAATTGGAACAAATTACTACAGTTTTTATCATAATATTTTGGCGGAAGGTTATATCCCCATTGAAGTTCACCCAGACCTTGACGAAGATGAAGGTATTAGAGTTACAGTTTTTATTTCCTTTCTTTTGAACGCTTTTTTGTTAAACTTAAAATTTGTTTCCCCTACAGAAATATAATTTTGTACCAATATTGTCTATTTGAAATCAAAATAATATTTTTTTAAATAACATATTTCTACATTTTATTAGTTCCATTTTAACAAAAAAAAACTTGCCTTGAGATGAATATATGAATCACGTTTTTTTTTTAAACCATTTTAACAAAACAACTTGTGTTATGTAAGTTAATTTTTTATTCTTAATTTTTCTGAAAATCTGTTGGCATTAGAATAGAATAATTGAAATCTTCACTTCAATTTAGTATTTAAGCTTTCACCTTTTCACCAAATACCTATTTCAATATCAAAGTTGTTAGATATTTTAACAGTTTTTTTCGTTCTCCTGTAAAATTGCAGTTTTTGAAAGAGGTTGTTTTGTTAAAAGTCCACAGATATTGAATAAATACCAATTTCATACTAAATAAATTTTATAATAATTTTTCTTTTAAGCAATTAAAAAACCTAATTTAAAAATTTAAAAAGTTGTCCACCTATTCTATATTTCATCTTTATTTTGAGAGCAATTCTAATATAATTACACAATCTGTAACAAGAAGAACTTAATAATATGAATATTTACTTTGAAAGATAATTATTTTACGAAATACTACAGATTTTTCTATTATATCTTTTAAATAGGTACATGAAAATAAACATTATTACTTCAAATGAGTACACTAATACCCCGACTTGCGTCGATAATTGGGACCGACCAAACGGGACGCAATGCGAAACAACGCAAATCGAATCACTTTTCTCCATATATTTGTATGGATTTTTCGGTTATTCGTTCCAGAAGAAAATTTTTAGAAAAGTTGAAAATTTTTACTATAAATAAATGTATACATAGGTATATTTTTTAAAATATATTGCAACAAAAAGATAACGTAAAGTAAAAAAATAAATTAAAGCCAATTCATACATGTAAAAAATCAACATAAACATATAATTATGTAATTCAATTTAATAAATTACATACAAAATAATTTGTGTTACTCCAAGGCAATGGTCACAGAGGTAAGCAGATGTCTTGTGTTTGACCAAAACAAGTAAAAAGGGAAATCCCCTTTCTATGCACAAAATGTAATAGAAAACGACGCAAAACGAAACATTAACGACGCAATTCGAAGCCATAATTATGTTTTTTTTTCGACGCAAAACGAAACATCAAAGACGCAATTCGAAGCCACGCAACTTTTTTTTTTGATGACGCAAATCGAATCAACGCAAATCGGGTCGACGCAAATCGGGGTATTAGTGTATAAGTTATTATCAATATTTTTAAAATAACACTTAAAAATTTGCATTAAAAAGAGAACTTCTTATTTCTTTTTCTTAAATATTTGGTAGTACAATTACAAATATATACATATATATATATATATATACATACATAGGTATATAAAAATTTTATTTGCATAAAAAACTTACCTTAAATAGAAATTAAATTAACTTACATAATACATATTTTTAAATTAAACGCCCGAACCGATTTCCGTTTTATTTACACTATTTATAGAATTGACAACTCTACCACGCACAAATATCAAAAACATAACTTCATTTCCTACATGAAGTTTACTCTTTCTTGCTCTGCTTTTATTATTTTAATTTTGCTCTCATTTGCTCTTTATATTTTTACTAGCAACATACAAAACAACAACACTTTTTAATACACAGCATTAGGCACATCAATTTTAGATACACACAAAATCATGTGCAAAGGGCTTTTGTATAGAAACACAACAATAATTGAATACAACAGTTAAATACAACCACAACAACAATAGAATTATTGCAAATACAAAGATTTGTATTAGATGATTCTTTCACTGATTTATTTAAATAAAATCTTGATTTTAACACTGATTCTTATAAAAGTTAATAACTTTATTATTCAGTTAATTAAGACGTTTATTATTTGTTTAATTTTGCAAAATTTACTACACTTTAACTATATATAAAAGGCATTAAAAGACGAAGCGAAATTAAGAACAACAGCTTTAAGTGGCGTACGCGGAGAAACTAAATATTTATTTGGCTACTAGAGCAGAGTTGCCAGTAAATTGAGCGTTTATTAGACGAAAGGTGTTTATTAGTGAAATTATTTGTGTATTTGGTAGTAAAAGGATTTAGTTAAATAGGATTTTAAATTAATTGCTAATGCACACTGGTAATTATTTAAAAATAATTCAATTATATATATGTATATTTATTTATTAACAGCCTTTTGAAATCATTTGGACAGACATAATATAACACTTTTTAGAATATATAACAGATGGACAGCCAAAAGTTCTAAATAAGATTAAATTCTAGTTTATGAGCGCCAGTCCGAATCGTTATTTTAACTAAAGGTTATGCTTAACATAATGTTATAGTTTGCTTTTATAACCGATCCATAGTTCCTGAGATATGGGCATCCAAATTTCAAATATTTAATATGTTGTACTTTTGTCATTATACCCTACACCAACATAGTGGGGAGGGTATATTGGATTTGTGCTGATGTTTGTAACGCCCAGAAATATTGGTCCAACGCCTACCTTAAAGTATACCGATAGGCTTAGAATCACTTTCTGAGTCGATTTAACGATGTCCGTCCGTCCGTCCGTCTAGCTGGCTGGCTGTCCATGTAAAGCTTGTGCGCAGAGTACAGGTCGCAATTTTGAAGATATTTCGATACTTTTTCTACCCAAGAACGGATTGAAACTGGTGGAAATCGGTCCATTATTTCACCTGGCCCCCATACAATTGTCCTCCCGAAATTGGGGTTTACCGATCATAAATTTTTGAATTATGCAAGTATCCAAACAAATTTTGTGAAGATCGGTCTATAATTAGTCGTAGCTCCCATATAAGGCTCACTTCCAAAAATCACTTTAAAGAGCATAACTCACTCAAAAATGTTGATATTCAAATAATATTTAACACAAATATATTTCATATATATACAAACAATACCGTACAATTTTTTTGTGATCGGTCCATAATTAGTCGTAGCTCCCACTTTCGAAATTCACTTAGCGATCATAAATTTCTTAAAAATGTTGGTATTCAAATTTGACACAAATAAGTTTCTTTTATACAGAAATAATGACACCTAATTTTATAATGGTCGGTTCATAATTAGTCGAAACTCCCATATAAGGCCCTCTACGTAAATCACTTTAACCTCCATAAATCTTTTAAAAGTATTTATATCGATATAAAGTTTAACACATATAATATTTATATTCACAGAAATCATGGCACTGAATTTTTGGCTGATCGTTTTTGAAAAACATATACTGGATGTAGGGTATTATATGACCGGGCTTGACCGACTATACCTTCTTACTTATTTTTTTTAGTATTGTTTGGTATTTCATAATGGAAGGACTTACACCTAAACAACATTTACAAATCGTTCCACTTTATTACGAAAATTCACGTTTTGTGAGGAATGTGATTCGTGCACTTCGAACTTATGGTCAACATTATCGGCCTACTGAGCGTACTATTCGCAACACCATCACCCATTTTGAGACCCAGCAGTCATTATTGGATAATATTCGACCGAACAGACCACGTCCAGCACGCTGTGAAGTTTTTTGTGTGCCCAGTGGAATCATCGGTCCATATTTCTTTAGAAATGATGCCGGTGCGAACGTAACCGTCATTGGCGACCATTACGTGCTATGATAGCCGACTATTTGATGCCTGAAATTGGAGTCCGTGATCTTGGTGACATTTGGTTTCAGCAAGACGGCGGCGCCACTTCGCACACATCGCCTCAATCAATGGATTTATTGAGAGAACACTTCGGTGAGCACATAATGTTCTTTGTTTTTTTTTTAAGTAGGGAACCTCGAAATGCATCACGCTTTATTTTGTGTGAATTTTAAGGAGTCCTTGAATTAAATTGTAGTTTTGCATTTTCAAATATTATTTTAAAACTTCTTATTATAGTTTATTCGACCTTTTTATTAATAATTTAGCAATTGTTTTTTATTTGCAATATTTCGCTACGATTTTGTGTAGCATGTAGGATTTTTTTTCTTTTTTAAATTTGAAAAATATTGAAAATAAAAAATTAAAATTTTATTAAAAAAAAAAATACCTTAAGCTTTAACAATTATTAATGTCATATTTTGAAACGTTAACAAAGTAATTTAATTAACTTGACAACATCAAATTTATTTTTAAAAAGTGTCCTCCTAAATATCATAAAAGTTTCTTTATTGCACTATGCCAACAGCAGCACATGTGTCACTTAATATTTGTCACATTGTTAATATAAGTTTGTGTGTTTAGAAACAAAATATATTCCCTTTTATTTTAAGTAAAACTATTTCCGTTTCCTTTATCTTAAAGCCTTACAAAAATTGTTACGGAAACAGGTTACATTCTTATGGTAACTATCTATCTGTCTGTCCATCCGTACATACATACATATGTCTGAAAGTATGTTCCAACATACTTTTGCCATTGTAGGTGAGTGCGTATTTCCACATACACAATTATGTACTAACAAAAATACATATGTACATACATATGTATGTACTTCCTTATGGTTTCATAAAGACAACTTCACTTTAGTACCAACAGATTTTTGGGGAAAAGCCTTTTATAAAACTCTTGTACAAAAGCGTTTATGTGGCTTTTTCAACAATTTATGCAAAATAGTTTAAACTTTTAAAGTTAAACCAAAAAACACAAAATAGCATATGAACTCATACAAACAATTATATACTCGTAGAAGAATGAATGAATACATGCAAATATACATACATAGTTTGAAAACAATAGAAGGCATCCGTAGCAAAAAGAAAAAAAGGCATTTTAAAACAACAAAAAAAAAAAAAAAGGAAATAGTATAGAAACATCTTAATGGATGAAAAATATTTAACAAGAAAAAAAAACATACTGACATACAGACACACATTTATGCATAAAATATTTAAATTCTAAATAAAAATAAAATATATGTATGTATGTACTCGTACTTGAACAACACTAACAACATACAATGGAAAATTAAGTATGGATTGTATGTTCTTTATTGCTTGGCTACTAAGACTTTTTTAAGATTAAAAAATAGAATTTCAAGTATACCTTCGCTATATACTAACTACTACTAGCTAGCATTTGCTGTACAAAATAAAATAAAACTAAACGAAGTAATTAACATGTTAAGTAGCCAAAGTTAAGGATTATGCTTAAGAAAAGTAATTAAAGCAGCAGTGCTTTATGGATAAAGAAGTGCGGGAAGTAGAAAACTCATTAAATTTAAAACACCAACGCTAACAAGCCACCATCAAGGACTAAGCAGCTCATAAGGCGAATTCACTTAAAGCAAATACTGCCAAAAGGATGTAACACTCCTCGAAAGAACACTTCAACAAAAGTAATATTAAGAAAGAATTTGAATAGATGTGTATTTAAAACTAAATGCAGGTTAAACTAATAATTTCAAGTATAAATTATGTTTAATAGTGAATGGTGGTGATTATTTAATTTTCAAGAAAAATGCATTTTTTATTTGACTTAAAAAAAACACCGATGATTTAAATCATAAAAACTTAAGTAAACATAAATATACATATTTAGGTAATTGTTTCGAATGCAACAGTTATTGGGAAAACTGAGTAAAACCTTAGCTAAACATAATATACTCATATATCTTAATTAAAACGAACCAACAATAAGTATTTCAAACCTTATACATACATACATATCTAATAAACTTTAATTATTTAGTCCAGGCAGTGCCGGACGAAAATTGTTTGACGATTGCATATTCTACATTAAAATAAAAATATGTTCCAATTAATTTAATATATATACACATATTATATTCCGCTGATGAAGCCAACAAAGAATTGACGAAACGTTGGGAAAAAATCGTAATTTAATGTATTTTTAATTTACAATATAATAATTTAGGCCCAAGTAGCTTATACGGAAATAAATACCAAATACAACATATTGGCCAAAAATAAATAAATAAGATTGCTGATTTTATTTATTAGGTTGGTATTCTTTCTTCTTGTCTTCCGCTCAGATCCGCTGTATTCTTCTTCTTAGTCGAATATAGCCACTGTTATTTAATATGTTGCGGGCTAATGGGTTTTGGGTTAGGGATCCCGGAATTTGCCGGGATTTTTGTTTCATATTAAAACAAATCGGTTTATAAATAATAAAAATTTATTTCAAAAAGTTACTTATGTTAAATATAAATATGTTTGAAAACAAAAAAATTAAAAGTTTATAAACCACTAGCTGACCGCCCCGGCTTCGCTCGGTATTTACTAATGAACTCCGATTTTTTTGTTAGCTTCACTGAAATAATTTTAATATTTTTTAAATTTGATAACTTATTTTGTCCAGCGTCTAAAAAAACAATAATGTGAAAGTTTTCCAAAATAAATTAATTTTTGCATTTATTTCATTAAAGCTGCAAAAACAGGGGGCTTGTTTATTAAAGTTGACTGGACTCACAAAAAAATTCCATGTTTTGAATTTTTTTTCTTTAGAAACCATCTCCTGAGAATTTCGAATCGAATATAAAAAATCAGCCAAATCGCTCGTGCCGTTCTCACGTGATGTCATTACATACATAGACCATTTAATTTTTATATATACACATGCATAGATAGATATATAGAGATAGATAATAAATGAAAAACATAATAACATGTCCATGGTGTAACTATGTATACAAGGTGAGTGCAGTAGCACAGCTGACTGACTTTGTTTACATATTAGGTTAGGTTAGCAGGCGGCCGTGTAGTACCGCCCACTTAGGTCCAATTTTGCTGGTCCAGTTGTGTTTACGTCAAAAGTAATACTCTTTCAAGTGTTTTTGACAGTAGTACATTATTTTACACAAACAAATACCTGTTGTTTCTGTATTCTGTGTTGTATTTGTTGCCGATTGGCACTCACCTTGTATAATTACACCATGAGCATGTACATATCGCACCTGTTCAACAAAATTAAAAAACGATAAATAAAAATATTTTTTTAACATTGAATTTGAATAGGAAAAATGGGAAAAGGGAAAAAAACTCCCACGGAATTTTTATTCATGATTGGGCTCTATACCCACTGTAAAAATCTCCCATTATTTTGTCTACTCTTTCGTCATATCTTCAGAGTTCAGTGCTGCCAGTATTTTTTTAGAGCTTATCCCCAATTTTGGATTTCTCATCCCCTAAAATCCCCAAACTTATTTTTTTTTGATTTTTTTTCTCCCAGCCAAGAAAAATTATCACATAAAAAATTTTTTCAAGTGTACTTACTACCTTCAGTAAGAATAATTCAATGAAAATTAAATTTAATGAACTTGAGCCTGACTAAAGAAATACATAATTAATATAAAAATTATTTTTGTTAGATTTCCAAAAAACTTCTGAAAAAAATCTTCTGATTGATTCCATCACAGCCTGCTTGTATTAAAAAGCTTTTTAGCATTTCAGTAAGTAAATTTATTTCTCACAACAAATTGAGAAGGCGCGCACGCACCTTTTTTTAGAGAAAAAATTTTTGCAACTCATATTCTTTTTTTTTTTAATTTACAATAATTACCTTTGAGAATATAAATAAAAAATTCAAATTCAAATTCACAAAATCTGGCAGCTTCTGTTTGTTTCTTCGGATTCCACAAAAGTCGCTAAAAAAAACACAACATAGCGCCATCTAAGTTCAATTACGGATTTTTGATGTTGTTGTTTGTATTACGAACAATAGATGGCATGCTTTTTTGTCTAAAAATAAACCACAAAAATTCCCATATTCTTTTTTCTAAACAAGTTCCGGTGTTGTTTTTCAAATCAAGCCGAAACCGGCAACAACGTGCAAAAAGGACGACGACGACGAAGGGAGAGACTTACGGAGAAATTTTAAAAGGAGTGGCCGGTCGGACTGATGGTGATTGAGGGGAGGGAAGGGAAGAAAAAAGTCGACCGACCTGCACAGAAATGGTGGTGAGTATAAAGAATCGTGGTGAGTATAAAATAGTGGTGAGTTTTTATAAATTCACCACAAATACCGTTATTCGAAATTTTTCAAGGTCATTAAAAATTTGTCATCCTAAAAGCAAGCAATGCATGTGCAGTTTACACTTGGCAGTTCCCTTAAATGTAACTTTCCTGACAATACCGCCCTCTATAAATATGTCTCAAATAGGTTGATGTATCACTAAGCTCAATTTAAAAGTGTTTTATACCAGTATTTTTACTCCCCAAATCGTTTAAAGGAATTAAAAAAAACACTTCTTTATATTCGGTCAACAAAACATTATTTTTTTATTCAGTGTTAATTTTAAATAAATTTTTCTTTAAAACTATTAATTTTAGTTGTTTTTTTCATTTAAGGTCTTTTCTTAATTAAAAACTAACTTAACAAATGTTAAAAAATTAAAAGTCAACATAAGCCAGCAAAGGCTAGAAATGAAATAAGTTTGCAGCAAACTTTAAAATAATTGAATTATTTATTAAAATGATTTATGTATTGATTACACTTTTCTTGTAATTGTAATGCAGATCAAATGTTTGTAAGAATTAAACCAGGAATTGCTTTCGAAATATTGACAACATAAACACTCCAATTAAAACAATTTAAAAACGAAAGCAGCCCAAAGTTTAAGAAGGTTGAAGAATAAAAAACACTATAACGAATGAAAGCAACAAATAATAGGGAGGTTGGTTACTTTTTGTTCAAACATTGTCTTTAATTATTACAATTTACAATAGTTTTATTAAAACATAACACAATTGCAGCAAGATGATGAGGTTTATTTCGACATGTTGGACATGTTTTTTGTTTGTTTATTTTTGTTAGATGTTAATATGAGTGTGACATTATTTCAGTTAAGGAAGAACTGTTGTTTTAGTTTTTTAGCCAAGAGTATTAGAAAAAGTTTACATTAAACCTAAACAAATGCAATTTTACAATAAAAGAAAATTGTACATAAGAAAAAGAATAATTAAATTATTATAACTAGCTGGCGGTGTTGATGGCTTTGTAAGAGTTTATTTGTGGAATTTGTGTTTTACACTAAAAAGTCTCCAATGATGAGGATAAATCTAATCTTAAGAAATTTTTATTGTTACAGTTTAATTCTAAAGCAAATACAGAGAAATAAATTGTCAATACAAATTTCTTAAAATTACTCCTTTTCTAAAACAAAAGGTAAGACATTTTTGAAAGTGAATGCTTTGTATTTGAGGCCCTTGTTTGCAGAACGTTATTTTAATTTATAATCAAGTAAGTATTAAGGGAATTGGCAATTGGCAAAAAGTTTGAATTGTTGCTAGAGGTGGTCTTTTGTTGTAAAGACTTTTGATATTTCCAATTTTCTTCTACGTTGTTGTGTTTTGTAAGTGTAAATAATTTTTATGATTTGTAAATAATTTTTAACCAATAATCCCCGTTATTATTGAAATCATTTTATAGTTTTTTTTTGTTTCTTTTCAGTGTTTTTGTTTTTTCTGTTTCCAGCATTTAAGGTTAACCAATAATAAGACCACAACCTAATCTAAATTGATTTTTGGTATGATTTAAACGTCCACTTAATGCAAATGAAAATGGCAATGGTTGCAAACGTTTCTCTAAAACACCGCACACATTCCAATTAGAGTCAAAGGAGCCTGTAAAAAAAGAAAAGTAAGAAAATTAGCAAAAATAAATAAAACGGGAAAATTAGCAGAAAACGGGTTTAGAGAAAGGTTTTACATTAAAAATAAATGTATTTATTTTATATAAGTTTTAATTAAAAATCCGTTCGAATTTTTGTGTTGCAAAGATCAGGGGGGTTATTGTATATTTCGGTTCGAAAAGAAAATCGTTCGAATTTGTATACCTTTTACATTATATTTCGAAAGCTTTTGCTTTCGAATCGAAATACACAATAACCCCCCCAGATATGAAGAATTTAATAACCACGAATAATTAAATGGCAATTTGTAAAATTGACTATTTAACGATAAGTTTTCTATCAATTAACCAAACACATAAGGCAAGTTATAAAAAGTTGTCATCCCGTATCCGGTGTAAAGGAGAAATGACAACAATAAAATTTCTAATATTGTCAAATACGGTAGACGCAGCAATAAAAACAACAACAAATTTGTAATAATAATAAGAAGAATACACACACATTGTAAACGTACATATGTTTGCAGATCATCGATAGGTAGGAGTTGGGGTCTACGGCCGTCAGTCGTTGGATGGCTTTACACTTAGGTGGTTAGACCCATTCTTACTTATGGATGCTGTGTTTGGTGGGAGACATTGCGATTGTCCAGTCGTAGGAACCTTCTGTCTAAGGATCTGTGCTTCGATCGGCATCGCAGGAGCCATGAGAAGCACTCCTCAGGCGGCGCTGGATGTTATTCTACATCTTCTGCCGATTGAGCAGTATGTGATGGGAATAGCAGCCAGAAGCCTTCTTAGGCTAAGGGAGTTGGGGCTGTTAGGTAACTTCACTCAGGGTCATGCCAGGATACTGGGTGAGATTGGGGCTAACAGCTATCATCTGGGAACATCCGTCTCCACGGATTACGCGGGGACTATGGTTGATTTTGGGCGTATGCCGAAGGTAATAATGCCACCTAGGGAGAACTGGTCAGATAAAAGCAGATTATACACAGGATTTGCTATATTTACTGATGGCTCGAAAATGAAAGGTACAGGAGCGGGATCTACATTGAGGATCTTGACATCAGAAGAACATATAGGCTTCCCGACGACTGTAGTGTTTTCCAGGCTGAGGTTCTAGGGATCTTGAAGGCCGTGGAATTTATAAGAGACAACATTGCCGAAGGGCTGGAGGTCACTATATATGTGGACAGCTAAGCGGCTCTTAGAGCGGTAGGGGGCTGTTATGTGAACTCCAGGTTGGTCGATGATTGTAAGAGAGCGCTAAGAGAAATCTCAGGCGAATACGTGCTGAGGTATCGGGTCATTCCAATATCAGTGGGAATGAATTGGCGAGACTCGGCACAGATTCGGAGGATCCTGATTGCCAGGCCTTATGTGACTGACAAGGTACCTTTTAGGTTTTGAAATTTTTTTTTTGTAGAAATTGGCAACCACTTCTTGGGAGCTCAACTTTTGATATTTTATTGTATTTAAATGTTTGCTACATTTAAAATTTTGTTGCAAAGTGGATTGTTTTTCATAAGATTTGTATGGGTACTTTTCATACCTTATTGTACAAAACATGGAGATTTTTTGTCAATCACATAAGGGTTAAGCAAAATTTTGAAAACAAGTTACAAAAAGTATTTAATATTCAATAATTCATAAATTTGATAAAAAAAAAAAAAAAAAAAAAAAAAAAAGCAAACCATAGCTTGAGCCGATTTCAAAGGTCTCTAATAAATTTATTTACTCATGTAGTAAAACTAAATGCAAGATAATAAAAATCTATGGACAATATTCAAATTATAACAATTAGTAGTTTTGTATTTCAAACCCCCTCATTTTTCAAAGGTTTAGGTAGCACATTAAGTAAAACGAGAACTTTTAAATGCAGAAGAACAAATTATACTTCTGCATTATGAACTTGAAAACTACTGACAAAAGATTTAAATAAACAAAACGGCTGCAACAAACCACACATTTACAACAACTAAATCGCATTTTAGAACTCACCTCTGAATACAACATCGGCTTTAGGCAAATCCACTTGATAACCTAGTGTAGCAACAGACTCTTGCATTCTCAGACTAGTTTCGACTTCCACACCAATTTGTAATTGTTCACTGGCCTTTTGGTAGTAGCAAATGTGTACACCGCCTGGTCCCAAGGTACCCGACCATGTAGAATCGCCGTTAGTATAACGACCGACAGCAGAAAGAACAGCGATTTGACCACCAGGAACATTGGGGCCATATTGATAGGCGAGTTCAGCACCCAATGCAATCTTCTGGGTCACCGATTGCAAATAATGACCCACAAAAACACCGGAATTGTTAAAAATATTAGGATTGCCCACCGTCAATGAAGCCGTAAAGTCATTACCACGATAATCTGTGGTCAATTGGGCGGCGGTAATTTTTGACTCTTGGATCTAAAATGCAACAATTTCAAACCATGAACAGAAATCAAATATAAATACTGCTAAATCAACAAACCTGCGAGGCAAATTTACAACGAATACGTGGTGAAAATTGATGAATAACATTGGCATTCAAATTTCCGGATGGATCAATATCACCCAATAGTACTGGAAAGGCCTCAGAGGGACTGAATTGTTTAGTACCCACATAAGTGGCACCAAAGCGATATCCACTGGGTTGTGTGCTGCACAAGTTAAGTGTATGCGATACTTGGAAGTGATTACTGAGACCTTTGTTTAACATGACTTTGGCTCCCTCGAAGGTCATGGCCTGTATATCTGCAATAAAAGTTAAATTATTTATTCAATTGTAAAAATTTGCATCAACTTCATTCATTTTTTCATAGTTTTCAATTCACATGCTTGTAGGTTATGTCATCAGCAGCGATAACACTAACCCCTTTCTGCTCTTTCATGTTTTTGTTTTCATTTTATCAACCAACACTCACGCATACATACCTTTACATTTTTTATGCAATTCTTCAACTGTTCCTGGATTATCTAATTTCGTATCGTCCACAACTTTCTCCACGGCCTGGGTACCTGTGTAGGCGCCAGGTGCTGCTGGTTCTGGCATTCCCAATTTAACCGCTTTGTCCAATGAGGCGGCTGCGCTGCTCGGCGTCGACGAAGATGCTGCCATAACATTACCCATTCTGCTTGTTTTTAACTTTTATACTGTTATCTGTTGTTCGAAACTTATTTACACCCGAAACACACACACCGCACTGAATTTTTACTCAATTACCGATTTAATGGAATTTCTGTGTAATTTTTAACAGAATTTGCACGTTTTCAATGTTTTGACTATTCCCGTCACGCCGATAAAAATTGGCAAACAATTTTTCTAACATTCATATAAGAAAAAATTTTCTACGAAAAGAGCAAAAACTCCATATGACAGTTGTGAGGTGAGTATGAATGATTTTTTACTCATGACACGTGCGTGGTAAAAATTTTGTGTTAATAGAAAATAAGCCGCTGTAATGAAATTGACATCAAAATTACACTTAGAGTAATAAAAATAAAACTTATATTTAATAATTTTCTAAAAATTGCACATTCGTTTATTTCTTAAAAATTCTGAATTACATCCTTCAATATATCAATTTCTGGTAATTTATAGTCTTAAGTTATACTGTGTGTTAAAAGATTTTTTGTTTCGAAACTGATAACAACTTGGTGAGAAAATAATACTTTAATTAATGATATCTAATAATAATAATACATATATATCCTTAGTTGTGAAATTGACAAAAGGCATCAAGAACACTCAGAGAAACAGTTTATAAAAATAAGATATTCAAAAGAAAATTTTAAATTACTAATTTTAAGTTTTTAAAATCTTCTTCTCGATTAATCTGATATTACTTACGTGATCGTAGTAAAACCCTTATTATAATTAATAGAGCATATTATGTCGAAATTTTTTCCTATTTATATATAAGAGAAAATTTCTTTAATTAGGCTTGAATTCATTTTTTATAATTAATAACTCGAAAAATATAGCAATATAATTTTCACAATGGTATTCTTCGAGTTATTAATTATAAAAAATGAACTTAAGCCTAATTAAAGAAATTTTCTCTAATATATAAATTACCTTATTTACCTTATTTAAAATATTCCGAATGATTTCTTTGAATTGCTCGGTTCTAGTATGTAATTGTAAACTTTTTGTTGGTGATACAAATTTTATTAACAAGATTTGCCTAACCGATTTATTTTATATATCTTTTAAATTTTATTATGGATTATATTTAGTTATATATTTAAAATAGAGAACAAAGAAATTCAAATTTTATTTCAATATTTCGCTACTCTTTGTGTAGCTTCTTCAGGAAAAAAATGTTTAGTTTTATTATTTTTTCCCGAAGAAGCTACACAAAGAGTAGCGAAATATTGAAATAAAATTTAAATTTTTTATATAAAAAAGATTATATTTATATAAAATAATTACTAAAATCTTAATAAAAAAAGGTCAAATAAACAACAATAAAAAAAGAACAAAGAAATTAGTATGAAAAGAAACATAAGATAATTTTGAACCCAGATACATTTCGCAATTTTAATGATTATCTTAAATTTATAATATATACTTGTCATATCTCAAGATGTTCTTATAGAAAACAAGTAAGAGTGCTATATTCGGCTATGCCGAATCTTATATACCCTTCACCTTTGTATTGGATGCATAATTATATTATGTACATACATACATACATACATACATACATACATACATACATACATACATACATACATATATATATTATATTGTTACGTCTTTACCTTTTAATAATAACGGTGATGTATTTCCTTTAAATAAACCGGATTTTTTTTAATTGCAAAATAAAAGCGTCAAGTAGTTTGAAAAAATATGTATAACGAGTCTTTATATATTTAAATGTACACAAACACAATTAAAAATGAACACACTGTCTTTTTACTTATATTACGGTTTAAGAACACACTTAAAGTTGTCGAACACTTTGTTTGATCAACCCTTCCCATGAAGGTGAAGGGTATAAAAATATATCTAATACAAATTTATTATTCGACAAAAGGATAAATGGACAAATTAATAAAAAATGAAAAACGTTTCATTTTCATTGAAATAATAAAAGTGTCATCAATTTTGAAATATTTATCTAATTAAAACACTTAAAATACAGAAACTTTTACAAAAATAATGTTAGAAAAAAAGAATTAAATCTTAGAACAAAATAAAAAAAAAATACATACAACATAGGTACATTTTGCAAAAACTTTAATTTAAAACCACAATTAAAATGTAAAAAAAGTTCGTTTAGTATATAAATAAAAGATAAAGAATGTTAACAGTTATTATAATTATGAGCAACAACAAAAAACTATAAAGGTTATATCAAACCATGTAAACAAAAATAATTTTATAACTGTTTGAGTAAGTTATTTTTAAAAACAAAATATATTTGGATTTTTGATTATATGGACGAGTTATTTTCGGTCTCTGCTTTGTAGTCAAACGATAACTTACTGATATACAGGCACTGAATTTATAATTTATGTGGCGTTTAGAAGCCGTATTGTGTTTATGTTTTCTTAAGGTCAGTTAACGTTACCCCTAAAATGCCCAAACAAAAACTTTTGGTGTTTTCTTTGTTACTTACCGGATTTGTACAGTGTTATTCTTAATTGCGTAGAGCTAAACTGAATAAATATTCTCAATTAAATATTGTATGGGAAAACATTAAAAATAAACATGATTTATCCCAAAACGATTCGTTTAACGTAAAAATAATTGTTTTTGCTGCCATGTTATATAATATCTAATAGATTCCAAAAAAGCCAAGAGATCAAAAAAAATATATGTTTGTAATGTAATATATTATATTATTAATGAAAACGATACCAAGGACTAAAGTGAATTTGATTTAATGATTTAAAAATATGTGATAAAACCTCATATCTATTGTAAATTAATTTTTTTTTCTTGTATTTTTAATATTTACAATGGTGCAAAACAACCGCTATAAACTTTTGATAAATTTAGATATTTAGTTTTGAAACAGATCCAAAAAACAAACCAAACTTAATTTGATTTTATTTTATATATATAGAAAAGTAGAAGTTGATAATTACGTTAAGAACTTCATATAGTTAATAATTATGAATTTAAAATAAATAATAAATATTTTAATATGTTGATATTACTTTTTAAGAGGTATTCACACAAATTTTTTTAAGTGTTAGAAAATAGATTTCATGTTCTAAATAAAATCAGCCGCTGTAATAAATTCACCTCGACAGTTGCGAAACAATTTTATGGCGCACAATTTTTTTTCTTATCCTTAAATCTTTTTCATTTAAAAATCTTGAATGAAAAGCATTAAAAAATGCCACCGAAAAGAAAAGGCGGGACCACCTCTCAAGTATAAACAAATTATATTTACAAATTCTTCAGCTATTTAAACAGATTTATATTTTCCTAGGCTTCAGCTTCTAAAAAAGCCAAGACAACCGAAGAGGCAATTAAATTAAACGAAAACCAACCAGTGCTATACATTGAATGCTGCCGTTCCTGATCGGTGTTCAAAAGGCGGGCAGAAGCATTGCACCGCGAGTTAACCAGTTTATTGATGCCACTCAAATCTGATTTGGAATTACAACTGGTCATTAACGCCGATGGAGCGCCGCGTCGAGGATCGTTTGAAGTTTCAATAGGTAATGTACCATCCAGTGATCTTAAGGAACGTACTTTAATATGGACTGGCTTAAAAAATACCCCAAGAGCTGCTAAATTCCCGTCAGCGGAAAGTATTGCCCAAGAACTTAGAGGTTTTTTGCAATTAGAGGAAATAGACCAAGTGAAAGATGAGTCTCATCCAACTTTAGACAGTAAAGACATTACCGAGACTAAGGAAAAAACAGTTGAGGTTACTTCTGCCAAAAGAGCCAAACGCGGTAGATCTAAGAAGTAATATTGTCTAATTAAATATTTTCGTTCGTTAATCTTTACGTTTTTTAACTCTTATGACTTTAGTAGTGGTAAAACCTGTTTATAGGAGCTCTTCTAAACGATGTTTTTAAGTTGAATGTTAAGAGAAATGGACATAGAAATGCAAATTGGGCATAAAAAACTCATAGTAAAGTTTTATTAATTAAAATATGTTCATATACTAAATAAATTTTTATTGACTTTAATGGGTCAAATCGATCCTAAAATATGTTTCATTTAGCTAAATATTGCAATTAAAAGTTAATTGTGGAATTTTAAAGGAAAATTTTAGGAATATGATGTAAGATGACAATTGTATCGATTGGGTCCATGGGAGATAGGTGTTAAAGGGACCGTTCCGGATATAAATGTTTTTAAATATCAAAATTTAATTTGCAATTTCAAATGGAAACTTCCCGAATTAAAATGCACAATTCATTTTGAATTTTTAATGCAAAATGGTGTAGTATAATCCTACCAGCAATTGATTTGAGTTCAAGAAAAGAATTATATCATTCAATTAGTACTTTTAAGTAATTAGTTTTGTAATTAATCAGTCTAATTTGCAGTTCTATGAATTTGCAGAAACTTAAAAAAAAAATTCAAATAATGAAGCTCTGCAGTCACGATTTTTACATTGAAACATATTTGAACGATTTTATTTTCGAATCAAAGTACACAATAACCCCCCAGATATCAAGAATGCTCAAATGTTTCCACAAAATTGAACATTGCAATGTTAGCACTATTCATTTTACTTAATCGATTTTTAATTCCATTGTGAATAAGTGCATCTTAAAACTGAATTCAAATAAAAAACCGAAATTACAGCAAGTATGGTAACCGCTAAAGTGCCATTACCTAAATAATCCAAATTAAAGTTACTCTATCCTTTTCATGGTTTCGAATCGGTAGTCAAACTTGATTGAACTTTATTGTTAAAGAAGCAAAACTTAAATTTTGATAAACAAACACATGTTTAATAGAAAATTTTCTTTAATTTGGAATTTTCATTAAAAATAATTAATATAAAAACTAAGTTTTAAAGACGTTTATTTAATAACTTAAACACATTCAAATGGAATTGCATTATCTTCGTAATTGCCCTCCTGGTTATTTTTCTCTAATAAAGATTCCTCGCTTTCTGCAACAACTAGCTATTTTTCTTTCCTATCGGACGACAAGGAGTTGTACAAACGATTCACCTCATTGACAACTATTTTATCAAGAATAATACCATTGACATCAACGAAATTAGCACAAGATTTAACACTAGTAGCTTCTCTTAGAGATTTTGTGTCTTTTACGGAAAGCACCAAGGTGTATTTGTCATCATATTTCTTCATATCTGAGCTGGCTTCCCAAATTTTCTGACTGCCATTCGCAGACTTTTCAACGGCCACCGCAAAGGTGCCCTTTTCACGGAATGTGGTGTGCAAAGTTAAAATTCCCATCAATACAAAGTAGGCGACAACGCAGAACATTAGTACCGATTTCGATTCAGGGAATGGATGTGTGAAATCCCAGCCATGGGCCAAAACTGCTACTCCCACAGCCAAAGTACAGAGAACCAGACGGGTATTGATTAGACCAAACTGTTCTTTTAATTGTGGTCTGGTAGCGAATAACGCATTCTTAACGGCATCATCTAAAGCATGTTTGACGATTGTGGCATCCCATTTGTTTACCTTTACTTCCTACAATAAAAAATTAATTATTATTGGCAAAAAATCTGCAATGCTAACCACAAACATGACGTGGTCTACTACAAATACTTTGATATTATTTTATTTCTTTTTGTTTTGAAACTCATTTCAAAACTGTGAACTTACAACTTCTTCCATTAGTTGTTTTTCATTATTTTTAGACATTTTTAAAATTAAAATTCCATAAAATTAGGAAAATCCAGAAAATTTTTTTGTTTGTGCTACAAAAAAGTGACAACGCGACACACAGTTGTTTTTAATTTAAAAGCCGTTCAGAGTTGTATTGTCGTGACACTAAATATACAACCAACATCAGTACATGTGTATACAACGTTGCACGGAAATGTCAAAATTCTTATTAGTTAATAATTTTCTGTCGCGTCCGGGTCGATTTAACCGCGTAAACTTTATGTGAGTTTTCAATTATGAATTCAAGTGTTAAAAATATTTGTGCAATTGTAAAAGGTGTTGAAAAACATAGAATAAGGAGTGTTTTTTTAAATTAATTTGTTTTTTGTTTGAAAATATTGAAATTCAGTGAAAAAATCCAATTGGAAAAAGTATTGCAAATTTGCTAATATCATTGTGTGTGTGAAATTTTGTTAATCGCACGCAGTTGTGAAAAAAGTATGAAATTAAAGTTTATTGGCTAAATAGGGTATTCGAAGTAATTTGCTAAAGTGGTTTAGGAATTTGCTAAAGTGTTTTAGGATTTTTGTTAAGGGTTGAACAATTTACTAATTCATGGCTTTGTTGGTGTTTGACAAACTGCAAGGTTTAATACAATGCTTATATGGTGTTGACACAGGCATTTTTAATTGACATTTTTTTGAATTCAATTATCCATACAAAATTTCAATTAAGATAATTGCTTCATTAAGAGCTAATTGTTCTAATAATTGTTAAAATTTAAAATACAACCCTGTGACTAGTAATAAGTAAAATGGCAGTTGTTTCCCTTTTAAATTATTAAAGAATATTTTTAGACTGAAAATTATAATATTAGAACCAAATATGTAAAAGTATTCTTTTTTGTCAGCTGCTGTCAAACGCTAATTAAATTAGCAATATTGAGCATATGTGAACACTTTTTAATTAACCAATAATTGACTCAATTAAAAATGCATGTGTGAACACCATATGACATTGAGTTTCTTGCCTTTGTAAATACATACATACATACATACATATGTATATAAAAGTGATTATGTTATTATGTATAGATATTGTAAATAAATTTACAATAATTTTTCGTAAGTCGTTCTAGCAGTCTGTACATTTATGCGAAATAATTTACTAATACTAATTGTAACTGCCAATTTCATAATAGCGTTTTTAATTTTCTTTAACACATTGGATTATTCTTAAATCCTTTAATTTTTTCTATGGTTATTTAGTTTATTTATTCGACCTTTTTTTTAATATTTATGTTTATAAAAATGTTCTATATATTTATATAATTTTATATCCAATATTTCGCTATCACAATGGATAGCTTCTTGAGGGATAATGATTAATTTTTAGACATTTGCCTCTTTAAATATGCAGCGCTTCGAAAAATACTTTAATATTTATGAATCTTTTAAAAGTGTTTACTCGTATGTATATCGAGATAAAATTTAAAACAAAAATATATTTACGAGTATATGCATAGAAGACATTCAATTTCTGAATGATCGCTCCATAATAGGTCATAGCTCATATATAACGCCCATTTCTGATAAACTTGTTTACACATATTTTAGGTGTTGGTCGATGTTCGAGTTTGACCGACTATACTTTCTTAGAGGAAGTTCACACGCTGCGACTTTTACCTGCGACTCGAGTTTATAGATGAAATACGTAGTGGAGAGTACGGGGTAGCTGGTGTGGCAGGTTTTGTGAAACGAAGTGACAACATCGACATTGCTTCTTTTCTCTTGTATTTTTGGCAACACTGCGAATAAATAACTGTAAATTAAAAGAAAACAAATTGTTGTTTTAATTTTAAATAAATAAATACTATGTGGCCAAACAATTTAATAGTGATATATGTATCAGGAATATGAATACCTATATAATGTACCTGTAATGCGAATGAGCGAAATAGGAGAAATAAACAATTTAATATCAAAATGACGCAATAATGGTGCAATAAAGAAACATTAGTGAACAGAGAATGAATTTAGAAGGGACACCAAAAGAGAACGTCACTAGAGTCGCGGCGACAAATCGCAGCATGTGAACCCACTCTTACTTGTTTTGTATTTTCTCTTTGCAATAAGTTAATTTACCCACCAGAAATAATATATTGAAGAATTAGTTGTCTCCAAGTGTCTTTTAATATTCCATTGTTTAGTCTTTGCCATCTATGTATGTTAGGCAAACCACTTCTACAGAACCATATTTTCATCATTTCAAAGGTGGCAAGCATTTTATATTCTGTAAGAAATCAACTGCAAATTCAATGATTATAAATAAAAAACCCAAATATTTATTAAATTTATTGCACCAGATGCTCTTTTCCAGTACTTCCTAACAAATATAACATTCAATTGCTTTTTCGCTTCTTTGTAAGTTATTTGTCTGCTGGGTGTTAATTTAAATTACGTGAGGTGATTTGTTTCAACTTAAACTTTAAATAGTATTAAAAACTTGGTTTACTTTTTAAGATTTTTTTTAGTATTTATTACTTTAAGTTTTTGCTTAATATTTTGATTATTTTTCCCTTTTCACATACACACAAAAGGTCATTGAAGAAAATGTGAATTTAATTAAAACAAAATAAAAAACGATTTATTGTTTTCTTTAATACAAATATTATTTATATATTTCTTTTATGTGGTGCTGGTAATTATTGTGTACTTAATAATGTTTTGTTTTTTTTTTACTATTTTTAACAATACTCGTATATTTATGTTAAATGATGGAAATTTAATTACGTTTAAATAGACTAATAATTACAAGCTGTTTCTGTTTAATGCTAAAAATATTTATAATGGCAATAGCAACATTGTTAGGGGAACACACAGCAATTGCAAACTTGTAGCATTTAATAGCTTAATTTATTAAAAAATTTAAGTGCCTTAAAATTTTTTTTTTGAAAATGTCTAAAAACTTTAAGTCTTTCTTTAGCTTTGGCCCAGACAATTAAATTTTAATTTGGTTGTAAAACTTATGATTTTTGTTAGTACGAAAGAAGAAAACATAATTTGTATTTTCATGTTGGTCAAAATATTTCTGACTGCTGAAATTTTACAAGTAGTAGAGATGGTGACAGATTTGTTTATGTGAAAATTGAGATTATATGAAAAAAGTATTTTCTACAACCAGCGAAAAATTTGGTTGCGGCAGTCATATGAGACTTTACAGTGAATATAAGATTGAAAAGTAATAATAATGACTTAATTTCGCACCAAATTTACATTATTGGACATTAAACCACCAACACGTAACACCACGCAACGCATGCGTAAAGTGCAGACAGAGGAAATTATCGCAACTCTATTTGCCAGTGTTGTTGATGAACGTGAATTATGGATTCGGCGCCGCTAGCTGCATTTTGGCTTCTGTTTGGGTGTAAAACCTATTAAAATAGAGCTGGTGCCACACAACCTACCACAACTTTTGGTGAATGGGCGCTGCCAAATTTGAATCAAGATCCCATTTTTATCGAAAAATTAAAGCAAAAATATATTTTCATTTTTTTTTTATATATATTCTAGATGTAGGGTATTATATGGTCGGGCTTGACCGACTTCTTACTTGTTTTGTATTGTCCCTTTAAAATAAGTTAATAAGTTAATAATATTGAAGAGTTAGTGGCATCTATCTAAGGTAAACCAATTACAAAATACTTCTAGATAATCGTATTTTCATCAGTTTAAGGGTGGAAACAATTTATGTTGATAATAAATAAAAAACCTAACTGTTTATTAAATTTATTGTATCTGATGCTCTTTTCCAGTATTACCTAACATAGTTCATTTAAGGTTGAATGGTTGATGTTACTGTAATGGCGAACGCTACCGTGCCATTTGTTCAAAATGGTAGAGCTAGACTTGGCTGACATGTGGTTTCAACAGGACGATGCCACATATCACGCGAAACAATGAACCAATTGAGAGGTGATGAACAGTTTATTTCACATTTGGGGCCGGTCAATTGGTCGCCTAGATCTTGCGATTTAGCGCCTTTAGACAATTTTTTGTGGGGCTATGTTAAGGCTCATATCTAAGAACAAGCCCGCAACGGTTGACGCACTGGAAGCTAATATTGAAGAATTTATTCGGCAGATTCCGTCCGATATGTTGGAGTCAATATTTACAAGAAACCATCTTTAAACATTAAATTATATAGAACGTTCTATTGACTCAAACTCTTAAAAAATCACTTTTTACTAGGGATACTAGGGACAAGTGGTTCAGTTAATAGATATTTAATCGTCCATAAAATTTTAAGTACTAAATGCCAGAACCAAAGCAAGTACATAAGCCCTAACATAGTGTTAATTTTGCTAATTTTACATATAAAGGTATGATCACACTTGTCAAATATTTGCCGAAAAAGCCGTAACCACTAAATAACATACATATATTTGAACTTGTTTATTTATTTCAAAAAAAACTTTTCTTATTTAGGCCAAAGCACAACAAATATTTAGTTTTAATTTATTTGATGCTGTTTGATCTAGCAAAACTCTTGTAGGAGTAAACAACGTCAAACAAATTTGTGCTAAAACAAGTGGTTACGCTTTTTTGAGTAAATAATTGCCAAATGTGATCGTACCTTAATACTATTATATATCAAACTTTGAAAGATCTGTTACAAGATCCCTTGATATATACATTTTTATATACAAGTTTATTTACCAAGGTTATCTTACAAAGAACATTCGACCACAAGTACGAAAGTATAATCAATAAAGCCCCACCATATAATACCCTACACCGAGTATGCGAGTAAAAACAGTTATTCAGAAATGAGAGTTGATAGATGTCATGATTTTTGTATATACTCGTATAAAACTTATTTGTGTTGAATTTTATTTTAATATCAACTTTATTAAGATATATAGACTTTTTAAGTGATTTTCGGAAGATGGTCTATGGTCTATGAGCTATGGTCAATTATGGACCGATATGCTTAATATTTGTAGATGTGATTAGGCTTTATATACAACTTATTTGTGGCGAAACTTGTTTGGAAACTTGCATAAATCAAACATTTATGACCAATAGGATATTTGTTTGGGGGCTAGGTAAAAAATTTATCATATACAATCCCAACCGTCTTTAGCACAAACAAAGTTCTCATACTAAATCCAATCGAAATATGTATTTGGTTTGGAAACAAAATATTTAAACCAAATTAAAGGATCAAAACACAATATTTCCTAAAAAGCAGAAATATAAAATAAAAATAAAAAAAATTATATACAAATTATAAAAATACAAATTTTATTAATATTAAAAAGCGTCTCGAATAAGTTCCGTAATATCAAAAATCGTTATAAAATATGTGTGAAATAGTAAATAAAAAAAAATTTAATCTATCTATCCAAAGTCGCAAAGAAAAAAAGGATATGTTTCCTTTTCACGATTATATATATTAAAGCCGGAAAGTGCTAAAAATTAATAAAAATCTATGGCCTGTTTAAAGTTTATGAAATCTGCAAAAATATGCAGAATGTGTTTTTTGTGAATAATAAGTGAAAATTTATAATAATAATGCATTCCAAAATAAATTCACCTTCAAATAACTCAAGATCTGCTGCTGAATTACTGCTGCACAATTTTAAAAAAGGTAAATTTATACAATACATATTTATTTAATTACTTATTCATAATAAAATTTCTACACTGAGAGAAAATCTTATCTAATCGGAGTTAAATCAAGTCGGAAACGTCAAAAAAGTCTGTTAAGCTTGAAAATTCTAAAATCAAGCCGAAAATCTTATTTTTATAACGACAATTCTTAGGTTGGTTTTAAGCTGCTGCGTTCTTAATTTAAGAATAAAAATCTTGTTTTAAGAATAGTGCATTCTTAAAGTAAGATTAATATGGGCTTATTTCAAGTCTGACTCAGGCTTGGTTTAAGAATGTTTATTCTTATTTCAAGAACGTTCTCTTCCTCTTAATTTCTTGCTCTTCGAAATTTGAATGTATTTTACCCCATAAACCCGTGTTTTGATATAACACGGTTTGAAAATAAACAAATTTTAAATTTTTTACACGAATTTATTCCATTTAGCACGATTCAAAATCGTTTGGGCTTAAATTTTTTTAGTTAAATTTAATTTTTGCGAAATATGTTCATATCACAAATTTAGGGGAATTCCCTTTTTGTAAATACAATAAAATAAACTTGTCATACATACATTTTTTTACATTACTTCTAAGCTTAGAGTGCATATCTTTTTTTTATTTAATAACTATGCTTGTATAAAAATACATTGTATTTATGATTTCATATTATAAACTTGAATAGTTGTTCTTAAAAAATCCTTGTTTTTCACTAATTTTAATAAGTTTTAGAGATAAGGAACCAATCATCAATTTCGCATACGATCAATTTTTTACACGAAGTTTCCCGGAACCAATTACTGTGTAAAAACAGAATTAGGTCAATATTTATAATATTTACATTATCTATTTTTAAATCTGGTCTTGGTTCAATTTCATATAATTAAAAATGATTATTAAAGAGTTTTACTTTAATTCTATAAATATTTTCATTTTGATATGAAAAAGTTTTTATTTGAAAGAGATCAAGTGTGATGTTCCTAATTGCTAGGAAATAATTAGGTTTATAAAGTGTACTCTTATAAATAATTTCGGCAATCATGTCTACATTAACAAATTTTATATCTGGTACTGAAATTATTTTTGAAAAAAAAAAAAAATACATTGTCTTAAATCAACAGTTTTTGAGGATTTATAACTAAAAACAGGTTCTAATGGGGTTTAACAAAAAACTTGAAAATTTAATAGCCGATTTAATTGCTAATGAGTGAGAGAGATTTACTCCAGATGTTATTTAAATACATTTTTGATTATTTATGCTTCTCCTCGAATCGCATGATTTAAATATATTTTATGGACCACATTTCTTTATTGCAGTAGCGTAGTGAACTGGAAAATGGTGCTTTGGTTTGAGTGGCCCGTAGAGCTTTGTATAAATTGTGTGATGTTTCTTGACTAGTTGTTGAAAATTATTTCATTCTTATTTATATGCAAAAACCTTTGTGGAAACATTTTTCATTCGATTTTTGTTTTTTTTTGATGTTGTGATGTCGCGTTCTAGTACCTTAATCATCGTTTTTATCAGTACCCCAAAATCCTTCTAATCAGGCAACATACAGTTTTAATGCAAATCAAGTGGCTTTAACTAAAAAAAGAATTACTGCACATCATTTTATCACACTCATCTTCTTATTTTCATTTTCAAAGCGTGTCTCGTTCGCTATTGTAAGTAAATTTTTTTTAAAACAAATACTTTTATTATTTTATTGTACCAAAATAAGAATTAAAATTGAACCACTTAAGTATAAAGCAGAAAAATATAGAGCAAGTCGCGCAATAGATAGAAATATAGACATTTGAACCTTATATCTGTAAATAAGCTTTGGGAAAATCAGTAAGATAAAATTCAAGTTATGAAGCACTTCATAAAAAGCTAGTAAATAATAAATACAAAACTTTTGTTAACATTACTCGAAAACCCTATTAAAAACTTGACAGGACTCGATAACACGCTTGCAAATGCAAATATTTCAAAATCCAACTATAAACAGAAAGCTTCGTTATTCCACTTTAAAAAATTATGTTGCAATTTACAGTTTTTGCTGGCGAAAATGAGTTATATTTTTCGTAGCGTTCTAGATCCCATGTTTATTGCTAATACATATATTGAAAACCAAAAAACAACAAAACTTATCTGTTGCACTAGAGAGTGTGGTTGTTATCAAAAAAATAGAAACAAAAAAATGTTTAAGATTTCTTAATTCGTTTCATTTTAAAGGCGTAAGAATGTCGCGTTCTGGACGGTGGCAATGACCATATACATTTTCTATGAACTTTTGTATTATTTTACTATTCACTTTCTATATTTTTGCATTTGTTTTGAGAATTTTTAAATTATAATTTAGTTTAACATCAAAGGGTTTTAAAGTGTTGCAAAACTAAATGAAAGTCCCAATTTACACGAAGCAATTCTTAAGCTAATCTGATTACCTTTTAGATATTGTGATGAGGGGAAGATTAGACTAGTACACACTTGATTGTACTAACAATTCGTGTTACTTTCTTATTCATATGTGTATACTCTCATATAAAAAAAAAAACACCAACGAATGCAGCAATAAGAATGTGCTGTGTGAACACTGAAGAAATTTCTATGAAAAACATTGTATCAATCTCTTTAATAAAAATTGCCTCGTGTAAATTGGGACTAACTTGCCAGCCTATTTTTCTTTTCTACTCAAAACAGTAAAAACAAAAATTCAACAACCTTGTTTTGCATAATTTTTCGTACAGTCACGATTGTAATTGAATTGAAGTTGTTTACAAACAAAATCTCATTTTTTACACGTAGTGTCAAATTTAAAATGCTACGAAAAAGTACAAATTTTATATGACACATCTAAAAAGAACATTTCACAATACTCTTGTAAGTTGTAGTTGAAAAGGAAGCACAAAAAACTACAACTTTAAAAGCATGCACAAATGTTAAATCTATTTTTTGACACAAGTTACATAATATACCGAAAAACTAAAGTCATGGAAAAAGTAAAGGATTTAATGTTAAATTCTTTGTATAAATAAAATAGTAATAAATAATGTTATAAAACTACAATTGAGCCAGTCATGGCGATAATGCTAAAAATCTTTTGCATACTTAATGAATTTCATTAAAGTGAAAAATGACTGACGGAAAAGCAGAGTTTTAGAGAAAAATATCAACAATAGGTGGGTGCCTAAAAGGTCCTCAAGGAAGTATTGAAAAATGCTATTACGGAATTTAAAACAATTATTTGGTTATCTGGCCAAATATCATGCATCAATGCTCAAAATTTCATAAATTGCCAATAAGAAAATGAAGCTAAACGTGTGATCACTCATAATCCTTATAATTCTGGACAAAAATTGAATTTTCATATGGAAAACTCAAAGACGTTAAAATGAACTAAAATTGACCTTCTTTTTGAACAAAAATTATTCCTCATGAATTAAATATTACCTTAATATGTAGGAAAATAAAAGTATTTGTGAAATTGCTGTTCTTATTTTCAATGAAATTGAAACTAGCCTTCATGGTGCAACTATACAAGGTGAGTGCAAATCGACAACAAATACAACACAAAACAGAAACAACAGGCATTTTGTTTGTGTAAAATAATGTACTACTGTCAAAAATACTTGAAAAAGTATTACTTTTGACATAAGTAAATTGTAAACAAAGTCAGTCAGCTGGGCTATTGAACTCACCTTGTATAGTTGCACCATGCTAGCCTTCATATCTAAGTGACAATTGCTAATAAAACACAATCTGTATTGCCTTTGCAACACTGTCATTGTCATTGAACTCAGTGCGGTTTATAATTTTCAGTAGCTTTTTGAATGAAAATAATAATCTGTCAACATTACAGGGATATCAGTGCTTTCCATGGCATGTCGCTCTTTGCTCTTGTAATGCTCCAGTTCACTCTTGTTGGAGGTTTTCATTTTTCATGATGGTCATAATTAACTTACATAAAACACTTAAATTCTCACATACATACATCCACTATATTCAGTATATTTTTTATGGTTTATTATTTTTTCTTGCTTCTTAAATTCTTAAAAGTAACAATGGTTGAAAAAAATCTTTTTTCTTTCTTTCGCAAATAAAAATTTTCTATAGAATTACAAGAAAAGTGCTACACAAGTGCAAGAGTGTAATTATTAAGTGTTGTTGCTGCTGCTGTTTCAAGTGTTTCTGTCATTTGCACCAGATATAAATAAGTTTGATTTTTTGACTTGCATTATTCTTGTGTGTGTATGTTTTTTTTTTTTAATTTTAGGGGAAAAATAGTGTTATGAATACTAGTTGTTGAGTAAAAGTTCAATGGTTGAAAATTACAAATAATTACAAGTGTTTTTAATGTTGCAACAACTGCTGCTTCAATCGTTATTTTTGCAACTATTACTGTTGCTGCTGTTGACTGTTTCTCTTTAATTAGAGTAGTAGGATCTCATTAAAAAAAGGATTTCAGTTTTGTTTTTGATTATAATAGAAATTTCTTAATGACACTAAAAAACAGCGTAGAAGAAATGTTCTATCTTAAGTGAGCATCACTTATAAAAAAATGTGTATGTGTGTAAAAATAGAATTATCCTTGAGGAAACATACGAATACTTCTGTATTTACATAATTTTTAAAAATAATATTAATATAACAGGAAAAATTTAAGTTTTTTAATTTATAACAATTATTTCATTAATAACTTTGTAAATAACCGTTTAAATGGAAAAATAAGCTTAATCTGTGATCACTTATAATTCTAAATAGAAGTCAATATAAAAAACTAAGAATCTTAAATCCTTCATAACTTTGTAAATAAGCGTTGAATTAAGAAAAGTATCAATTTATGATCACTGACTAAAAATCGATTTTTCATATAAAAAATTAAAATATCTTAAATCCTTCATAGCGTTTTAAATACGCATTTCAATGGGAAAAGGACCACGATCTGTGATCATTCAAAAAAATCGATTTTTTATGTAAAAATATAAAAAACTAAAAAATCTTACAGCCTTCATAACTTTGTAAATAAACGTTTAAATAAAATAAGGACTCATATTTTTGCCTCAAAATCAATTTTTCCTGAAATTCAAATCTAAATGTGCGTTTGTAAGGGTGAATTCACCTATTTGATCGATTTTTCCTGAAATTCAAATAAAAATGTGTGTTTTTAAGGGTGGATTCAACTATTTGTTCCGAACAAAAAATTTATTCAGACAAAGTTTTTTTCATATGAAGTTTGACGCCTCTCTTTTTAAGAAAGAAAAAATTTTACGAACAACTCTCAGCTTGAATTGGTTTGATTTTATATTTTGTCAGGACAAAAATGAACCGAGTGGCCAATAGCTTAAATTTGTTCATAAAAAATATGCCTTATATATTTCAATGGCCATCAGCAAAAGAAAATTTCTTTTTTTATTCATTTTAAATATTTGTGTTTTGACACTTAAAAACCAATGTAAAATAAATCCATGACCGCAGTATTACGATTTGTAACACTAATAGATTTTGTTTATATGTGGCAGCTTTAATTTTCCATACAAATCCTTCAAAATGAGATAATCGCGTTACAAAAAACTCTCAGTAAAAAAATGTTTGTCCGGAACAAATGGGTGAATCCACCTTAAGTCAGCAAACAAAGTTGTTTCATTTCATTTCTTTTTTCATAATAAAATATTCGTTTTTATTATTTAAAGTTTATTTCCGCATGTATTTCCTTTTGGAGATTTTGGTTGTTTTGTTTGCATGTAAAAGCGCGCGTGTGTGTAAATTTATTGCTACATGTCTTTTTGTTGTATTCTGTAAAATAACAACGACAATAAAGGTACGGTCACACTTGGCAAATATTTGCCAAAAAAGGCGTAACCACTAAATAAAATATATTCGAACACTTTTATTTATTAAAAAAAAAACTTCGTTTATTTAGGACAAGGCACAAGAAATATTAAGTTTTATTTTATTTGATGCTTTTTGATTATGCAAAACTCTTGTAAGAATAAAAAACGTTAAACAAATTTGTGCTATAACAAGTGGTTACGCTTTTTTGCGTAAATATTTGCCAAGTATGACCGTACCTTAAGTAACATATAGCTTTGATATACGTAAGTCTTTATAAATATAAGACACATGTAGTGATACACAAACACGTGCGTATAAATATAGGTACATACAAAAAGCATATAAATTTGTTTTATTGCAATAATGTTGCATGCAACATGACTTAACATTAGACAAGAAAGCTTAACGGTCATGAACATGCCAAAATACTCGGTACTCTTACAAAACATGTTGGCATATATTCCAACAGACACATGAACTGTTTTATCCTTTTTAAGACGTCCAAGAATACATATATGTACATACTTCGGGTATGTATATGTATGTATGTTGAGATGTCTTAACATGTTAAGGATATTTACGAGTTTAACTTTAACGTTTATATGCACGAGTACAACAAAAAATAAAAAAAAACAATACAAACACGTAGGAAAGTATAGTTGGTCAAGCCCAACCATTAATACCCTACACCCAATGTGTAAAAAAGTGTTTCATCTATAGACTCTATATGTGAGATATGACCTATTATGAACAGATCATCCAAAAATTTAGTAGCATGACTTCTTCTGTGCGTATAAATATTTTTTGTGCTAAATTTTATTTCGAAACACTTTTAAAAGATTTATACATGTTAATGTGATTTTCGAAGTGGTTCTATATGGGAGCTTTGACTAATTATGGACCGACCGTTATAAAATTAGGTGTCATGATATTTGTATATGTGAAACTTATTTGTGTTGAATTTTATTTGGATATCAACATTTTTATGAGATTTATGATCGTTAAAGGTATTTTCGGCAAATGACCCTATATGGGAGCTTTGGTAAATTATGGACAAAATTTGTAAATATGATTAGGTTAGGTTAGGTTAGAAGGCCGGTGTGAGGTTGTCCCTACACCATCACCCAGAGACCAATACGGTCCATTGTGATGCCTTTCGGAAATGATTTGAGACACTTAGTGCGTTCCAAGAGCGAAACGCCTAAGCCCTCACAGAGCCCCTTCCCCTGTTGCCAGCCAGGCCATATTCATTACGAATCCTTTGAGATCCCCGAGCTTACAACCCGAGATATCCCGTAAATCGCCTATGTATCTACAGCCTAGCCACCTCAACCTGCTAACTTGTAACCTGGGACAATGGCACAGAATGTGCTCGATTCTCTCCAGTTCCTCTGGGTCCTCGTACAACCCGCACATGTCTGACAAGTCAGATCCTATTATCCTTGCCATTCTACATATCATACAATGGCCCGTGATAACGCCTATCATGGTTCTTACGCAGACCTTGCTCTAGCCCAATAACGATTCCGAGTCGGACTTCCTAAGCGCCGGCCATATAGTCCTTGACACTCGGCAGTCCGTTCGGTTTCCCCAGGCCCTATTTGTCTCGCTTAGAAGCCATTCTTTGATTCTCCCATAATAAAGACCTATAGAAGGCCTGACCGCCGCTTGGCAATCAGGATCCTCCGACTCTGATATTGGAATGACCCGGTACTTAGCACAGTCTCAGCACGTATTCGTCTGAGATTTCTCCTAGAGCTCTCCTACAATCATCGACCAACCTGGAGGTCACATAACAGCCCCCTACCGCTCTAAGGGCCGCTTGGCTGTCCACATATGTGACCTCCAGACCTTTGTCAATGTATGATTAGGTTTCATAAAATTTTAAAATACGTACAGAAATCAAACATTTATGACCAATAAACCCCTATTTCGGGAGGACATTTGTATAGAGGCTAGGTGAAATAATGGACCCATATCAACCAATTTCAGTCCCAATATTCTTTGGACCGAAAAAATCATGTACCAAATTTTATGGAAATATATTCAAAATTACGACCTGTACTCTGCGCACAAGGTTTACATGGACAGCCACCCAGCCAGACGGACGGACGGACGGACATCATCAAATCGACTCAGGAAGTAATTCGAAGACGATCGGTATACTATAAGGTAGGTGTTGGACCAATATTTTTTGGCGTTATAAACATCAGCACAAATTCAATATATCCTTCTCACTATGGTGGTGTAGTGTATAAAAAGGTGACTGAATAAGTTACAAAATCATGATGGCTTTATGTTTATATTTCTTTAGTTCCTTTTAGCTGGACGTTTAGTTAGTTATGTTTTAGAATTAAAAAATTCGTTTACATTTTCACTTAAATCCAATAAACAAAAAACAATGTTTTACTGTTTTAAAACGATATTTTGTGTTAATATCTCTTAAACTAAAAACTTGGTAAAAAGGCTTTAAAATAAAAAATGGAGCTCAATCTGTGATCATTAACATTTCCAAAAAATCGAAATTTTATGCGAGAAATAAACGTTTATATGACAAAAAGTTCAATATGCTTAACGCCATTATTGATAATCGATATTTAATAATGAAGCAAAAATTGTGATCAGTGATCACTCATATCTCTCAAATTGATATTTTGTATGAAAAAGTCAATATATACTAAATCATTATTAGCTTTTTAAATAACCATATAAATGTAAAAATAAGCTTAGCCTGTGATCAATTATATTTCTTTCTCCAAAAAGATATATTCTAAGAAAATCTTAAATTTCTTAAATCTTTAACGTTTAGATGCAACAACAAGCTTAACATGTTTATCACTGATCGCTTTTTTCTCATCAATAAATAAAATTGTTAAAAAGCGTTCAAATTATAAAATAAGCTGTTTCTGTGATCACCCAAAATCATATTTTCTTATGAACGTGTCTAAGGTTCTTTAAACATCGAGAACTTTGTTAAAAAGAGATTAAATAGACCAAGTAAGGCTTGTTTTCACTATGTCATTTTTGTTGTCAAATTGTTGGCAATTGTATTAAAACGGGTTGTAATATGGCGTTATCTATGTTTGCAATCATGATTGCAATATGACAATATGCCATATGACAACCTGATTTTATACAATTGACAACAATTTGGACAATTTGACAACATAAATGACATAGTGAAAACCAAGCATAAGAGTTTATATTCGGCTGTGTTGGTGATAGGGGAAGGAAGAGTGGTCCCCTCTCTCTCTCCTTTTTCCCCTCTTACCCAAAAACTCAAAAGTTGAGCAGCAAAAGTTGCATTGTGTGATCCGGGACTTATAGATTGTGAATTTCTTTTCTTATTCAATAATTTTTATGAACAATCATGGTTTGTCTCTGTTTGCTATGACCTAAAGTATTAACCGAGTGTATTTTTGACGAAATTATTGCTAAATAGACTCAATTAATATTAATATTAACTAAACATATTTTTTACTTTGAATTATTATTAATTTTTCTAAAGCATTGTTCACGTAAAACCCGATCGCGGTTTTAATATTCACATGTATTCCAAATTGTTAACATTCCGCTTCAACTATAATTTGACTAACTACATATGTACCAATATTGCTCAATTAGCCGAAGCTGTGGACAATTCTGGGCTTTAAATATACTTCCATTACAAATTTCAGAATATATTGTGTCATTTTTATTTTTATTTTTATTTTTATAATCCGGAAAAATCAACAAAAATCTTAGAACTCTGTATAAGAAGACAGAGAAAACTTTTAAAAACGCTAAGACAGCTGTCCCAGTTACGGGCTTTTATTTTAATAAATATCTTTAAAAGTTATAGATTTTGTAAATCTCACAGAAGATATAAGATTCTTCTAAAACAGGTCACCGGTGGTAACCATTGTACACCGGAAGAAACTTGGACTAGGACTCAAGGAAATGAAATTTTACTCATTGTCGTTGTTCAATATCTACAATTTATTGCTATGAAAGAAATCATCAAACCAAAATCAAGGATCTTTAACAAGGGACATTTATTTTAGAATCTTCTTATAGCTTTTTTTTTATATGTCAATAAATTAGTATTAAAATTTGTGGTTGAAAAGTAAAAAAAAACTACTTTATACATTATAAAACGTATTTCTTATTCAATGTTTTTCACACTATTTAATTATATATTAACTGAATCCGCATCCGTAACATCATTATAAAAAGCTTTACGTAATTGTAGCAATTGCAATGCATTGAATCCCTGATTGATAAGTTGATTTTCCGTTTGTTCAATCAGCTTCTGTAAGCATTCCAACACATTGGCACTTTGCAGCAGCTTATTCGACATAAACTTATGACGATATTTAGTTTGGGCGTTTTTAATTTTGTTATTGATGCGAGAACGATGACAGGAGTCGGAACGTTGTTGTTGAAAGAGTGTTGTTTCTTCATCCTTGCCATTAACAATTTGAACATTAGAGTTGCTGCAGTAGTAATCAGTGCCACCATCACCATTATTGGCCTCAGTTAAAGATGCTGTTGGTATTGTTGTGGGTGTTGTACGTCTTTCGACAATTATGGGATTTTCCAAAAGCATTTGTTCGACATAAATTTCTTCTTCTCGCCTGCAATTGGCTTTTAAACGTTTCATTTCAATTTCCACAATCTGATCAATATATTGAGAGCTTATGTCTTGATAGAAATTGATGGATTGCATTTGGAGATTTCGTGTTAAGCTTGAACATGCATCCTGTAAAATCAGGCCTGTTTTTTTTTCTTCAGGATGTTGTTGTTGCTGTTGCTGCTGGCGATGGTGGTGATTCATTTGTATTGAATTTTTGTACGAGTTGCAGTGTGTTTGTCGATTAGCTTTCTTCTTTGCTACAGATGTGTTGTACTATTGAATTGATTGTAATTACTAAAATGTCAAGTGAGTTTGGTAAATGCATTTTATATGACTTTATTTCTTATCTAAATTGACCAGCTACTATGTAGTTTATCATTTACACATCATTGCTTTAGTAACCAGACTGTCAAGCCACAGGGCATTGTATGGTTTCGTAATTTAGTTGATAAAATTTCAATCAATTTCAAACACCTCCAATGTTATGTTATGACGTTTGTTGTTGTCATCATAATATAATATCTTTTAAAAGACGACGAAACATCTAATGGCGATAATGTCTCTCTCAGCGGGTATTGTTTGTTTCTATAAGAATTTTTATGATTTTATTTTGTTGTCTACAAAAACTTTCCATTCAATTGTCAGTTTTGCTCTGTTTCTTTTTTCGCTATCGTCTGTTTGACATACATACATACATATGTTGTTTTTATGTTGGAAATTGGGATAAGTCGTCTATTTGTCTGTCTATTTATCTACCTGCTGTTTTGATGGACAATAAAAGATTTTGTTATTTGTTTATTTCTATTTCTTATTTGCTGTTTGTATGCTGGCATCACGAGTTCATATTGGCATACATATTTTAGTTTATTAATCTGTTTATTAGCATAAAGTTAAATTAGGAATTTAGGTAGATTTTGTTAGACATGTTCATGCATGTTTTTGATACCTCTTTTGTTGGGCAAAGCAAGACGGTACTACGTGTTTATGAGAGCGTTTATATTTATTATGAAACATTTGAATGTAATATACATACATACATGTGTATAATATAATTGTATAGGTAAGATACAAGATAATTCTCTCTTTCCTTCTCATTGAAAAATACTTGCATTGACGAGACAGAATTGAATAGTGTGAAAGCGGACTAAGTATTTTATTCACAAAAAAAAATACAACTTTGATGCAATCTCTGTATTAAAAAAAATGGACAGATAAGTGAACTATTTTCATAGAAACCAAAATTCTTCATTCATTGGTTGCCATAATAAATCGCACAGTGGGGGAATTTAGAAAACAAAATTAATTTCGATCTGAACATAATATTGACACCATTTAAGCCTGTATTTTCGACCCCAATGCTTCAGTTGTTAAATATTATAAATCCATATTCGACAGCAAAAGGAATCAATTGGGATATTTTAAGGATTATGTATTCTTATGACTTCAGTTGTGTATTGGCATACAAACATGTACGTATGTATGTATGTGGAATCTTCAGTATTGATTCAGAATTCGTATTCAGAAGTATTTTAAAATTCGGGGTTATGGTCGGTTGAATCAAAATTTATTTGAAGTGCTGTGGCTTTTGAGACTAAAATCATAGAAAGACCAAATATTACTTTCAAATTGTTTGCAATTTAAGAAAGGAAACATGCACAATTAGGTTTACTTAAAATTACCGAGACATAAAATATCATATCACCAAATATATTTTTGAGAGTTATATATTAAAACAAGTAAGAAAGTATACCCAGTGCACCCAGTGCAAAAACAGTTTTTAAAAAATGAGTGCTATAACAAATCATAGCTCCCATGATCTGTTATGGACCGATCAGCCAAAAGTTTAGTGGCATGACTTATGTGCATATATGTATGTAAATAATATTTTTAAAAGATTTATACAAGTAATTTTCAAAGGGGTCTTATATAGGAGCTACACTCAGAGAAGAAATTAACACAAACGTGTACGATTTGACACCATACGGTGTCAAAAGTGTATTAACCCTGTATGTGCACAAATCATACACGAACGGTATAAATTTTGTAACAAAGAATTGACAACGGATGTGATCAATTTGATAACTTGCCATTGTCGATTGTCGTTGTCTATTTCCTTTCTGAACCCACCCCAAGTAAATAAAAATTATATTATTTGTTTGATTTGTTTTACAAAATTTTATTTTTATTATAAGTATAAAAATTTAAATTTAAACATTTTTCCAAACTATAAATGTATATAAACTTACGCATAGTAACGTTTTTAAAAATTTCAAAAGAACATACCTCTTTTGTCTTCCAATAAAAGAGTTTTTCTTGAAATTCTACCTGTAGCCCCTATGGTGGCACAGCTTCCTTTAGATCCTTTCTTTAAATATTGCAAGCTCTTAAATGTTATTTGAGCTTCTATAAAAATAAACAAAAACTTACTGCTTTCTTCTGCGATATTTAATATATAGGTTTACGTACCTTTTAAATGGACAAAAATGGAAGTCATATTTATTGTTTCCAGAAATTTTTGTAGTTTAATGTCGTCCATGAATTGGACGAACTTTGTATTTTTCTTGTTTGTCTTTGTTACACTGCCTGCATCTTCATCTAATACAAATCGGTGTGAAAATAGAACCAACCATTGTCGATTTTTTAACCAACCATTGTCCCTCTGTGTATGACTAATTTGTACCGAATGATCTTTATATTGATTTTTGGAAGTGGGCCTTATATTGGAGCTGCACAAAATTTATAGATGTTTTCAGGCTTCAGAAATAAGCTGTACATTATTTGTGGTGAACTTTCTTTGAATACGTGCATAAAACAAAAATTTTTAATCGATAAACCCCTATTTCGGGAGAACATGCGTATGACGTTTAAGTGATATAACCGACATATTTCAACTGAATACTAAATTAAATCGGAATATTTTCAAAAAAATGTTACTGAGTCGATTGGTATAATTTTAGGTGGATGTTCGTCTAAGATTTTTGAGCGTAACAAACATCAACACAAATCCAATAGAGTATATTATTAATTGAATGCATTTGAATCTTTCTTTCTTGTAACAGTTTCGTAACCGCCGTACATAAAGGATTGTTCAACGACAACTTTATATGGAAATCAGTTGTTGCTGGATTGAAAAGAGAAAGGTTAAGCAATTATAAACGAAAACTATGTCGAACTTACATCTTTTATTGAAATTTTTAATAACAATGTGATAAATTATGACGGGCCTATTTCGTTGATCAGGTGTCATTTAGTGTTTTAAGGCTGTAATCGATCATTAACATGTTTTCAACATCTTTATCACCACTCTAATCATTTAAATATGTATATATGATTGCCACAACTTATCTTAACAGTTTTACATGTTGGCAATTTAATGTAATTAATTCATAAACGTTTGTAGATTTTTTGACATGTATGAGCTCTTTGTAATTCAGAGGAAGAATTAATCAAAATTACCGGATAGGTAAAATCAATAGTTCCTGCTGTCAACCAGAAAATAATCATTCACCTGAATACTGCAATCATCATATCACAAATATTGTCTTTTTTCTATACACTCTGCTCAAAACTTTGTTTTAACAATTGATCCGTGTTTTTTTTAATTTCATAGAAAAGTTCAAGAAAAATATTGAAGTAAAATAAACATAAATTCGTATTAGCTGCTATCATTATGTCAATTAATTTTGTAAAATAATTAATATCGAAAAACAAATAAATAAATAAATAACATGGTGTAATTATACAAGGTGAGTACAAATCGGCAACAAATACAACAATACAGAAACAACAGGCATATTGTTTGTGTAAAATAATGTACTGCTTGTAAACAAAGTCAGTCAGATGTGCTACTGCACTCACCTTGTATAATTACACCACGTAAATATGCATTCAGTCTTTTAACTCTAAAGTTCTTATACACATTTGCTTGTAACCTAATTGGGAAATTCCCAACATTAATTAGCGTGAACAGATGTAACTGTATTTGTCGCGACGCGGCTGTCTTTGTTAATCCTACATGGTTGTCCTGAAAACTAAAATGAACAAACAAAATCATAAAAACTTAATATGGAAAAACAAAAATAATAAAAATATTTTACCTAAACTGCAGAAAGGATCACGGACAGCAGGTATTAAGAATTTACAGAGAAATGAATTTGTATAAAAACGAACAGCATGTTGAGGAAAATATTCATTTCATCAGCAGCTTTCAAGAGAAAACAACATCGTACGCAGCCAAAACTATTAAACGAAATTAAGTTTTTCATACTGTCAATAAACAGATCAAATCAAGATGAACCAATCTCCCGAAGCTGATTCCTTTCTAAGACAAGTATATTCGTCGTTACCAGAGGACTTCCAAATGCAACAATTTAATCCAGCCGCAGTGGAAAATGTCCAGTTTGTGAAACCAAAACTAATCGGTCGTATCATTGATGACGAAATGAAACGGATTAAGGAAAATTACCAACGCCAAGAAGACGAGTATGTAGAGAAAATGCTATTGGAAAATCCGATAATCATAGAAAGGCGCACTAATAACAACTACCAACAGCAAGCATCCAGTGACAATGAAATTGTAGATGTTGTCAGTGTCCCCTCCACCTCAAAAAGGAACATGCAACAACAACGAGCCGACTCTTGCCGTCGTTCCCGCTACAACAATAAAGTCAAAAAAGCTAAAACGATGTATCGTCACAAATTCATGACTAAGAAATTGATGCAAAGCACAAAAATGTATGATTGCATACAAGAACTTATCAGCCAAACTGAAAACTATCTACTTAACCATGGTCTGCCCGAAGATAAATTCCAGGAATTGCGTAACAACTATAACATGGATAGTACAAAAGAAACTATGCAAAACTTGATCATTGATTGACGGATCTAACGTATAGAATAAGTTAAAAAATTATTTTTATAAATATTGTGATTTTTTCATCTAAAATTATGCTCTTTTCAGTATAATTTAATTAGTTTTAATTTAATCTAATAAAGCGAACTTTATTATCTTTGAGTATTTAATTTACAATATAATTTTGCTTTATTTTATTTATGTTGGTAAAACTTTTTAATGATTTTTACAACCAAATGTGGGATTTTCAGATAAACAGCAAACTTTAATTAACATTTAAACAAATAACTTTTTCCGGGGTAAAATGTCAATACCAACAATAACTAAAGTAAAATATGGCTGGGTATTTGTTTAAATAAATGGTAGAAGTTATTAGAAATTAGTTGGTTTGACAAATATGGCGTAATTGTTTGCTTTTTATACCCTACACCACCATAGTGGGGAGGGTATATTGGATTTGTGCTGATGTTTATAACGCCCAGAAATATTGGGCCAACACCAAAATATACCGATCGACTTAGAATCACTTCCTGAGTCGATTTAACGATGTCCGTCTCGCTGGCTGGCTGTCCATGTAAAGCTTGTGCGCAGAGTACAGGCAGCAATTTTGAAAATATTTCGATAAAATTTGGTACGTGTTATTTTTTCGGCCCAAGGATGAATGGGATTGAAACTGGTGGAAATCGGCCCATTATTTCACCTAGCTCCCATACAAATGTCCTCCCGAAATTGGGGCTTACTGATCATAAATGCTTGAATTATGCAAGTATCCAAACAAATTTCATCACAAATGAGTAGTAAATGAATTCAAATCAAATCTGCAAATTTTGTGCAGATCGGTTCATAATTAGTAGTAGCTCCTATATAAGGCTTACTTCCAAAAATCACTTAAAAGAGCACAACTCTCTCAAAAATGTTGGTATCCAAATAATATTGAACGCAAATATATTTCATATGTTTACAAATAATATGGTACAATTTTATTGTGATCGGTCTATAATTAGTCGTAGCTCCCATAAATGGCCCACTTCTGAAAATCACTTTAACGATCATAAATTTCTTAAGAATGTTGGTAATCAAATAAAATTCGACACAAATAATATACAGAAATGTTGACACCTAATTTTATAATTATTTATATCGAGATAAAGTTTAACCTACACAATATTTATATTCACAGAAATCATGACACTAAATTTTTGGATGATCTCCCATATAGCGCTCATTTCTTAAAAACTGTTTTATACATATACTGGGTGTAGGGTATTATATGGTCGGGCTTGACCGACTATACTTTCTTACTTGTTTTATTATGATATATTGAGATCATATTACAATATATTTTCTCTGTATGTACCATCTCTCTGAACTGCTAAGTATTTTGTTTTAACATTTGTAATAAAACTCCTCAAATTACTTTATATGTCTGCCACTCTACTTTTATTGCAACTTTTCTGTAGCTCTTTACAGCTGCCTCTGAGCTGTTAAATAGCGATTTGATCTTATTTCACTGTAACCAAACTGCTAGAATATAGTGCTTTTAGCAGACAAGGGTTTTGCAATATCAAGCAGCATCAAATGAAATGAAACAAAATATTTGTTGTGTCCTGTCCTAAAGAAACGATGTTTTTGTTAATGAGTTCAAATATATTTTTAGGCAAATATTTGCCAAGTGTGATCGTAACTTGCGTTATGTTTTGAAACTTTTTGAAATTTTCTTTTACAATTATAACTTTTTCTTTTAGTGTGTTATAAAACATAAAGCTCAAATTTAAAATATTATAAATTTAAGTTTTGTTTAAAAGAAAGTTTCTAAAGTTGTTACAAATGTTCTAGCTGCAAATACAATGTATAATTGTTACTGTGTTTATCGTTTTCTGTTCTTTATTTTTCAATAACCCAACTTTTGTGCACATACACACAACAGCAATGGGCAAAGAAATAGCATTTTTAATTAAAATTTAAAGGTACGATCACACTTGGGAAATATGCCTGTCTCATAAATTGTTTAATATTTATGTATCAGTGAACATGGATTCAGTTGTTCATCTAATTTTAAGACAATTTCATTTTCACTGCTATTTTTCTAGCCCACACTATTTCTTTCATATTATAGTATTAGTTTGTTTTGTGGTATTTATATTTTTGTTGCCAATATTTGTTGTTATGAAAAGGCTTTTCATAAACACTAAACAATAATAGAGAGGGTCAGGGAGAGGGAGTATGAAAAAAATACCCCTAAGCAGAGCTAAAAGTTTATATTGGTTTTAATTGTTGGGTTTTTGTAAATTTTTTAATATTCTGCTTCATATTGTATTCCTTTTACACGAGTATTTTTGTGAATAAAGGATTTATTCAGCAAAAGTAAAAGCATATCAAAATTTCCAAACAATAAATTGGAGAAAAATATGAATTTGTGCATTTTAAACATTAATGTACATATTTATAAAAAAAAAAAATAAAGTAGGCTTGAAGTGTGCTTTTAGACAAAATTTTCATACAACATTTTCTTAAAGTACATTTGAAGTCTACTTTAATTTTTATAAATACGGCAGTGATCCTTTAAGCATTATTATTTTTACTTTAACGTTAGGTTTTCAAATAATTTATTTTTAACACAGCATATTTTAATAAAGTTTATGCAACACGGTGTTGTTTAGTAGGTACACGGACGTGCGGTCATTTGCATTAATTATGCCCATTTTCTATAAATGATTACAATGTACAAAACCCTACAGTTTTAAAGGTAACAATAAAAACTTGAACTCTGTTTTTTTCCTAGTTAGACAGGTAGAATTCACAATTATCCCTGTTAGTAGTTACTTTCCTTTAATTTGTATTGTGTATTACTTTTCACCAACAAAGTCGCTAGCTCGATATCTGTATCACAGCATTGGTGTCTAGCTACCAGGCTGCTGAAATGCTTATTTTAAACTCTTTGTTTGGAGATTAGGTGGCTTTCGTCAAAATAAGCGACTTATGTTCGTGCTCAGGGATACTTTTTTCTTCTCGTTGATCTGTATGAGTATGTGTGGGGACCAGTTTACATTACATTAGAACATATTTACATAAAACTATATTCGATTCGATTACCTTAATATGTAACTGATTTCAAGCACTGCAGGGTATGTGACCACCTAATTACAATGTGTTAGTCCGAAAGAATCAACATTAAAATACGTGTGTGTGTACGTTCGCCTTTAAGCGCTATTTAACTCTATTATTCAATTGTTCTTAGTTGCATGCAGTGTTATTTTACATAATTGTAATGCCATGTTTTGCGTAGGTAATAATAAGGACATGTTTAATGTTCCTTAATGAGCGTTTGTAAGTTAAATAGTTAATAATAGTGGGAGATGTTCTAAAGTTAATACAGATTTACATTTATAAACCGTATTTAATCAGAACTTCCAGCTCACAGTGGTTTAGAAATGTTTTTTGAAATAATTCGGTAGATTATGACCAATTGGGATTTTAAATATGTATATAAACAAAAAAATATTATGAGACAATTGGTTTAAAATATATTTTTACTTCTAATGACAACAAATGAATATCAAAAACAGGAAAAAGTTCCTTGATTTAAGTTGAAATTTATATCTGATTGATATTGTTCTTGCTCTAATGTCGCATTTTTGTACCTCAATTGTCGAATTGTATCGCTCTAATCAAGATGCTGAACATTTTAATTCAAATCAAAATTTAATGAATTTAAATAAAAATATAATAACTAGACACTAAACATTTTATGTTGATTTTCAAGTGTGTCACGTTCGCTATCGTAAGTGTGTATTTATACAAAAACAAATCGTTTTATTATTTAAACACTCTCATTCTCAGATGGGTATAATACCTCGTTTCCACGGTACATGCTTCGCTCTCTATTCATGCTTCACACCCCAATCATGAGCGTAACAACTTGCTTCACCATACAAAATTTTAAGAGCGAATCAAGTAGATTCATATTGAACGAATAATGTATGTTTTTTTTTTTCAAATAAGCTAACTAATTTCCACTCACTTTTTTTGTCCATTAAAAAAATTATTTTCCACAAATTGTAATATCGCTTTTTTTTATTCTGTTTGTTTATTAAAAACAACTGTCAAATCGAATCAAGTTTATTAGTCATGTAAACAGCCTGATTCATAAACATGATTCAGAAAGCGAAGCAGGTGATTCAAGTCGTCGTGGAAACATAGTATAGAAGTGCCGAAAGAAAAGTGAAGAATGTGATACTTGGGAAATGGTGCACACTAGAGTATATTGCGATACAGCACTATGAAGGCGTCGTGAGTAGCAGTCAAAAGACTGAGAAAAAATAGCTTATAAGGTTAAACAAAGTTGAACGATAGAGAGAACAATAGTTTAAGCAAACATTGGAAAAGTGCTAATAAAGGGAGTAAATGTTTTACCATAGACTTAATTAAAGAGTTGAAGTTGTATATAAAAAGTATGTAAAACTAATAATTATATAATAATTTTGTTAAATTACTTAAACTAATCCTTATTATAATTGTTGCAAAAATATGTCGTGTTTCGACGTGCTAAATAAATAAAAAAAATCATTTAAATTCAATTTAGTTAAAAAAATGTTTCAATTCATAGATTTGATAATAGTTGAAAACCAGTTATGTTTTTGTCACGTTCTTAATTCTATATTTACTGCTAATGTATTGAAAATCATAGAGAGACAGCATTAAAGAATGTGTGTGAACTAAAACGGAAGCAGGAAAATCAATTGTTAAGATTTCTTTATTTTATATCATTTCAAAGGCGTAGGATTATCGCGTTCTTGATATGCCCATATTAAACAGTAATGAAATTGTCAACTTATCGCAATCAGTGTCAAGTAATTTTAAATATATTGAAACTTACAGAATATCAATTAAAGTCATTGTTTTAACATACTCGTATAATATCTTAGCAGGTAAATACCACAACCTTTTACTAATATTGTTGTTTAATAATCAGACACATATACCGCCCATAAATAATCACTAAAACTAGTTACCAGTAACAAGTAACTAAATCGTAACAACTCAAGGATGCAGTTATTCGTAATGACAGGATTTGCTAATGTAAATGAGTACAATATGAGCTACTTCTAAGTTATTGCTGACAGCATATAATGTTCAGTGAATTCAGTAATTACAAATCATTACTCACAGAAGCCGTTAGTAGAAATATACTGCAAAATACTAGTCAATTAACATATATATAAATGATAACAAATAAGTCATTATTCAGCTATTTCTAAGTAATGGAGACTGTGTGGAGTAGTCATTAAAACATTATTCTTAGAATGGTTTAGTTGGGAACGCTAACTGAGTTCTTCCCCTATGAATGTACCTAAACGTTAGCAAAACAAAACTGTTCACATAATTTCTGTTTCACGATTTTAGAAATAAAATTCGTGTTTAATTCTATTAAAACTTAACAAATGTATTTATGTTTCCTCTAAAAATTTTTTAACATACATATGTAACATAGATTTTAACATAAACAGTAAGTCCCAATTTACACGAAGCAATTCTTATTGGATAAATTGATACAATTTTTTCTTTGAAATACTTCAGTGTTTACACAGCAATTTTTATAGCTTAAATCGCTTGATATTTTTTTTCAGAGTATACACACATTTGTATACACATATGTAATACAAATAAGAGAGTAATAAGAATTACTAGTTCAAGCTAGTGTGTGCTCGTCTTATCTACCCCTTTACCCCGATATCTACAAAGTAATCAGCTTAGCTTAAAGAATTGCTTCGTGTAAATTGGGACTAGCACACATTTACCCTTCAAAATTTTATTCGTATTAAAAAGTACAAACTAATAAAATAAATTCATAAGAAATGTCATTTCACTTTCAAAATCACCTGTGTCATTTGTAACATTGAATATATTGAAAGTCCTTATATCATTTATATTTATTTCGTTTTAGCAAAACTGTTTGAAAACAAAATCAATTCATTGCACGTTTTCAAAATGTTTTTATATTTTTGGCCATCAATTGCCTTTTTTCATGTAGGTAGTTGCTATTGTTGTTCTTTTGATACTTAGATGAATAAATTGGCAATTTTATAGCATTTCCATTCGTAAAAGTAAAAAATTTACAAGTATCTATGTAAAACTAAGAAAATTTTAAATTGGTGATGGTGTAAAATGTTTAAAATAACATTGTGCAGAAATATTTATTGCCAGCACTTAAGGAATGTTAGAAAAATTTTTTGAAGTTATTTAGAAGATTTTTGCCACTCAGATATGCAAGTTATTTTAGTAATACTAATTTTGTAAAAATTTATGTGCAATAGTTAATACGATGAATGGAAACAAAAACACAGATTTTTATATTTTCTTCAATAATAATAAATGAGTATCAATTTGTGGCTAAAAAGTATTCAATTGCTTTTTTTTATTACATATTGCACAAATCTTATGTAATCTTTGCTTAAATAATTAAAAAAAAAAAATAAAAAGTGCTTAGTCAATACTTTGATTAATAATTCATATTTCAGTTGATTTTGTTTATATTCTAATGTCGCGTTCCTATATATTAATTAAGAAAATTAACTCTTGTTTTCAGTACTCCGCTATTATTATTATCAAGTGCTCGAAAATTATTAACTAAAATCAAAATCGATTTAACAAAAAAAAAAAAAATGTTTTCAAAGTGTGTCGCGTTCGTCATAATAAGTTGTTCAAAAACAAAAGTTTTTATTATTTTAAAAGAAACATGTGTCAAAAGATAAATGAAAGCTACAAAATGCAAAAATTAAAATAGATCCATTTAAGTAAAAAATATATTTGCAAAAATGACAGTTAAGTAGAGATTTTGAAGAGCTATCGAAATTGGCAAAAAATATTAAGGTTTTGAAAGAATAAACTAAATTATAAAAGTCAGACAAATTGCTCATGTGTCAACTCCAAAAATAATGCAATTTTGAATCCTTATTTAAAATATATATCGAGTGCTAAATCATGCTAATAGTTTATATTTTCGTTCAAAAAAATCGCTTGTTTAATATGATTTTAAGAAACATATTACTATACTTTCAAAAGACGGATCAAATGTAAAGTATTCTTTTTTCCCCTTTAAAGACGTTCGAATGTCGCGTTCTGGAATGATTTTATTTAGGTATATGTTTTTAATTTAGTTAGAGTAGAGCTGTTTCTGATCCCTCAAACCCTTCTGTGTAAGCTAAAATCTTGTTAGACATATATTATAAGTAATAAGTAATCTAAAATCTTTATTTACTTATTTATTTATTTATTTATTAGATTCAAATCACTTAGTCCTGATTCACATACTTCAGTTTTAGCAAACCAGTTTTTGTTCAATTCTCTTTTGAATCAACATGCATGAAGGAAAAAAAAACAAAAGGAAATAAAAAATGTGGCTAGTACCGTCAGGTTTGTACCCCTTTTTTTCCCCCTTCTCCCCCAAAAATACTTGCACTGAAGAGTCAGAATTGAAAAGTGTGAAAGCGGATGTAGTTCCCAAAAAATTTAACGAAAATCCAAAACCAGATTTTAATTAATTAACATTGCTCCTAGATTATACCTTTATAGAGAATTTAAGTAACAACTAAGAGAAATTACAGAATTTCAACGTACTTCAATTTAGCCAAAGCTGGAGAAAATTTTATATTTTTAGTCATGTATATACTTTATATATGTACATACATACGAGACCTTTAAACAATAGATCACATAGCTTAACAACTGATTATTTTTTTAACATTGTTTCTTAAAAACTGCACGATTTGTATTAGTATTTTAATAAAATGCCAACAATCTGTCATCACAGAGATGGCCAAAAGCGATTGTCGAAACTGTTCCAAAACAATTCCCTCCCACACAATACGAGTACAAGTAGAAACTTGTTCTAAAAAAACCACTATAGTAACGAATTTATCTTTAAATACTGCATGCAACATCATTTTCCCATTAATCTCCACTAGAGAAAGAAATATCACGATTACATAAAACATTCTCTTGTACTAGTATCACTATTTAACATACAGACACTTAACTACGAGCACAAACGTTTCAAATTCAAATTATTTCAAAAATGAATTGTGATTTTTGTGTCTCGAAAAACCCAGCGAATGTTGAGGTGTGGAAATAATAAAAGAAAAGTGTATGGAGGCCATGGTAAATTCTACCTAGAAGTACATTGTATATAAAACAAGTTTTAGTGCAATATTCGGCTTTGCCGACAAAACTACACTGGTTATAGGATTAGAATATCCTTATTCAGTGTTTTTTAATATTACTAGCTTAGCATTTTATATGTTGTTTGAAAGACAATTTTACGAATAACATAAATCATTTCAAATGTTTAGAAATTTTATATTTTTTATTTTTACTTTGACCATTTAAAATTGATGTAATTACCAATTCTCACCGTCATTTATAGATTTTGTCTGATAATCATAATAATATCTTTATTTACAAGATATATGGATCTTCTTAAATTTCGGAACGGAGAATTTTATACATATGAGGATAACCCACGTGGAAGCTCAATATGTATGTATAATAATATTACATTCAAGATACATATTTTTTGTTTGAAGAGATATAATTGCGTTACTTTCTTTGGAAAGGGATAGATTAAAGAAGTAAAGGTGGTGAAAGTAGAAGAAAGCTTTATATCACAACTCTGCAATTGCGCATTGTTTGTTCTAGTGCAGCGCCTCTGGCGGCAAGTAGTTACATTATTTTTTTAAAGCTTGATTTTATAGCCTTTATTTAATTTAATTTTATATCGGTGGCGTTTGAATGCTAAACCACTGAAGCTGTGATAAATATTAGTTACGATGGATAGAAAACTTATAATTCTTAGAAACTGATGTTATTTGAGTGACAACGGCTGGGAATCGAACCCAGTCTACAAATACCAAGTTATGCTTAATGATCAAATGCGCTAACCAAGTAAGCTACAGCACCCTCAAATAGTATTAACGTGAATTTCGGTAGTGGACCTTATATGGGGGATATTCTGTGTTGATATTTCAATTTTATAGGCATTTATTTATCAATAAGCCATATTTCGAATAGATATTTGTATGGGGGCTATGAGGATATTATAGACCGATTCTTACTATTTTCCTCAAACTTTCATAAAAATAAGTTGTACAAAATTTCATGTTAAGATCTGCAAAATATATTTCAAAAAATTGTAAGAAAAATGTTTCAAAATATCAAATTTTTATGGAGCTTGTCTTATATTTTGGTCCATAACTCTGGTTTTACTATACCGATTTTGATGATTTTGAATACCAAACTGCTTAAAATAATTATAAACGGTATTTTGCAAACCCTGTTGAGTTTGGTTGTGTCTTTTGGACTTGAGAGAGTTTTACATAGAAATATAGACTAACAGAAGGACAGAGAGAAATCCATAAGGATCAATAATATACATACATATATACTTTGTTGGATCTCAGGTGAATATTTCTCAGTGTTACACACGAAATGAGAAACTTATATATTCCCTCATTCACCATTTATGATGGTGGAAGGTATAAATACAATTACAATAATAGTGAAATAAATAAATAATGTAGGATTGTTTGTATGAAGCTGAATATTTTCGTTCCATATATAACACTGAGAAATATATTACTAAGATCCCTAAGTGTAATTTTTATGTCTCTATAAAACATGGTTGTGAGCATAATATAAAATCAATATTAATAGAAGTTAACTAGAATGTTTATCACTGCCCTAAGTAAATTGTTAATTAAAATCATCAAAAGCGTTGAATTAGAAAAGAGTTATGAATAATTTAAAAATATACTTTAAATTCAATAATAGCAACAACATGTTTGTTGGTTTACTCAACTAGTTCTCATATTTGCAATACTTTCAACAGAAGCCAAATAAAGCAAAAATGTATATTTGAAACATCTGGCGAAATCTGCTCACTACTATTAAGTACAGACAAATTCAGCTATAAAGCACGTAAATTTTATCTCAATGCGGTTTTTTGCTCTTGCTGCTGCTACTTCCGCTTTAGCTTCTTATACAAAATCTCTCTGATTCTGCCGAACAGTTGTGTTGATGAAGCTCAAACAAAACTAGAAATGAAATCAAGATTTAATATTTAATAAAATCCCCTACAAAGTAACAAAGAAAGATAAGCTACTCCCTAAATGTATATATGTATATAAGTGATTCATACGAGTATATATGTAAGTAACCAAACGGGCGTATGTTGCAACAGAAAGTAATTTAAGGAACGTAACTAAACCAAGTAGCCAATCTAAGATTGAAGTAGTGTTCTCTGCCGGAAAATAAAAAATAATATAACATCAGAATAACAATATCTTTCCTACACTGATACATACATATGTATATATGACTTTTCTAGTTAAGTAGCATTTTGTACAAAAACGTGACTTGAATAATTTGCACTAGCAATAAAAGTTAAATAAAAATATTCATAATATAGACCTTCCTGCGTTCGTATCAATTGAATTATGTAATGGCAGAAAATAAAGCGCTCACAAAATTTACTTTCAAATTAGTAAAACCTTTTCAGTTTTGCAACACAAAATTGCATTTTTGCTTCATTAAAATGTTAATTTCATAAAGATATCATATGTGTGAGTGAGACAAACTTTTCTAATATTTCGACGATTTTATACATAAATCTTAAGGCATGGTCACACTTGGCAAATATTTACTCAAAAAAGCGTAACCACTTGTGTTAGCACAAATTTATTTGACGTTATTTACTCTTACGAGAGTTTTGCAAGAGCAAACATCATTAAGTAAAATAAGAGAAAATATGTCTTGTCCGAAATAAATAATTTTTTTAATAAGCAAATGAGTTTAAAAATATTTTCCTTAGTTACGTCTTTTTCGGCAAATATTTGCCAAGTGTGACCGTACCTTTAGAATAACTTTACGTTCTTAAATCCTAGCAGTGCTAGCTGTATTATTGGTCTTATGACATGTTCTTAAAATAGTTTTTACCTTTTTGAAATAAATAAATAAATATATAGTATCCATTTAATTGGCTCTCGAAAACCAATGTATTACTTTAATTACTCTCAGATTTCCGTTTCCTGGTACAATATTAGATTTTTCCTTCTATGTGTTCAAAAATGAGCATGTAATGTTATTATTTTAGTTGTAAGCTTTTTTTATTTGTCTATGCATTTTCTGTGAGTGTAAAATGTCTAGGTTAATGTTTTTATTTTTTCAACCAATTTTTTTGGTTTCTATTGAGCGCCAAAATATGTAAGGATGTAAGCAATAATAAATTAAAATTATACCAAGCCATAAAATATTCAATTCGCCCTACAACTAAGTATTACAGGTACAAATAGATTTTAACGATAATCATATGTCGGTTTTATTAACGAAAATTAATAAATACAAGAATCTACTCGAATTTATATTTTTCAGTTTGAAAACCTTTCACCGTAGGATGTGTTTATTGTGAATTATGTACTTTAAATTATAAAGTGATTTATGAGACCATCAGCAGGTTCATGTTGATTTAAGAGAATACAAAGTCAAATTATATCTGCCTCAAATAGGAAGAATTAATAAGTAGTCTTGGTCACATAAAATCCGGTCACATAAATGTTTCAATATTTATATAATATACTTTTGAAACACAAACCATTTACTAATATTTAAAAATAGCTTAAAGAAGAAACTAAAATTAGTTTTCTCTTATTTCCAAAATCCAACATTTTGATACACCTGTTTTTTATTGTCAAGAAACTACAGCACCACTCCGCTTTTACTTTTTTTTTTAACTAGTCTAATATTGTCCAATTTTTATATTTCGTCGATCCGATTTCTCTTGAATAATAGCAGTGGTGGCCATTGACCTGTATTTGGCTTTATTGGATTGTTACGATCTGCTTTCTATTTGGATTTTGGAGGTTTAAAACTTAAATCACTAGAAAAAGTGAAAATGTTTTTTAAAAAAAAACCTGTCCAGATTTTATGTGTGTCCAGATTTTATGGAATATAAGTAAATTATCGAAAAATTCTTAATTTTTTTAAGCATAAAATTAATTATCATAAGTTTCCAGAAACTTTGGGATAAACTACATTTTTTAACAAATGCTCTACACTTAATATTGGCAGACTTATATCTCCATATTAGCGTCAAAAACGCATCAAAATGCAGAAAAAAACGCACCAATTAGAAAAATTTTTTAAAAAGAGATCAACGATTAATTAAAAGCCTTTTTTTAAATGAACATATTACATATATATTAAGTAAGCATTTGACAACACAAAATTTTACTCACAATGTTTTCTATTTTAAGCACTTCTATTTGAATTTTTGCAATAAAATTTATTAGGGCTCCACTCGGGCTGTAACCCTAGTTTTATTTCCATGTTTTAAATGTTAATTTTATTTTCAAACAAATATTTTCACGCTATTCACCTTTAGCAATAACCTTCATGTGACGAATTTGATAGTATGTATTCATTTATCATACATTCGTATTGAAAATACATTTAATGGGATCGTTTTTAATCGTATAGATTTCATGATAATGAATTGTTTAAAAACTGCAATTAAAAATTAGTAAAAAAAAGATTTCATCACATTTTTCGCACAAAATTTAAAAAAAGCACAAAAAATGGTACGAAACGCACCAAGTTGACAACACAGCTCCATATTATACAAACAAATTAAATGAAAGAGTTCAAACAAAGCTCGATTAACCATACTTTTTTCATTTGATGTCCATGTTTATAGAAGCTGTCTTGGATACCCAAATTGTCTGTTCTTTTTTGTGTTTTTTTTTCTTTTAACATTTGTGTAGGATTGAATTTTAAATTCTCAATTTTTCTTTTCTTTTCAGATTACTTTTGAATTCCAAATTAATCATATTATAAAATATTTACCTTTAAAATTTATTGGCCCTAAGGGCTAAGAAGCTATTGAATAAATAAATAAAAGACAAGTTCTTTTGTCCAAAATGTTTGTTACCAATCCGCCGCGACCGTTCTAATCAATTTTTAATTAAAATCAATGGTTCTAACTAAAAAAGTAGCTATATTAACTAACACACTTAATACGATTTTAAAAATGTGTAGCATTTGCTATCGTAAGTGTAAATGATTTTAAAAACGAATGTTTTTATTCAGGCATGTGATGGAAATCGATATCGAACACGAATCAGTTTTGGAAATACATTTTAATGCATTTATAATCTAATTTTTAAAATTTTTGTTTTAAGATTCTCTTTAGTAGCCATATATCTTTATATTTTATGTGATAAATACAGAAATATTACGAACAAATTGACTTCTAAAACTCATTCGTTTTATTGATTTCCATCACATGCCTGATTATTTTAATATGCATATTTAGATGGGAAATCCTTATTCCCTCTTTATTTCAGCAACAATGCTGAACGGTTAAAAGAGATACACTAAAGTATATAAAATATTGTTGTAGTTTTAAGCCTGTAGCTAAACATTTGAAAAGCAGTACTAAAGGTATATATAAAAACAAGTAAGAAAGTATAGTCGGTCAAGCCCGACCATATAATACCCTACACCCAGTATATGTATAAAACAGTATACCGATTGACTCAGAATCACTTTCCATAAAATTTGGCACATCATTTTTTTACGTTCCAAGGACGGTGGGGATTGAAATTGGTTGAAATCGGTCCATTACTTCACCTAGCCCTCACACAAAATGTCCTCAAATAAGTTGTATGTGAAGCCTAGAAATTTCGTGCAGATCGACCATAGCTCCCATATAAGCCCCTCATCCCAAAATCACTTTAAAATGTATAACTCTCTTGAAACTTTTTAAAATCCAAATATAATTCCACACAGATATGATTCATATATACAGACTACCGAAATTATGGCACTGAATTGTGTAATGATCGGTCCATAATTAGTCAAAGCTGCCATATAACCCTCACTTCTGAAAGTTACTTTAACATCCATAAATCTTTTACAAGTACTAATATCGATGTGAAATAATTTGTATATGCACATAAGTCACGCTACTATGGGCGTTCCTATTTCTAAAAAACTGTTTTTACTCGCATACTCTGTGTAGAGTATTATCGGACTTGACCGACTACACTTTCTTACTTGTTTCACTTTAAAGGTTTTCGAAAGTCGCGTTCTTTACTGTGGTAATTCGTTTTTACTTAACCAAAAATGTGCTTGTTATCAGTTCAAATCATCTACTAGTTATTTTGCTTATTAGTTTAATTTAATTTACAAATTTGTCCTGAATAAAATACGTTAAATATAGTCTTAAAAAACCACCCTAATATTGAATACAATTCTATTGAAATCTACTTTACAGAGGTTTTGTTAATTATAAAATAAAACTAAAACATGTCAGACACATTGAAGTGCTATTATTTGACAAAACAAACAATCAATAAATATTTAATACACATGATTATTTATTAAATCATATCGATTTTTATTGTTACGAGTATTATAATGGTTGTATTAAGTAAATACCTTTAAATTTATACTATACCTATAAAATTTTATTAAATCCATTAATTTTTTACAAAAGAAATATTTGAAATAAATTTTGTATTAATTGTGAGAGAAAACAAATATATGCAAGGATAAATTAATCAACTTGACAGGTGACTTACATATATCTCTAAAGTCTGTAAATAATTAGGTTCCTATGGAAATGTTTAACTATCTAATCAGACTTTAAGGAAATAGTTTTTGTTTACCTCAAATTCTAAACAAGTGTAGTTGAAATTCGTTATAGACAATAACCTGAAACTAACAACCCTTATCACAAATTTAGCACTTAATTAATTTATGCGTATAAAAATATAGCTCGAGAGCATGTTATTTCGTATTTTTTATACCCTACACCACCATAGTGGGGATTTGTGCTGATGTTTGTAACGCTCAGAAATATTGGTCCAACACCCATCTTAAAGTATACCGATCGACTCAGAACCACTTCCTGAGTCGTTTTAACGTTGCCTGTCCGTCCGTCCACTGGTTGGCTGTCCGTGTAATATTTGTGCGCAGAGTATTTCGATAAAATTTGGTTCGTGATATTTTTTCGGCCCAAGGATGGCTGGGATTGAAACTGATGGGAATCGGTCCATTATTTCACCTGGCCACCATATAAATGTCCTCCCGAAATTAGGGTTTAAAGATCATTAATGTTTGAATTATGCAAATATCCAAACAAATTTCATCACATCTACAAATTTTGTGCAGATCGGTCCATAATTACTCGTAGCTCCCATATAAGGCCCACATCCGAAAATCACTTTAAAAAGCATAGCTCTCTCCAAAAATGTTGGTATCCAAATAATATTTAACGGAAATATATTTCATGTGTATACAAATAATACGGTCTAATTTTATTATGATTGGTCCATAATAAGTCGTAGCTCCCATATAAGGCCCACTTCCGAAAATCACTTTAACGACCATAAATTTCTTAAAAATGTTGGTATTTAAATAAAATTTGACACAAATAAATTTCTTATATACAGAAATAATGACACCTAATTTTATAATGGTCGGTCCATAATTAGTCGAAACTCCCTCTCCGTAATTCAATTTAAGATCCATAAATCTTTTAAAAGTATTTATATCGAGACTGTTTCGTAATAGATTAAAGAAACAAATTTAATTTGATCTTAAATCTATTATGAAAGAGTCGTTGTCGTAAAAAGAAAACGACGAAAAACGACGACTCATAATAAGATTGAATATTTATATTCATAGACATCATGACACTAAATTTTTGGATGATCGGTCCACAATAGGTTATATTTATACATATACTGGGTGTAGGGTATTATATGGTCGGCGTGACCAACTATACTTTCTTACACATAAAAAACCAATGTATATGTATATGTATTTACAATTAATTTTAATGTTAATGTACGAATATTTTTTTTTTTCGAGTATAAACAATTTGTATATAAATGTTTATACAGAACAAACATCTATTACATACACATGTACTTTGCTAAACTTTAATACAACATTTATATAAACCATTCAAATGAAGGTCACTTATACACAATTATCGCAAAAACCAAAAACTATAATATTATAGGCAGAAAAAAAACGTTCTGTTCGATACGCAATTATTTGTTCAATTTAAAGAAGACAGAACAAAAACAACAAATTGTGTTTGTTAATTGTGTGAAATTACTATTTAAAATAATTCGTTTGTTTAGTTAAATTATAATAAATGATTTTTTTTATTATACATTTAGATAATTAGAGTTTGTTTCTGCATAGAATATTTTAAAATGTAGGCGACAATTAGGTTGCGTTTTTATTACATTATTATAGAGATTAATCGATAAATATGTAAAATAAAAACCAGTACTTTCCTTGTTTTGAATGAGAATAATGCAATGCAGAGGTCCATAACTGAGAAAATGTTAAACAAAGCTTTCAGAGCATTAAACATGTAATCAATATTTATAATAGAAAAAATATAAAATTTAATTTTTGTTTAAATGCAATAAGTTTAAAAAATTTATTTTTAATTTAAATTTTTAAATTTTAAATAAAATTTTATCGCCTAAAGAATTGTTTGGCATAAAGAAAACATGGATTTAAATAACCTGTCACAATTATTTCACGTGCGCTTGGTTTTTTATGTGAAAAGTTTCATAAAACTTATCAAATAAATTTTTTTTTGATTTTCCTGTTGTTGAATTAAATAACCGATAATATTCAGTCTCTGTCATCTATAAGTGCCGACCACTGAATGTTTGTTATGGTGTTTTCGATGTGACAAATTCTTTCGGTTGTTTTTGGTGTACAAGAAAATCAGCTGCAAAAATGAATTTACCCAAAACACAATAACAAAATTAGCAAAGACACAATACATTCTACATTCAGTCCGCTTTTACATGTTTCAATTCCGACTCTTTAAGGCAAGTATTTTTGGATGATAAGGGAAAAAAGAATAAAACAGGTATGTACATATATACTTGCAGTACTAGTCAATTTTATTATTTCCTTCTGTTTTCTTCTATTATTTTCTCCGTTTTATATCGAGCGAAGTTGTTTACATGTTGATTTGCATGAAAAAGTTACGTAATGGTAAAGAGCACAAAAATGAAAGGTAGGCGTGTGAACGAAATGTCAGGTTCATGCACTTTCTGGCGGAAAATTGTGTTTAGCGTCGAAGCTCATTTCTGATTGAAAGGATATGTAAACAAGCAGAATTGTTGTATTTGGTGTGAGGAGCAGCCAAAAGCATTGCAAGAACTGCCAATACATCCCGAAGAATACACTGTTTGTTTGTTGTGGATTATGAACTGGTGGCGGAAGGGCTGGACTTGGCTGACAGGTGGTTTCAACAAAACCGTGCCACATGCACTACATATATTAAATCTTTGGCCAAACACTTAGGCTGAAATGTACTATAAAGTTAAAAAGCATTTCGTACCATTTTTGGTGTTTTTTTTAATTTTTTGTGAGAAAAATTCCTTAGTTGGTGCTTAGTTTAATTTTTGATGGCACCAAGCAACACAACTTTTTGTTTCGGTGTGAGAACAAATCTTTATATAATGAAATACACCTGTTTCAATACCATTTCATTTAACAGTGTTAAATTTTTTTACAATCAATTTTACAGACTACAATAAGAACAACAAAAGTAAATTGTTTTGTAGTAAAAATTGCTGTCGAGTCATTGTTCGTTTTTTCTCAAATGCGTTGTGTGATGTAAAAAAAGTGTGAAAAATTTATATAAAGTGCTATAAAACTTAAAGTAATAAAACTTTTGATTATAAAAAGAAATATTTATATATTTTCAATAAAAGAAATTCTAAACTTGGGGCGTTTTTTTGTGGCTTTTTTCCAGTTTGGTGTGTTTTGAAATTTCAAAGTTACCGTTGAGAATTTTAAAAAAGGAGCACAAAAACGGTATTTTCCAAAGAAAAAGGTCACAAAGGGGATATTTTAAAGAAAAAAAGAAAAAAAAGGGTAAAGTTTTTTATAAACAAACAAAATGGTATTTATTTAAATTTCAGTAAAAAAAATATATTAACAATTATTAAATAATATTTAATTTAAATAACATATAACCAATAAAACTAATTAAGAGATTATTAATTAAAAATAAAGACAGAAAAATTGGTAAAAAAATTAATTTTTCAATATAAAATTATTCAATATATGTATAAAAAATAGCTAACAAATTTTAAAATAATATTATTACATTTTAAAATTTGTACTTTAGATTAAAATTTGAGTTCTACAGCAATTCAAAAAAACAACATGTATTTTTTTTTGCTAGAAATGGTTGAGTATAACGATAAATTTAATGTAAACAAGTTTGTAATTTGACATTTGTTCCTACCAAAACAGTGCAAGAAACAATGCAGCTAGCCTACCGTTTCCACCTTATTATTGCAACATATTATTGTATTAGCGGTTTTATATCAGTGTTGTTTAAATAGTAGTAAAATATTTAAAAAGGACCAAAAAGTAGCATCTAGATTTAAAATGCAGTAGATTTAAAATGATACAAAAGGGTTCTGCAAAAAAATGGGTATTAAAAATGGCAAGGGCCCAAAGAAAGGGTCAATTTACCACTTTTGGGTTACAACGGTAATAGTGGAAGGCCAATGTAAGCGGCATGCGGCCGCGGGCGGCAATCATCTTAAATAAACGTTTATTAGTGTGTACATTGTGTAAAAAGAATTAGGAAAATGGAAATAAATTTTAATTTTTAAATAAACTCATATGTGTATGGCAACATCGTTGTTGGTGAAAACATTCTTTAACCAACTCACTTTTCATAAAACATCATTCTAATTCATTTGTGTGTTGCTTTGTGTTAAAATTTAATTATCAATATTAATATTATGTTTTATGAAAAGTGGGTTGGTGAAAGAATGTTTTCGCTAACATCGTTTTAAGCGGCAAAGTTGAAAAAATTCTACTTTTGCCGTCCGCGGCCGCATGCCGCTTACATTGGCCTTCCACTATAACGCTGCCTGGTGGTTTGGTGTACAAGAAATCAGCTTCTGTCTTTCTCTCTCTCTCTACTACAAAGTAATTTACCATAGACACATTAAGCAAGTTAGCGCAGACACACTTAGGTTGCATTGATAAGTATTGCTTTGTCACGTAAGTGGAAACGAAAAAATTTCTAAAGTATTTAATTTTTTCAGTTGTCTTTGATGTAAAGAAATTGCTGCCAAGTGCTAATACATATACTGCCGTATTTATAAAAAATAAAGTAGACTTGGAGTGTGCTTTTAGACAAAATTTTCATACAAAATTTTCTTAAAGTACATTTGAAGTCTACTTTATTTTTTTATAAATACGGCAGATAGTATATATGTATGTATGCTAAGCTAAGACACACTAAGCAGAGACACAATATAGGCCGAGTAGATATTTTTGGACATAATTTGCAACAAATCAAGTACATACAGTCAAACACAAACAGTTGTAAGGAACTTGAAGAGAGCGACATATTTAGGTCGTTTTAATTATTAACATAAAGTATTCTAAAGTTAGTTCAGTATAAATCAATCAGCGTTGTCAACTTCAAAACGCACCATTAAAAAAAAATAATTTTAAATTTTTTTAATTTCATAAATTCTATAAAAGTTTTTTTTTAAAAAAAGAGATCAACGATTAATAGTAAAAGTAATATTATTAAAAGTCTTGTTTTACTTAAACGAGCTAATAAATATAAAATAAGCATTTAACTACACAAAATTTTGTTCACAATATGCTATTTGGAACTGAAGTACTAATTGGTAAAGAAGGGTTTATTTCATTACATATTTGGTACCTTTTTTAAATTATTTTTGTTTTCTATTTTAAGTATTTCTAATTGATTTTTTTCAATAAAATTTGTTAGGCCTCCACTGGGACTTTAACTCTGGTTGTTCTTATACATTTCAAGCCATCAGACTATACAAGAAATTTTAATTCCATTTTTAAATTGTTAATTTCATTTTCAAACAAAGATTTTCACCCTATTCACTTTTAGCAATAACCTTAATGTGAGGAATTTAATAGTATATATTCATTTATCACACATTCGTACTGGGATCGTTTTTAATCGTATAGATTTCATGATAATGAATTGTTTAAAAACTGCACATAAAAATTAGTAAAAAACGCACCGAAATTAAAAAAAGCGCATCGCAAACCGCGTACCAATTAAGGAATTTTTTGCACAAACATTTTAAAAAAGCACCAAAAATGGTGCGAAACGCACCCAATTGACAATGCCGATGGTAATCATGTTATATTTATAGCATGTCACACATTTTGCAAAAAGAAACTTAATTGAAGAAGATGTTGTTTAATCAAATATTCAGAAATATAACAATGCTCCCTTATAGCTGCTAACAACAATATAATTTTTCTGCAATAAATAAAGTTCTTTAAAAACAAACTCAACAAGCTGCATGCAGGTCATACAGAGTAAATTAGATGCCATGAAATAGTGAACTTGTTATTGAAACACAAATTAAATTACTTTTGCTAAACTTTAAATAACACACAAGAGAGACACACACTTACTAATAAAAGTACGCATTCATAGTTGGCCATGTACAAGTTTATATAAAGGAACACATTTTTATACCTTCATGTCTATATACTCGTAGGTAGTTCAAACTCATACAAACATATTTGTTTGTACGTTTGCATGTTAACACAACGGTGTTTGCTGTGAACACTATTTCCAGTACACAAATACTGATACTGTAGTTTACTTGCTCTCTATTATATACATACATATATAAACAAACAGATTGCTTGATAAACTTCCGGTGCGACTTGGTTCCTTCCGTTTGTGACACAGCTTGTAATCAACAAAACTAAAATATAACTTTAATGTAAATGCATTACATTCACTAGGAAAGTACATGTAGGTCTATTTATCAGAGCTAAAGCTTTTAGTTGTTGGAAAAAAATAAAATAAACACAAATATTGAGCCGAATATTTTATTCCCATCAGCTGTAATATTAAAAGAAAAAATAAAATAAAATGATTTCAAAACAGATACTTTAAACAAGTAATTTATAACATTGATCACTTTATAACTGTGACGCAAAACTTGACAGTTCAAATAAAATGTGCAACCTCCAAAATTTTACAGATTTTGCTAAAATTCTCAGTATGTGGTTTTTAAAGGACAGAGAATACAGAAAAGTGTAGAATAAGAGTCACCCTAATATACATACTTTATACGTCTGTAAATGCATATTGTAGAGTTTAATAATAAATAAACATTGAAATTATTTATGAAAGATTTTATTTTTTTGCTCTGTTGTGTGATAAGTACAAATTTAATGTTTGGGCATTTTGGCTTGTGTCCTAATGTATACAGTGTGACAATCTGACGTGTTTCTACCAGTTTATTATTTTTTTTTGATAAATATATGAACTAAACATCTGCTGTTGGGAAACGTAAATTTAAAGGGAGAAAACATTTTTGTTAAATAACAAGTTTAAAAATTATGGTAAAATAAAGTTTATTAAAGAATGTACATGTAAAAAGAAAAAGGAAGGGGTTCCTTAAGAACATTTTAAAATATGTACAGTTGTAGAAAACCGATATAAAACATACGAATAGAATTAAAGTAACTGTGGGTGTTTACAGTTGTTGTCGTAAAAAGAAAACGACACTCATAATAAGGCTGAATATTTCGATTAAGACATTGGATTTTTATTTATATAAAAGAATGCTTGCAGAATCTTATTGCTGTTTTCTATTAGACGCGACTACTTTTTAATAAAGTTTTGACTTAATTTAGCACTCTGTCATTATTTAAAAGCTGGAACGGATTGGTGTCAAAGAAATCCGATAGATGTAATAGTAAAATATAATAGTTCTATACCATCTATTGAGCTAAAGGTGTGTTAAAGTGCAATAGCACTGAAATTCTTGACGATTCAGAATAAGTATGCAGCGCATGTGGATAGAAATGATAACAGTGATCCATCACAATAAAACTACGGAATTTTCTAAGAGGAAATAAATTTTAGCTTATCACAAATATGAATAAATGAGATACTAAATAGACAATGATTTTTTTTTTGGTTACATAAATATTGAAACATTTATGCGAGCGTATTTTATGTGAACAATGCTTTAGAAACTTCAAAGCTTTTGTTATTCTCTAAATTGGAAACCTTCCTTCCTTACCAAATGTTATAAATAGTTATAAACCTACAAATTTCATACTTTTCTCCCCTCCCAAGTACACTAATTCATTTGTTAATTTTTGCTTTCTGAAAATCAACATACATTACTTTACATACTCGTACATACGTTTGTAGTTTTGCAAATACCATAAAAACTTTCTAACAATATTTTAATTTCATAATTTTAAACTTAAGAGAAAATAAAATAAATTTTCTTTTATTTATTTTATACTTAGTACTTTTGTTTGATGGAATTTTAAATTAATTTCCAAGATGTTTTAAAAGTTTTGCTTTAAATTTTCAAGATTTATGGTGACACAATGGGTGGGGAAAGCAGCAGGCAATTACAAAATAACGACATATTGCTGGGAATCATTTAAAACATAGTTAGTTATTTGTTATTGTTATTAACCAATATTTGTATTACGTGAAAATAATTAAGTCTTAAGTTTTCTTTTACGTTTGATTGTAGCTGGCAACGTTTGCTATTTGAATTGGCCGGAGATGAAAGTTAATGAAACGAGGAAGTTTGTAAAATGAACATTGTAGCTGTGGCGTAATATTTTACCCCCTTATTAAAAAACGATTATTAAATTTAACAAACGTTTATTAAGCAAATTTTTATATGCAATAATCGTTTTTGAATAAGGGGTTAATATGTAAATTGTTAATGCAAAAGAACCGAATTAAAAATATTGTTTTTATTTCCACAAAAAGGAAATAAATAACTGAAACTAGTTATTATGTCATATGCTGCTGTACCAAATCTTAAATATGTATTTTGAATCTAAATTTTTAACAATTTTAAAACTGAAAAACGAAAGAAATTGAGAAAAATTAGTAAATTTACTCAAAATCGTATTGATGTTCTGACACATTATAATGAGTTTCAAACAAATAGATATTAATATTATAATAAAATTCACATCAAATAAGAAACAACCCACCCCATAACATTTTGTAGTGACCGGCTCTTAATTAACCAATATTAACGACCACAAGTTATTGATTTATAAAGTTCAGCACACGTAAATATAATAGTTTTGTGAGCGAGAATAACATAAAATAATGATCATGTTTCTATGAAAGTATATATTGGCATATACATGATCAAGAACGCGACATTCATGTTTTTGTTTCCATTTTTCAATAGCATTTTAGTAGCACTATGTTTAGTACAAATGTTAGTTTAGTTGTTTCTGAATCCGGAACGAATTGGAATATAATTTTTTAAGGCGATGATAATTGACTTGTTGAAATATTAGAATTTTATTTTTTTTTACAAACTTTAGTATGATTAAGCACGCGACTTGTTTTCTCGTCACGTTTGTAATAAGCATTAATTCAAGTAGTTTCAACAAAAGCTTCATATTTGTTATAAATAATCAATTTATTTGACATACTTTTTTTTATATTGCTTCAACATCTTTAAAAATCTAAGTAATCTCACTGGTTGTGCATTATATGGTTTACGTGCAAACACTTAAATAGAGTCGAAGGGACCCCGTTTTAAAAAAATGCATTGCATACCTTCTTTAGGGTTTTTCAGCTGCTTTAATGCAAAATTGATTTTATTTCAGTTGATTTATAATTTTTTTTCACAAATATCGAATTGTTGCTTCCCTCCTTTTTGTGGCCATGTTTTTTTAACTTTATTTTAAATAAATCAAGGGGTTTTCAATAAGAACTTTGTTTTTCAGCTGCTTTAATGCAATATTGATTTTATTTGAGTTGATTTATAATTTTTTTTCACAAATATCGAATTGTTGCTTCCCTCCTATTTGCGGCCATGTTTTTTTAACTTTATTTTACTCAAATCAAGGGGTTTTCAATAAGAACTTTGTTTTTCAGCTGCTTTAATGCAATATTGATTTTATTTGAGTTGATTTATAATTTTTTTTCACAAATATCGAATTGTTGCTTCCCTCCTATTTGCGGCCATGTTTTTTTAACTTTATTTTACTCAAATCAAGGGGTTTTCAATAAGAACTTTGTTTTTCAATACATTCAAATTGTTGTTGTATTGTATTTGAAAGAGTAAGGTCTAAAAGTTATAAATTAAAAACAAATACGAAAGTATAGTCGATTAAGCCCGACCATATAATACCCTACACCCAGTACATGTGCAAAAACAGTTTTTTAGAAATTTTCCTGCTATGGGAGCTATGACTAATTATGGACCGATCGTCATAAAACTGGGCCAAATGATTTGTGTATATATCAAACATATTTGTGTTAAATATTATTTGGATACCAAATTATTTAAGATAATTATGCTCCTTAAATTGATTTTCTGAAGTGGGCGTTATATGGACCTTACTTGTGGTGACATTTGTTTAGATACGTGCAAAAATCAAACACTTATGACCGATAAACCCCTATTTTGGAAGCACATTTGTATGAGAATAAATTCAGTTTCAGCCGTCTTTAGCCAAAACAAAAGGCTCATACTAAATCTAGTCGAAATATCTTAAAAATTGCGACCTGTACTCTGCACACAAGTAAACCAGCCAGACAAATGGACATCGTTTAGTCGATTTAAAAGGTGATTCTAAGTCGATCGGTATACTTTAAGCTTGGTTGTAGACTCCAATCCAATATACTCTCCCCACTATGGTAGCGTAGGATATAACTTTATCAGACCAGTATAAATCATATAGATGTCGGTTCTGTTATTAAAATTTCCAATCACGTTACGAATTTTTAAAAAATAAAGTAGGTTTGAAGTGTGCTTTAAGACAAAATTTTCATACAAAATTTTCTTAAAGTACACTTGAAGTCTACTTTAATTGTTTTATAAATACGGCAGTATATCTTTAATATAGCCCCTCAATTCACTAGCGTTAAATCATATTGCTTTAGTGGCTGTTTTACCCGTGTTGAAACCACATGAATAATAGTCAAAATATTGTAGTTAATTTCTCTCGGTAGCGTGATTCATTGAAAATTATTTAAATTTTCGAGCAAAATTTAATATTCCCCATTTGGAATTCTATCTGCAGAGCTTAAATTTTCCTCTGACAATGAATATTGTTAAATTCATTAAGTAGTGTTGGTATTGAAGAAACCAAAATAAATAAATTGCAACTTTTGAATAATGGCAGGAAGCTTAATTGGAAAAACCACTTTCTTGAAGAGTGCTGCCGTCTAATAAGAGACGGCATTATTTTGTATAAATGTCCAAACTCATAGTTGAAGAGGTGTTAAAAGAGGGGCTCTTCAAACCACAACTGCATAAAAAATCTTGCGTTTATTTTTTTTTTACCAAATATATCAATTTTCGTATATTTTAATAGTGGTCGGCATTCTTTAGTTCAGCTGCTACATAAAATGCTGGTCCCTGTCGCTGTTTGAGGTATAAAAACTTAAATAGCAACAGAAATTTGCTTACCACTATGATTTTGGATTTTTTATATGTTTGAAAATCAGCATCGACACGTATTTTTCTTAAGGTACTTACACTGGTGTTGCATTTTTGAGTGTGTAGGATAGAACTGAATTTTACTTTATTGACCAATTTTTGCCAGAATTTATTTCTTTCTCAAATTTGAAAACTAATTTATTTTTCAAGAGAAAAGTTTTTTTTTTTCTTGAAAATAATATTTGTTCAATTATTTCTCTCAACTTAATAGCTTTTGCAACAATTAAAAAAATTGCAAAAAGGGTGATTTTGAGCACGTTCCATTTTTGGAACACCGGGTTCAAAGAAACATTGAAGTGAACAAGTGAAAATAAAACACTGAACATTAAAATTTCAAGTTGTTCCAATATTGGAACACCGGGAAAAATGGGTTAAAGCTAAAATTTTCTTTGTAAGTGGCTTCTTTTAATAAAACATATGTTAATATTTTTTTGTTTATGATCTGTGCTTATGTTTTGCTTGTATCATTTAATTATATAACTTACTGGGGCCAAATTACCGCATTCGTGATCGAATGAGCTATTGTATCGAAAAATGATTTCGATGTCGAAATTATAAAATGTAATGATAAAATGTACTAAATTTCTTGCTCGATATCGAATGCCATAATCTCAAATAAGAAAACTACAATACATTTTACTCGATATCGAATGCGGTAATTTGGCCCCAGGACTTGCAAAACGATAATGTTGGATTTTTGAGAAATTTGTGCGCTATTTTTGATCTATTGAAATTCCAAAAGATAATTTTTTACTAAATAACCGATTTTATGTTATCATTAGGAGAATGAGAGTAGTTAAAAAGACGTATTTTAGATGAACAATTATTTAATAGTCTATTTAGAACATAAATTATATTTCAAGTTTTTAAGTAGGAGTAAAACGGTTTATATTTTTTAACAATTATTTATTATTTAGAATTCAAAGTGGAGAATTTTCGTATGATACTCCATAATTTAATATTTAAAAGTCCTCTTGTTCTGTTTACCATAATACTTTATATCAGGCTTATGTAGTCCATGTGTCTTTGAAATTTTATTTTTTTTGGTTGAGTGAAAATAAATATAATAAAGTTATACCATATTAGTAAGAATTAAATAATCTTGCATTTAATATTTTATGTTTTCCGAAAAAACTACTTTAATAAACAGCATATAAAGAAAACTTTATTTATGTTCTGTGAAATAAAAAAAAAACTACAGAAAAATAATGTAAATATTTAGTTAGTAGGGATAAATATGACAAATATGTAGTGGAAGAACTTGTCACAAAAACAGTAAAACATGTGTAATTTTCTAACAAAGTTGCACATGTAAATATTTAAATACGGATTGTTAGTTATTATTGTCGCTAACAAAACACTGCACGCAACTTGGTTAAGGAAATGAATTGTGATGAATTGTGTTCAGAGAACATTTTCCTCTTCCGTTCAGTAGTGCATAAAATTGATTTGTTAAAGGTTATAGGTGAATTTTATAAGTAAAAAGTGGACTGTTTTGTTATAAATAATCCAGTATTACTGTAATACACTTTTAAAGTGGCATTATAATGAAAAATTCAGAAATTTGTTTTTAAGTTGTTCTTTTATTTACAATTGTGATTCCTTATTCAGGACATTTCCAGTAAACATTTAATACATCTACACTACTAATTTATATCTGTGTGTTTGCATAAAAACTAAAACTATTGTAGATTTTTTTATTATTATTATTACGAGTAAATTTATAGTCAAAGTTATGGTTATTTTTTTTTGGTTTTTATATTTTGTTCTTTGTTTATTGTTGTTGTTAGATAGACTCCGGTCTGAGAATGTCCATCAAATAATAAAAGTTTGTGATTTAAATCGGATTACATATTCTATACATACCAATAGACATGTAAGAACATGTGGTACATATCGCCCCACCAACAGCACCAACAAAACGACAACAATAAATATTTAAAATTATAAATCAATAAAACTGTGTACAAATTTGTTTTGACAGCAAATAGAGAAAGAGAAAGAGAAAGAGAGAATGAAAAAAAACTAACCTAAACTTTGATTTGAAACTTTGTAAAGACAACAACTGAAAAATATGCAAATTTAATCTATTGGCGGAAAAAATTGATTTTTAATATTGTTGCTGTTGTTGTTTTGTGCAAATTTAAAACTATTAAAATAAATTTAAAACTATGCTTCGCTGGAGTTCTATATTCTCTTGCAATTTGTATTAGTTAGTATATATTTTGTTTTAAATTAATTTTTAAATTTGAAAAATTGCTTTAAATGGCTGCATATGAGTGATGTTGCATTTTTCTACATGAATTAAATATTACTCATACGCAGAGTGGTCGGATGAATTGGTAACATTTTAATAACTACATATATATGTAATTTTTGAAGTACTGATACGATTTTTTTTTAAATGTATGACAACATTGTAGTAGAGGACCTAGGCTTCCAGAAAATATATTTTGAAATCAACTTGTTGTAATGCAGTATGACTTAAAGGGTGTCAAAATTGTCCTTCTTAAATTTAAAATAAACTTTATTTAGAGTTTTGCCAACAAAGTTGGTTTTAGTAAAACGGATTTTTTTTAAATATTTATTTGGTTGCATTACTATAATTACACTTGATGTTTAATTTTTGTTGTAAAGTTTAAAACAGATTTTTAAAAATTATAAAATATTTTAAGGGTATTTGTTAATGATTTCCGATTTGCAGCCACTTTATTCATTAAAAACAGTAATTGTGCATTAATATTTTTCATAACTATAATTACATTTCATGATCAACAAAGAAGAATACAAGTAAAACATAAGTTTAACTGTTCTTATTATGAAATTTTTAAGAATTTGTTGTTTGAAAAAAAATGTTGCTTGATTCGTACCTTGATGATTTTGAAAAAGCTAAAATTTCAGTTTATACACGAAGAGGTTTAAATTTTCTAGTAATTGCCAAGAAATAAACCGGTCACATATTGTAGTAACAATTGATGCCAATAATCTGGATTATTATGGTAAAAAAATCGTTCTGAACGGGACAATTACAGAGTTTTAAACTGTGCTAGTAACACAATGAATAATCTTGCTCAGATTATTAATGAATATAAGGTAAATGTGTCCAAATCAACCATAAGTAGATTTAAAAAAAATTCTATATTATTACTCGACAAAAGTTGTTGTCTGTGCCAAGGCTACTACTCCGCCACAAACTGCTAGACTTAAATTCGCTAATAGAATTTTACAAACTAACTGAGGATAGGCAAGCTGATAATCTTTGTTAATACTTGCACTATTTAAACATAAGTATATTTGTTAAAGTAGATTTTTTTCGATGATTGCCCAGATGGTAGCAACAGCTATTGAAGAGACCTACGGATACCTTCTCTTTAAAAACAAATTTTGGATTCGGTTTTTTGATGGTTTGGGGAGCTTTTTGTGAAGGCGTTTCCAAAACACCCAAAATAAAAACTTCCGATTATCAATAATAACATAAAAAACCATTTTTTTTCAACAAGACAACGCTAAACAACCTATACATGTTAATCGTGAAACAAAGGGGTAGTTGTCTATGAAAAATATTAATGTACTTGAGTGGCTCGTTCTCCAGATCGGAACTACATTGAAAATATTTAGGCAATATCGAAGTCATGCTGTAAACCGACAATATCAAAGCCTAACCTAAAAGAAGCTGTTATAGATGCTTGTAGATCAATATCTAAAGGTATAAGAATAAATTTGGTGAATAGTATGACTGATCTAATTTTTGAGTTGATTAAAAAAAGAAAGTCAACATTTTTGGTAAATATTGTTATTTTAAGTTATTTTAATTGCAGTGTATTTATAGTTATGAAACAGGAATTAATTTTTTATAAATATTAAGAGGTATATTTGTTTTTTTTATTGTTTCACATACATACATACAGGTTGAACTGTTTTTTATGTTTTTTTAATTTGTATTAAATATTAACAAATCAATTTTGTGGTTCAAACGTATTCAATCGATTTTTTGTTGCACAAATTTTAAAAGATTCATGTAAACGAATTTTATGTGGACAGTGATTTATATTTAAATATTTATGCTTTAACTGCGCAGTATTTAAAAAAAATAAAAACCATTTCTTTGCCCAGATTTAATATTAAATATTTAAGCTGGAAAATTTGTGTCCAAAAATGAAGGCTGTTAAGTAATGCGTAAATCTTGCTTATCAAAAAGAAATGTTTTATATAAAATTTATTAGACTCTTGTATGTATACACTTCCACTTAAGTTAATTTGCTAAAATTTCTTTTAACAAACTATTTATGCTGGCATTAGATTATGTGGTTAATTTGTGTAACCCAGGGGACAGACTACCTTAGATTATGGTAACTTGTATGGACACACACAGAGAAAAAATATAGTTGTACATGTTTACCACAAAAATTTCAACATTTTGACAAATTTTTAAAAATGTTTTGTTATGGTTATGTAATTATTTATATAATTGAGGTAACCATAATATGATTAAGTTGCGCTTTAGATGATTACTACAACCATATATATGATTAGTAACTAGGTATATACTTGTGTTAATCATGTTTATAATGAAAATATCATAATTTGTTGCTCTTTTATTATGATAGAGAAGAACATAATATGATATAATCTTTCATCATAAAACTGACTACCATAAACACTACATAATTGCTATAATCATATGAATCGTAACCTAACCATATTATGGTTGCCGAAATCATATAAATTACAGCGACCATATTAAAAAAAATTAAAAACATTGAAATAGTCGTGGTAAACATGCACAACTATATTTTTTCTCTGTGTGCAGTCACTTGTTTAAAAGTAGCTTCTAAACAGTCAAAACATGTTTTGTAAGAGCAGAGGAGACTAATCTAATATATTGGTATTGGATATAGGCAAACTGTAGAAATTTGTTTGTATAACAATGTAATTGCTAAAGTTGAAAATAATTCTTTAGTAATGTTCTCAGAAACATCAAAGGAAATAACCTTTTCAATTATTGTATTCCTTTATGTTTAGGTAGACACGGTTATTTCACTTTTGCTTAAATTAATACTATTTAATACTTAACAGGATGTTGAATTATTAAATGTTTAATAAGGCTAGACTTAAGTTCAGCATCTCATTAGCTCTCTAAATTTTATCAATTATCATTTTGACTTTATGTTAATTTTTTTTCCTGGATTTAGTCTGCTTTATTTTTTGCCATTCATATAAATGGTTTTTATGGCATATTTAAACACTTTAACAGGATATTTTTTTAGATATAAAAATCATAAAATTTAAAGATGCTAAATAAAGTAAGACATTAAGGAAGAGACAGATATCTTATGTGATTTTATGACTTATTTAATTTTCAATAAATAATATAAAAAGAATGTAGTTTGCAGAATATGGCAATTCTCTCAGTGAAAATATTCTGCTATCTTCCCCTGATTTGCCCATATCTTGTCTTGTTTTCTACAACTATTAAAACGAATAGTTGGGTAGGTATCCTTCTCATTCTTATCACAATATTAAATGCCTACAAAAATCTCTACACCACATAAAAATAGTCATAAACAATATAGACTGTTATGTATACACCTAATTCTGTTTTTACATGGCCTATTTTTAAACGGCTTTGATTTAACACGGTTTGAAAATAAACAAATTTTAATTTTTTTTACACTTCTTTATACCATGTTTCCACGATGACTTGAATCACCTGCTTTGCTTTCTAAATCATGTTTATGAATCATGCTGTTTACATGACTAATAAACTTGATTCGATTTGACAGTTGTTTTTAATAAACAAACAGAAAAAAACCGAATTTACAATTTGTGGAAAATAATTTTTTTAATGGACAAAAAAAGTGAGTGGAAATTTAGCTTATTTGAAAAAAAAACATACATTATTCGTACGTATTTACTTTCTTTACTTCCAGCAATAAGAAAATAATTTGCTTTGTTAACAATAATATTAAATTTTTACAGCTAGTGCAGATAAACTTGCGATAAAAATTAGAGAAGAGTGCATTTTTTCGTGCTTCGCAAGTAGATTCAATATGAATCTACTTGATTCGCTCTTACAATTTTGTATGGTGAAGCAAGTTGTTACGCTCATGATTGGGGTGTGAAGCATGAATAGAGAGCGAAGCATGTACCGTGGAATCGTAGTATTATTCCATTTAGCACGATTCAAAATCTTTTGGGCTTAAATTTATTTTTGACGAAATATGTTCATATCACAAATTTAGGGGAATTACGTTTCTTGGATACACACAAATTTTTTGGTCAGAGTAATTGTAAATGGCACAAATTTAAGGGAAATTGCTTTTAGGGCATACAACCAAATGAACTTGTCAATGACAAGTTGTCATGTATTTTTTTTACATTACTTTAAAGCTTAAATTCATATCTTTATATTTGTATGTGATTTAATATTATAAACCGAATAGTTTTTCTTAAAAGATCATTGTTTTTCACTAATTTCAATAGGTTTTAGAGTTAAGAAACGAATTACCTATTTTGCATACGAGCAATACCAATTACCGTGTTAAAACAGAATTAGGTGTACATGACTGTTCAGAATCTTATGCCCTTCTATGTGGTGAAAGTATTAAGAAATAGATTGAAAATACGATTTTATGTGGGTATCTACATATTTTTAATAGCAGATCTTTGGGAAAAAACAATCTTTGTTAATTTTGTCTGTTATTAATAAAAAAAGACTCTAATAAGTGGCATGCAAGTATAATAGACTAACTTATCTGAAAGCTGCTACAATTTTTTTTTTATAAATAAGTCGTTGCATTTGATAAACCTAAACTAGCTATTTAGAGGTTTTGCAAAACGTATTTCTATTAATATACTTTCGTATAATCTGGCTAACTTTGCTGACTCCTATCCGCCTATAAGAATTTGCAATATGTTTTTAAATAAATATTGTAGATATTACAAAAGCAAGGACAAACCCATATCTACACCATTATCACTATAGCAATAGGTGTAAGAAGTGAAACATCCAAGTACGTGTAAATAAGCCTACAAAACTAATCTGGTTTTAACTGGATTTGCCATGACTATAAACTATTGAAAACTAAAGTATGTGTTTGTGCATCATCATCTAAGCCACAACATAAAGCAAATGCAAATGTTAGTATTCATGTAGATTTTTACTGCTGTCTTCTACTGTTATTCAACATACTAAAATTTAATGTTTGCAGAAATATTACACATACAATGATATAAAAACGAAACAGACATTTCACTTTAACTATTCTCAACAAATACATAAATAGACAGATGGAAGACAATTTGAATTAGATATATTGTTAAAGTACTAAACACCATTTCAGAAGGAATTTGAGAAAATAAAATTTTAGGAGTTTGTTTCGAAGCTTTTAATATGTTGCGTTCATTGTATTAATAATTGCATCTATATTAGTAAAATCGGTTTAAAAATTATTTATACAGGAACCAAAAACAATTAATGCCCCTCTTTCATAGAAATTCCAATATGTTTACATTCAAACTCTAACGTTGTTAAATAAAAAATTTCAACCAAAAGGATTTAATACTTTTAAACAACAAATTGATACCCTTTTTTATAACCACTACCAAAAAGATGGACGCAATTAAGTCGTAGAACCAAATTTGAAGGCATGATGGAGCTTCGAAAAAAAGGTCTTAGACAAATGAAATTTTTCCCAACCATTCCTTGTTTGGTATTGAAAATGAAAGAACTGGTGCACGTTTTCTTATAACCCCATATTCCGTAGTTTGACTCTATGGTACATAAATGTTAATAAAATTCATGCAAAATTCAGTAAAATTGGATTGGAGTATTGGTTGTTGTGAATATCTGATGTGAATGTAAATTTGGCCATAGCTTTACTTATTACATAGCGGTTCACTTCCCAGAAAACATAAAGAACTTAAATATATATATATATTGATATGAAATTTACCACAAGACTCAAATATTTATTTTATTATCAAAAACTACAATACCACTTCGGGTACTTTTAAGGCTACAACTTCTAATTGCTAACCAAACCATTGCCTTTTACCAGATTTATATTTATTTGTTTGTTTGTTTAAATATTGGGTAGGCATTCTCTCGTTTTTATCGATGTAGCTGTTTGTCGTCTTTTGTTTACAAATGTGGTCGGATTTGATGTGAACAATGCTATTGACTTAATTACGTGATTTTGTCTACATCGCATCTGTTCTCAAATAACTCAAATACCTTGCAAGTTATTTGAATTTTGACATTTTGTGTGGAATACAAATGGCAATTTTACGATGTTCGGCAATCTTGTTAACTATTTTAACAACTTTTGGTAACAGTAGAAGAATAGTTAAAATTTATATGTTAAACAGAGAGAGAGAGAGAGAGTTATCACCCAATTTGAAACTTAAATATTGCTGTAGTTCTATATGAAGAAAATCAAAAATTTTGGAGAATTTAATATTAAAATTTTGTGAAAAATTACCCTTATTTTTAAATCGAGCAAACTTCTTAGTTTTTCAAAAGCATTTTTATTTTTAAATATACAGCCCAATCATGAATAAAAGTTCCGCGGGAGTTTTTTCCCTTTTCCCATTTTTCCTATTCAAATTCAATGTTAAAAAAATAAAAAGGGAAAAATCTCCCACGGATTTTTTGTTCATGATTGGGCTGATAATCTCCCGAATACTTCAATACACTTAGTCCAACGCTTATCTAGCAATTCTATACCTTGATTACAATAGTTTTCCTCAAGTCCTGCAAAATAGTGGTTTACAACTGTAATTGAATCTTTATTTGCGGCAAAGAGCTTGTCAGCTAGGATTTTTTATATTTGGGAACAGGTAAATGCCACTGGGAGCTAAACCAGGAGAATATGATAAGTGGCTCATGCAACTCGTACTTGAATTCATTGATTTAAGCCATTGTTAAATCACTCTTGTGCGCTGGTGTGTTGTGTTGATGAAAAATAATTTCTTTGTGTTGTAAGCCAGGACGTGTTTCTCGAATCTTTACATTTAATTGATCCAAAATATAGGTTTTTCTGTTACTAGTTTGTCTATGCTCATGATAAAATTGTTTATAACGTAATGCGTTCCTGTACTATAAATATAAATATAAGTCTTGTTGTACAGGAAATGAAAAAATTCAATAAATAAATTAAATTAATTAAATTAAAATGTTGCAATAGTACTCTGAATTTATTGTTTTACCCTTTTGCAGATAGTCAATCAATAAAATAACTTTGAAGTCCCAAAAGAACGTTGCTATAACCTTACCAGGCGATTGAATTGTTTTTGGCTTCTTTGGGGGCTCTTCCTCCAGCTTCAGTCTATTGCTTGGATTGTTCTTTTGTCTCTCTACCACCACGTTTAAATTCAGCAACCCAATTTTTTACTGTTGCATATAAAGGAGCACTTTAAACTAACAAATTCATCATATCATTATGAATTCTTTGTCCCGATAAATATTTAACGACACCCCGAATTTCTAATTTTTCCATTGTAAAAAAAATCGCGGATGTTTTTTTTTTGAACACCTGTTTCTATATGAAGGAGTTGACAGATCGAAAAGAAATTTAACATGTGTTCATAGCACAGATGAAAGTTTCCAAAACACTTAAATTTTTTCTGTTTATGCAGTGCTTTCTGTTATAGGCTAAGAAGTTTCTGAGCGGCCCTCGTAGAGCATTATTAAAAGATTGAGAGCCTAATTTAAAATTGCATATAAAAACTTAAAGTCTGATAGGAAATATAAGTGATGTTCCATTTATAAAAGAACTAGAACCTATTTTAGAAATATATATAAGAAATTGATTTTTGGTGGGAAATATAAGTGCTCACACATTATTCTTATTTTATAAGTACTCGTATTAAAGTTTATTTTCATAATAATTAAATGATCGTAACATTAAGAGGTTTTTTGCTATGAGTCTACCAATATGTTTCACTGACATTTTTACAGTTTGCAACACAAAACAAATCCAAGCAACCTGAAATCAATATCGAAACAAGCCACTATTATTTTCTGATTTTCCTCATATACTATACATATGTGTAAAAGATAAAAGTGTTTTTATCTTCTGTTGCAAAAGGCTCAACAAATTTTATGTGGCATTTTGTGTTCAAGGATTGAATACATTGCCTGAAAATACTATTAAAAAAGATTTGGTTAATGTGATAGTGTATGTGAAGGATAGTATGTTGTAATACAAGTATTTTGCAGAAAAGCCAAAGGTAAAAATTGCATTAATATGCGGGTTGAATGTTAAACATCATGGATGGACCTCAACGCTGTATATTTATGTAACTGTATTTGTGTGTATCTCTATATGGCTGTGTTTATGATGATGGTAAATTGTTATCTTTTTTGTGAGTGTGTATGATTTGAGGTTGATAGTTTGTGGTCTGTCAACTATGTTGTACTCTGTGTTTAGTACCAACAATCAATTATTTGTGGTTTTTTAAATTTTTTTGTTCTTATTTATTTGATTTTATTACAATCATGTTGTATCTTTATCAACTCTTCATCTATTTCATTTGGCATAGATCTGGCATAAAGCCATTTTGTGAAAATCTTTCCTTTTCTGCAGCTCTTAGCTTAAGTGATATTTCGTCTGAATGCACAGATTTTATTTGTTAAAATAGAAAGAAAAATAAACTTTCATCAATTTATATTGACAATATGGTTTATTTTTATTTGTAGTTTAGTTGAAATGTGTGTTCTTAAGGCTTTAAAATAAGTTAGATTCTATTTGGGTTTTGTTTAAATGTTTTAAAATTGAAATAAGGTTTTAAGAAAATTTATTGAGAAATTAATTCATTTGTAACCCTTTAAAAATAACAGGCACAGTGGTGAAAATAACTCTATATATTTTACAACTATTCCCAGAAAATGACACTACTATTTCTTCGAACATAATACCCACAAAATTTAAAAGGTTAATTGTGACTTTCTTTCAAAAATTATTATTTAAAAATAAATTTACATACATCCTTTGGTAAAGTATTTGTTTAACTTTTAAACTTTACACTTGATAAATAATATCATATGCTCTATACAATAAAGAAATCACCACAAAAACTCAATATGAGGGTATTCAAATTAAATAAAATAAAATATTAAATTTTCCAAATTTATTTTAAATATAACAATAGTTGGAAAAAAATGTTATCAGTTTAGCATATTTATTAGCATTTATTTAAATTCTGTTTAAGGTCATTTCAAACTATTTACCAACTTGTGGTTGGCAGAGTAAAATTGTTATTGTTTGGTAAAAATTTTCCTCTTATAACTTTTTGATATTTATTGGCTCTTGAACTTGTTGAAGCAAAATGCCACACGAATACTTTTCATAAATTTAACTACTTAGGAATTTTGTTAAAGCATGAAAGTATTAAAAAAAATAAATTAAAATCTATACTTAACCTTTAGTGAACTTTGTTAATATTTCTTTTAATGTGTTTGAGTAGAATTATATTGGCACTACATGAAAGGTTTTAACAAATTTACGAGTATTACTTAAAATTTACGCCTGCACCCCAGATTCTGCAGAGGCTAAACTTCTCCTATAGAGAAGATATAATTTTAGTATGCTGAGTTCCCAAAGTAGTTAGTTAGTTAGCCCTTTGTCCCTTGTGTTTCAATTTGGTTCTTCACAAATAGCTCGTTAGAAGTTTAATTTCTTTCAATATTGAGTGTTTAAGTTCGGACTAAAAGCATTGTGTGATACTATTTATTTTTGCAAAAGTCACTATTCCTATGTGTCTGTATACAGCCATGTCACAGAATTAAATTCCGTTTATAAGTGCAATTAATTCCGTATTTATAGGTTGATTTGGGAAAACTTTATAATAAGCATTTACACGATCAAGAATGCGACATTTGTAAGCTTTAGTTTCCCTCAGGATAGCTGGTACTTTTAAAAATTATGTAAAATATTCTTATATGTTAAAAGTTTTAGGATCGAAACAAACTTAACCAATTCTCAACTTTTAAATGGGTAAGAACCTCAACTTCCTTGGCATTATGGTTATTGTTGTGATATAACGTACTTACTAGACTACCTAAGGTAGGCTTACTTAATGTTACGGTGTCCAGCCTTCAGATTTCAACAACAAATTTACTATATATTTATTGGTAAGACATAGGTTTTATACTTTAGCACTTTAACTATGCCCTCTGATAAAGCATTTTATGATTCGTCCAATGTCTGCTCTCAGGTGTCAGATACAAACTTTAATTTTTCTTTAATATTCCTTGTTTTTGCAAGTTTCTATAGATTTTTACGACAACTTCTCATCTGCTTTATCGTAATATTGATCATACATTAAAATCTCTCTTAATGTTTCAAATTTTTCATCTTCTTCGTTTGGCATTAGCTATCCACATTTATAGTATAATAAAATCATTTGTTTTTAAATGATTTAATAGTCAAACAAGTTGAAAATTAAAAAATTATCAAATACAAGATTTGTGTTTGAATTTAAATTGTCATTCGATTAGAATGATCTTGGAGTAATAATAATAAACGATAATTTAGATACAAGAACGCGACATATTTCTATTCACTTTTAATTAATGAATATATTAAATATACAAATATCTACATATTACGTAGTTGGAGCTGATGGTAAAATCGATATACACAGAAAGAAATATAATCAGAGGAAAACTACAAAAATTAATATAAAGCAATGTAACAGAGTTCAATTCCGTTCGGAAGTGGAATTAATTCCGTATTTTGCTTTTATAGGAAAAGTAAAACGAAGATCTTTTTCGTAATAAAACCTAGAAATGCTCAAAATTACAATTCCACACAGCAAATTAAAAGTGTTTTCATTCCGAAAAAATGTTCTTTGTACTTTTTCTATAGAAGCCAAATAGAGAATTAATTTTACTTCCGAGCGGAACTAAATTCTGTGACATGGCTGATAGTAGTAGCTTGAATTACCCTGCAAATTATATTGGTCTACGTGATCCATTTTAGATAAAATGGACTACTTACAACATGGTCCAATGTAATGCAGTCATGGACCATGTCATAGTTAAACAAGAGTTTTTAGTTAAACGACATGGTTTCGTGTTAACACGATTGCATATACTCGTAGAGTTGTTGTTGTTTAAAACTAACCCTCTTGAGTACTCCATGGAGTAGAAGCATGTAGTAGTTTTGGGACTACTCCGATGGGTTATATGGTCCAATCCTAGGACATCGCATTGTTAAATCGACCACCTTTTTTTCATATATTTGGAATAGTTTTGGAGTAGTCTTTACATGCATGTATGGTTTAGTCGCGTTATTTGCAGGGTAGTTATTCAAAAACATGTAATTTTTTTTTATAAATAACTATTGAATTAACAATAAATTTAAGAACCACTCCCTATGGATTTGTTTATTGCATAAAACTATTAAAAACTGCTTGTTTTGCAACTAACATGACAAAGAGAATTTTATACTTAAATCATAACTGAAATCTAAACACCACACAAAATGACCTTAAAACTAAAAGTTTAAGCAAACATATTGACCTTAAAACACAAATAAAGGAAAAATATTTTGCAAATAAACCAAAAAAACAAAAAATATTTGTTGACATTATAAGACTTCTTGTTGCACTGCACAAAATTATAAGAAAAAAACTACACAAAATCAAATTCGCAGACTGGCCTGTTACAATAAAAAAACCACCACAAAGAGAACAAGTGACCAATGTCAGTCATATTCTAGTTAAATAAATGTTTTTTTTTAATTTCTCTAAAACAAGGCTTTTGAAGAGAAACTCTCATAAAAAAAGTTCAAGGCTAAAGCAGAAAAATAAATTTATTTTCAATATAAATACATATATATACATACATTTTTCGGTTTTCCTCAAATACACACACACATACATACATACATACACAAAATAAAAATTTAACATTTTGGTTGCAACAGTTTCAGCGCACAAACATACTCGTACTACCATAAATTTAGCGTACATAAAACTGACCCATAATATCCTTTTGTAGTTTGTGGATAACGTATTTGTATTTGTTCATAGCGTCGAAATGTCCTTGTTATTCTCTCTATGTTTTTGCGTGAGTGTGTGTTTGTTTTAAATTGTTTTTTTTTTTCTAAAAATGCTACAACTTTTGTGTGTTAATATTTAATTTTATGTGTCTAAAACACATACAAACAATCGCTATCTTCCGATATATTCTATCGTTTATAGTATATTGTTTTGTGGGTGCATAAATTTAAAGGACATTACATTCAATTTAACAAAAACTATTAAAAAATTTACCACCACAGCGGCATTTGTGTTCAAATATTTATGTTTGTATGTTTTGTGCACAACAAAAAAGAAAAAACTTTGAAATTTTATTATTTGTTTAAAAAATTTTGGTTAATAAATTTCATTTTACAGGAAGTGATCGTATATTTTTAATCGATTATGTGTGTATTTTATTTGGTGTGTGCTGAGTGCAATGTATTGCGTTACATTTGTGTTACATTGAAAATGTATAAAATTTTAAAAGGCCAAAATATAAGCTGTAAAAGTGTAATGGTTCAAATATATTAGAAATAGGAATTAAGAGCTTCTAAACTTCTGTTCTATTTTGTGTTTTAATTAATTATGGGATGATTTCAAAAAAAAAAATAAAGCATGCACAAGGTGGCGCAAAAGTAATCCTCTTATCAGAAAATGCTATAAATTTTGCGCAACTTGATGAATTGGGATTGAAAAACATGTGGTTCCAACACACACTGCACGTGCCACACCGATATGCTGAAGGATGCCTTTCCGGGCGCCTAAGCTCCCGTTTTGGCGATTTGCACTGGCCAGCAAGATCGCCTGATTGGAAGTTTACTTTTGCGCCACCTTGTAGTAGACAGAGGGAAAAACGACGTTAAAAATCAACAACGGTTGGTGCAAAGAAAAAACATCATGTTTTTTTTTCAATTAAACCTTTAATTGATTTTAAAATAATTTTCAATTAAAATTTTAATTGATTCAATTACTTTTTCTGATTTTTCTGATATTTTCAATTAAATCTCACTTTTTTTTAATTGATACGATCATTTTATTTACAGGTCCGATTTCAATTAAATTTTTAATTGATTCCACAAATATTTTAATTGAAACTCATTTTTATTTTTTTCTGTGTGTCATTTTGACACCGTACATTTACAATTTGTAAACAAATGGTTACGAATCGACAACGCGACTCTTGTCAAAGCGACAATGATGCGGTGTCAAATTAACATCAGCAAGGTCTCAAATCGAAAACGGGGCGTTACAAATCGACAATCGACAATCGACGAAATTGAGACCGTTCGTGTACGATTTGTGCACATACGGGGTTGATACACTTTTGACACTGTATGGTATTCAAATCGTACACTTATGTGTTAATTTTTTCTCTGAGTGTAAGCAGCGCTTAAAATATAATTATTAAATTTGAGCTTAATTTACTAAAATCTGTATTCAAAACCATTTCTAAAAAATCTAATTGTTCATTCAGTCATAGTTGCATTAACTCTTAGCAGAATTAATTCAACTTTGAATAATTAAATTTTTATTAATTCAAATTAATAATTCAATTTTGATTTGGAGGATAAATGTTTCCAATTCAAATTAAATTATGTTGCTGCATTTGGGTTTGGTTTTTAATCATTTAAAAAATGCATAAAAAAATTGTTCTAATTGCATTTTATATAATAAGCTTGAATTAAATGAAAATTAAACAAGAAACTAGTTCCGTAAATATTGTATTCAAAGGACTTTAATATATTTAAGATAATAAGGATTTCGTAATCGAATTAATAAGTTGACCGTTTCTTATCGATTGATTTTATTTTCTTTGTATATATTGTTGTTGTAAAAGATAAAAATATCAATATTTTAATCTAGTGGTTCTGCGTTGAGGCCAAGGCCAAGGAATTGTGAAGTAGGGTTGGCTGGTCAGTTAAATATGTAGTGGGTTATCAGTGGATAACCACGTTTTCTATGTGGTACTATCCGGTACACAATTTGTGAACAGAATTTCAAACAGCACCATCTATCGGGAATCAGTTGGCAATAAGTCTGTCTTTCATATAGTATAGTATATAGTATTGGGGATGGATGATGACCTTCAAGTCATTCATGCGATATTAAGTTTTTATGAATGTCGCTAGAAATTGCTTCCCGGGTTGGACTTCTGCTATTATTCTGCCTTTTTTGATAATATCCCAGGAGGAATTGTTCTGTCAGTGTGACGTTGTTTTTTATAACTTCATTTTCTCGTATATATATAGGTAGATAGTATTCTAATGTTATATGAATACTGTTCGTGATAAATAGTATTTAATGCAGATTGACATCCACTGGATATCACTCAATAGAATCCAATGAATCCTGATCTCTTCGAATACTCAGTGGTACGTCCTGAGAGAAGAGGGAAGACTTTAGCTGTGTGATGACGAAACAGAATCATTCAGCAAGGGAGACCGATCCTATGCAGCTGCACATTTGCCTCGGTAAAGAGATTTTAACAAGGTTTCTTTATATATGTTCCAAGTAGTAAAGACTTACTCTGCTTCGGAATTTGGAAGTGGCATGATTCAGGGATTTTATTGAAGTTGTAGTTTAATAGAAATGGCGATAGTATGCCGCCATGGCAACTCCTTCTTTAATTCCATGAGGAATCTTGAATTTGTCTTTATTTTTTCATTTTTATTTATTTATTGAATCCGCTTCACTTTCTAAGGCCTAACAATATGTATTTAAATCTATAAGTGAAATTAAAACTAATTGCTCTTTAGCGTGAGCATTGATGAACACTGATTGATGAGGTAAATGGGGCGAATGAAGCATTGATGCTATTGACCCTTTGCGAGAAGTTTTGCATGCGGATTTTGGTGGCTTAGTAGTTGACAAGTAGATTATCGTAGTCTAGTAGTTATGTCCCTGAGTAGCTCACTTCCCAGGTTTCAAATTTATAATGACTCCCTATGGTTTTCTTAGCACTGGGTATTAGCAGGCTCCTTTGTAAATTAAAAAAAAGACGAAAAATTAATAGAAAATTATTTAAATTAGCTTTAGAATAATGCTAAAGAATGACGTACTGAAAGATTTTTAGTTGAATGATTAATGGCCGAATTCTCAGTCATTAGTTAACCATTGGTAAACTAAAATACTAAATACTTTTTAACTATTACTTGTTATTTTTATGGCAAACTAAGCATTGCGAATAAAGAATAAGCCTTTGCCATTTGCTAACCAAAGACTGTGAATTTGGCCATAAGAGATTTTATAAAGTTTGTTTTTGATTTGATTTTAATATTGCAGAATACCACTGGATACTGCGTTACTTCATTTTCCATCGTTTTTGGTGTCTGCACGATAAAAATCAACAAAACTAAAGCGCTAAATTTGTTCAATATTAACAATTTCTCATTTTTGTACTGTAATCTTTGTTTTAATCTTTTTACATTTCACTCATAAAAAAGGTTTCTCTACTTAAAATCTGTAGGGCATCCCTTGACCACTTTCACAAAGACCATTAAACTTCGTTTCCTTTTTATACCCTCCATCACCATAAGTGGTGAATGAGGGTATATATAAGTTTGTTATTCCCTGTGTAACACTGAGATATGCTCAGCTGAGACCCAACAAAGTATATATTCTTGGTTCTTACGAAATTCTAAGTCGATCGACCCATGTCCGTCTGTCTGTCTGTTCGTCTATCTGTCTATCTCTCTGTCTGGCTGTGTGAAACACTCTCACGTCCAAAGGACACAACCGAAATCAACAAAATTTACAGAAAACCGCTTATAGTTTTCCTAAGTAGTTTGGTAATGAAAATCAGAAAAATCAGTATAGTAGAACAAGAGTTATGGACAAAAATGTGAGACAACCCACAAAATTTTGTGAATTTCGGTCCTTTTGTAACTGTACCACCATTTAAAGCCCTCTTCCGAAAATCACGTTAATACACACAAATCTCTTATAAATAATGGCACCGATGGAAAATTTTACACGGATTATTTTTCATACATGCCAAAATCACACTGCTGGTTTTGGAGAATATCGGCCCATATTTGACTATATACCGCATATAAGATCCACATACAAAATCTATGTTAATACTAATATATATCTTAAATATACCGTTATTATGTTGTTATTCGATGTGAAATATCCACATATGCATAAAAATCACTGTTACAAAATTTAAGACGATCGGCCCATAATTGTTCATAGCTGCCAAATAAGAACCATTTCCGAAAAACAAATAAACCCACAAAAATGTGTAATAACTATCGATAGAATCGAACCATCAGTAATCAGTAATTGTAATCCAGAAATCATACTTATATCGGTTATAAGGCAATTTTACTACTGGATTCTGTCACTCAATAATTCGCAATAGCTCTCGAATTAAGTCAACTTCCGAGCATACTATACAACCATATAACTCTTGTAAATAACATTATTGAGATGAAATTCAACCGAAATAAGCCTCAAATACATAGAAACCATATTAGTGGATACTGGACTTAGGAGCTATCAGTCCATAATTGGTTCACTTCTACTATGCCACCTATAAATACCTTGTAAATAATGTTATTGAGATCAAATTTAAACAGAAAAGTCTCATCTTATATCTTATCTTTTTTTTTATACTCTGTTTCTTAACTTGTTGTAAATATGGAAAAATGTTCTTTTAATTTTATAAATTGTTAAATTACACTCAAGGTGGTTTTAAAAACCAGACAAACTCTGTAAATTATAGGAAATATCGGTAATTAAATCCAGTATAAATGGTCAAAACTAGATAAAATTTCTAAACATTTCAAACAAATAAATTATGTTGATCGTAAAATAGTCTTTCAAACAATATATAAATGTAGAAAAAAACACAGAATAAGGATATACTAGTCCTATTACCAGTGTAGTTTCTTACGTTTAGGTGGAGGGTATTAAAGATTCGGCAAAGCCGAATATAGTACTCTAAATTGTTTTCTGTTCATCTTGTTTTTAACTTAACTTAATTTTAATTTTATTTCTTTCTTTGTTTGTTTTTTATAAACAGCCAGTGATTAATTGTTATTCGTATGTTGTGGCTGCTACTGATGCTGCCTGTATTTATGAAAAAACAAAAACAAAATAAAAAACAAACAAAATAAATGTTTTGTAGTCTATAGAAATCTGTCAATTTCTATAAGGATTTATTGTTGTATTTAAAGTTAATATTTCATGGCTAACAACAATTCATGTATGACAGTTTTTCCGTTTGATTAAATTTTATGGGCAAACATTTAATTTTATTTTAATGGTTTTTTTTTTATTTGGTTTTGTAAATTTATTTTTAAACAACACATAATAAATATATGTATATGTATCATATGCATTTATATACATATATATATACATATATACTAGCATTTGTGAGAGTGTTGTATGTAGTATTTAATAATAAATGAATATTTATAACTGACATATTGCCAGGCATACATACATATATACATATTTATGAGCCAAACAATGCAACTACATTATCTACTTAATATACAAAAAGACATTATTTTGTTTTTTTTTTTATTTTTTGAACAAATTACAAGATTTATTTTTAAAACTAATAATAATTTATTGTTTAATTTAAGTAACATTTATCTTGTAAGATTTTTTTTTCGTATTCAATATTTTGTCTTAAAAATAGTATCTGGAAATAATTTTGATTAATATTTAAGTGCTCGCACACGCTTACAGATATTACTTTTCTTAAACCAATTAAAAAGTAGCACATGCTAAATTTCCTTTAAGTTTTGAGTTTGGTAATTGCATGTATGTATGTGTCTGCTTCTTTATTTGTTAGTTTTTGCAACTCATGTACCGCAATCAACTCCCCAAAGTAAGTCAGCTTCTTTGCTACACAAGAAACTGAAAAAAAAACTTTTTTAAAAATTTAATAATAATGATAAAATTCATTTAAAAAACTTTTTCCTCTGGCTCTACTACTATGTAAGTAATGATGTGAATAAGTACAGTGAGTACTAAGTTGTCGAATTTTTTTTATTTGATTTGGAAAATTGTTTCAAATACTCGTATTACAATATTTCGATTGAGAATATAATTTGTTTAAAAAAAGAGTATTTTTATCAAATCTAAATAGTCTTCTATATTTAAAAAATACAGAGTTTTTAGAAAGAGTTGGTTCGCTAAAATATTTAACATTACATTATGGTAAGAAACTTGCTATATTCTTGGAACAAAAGATGCCAAAAGAGGAGTTTTTTTGCAATTTAGTCTATTAAGCATAATACTGTTGATTTGAAACATGTCATAATATAGAAAATTTTTTTTTAGATGTATAGAGCTCTAAGTTGACAACACTTTCTTAACTGGCGGCCATTTTGTCAGATGTCAAGAGATTTATGTTTAGTTTAGTTTGGCATTTCAACATGAATAGACTGACGTCTGATCAACGCTTCCAAATTGTGCAAATTTATTTTGAAATATTGTTCAAAATACGAATTGAAGGTGTTTTTTTTTTTTGAAGTGGAATTAAATAAAGATGAAGTCTTTAAATTAACATAAAATTTACTTTATTCGATAATCTTCTGTCATATGACTGGCTCGGACGTAGTCTAATCTAGAGGTTCAATTTTCGATGACTTTCCAACATTTGTGGCCATATCTCGAAAATAAAACGGCGAATTTTGTCCACTAAATGGTCAATCGTTTTAGACTTACTTATCTTCGTAGACTAGCGACTTCAAACATTAATAACTTGACAGCTGACAAAAAAGCCGCCAGTTAAAAAAGTTTTGTCAACTTAAAGTTACATACATCTAAAAAAACACCCTATATTTAATTATAATATAATTTCCAATAAATAATAAAAAAGCTGTCAAGAGCCATTGAGGAAAATATTTTAGCAATGACAAAAGTAGGTACTCTACAGCTTAAAGTAAGTCAATCAGTAATCATAAGAGTCCTAAAGAGTCGTTCTATTGTTTTCAAACCTTACATCAGAGGTCGCGAAAAACTATTAACGAATTCGGATGCAAGTCTCATGACAACATAAAGAGACAAGTTTTTACCACCAAAATATACTTCTATAGCAATAGAAAAATATGTTAGTCGATGGAAAGCAACGCGATGCCCTCACGATAGTGGTTGCATATCAGCTGTAAAAAAATTAAAACCTGCAAAATTCGACAGTATATGACTGGAAACGGGTAAACTGGTTAAACGAATCCAAATTTGATCGTTTTCAATACGACGGTAAACAATATTGCTGGCGCCGAAAATCACCAGATAATTCAAAGACTCCACGTTAAGGAAATAATGATGCATGGTGGGAGGAACGTCATGTTATGGTCACTGCAAAGAATCGAAGGAATAATGAAGAAAGAAGACTATATGAGTATTTTACAAATTCATATTCCCGAATTTGTAGATAAGAACGTGTATCATGTGGATGAAGTTACTTTTCAGTTGGATAGTGAACCAAAGCAATATTTCAAAATAGTGAATAAATGGCTTAGCGAGCAGTTTCTTCTTTTGATGCAGAGGCCCGAAAAAAGTCCTATGGAGAATTTTTGACCAATCGTAACGAGACAGTTGGTACAATAGCGATTAATTCCAACTCATTTGAACGAGCTTTGGCAGCGGTTTTGGAGCGTATGAGATAATATTCCAAAGTAGTTATTTAAATAATTATTGGCGAGTATGCCAAAACGTGCAAAAAGTGTTTTACGAAATAACTACTAGCTTTGAACTAAATATTCAAAACACTATCATTCCATATAGTTTTTGTTTTTGGCGCAAAATTCAGTACATGCGGGTTGTTTTCATTTCAATTGTATTTTTTCTTAGAAGGTGCTATTTTGATAAACTTGGGATAGCATGTGTAGCATCCTGGTGTTAAGTTCAACGATTTTTGTCAGAGATGTTGAAATGGGAATGATGGTTCCTCAAGAAAACAATTTATCGTCATCGGTAGCCTTTGCTAAATTGTTTATAATGTATTCGCGTTGATTGCACTCTTTCTTAGCAGAGCTGAGACTTAACTACCAATTCTTCTGTTTAAAGGCTTCTATAAATTAGGATAAACACAATCAATATATTTTTTTGATGCGATTAAAAAAATTGTGTGGAATATATAAAAGCAGCTACGACCAACATTTTACATTATGGGAATAAATTAAATTTATTAAAGAAAATTAAATGAAAGATTTATCATTCCTTTAACAAGCTTTTTTTAAATTAATAAATGCGTATCAAAAATAATTCAATCGCTTTTTTTTTTTGTTACACAAATACAAAAACAATCATGTGACCAGATATTGTGTGAAACTTTTATGCCTTTTCATGTTTTTTTGCCTTCCCTTTGCTTTGAATTTATAAAATCTATCTTCAAAGTCCGTATAACAAGTTACAAATGTATCTCAACAAAAACTCAAACTATTCAAATAAATACATGACAAAAACTTTTTGTCTCTTTACTTTTACAACCAACCAGCAAAAAAAAAAAAAGTAAAGACAAAAACGGAATTACGTACTTTCCGAACAAAATTGTATATGGCTGGGTAGATAAATGGATAAAAGAGTTGTTGGCTGAATGTTGGTTGCTGGTAAAGTAAGAGCGTAAGGGAAAATAAAACTTTTAAGACTTTGTTACTTCACAATTCGTTTACATTAAGAAATAAGACGAAAAATAAGATGTAGCATTAGAATCCTGTACGACGAAGAAACATTTGAGTTACACTCTAAAGTCAAGTACCATAAGATGTTGCACGAAAATGTTGTTACTAATTAGCCTTCAGTTTTACCACAATGCAATATTGTATAAACAGGTAGTAGGAATTATACATTAATTAAACGAATTTGATATATGCTACACAGTTTAAAGCCTGATCACTTATTTGGTATTCTTACTACAGTATGTCTTGTATTTGAAAAAGTCAATATCTGATGCAATATTCTGATAGAAACAAATACACATGTGTCTTGATATACAAGTAAGCAGTTTGTGTATGCGTTTATAAATAAAAAAGGGGTCAAGTGTTGACGGTGACAGAGAAGATAAATTATAAACAATAAATTAACTAGATATTAAAATAATACGTATTTTTAATGTTCAAGTACCAAAAGCAAAAGAAAGCAAAAGGAAAGATAGAAAACATACTTTGGATGGTGACAATTCAAGCGATAAATCAATTACTTAATCCAAAGTCTTTAACATTAAATAGCTTTTACCTTGAAACGGTGTGTCACTCAAAGATGGTTGGGATAAGTGGATTTAAGGTGTTTGTTTTGGCTGTTAAAGCAAAATAAATATTTTCAATTAATTCTCACACATTTAGGTGTTTAGTTAAGAAAGTAAATATTTAGGTTATTCTATGTACTTATGTAAAGAAAACCAAAGTAAATAAAATTAAAGCATTTTTATAGTTTTAACAAAACGATAAAAACTACAATAGTATTTTCTGAAACAAAACCTTTACATTTATAGCAAATGTTTTAATTTACGAGTTCAATTAAAAGATAGATAAAGGTTTTACAGCAATTTTTTAGGCATTTTGTGAGTTTGATTTTAATTTCTGTTTCTTGGAAAGTTTTTTTTTTTTTTAAAAATACCTTCTAAATCTAAACGTTTTAATAGTTAAATGCTAATGGCAATGCGTACAAAAACAATCGTATATAAAATCTTACAGCAATCATGAATTTGTAGCAGTAAAAGCTAAAAACAAAAAATTGAAAAAAAAACATTGCAGTAATAAAAACCAAACTGCATTGAATTGAAATGTACTTGTGAATTTTGAAAATATTCCATTTCTATTGTCAGAGATAACCAAAGTTTTCGTCTAAAAAAGAAAGAATATCAGAATCCTTTTGTTGAATTTTTTAATAGAAGTGTAATATTTAATTCTCTTTCTATTTATATCTATTTATTTATTTCCAGGGTACAAATTTTTTCATGTGTGAGCTCTAAAAAACACCAATTTTTTATATTTGTCATAAATGAAAAATCAAAAATAGGTCAAATTTTATCACACTCATATATGAATACAACAAAATTTTTTTTGCTTATGGTCACTCATGAGTCTTTGCATCTTTTTGTGTTGTTTTTAAACTCATAATACATACGAGGTCTGATCAAAAAATAACTTTTATTTAAAATTTTTTCAAAAATATTTATTTATTCATCAATAGCTATCAAAGTTTTTCCAATCCTCGAAACACTTCTGAAATGCGCTTTTTGGTATCGCCAATAGCTCCTGTTTCGATTTTAATTTTATCTCCTCAATCGTAGCAAAACGCTTTCCTTACATCGGTGCCTTCCGGTGTGGGGAGAGGAAAAAGTAAGCGGGGCCAAAGCCCGGTGAATACGGTGGTTGAGGCATGACAACGGTTTTCTTTTTGAAATAGATTCTAGTTCTCTGTCTTATGCCGGCGAACGACGAACAAACAATACGGGGTGATGATGTTGCGTTTTATCTTTTAATATTAATTTTTTCTCAAATTATTGTTTTATTTTTTACGCTTAGGGGAGGAAGTTGTTCACCTGTTTTACTAAACAATATGAATATGCCTCAGTCTGATCATGTCACATAACTTGGCATACATCTGGATAGACGCCTTGCGTGGCGTCGCCACATAGAAGCCAAGAAAGTCGATATGATACTGAAATCTTGTAATCTGCACTGGCTAATTAACGAACAACCTAAATTACGCCTTGTTTGTAAAGTCATCCTGTATAAGACTGTTTTAATATCAATATGGACATATAGAACTAAATTATGGGGAACTGCAACTAATACCAGTATTGATCTTATATAGAGGGCCCAATCGAAAGTTCTTAGGACCATGACGGGAGCACCATGGTATATAAGTAATGAAAACCTTCGTAGGGATTTAGAAATACCACTGGCTAAAGATGAATTCAGAAAAATTCGTGTGAAATATATGTTGAAGTTACAAAACCATCCAAATCCGCTGGTGAGATTGCATATTAGAACTCAATCAGATACAAGGCTGCGTAGAGCTGACCCTACTAATTTTGGGCTTATTTGTTTATTATGGATCTCTCAACTGAGAGCAAATAGTTTTTAAGGTTTAGGTATAAGATTTTAATACTTTTTGTAAGACATATGAATAAATAAACAAATAATAAAAAAGTTACTTTCTATAATTTAAAATAAATACAAAAAATAATTAAATATAAAAACTGTTTTTACCTGCGTTTTTGTTAATGTTTATTTTTTATATATATATATATTTTTAAATATGGTTTACTTTCTATTTTATTACTATCTATCAGCTGTTGTACGAAAGCAAAAACTGTATTTCTACGTCGTTATTGTGCTTCATACGAAGAATTTGCGCAGTGAATTGTCACCAAATAGTCCACCGTGTTGGGCGAAATTCGTCGTTCGTAGCAGTTTTTTTCCTAGCTCTAAGCGGTTTATGTTTCTTTAAGAAATTGTGCTGAAAATTAATTATACCTTACACCACTGCATTTGTACTGATGTTTCTAACACTAAACTTATTTAAGGTGGATTCAGTCATTTGATTCGAACAAATATTTTGTCAGGAGAAAAATTTTTTTTTTTCTGGAAAATCAAAGTTGTCATATGCAAACGAAATCAATTAGTTTTTCAAGTGCGGTCGTTGATTTATTTTGCTTTGGTTTTTAAGTGTCAATAAAAAAATATTAAAATATTTTAAAATATTGTGTATTTAAAATTAATTTTTTTGCCATTGAAATACATAAGACATTATTATATGTTTGAAAAATGTAACGTATTGGCAACTTAGTTTGTTTTTGTCCAGACAAAATATAAAATTAAACCAATTCAAGCTGAGAGTGGTTCGAAAAAAAATATTTTCTCTCTCTCAAAAACTTCATATGAAAAAAACTTCGTTCGAACAAATATTCTGTTCAGAACGAATGCGTGCATTCACTTTTCGTTAGTAAGTCCGCTTTCACACTCTTCAATTCTCACTCGTCAAGGCAAATATTTTTGGGTGCGAAGGGAAAAGTGAATGAATGGATTACAAGGGATACAAAGGGCACTTGACGGTACTAATCAATTTTCTTATTTCTTTTTGTTTTTTTCTTTCATGCATGTTGATTTGCATTGAAAAGTACGAACATTAAATTGACGTGTGTACATGAAATGTCAAGTTCAAAAGAGAATTGAACAAAAGCTGGTCAGCTAAAACTGCAGTGTGTGAAACAAGACTTAGTTTTTTGTTAGTTCTATTAAATTGTCTGTATTGAGAACCCCTGCTTGCATTTTATACAGTTATTACTCACTTACACATTCAGTACAAAACAGTATTTTATGGTGCTCAATAATTGCATTTAGTTAACTTTGGTGACCACAGTGGAATTGAGAATGGATTTTAGTTAAAAATCAACTCAAAGCTATAAAAAAAACTAAAAAAATATCGAATAAAAAAATCTCTGTAAAATTCAATGGGAATTTTTTACACTCACTTTTTCATTGTTTTTCAAATGGTGGAATTGTAGAGTAGAAAAGTATGTGTGTGTGTAAGTAAGGAAATGTATATGTTAGTGTATCTGTGCTTTTTGTATCAGTGTACTGAGTGTTCAAATTGCCACTTCAACTATTATTTTATAGATGAGTGTATGATGTGTATGTGTAGGAACATACTCACACATTAGTTGTTAGTATGTGCATATACATACAAATGTATATGTGAATTTTTTTGTGTTTGTTCTCCTACTGATTGCAATTTATAGATGATTTTTGGTGAACAAAAAAATCATTGCAAAGGACCTTTAAAGATCTTTTTTATTTTGCTTGTTCTATTAAATATTTTTTTTGAGTTAAACTGAAGTGGATAAGTTTGTTAGATAATCATTTTGGAAAAAGAATTCATTCTTTTATAGTTTAAAAAATTTCACTTAAATTATTTAAACATGATAGGCGGTCTCAACCCATGATTCTAAGGTATAAATATATATATATATATAAATCGCTCCATTTAATACAATACAATTCAGTATATTTTTAATATATTACAAACATATTGTTTTCAGTACATTATTTTTTAATGCATATTACATTTTACACTTAGAAAACAATTAACTTATAGCTGCTGCCCTTAAATAAATTAGTAATCATTGGTAACGATTTAAGTCCCATTTCTTTTAACATTAACGATTGCGTATAAAGGGCACAGCTCAGAAAACTGCATTATATATTATTTTGCCAGCCATTTAATTCTGCATTTATTATTTTAGCTTTTCTTATTTTTTCAGTGTAAAATCTGTAGCAGTATTTTGAAAAAGACAACAACAAAATTTACAAATGGCACGATTTATAATACATTTAAAGTTTTCCATTAATGCTGCAAGAACAATATGCAATTACGAACATTTACCAACAATAAAAGCCTGTTCAATATAAATTTCAATGCTTTAAGGGTAAATGTTCAAATGCTCTGTCCAAATTGTTCAAAATGTTGCCAGTGGTAGTTGTTGACGTTGTTATTATAATTGTAATTGCTATAGTGTACAATGACATTGATGTTTACACTTTGCTTGGCAGTTATTGTTTTTTTGTTGTTGTTTTTTTAAATGGTAAGAATGGTTGTAAATGGGAAGGTGCGACAATTTAATTTTATTGAAAATTAGTAGAAAAAAACAAGAATATTCTGTGAAAAAAAAAAAAATAATCAATGAGTATACAGGCGAAAGGGATGACTTAGACAGCTGTCTCTGTCTTCTTGATAACTAGATGACATAAAAAATATATATGTCATATAAAAACGTAGAAAAAGAAGAATGCAGTATATGAGCCATACGATATATGTTTAAGACATATACGACTTATAAGGCAGACCATACAAAACGAATTCTTCTCCAGATCATCCTGGCACCGCTGTAACATTTCATCAGAGTGGATGGTTAATTGCAGTTTACTTTCTATTTGTTTCCAATATACCTACGTTCTCCGTCTAGGATGTTCGGAACTGCATTACTTTTAGCCCATAGTATGGTATTTACATCTCATTTGCAATGAGTTCAAGACTCTTGTGATATAAGCGTTACTTGCAAAAATTGGTCTGCTGTCACATTTTCATTGATTTTGGCATCCAGCTCTCGTCTTTGCGCTTTCCATCTTGTGCTTATCAGAGCAGTATGTGCTCTGCAGTTTCGTATTCGGTTTTGCTGTTGTCGAGACTTTTCCATAGGCCGTTATGACTCTTAGTGCGCTTATTTTTACAAGACTATCGAAAAAGTTTAAAATATTATTTCTTAATTTCTCAGCTATGATGTAGTAAAATCGCCCTGTAAAAATATATCCAAAAAGCCTAAAATTTTCTTTAAAAATTAATAGTAATAGATTGCATACAAACAATCTTCTACCACGGTAGAAATAGATTTAATTCTAATTAAATGTCGTTTCATTATGAAACTGAAGAATATTACAATTTCTTTGGCTATCCTTCTTCGTCTAATTTCTATTTATTTACTGTCGTTTTTTGTTTTTGCTTTGCTATTTTTCTGGTTGGCACTTGCTAAAAACGGAAATATTTTTACATCTAATTTTAACAATTTATTTTTATATAAATGGCGAAAAAACACGTTTTATTGTTCTCCCCATTTTGTTTTATATTTATTTACAAAAAATAACCATTATCTGTACGAGTGTTTCTATTGTTTTTCTTTTCTTTCTTTTCTATAGCATTTGTTTTAAAAAGGGTGTTTTTCTTTTTTTATTGTATAATATACAAAAAATCACTGCAATTTGTGTAAAAATTGTAATAAATATGTTTTTATATTACCATTATTAAATAGTGAATGTTAAGCATTTTTATTTCTTATTTCCAATAATTTCCAATAAGGACTTGACAACTTTTTTTTTAAATAAAACGCAAACCGTTTGAGATATTTCCAAAACTTTATTACCGACTTGAAATACATTCAAAACATTTATGAATGGAACTCGACTTCGTTCATATGGGCACCGCGGCCACGTCGACAGTGGTCGATTCGTTGGACCCAATTTTGGATGACTCGGTCACACATTTCGGCCGGAATGGCCGCTATTTCGCGTTCAATGTTGGCTCTAAGTTCTTCCAACGTTGTCGGCTTGTTGGCATAGACCAATGATTTGACGTAGCCCCAAAGAAAAAAATCTAGAGGCGTTAAATCGCAAGAACGAGGCGGCCAATTGACTGGTCCATTTCTTGAGATAACACGCTCGTCAAACTTACTCTTCAGTAAATCGATTGTAACGTGTGCTGTGTGGCTTGTGGCACCGTCTTGTTGAAACCACATGTCATCCAAGTCCATGTGTTCCAATTCGGGCCAAAAATAATCGCTAATCATTGCGCGATAACGATCGCCATTCACAGTAACGTGACGATCGTTATTGTCGACGAAAAAATATGGCCCAATGACGCCGCCGGCATGCAAAGCGCACCAAACAGTAATTTTTTGTGGATGAAGTGGTGATTCGTGAAGCACATGTGGATTTTCAGCAGACCAATAACGCATATTTTGCTTATTGACGAACCCATTGAGCCAAAAATGAGCTTCGTCACTGAAGATGATTTTGCGATGAAATTCATCATCTTGGTGCATCTTCTCCAGAGCCCAATCGGAGAACGTACGTCGACTCAAATGGTCCATCGGCTTCAATTCTTGAGTCAGCTTAATCTTGTATGGGTGTAAACCCAGATCCTTACGCAAAATTCGCCATAAAGTGGTCTTGGGGATGCCCAGTTCTTGAGAACGCCGCGGAATCGACTGATTTGAATCGTTTGCTACGGACGCCTGAACGGCAGCGATATTTTCGGAACTTCGACCAGGCCGTTGTCTCACTGGCACGACAGCATCACACAATGAATATGTAGACTCAAATTTTTGCACTAAACTTGTTATTGCTTGTCTACTAGGGCGATAATTACGACCGAAAATTGGAGTTAACGCTCTTAAAGTTGCGGTCACCGACTCCGAATTTCGGTAGTACATTTTTATAATTTCCAAACGTTGTTCCTTCGTGTACTTTACCATAACGAAAATGTTAAGTTTACTGAAAAAAAAGAAAGCAACAATTAGATGATCAGTGAAATAGTGCGTTCACAATTTAAATTCAGAGTTGTCAAGTAGCTATTGGAAAACCCGTTATATGTACGTATGTATGTCGGTATTGCAGTGTAAATAACACGCTGATACATTGTGACGTATGAGTGATATTGAAATATGGTTTGTAGATAAATATCATTCATACGTAGCGTGATTTAAATTGAGGTGATTTTAGTGCAGGTGCTTGCTTATAAATACAGAGATATAAATCACTGTTTGTGCTTATATAGTTTATTATTTAAGTAGATTTAAACTTGATATATAATAAATTAAATTTATTTTTTATTTTTTCAGGTAATTTCTATGATGTTGGCTGGGATGTATGTACATATGTATATGGAAATATGTTGTAAGTTATGATATAGTAAATAGATTTAATTTGATTTCCGGCAACAATTGCCTTGTTTTCAGTGTTTTGTTTTTTATACCCTACATTTGTGCTGATATTTGTAATGTTAAAAACTATTAGTCCAACACCCACCTTAAAGTATACCGATTGACTTAGAATCATTTTCTGAGTCGATTTAACGACGTGTAAACCTTGTACGCAGAGTCCATGTCGCAATTTTGAAGATATTTCTATAAAATTTGGTTTATGATATTTTTTGGCCCAAGCACGCTTGGGATTAAAAGTGATTGGTTGAAATCGGTCCATTGTTTCACCTACCCCCCATTAAAAATGTCCTCCCGAAATAGCACGTATCCCAATAAATTTCATCAGATATAAAACATAATTTCATCAATAAATTTTGTGCAGATTGATCATATAAGACTTTCACAGGGCTGTCAGATGAAAAACTCGTCAAAATCCCGATAAAAATCACATCTATAAATCTTTTATAAGTGTTTATTTCGATATAAAATTTAACAAAAAGTATTTTTATATGCACAAAAGTCATGTCACTACATTTTTTGATGATCGGTCCATAATAGGTCATAGCTACTCAATATTGTAATCGGAAAATCAGTTTTACCAAAATTCTGGGTGTAGGGTATAATATGGTTGGTCTTGACCTACTATACTTTCCTACTTGTTAAACATAGCTACCGAGTTATAAAAGGAAATTAATTTTGTATGATTATCAATTTGTGGTTAAAAAGTACTCAATTGCCTATTTTGTTACATAAATATTAAAACATTTATGCCACCGAATTTTATGTGAACAATGCTTTAAGTTAGAATTAACGTTTTTAACATAAACATTTGAAACTCTTTTTTCTATTATTGTTTAAAATCTTTTGTTAAGTTGCAAATTGTTTTAGAAATTAAAAATCTAAACATTATTTTTCTAATACTAAAAATGTAATTAGCACTTTTCCTCACCTTGGCCAAGTGATTTCAAATGTAAACACCAAATACAATAAATATATGTTCGCTTTGTCCGTTTTCGTGTTAACATGAAACGGTTCAAATAATTTTTGCATTAAGTGTTGGTCAGTTCAGTATAATCAATGATTTCCGTTAAATAATATTTTATAATTTTACAGATGTTTCTGATAAAAACCACAATAAATACACGATACAAATATGATATTATGACTCTTGCCACACACACATCACATTAGATTGATTTGATTTTCATGTTATACAATATGTGTACATGTGTGTATGTGTTTTAATATCTTTGTATGTATGTATGTGCAAATGAATATTCATTCACATAAAATGAATTTTAATTGCGTTTTCATGTTTACAAAACATCCGCTGACGATTTTACCGCGATGCATAAATGCATGTAATTTAAAGCAAATAAAGCGTAAAATTTATTTGTCCCGATGAACCGTTAATAAAACAACATCACACGTAAATACATACACACAGCCAAGCACAAAAAAGAATGTTGATACTAAAACTGTGTGCGATAATAAAAAAGGGATTTTTTTGGGTGGGTCAAGGTAAAATGTAGCCAAATAAAGTGGTAAAGCAATAACACTGCGATATAATTTGGTTTCTAAAATAAGTATAATAAGGTTATTTTTAAAAGCTGATAATAGATCAATTAGAAGAACAAACCGTGACTATTTTTATTTAGAAACAATATAATTTCGGAATTATATAATTTATTAATTCAAGGTTTGTTTAATGAAATTAATAGTTGAAAGGCAGTTTTCGCGTCAAATCAAAAATTTTTTTTTGGGTTATCTATTTCCATGAAGGAAGGAATTACTGAAATTATGCCAGAAAACTTCCTTGGTATGTGGAAACTAATGTTGCATGCATATAATAGGTTATCGTAGTAGTTTACTACGGTTAACTAGTCAAGTAGAGTCGAAAAGAACCCATTCTAACAATACCACATAAGTCGCTTTGCATCGTGTTTTTTTTTGAAATGTAACGCCATCGCAAAGCGCGGTATGTGTGTATTCTAATGGATGCTGATAGGGGGAGGTACTATATTCAACCTGTAAGACAGATACCTATCTCAATAGGTCATTAAATCTAGTCCTAGACAAGTCACCAAAGTAAGCTTGTATCTGTTATCCCAGGAATTCTTGTCTCTTTACAGTTAGGGCCGGAATTTGCGGAAACGATGGTAAATCGTTTACACGATTATCATTAAAGATGAGTTCAAAGTTGGTAAAAATATTTAGCACCCATTTATAAACATATTTCATTACAGCAACTTGTCTACGCCAAATATGTCTAAACTGCGGCACATATTTTCAGCTCCTTAAAGAAAGAGTCTAAACATTGTAGCTGCACATACAGACAGACTTTCATTGCCATCTCAATGAGCAGGCACTAAGACTTAAATAATGTTAGAAAGACGACACAGCAATGATAGCACTTTCTTAAATTGATTGACTAATGTAGACGTGGTAGTAAGATGAGTTTTAGTAAGAATGATTTTTTATAAAATTTATTTTTGGCAGCTCAGTTGTTTTCGTGTAACATGTTCAATTCAGTGATCTATAATTTAACCATGATTTGACTTACAAACGATGCCTGCTTATGAATGCATGCATTTTTATCGGAAATTTGTTTGCAGCGACGAAACACATTTCGTAAGCAAAAAAATTTGTCGTATTTTTTGTGAAGAGCAGCTAAAAGTATTGCAAGAAATTCACTCCGAAAAATGCACTGTTTTGTGTGGATTATAGGCCGGTGGCATCATTGGACCGCACTTTTTGAAAGTCAACGAAGGCAGGAACGTTACTGTAAATGCCTTGGCTGACATGTAATTTCAGAAAAACATTGGCCCATTTGAGAGATAAGTTCAGTGAACAGTTTATTTCATGTTTGGGGCCGGTCAATTGACCAATATTGAAGAATTAATTCGTGACATACCAGCCGATATGTTCGAGGAAGTATGGCATGATTGGACCCAGCGTTTGAACCATTTGAGGCGTAGCCACGGTCAATTGTTCGATGAGTGTTGTTCGGTTGTTGTTGATCTGTATGTGGTCCTGTGATATGATGCTGAATGGCTGTGTGTAATTCTTGCTGATACTGCTTATGTACTTATCTTATTCCTTCACATCTTCCTGTTGATACCCTATGTTTACTCCTATCTGCTGATACACTCTGTTGAGTCTCTGCTGATATACTCTCTGCTAATACACTTTGCTGACATTCTGTGTTGTACTTTCTGAAAACAGTCTCTGCTTTTAACACACTTCTGTACACCATCGACCTCCGGTTAATCTGTAGTGAAATAAATACGCTTTGACGGATGTAATCCGCTCCAAATGCGTGGGTGTCATCCATCATTCTCCAGTAAAATGAGTAATTGTTCTTTATTTGTCTTATTGATTATAAAAAAATACCTATTTGTGTGGGCTAAAATTCCCACAACATTGGTTTCACGCAACATAGATATCTGTTTATTAAACATGTCTTATTTAAATTATTACAATGTTTAATTTTAAAATTATGAACAATTTTAAAATAAAACTATAAAATAACACATTAATATATTTGTTCGTATTATTAGATTATTCTTGATAAAATTAATGGAATTATTTGTACTTTGAAAGTTACCATTTCGAAATTCTTCGAATAATTATTCGAAATAAGTTATTCGGTAATTCAAACGGTCATTATTCGAATGGATAACCTGATATATAGTCATGATGTTGAATTATAGCTCAAGGATCTTACATTGGAGAAGATCCATACAAGTCAAATCAATTAAAGTTTCTCGCACTTTCTAAGCAACAATTTCTCCAATTATGTGGTTTCAAATCCAGTCCAGTCAAATGCATGTATTTTAAATTAAATAAACTTCTTAAGAGAAACGTTTTTTTTTATTCAGGCTAATAGTTTGAATTTTCAAGAATACTATTGTAAAGTACTGGAACAATTGGTAAATTGGAATGCATTTTCTACCCTACTAAGGGCGTCATCAGCAATCTTCATTGTCCACGATCAATCTGTAAACATTATCTATTTAACTTACCGGTTTATTGAGAAAGAGAATCCGAGAATTATGAAACTTCGCTTACCAAATGCTAAAAAGTAAAGGCGAATATAAAAAAAAATCCTGGTATTGCGAATTAGTTCCTTATCTCATCAGATAATATACCACAGCAGTATGAAATATAATCACACTTACAAAACACCACCTACAGGTTTTGTAGTTACTCTCTCCCTAAAACACTAAATACTTATATAAACAAATTACACTAGTACATTTATGTACATAACATATACAAACATAATTTCTCACACAAAAGCAGAAAAAATGGTTTCAATGTAAATACAAATAATGTTTAATTTCAACCATTTCAACATTTAGAAAATTTATGTTTTACAAAATTGTAACATGTAAAGTAATCATAAGCACTTCATCTATTCTCTCTCTTCCACTCTTCAAACACAGCACTTCAACGACCATTTGCTTTGCTGGGTGGTGGAAGAGTAGAACTTGTAGAAGGGCGGAGTAGTGTAGGCAAAGATGGTACAATTGTACTTTTTTTTGATACATTTTAGATACAATTGGTACCGTGGTACTACCATGAGTCATTTGGTACAATTTCGAAATACTGTTGCAAAATTTGGTATTTCAGATGAAGTATAAAAATAGTATATCATTTAAGTTACTATTTGTGCCAAAGAGATTTTATTAAATTTCATGAACGTTAATTTGATCTTTAAATTTGCATCTATAAGACGATCATTAGGACAAGAAATTGTTGGTTAAATTATATCGAGCAATGGGAGCCTTTGGCATATTAATTCACATTAAATTTCTTGTATCCTTGGAACAATAATTTTGGAAATACAATCAAAGGATGCACGAATATATACAAATTATACATATATGCATATACAGTGGAAATCAAAACTGTCCGGATGTTTAGGAAGTAAGGCAATGAAAATAATACAAATATAGGTATATTATCATATATACTCGTATGCATTTTTTTTATTGAATTGAACCTTATTCTAAATTATAAAGCACAAAAACTCACATAAATTGCTTCAAAAAAATAAAAAATTAAAAATAAACAAAAAATTCACTATTCGAAAACTTTTGCACACTACAGGAAATAAACATTATCATGTTATTGCTCTGTAAGAATGTAACAGTATTTGATCCGTTGGTTTTTCTATGTGTTGTGATCTCATTATCAAGCTCTATTTCTGCATTATTGTGTGACCTGTGACTTGAGTTTTAAGTAAAAAATTAAAAGATCTTAAAAATGAGAAAAACGCAAAATGCTATTGAAGACATTGTGATAAATATGCTGCAAAATAATTATTCATGCCGTAAAAATAAATTTAAGTTAATCCGTGGTAAACGATATAAAAAAAAATATGTAATGTAGCTTGAAACAACAACCAAGGGGACGTTTGCAACGTGATAAAGACATCAAGACCGCGAAGAATGCTGCAAAAAATATTGGTAAGGATGTCAATTCCTGGACGGTTAGATACGCATTAAATTTTTTTTAAAACAAACACAGACTGCGAAGCTTTTTGCTTGTCTGCAGAAAACACCCTGCAGAAAACACCCTCTGACTGATATTCCAGCACACTATCGCCTAGTCTATCGGGGCACCCTAAATAGAATTTGGGGTGCTGTAGCTTAATTGGTTAGCGCATTTGATCATTAAGTATGAGTTGGTATTTGTAGCCCGGGTACGATTCCCAGCCGCTGCCACTCAAACAACATGAGTTTCTCATAATCATTAATTTTCTATCCTAATATTTATCACAGCGAAATAATATAACTAAATAAAGGTTGTAAAATAATCCCTTTATTCATAAAAACTTACAACAGGTTTATGAATAAGGGCATAAAGCTTTAAAAATAATGCGTCTACTCACCACCAGAGGCACTAAAAACAAACATAATGCGCAACTGCAGAGTTGTGATATGAAAAAAAGCTTTCTTCTTTCATCACCTTTACTTCTTCAACTATCCGCTTTCCAAAGAAAGTAACGCAATTATATATAGCCATATTAATTGCCTGAGTGTTACTTCTCTTAAAAAAAAAAAATTGGTTTAGTAGCCAGTGTGAAAAAGAAAAATCGAGCCCTTTCCTGTAGAAAAGTGAAAAACGCCTTCATTTCTGTAAAACCCACAAATATTGGACATTGGATAACTGAAAACAGGTTATTTGGAGCGACGAAACGAAAGTCAGTCGATACCAGTCTAATGGAAAAGAATACGATTGGCATAGGCCGCATGAGCGCATTACTTATTTACTTTCTTAATGCAAAACATCCGGACAGTACATACATATTTAACAAGGTTCCGATACTTCGTAAAAAGGAATATTCTAGATAACCATGACAATAAACGCGAATAATATTCTTAAAGATTCAGAAATGGCTCTGTAACTATATTATTAAACAAATACAGACAAATCCCAAATAAAGATAATTTACAGGCAACATTTTATTATGAAACGAACGCTGTTTCTTTAAATTTCTTTCTTCCTGGAACACTGGTTGCAAATCGTAAACTTTTCAATAGAGACCAGTTTTGTACTATTTATAAAAGCACCAGAAGTTAGATAATGATTCTTTGGAGAAGTCTTACACCGTATTTTTTTTTTGTAAAGTGCAATAAATCGATACCAGTAGAGTATAAATTTGTTTAAACATTCGTTATATAAGGTAATATTAAAAATGTTGCCATAAGATATATACAATTTTTGATAAAGTAAGTTTGTGCTTAAGCTTTATTTTCATATAACAAATATTAAAAATGTTACCGTGGAGCCCTTAAAAGTACATTTTATTTATACAGTTGGCCTAAAATCCAAAAGCCCATTTTCCATCATTGGGTCGGAGTGTTGTAAAACAATTGTTGTTATCGCAATTTGCCACTACAAACTGCAAATACAGCAGTCAGTGGCAGAATATATACAGATGGGCAATCAAATTATGCACAATGCAAGCTACAAGTACGAATGAATACAATTGCAGCAAATATGAATGAATATTAAGCAATCGTTCATAGAACATCAGCACAAGTGTGCAAGCGAGTATATTTTGTAACACAATGCAACACCCATTGGGTAAATAAAATCAAGTTTATATATCTGAATAGAACGGGTGTGCAAAAAAGAGAAAGGAAATTTATATTTTAAACTAAAACATTTGCTTTTTCCACAATTTGAACTGGAAAAAATATTTCCAGACTTTCGGAATACAAGCTATCCCCATGATTTTCATTTAAAGCTAAAATAGATCAGTGTTATAATCAACCAACATTTTAGGTAATGTGGAAGGTAACTATTATTTATTATTAAGTACTGCAGTAACTCAAGCTATTGACGATTATATTATTATCCATTAAAGCTACACCATTTATATTACTCTGTATTTAATGTATGTATTTCTATTCCACAGCGCCTTTTGCAAATAAGTTTCAGTCCAAAATACATGAAAGAATTATGATTACATGAACTGAGCATTCATACATTGTAAATGCAGCATGTGTTTTGAGGTTTGAAACGAAACAAAATGAAATTAATGTAATGTGATTACATTTGCTGGTAATTAAGTATCCCACACTGTTCAAATTTAACACAGTAAAACATTTTGGGCACTTCGTTTTATTTTGTGAGTGTGAAAAAGGTTTTGTTATCTATCAAATAAACTAAAGCGTTTGGCGCTTCAAATATTTGCCACAAACTAATATTTGATGGAAAATGAACGTAATTATGGTGTGTTTTTATTTGGAATAGTTCTTGATTATAAAGCAGAATTAAAGCAATTCATTTTAGAATAAATATAAAATTTAATTTTGAAAATATTCCAAATCAAAAAAAAAAAAAAAAAACAAGTTAGAGTGCAATATTCGGCTGTGCCGAAACTTTAATACCCTCCACCTAAACCACCTTAAAAACTCGTCATTTTTTGTAAGATGAGGTTGAAGTAAAATTTATGCCTCTGTAAGCAGGATGAAGTCGGTCATTGACTTCAATAAAACAATTTGTTATTTCAAGTTATTAAGTTATAGAGGGTTAACAGAAACAGTATAAAACAGAGTATAAAAAAGGGTAAGATATAAGGTGAGGCTTTTTTGTTTCAATTTGGTGTCAATAATATTATTTACAAGAGATTTATGAGTTGCATAGTAGAAGTCGACCAGTTATGGACTGATAGCTTCTAAATCTAATATCCAGTAATGTAATATCTACGTACTTGAGGCTTATTTTGGTTGAATTTCATCGCAATAATATTATTTACAAGAGTTGTTTGGTTGTTTAGTATGCTCGGAAGTGGACTTAATTCGAGAGTTAATGCCAATTATTGACCGACAGCTACAAAATCCAGTAGCATAATAACCGTATAACCGATATTAGAATGGTTTCTGGATAAAAATTTCTGATTTGTATAAAAGTTGGTTCGATATCAATATTTTTTAGACATTTTTGGGGGTCAAATTATTTTTCAGAAATGGTTCTTATATGGCAAATCATAGGCAAATCATGACAAATTATCGGCCGATCTTCTAAAATTTCTGAATAGTAATAACAGTATATGACGGTCAATGCTAAATATCAATGGTGCTAAGGTAATGCTCTGAATTTAGTGGGATTTAAAGGTACCAATTTATTATGAGCTGCTTAAATCTGGTCAGAGGATGAAAGGGAACCTATACCGATTTCAACGAATTCGTTTGAAGAAAGCATAATATTCCATCATTACAACGCCTGGCCACATGTTGCAATACCTACTAGACACTATTTAGAAATGGTAAGAAAGTTTTGCCTCATGCACGTTATGGTCCATATCGTGCCCCTATTATTTGTAGCGCGCTTTCTTTGGGATACGCTTTTATTTAGAACAGGGTATCCAGGGTATTTCGTGTACACATAAAGATGTCGACGAAAGTGGACAACAAACATAACAAAAAAAAAAAACAAAAACCAATCTATTCAGGGTTTCAAGAGAAAGTCCTGACAGAAAGAATACGAAAAAACTGAAGAAAAATGAGGCAACATGTAAATAAATAAAATTGAAAAATGATAATTACAGCAAATTTCGAACCACCGGTAACACTGGTTAAAATATTGATGTTTGTCTGTTGGCTAGCAGGCAACCGCAGTGGTGCAGAAGGTTAGAACGCAAAGAATTATGATGAGAGAATGTGGTGATTCTCGAAACATGTAAATTCAACCCAGGTTCAAACCCCAGCTCAGCCAAGAAAAATTATCAATAAATAAATTTTAATATAGATTTCATGTTGTAAACCAATTCTTTCAGTTAAAATAATTTAATGAAAATTAAATTTAATGAACTCGAGCCCGTCTAAATAAATATCAAAAAAAAAATGTTATAATTTTTAAGGAGTTTCCTTCAGGCTAATTTGGTCAAATGTTTGTTTCCAAACGTAAATAAAAAGTTAGAATAAAACTAACGAATCGTTGGGTAAATAAAATAAAAAATAAAAATCGAACAAGTTTTTTATTTACGTTTGGAAACAAACATTTGACCAAATTAGCCTGAAGGAAACTCCTTAAAAATTATAATAATTATAAATATTGGTCACAAAAACAAATTAATTAAAAAATTTTAAATTAACAGTTCGAATAAAAAATAATAATTGTATCCAAATTTAATTTACTGATACATTCTTGGCCTCAAACGATGAGCATGTTCTTTTGGCGTGAAAACCATATCTAGCCAATACTTTAAATAAATTGCATTAACAATTTAAGAAAGTTATTTTTTCAAGCTAAAATGGCCTAAATAAAGAAACAACTGAAAAAAAAAACAATTTTAAATCACAAAACCATTTACATTCCTTTTCAACAATTTATTCTGTATGCTTAGATTATTACGCTTACTCTCGATATAAGTTTTCTGTTGCAGATATTAGTAGTATTATAATTTGTGTTCAATAATGCCCACTAATTATATTAAAAGCATTTTACTGAAGTTTATGCTCTATTATAGAGGTTCCAGTGAATAACTGTTCACACTGTTTACTAACAAGTATTTTATTGGTCATATTAACACGTACAACAACCACAAATACCACAATCCAATCACTCTCTCAAACACACACAATTCATACTTAACTTCTTTTGCAATTAGTTTACTATTTATTTAATGAACTGCTACGACTACTACTGCTTTTTTATATTATTTTCTTATACTGCTATAAAAGCGAATGTTATTGTAGAAGTAGTAGGGATTTTCTTATAATAAAATACAAAGGAGGTGTCAGCTTCTATGCTGTTGTACGTGGCATTTACTCCTTTCTAATTTACTGCAGCATTACTCGAACATGTAGAAGTATAAACAGGGATGTATATTAGGGTGAGAGTGGTTTGTTTTGATTAGCTCAGTTTAAGTTACTAGTTCGTAACATATTTTTGGGGACCACCCTAATTTCTCTTTTAAGTGAGAGTGGTTTTGGAGTATGTATGGTACGTATGTATGTTTGAATATTAGTTCGTTAAGATAATTTAATAATAAAGTTTCTTTTACAATGTTTATAACTAAATTATATATTAAGGAATTAAGTGCAACATACGAACATTCATTCATAACTGTCAGAGAGATAAGAAAAAAGGTCAGCATTATTTGTGATTACATAGTGAGTGTATAGTAAGTGTGTTCATACGTACGACTATGGTTTTTAATTAAGTTTTAATAATTTGTGGCTCTACTCTTGACAACATAGAAACCATTAAGAATTTGTAAACTTTATCACAATATTGCAATCAGTAAGAAAAAATTAAAGTAAAGCAAGTTTGAATTTTCTCTTTTCTTTTACATAACTTGAAATTAATAAACCAAAAGTATGCAAACAATTAATAAGTCAAAAAAACTTATGTATGACAAATGAAGTATTTATAACAGAATATAAAAACCATTGAAAAGCATTAAAAAAATGGCTCAATCAAATAGTAATTGTAGTTACCTCTATATTCCCCAACAGGGACATAAAATTGTTCACAAAGTAAAGCGCTTAATCTTGAAACCAACTGTAGATACTAATTTAGAAGGATACTAGTAGAATGGTGCAAATTGTTTAATTTGTGCAAAGTGCACCAAGTGTAATGTGTAATGGTCTTTTATTAAATTAATAAAACAAACTTCGTTGGTGCGGTACACAGAATTTCCCTCATCAATGTACGGGAGATAGTGGGTTTTCTGACATAGAACTTTTACTTCAAATGACCTCATAAAAACTAATCCAATGATGTTAAATCACATGATCAGAGCCAATTCTGATCGGTGGAACCTGAAATTAAATGATCAGGAATTGCTGCAAGCTATGGCATGCGTCATCGTATTGTGCACATCATCCATCATCCAGTTTCGATAGAAAAATCTATTTTATAAACTACCAGCAGTAACAGCTGTTGCTTGACCAGCCTCATTTTCAGCTCAAAATCTAAATGCAAGCAGAAATTGCAAATACCATATCGGTATAAAAATATTTGTGTCTAATTTGACAGAACGCATTACAGTCGCACAGCTAATGTTTTGTTCTTCTCCTTATACGCTTAGCAAATCATATTATCAGATAGACCGATATGCCAGATGGTCCTGCAGTTCTTTGGTTATAGTTAACACATTAAGTAGTCTTCTGAGTGTTGGCCTATGTTCTCTTTAGGGTTGGATTTTCCCCAGGAAGATTAAATTGGTGTATTATTGAAGAAGTTTCTGAGCGGCTCAATAGACGAAACTATGGTAATTTGCTTCTGTTTCATAATAGATGAACTCTGAATTCGACATTGTTGAATGGAATAACGTCATTTTCGCAGGAAATAAAGCTCCTTAGAAAAAGAAGGAACTTCTAATTGAGATGTCTTCTTTGTTTTGCGACTTCAGATTGTGTAACGTGTAGTTACAAAAATATATTGTACCGTGTTAAAAAAAAAGAAAATGTAACATAGTTAAATTACAGCAGAAAATGTAATCTACACAGAAAAAAAATCATGTTTTTTTTTCAATTAAACCTTTAATTGATTTTAAAATAATTTTCAATTAAAATTTTATTTGATTCAATTACTTTTTCTGATATTTTCAATTAAATCTCACATTTTTTTTTAATTGATACTATCATTTTGTTTACTGGTCCGATTTCAATTAAATTTTTAATTGATTCCACAAATATTTTAATTGAAACTCATTTTTATTGTTTTCTGTGTAATAACACTATTTTATAATTCCCAAGCAGTTTATACGATTTTTAATAAATGACGTAGAAGATAATAACACTAAGGCAAGGGAGAAAAGGAGTACTGATCTAGTTATATTCTGCTCTTAAGGAAAATACCATAAAGAGACGAGGCCTTGGTTTTTCATTTTACCGTAGCCGAAACCAGTAGTTAGCCGACCGAGATCTGAAACATTTATCTCGTCGGATTATAGTCGTAATTAGCCGATAAGAGTAGGAAATTTATGCCATCGTTATTAATATAACCCCCTTATTCAAAAACGTTTATTAAATTTAACAAACGTATATTAAGCAAATTTTTATATGCAAATTTGTCTTAATAAACGTTTGTTAAATTTAATAATCGTTTTTGAATAAGGGGGTAAGTCTTTAACCGACCGAGATCTGAAACATTTATCTCACCGGCTTCATTGTAGCCACATCAGAATTATTGTGAACAGTCTATAACAGGGATGCAAAAGTTGATACAATTGTACTTTTGTTTTAGCACTATTTGAGAGTCAAAAGTACAATAGCACCCCAATGACTAATTTAGCACTATTTAAATTTTTTTCTGTTTTATTACATTGTACAAATGTATTTAAAGAAATTTATTCATGAAAAATGAACTAATGTTTACTGATATTTCAGGAATTGTTAAAGGAATATTATCCATTCTACATTTATCTGTAAATGTGAAAAAAAATATAATAAAAACCAAAGAGAGGAACAGACTATTTGTTTTCACTGTCTCCAATCTAATCCAAACAAAGCATTTGCTAAAGTCATCTAATTCGTGCTGCTACAATTAAGAAATGAGTAAGAATTTATTAGCAAGAAGTATGTCATAAATATGTCTCAACAAGTAATAGTCTTTATGTACCTTTTGAAATTAAAACATTAATATTAATTGTGAAGTTTTTTACACACAAATATATGTAGAAATGAATTGTTATGAACGTTTCTAGTTAAAAATGAGAAATGAATTTAGTACAAGAGGGTTGAAAAAAGTACACTTTTTCTTGAAATTTAGTACAATTTGAAAAATCTTATTTTGCATCACTAGTCTATAATAAATAATAAGGTATACTGAAGATAAAAGACAGCTCAGTGGTAATATTTTAGAGAAAGTAGACCTCTGAAGAATCTGGACAGACTAGGCATACCCCGGCTGAAAAAAAACTGCATCACAATTGTAATAATTTGCTTTATCAATTTATGTAATTTAGCAAACAGTTTCTTGTCCTTACATAAATTTGTCTCATATGGACCACTCTGGCCATTTGTTTGCTTGTTCGAACAACGTTGTTAAAATATTTGTCTCGAATCCATCATTTTCAAATAATTGCAAAGAAACATAAATATAGACGCGTCTTCTCCACAGAATATGGACAAATTGTGGTCCGTAATGCTGTCGACGATTTGTTTTTGTGCTCAAAAAAACGAAGAATTTTTTTTGGTTGTATTCTTAAAAATATCGTATTTGTGTCGAAGTGATGTTGATTGATATCGAAACAATGTTGATGACGACGACGAGATCAATTAAAATGCAAGGAATGAAACAAAATAAGGTTTATGGTGTTTGTGAGAATTCTGATAATCGATACCGATCCTTTGGAAACATATTGGGAAATATTAAAAAGTTTTTTTTTATTATTTGAGGATTGAATACACATTTACTGAATGGAATGAATGAAAATCTTTAAGACGTTATTAATCTAACCTCAGCATATCTTTTTATGTTTCCTTCAATAACAACGTCTTTTAAATGACTTGGGTATTTGACGTAATTTTTGCCTTGAAAGGAATTTTTTTTGTCATCTCTCTATAACACTTTATAATTATGTACTAAGTAGTCACCACTAAAAAGATTTGCATTTTAAGCATTTTATCTACCACTTTCCATTGGTCACTTAATTTATACAAAATTGAATATAATTTCATTGCAGTTTACTTCAATTATACGAAAATCCTTTTATAATCGTTACAGCAAAACTGAAAATCCTTCTTAAAAATAAAAACGCAGCCTCAGAGTCAACTACAACACATTTCAATTATTTCCTGCTAAAAGTGTTTGAGTGTTTTTATTGTAGCTTTTCTCAATCTCTTACGGTTTGTTGTGTTTGCTATAAAGTATAAAACGCTAAATAAAATGCAAAATGTGCTAAGTAACAATTTCAAAATGTAAACTATTTTTTAAACGAGCTCATACTACGCCATAGAAATATGGCAAAGTATAAGTTTGTGGTTTTTGTGCAAATATTTTACAACTTAAGTTAGTTAGACATTTTTACATCTCACATAACTATTTATATATGTATGTATGTTTTTTATCTGTTACTATGTAAACGTTTCACATTTATGTGTTTGTTTTGTAATAAACACAATCCCTTTTTAATCCTTCGTAAGCTCTTTTTACTGTTTTTATCATCTGTAAGTTGTTGTTTCGTTATTTTTATTTCTTTTTGCGCTGTTCAAATTTAAAAAATAATTTTTGTAGTTTTGCGTTTCGTTTATTTTAATTCCAGTTGCATATCTAAAGTAGATTACTGAAGTGAAGTGGCATTAGTTATGAAAGTCGCTCAGTAAAATTTGTGTAATAACTATAATAACCATGTTAACTATTTTTGTATTTTAGGAAAGTCTATCGGAAGAAGACGAAAAGCTACATTGTTAAAATTTATGGGAGATCCCCAAAAGTATAACGAATATTGTAATAAGGCAGCAGAGAAAACGTCGTGAAAAGCTATCGAAATTGGCAAAAGCTAATAACAAGTGGTTAAAAGGAAAAAAAGCCAGCATAAATTACGTGATAGAAAGAAAATTTTGCTAAAGAAATAACTAAGTTTGAGCTTTATAGCGCAAACCAAACATTGAAAATCCTTTATGGACTTAATTAAAAAGTTAAAGAACTAAGAAATAATACCTTTTGTTGAAATTAAATGAACTAAAACTTATTACAAACATGATAAAAATGTCGCCTCCTAAATCATATGAAAAGTTATTAAAAATAAGTACAAATTGTGCACCATGCCAACTATCAACAGAAAACCACATTGTTTTACTTCAGTTAAAAAAATAGCTTTAAAATTATTAAAATTATGTTAAAGATTTTTACAATTTTTCAAATGTAGTAAAAAACGGCTTTTATATTTCGTCGCGTTCTTGATCCAATGTTTATTATTTATAAAAGCAATAAACCCTTTCTCTTGCCCTAAATATAGTTTTTACCAAAAATGAATAATATTTAAATTTTTCACATCAAAGACGTAAGGGTGTCACGTTCTGGACTTTGGAAATGCACACATGTTTTCTATACTGTAATGGTAGAAAATATTCGAATATTGTTCTTAAAGTTGAATTGTCTATGAATGAACAAGTTAAATTGTTTATTTCAATGACTTCAATCAAACTAAGTACACATTTGTCATTTATTTAGTTCATTTCTTATAAAATGTCTTAATCAGGACAGTTTTTCACGTATTGAGGTCAAAGGTTGAATTTTAAGACGGACTTACTGACGGCAATAGTTTGTTTGTTGTAGATTTTTCTAAGGGCTCTAAGAAAAATATTTTTTTTTTTGTCCTATATTAAAACATTTTCATGATTCTTCGATTGGATTTCTAAATAATTGATACATATTTAGTAATAAAAAAGAAATTCTGTTTGAAAATTATCCAAAATTTAAAATAGTTTCAATTATGTAAAGCAAACAAACTTGAGTTGGGTTGTCAACTTCCATCGCAACTGACTTGAAAATTGTTATTATGTAAGGAAACTTGCGTTTCCAATCATAAATTTCTAACTCAATTTGATCTCTTGACCATGCCATTCAAAATTGCATTACGAATTCATGCAAAGGCGCAATTATATAAGGTACGGTCACATTTGGCAAATATTTACTCAAAAAAGTGTAGACACTTATTTTAGCACAAATTTGTTAGACGTTGTTTACTCTTGCAAGAGTTTTGCTAGATCAATAAGCATCAAATAAATTAAAGCAAAATATTTGTTGTACCTTGGCCTAAATAAGAAAGTTTTTTTTTTTTAATATATAAACAAATTCAAATATGTGTTATTTAGCGGTTACGACTTTTTAGGCAAATATTTTCCAAGTGTGACCGTATCTTTAGTATTTCGTTAATTCATATTAATTACATAATCTGTCTTATTATGAGTGTCGTTTTTTTTACGACAACGACTCTTTCGTAATAGATTAAAGATAAATGTTTAAAATACAGCTGGTGCAAGAATTGAAGCCACGAAGGTAATGTTTAGCGACGAAGGTAATTTTTGGTTGAATGGATACGTAAACAAGTAAAATTGTTGTATTAGGTGTAACTGCAAATTCATCCCGAAAAATACAAGCTTGGTGTGGATTATGGGTCGGTGCCATTATTGGATCGTACTTTTTCAAAGACGACGAAGGCAGAAAAGTCACTATGAATGGCGAACGCTACCGTGCAATACTTACAAATTTGGTTTTGTTCATAATGGATGAATGTCTGACTTGTGCCACGCAACATGCGAATTAATGGCCCAATTGAGAAGCGAGTTCGGTTTATTTCACGCTTGGGATCGGTAAATTGGCCGCCTGGATATTGAGATTTAACGCCTTTAGATTATTTTTTGTGGGGCTATGTTAAGGATAAGTATAGGGACAAGCATTTATTCCTGAGATACCGGCCAATATGTTGGAGGGAATTTGCCAAAATTGGACTCAGCGTATGAGACATTTGAGGCTCAGCCGCGATCAACATTTATATGAAATCATCTGGAAACATAAACAACATTTTACCGACTTAAAGATTTCATACATTTCTTTCAATTTTATGGGTTTTTTTTAAGTCAAAACCAAAAGCTCTTAAAAAATCACCGTTTACTTAAGTTTTAGACCTTGAAGCATACTATTTCGAAGTGCTTAAGATTCCATGCTAAAGCAAGTAAAAATACCAGCAACTGTTTAAATGATTTCAGTCCTCTACTATAAGGTGTTGACTTTTTAATTATTTCACTGCAAAAAAAAAAAAAACAAATGTGACTGCTGTCATTGTTGATTATCACCTGGCATAAAATAACTTTAAACCCATTTTAATGCAAATAAAAACAAAGGGCTTAATTTGCAATAATAATTTTCGTGGAATTTCGCCTGTCTCTGTTATTGAAAACCAAACTTACCTGTTTACAGTAATTTAATTAAAAATACCATTTTCATTTCATTTATTTTTTTTTTGTAATTTAAATCTTTAGTTTATTTTTTCTCATTCATTTTGTTGTTTGTTCTATTTATCTTTTCCAATTATTTTACAATTACATTGCAAACAAAAAAATCATACTATTTTTTTTTCTATAACATTTCTCTTCATAACAGTGTGTTTTCATTTATTCATTTCAAATTGAAAATAAAAACTTATCAATGAAACTTAATTCCTTCAATGTCACTTGTTCCACAACAATTCAATTAAAATATCATTTCGTAGCTTTCATTCTTATTAGTTTTTTTTTTCAGATACTCTGCAACAAATTTGGTTTTATTAGTTGTGTTTTTTTTTTGTTAAATCATTGATTTTGTTAAATAGTTTTTGACATTCATTACTAAAATATGTTTTATTTGATTTTTATTTCTCTTGGTTTCTATGCTACAGTTTTATTAAATAATTTCGTTTGTTGGTTTTGTTGTTATTAAAAATTAAACATTTACACAAAGAAAATTTAAGAAAATTAATATAAAAAATTTTAAATCTTTTTATTTGGTTTTAATGACATTTTTTTACTTTAAATTTTTTTTTTATAGTTTAGGTTTTGTTTAATAATAAAAAATATTTTGTTATTGGATTTTATTTGGTATTTATTAATTTATTTGTTTCTTTAAAGTTAAATTACAAAGTAGCTATAACAACAATTAATATAATTTTGATATTTAGTTTTTTCTAGTACAATAACAGTTTGGAGTTTGGTGAATTTGAAATACTCTGCTGCAGTTTTATATAGTAAATTCTGTTGTTGCCTTAATTGGAAATAAGGAAAATTGTAAATCTACATTCTGCAGTGTCGAATCAACTTTGACTCGTTTCTTCTTTGGTGCTCATTGACACACACTTATAGTCATGGTATGCTCCATGAGAGATTAAGGAAGTCGAAACATCAGAATTTAAACTCGTTTCAACTTTGGTGCTCATTTATACACACACACACCTATATTTAGCATATGTTATTGTTGTTTTTTGCTTTAACCTTGTAAAATTGCTACAGAAATGAAGAGAAAAAGTAGACAAATTCTTTGACATGAACTTCGATAATAAAACTCCGATTTACAAAATTATAGAGGTTTAGTATAGTAAAAATAAAAAATTCTTGAACTTATTCTAGTCCCTAACAAGGAAGTAGGTTGCATTACCGAGCCGTAACTCCAAGTAAGAAATCAATATATAAAAATCATGTCTTGTGGAAGTGGATGGTAAGGGGGAATTTAGCTTCGCTCGCGTATAAAAATGCTTACAAGTAAACTCCAAGCTAAATGTTGTCGACATTTTCTCACATTTTTATTTAGAAATTTGATTTTACTAACACCAATTTTGCTGTTTTTCTATAATGTACTTCCTAGTATAGTGATAGACACTGTAGATTGTTTTCATTATTTGTCCGCTTTCACTCGCTTCAGTTTTGACTCTTCAAGGCAAGTGTTTTTTGGTGAGAAGGGAAAAGAGAATTAAAGAGCTACAAACTTAGCGGTATTAGTCAATTTTCTTATTTCCTTTTGTTTTCTTCTTTTATTTTCTCCGTGTTATTTCACAATTTTGTTTTGCCTGAAAAAGTAGAAACATAATGGTAAAGAGCACGAAAATTTTAATTACGCGAAATGGCAAGTTAAACAGAAAATTTAACAAACTTTGGTCACCTAAAACTGAAGCGTGTGAAGCAGGACTTTCCAACGTTTTACTTATACGAGGGCGGTCCGGAAACTTCTTAGCCTATTACAGAAAGAGAATGGTTATTTTATCAAAGACATTTTGATTTTTCAACATAATCTCCTGAAAATTCAATAGACTTAGTCCAACGCTTATCTAGCAATTCTATCCCTTGATAGATATGCCTTCAAAATAGTGCTTTACAACTGTAATTGCAACTTCATTTGAGCTAAAACGCTTGCCAGCTAGAAATTTTTTTTTAGATTTGGGGATAGGTAAAAGTCACTGGAAGCTAAATCAGGAGAATAAGGTTGGTGGTCAAACAACTCGTACTTAAATTTGTAAGCCAGGGCGTTTTTCTCATTTAATTGATCCAAAATGTTGCCGTAGTAGTCTGAAATTATTTTATTTACCCTTTTGCAGATAGTCAATTAATAAAATACCGTGCTTTTTGTTATAGGCTAAGATATTTCCGAACCGCCCTCGTACATGCGAATGATATCTAAGTCAAATATTGTAAGAATTTTGGATTTATTAAGTTTTTCCTTTTCAACCAATTTTGCTGATTTTCCATAACGTACTATGAGCCTCAAAAGTGAGTAAACTCAACAAATTATTTGATTTTTTTAAGATAATGAAAATCCGAAAATCTATCCATGGATTGGAATTTAAAAGTTTCATTTTGTTGGATATTTGGTTGAATAATAGATTCGGTTATGAAAAAAAATTAAGTTGAACTATAATGCTTTTCATAATCTTAAAAAAATCAAAAAATTCACTGGTGCTTACACACTTTTGAAGCTGTGTGTATATCCTAGAATAGTGAAAAACATTCTAGACGATTTTCATAAATTTTGGTTTTATATTTCCAACATAAGCATGTTTTACACATATATACATACATGCAAATGATAATAGCCAAATCAAATATAGAAAGAATTTTTAATTCATAACTTTTTCCTTTCACATCCATGTTGCTGATTTTCAATAGCCAGGACGATGGCATCTACATATACAAGTATACATATACAAGTAGCTGTATATTGTACAGATCATCTTTAATTCGGACATAAACACTTGACTTTGTTTTAAGGTATAAGACAACTACAGCAAAGTATTTGTTTTAATCGTCCTGGACGACCTTCAACATATTACACAGTTTTTTTAAGTTATATAGAGTTCTTTTGGTAGACCTTTTAAAACATTTTTATTCGAAGTTTTACTTCAAGTTAAATATACAAATTGTTTGAAAACAATTGTATACACTACAATTTATTTTTGTATATTTCTGTTATATGTTTCACATAGTTTTCCGTTGGAAAACATAAATGTAAAATCATACAAAAATATACAAACAGACAATAGCAAAATGTAATGCATTTTCTGGCCTGCTAAAGCCGTCATCAGCATTCTTTATGTCTAATAGTGTTTATTTTCAAACCTTGTATATTTAACTTTTTTTATATATTGAATGAGAATTATTCCTCTTGCGAGTATTTGAAAATTTTAAAACATTTTTATTCGAAGTTTTACTTCAAGTTATAACAGAAATATACAAAAATAAATTGTAGTGTATACAATTGTTTTCAAACAATTTGTATATTTAACTTGAAGTAAAACTTCGAATAAAAATGTTTTAAAATTTTCAAATACTCGCAAGAGGAATAATTCTCATTCGGTAGACCTTTTACTAATAAAAATCATAAAATAGTAACAATTGTTTAATTGTTTTGGAAAAATTTAATTTCTTCAAATTCCTTTGCAATGCAATATTATTCATTGTTATAGATTTTCAGGAATTTTTTACTTTTGCCTTCATAAAATAGTTCTACAGTTCTAAAAAAATATTTAGTTGTTCTGCTGTTTGGTTTTTGCTTTGTTTGTTTTAATGTTATTTTTTTTTTGGTTCAAAACTACACAGTTATATTTGAAATAGATTTCTTTGTTTTGTTTTTATTGTTAAATAATAATTGTTTTAAAAATCCTCTAAAACGAGATTTTTGTTTGTCATATTTATTTTCTTTGTTTAAATAGGGGAATTTGTTTATTTTTATATAATTTATAATTCTTTATTATTAATATATAATTCAAGATTTCTAATGATATAAATAATTTGTATCTATTTTATAAATTCTAGTTATTTACATTTATAATTTTCTTTATAGAGTTTTTTTTTAATTTCTTTCTATTTTTTAGTTTTGTTTTTTATTTTTCTATAAATAATTTGATCTTTCTTGAATTTTCATAATTGTTTGTATTATGTGGGTTTTTTTTATGTTTAATTAAAAATATTTGTTGTTTGTTATTTGTTTAAAATCTTTTCTTAATACTTAAATTTCTATTAACACATCCACTTAAAGCCGTACATTGTTTTTGTTTTGGGTTTGAGTTTTTGTTTTATTTACTTGTAGTTTTTAATTGTATGACCATAAACATTTACTTACACATTTATTTAAAGAAAAATTATTTGTAATTTCTAAAGATTTGTTTATTAGTTTGGTTTTTAGCTAATTTTTTTTTTTAAATTATAAATTTGACACAATTTTTATTTTTAATTTATATACACTTCATTAGGTTTAAACTTTTAATAGGATGTTTTTTGTTTCTGTTTCTGTTTAAATTGGTATTGATTTGTTTTATTGTTGTTTCAGAAAGAAAGGGTGGGCTTAACACATGATATTTTGCATAAAAATTTAGGTTTTGTTTGTCTTTATATTCACCATTTTAGTGCGTCTAAAATGTAACACCTGCATGAAAAAACCTAAGCATACAAAATAAAATAAAGCAGTAGAGTGATCAAGAAAAAAGTTCCATTTCAAACTATTAAGTCCTGCTACTATCAGTTCCAGAATTAGGTCAGTCTTTACCAAACACCAAATAATATTTAAATAATTTAGTAAGAAATAACCTAAGCATACACATTTTGGGTCATAAAAGTGGTCCAATTTCCTGCCCTTACATTACCAATAATAAATGAGATATCAAAGTTTATCCAATAACAGTTGGTATAAAAAGATTGTTTCAAATCCGATTTTTAGCTAAATTACACCGAAATATTTTTTTATGTTTTTTCGCTTGTGAAAGATTTAAAACTTTTCATTCTGACAATTACTGTTATATTAAAAAACAATTTCAATTCTGAAAATATTGGTTAATGTTGTATGCTAAACACTGGTTTGGTCATAAAATACAATTTAAAAAACTGTTGTAAGTAAATCTAATCTCAATCACGGTCAATAAATTATATTTAAAATTTTAAAAATTTGCTTGTTTGGGAATTTTTACATAAAGTCAAGCATTAAGTGTGTGCCTGAGATAATATTAACAATTGAAAATTTTATAATCCCAGCTCCCAGAATTTTTAAATATTTAGAATAAATTCAAATATTCGGTAAAAAAAAATTGTTTAAATTAAGAAGTGCGTAGAGTAATCCCTTGTAGTGGCTACTTTAAAGTGGTTGCTATTTTTAAACTGTCCCTATTGAGATACTTGATAATAAAATATAAATACATAATAACTGCTTTAAGAAACGTTTTTTTCTAGAAGACAAAAAGTATTAGAAGTTTTTCGCTCAAAAATTTCGTAAATTCAAAAATTTTCTAATTCATAATCGATTGTTTTTTTTGATATTGAAGCCTTTTCATATGATTATTTAATTCCTAGTTTAACAAAGGGGAAAATTTGAATTCAATTCGTCATAAATTGTTGACGATGTATTGATATGTTCAAAATTTGAAATTTGAGTTTTCAAATGTATATAACTCTGTAACTGTAAGAGATAAATATAATATATGTAAATAAATATATGTAACTCGTAAGTTTATTTTCTATAGAGCTAATTGGTGGCTTTAAGAATATATTTAAATCCATCGAGACATAATCACCCGTATCGTGAATAAAAATTCCACATCAAATTTGTTCCCTTTTATTTTTTTTAACATTGAATTTTAATAGGAAAATGTGAAAAGGGAACAAATTTCATGTGCAATTTTTATTCACGATAGGGGTGAATTAATTTTGAATGTCTAAGGTGTTTTGCTTTGAGACCCCATAATGCCGGTTTTGAGGAGTCTTTGGAAACCTTTATTACAAACTTAACTCATATGCTTCCATGCTATGCTTGCGTGGCTCTTTATGTCAATAGCATTAGCCCGATAAAAATGACAAGTTTCTTTCTAAATTTGATTCATTTTGATGTTTGCGCATTATATTTCAGCACAGTTTATATGTATGAACATACTTATACATACATATGTATGTTAATTTAAATTAATAATTTAATATAAACATTCCCTATATACGTAAATATTTGTAAAACAGTTACTATGTTCTTTTTTTGAACAAATACGTTCACCAAAAATCTTTACTGTTGCGAATTATCTTATTTATCTATTTATTTATATTAAAAACAAAACTTTGTTACTAAGCAGAGATAAATTAAACAAAACATACAAGTGTATGTATGTATGTAACACACAAATTTCGTTCCATTTATTTACCTGCACTCGTACATACAACCGCATTCAATTTGTACTCTTTGTTGTTACTAAGCGTAAAGCAACTGTCATGATCGGGCATGCAGAATTCAACTTACGCAAAGCATACACACATGTACAAATATACTCGTACACAAATATTGTTTACTGACTTACATACGGTTTGTCAGTTAATTTAAGCATTGATTTTTGACATGTTTGAGCATGCATGTGCATGTACGACCTTATAATTAAGATCTACAAGTTTTTTGAAATAGAAAAGTCAGTAAAAGAAAATTGTTCAAAGTAAGAACATGTAAAGTAAATATTTAAAAAAATAAAAGTCCTTTAAATAAAAAATGTAATACATATATTAGGAGCCTCAAATCCTAAAAATCCTAAAATCTATCCATCGATTGAAATTTAAAAGTTTCGTTTTGTTGGATATTTGGTTGAATAATAGATTCGGTTATGAAAAAAAATTAAGTTGAACTATAATGCTTTTCATAATCTTAAAAAAAGCTTTTGAAGCTGTGTGTATGTACATATATTCTTTTAAATAAAATAATCTAAAAACAAATAAACATTTAAGTGTTTCTTTTAAACATAAACCAAAACTCTTAAACTCATCTACCATAGATTCATACTCTGAAAAGAAATTTGTATAGGTGCTAGTAGAAATCCTTTATCGGAGTTTATCTTCTCAATCTAAAAATTACGTATGCGAAATTTTATGGGATTATCTTCAATATATTTGTGCAAAATACCAAAACAATTCTTAAAATATCATGGTTAGAGGTTATCTCACATTCTGGATCATAACTATCGTTTAACTGAATCAGTTTTCTGATTTTCATTCTATGCAAATTTTGTTGATTTTGGTTTTGTATTTTTTAGGTGAGAGTGTTTTACATACACAGACAGACAGAAAAACAGATATGCCTAGCTGAATTTAGGTCTCAAATGAATATTTCTCAATGTTACATACATATGTAATAAAATACCATTTTCACCACTTTTGTTGGTGGTGGGTATAAAAATACATACAAGTTTAATTTAAAATTATTTACAGCTTATTACTTAAAAAAACTATAAAAAAAATATAATTAACTTAAAGTGAAATAATCTAAGCATACACATTATGTATCATTATTGTAGTGCTCGTAAATTATTACAAAATAAATTGCGCTGGTATTTTATTAAAACTAGAACATTATTTTATATAAAATAATAATGAGCAGACGATAGTGAGCTTGTTGTTTTGGAGGCGTGTGACAAATCAGTTCTTATACATACATATACACACCACCATAGTGGAAAGGGTATATTGGATTTGTGCTGATGTTTATAACGCCATTAAATACTAGTCCCATACACACCTTAAATTATGCCGATCTATTCAGAATCTCTGTCTGAGTTGATTTAACGATAACCGTCTGTCTGTCCGTTTGGCTGGCTGTCCATGTAAAGCTTGTGCGCAGAGTGCAGGACACAATTTTGAAGAAATTTTCATAAAATATGGTAAATGATAGTTTTTCGGCTCAAAAACGGTTGGAGTTGAAATTTGTTGAAATCGGTCCATTATTTCACCTAGGCGTAATTCAAATGTCCTCCCGAAAAATGAGTTTATTGGTCATAAATGGGTGATTTATGCACATGTACATGAATTTACATTTACAAATTTTGTGTATATCAGTCCATAATTACTATAGCTCACATATAAGGATCACCGCTGAAAATCACTTTAAAGAGCATAACTCTCTTTAAAATGTTGGTATCCAAATAATATTTAACACAAATATTCTTCACAGTTACACAAATCATTTGGCCCAATTTTATGATGTTCGGTCCATTATTAGTTGTAGCTCCCATATACAACAACATAAATAAGTTTAACATACACAGTTATCATGATACCTAATTTTATAACGGTCAGTCCATAATTAGTCATAGCTCTAATGTAAGATCCTCTTCGAAAATTATTTTCTCTTAAATGTGTTTATGTCGAGATAAATTTTAACACAATAAATATTTACATATATGCACAAAAGTCACACCACTAAATTTATGGACGATCGGTCCATAATAGGTCACAGCTCCTATGTAGCGTCCTGGGTGTGCGGTATTTTATGGTCCGGCTTGACCGACTATGCTTTCAAATTGCAAAACAGAGCGAAATAATCCAAGCAAACATATTTTTCGTCATAATAGTGGGCAATTTTGTCGTTACAGAGCGTATAATAAATTATAGGGAACTGATATTGTATGAAAACTAGTTCTGGTTGATTTATATGAACGATTTTTCATTAAGAGCAGATCTATATTGACAGTCAAATCTGTTTTATATTCTACCGTCATTGAGGCTTAACAACACATACAACCATGTCACAGAATTTAATTCCGTTCGGAAGTGGAATTAATTCCGTATTTTGCTTCTATAGAAAAAGTGCAAGGAAAAAATTTTTCGGAATGAAACCCAGAAATGCTTAAAATTACAATTCCAGGTGGCAAATTAAAAGTGCTTTCATTTCGAAAAAATATTTCTTTGTACTTTTTCTATAGAAATAAAATAAGGAATTAATTCACTTTCGAACGGAATTAAATTCTGTGACATGGCTGATAATTACATGATTGAGCAGCAACATGTTAAACAGTTTTCAATCTGTTGTATCTTTTTCAACAGCTCCTTTTTCATAATGGTGATTATAAAAATATTCGACTAAGCCGAATTTTCAAATCCGTCAATTGTTAAGATGTCCTTTTGATATATTTAATTTTGTAATTTGTAGGTATATAGAAACCAGTTATTTTTAGTTTTAAGTTTGGAAATATTTTTAAGATTTTCTGTTTTCATTGGTTTTATTTATTTTTATTTTTGTTGAGTTAATTAAGTTTTATTCTAAAAATATTTTGTTTGTTTTACATTTATTTTTTCATTATTGTTTTAATTTTGGACTCCTTTGCTTTAGAATTGAATTAGTTATTTATTTTTGTGTTTTTTTTTTGTTTACAATTTTTATTATATTAAGGATAGACAAAGCTTTTTTTTTTTTTGGTTTGGTTGGTTTTAGTTTTTCTTTTTCAAGTAATTATCTAAGGTACAAATGTTTTCTGTTCTGTTCTTGGTTTGTTTTTGTTTGGTTTTCTTGTTCTGCTAATTGTTTTTTGTAAAAGTTTAAAGAAGAAATAGTTTTAATAAATTTTTGATTTTTATTCGCAACTTAAATTTTGTTGTTTTAATGTTTTTTTAATAATTTTTCCGTTTTTAAAGGAAATAACTATTTTTGTTTCTGTTTTATTTTTACACGGAAGACTATGGTTTAGAAACATAAATTTAAAAATTTATAACAAGTTATTTATTTACTTAATTACTTTCGATTAGTATTAAAGTTTTTAGAAGATAGTGAGTGGTTTTTGTAAAGTTTTTAAAGATGGCCAGAGAAGAATTTGGGGTAATAGTTAAATAATTGGGTTGTGGTTTAAATAGAAGTGTTAGGGGATTTTTTTTAAATAAGACTCATATTAATTTGTAAAGAGCTGATGGACAATTAAATCAATACAAATATAAACTATTTTTGATTTTTTTAAATTTACAGCAACTCTTTAGAATTCAAACTAGACAAAACAGACTTTTATACATTTAATTAAATTTGTATTTAGATAAAACCTCAAAATATTTATGAGAAAATTTTATAAAATATATTCAAAATTATAATTTGCATTGGTCCCCCGTTTTAAAATTTTCAAATTAATTTGCCCTTCACCTTTCAAATGCTCTTTCCTGTGGCCACCTTAAAAATACTGCAAATACTCCTACTTGCATTTTATGTTATTTCAAAGCAACCAATTAAGTAAATTACATTTTTAACTTTCTTACACTTTCTGCTTAATACTTTTTAATAGATTTTGTTTTGTTGTTTTGTTTTTTTTTTTTGCAATTTTGAAACCAAATCAACTTAAAGGACATAAATATTTCATTTATATAGTTTCTATTTTCGTTTAGTATTGTATTTCATTTAACTCGTATGTGTTTCTAACAATTTGTGGTCCATAGTTGTTGTTTTTCTTATTTGTTTATATCTTTTTATTTTTGTTTATTAAGTTTATTTAAATACAATAATAAATGATAGTTTAATCTCTTTTTAAATCTGACAATCCAATTCATTCAATTTAATTTTCTTTTTTCTCTTTTCTGCAACATAAATATATACATATAGATTTTAATGGAGTTTATAGATTATAGATACCCTACAGCAGAGTAACGAAGTTTTAGATAACATCGAATTGTAAATCGAATACTGCCCAATTTAAGGTATATTTAAAGAAGACGTGCAAATATAATTTCTATTTGCAGAAAATACTTGAAACTTAGAGAATATTGGCAGAGTGTGTAATAAACATTTACCCCCTTATTCAAAAATGATTATTAAATTTAACAAACGTTTATTAAGCAAATTTTTGTATGCAAATCTGTCTTAATAAACGTTTGTCAAATTTAATAATCGTTTCTGAATAAGGGGGTTAGGTTTTATCTGGAGGAATTTTCAACTGTTATTGACCTAATTTTTTATATAAACTAATACCCTTATTCATAAAACAGGTTATAAACCTGTTGTAAGTTTTTATGAATAAGGGGGTAAGAATTTAACTACTTATTTTTTTCAAAAGCAACATATGGACTTGTGCTTTCTAGCCAGCTGTGTACTTTGTCAGCATTTTTTGTTCATTTGACTGTCTTAGATTTTAACTTAAAATTAAAAGTTTGCTGAAAACTAATTTCTAACCCCCTTATTCATAAAACTTATCAATGGTTTATATTTGCGTTATAAGTCTGTTATAAACCCTTGATAAGTTTTTATGAATTAGACTGTAAGTTATTTACTTAAATCAATTTTTAAACACTTTGTGTTGATGGCTACAACTTGTTATGAAAAGGCACTACGAATGAATTTTAGTACTAAATCCGAAGTGCCAAAGCTAGATTGTCATAGATTTTTTTTGGGCTCAGAATATATACACTTTTTTTTTTGTGTCTACGACTCATATATTTTGATGTATTGTTGTTAGCCGACCGAGATCCGAAGTATTTATCTCGTCGGGCTGTAATCATAGTTAGCCGACCGAGCTCTTCGGATTGCACCGCTGACGAACCGGGACAGACTGGGCATACCCCGGATGGGAAAAGAAACTGCATTACAAATGTTAAATAATGGGTATAAATATCTACAAAGGGGCAAGTTATGGTAAACATATTTCAAGCATTATTTGCACAAAATCTGGTTGTATTAAACGATTGCAAAAAAAGCTAAAGTTTTTGAGAAATTACTGTAAAAAATGAATTCAGAGTAATTGAATTTCTGCATATTTTTTTGTTTGTTTTTTAATTGCTGCTGCTTGCCAATCCTTTTCATAATTGGTTGGGTATTTTGGTTATTATATACCATGTACTGACTTTTTATATAGCAAGAAGTGATAATCTTACTTAATATATCTTTCTCATTGCTGTAGGGTATCATGTAGCCAACAACTCCCATTATTTTCTTAGTACATTCATTGCTTTCCATTAAATCCTACACAAACAATAACATCATCAGTATACATATAACAGACAGAAAAAGCAAACATAAAACCACATTAAAATTTATTAATTCATTAGGGATTCTATAGTTCCTACTGTCAATTGTGAGGAAGGAGTTTTTCAGGCGTACAGGCGGGAATGTGTAGTTTGGGTTTTATACAATTTTAACAAACAAATAAAAGCTTAAGTTTAAGACAATTTGAAATAATTTTTTTGTTAGTAATTGTTTTTTTTTTTTCAAATTATTAGTTTTATAGTTTTCAGTTTTCTTTAGTTTTGTATTTGTTGTTCTAATCAATTATTTAATGCAACATGCATATGTAGTTGTTGTAGTTTTGGAAACATTTTTAGTACTTTTACAAACAATTATTTTTTAACTAAGTTACTTACTTTAGTAAAGATTTAAATAACAATTTATTTATTGGTGATTTTTTTTTTAATTTTATAACAGTTATTATTTTTTCTTTTTGGTTTGATTTTTCATAAGAATTTTTTGTTTAAGGATTTTTCATTTCACAATTTGTAAGAGTAGATTTTGTAAGTTTTTTTTTTGTTTTGTTAGAATAAATAACAATAAAAAAATAAATATTTATTTTGTTTATGGTTTTAGGTTTTTTTTTCGTTTTATGAATTTTTAACTCTGGTTTTGTAAGTTCTTGGAAGTTTGTTAGTTTGTCGCAAGAGGAATGTTTAGGAATATTATTTGGGTTTCGTTTCGTTTTGAAATTATGATAGGAAAATAAATAATTGAAAAACTAAAAGGATTTTGTTATTTATGAAACTCTAGTTTTTGTAAAGTTTGTGTTTTCAGTTTTGAAAATATTTGTCAATCAATTGTGTTCATATCTTCATGGGCATTTATTGACTAAATTGAAATAAATATGTGTATTTAAATTATTAAATTAATTTAAAAAGGAAAAAATTATAGAAAACTAAAACTGTAACCAACAAGCTATGCTACTTTCTTCATTGTAATGACTACCATATATCGCCTGCATTACTAAGAGGCAGTTTCGTAATGACTAGTTTAATTTAAACTTAATGTTAATACAGTATTTCATTAAAGTTAAAAACAATATCCGTTATCCTTGCACACAACTTTTCATGCTTAAAAAATTTTTTTCTTTCTTTGAACAAAAATTTCATTAAAACAACAATTTGTCGAAATTATCACAGCACACAAGTAGTCTGACTTTAAAAACTATGTTTTCATTTATTTATTTTGCACAAAGAAACCTCAAAAAGTTTTGCTGTTAAATAAAAACATTTTGTTTAAGGCTTAACAGAAAAACACACAGCAAATATTTGTGCACATTTTACTTTTTTTTCCCATTCTTTATAAAATTTTCGCTTTAACTCCTTTTGTACAATTAAGAGAAAAACTGTTTTTTTTTTCAAAAACATATAAGAAAAACAAAATCAAAATACTTGTTTAAAGATGCACCAAATACTTAATTTCTTCGCTTAATTATTTACTACAAAAAGAGAAAAACAACAAAACCCAACTGAAACTAGGTCAATTGCGGAAATATATACCAAAATTAGAAGCCAAAACTTGTATAGAGCAGAAAAAAACTAATTAACAAACTGCAGTAATTAAAAAGAAAAAAAATAGAAATTTATATCGAGAAGCTTTGAACAGGGAGGTAGCTGGCGAAGGCTGTCAATTGTAAATGAAAACCTAAAATTTAAATTTAAACAATATTTTAAATTCATATTTGAATGAAAATAATTATTTTTAATTATAAAATAAAGAACAAAATCATTATTTTATAAAAATTTTAAAAATCGTTTTATTGTATAAATTTATTATTATAATTTTTTTTTTAAATTATTAACAATTTTAATTAGTCAATAATAATAATAAATAAATTTAACTAAATTAATTAATGTATTTAATATTTAAATTCGTTACAACTAAAGGTGCTATCAGACGGGTTGTATTTTACATATGTACTGTCACTTTTCTTACCCATATGTAATTCCGTATGTATGTCAAAATTTTAATTTTACATACGATTCATAATTTTTGCTATCACACCTGCTTATGTTTTTCCGTATGACATAACCTATAAATGTAAACAAAAGCTGTCTTTTTAACGTGTATAAATTTCAAGAATTACTTCTTTTGGCCAATCTAACTGCAATAAATATAATAAACATAATTTAATTTATTAAAAATCGAAAAATACTTACTTTTCCATGTTCATTATCCATTTTCTTTAATTTTTCTTTACAATATATTTTTTCAAACAATTTTGTTTCGTTTATGTTTGTCACAGGAAAATAGAGCGTGTTCTAATCGAAAAAATGACATATTTGACGTATTTCCACATGTATTTTAAACATGCAAAGTTTCATATGTTTCACACGATGTATACAACTTTTACAGATGGAAAATTTGATAGTACATATGTAAAATACATTCCGTCTGATAGCACCTTAAGATGAGAAGTAAAGTATTGAGAGCAGTAGCATAAAGAAACAATAGGGCAATTCACAATATTGTGCTAATGGTTTTGCATCATTGTATTTAGCATAACAAAATACACAGCAAGAGCAAAAATATGCTAAACCTTTTTGCAAATGCAATGATGCAATACCATTTGCACAAGATTGTGAATTGCGCTAATATAAATAAAGGAAAACTAAAAACTCATTGCAAATAGTATTTCATTAATGCCTACAACCAAGGAACAGGGGAAAAAAGTTCACTATATAGTATATGTTAAATAAGCAACAGTCACGGGATAAAAAATGCGACAAAAAATAGAAATTGTTTTTTACTGCATCTAGAAAACTCAAAAATATTTGAAATGCTACTCACAGATATTTCATCTCAATTGATTTATCGCAATAAATCATTATCCACGTTAATCAGGCCACACTATAGATTCTGGTGGCAAAACTTTAGTTTTTTTCCCAGTGATTTTTTTACTAAACATAATTACCGTTACCTTTCTTTCGAAAATTGAAACAATCCAGAGCAATGGAAAATCCAAATAAATTTGTGCAGACATTCCGTAAAATCCTGTTCAATAATTGGAAAAAGGTCAGAAGTTCTTTAAGTAATATTATACCTTACGATCATAAACAAACAGAAAATTTAAAGTTTATTAAAAGAAACCCTCGTATTATCCACAATAAATAAAAATACCATCAGTGTAAATACCACAAAAAGAATACGTGTGTATGCTTGTTTTACATGACACTTGTAATCTGTGTAATTGTAAACAAATATTTGCTCTTTAACATGAAAAATGTTCACGATCAGAAACGCGACATTCGTAGGCATGCAAAAATAAATAATAAAGATTTTGTTATTTGCAGTTTATTGATCAGGAATGCTACAATTAATAAAACTCTTTTTTAACTACATCTGGAAAATGCAAACATCTGTGAATTAATTGATTGAAGTTGATAGTTTTTTCAATTTTTAGTATAATTTAGCACGCGACATGTTTTTCTGTCACTATTGTGTAATAAAGTTTAGTTAAAGGCATTTCAACCACATATTCCATATATTATTATATAAAACTATGTAATAACAATTTATTGGTTTGACATATATTTACATAGAGCTCAAATTTTAATATTTTTTTAAACGCTAGGCTAGTTAATGCATTTTTTTTGGCTACTTTACCGTTTCTTAGAGGCATAATTTTCAGTCTAATACGATACTTTTTCATTATTTCTTTCAGTAGCTTGTTATTTGTTTTTTTTTATAAATTTCGGAAGCTTTCGGACGTCTTTTCACTTGATTTAAGCCTTTATCTTTTAGAATTTTCCCAAATACAGCATTTTTGCTTACCTCCTACTTTCCATGCTCATGTTACCCATAAATATGCATATTTAAATAATGGAAACACCTGTTTTTGAAAAATGCTGCATTTACAATAGCGCACGTGACACAGCAATTTTTTGGTTAAAGCTATTAAATTTTGTTTTAAATTAAAATTTCCAATCACTTAATTAGGACTTTCGCAAGCAGGCGATGATTAAGGTACAAGAACGAGACATTAAAACAAGACCAAATTTAAAAAAAAAAAAATATTTTTAATTTTTTTGTCTAAATTTTTTTGTTAATAAAAAGATTTGCTAAGAAATATTACTGTAATCATAAATATGTAAAAAATAAATATAATTAGCTGAAAAATGATTATATTTTTAAAATTTAAACATTTTTAAGCATTTTTCATTTCGGTCCCGCTGGTTTTCTATAGAAATATCAACTACTTTGCTTTAATAACATTGTGCTAGTTGAAAAGACCGACAAGCGGGGCATCCAGTAGGTTAAGCTAATCGAGTACGCTGAATCCAGTGGTGCTAACTGTTATTTTTTAAATTAGCTCTAGTTTTCGAGATATAGCGTTGTTTAAAAAATGGAGGAGGTTGCATAATAAATATTCGCGTAACTCGAAAACTGTTTAGTTTATTGAATTAAATAAAAAGTTTAAATTTGGCGACAAAATAATATTTAAACTGGACTAAAGTCGTTTTGGAAATAATTTGTTTTCTGGGCTCAAAATCAAAATTTCTGTGATTTTGCGAAAAATATATATTTCCAAAACGACTGCTCGAATTGCAGTTTTTTTTATTTAATTCAATAAACTAAAAAGTTTTCGTATTACGTAAATATTTAACGGTTGCCATTATTGTTGCGAAGTATATATGTATATTCGCAAAGTAAAGTTCTCTTTAGTGTTTCCGCCAGATAATGCTGGAATTTGGTAGAAGATGACGCTGAACCGATTTTTTCAAAAATTATATTTTTTTCAAAAAATCCGAAAACCGGTTTTCCAAAAAATGCTGTTTTTTTTAAACACATGATGCGTACATAAAATAAAAAGTCCACAAAAGACTGATTTTGTCAAAAAATCTTATTTTTAATAAATTGATTTCCAGAAATAGCCCTCGCCCGCCCATTTGCCGTCGAAATTTGTTTTATTAATATCAAACAAATTACTCATAATGCTACAATACCATTTAAACGCGAAACTTCTTACTCAAAGTAATTCATTTTCAATACTTAAAAGGTCCTTCGCCTATTATCTTCTCTGTGTATGTAATTTTTCTTTGTGGTTAATATACTCTTTAATTAAAAAAATATTGTTTTTATCACATTCACATTATTTTTTATTGCTCTGGCGCACCCATTACAAATTAATTCATTTACCAATTTCCGGCCTTTCATCCGCATATAAATTTTAAACGAATAATTAAACTTAAAAACTGAACAAAGTTTAATGAAAACATTTTTTTGTTCATTGCAATGAACAAGAAAAAGATCCTTCGAGTCAAAGGAAAACCAGAGTTAAAAATTTACACACTCCCAAACACATACAAACGGAGGCAACTGAAATAACTGACTCTTGTTTACACTTAACATATATTTAAACACACACATACACACAGCCATCACACAGGATACAGGAAACCCCATGCATGTGCACACAGCAACACACACACACCCCCACACTTATGCATACATTGCTTTGTTTGTAGACTTGTGTGTATTAGCATTATTTTATGTTACGTTTCAGGTTGTTTTCATTTTTTTTTTGCTAGAAACTCTTTGTTGCACATCAATTAAAAAGCAAATATCAGTAATAACAGTGCACATTCTCTTACATGGAAATACATCTAGTTAAGTTTGGTTGTGTTGTGTTGTGTCGTAAACAAGGTAGGTAGTTTGGAGTTTGTTGCTGTAGTAGTAGCACTAGTAGTAGTAGTTGTTGTATTAGTTAAATGTGAAAAATTGCAACCAATTTTGTGGGGAGCAAAAAATATTAGCAAGAAACGCCCTGCTTAGCAACAGTATACCAAGTGCTCACTTTAACCAATGAAGGAGAATCGGGTGTAGTGGCTGCAGCCAGATTAGTGGGGTCCACTTCAGCAGATGTTGTAGGATTATTGAAATTTAAATTTCCGTGTTCATCTGATAATGGCAACGGTGGCGGTGAAGGTGGCGGTGCTGGTGCAGGAGGTGGTTGTGCTAAGGCTTGAGAGGGGATGTTGGTGCTAGTTGTTGTTGTTGTTGCTGTTACCACTAATGTGGTGGCATCTAAAGAAGCAACAGCTGTAGTATATGCGGTTTCTAGATGTGTTAGTGGCAGTTGAGGCAAATTATGATGCAGATGTTGATGTTGGTGGGGGTAGTGGTGATAATGATGGTTATATTGCGTTGTTGTTGCTGTTGCCATAGCAGTGTTCGCTGAACAACAAGAACAACAACAATAACATGAAGTGGTAGTTGTGCCAGTGGTACAGCAGTTTGCTTGTTGCCTGTAATCACTGCTACATTGGGGACTTTCATGAGGTTGATGACTACTTTGTTGATTCTGCTGATGGATTGAGGAGCAGCAACAGTTTTGTAAAATGTTTGTTGCTGTCATATTGGTGGCAGTTAAATCTTTTGTTGGCGTTGCATGTGGCTGTTGCTGATTTTTATTTGATTTTTGATTATTTGATAAATGTTCAGTATGTTGTTGATGATGATGATGATGATGTAGATGGTGCTGATGGTGGTGATGCTGATGCTGCTTCAATTCACTTTCCATGGTTAAAGTTGTTGTTTGCATGGGACTAATGGCTTGTTGGTCTCCAAAACGTTGTTGTTGTTGTTGCTGTTGCTGCTGCTGCTGTTGTTGTCCATAAACGTGTGTGTATTGCACTTGATATGCTGTCAGTTGCTTTTGTACATGTTGTGGATGATGAAAATGCAACATGGGTGGCATTTGTCGATCACGTCCCACCTGTGGTCCCACTTGAGGACAACGAAAACGTATGGCCTGTTCGTTGGCCGTATTCAAGTCCCGTATTAATGGCAGTTTTAGATGTTGCTCCTTATTGTTATTGTTGGTTTTGTTGTTCTTGCTCTTGTTATTATTATTATTGCTGCTACTACTAGCAGTGTGTTTATTATTACGGGCACGTTTAGCACGACTCTTAGAACGGGATTTTTTCGAACGGGTTTTTTGTGCTTGATTACCGCCGGCACTCGTATTGGCATTTCCACTGCCACTGCCCGTACAAAATGAGCTAAAACGCTGTTTACTTCTCTCACGTTTGGCATGCTGTTGCTGTCGTAATTTGCTACGCTGTCGCAGTTTTATATGTCTGAGTTGCAACTCAGATTGTGGCCTCAAGCAATGGCGACAATACGAATCGGACTCGCTCACCTCACTTTTGCTGCCATCATCGTCCACATTGCGGTCTTCATTATTTACAGTTATTACAGATAGAATCTCCTCGACATCACTGCCATCACCTTCATATTTTTCACGTAATTTTATTTCTTTGTCATGCTTTCGTTGTTCACGTATTGCCTTCATTTGTTTGCTGTGTTTTGCTTCATCCGTTCGTCCGGCATGTCCTTTTGACCGCTGTCCACTCTCAAATCGTTTGGCTTTCTTAGTTGTTGCCGTTGCCGTTGTTGCTGATGATGATATTGTTGATTTCTTTATTTCACATTCCAGTGGATATGGTCAGAATGCAGAATCAAATACTGACATTGATCTCGAAATGGCGTCATCATTGTGGCAAGCCTCTAGGAATTCTTCCAGCGTTACTACACCATCACGATTTATATCCATTTTCTAAAATTGAAACAGAGAATAAAAAATTGTGGAGGAAATACATAAATTAAATTTGGTTTTAGATTGTTTTTTTTTTCTTGGCTTAGTTGTTTTTCTGTGCTGTTTTGTATTGCCAACATTAAGTAATATTTTGGTTTTCACAGAAAATAAAAGGAAAAAATAATAAGAAAAAAAAAACATTTAAAAAATGTCTCTAATACGTGACCAGTTCGTTTATAATTTGAAAAGTATAGATAGGGCAAGCCATTTCCTTCCATATGTTGCTAAAAATACCACGTGATTGTGTGTAAGTCTGGTAAAATGAATATGCTGTTTTTGTGGAGATTATTATTTACGAGGTTTGGGTGTATAATTTTATTGAATAAATTTAATAGAAATATTTTTAAATTTGTTTACGTGTGCTGTGTAGTAAGGTCTGAACATAATTGTTAGAAACATATTTATTAAACTAAATCTTTTTTTAGGTTTGAAATTTTTAATTTGGAAATTGAAATTTTATTTGAATATTTTTCTTTATAGAAAAATACGATTCTAATAATTTGCTATATAGAACGTTTTATTCGTATAATAGGTAAAAGAATTTAAAAAATTTGATATTGAAAATATAATTTGCACAATTTTTTGTGTGAAAATTAATTTTCTATACAGAAAATTTTATCGGAATAAATTTCTTTAAATAAAATTTTATCCAAATAAATTTCCTATAAACAAAATTTTATCCGATTAAATTTCCAATAATAGAAAATTTTATGCAAATAGTTCTCTATAAATAATATTTTATCTGAATATTCCCAAACAGAAAATTTTAGCGGAAGGAATAAAAGACACTTTTATCCGAATAAATTTCAAATAATAGAAAGCTTTATCCGAATAGTACTCTATAAATATAATTTTTTATAAAGAAAATTTAATCGGAATTAATTTCTATAAAGAAAATTTTATTCGAATAAATTTCCTATAAAGAAGATTTTAGCGGAATTTCCGATAAAAAAAATTTTATCCGTATAATTCTCTTTAAAAAAAAATTTATCCGAATAAATTTCTATAAGAAAATTTTATCGGAATAAATTTCTATAAATAAAATTTAATTCGAATAAATTTCCTATAATGAAAATTTTATCTGAATAAATTTCAAATAATAGAAAATTTTATAAGAATATAGAGACATATAAATACAATTTTATCCGAATAATTTTCTATAAAGAAAATTTAATTGGAATAAATTTATTTGAATAAAATGTTATCCAAATATATTTCCTATAAAGAAAATTATATCTGAATAATTTTCTGTCTCAGTTTATCGGAATAAATTTATATAAGAAAATTTTATCGAAATAAATTTCTAGAAATAAAATTTAATTCGAATAAATTTCCTATGAAGAAAATTTTATCTGAATAAATTTCAAATAATAGAAAATTTTATAAGAATATGTCTCTATAAATAAAATTTTATTCGAATAAATTTCCTATAAAGAAAATTTTATCGGAATAAATTTATTTGAATAAAATCTTATCAAAATATATTTCCTATAAAGAAAATTATATCCGAATAATTTTCTCTCTCAGTTTATCGGAATAAATTTATATAAGGAAATTTTATCGAAATAAATTTTATTCGAATAAAAAATAAAGTAAAAGAAAATTTTATCCGAATAAATTTCTATGAAGAAAACTTTATCCGAATAAATTTCCAATAAAAGAAAAATTTATCCGAATATTTTTCTAAACAGAAAATTTTATCCATAAATTTCCTATAAATGAAAATTTTATCGGAATAAAATTCTATAAATACAATTTTATTTGAATAAATTTCTAAAAAAAAAGAAAATTTTATCCGAATTATTTTCTAGAAAGAAAATTTTGTCCAAATAAATTACTACAAATAAAATTTTGACCAAATAAATTTCTACAAAGAATATTTTATCCGAATAAATTTCTATAAAGAAAATTTAATCCGACTAATTAGCTATAAAAGAAAATCATATCCGAATAATTTTTTATAAGGGAAAATTTTATACCTATGTATAATATTCTGTAAAAAAAACTTAAAATTTTTCGAATCGATTAATATTTAAAATAGAAAATCTTATGTGCAAAAATTCATGTAAATAATTGTATCCCAATATATTTCATTTAATGTTTAAACATTATCATGTTGGAAGACTATTACCTATCATTATCAGTATTGGAAACCTCTGGATTTTATTAGTATTTGAAAGCGTGTTTTTGTTTAAAAAACATACACACTCACACTGTCAGCCAAGTGTATTGAAACTCTTTTGAAAACTCACGCTAGCGCATGATAAAACACAACAGACCACTTGAAATAAAAAGTTCATTAAACTAACAAAAACTCTTATACATACGTATTAAACTAGGAAGCCGCTTATTTATTTATTAAAATCTCTGATTTTGAAATAAATTTTTAATTGTTTATAAATATTTTGTTCACACCACACAAGCTTTCCGTAAAAACAGCTTAACTTCAAACAACTGTAGAAAAATATTAATTTATTAAATCTGTCATTTAAATAAATTTACGCATATTTTTCTTAAACTTATATCAAGAAATCTTTTTGACATTTCCCTTTCATTCTTCTTTTCTAAAGCATAATTTCTTGTTTAAATATATGTGTGTGTGTTCATCCACTTTAGCTGTTATTATTATTATTATTATTATTATAGCCATCATGTCAAAAAATAACTTTTATTCAATTAACTTCCGTTAAACATCAAGACTTTTAACAAAATCATAACGAAAGAACGCACACAGTCTCATAAAAACACAAATAGTAAACGTTAAAACCCATTATCATAAACATAATTTTAAGCTGAAATGTCCTACGGAATTTGCCTCAATAACATATAATTTCCTTTTCATAATATAACTTTGAGTCCTTGTCTTAATTTTTCTTGTTCGAAATACATATACTTAACATTCGTAATAGCTAATATTTGTGTGAGTATTGTTGACATAAATGTGGAAGTGTAGGTGTAGGGCGTGAGTGTCAGATTTTTGCTCTTACCTGAAATATTTGTTCTACTTTTCCTTTGATTTTTTCCTCTTCGGGTAATTCATCGGGCAGACGGCCCATCAGTTCATAAATGGCAGTCACAATATCAGTCATTTCTTCCCTCGTTATATAGCCATCACCATTGATGTCATATAATTGAAAAGTCCAACGTAATTTCTCTTCCACTGAACCACGCGACAATATCGAAAGTCCTTGAACAAAATCCTAAGGAAATAAAGTAATGATATCAGAAAAAAGCAATTATTAGTTTGGTTGAACAAAAAAAAAAAAAAAAAAAAAATCATAATGATGTAGAGGATGTTAGTGAGAGGTTAATGTAAGTATATGAAATATCAGAGTTCTACAGGAGTGAAATGTTCGGATCAGATTAAAGTATTCAATGTTTCATATTCAATTTCGAAATTTCTAAAACAAATTTTATGTGTTTTTTTTTATCCGAATCATATTTACTTAGAAGAATTTTCTACAACAAAATTTAACCGCATAGTTTTCTATTACGAAATTTTTTTATACGAATAGTAATCTCTTATGAAACATTATTCGAATTTGCTATTATGAAAATTTATACGAATTTTCTATTATGAAAATTTATACGAATTTTCGATTATGAAAATTTTATCCGAATAATTTTTCAAAAAGAAAATTCCCATTAACTTTTTAAAATATGAAAAAAAGTATACGAATAATTTAATCTAACGCACTTCCTTACAGATATTTACTTCGAAATAATTCCTTTAAATTGCTTCCTTTTAGCCATAAACGAATAAGTAAATGTGCATTTGTATGTTGGAGGAAAACATAATTTTGTGAAATTGTAGGTAAATTTATGAATTGATGAGAAGGTGGTCTTTGGAAGTGCTTGCAAAGCTTCCAGTTTATATCAATGCTGAAATAAATAAATGTTACTGTCTTTGTGCACGAAAACAGGAAAAAATTACTTTAATACAAAAAGAAGACTAAATTGTAAGAAATTGCCTAAAGTCATAAGATAATTTTCTAAATCTTTTTTTTTTCTATTTTGTTGTTAAGTTTTTGTTGAAGACAAAATAAATTCATACATTTCTTTTATTCTATATCTGTTTTGCCCCTTAAGTGTTGGTTTGCAAAGGTCATTTGTTATAGAAATGAAAATAATGACAAATGTTTTACAGTTGAAAGATTTAAAAACAGTAACCAGAAAATAAATTCATTTTATTTGTTGTTTGTATAAATATGAAGTTATTTTTGTTGTATTTTTTATACAAAAATTTATAATGTATTCAATCATTATTTTTTTTTGTTAAATCTTTAAAAAAGTAATCAATCACATATTTCTGTTGTAAAATTGTTATTAAGGCTAAGTTTTTATGGTAAAGTCTTTAAAAAGTGTTTATAGAAGTGTTTCTTTTACACTTGTTCATATTTTAGTAAAAATTATTAAATATTTAAAGGCTTGTTTACCTTAAAGAAAATCATAAATTTAAATAATTTTGACATTTCTTATTTATTTTGTGTTGAAAAAAAAAATACTTATTTGTGTAAAAGGAAATTTCAAGGACTTGTTTTTTATTTGTTTTAGTCTTGCTTGTATTATAAGCTAGTGTGCTTTTTAAAAGGTATTTATAAATTACACCAACATAGTGGATGGGGCAATATACACCTTAAAGTATACAATATACAAATAAGTTGTATATGAAACCTAATGTCACGAACCATAATTGACCATAGCTCCCATAGAACACCCCTGCTGAAAATCACTTTAAAGTGCATAACACTTAAAAATTTTGCTATCAAAATAATATTCAACACATGTAAGTTTTATGTAGTTATACAAAAATCATGGCACCTAAGTTTATAATATAATTATTCAAAGCTCTCACAAACGACTCCCTCTATGTCTAAATCTAACATCCCTAACATGTCTAAATCTTTAAAAAGATACAATTTAACACAAAAAATATTTATGTATATGCGCAGAAGTTATGCCACTAAACGTTTTGGATGATTGGTTCATAATAGGTCATGGGTTAGAACCCATTTCTATAAAACAGTTTTTGTATATACTGCGTGTAGGGCTTATATGATTGGGCTTGACCAACCATACTTTCTTACTTGAAATTACATATATACAAAATTCTAAAAATTTTCAACTAAAATTTAATTTTATTAATTTTTCCAAATGAGATTCCAAAACATTTTATTGGAATAAGAATTTGCTTGCAATAAAATGTATCCCATTTTCTATATAAAAAATTTTATCCGTATAATTGTATACGAAAAATTTTATCCGAATAATATTCTATAGAAAAAATCTTATTCGAATAAATTTCCATAGGAAAATTTTTCTGCGAATAATTTGCTATTAAGAAAATTTTATCGTAATAGTTTTTTAATAGATACAATTTTATCCGAATAATTATTCATATAGACAGTTTTATCTGAATAATTTTAAATGGAAACAATTTTATCAGAATAATGCTCCATGGTGCAAATTTTATCCGAATAATTTTCCATAGAAGAAAATTTTATCCGAATAATTTTCCATAGATATATTTTTATCCGAATAATTTTCCATAGATATATTTTTCCAATGCGAAAATTTTGTCTAAATAATTTTCTATAGGGAAAATTGTATCCGAATAATTTTCTGTTGAGAAATTTTTATTCGAATAATTTTAAAATATTTCATTCCAATAATTGTCTATATAGAAAATTTTATCAGGATAATTCGAATTATTTTCTATGTAGAAAATTGGATTGCAATGACTTGTAATTACTGAATAATATTTTATGTGAAATTAATGATGATTTAAGCCATTATTTTTTAATGAAAGTTTTTGCTGGAAATACTAAAATGTTTCTATTATTATTGTTTATACCCTCCATTGCATTTGTCATTCCGTGTGTAACTCTGAGAAATATTCATCTCAGACCCAACAAAGTATATATATTCTTGATCCTTATAAAATTCTAAGTCGATTAAGATATGTCCGTCTGCCTGTCCGTCTCTGTAAAACACTCTCACGTCCAAACGACACAACCAAAATCAATAAAGTTTGCACAAATGCATTTATAATTCTCCTAAGCAGTTTGGTATTGAAAACCAACAAAATCGGTACAGTAGAACCAGAGTTATTTAGTCCATTATGTGAGACAAAAATTTGATACTTTCATGAATTTTTCTTCCAATTTTTTTTTAAATATATTGCAGATATTTCCATGAAATTTTGTACACGTTACTTCTATGATAAAAGAAGAAAGTGTGAGGAAAATAGTAAAAAGCGGTCAATGATTTCTTATAGCCCCCATACAAATATCTTCACGAAATATGGCTTAATAATACATAAATGTCTGTAAAATTGGAATATTAATACAAAATTCGGCAAAAATAAGTATCATGTAAAAAAAAAATCGCAAAATGAAATTTTGTTTCGTTGTGTCCATGTTTGACCATAGACCCTATATAAAGTCCACATATAAAATTACGTATACGTATAAATCTGGTACAAATATGGTTACCAATTTATAATTCGACACGAATAATTCTTATAAATATATAAATTGTTGTACTATATTTAATGATGGTCGGTCTATAATTGGTCATAGCTCCCATATATCCTATAAATATCGGTACCGACTCAAAATTTTATATATGTCATTTAAATATACACAAAAATCATTCCACAAAATTTTGTGAATTTCGGTCCATATTTGACCGTCTCTCCCATATAAACCCTCTTCCCAAAATCACTTCATACACATAAATCTCTTATAAATAATGGTACCGATCCACACGGATCATTTAAATACATGCCAAAATTAAAGTACTCGATTTTGAGAATATCGGGCCATATATGACAATATTTGACTTCCGAAATTCACTTTAAAAATAATATGTATCTTAAATATGCCTCATATGCATAAAATTCACTGTTCCATTACTTAATAAGTTCGGTCCATGATTTGTCATAGCTGCCATATAAGGACCATTTTCGAAAATCATTTCCAATATCGAACCAACTTTTATATGGATCTAAAATTTTAATCCAGAAATCATATTAATATCGGTTAGACGGCAATTATGCTACTGGATTGTTTAGCTGTCAGTCATTAACAGCTTTTGAATTAAGTCCACTTGCGAGCATAACAACCAATCATACAACTCTTGTAAATAACGTTATTGAGATGAAATTCAACCAACCTAAAATACATAGAAATCACATTAGTGGATGCTGGATTTAGAAGCCATCGGCCCATAATTGGTCCATTTCTACTGTGCCACCCAAAAGAAGCCTCACCTTATAATCTTACCCTTTTAATACTCTGTTTCTTAGCTTGTTGTGAATATGGAAAAATGTGGTTTTAATTTTATAAATTGTTAAATTACACTCAAGATTGTTATGCAAAATCAGACAAACTCTGTAAATTATGGCAATTACATCAATTACAAATGGTCAAAATTAGATAAAATTTCAAAACATTTACAATAATTATAATTTTTAAGGAGTTTCCTTCAGGCTATTTTGGTCAAATGTTTGTTTCCAAACGTAAATAAAAAACTTGTTCGATTTTTTTTTTTTTTTTTTACCCAACGTTTCGTTAGTTTTATTCTAACTTCTTCAGGGGTCTCGTTCTAAATAATCTAGTGACAAAATTTATTGTTTTATTATACAGCTTTGACTTATAGACTAAGTTTTACTTACAGCTTTGATGTTTTCTATCATTGGATATTAATTTTTATTATTAATTAGTTACTAAAATCACTAATATCACAGAACTGATTTAATTATTAATTGCAGAGGAGTATTTACAATAAATTATGTTGGCCGTAAAACAAAGAATATATAAAATACTAATAAAATTTGCACTAAGACTGAAGAGGAAACACAGAATAAGGATATTCTAGTCCTATAACCAGTGTAGTTTTTGTATTTCTTATTACGTTTAGGTGGAGGGTATTTAAGATTCGGCACAGCCGAATATTGCACTCTAAATTGTTTTTATTTATCTTTCTTCATTGAACTCAAATATTTATTTAAACCTGGTCTAGTCCCTTGCCAATAGCCTTTTCTTAACCAGGTCAATTAAAATATTTATTAGAAAGAACAAGTAATTTTCATCATTTTATAAGCATGTAAAAATCGTTTTTTTATATTTTAGTTTAATACGGCGTTTGTTACATATGTTACTCCTATGCAAGAAATAAATTTTCACCAAATATAATAAACAGATTGACCTACGACCTTTTACATAATTAAGCTTTTTAACCAAAAGTAACAACACTATAAAATGAAATATATACACATAAACAAATTTAAATAGTTGGGATGAAAGATAGACAGTGAGAAAAGGAGGCCTGTTTGTAATTTTTATGGAACTTATCTGCCTCCCTGTACAATTTTCTCATTCAGTTGTTTTTGGTTGTTACTGATGTTGTGTATTTTTTGTTTGTTTTATATTTAATCTGGTCCCTTCACTTATTTACACATTATAAACATTTAGCAATGCTGTTGTTGCTGCTACTGCTGTTATATGTTTCTGTTTATTATTGAGGGGGTCTTGACAACATCATAAGCTAATGAGGTTTCCATTGTATTTTTTAGTAAAGACAACAGCATAAACGGCAGCCAGTGTTGCCAGAAAATGAATTTCAAAATATGCTAAACTTAAAAAACTAAGTGCTAAAATGTTCTACAGAAGAAAAGAAAGTGCTAAATTTTTTCAATGTAACAATAAAATATTTATTTCAAATGTTACAAATATAAATTATAGTTTTTTATAATTTTTTTCATAATAGATGTCATTTCGTATATTAATTCAAAAATTTCCATGTTCATTTACTTACCACACCGAATGAAATTTAGTTGAAATATTAATAAAAGTTATATTTTATTTGTCCAAAAGTATTTTTGGAGTAAAAAGTAAAAATTTGTTCGAGAAAAAATTTTTTTTATCAAGCAAATTATGCTAGAAAGCATTTAGCATAATGTTTAAAAATTTCAGTGCATTTTCGAGAAACAAAATGCTAAATCTAGCACTGAAAGTGCTAAAATGGCAACACTGACGGCAGCAATACGAAACATGATGTAAAAAGTACACAATTTTCAAACACAAAGAGAATGGGAGAGTAATAGAGCCGGAAAGCATGTAAACAAGAAAATAAAAGCACCAGAGGCAGCTTTCGTGATTGGCTTTTATCTTACATTTACACATTAACTTTCGCGTCAGAATTGTAATTTATTTAAGCCTCTTTAATGTTGGTGGCTCATAAGACCAAATGCGGACACACGAAAGCACAAAATATTTCGTGGGCCTAGAAAAAGTTTACACAAATGTCTTAATTTTTGACATAGTACATAAATTAAAAACATTATAAAATTTATTAAATATTTATATTCATTATCACTTATTTATTTCCCTAATTAGCTCAGTAGGCATCATTACCTAAACTAAAAACTTTCACCTTTTCCTTATACAACAACACCACGACTAATCACACTGAAAAATAATAAACAAAAAAAATCCTGCAGTTTATGGGACTGATAGCGGACTGGTTATTTGACTAGACCATAGGTATCATGTTAAGTATAAATATTAACCATTGACTGTTTCATAAACAAGTAATTGAACCCTTATATTATGTACATAAGGTGAGTCATTTTACCAGTCCTAAGTAATCAATGCCCTCTACTTTACTCCTTAATAACTTGGGGAAAGTTGAAAGTCAATTATCTCCTTCCTGTTAGAGTCTGGTATAAATTAGAATTCAAAAGGGTTCCTTGGGATAAAACGAACTAGAGGACAAATATTTGTACTAAAAAAGAGATTAGAGTAGACAAGATACTGAGAAAGATGTAGGAAATAAATTAATAAATATCAAAAAGAAAACAAACTCATTATCCTTAGACCTTAATGACTTTATTGTTATTGCTGCTACTATTATTTGTATTGTTGTTGCTGCTGTTATTGTCTTTTGTATGTATATGTTTTTGCTGCCTTCAAAGCCATATAGACACAACGCAAGTAAGAAAAAAATTAATATTAATGTTAACCCATTTTTTGCCACTGCTCGATTTTTCGACCACCCATTTTATTGTCGTTTATTTCTAAAGTTAACTATGGTTTTTTAGATCGGTTTTCAGAAATATAAAATCTGTTTAAAATATTTGTATTGAATTGATTTTCTCGATAATATGCAAAATTTTGTGGCATAAGAGTGAAAAAAAAGCTTTTTTTCCCATTTGAAAATATATGATAAATTCGAAAATTTTGTTTTTAATTTGCATTTCTTTTACAGCCTAAAAAATATACATATTTTAAGAATCGAAGAACACCAATTTCTGAATTATAAGATTTCCTACTTTTAAATTACCACAAACTTTAGTGGTCGAAAAATCGACCACTGGCCGGAAGTGTCGTTGATGATCTTAATGCAAATTTTAAACAATTTAGCATTTTTAGTCATATTTTATTAATTGATCATCAGATTATTCCCTATTTTGAGCAGAACTGTTGCAAAATGTTTATTATAGTGGAAGGTTAATGTAAGGGGCATGCGGCCGCGGACAGCAGAAGTAGAATTTTTTCAACTTTGCCGCTTAAAATGATGTTGCCATACACATGTATATTATATGTGACATATGAGTTTAGTTAAAAATTAAAATTTATTTCCATTTTCCTAATTCTTTTTACACAATGTACTCACTAATAAACGTTTATTTAAGCTGATTGCCGCCCGCGGCCGCATGCCGCTTACATTGGCCTACCACTATTAAGGGGAAACCAATCCGTTTAGGATTTAAATCATGATGCTTGTACTCTGAGAGTAGATATTTATTTCACTGTATTTTATATGGTGTTTCAGCAACGCCACGCGATAACGACATTGGGGCTCAAACTGTTCCGGATTTATTGGTTAACGTGTCAGTTCGATGACCGCAAGAAATAATAATAGTGCGTTGGAATGATAATTCAGTTGTTAATGTTATCACCAATAATTCCACAGCTCAACCAATGGCAAATTCTAAACGTTATTGCCGAAAACAAAAGAAAATTATCAATATTCCACAACCAAAAGTGATCTCGTACATTATATGTATATATATCGACGGAATGGGAGGTGTTGACCTGGATAGACTAAATAATTTAGGTAACGCAATCGTCAATACATGGAAGATGCACTGTATTTTGGCAAAGCTTCAAAAGGCAAAAACCCTTTTACAAATAGATTTTCGTTCGGAAGTAATAACACATTTGCTAAAATATGGCATGGACATACACTGACAATATTTATTCATTCATAAATTATTCCAGGACCAATAAAAATGTTTCTTTTTATTATTTATTGAATCTGCCTTATTTCCTGAGGCCTAACAATAAGTATTTAAATCTTAAAACTAAAATAAATCCAATTACTCTCTACGAAGCCTCGACTCCGTGTGGCTCTGAGCTAGAATTCTAGCCAGCGGATTCGCGTGGGGTTGTAGCTTTTTGATGTAGTTCTCGCGGACCCTTCTGAATTCATCCTTTACCAATGGTACTTCCAAATCTAGATAAAAATGTGCACTTAATTATTAAAAGTCCTAAAGATAAATATTGGCGCTGCAAATTGTGCTAAAAACATATCATCTTTACCTGCAAGAAGTGTAATACTACAAAGAATCTGTTTTGATGAGTGCCATAAACATTTATAAGGAAAATTTTTGAAATTTAATTAACATGAATAAAGCCTAAGGAAATATTTCTTTTTACAAAAATATCATAATTGTTTTTTTTGACTGTTTTTGGCCATTGGTCGATTTTTCGACCAGTCCATATTTAGAAAACTACATATCGGGAAGGAAAATCTTGTGAAAAATATCCTTAATTGGAGTCTCTAAAGCAACGCTCTGCTAGCGTTTCAAAAAATTCTTGCACTTTATTGTTGAGTCCAATAATGGGTTAAATTTGTGTTTCTTCTTTCAACGAGTTGCAAATTAAGATTTTAACCAAAATGAAATACAAAAAAATGTATTCGTATACTAGATGTTTATGAGTTTGTTTACAATGTTGTTTATTGTTGCGTTTTCTTAGTGTTCAAGAGTATGGAATGGAGCATGCTGGTTTAGATTAAAATAAGTTTGAATACATTTTCTACAAACAGTAATTTGGGAATATTTGTTTTTTTTAAAGATTTATTAAGCTATGAAGATTTTTAAAGTAATTTAATTTTGTTTATACTCCTAAAATAAAATTATTTTAACATTCTTCAGGCCAACATTATTTTATGTACATAATTACATATTAAAATTTACAACATTGAAGAGTTTATGTTTGTTTATATATTTCTAAAAAGTACACAGATAGACTTGCCATATAGTAAGTTTTAGAATACATACATAATCATACATGATTTGTAATAGTTCATCATTGCCTAGCTACATAAAGAAGATATTGCTTTCATTCGAATACTAGATTAAGCAACTGTATTTAATATTAAGCATTTATCAAATTTTATACGAATAATTTTTTACATTGAAATTTTTATCCCAATAATTTTAATAAAGACGATTTTTATCCGAATAATTTTCTATTAAGAAAAATTTTCTCCGAATAATTCTCTATAAAAAATAATTTTACCCAATAATATTCTATAGAGAAACTTTTTTTTCAGAATTATTTTCAATAGAGAAATATTTATCCGAATTATTTTCTATAAAGAAAATTTTTATTAAAAAATTTTATAGAAAATAAAGTAAAATTTTTATTTTCTATAAAAAAATTTTGTCCGAATAATTTTCTATAAAGAACATTTTTATCCGAATAATTTTCTATAAAAAAATTTTATCCGGAAATTTTTTTTCAATAAATAACATTTTATCCAAATATTTTTCTCTAAATTAATAATTTTCTATAAAAAATCTTTTATCCAAATAATTTTGTAAAAGGAAAATATTTATCTGAATAATAGAGAAATATTTGCTTAAATATTTTTATATAGGAAAACATTTTTCGAATAATTTTTAATAGAGAACTATTTATCTGAAAAATTTTTTATAAAAAAATTTTTTATCCAATGATTTTGTATAAATTTTCTATAAAGAAAAGTTTTATCCGAGTAATTTTCTATAAAGAAACTTTTTTCCGAATAATTTTCTATAGTGAAATTTCTATCCAAATAATTTTCTATAACGAAAATTTTTATCCGAATATTTTTTTATATAGAAAATTTCAAGCCGAATAATTTTCTATAAAGAACATTTTTTATCCCAATAATTTTCTTTGGAGAAATTCTTATCCGAATAATTTTCTATAAAGAAAAATTTTATTCGAGTAATTTTCTATAGAGAAACTTTTATCCGAATAATTTTCTATAGAGAAACTTTTATCCAAATAATTTTCTATAAAGAAAATTTGTATCCGAATATTTTTTTATAATAAAAAAAAAACAAATTTAAAGCTGAATAATTTTCTAGAAAGAAAATTTTTAGCTGAATAATTTTCTTTAGAGAAATTCTTATCCGAATAACTTTCTATAGAGAAATTTTTATTCAAACAATTTTTGTAGAGAAAATTTCATTCAAATAATGCCCTGCATACTTATTACAAAAAACTAATAAAATGTATTGTCAAGAATTAGAGCCCCATTCCGCTTTATGTTTCTAATATGTATTATGGAATAGGTCGAAGCAGAGACAAATATCTTTTTCGTCTAGCTTTTTAAATAATGACAGGGAGCTAAATCTAGCAAAATTATTGTTGAAGACCGGCGAAGTCTAGTAAGACGCCAAGCTTTTCTGCAGACATTCTTTTATATAAATATCCGAAATCAGAGTAGAAGAAGTGACAGAAACAGCATCTTCAGGTCACAACTTCAAATTGCTCGCCAAACCAAATTTATTTACGTTTGTATATTAACATTTTGGGCCAGCATATCCCCCCTTTCATTGCAACATACAATTTTGGTTCTACTTGCTGTTCCAGCTGTCAAATTTTACATATGTATGTATGATCATATATGTATAATAAGACCTGCATTATTAATGTCGCTTATTTATAATCACTGAAACCGATAATGCCAGATTTTCAAATAAATACTATTGCTTGGCACTCGTAAAAATATTTACCGACTTATAACATTTTCTTTAAAAGAATAACTAAAATAACATACGTGTACAAAAATGCTTCTGTAGTATGGCCGGTTTTTATATTAAAATTTCTGTATATATTATTTGATTTTAATATTATTAGCCTTAAAAGTCATTAACTTTTATTGCAACTTAAATCTAAACAACTTTCTTCTCCGAAACAGAATTGATAAATCATTTATCTTTATTATGCGTGACACATTTAAAAATCATTTAATTTTCATTTGTTATTTTTTCAAGACAAATTGAATAACTGTAACGTTCTTAAGAACATTTTACACTTCCACGTCTGAGTTTTAATAAAACTTTTGAGAAACAATTAATGATAAAACAGCCAACACTTTACTTGGAATTTATACAAAGCTTCAGCGGCTTATTAAGCAGAAGACTTCAGTTAAAAACTGTTGGCCCACTTATTATACCGTAATACAAAAAAAACAAAAAAAGAAAAATTAAGAAAATATGTAAGTATGTACGAGATGTATATTTAAATTGTGCCTGTATATTGAGGAGAAACAACAAAATAATTTGTTAAGATAATTAATTTAGCATAAATTTAAATGCTTTTTAAACACTTGGAAATTCCAAGGAATTTAAAATACTCCAATAAAAACAATAATTTATTACTATTGTCAAACATTTAAAAATTCAAAACAGAGCCATGACTGTCACGTAAATACAAAATAAAAAACGAACTTTTAATTAATTCAATTTATCATCTAATAATTTTCAATTATTCGCTACGTAAAATATTTTTCAGCCGTATTGTTTCATTAAAGGCTTCTCTGCAGCTGCTTGTGTTCTCTAGCTATTTATAGTTTTCATCTTTTGTTCATATTGTTTGCAGGGAAAATAAATTTTGGTTCAGACAATTGTTGTTGCTGAAGAACAGCTGAAGCATTAAATGCCCTGTAATAATTCAACGCGCCAAAACAATGGTGGAAAGTGAAATTTTTGCTAGTAAATTTATTAGAGAAAGTTTTTAGTTTGAAAGACAAAAATAAATTAACAAGTTATTGAACTATAAGTAATTTTTAAATTGTAAATTGTAGAAATTTTGATTGTGTACTATGGATGCGTATGATTAATATATAATTGTAATATTAATAATCCGTAAGAAAAGAAACAAATTAGTTTTTGTGAAAAAAGTTATTTATTATAATTAATTATTACACCTGTTTTGTAAAAAATGGTTTGGCAAACAAATTTGCAGTTGTGGTCAGCTTTTTAACGATGACTTTCGATATTCATATTAGAAAATGTCTGCATAAACTTTTGCTGCCTGTTAATAAACTCCACTACTTTTCAGTAAAGTTTTGGACCGATTTTACTCCATGTCTTTATTATATATACAGTCAAACCTCGATATAACGACCCTCACTATAACGAATTCCTCGATTTAACGAAATTTTTGAAATCCCCTACAACACTCCATAAGATTTAATGCAAAATACACCTATTACGAATACATTTGTCAATAGCCTCGTTATAACGAATTTTCATTCACTGCAGACTAACGAAATAGAAAGAATTATTTATCTCTATTTAACTAATTTTGTCAACTTACAACCTGTGCATAACGATTTCCATCAAATAATCCAAATTATATCAAACAGATACACACAAAATCATTGTGTTTGCAACGACAACATCTCCAGCAAACCTACATTCGTAGTCGACAGCAGCATGCATTAGACTAACGGCTGAAATATTCGAAGAAAAATTTATTGTTGCCAAGAGCTTGTACGCTTGTTGCAGCAGGTGTTTTGATTTATTAGCGGAAATCTTTCGCTATAACATGCGAAACGAATAAAAGTGCAACTTCACCTCGATATAACGAACCTCATTGTAACGAATTATTCGATATAACGTTTTTTTTATAATCCCCTTAAGATTCGTTATACCAAGGTTGAACTGTATATACATATATTTATATATATATATATATATAAATTAGAATTTGTGGTTCAATCGATTTTTTGTTTTATAAATCTTTTGTTTCATAAACGTTATGCGACCATATTTTCAATACTTTATCACGAGTTAATTTTCTTACTTGAAAATATTATATTTTTTTTATAATTTACATATAATTTCATTTCCTGTTTCTTTTATTCTAGTTTCCTTTTAAACGAAATTGCGGCACGGAATACTAATAAAAAACGTTTTTGGTACTTGAAAACAGAAGTTTCCATTACCAACCGTACCAACTTTTTTTTTAACAATCCTGCAATACTTTAATTTTTTTTTCAAGTATCTATCATTGAAAACAAAAAAAAAAAAAGAAACCAGTGAAATTTTTTACAAGCAAACTGTTTTTGACAACTAGAGTTCATGCCAACGTAGCACAAACGATGAACATGAAAGTAAACAAAGAAAAAAAATTCACTCACTCACAATCAAAAACATTTAAATGAAAGTTTTTTTTTATTCTTTTATTTTAAAAGCTCAATTACTTTGTCATTACACAGCAACTAAGCCGATGGCATTTATACGTGGTACATGGCTGCTTGGGTTTTTAGTGTTGGCGGTATTTTGTAACAAGGTAGACATCATCAAATGTCAGTGTCAGTTAACCTGAATGAAATACTTTTTTTGTTTCTGTTTTCTATTATAGTTTTTCAGTTTGACAGACTTTGTTCAATTTTGTAATTCTTTTAAACCAAAAGAAAACAAAATTAAAAGCTGTGTGCTCTTTTAGTTCACAGCATGTTTAATTGTAGAGAAAAACTCGGTTTGCTAGTGAAAATGTGTGTTTCGAAAGTTTTTAACTAGTTTTTTAACTTTTTTCTTTCGCACGTGTAACACATCGTTTGGATTTGTATAGAAATATCTTTTAAATGCGTGTGTCGTTTAAGATAAATTCAGTTTGATAAAAAAACTTCGAGTGTTTTCAATGGCAATAAAGGTATTCACGTCAGCATTTTCAAGATATCGTCATATTAAATGCAATCGGACGTAACTACACTTTTTATTTTTTTACAGGAGAAGCAAAAAACCTTCTAAAATCAACAAATATTATGGTTTCTTTGCAATTTTTGTAAATTGTACTTAAATTGTGTGGATTTATTTATTGGTGAAGATATTTTTATTTTTTTTTTCGAACATTTCAGTTTTTATGTTAGTTACGTTCTTTTGACTTTCCACTTTTTTTTAAACAAAAAGACGTAACTGCAAAAAGTCACAGTGGTGGGTAAAATTTTTTCTTTTTGGTATTAATACATTAACTTCTAAACTTCTGAACAGATTTTGACGTAATTTGAAGACTCAGTAGAAGAGATGTTAGACTTTCAAAGCAATGTTTTATTTCTTATGTATTTCTATCACAGTGGATTTTACAGTGGAACAAAGTTGACAATCGGGTATGTAAAATCTCTTGGTCCGTATAACTTTCCGATTAAAAATAAATTTGAATTTTCGAAAACTACTTGAAAAAGTTAAGAAAAAACATACTCACTATATACTAGTATTTTAGTCTCTTACAGTTTAAGAGATATTTGACTTTATTATTTATGTATAGTTATAGTTTGGCAGAAATTTGCCAAAAACCTTACCTATTGTTTTGAATTTTACCATTTTAAATTGTTTACACTTTTGAATAAAAATATGTTTCCTTTTTTAACTTTTTTATTATGAATTTTGTGAATGAAAGAACATAGGAAACAAAAATGAAAAAATGTACCGTTAGTTAACAATCAGTGTTACCAATAGGGATTGGTTTTGGGGAATCATGGGATTCGGGATGTTGAAATTATAAATAATTTATAAATTATAAAATTATTGAATTATAAACTACAAAATTGTAAATTCTTACTTACGACTAATACATAATAATATCGGCAAAATTCCGAAAAATTTCATGATATTCGGGATTTTTCGTTAATCGGAAAATGCAAGGATTATTTTTTGGCAAATCCTGGGATTTGGGAGTTCGTAAATCCCGAAAATCATATTATTTTCAGGATCGTGATATAAGGATTGGCATCCCTATGTACAACAAATGAGTTTGTATGTAAGTTTTTCATATAAATGTGTAGTTACGTCTTCTTGCATTTATAAATAAACACACTTGTAGTTACGTCCGTTTGAATTTCGTTAATAAAATCGCCATTTTTAATCGAAGGAATCTAAAATTTTGCACGAGCATGTATTTTTAAAAAACGAACCATAATCGATAAAAAACTCAATTTTGAAATTTTGTGTAGTTATCTACGTCCGTTTGCACTTAATATGACCTTAATAATGTATTTTATTCTTTACTGCATTTACTGCAAGTTTAGTTGCTTAATTTTACTTGCTACTGCTTAATTTATTCTCTTATAGACAATCTGTTTATAATTTTTTCTTTCATTAGCATGTTCTTAAGAGTGTCAAAGTGGGTCTCTGGATAACGAATGAAATTTCTTTTAATAATAAAAAGTTAATGTTAAGTTGATTTGAATTAAAACTTTCAGCCACTTGAGTTGAATGATACCGAAGTACTGATAATCAACGATAAGTTAGGTACAAGAACGCGACATTAGAACTTTAACAAAATTAAATGAAACGTTTACTGGTAATCAAGCTATATTTGTTTCATGTTGATAGAGACAGTGATTTTATAAGATATATTTATACAATCATGATGTAAACATGTAGATAATGAATGCTAAGCAGAAAATATATTAAAAGTGATGGGATCAAGATAACCTTCAGCTTTCTAACAAATTTTCTTATATACATTTTATTTTAAAATTTTTAAAGTTAGCAATTTCTTAAATGTAAGAAACGAGGTCATGAATGCCATTAATAATGCTACATTTTATATACATATGAGAACACCATGTCGTTTTTTTTTTTTTTGGTTTAGGTAACATTTATTTTCCTGTTTAAATTTAAACTAAAAAATTTATTGAAAAAATGACAGCAAACACTTACCTCAAAACTAACGATACCCGTGTGATCCTGGTCTAGTGTATTGAAAACATAGTGGGCATATAATGTTGGATTGGCTAAATTGCAGAAAAGACATGATTAGTATTAGGATATGTTTTTGTTAATTAATAATTTTTTTTATTAGATACAACACTTAACTAATAACTGAACTCTAATTAGACACTTAAAACATGGCTTATACGAAGTTTGTTACAAGCTTTAACATCAACATAAATACTGGTAACTGGACTCAATAATGAATGCTTTACAAAGCTGCTACACATTTTTATTAATTTCTATTAGGCAGTGTTATTACTATAAAGCTAGAAATTAATAATTATATGAAATTCTAATAGATGAGAACATTTAAAAGTGATCATACACATAAATAAATCAATTGTTTAAACATAGAAATTACTAACTTAAGTTTTATTTTTATGATGTCTATTTATTTAGTTTTAACTTAACGTAAAGTTATTGTCACATATTGCAAATATTTGAGGAAAAATACATAACCACTAAATCAAATATATTTGAATTCCTTTATATATTTAAAAAACTTAGTTTATATAAGACAAGTCAGATTAAATATTTGGTATTGTTTGATCTTAAAAAACTTTTGTAAGAGCCAAACAAAATTTATACCTAAAATAAAAATAATAAATGGTTTTGCTTTTTTTTAGTAAATATTTGCCATATGTAAACCTACCATGATTCTCTTTGTTAAATTCATATTTATGTAAAAACTATCTTTATAATTATAGGTTGAAAATAACTACAAGTTTCTTTTGGACTTAAAATTATACCTACATTTTTCTATAATTTATTCAATTCTCTTTAATTTACTGTAACTTATTGCTTTAACGTTTAATATTTATTTAAATTGATTTATTTCATTGTGTAAATATTTACATACATTTTATTTTTAATTTTATCTGCAAGTAATAATAAAATTATCATCTTCATCGAATGTTCTAACATTAAAACAAGTCAAAAGAAAGGACTAAAATCAAGGAGTAATTTCAGTTTGAAAATTAAAAAGGCCCCTGGGACCATCTCAGCCAATGGAGGGTTAAAAAATCTCTGTTAGTAAAAAGTACTAAAATGAGTTTTATTTTATAGTTTTCTTAAGCTTCAATTATTATGATGAAACTACAAAATATCTTAAATTAAATTTAAAGGTCATTGGAACATTTTTTTAACATTTTTTCCAACGAAAGTATGTGTACAATATTTACTATAAGTAAAGTTTCTTCAATGTGAAAGAATAGAGAGGAAATATTTATATTGCCGTGTTCATAAAGAACGCGACATTTGTACCCATTAAAAAAAAAAAAAAAAACAAAATTTGAATACATTTTTAATTTGTTTCTATTTGTCGTTAGCATTATTACAGTATTACAATCTGAATTGTTGTTTTTAAGACCTCTAGATTGATTTAGCATGCGACACACATTTCTGCAACATTTTTAATAAAAAAGTCTTTGTATTTATTATTTATTACTTCAAAATAGTTTTCATTTAGTGCTTAAATAACTTTAACTTTTAAACAAAGCCGTGTTCAAATAATAAAAAAAAAATTAGTTTTTGATAACTAATTCACTTACATAGCTAACGCGACACACCTTAGAAAAATAAAATGTTTTGTTGCTTTCGTAAAAAAACTCAATTTTGTTTTAAATTTATATTTAAAATCACTTTATTAGAGCGATAGTGCAGTACTCATAACAACTGGTGATTTAGAACGAGAACGCGACATTACAATATAATCAAAATAAAATGAAAAAATTATCGTTAATTGAATTTTTTTGGTTTCTTTTGACAATAGCGATTTAGATACGAAAACGCGACATTAGAACATGGTCACAGACAAATGAAAATCATAACATCAATCGAGCTTTGTTCCCACTCTTTTTAGTGTTATTTTTATTAGTCCATTTATTTAAGACGCTATTTGGGGAGAATAAACTAATGTTGTACTAACTTCGCTAAGCTTCCAAAAAGAAAATAAAAAAAAAAACGATTAAGCAGACTGACTTGATTGAGTTCAGCAACATTTTTTTTATACATTTCACCAAAACTGCGAATGTATTCTTTAAACTATTAGAGCCCTTCACTTAATTTACCGCCATTGTTTACACGTTTAAACCTTGTATCAGCGTAATAAGGCCGTCGAAGTATAGTTTTTGAATTTTAAACTTATGTTTATGATGTTACATAACTTATTCGCCTTTAAATATATGTATGTAAATTACCAAATACATTACACTGTGACTAAATTTAACGAAAAATAAAATTCAAAAAAAAAAAAAAAATTGTAAATACTTTGGCAAGTAACCTTTACAGTGTAACCCATTATATATTTAGGTGTAAGAATATAAATTTTAATAGCAATATTTTAAAAAGCTTCAATTAACATGTCATCTATAACAAAGTGCAAAAAATTTAATATCAGTGACTAGAAGATAGACAATGTCAACTGAAGAAAAAAAAAACAAACCATCAAAGTTTTTGACAGTATGGTTGGTTGACAGTATTTGATTTGAAAAACATATTAGGGAAATACATTTTTTAAATATTTAAGTCATCACACTCACTTCAATTTTATATATGTATTGTTTCACACTCTTCAGTTTAAGCTGACCAGTTTTTATTCAACTTGACTTTCATTTACACACGTTAGTTCAATTTTCGTACTTTTTAATGCAAATTAACATGCATGACAAAGAAACAAAATGAAATAAGAAAATTAACTAGTACCATCAAGTTTGTACCCTTTTGTTCTCGTTTCCCTTCTCATCAAAAAATACTTGCCTTGACGAGTCAGAATTGAAGAGTGTGAAAGCAGACATATATAAACCTGGATAAATTATTTCTTTCCTTCCATATAAAACATATAAAAACACAACCCCAGTGTGTATATTTTTCTCTTTGTATAAAAGAAAAATTAATAATAAATTTATTCACTTAATAAATTTCATTTCTACAAATTCCTGCTTATATATTCCTCATATTTTAAAGCATATTCTCAGGCAGCGCAAATACCAGCGTATAAATCATGAGTTTTTTCTTGCAATTCTCGTTCGTCAACGGAAATCCGCTTATATTTGTTAGCAAGATAACGACAAAAAAAACAGCATACTACTATTTGTCTAATAATTTGATATTCTAACATAGACTAAGTATTTTAACAGCGGGAAAGAAACTGGAAAAACAACCAGCATATAAATTTATACATGTGAAAGTATTCTCATAATCATATACATAAATAATATTGCTATATGTATTGTACATTTGACATTTTTCTGTCTACCCTACATCTGGCCCCTCTTAGCCTTTCTCTCCTCTTACGCCAATAGCAATATGGTATTGTGTAAGGAAACAAAAGCAAACACCAAAGAGGCTTAACTTATATAAATACACGTTTCACACAAACTCATATGCAAGTAGTGTGTGTGTGAAAACATACTCGTACATGACATGTCATATTTTCTGTATCTCAGTTTACTTAAACGTGATTACATTACAATTTTATAATGAAGACAACAAAAAATACCCAACTGCAACTAAATACATGTGAAAAGTCATATTACATTAATGTCACAAACACAGCGAACATACAGCAAAAACAACAACAACAACCACTAGATTTAGTCATGTGTATTTATGCATGTATTCGTCGGTGCACACTAGGGTGGTCCATATATTTGATTTTTTTTTCGTTTTACTGTGCCATGGAAAGAAATTAAATATTAGAAAATAGTCTCTGAAAAGAATTTTAAAAAATGGCGTACAATATTTAAAATTGTAAATCCTGTTTTAGCGCTTATTATTTTAAATTTCAATTAGAAACATTTTGGAAAATATAGAATTTTTGTTTTGGTTAAATTAAATACAAAAACAGTTTTTAACTGGTATTTTATAAAAATAAGTTTGTGATTTTATAACTCCAGAACACCACTCAACCGGTTTTCAAAGGAGTACATGCGTTGTAAAGGTCTACTTTCACTGACGGTTTATAAAGAAAACACATCGAAAAATTTCTGCGAATATGCGTTATACGCGCACTTTTATGATGGTGTGTTTTCCCCCATGTAAAATTTATTATTTTTCTTATGAGAATTACACTTTGCCGGTATAAGGCTCTGCTTGCTCGCATCATTTGACTTATTTAATTCCTGTGAAAAAGTCTAACGCTGTGATATCACACGATCTTGGTGGCCAATCGAAAACGTCGGATCTTCTGGCAACTTTTCAAGAGCCCATAGATCGAAGCAATGTTGCTTGGGAAGGTCGAGCGGCTTCAGTTGTTGCACAGGCTGTATTTTTTATGCGTTTAATTTAAAATCTCGACGAAAAATGAGCCAAGTCGATTATGTTGACCATAAGTTGATCGAAGGGACGAAACACATTCCTCACAGAACGTGAATTTTCGTAATAAAGTTGAACGATTTGTAAATGTTGTTCAGGCGTCATTCTTTCCATTATGAAATGCCAAACAATATCAAACAAAAATAACATGACAGCATGACACGACGTGATCTGTCAAAAAAGGCTATTTAAAGAAATATCTCTACTTGAATCACCCTATATATAAATATATTGATATACATTATTAATTTCACCTAATTATGCGAAACTTCAAACATAAATGTCCACCTCTAAACGTTATCTGATATTGCTTAACTTTTGTTAGTTTTTAGAAAACGAAAAATAATTTAGACCGTAATAGCTCTGAATATTGGAAAAGTTCCATATAAAGGGCACCCTAATGCAACAACATAAGTCTATATTATTAATACGAGTATTACTAAGTTAACTAATAATTTTAATTTATAAAGCCAACTGCACAGTAGGATGAACACAAAAGTTTTTATTAGTAATGCTTCCAAGAAAATCAGGATAACTAAGTTTATGTGTTGTGGTTTTCTGATATTTGGCTTTTAGTCTCGGAATATATGAAAAGTTCTGTTCTTGAGCTTTTTAGACATAAATTATTGACTTGTTTTTATTATAGATATTGTTATTGTTTTCATGTAAGGTTATTATTATAGCAATACATTAATTGCCTAATAATGTTAGTGCTGTAAAATAGCCCATACAACATGTAACTAAAATGTTCATACATAGTTTACAGGATGTATAAATTTATGTAAAGAAACATTTTGAAAAGTATATTTTAAATGTACCTACTTTTTGTTTTCTGTATTTTTTGTTATCATGTTAATATTGGTGGTTGTACAATTATATGTAATTTTGGGCGTTTTAGATTACCCTATATACATACATACTCGTATATAGGTATATGTTAGGGCAGCGCTATTCAACCTTTTTGACTCGCGTACCACAAAATTTACGAACAACATTTCGCGTGCCACCAAAACAACCACCAACACAACCAAACAAATTAAAAATATTTAAATATTTTATTCCTTGCATTTTTTAATAAAAAAAGTAAACAGATAATAATAACATAAAATAAAAAATATATAGTAGTGAGATCTCAGCGATTCAATTTGCTGGTTAATCAACTATTTAAAAATAAATAAAAATTAAAGAAAATGAACATAAAAAAAAAATATTTAAAATTAATAAAAACGCAAGACAAATATTCTTCAAATTCATTTTATAAATATGTATCACAAACTAGTGGGATGGTTGACACTGCATGTTTGATATTAAAGATTTTATGTCTGGTTCGATTTTTGATTATTTTAATCTCTTACTGGGCTCCAAATTTAATGATGTTCGATATTTATGATGTTATTTATATTATATGTAGAGGTGAATGGTAACAAATATTTCACTGCTTCATGATCTAACGATTAATATTCAGTTTTCTGTTTTACCTAAAATGAAAAAAATGATATATCAATTAATGATTCCCTGTCTTTTAGGTTCAATGTGGAATGTTGTTGATCTAAAAACGGATTTTGTATCCATAAATATTCTTCGTAACTTTCAGGAAAATATTCAGTTTACAATGACTGGTAATGCAGTTGTGGGTTCAATTTCATTTTCAAGTAGAAATTGTTCCAATTTGGAAAATGATTCGTAATTGCTATTTTCAACAGCATTGACCATTAAATTTAATTTTTTAGTCATGTCTGTTATTTTTCCTTGCACTTCAAATGGAGTTTTTGATGAACCTTGTAAACTTAAATTTAAATCATTTAAACGCGAGAAAATATCTGCTAAATATGCTAACTTGGCAAACCAAATTGTATCTAAGAGTTTATCGGAGAAATCATTGTTCATTTGTGATAAAAATATTTAAACTCTACTCTACCACAAGACGAGGTAGCATTTTTCCTCTTCACAACCACCTTGCCTCAGTATTCAAGAGAAGACTGGTATATATACTGTCCATTTCAAAACACAAATCTTTAAACAAGCGACAATTAAGTGATCTTGATTTTATAAAATTACCAATTTTTACTGCATCATCAAGAACTTCTTTGAGGTCACTCGATATTCTTTTGGCAACCAAAGCTTCCCGATGTATAACACAATGAGTAAATTTACAATTCGGAGCAACATGTTTTACTTTTGTGATTACCCCATTATATCTACCTGTCTGTCATTGCCCGGGCACCATCAGTGCAAAGCCCTGCACATCGCTTCCAGTCTAAATTATTTTCCTCAATAAAGTGATTTAACTTTTTAAATGTTACCACAAGTGGTATGCGTACCACAGGTTGAATAGCGCTGTGTTAGCTTATGTACAGAGTGGCAGCTTGTTGCCGAACCGAGCTGGTTGACGGTTATTGCGAGAATTGTTCATGCGAGAAACAAGTTTGAGTGTTCATAGTGGATGCGAGAATCAGCGCTGATATTTTATTTATTATTTGTGTTTTATGTACATTTATTTTCTTTTATTTTTTAATTTTAATTTTTATATTCTTTTTAATTTTTATTACTTTTTTAATTTTTTGATTGCATGTTTTATTTACTTTTTCTTAAATTTTTGTTTTTCATTTTTTTATGTTTTAAGTTAAAATCATAATAACATAACATAAACAATGTTATCGGCGCTGAAAAACGTTTTGAAAGTGTTTTCTCGCATTTAATCAGCTTTGGGCTCTGACCAGCTCCATTCGTTCTCCCATTGGTTATCGCAATAAGCGTGTGCATGAGACCGGGAAGGTTTCTCAGTTGGTAGGACCATGCCTACTCTAACGCCCACTTTTTTAAATTGATTAATTTCTTCTGCATGGGTTTTTACAGATTTACTTCACACAATTTGTATCTACATCTTACTGAAGGCGAGGTAAAAATAAAAATTTTATGTGCCAAAGCTTCTTATTTCTTTCGACCACTCCTACTTTTTTTTTAAATGTGTAATTGATTCTACTCGGATTTTAACATATTTACTTCAAATCGAATACACATGTTACTCTAGGTGAGGTAAAAATTAAAAGTCATACTCTACGCCCCCTTTCACGCCCCATCTCTTGCAGGAAAACGTCTGCCAGGAAGGCCAGACCGCTGGACCGATAGTCTAAAGATAGTTCTGTTAAAGAAATTGCTTGCAGGAATGAGGTCCATGAAAAACATCGCCATTTTAAATTAAATTATTTGAAACGCACAATTTGTTTAAATCTGCTCTCATCTAAACTAGGCAACACTTCGAATAGAAAATTGTATGATTTCGGGACTGAATGATGAACAAGTGGCATTACATAGCGAAAATATTCCCCAGCTGCAAGAACATAAATGAAAACTTCCAAAATCTCTTTTTTGCCTTATGTTGATTATTTATAAATAACCAAAAAAAAAAAAATATCACAAACGTTAACATCTTCAAATAATCTGAGTAATTTAGTCCTTTGAGTTTCTTTAGGCATTTTGAAAAATTAATAACTTTTTTAAAACAAAAATTTTAAGTTTATTTTATTTTATTTAATTTTGAATTAACGTTTCTCACAAACTGACGTTGTTAGATTGCACAAAACTTAATATGAGGCTTCATGAAACAACTCTCACAAGTTTTGCCCAATTGCACAAATGACAGTTTTAAGCCATATCATGAGTACCATTTTTCATTTATCTATTTCATCTGGAACACAAAATTTTGAAATTGTACTAAATGACTCGTGGTAGTACCATGGTACCAACTGTCTCTAAAATGTATCAGAAAAAGTACAATTGTAACACTAATGACCGAATTCACAGTCTTTAGTTAGCTAATGACAAAGGCTTAACTAATGATTCTTTATTCGCAATGCTTAGTTTGCCATAAGAATAACAAGCAATAGTTAAACAATAGTTAATATTTCAGTTTACCAATGGTTAACTAATGACCGAGAATTCGGCCATAAGTATTTTGATGTTGACACTTATCGGCTTAATCTTAAAAAAATACATGTTGTGTTGCAGTCGAGACAGCACAACATTTGAATGTTGTAAACGATTATCGGGCCGTAGTTTTATGAAATTTCCTAACACTTCTTTCTATTACTTACAATAGAATGGCAGATACAGAAAAATCTACCTTCGAAGTCTAAAAACTAAATTCAAGAAAAAATTTAAAAAAACACTATTCTTTTCTCTTTTATGTAAAATCACCCTCTTACTCTAACACCTGCCTGTTAAGGCTTTTTATTTGTATTGCAATAAACTCTAACTCTTGTGTTTGCTGTTAATGTCCTTTTATTTTCATTTGATGGTATAAGTGTTCCTAAAATCTTCATTTTCATGCAGCCAACAAACGTCTTAAAGCTTTTTAAATTGTTTCTAAAAGTATTTAGTAGGACTTGGTTTCAGCAAGGACGAAAAATGTTTAGTTTTCAATTGTACATATTAATAAAAGAATTATATCTAAAAGTTTCTTAAATCTATTATATTTCAATGACTCAAACATCATTCTAAATAGAAAAGAATGTTTATAGAATTTTTGCTGCAGACAATTTCATTTGACATAGTTTACAAAAAAAGTTTATTGAAAACAAAAACATATGTACATATATTGTTAAATATTCCCAACTGGGAATGCAGCATATACATACAAACATAATGGGTGATTCAAATAGAGATACATTTTTCAATAGGTTTTTTTTTTTGTATTGTCTGGCAGTTCATAAGGGAAAGACTTTTGCCTGAACAACGTTTACAAATCGTTAAACTTTATTACGAAAATTCAAGTTCTGTGAGAAATGTGTTTCGTGCACTTCGCTCAACTTATGATCAACATAAACGGCCAACTGAGCGTACTATTCGCAACACCATCACTCATTTTGAGACTCAGCATTCATTATTGGATAATATTCGACCGAATACTTTTTTTTTCTTAAAAAAAATGTAGGGGACCTCGAAATGAATCACGCTTTACTTGACAGACAATGTTAGAATTTTTCATTAAATTCTTACATAAATAACTTATTGATACATGATAAAAGTGCTTGTAAATATAAAGAGAGAAAAAAAAACACATTAATAATTTTCCAAATAATCTATAACTTTTTCTAAATAGTTTCATAGACTTATTTATAAGTAATTTGTGTTTATTCTTTGAATCATACAATAAAGTTGCCATGATTTATACTTGTATGTTTCACTACTCATTTTCTGCATTTATTTACCAATAAAGATTTATAAATAAATAATTTTATATTTTGATTTATTATGCAGAGACACACATACATAGATATAAATAGTTTTTATAAAAACGATTATTTCAATGTTTATTATTTATATTGATTTCCTTCTTGAGAAGTTATTTTGCCACCCTAAATTTTGTTTCTTTTCTAAGCATGATTATGAAGATAGTTTTACTTTTTGCTTTATAGATATAAACACTACTTAAATACATACTTATATATTTTATTCTAAGTTTATTAAATATATACACAGGAAGAAATGTACTGCTAGAAAATATATTAGATGACAGACTCGTCTTTTCATACTACATAGACAGTGTATATAAAAAAGTTTGTTTCAGTCTTCGCCGATTATATTGCCTTAATATTTACCCTATCATATCAGGATTAAAGTAGCTAGCTCATGTTTTATTAATGTCACTAATTTCTTATGGTATGCATATATGTTTGAGTACAACCTCTAGTAATATTAGTAAAATCAAAATTTTACTGAACAAAATTGTAAGTTTTGTTTTTGGTATTACACTCTACAATCATATTATTTAGCAAATACGAAATAATCAGCGAAATTACAACCATATACGACCCTATGTCGAGCGTTTTCTAAAGTGCTCTTTTAAGAATTTTGTAATTTTAAAATACCTATTAATATTTTATAAAATCATTTTTATTACAATTATTCAATTTTATACATTCAACTAGGAACCCAGTAAAAAAATCGTGTAAATGCTTACGAATAAAATATACAAAAAAGATGCTTTTTTAGTGCTGACAACGAAGAAGGGTTTAAAGCGAAAAAACAAAAATGAAATTATAGCCTACAGATTTACGTATGACAACGAAAGTCAATTACAAAACGAATATCGCGCTTCTCAGTTACTATGAATTTTTCTGAAGCAAAAACATTCAGATAGAATTTTTTCTTTGATTGGTGTGCACGAAGTGACGTAAAACGCTTTAGGAAAGTGCATTATTTGCATGTTTGATTAGGTTAAAAGAAGCTCTTATTCTCAGCAGTCCTCCAAACCGGAACACTTCATACAAAAATCATGCATTCCATCAGCAGGTTTGAATCGATTTGAGGTATGAATTCATACATAAAACCTGCTCCTTTTGGAGCACATTTTTTACTGGGAATGTACAGATTTGTATTCCCAGAATAAATAATACAGTTTTTGTAAGATCATTTCTTATAACTGTTGCGCGTACTTGGAATCACTTACCGAATCATTTACGATCATTTTCATTTTCTTATACCACTTATCGCCGAAAGTTAACCGAATATTTTAATAGCAAACACTAATGATTTGATATTTGACATTCCATTGCTAACTTAGGCATATACATATTCATTTTAACTTATTGCATGTTTCTCTCTGTTACAAATTTGAGGCTGTTGGGAATAAAACATTAATATTAAGTAAATTAAATTATTTTTTTTTACTATTCTATCATCAATTGGAATATTTAATTGGTCACTGAAGGCTGTCCTATTACCTAACTTGTTAAATAAATAAATGAAATGATTTGGGAAAATCTGTAAAGTTACCCCCACGATGTCGAACGATAACGTTCGCTTAGATAAGACTTAAGACACAAACTTGATTGAGTAAAACAATAGATACGATAAAAAGTTTGTGTCTTAAGTCTCATCTAAGCGAACGTTATCGTTCGACATCGTGGGCCAGGCGGTTAATTTAGTTTAATATTAAAAATAACATTCTGAGAATTGGAAACTAAAATTGTTTTTTTTTTTTATTGTATTATAACTTATAACTTATTATTCTAAGTACTTTTTTAAGTTAAGAAAATAAGCTTATTTATTATTTATATATTTAATAAGTATAAAATTCTTACACCCTGTAATAATGCACATATATGTCTCACCAGTGCAAGTATGTATGAATATATATTTACATGTTAAACTATTTAAAGCCACAAATAATACGGAAAAGCGTTTTTGTTCACAATTTACATTTACACACACTAAAACAGCTTTAATGGAATTGAAAGAAACAAAAAGAAAGCAGTAACAAAATACACAATAGATATTTTTTTTTTGGCAGGCATTAGTAACTAGTGTTCATTAGCAAAATGTTAACAAAACAAAATATACTGTACCGCACGAACCTCCCTGTGGAAAAAACTGTGAATAGATCAGTTTAAATGTCTCCTCCTTGACGACGCCAGTTGGACATTCAGCCTTAAAACCACGATAAATTCGTTTGATTTCATCTTCTGTAAAGCGGGTGGAACGACTTAAAGCACTAAGGGAATCGGGTCGATAGCGTGCCGGTGTTTCAAATTCTTCTAGTTCGGAATCTGTAAGAGTAAGAAGAGGATAGCATAACAAATTAATTGTGGAATAAATTTATTTGCTTTTTTAACTAATTGTTATTGTTTCAAAATAAATAAGTTCGTTATTTATTGTTCATAGTTTTTTGTTTCTAGAAATGATTTACAGTCAGTAGAGTTTACGGTCATTAAGGATTTTTTTTTTAACTTTTGGAATATGTGATCTCTAGAGTGTATAAAAATATAATCAATGATTAGGTTTTATCATTTTTATATCCTTTAAGGATTTTTATTGCATGAAACGATTTCAATTAGTTTGAAATATTCACCCCTATCGTGAATAAAAATTCCCCATGAAATTTGTTCCCTTTTCACATTTATCCTATTAAAATTCAATGTTAAAAAAATAAAAGGGAACAAATTTCATGTGGAATTTTTATTCACGATAGGGGTGATTAAAATTTATACTTTTTTAATTAATATATGTGCACTTCATTATTTGTAAACGATTAATACTTTTGTAATTAAACACACTTACTTACTTACTTCCACGGCTTATTTTGCTAAAATTGAAATGTGTCTGAAGAATTTCGCAATAATTCAAATAAAATAGAAATGTAAGAAGCAAATACAAATAACAATCGGCACAATCGATGCATGCCAGTCTATTACAAATATGGCTTAACAGAAGCAAAAATATTGAAACCGAAACTCACCCGTACTAGTCATGACTTTTAAAAATTCGTACAAAAATATTTAGCATTATTGTGGGTACGAACCGAGTTTTTAAAAGTCATGACTAGTACGGGTGGGTTTCGGTTTCAATATTTTTGCTTCTGAACGGCGAGCGACACAGTGAACAAAATACTAAAAGGGCGGTATTTATAGGCGTGGCAAATTAATAAAAAAAATTCTGGAATTGTTTTTACATTATCTTTAATTCTTGTTTCTCGAACCACTCTACTGCTCAACTATGTTCATAACAGTGTGTTATCAAAAATGCTTGTAAATGGAAACTTCTACTAATGCAAATGTTGATAATAATGTTGTATGTTGCTAGCAGACGTTAAATTTCAATTGAAACATGATTTCGTAACAATACGAGTATATAAGCAATTAAGTTTTTAAATACTTTAGTATCAGAAGAAACTAATAATATTTATATTTCTCTTTGTAAGCGAAATAAATAGAAATATTTATTAAATTTTTTATCAAAGACATATTAAATATAAATATATTTGCTTTATTTTGGCAACTTTAATCTATGACATTGTTTTGTTGGAGAGGAGCTTTAGGACTCACAAAGACTGAAAAAAGGCACAATAGCAAAAGCATCATAGAGACATTAAGTTTTATAGTCGTTTATTGCATTGTTTTGTAAGACCTTAAGGACATTTTATATATTTCATACATAAAGTCAGTCATTCATTCATATTCACTCAGTCAGTTGTTCAGTGTGTTCCATGTTCATTCCATGTTTATTTCATTTCATATCTTTGAGAAAACAAAACAATGAAATATAACAAATGCTGAACAAAAAAGTGCCCCAACTGGCACTTAACGGCCTTGTTAAAAACACACAGTGGCTGTGGGATGTACTATATGAAGAGTTCGTTTGGCTGTGATGTGGCAACTGCTAGCGGTGTTGAGGATGATAGTGGTGCCACTGTAATAATGACGATTGTACTGACAATGATGATTTGACTTATGTTTCTTTTAGCTTTTCTGTAATTTTTGTTTGTTGTAAACAACATTGTACAACAAGTTTTGTTTGCCGTGACTAAAAAGTGAAATTTCCTTATTTCCACACTCCCCCAACCACTGCAAATAAATGTTTCCAACACTATACTAATGTTTAGCCTTAAAATACAGCAAAAACATAAAAAAGCAATATGAAGGTTTAGTTGTTATGTTGGGTTTTAGTTAAAAGTTTTAATACAAACAAAAACATATTTCTAAGGATAATTTGCTTTAAAAATGAAATGTTTTGTACATTTAACAGCAAAAACAGTTTATGGTCTTATTTATTTGTTTTTTTTTTAAATATAAAAAACGGTCCTCACATAATTCATGTTATTAAACTTAAGTTAATAAATATCTTATGTTTTATTAACCAAATTAAATGGATTTCATTTTAAAATTAATTCATAAAAAAATTATTTATGGCAAATTGTAAAGTTTGAATTTGTAAAAAATTATCGCATTTAAATGCAAAAGCTGTGGTGGAACACAGATGGTTTTGGCCATAAATATATAATAACATATTTCCAAGATAAATGTCTGACCTATAAGAAATATTAAGGTAAACAGCAGCAGTAAAGAAAACACTTACCACACAGATTGGCTATCGTACCACAAAAAATATACATACATATACATATATTATGTTGTACTACATACCCAATAAGCATTTTGGCTGGAATTCAAGTAGAACTACATTTGAAATCCAGTCACAATTTCCAATTTCCAGTGTTGAATTACAGTTGAAACACAGTTGAATTCAATAGCGAATCCAGCAAAATTAACCATTGAATTATAGTCCAACAAAACAGTACTTTTACAGTGTAATTCCAGCCATGAATAACAGTGTGATCCAAACAAATTTGTTGTTGTTTTTTTAACAAACTTCAAACAGACTGGAAAGAGGATGGATTTCAAATGTAATTCAAGCTTGGATTCACACTGGAATTCCAACATTGGAATTCACAAAAAATTTGTGCTTATTGGGTATGTACATCTAAGAGGCATCAGTAAAGTTTTAAGTGGTACTAGTTTTTTCTTACAGAGAATAGAAAAATTCATTTATGTACATATATCTCACATTTGTTTTGAGCGATTAGTTTTCAATTGTGGGATCGGGTCTACCATGTTTTATATTGTGCTCGTTGTTTGCTACAAGTTTTTCATGGTACCAGGATAAAAAAGGCCACCACAAAGATCATTCATCTTGATCTGTTTCTAGGTTCCTTTCAATATCCATTTTAGATGCATATTTGTTTGTTTGTTTTACTCAAATTTATAAATTTGGAATTCGGATTGTGTTTTTGCACAAGGTCGCTGTTAACTATTTCCAGTAGTTTATGTATGGATCATTCTATATCGTTCGGAATTATATTTTGTTAATCACCAACTAGTTAGTAAACGAATGTCAGTGTCAGATTGTTGAGAAGCGTGTTGATGATGTAGTATTACTATTAGGTGCGTAACTTGAAGATGTGTTATTTATAACAAATGGAATTTCTATTGAACGCAGTCTTTGTCTTTAGTTACCTACAGTTAGGGACTTCGTACATACCCGAAATTTCATATTTACGTTAATTAAAGAGTACCAGAAAAAAAATTTAAATTAATTCTACTTTAATTATAATTAATTACTGATTACGATACGATTAAAAATCGAACCGAAGTCTTTAATTATTTTCAGATATCACGGATTTTCTGCAGGAATTCGGCTTGCAAACCCTTGATCCCGCAATGCTCTTTCAATAGTTTTTGGCTGAATTTTTGATTCTTTTCGGCGTCCTGAGCTTGGCTTATTTTCTACAGAGCCAGATTTTTTAAACTTTTTTATAATGCTCTGAACTGCAGCAAAAGGTTTGTTAAAAAGTTTACTAATTGAGCGGTAAGGTTCTCCTTTTTTGTGGTCCTTATTAGCAAGATTTTTTACATCGACACTAACTTCCTTTCCTTTGACTGACAAACTGCTAAAAAGTAATTCAGCAGTCACATAAACCTAAATTGCAAAAAACTAATGGTATTTAAACTACAACTCTTTTTATGTTATAAATAAAGCAGAAGACAAACAAAAATTATTTACTTGGAAAGAGTATTAAAATGGAATTGAATTGTTTGGTTTAAAATTTTTTTAAACCTGGTACTCTTTGATTGAGTATCTACTAAAACTTAAAGCTGGAGGTCCACAACTCGCTTTTTAACGTCAACATGTTTATAGTTTTCTAAACGTTTTTAGCGTTAAGTATATCAAGTTAGGTTAGGTTAGGTTAGAAGGCCGGTGTGAGCTTGTCCCCACACCATCACCCAGAGACCAATACGGTCCATTGTGATGACTTTCGGAAATGATATGTGACACTTAGAGCATTCCAAGAGCGAAACGCCTAAGCCCTCACAGAGCCCCTTCCCCTGTTGCGCAGCCAGGCCATATTCATTACGAATCCTTTGAGATCCCCGAGCTTACAACCCGAAACATCCCCTAATTCGCCTATGTATGTACTGCCTAGCCACCTATACCTGCTAACTTGTAACCTGGGACAATGGCACAGAATGTGTTCGATCGTCTCCAGTTCCTGTGGGTCCTCGCACATGTCTGACAAGTCAGATCCCATTATCCTTGCCATTCTACCTATCATACAATGGCCCGTGATAACGCCTATCATGGTTCTTACGCAGACTTTGCTCTCGTCTAGTAACGATTCCGAGACGGACTTCCTAAGCGCCGGCCATATAGTCCTTGACACTCGGCAGTCCGTACGGTTTCCCCAGGCCCTATTTGTCTCGCTTAGAACCCATTCCCTGATAAGTATTTCAAGTTACATGTGAAGATTTTTAACGCCAATGTACCTTCGAAGTTGATGTCGTAACGTCAGCTGATTTTTTTTATATGAAGTTTGTTATCGGTTTCTTTCATATGTCGATGCCAGCTGTTAGACGCTTTCAAAGATAGAAAGTAAAGCTGAAAGTCCACACCAAGCATTTACGCGTTTCTCGCTATCAAAAAGTAGAATCAATGTAGTCGTATATTTTAAGATACACACCTAAAAGCGCATGAAGCATTGACGCATGTAAAGCGAAAAGTTTGTTGAAGCTGGACACTTTTATTCATCATAATATGTTTTGACTGCAATCATAAATTTTATCATAATATGTTGCTCTCAGAATTTGTTTACTACAACCACGTTTTTTCTCTGCGTGAACGATCGGACACATATTGCAATACCTGTTAAGAAATATTTATCATACGATCATATTCGTTCTTGGCCTCAATTGAGAAGCAGTTCGTTTGGCGTAAAATCCATATGATGCTAGATGGATGGAAAGAGGTCATAGCTAAGAAGACTTAGAATAAATTTATATTAAATAAAAAATCTTCTAAACTGAAGCTAAAATTTTCAAAAAAAAAATGTAAAAGTCGATCATATTGCCAACTGCCGATCCATAGGCGATATAATTTTATCTAAAAGATACGATCATTCCAATACACTCGTATTTATTTTGTGTTTCTATACAGAACTTTTGCTCTAGTGTTTTGTATGCATTTACTTTTTTCGCCAAGCATAAATCTGCCATTGAACTGAACTGAATTTGTTAAAATTTGCTAGATTTCTTTACAACTACAACTATTCTTTATCCTTTTAGTTAACTTTGTCAAAACAGAAATATTTCCATTTTATTTTTATATTCATTGCAATTTGATTTTCATGTGTTCAATAAGCAAATTATATTAGTTTAGCAAACATCATTTAAAACACTTGGCTTTTCATAGAAGAAATCTCTTAGACTACTTTAGCGCCAACACTTTTTCTTTATTGAGCACAAGTTTTCTACATCATATGTATAAGAAGAAAGAAACTATATACATAAATATATGTGCATATATATAAACTTGGTCAATAAAAGTTTTATTGAAAAACTTTTGATGAATGACATTTTCTAGCCCCATGCTTTCTGGTTTCTACATATTTTGCCAATGCGCCTAGAACATTTTATAGATATAAATGAATTTAAATTGTCAATTGACATTTGATTATGCAGAAAATAGATAAGTGAAAAAAATATAACAAACAAAAATTTGCACAGTAAGAAAAGTATAATTTAGGTATTAAGCTAAATTATATCAGAGAAAATATAGGGTGTTTTGTTTAGATGTATAAAACTTTAAGCTGGCAACAATTTTTTAACAGACAGCCATTTTTTCAGCTTTTAAGTGATTTATGTTTAGTTGGCTTTGGCAGTTCAACATGAATAGACTAACGCCTGAACAACGTTTCCAAATCGTGCAGATTTATTTGAAAATCATGGCTCTGTTCGAAATAAGTATCGAGGGTGTTTTTTGGATGTATATAAGTTTGCAGTAAAAGAAACACAAAGATTATTTTTATAAAGTGGCACGAAATTGACTTTATTCGAAAGTGTTTCGGACGTAGCCCAATCTAGAGGTCCAACTTTCGATGAATTTTTCCAACATTGGTGGCCGTATATCGGCAATAACGCGGTGACCTTCAAGTGGTCAATCGTGTCGGGCGTATCGGCGTAGATTAGAGACTTCCAACATAAAGCAAAGCGGACAAGCTGGAGGCCAAAAAGTGTTGCCAGCTTAAAGTTTTATACATCTAAAAAACACACCCTGTATGTGTATATTATTTTATTATTTTGCTATTTATATTCATATTTAATACAAATATTCATTTCATGTTGGCTTCTGCAAATAAATGAAGAAATAAATGAATACTTAACATGTCATTTTCGAAATGAAAACAACATTAATTCCTACATAATGTGTCTTAGACATAACTGACATAAGCAGAGTTATCACTAGGATTTCTTCACACTTAAAGCCTTAAAATGAGACATTAATGAGTGTGTGTATGCTTTGCACAGTAATAAAACACAAGAAACAATTAATACAGTACTTAAAAAATCAATCACTTTAAGTGAACACATCCAGAAGAAGTGTTTTCATGGCTCCACTCTTAAAGACACATGTTGTTAACAGTTTATAAAGTGTAATGGTCGTTCAAAAACAATGTTTATTTTTATTTTTTTGCAAAATGGTAATTTGGTTTCATTTGGAAATGGTGTATACATAAAATACAAATATATCACATTTGCTTTGCGTGAAATACAGAACATTTACTAAATGAATTTAATCTAATAAAATTTTTTATTAATCAAACAAAAATTATTTATAAATATACCAGCTTAATTTATATTTTTGTAGATGGTAACATCAGCCCTCATAAGTACCAAATTCCTAGAGTAGGCTTTGAAAACCTCTAGTCTGAAAAAAATAAATGCAAAATAACTTGTTTAATGATCATTAGTTAATATAAAACACGAAACTTTTACATACCTTATAAGAGTATAATTCTGCTGACAAGACCCCCAATTTTGAGAATGATTAATCAAAGTTGATTATTTAATTTGGTTGCTGTAGTAAGCAAATATATTGTTTTTAAAATTTTTACCCAATTGGTTTTGTTGGAATTTGCACTTGTAACAGATGTAGTCAGCTTTTGTTTTGTTCCTGATTTTTATCTTACTATATACTTTTTATTAATTTTTCTGTGGTAGGTTTGATAAAAGATGCACTGCATTATCATTCACAGTCACTTTCAGAATTGTCATGCATGAGCAAATATATCTTGATAGACCTTTAAATTAATTAACAGTAAACAAACAAAATGCGTACCATTTTCTAAAACTAGTATTGGTAGTATTGCAATTGACTGAAAATGTCTGTCCCAATCTTAATTATATATATATACTATAAATAAAAAATTTGGTGGTGATTTTTATTTAGCGATTTTTTTGCACTAGAAAAAAAATAATATCCACAAAGTATTAACAAACGATTTAATACTATTTGCATACAACCGTATGTTATATACTTCTTCTTCTAACATTCTTAATACCGTATTCTGAAATTTCTAGAACAAAAATCGACTTTTTATAAAGAATTGAATGGCGTCGTTTTTTTTTTTTGGCTTTGTAACTTCAACCTATCAAGACATAAATTGTGTACACTGCCTTCGAAAAGATTTTTCAAAAAATTATATAAAGTGTAAGAGATTTCAACTGCAATTAAAGTGTCCAAAAATAATAATAATCCGGATATCGGAGCATGTGTCTGGAAACACAGTATTGGACTACGTTTTTCGGTCAAGTCCCGTAGTTACTACTAGGCATTATTGGCGAAGACTTGACAGAACAGTTGGGAATCCTAACCTCTACAATTTTCATCTTGGGAAGGTTAAAAATAAATGATTAAACACCATTCATCGTGTAAAAGGGGAAATTGTGAGAGCTTCTATCCAAAATGTTAACGTGAGTGGTAACAAACTGAAAGCAACAATTCTATGATAAACCTCATCCAGGCAGATCGATACGGAGAATGAACAATAGCTTTACAAAAGCCTAATTACAGTGTTGGCAAAAATTATAACAACGATAGCTAAAAATTTTAATAATATGATTTAAACATTGGTTAACCAAAATCTAGCATAAATTATTTTCAATCTAACCTAACATTGTTAAACCTAGTTACTTAAAAACTAAAATCACCTAATTAAAACAAAAATGTCTTAAAAACTAAATTAACCTAAACACATCATTTTCAACAACCTCAATATTTCGCATAATTCTAAAAATTAAATATATAATAATATAATCAACATTTTTCAACTATGTAACTTAACCTAAAATCAAAAACTATACAAAAACTTAAAATTAAAAATGTAACTAACCTAACCCTAATAATTGAAAATCTTCAACATAATTTCTTAAAACTTACAAGTTGATACAATAAGGAAATGAATTCCCAAGTTTAAATATTACACAGAAAGCAAATAACGTGATTATTGTTAATCAATTTGTAGTTTTCAGAATGGCCATGTTTGCATCTTTTGAAGATTTTTTTTTATGTTTGAAACTTTAATGTAATATCCCGGATTAAAACTTAAACTCTAAATTAATCTATATTCTACTAAAAGCTAATATTGCACAAATTATCTATTTAAACATCGACCATATATTTAGTTATTATAAACTAATACTAACTGATAGGGCAAGCTACGTAATAATGCAAATCAATATTTAAAATTATACATTCCGAAATAATCTTGGTTTCCAAAAAAAAAAAAAAAAAAACCCCATCAACGAATTCCTGCTGGAGGCCTTCATCAGATCGGTGTGATGCGGTAAGTCGTTTACAACATTTTTTTATTATTATTATTTTGCATTATCTTTATTAAGAAACAACATTCAACATAATGCAATTAAGAGTAAAGTTCGGGTAATTAACATTATTCATTATGTTATTGCTTAATTAAACCTAACTCTTTTATATTATTCTGTTTTCTCTTTAATTAAATCTCTTTACAATAACGGTGAGGTAAATGTTGAATTTTGTTTCTTTGTTTTGCCAAAAATCAAATACTATTTAAAAGAAGAAAAATATTATTATTTAACCCCTTGTGAACTTATCTATAAGTATTAATATGAAGCCCATAGTTTGATCTATAATTATAATTCTTTTGAAATCCAAGTTTGTGCATTTTTACTAGAACCTTTTTTTTTTTTGTTGTTTTTTTATTTTATTTAAAGTTTTAACATTAATATGATTAATGGGTTGAATAAAGACGTTTATAAAATGGAATGCTAATTTAAAATCTTTAGGTGTTTTCTTTTAATGGATCTAATAGTTTAATGTATAATTGATAATTTAAATTCGGGGTTTCTTTAATTTGCTTAGGAAACTATGGCAGGAGAGGGTTACGAAGCAGTATCTCGAACAACATCATTTAGAGATACATATGTATATTAGGATTAATCGATTAACATCAGCACATATTTTTCTTACATCAATATGACTAGATTTGGGGCAAAATTCTATTGTAATAGTAATCTAGTTAGCCCGGTCCTGACACCTTTACTCACACACAAAATAGGGAGTCTATAACAAAAAACTTTGTAATTGAACATGCATTTAGATAGGGAAGGACCGAACCACCCCAATCCGACTGTTGCTAGCAACTTAATGGCTCCCGCAGTCCTCTCTCTACTAAATTGCCACACCTAATACGGTTTTATTTGTTTTTACAAATGAATTGTGTTTGGAGGTTTTCTCATGTGTTTATGGTATTGCAACATTTTCACATCGAGTTTTGAGAAGGGACATTACATAAATAAATGGCGCCCAACGTGGGGCACGAAAAGACGTAACAGTTTTTTCTGCTCTAATCCGGAAAATTTTTAGAGTTCATTTATTAAAAAAAAAAAAAAAAAAAAACATTAAAATTATTAGATTTAATAAAACTAGATTTATAAATAGTGTATAGGGTTTTTCTGGATTCTTTCGGTTATTTGAGGGTTATTAGTTCGAATAAACTGACCGCTTAATTCCTATATGCCTTTTTATAAGCTAGTGGAATTATTTCTAAGAAATTTATAGTTTTCTTAAGTCTTGTACAATATTTTATTTATTTTGCAAATTCTCGAATTCGATAACAGCTACTAGAGTACATAAAGGAATTCATATATTATGCTGAATGCGAGTATTTGACCGATGTACAATAGATATTTATAGTTAAAGAAAATACATTTTATTTAGCTGTGGTGTTTGAATTCGGAAATAAATTTAGTATTGTTCCTTACTCCATAACCCAGTTTTACTATTTAATGTTAATCGATTTAAATCTTTTGTCAATTATACAATTAACTATAAATCTTGAAGAAAACACCAATTTAAACATTATTTGTACCTAATATAAAAAAAAAATTAGTTAAATCTCGTTAAAACAAAAATTGAGTTACAGTCAGTAGATTGTGAAATAATTATCGAAAATTTTATATAAAAATATTTATGTTAAATCGTTTGAATTTTAGCAGAATGTTTGTTTATTGAGCATTGGTTACTATTAAGTTTAGATTAGCACGATAAACGTGAGCGTGTTTTTTATTAAACTAAACATTTTTTTTTTTGTTGTTAAAAAATTTTATTTTCTTAAAATTGCTTTGGAGTTTGTTATATATATGCAAAATGTCGGTAGACAGAACACCTCCCCCACCAAATATTCCTCCACCATTGCCTTCGGCTCCAATTTACATTGAACCATCTGTTTGTCTTGTGTGTAATGAAACAATGGTTGAAGGAGATGACTGTTTGATCATCCACGAATGTTCACACGCTTTCCACAAGGCTTGTATTGAGGCACAGCTTTCTACTAGTTCTGAGTGTCCTGTGTGTAATCGTACATGTCGACTTTGTGACTTACGCAGATTAATAATAAACGTTAGACCAACAGCTAAGAAATCAACTAAGACAAAAGCCAGGGGTGCAATGGCACGTTCATACTATACTCGTTCAACCACAAATCGTTACGGGTTTCCAGACTTCGATGCTTCTAATACTGCAGAGACAAGTATGTCTCCGGCAAATGCACATGACCACGCACATTTAGATTCGAATGAAGCTATGTTAGAGACAACTAGACCTAATAATAACATTTTAAATTCACCATTTCAAAACCGAGAACCGACAAATGTTACACCACATAACAGCAATCCTTCTGGTGTTGACTACGAGCAAATTAATCATTTCATTGAAGTTAATATTACAAAACTGTTGCAAAATATGAATATTTTACCACCAGTTGGTAACAACAATAACCAAAATACCAACAATTCTAATACTCATCAGGAGGTTTATGGTTCGCAACGTCCAACTACCCAGACAAATGTCAACAATCCCTCCTTTTTATCACCATTTGCAATGTCTAATTCTAATACCAGTACGATACATGCTGACAAAATTACATCTGTGATTCAGAACTGGAATCTCAAATTTGATGGTTCGTCCAATGGATTACACGTAGAAGAGTTCCTCTATCGCATAAAATCGCTAACTACTGACACCTTCAATGGGGATTTCACTGTTATATGCAGGAACTTGCATATCCTGTTAACAGGAAAAGCCCGCGATTGGTACTGGCGGTACCATAAGCAGGTCCGGTCAGTAAACTGGGAAGATTTTTGCGATGCCTTGCGATGTCAGTATAAACAATTCAAAAGCTCTTTCGATATCAGGGAGGAAGTCAGAAACAGGAAGCAAAAGCCAGGAGAGTCATTCGACTCCTTTTTTGATTCCATTTTTGCAATCATGGATCGCCTACCTTCTCCTATGTCTGACTCCGAACTTATCGAAATATTAGCTAGGAATCTACGTCCCGATATTCGCCAAGACCTTTTGTATGTACCCATACACTCAATTTCCCACTTAAGGAAACTCGTACAAATGCGAGAACATTTTTTTAACGACGAAAGTGTTCGTAAAAATCTTTCAGCTCGTAATCAAAATCAGAATATACCACGTAGATACCTATCTGAAATAGATTCAACAAATCCTAATGACAACAATGAGGAGGTTGAAAATTTAGCTTGTTCTGTTGATGCTATGCAAGGGCAAGATGCTCTAATCAAGTGTTGGAACTGCGATGAGGTTGGCCACCATTGGGAAAACTGCCTCAAAGACAGAAACATATTTTGTTATGGCTGTGGCACCAAAAATGTTTATAAGCCCAACTGTTCTAAATGTGCAGCTCGAAAACTAACTAGTTCAAAAAACTATCGGGCGATGGGTCCGCCAAAAGACATGACTTAATTACTAATTCACAACACAATTTTGTTTCAAAAATAATAAAACCCAAATGTGACAAAACAACTCTTACAGAGTTTCATAATATACCCTACTCTAACAATTTTTCACCTGCTTTTAAACAAACTGGAAAAATTACTCTGCTAAAACGTCCAAAAAAACATGACCGTGAACCAAAGGTTGAAATATCGAATATAATACGACCAAAATTACCCTACCACGAAAGATTGCAATTATACACTCAGAAACGCAATGAAATATTTAATCTGTCTGAAATCACAAAAAATCATATAGTAAAACCTAAACGGTCAACAGTTCGTATCAGAAGTTATTACAAAATGCGAAAAACTTGCCGAAAACTTCTTATTTCCGCGATTGTGTCAAATCCAAAGGATTTGCGGTATTACGCAAAGGTCAAGTTTTTGAATTTGGACGAATATGGTCTTCTTGATACCGGGGCCAATATAAGTTGTGTAGGTTCAGATTTGGCAGCGTTAGACTTTTCGAAATTTCCGTGCTATACAAAATGTAAACATTATGTCAAAACGGCTGATGGTCATCTACAATCAGTTTGCGGATGGCTAGATGTAGAAATCTTCTTTAAAAATCAATCAAAAACCTTAAAACTTTTTATTGTACCATCGATATCTCAGCGACTGATTTTGGGAATCGACTTTGTGAAGGCTTTTGCACTGTTTCCAGACTTAGTTGGGTCTGTAGACATACTTTCTTTTAACAATTCGTCCAACTTGTCCTTGTCCGATTTGTCCGTTCTTTCAGGTAAGTCCGAAGTCCAGTCCGATAAAATAAATCAGTCTGAAATAACATTAGACGAAAATTCTTATCCACTTTCTAATAGCCAACGTTTGCAGCTTAATGCTGTCATTGACTTATTTCCGAATTGTCAAAAACAAGGGTTGGGAAGAACCAGTCTTATTAGACACTCAATTGATGTTGGCGATGCTACACCAGTTAAGTCACGGTTCTATCCGGTTTCTCCCGCGGTTGAGAAACTGATGTACGGTGAACTAGATCGTATGTTGGCGCTAGGGGTGATAGAACCTTCCACATCCCCCTGGAGTTCACCAATGCGTTTGGTTGTAAAACCAAACAAGGTCCGATTGTGTTTAGATGCACGCAAAGTAAATGCAGTAACTTTAAAGGATGCATATCCACTTCCGAACATTGAGGGAATATTCGCAAGGCTTCCAAAGGCGAATCTCATAACGAAATTAGATCTGAAGGATGCCTATTGGCAGATTGCCTTGGATGACAAGTCTAAAAGTTTGACAGCATTTACAGTTCCGGGTCGGCCCCTCTACCAGTTTGTAGTTATGCCATTCGGGCTGTGTAATGCTCCACAGACTATGTGCAGACTTATGGACGAAATCATTCCGCGGGATTTAAGGCACTGTGTCTTTGGGTATCTGGATGATCTAGTTATCGCCTCAGAAGATTTCGAAACCCATTTAGAGATACTTGTACGTATAGCATCGCAATTTCGAAGAGCTAATCTCACTTTAAACATATCTAAATCCAAATTTTGTGTAACATCGGCGAACTATTTGGGATTTGTGATAGGAAACGGGGGAATCACAACAGATCCGGAAAAAGTTCAAGCCATAAGAGATTGGCCCCCTCCCAAAAATCTGAAACAAGTTCGCGGTTTCCTTGGATTGGCGGGGTGGTATCGTCGTTTTATTGAAAACTTCTCATCTGTAGTTTTTCCAATCACGGAAGTGTTATCGACCAAGAAGGTGTTTAAATGGACAGATGCAGCCCAGAAAGCATTTGAAAATGTAAAAGTCTTGCTCACCTCGGCTCCTGTTTTAACAAACCCGGACTTCCGGAAAAAATTCTTCCTTCACTGTGATGCTAGTGATTTCGCGATAGGTGCAGTTCTGGTGCAATTGGACGAAGAAGGCCAAGAACGGCCAATTGCATACATGAGTAAGAAGTTAAATACAGCACAACGAAATTACAGTGTCACCGAGAGGGAATGTTTGGCTGCAGTGGAAGCGATCAAACGATTTCGGTGTTACTTGGAAATGCAGGAGTTCGAGGTGATCACAGACCACTCCAGCTTACTGTGGTTAATGCGTTAACCGGATCTAAGTGGCCGACTGGCGAGATGGGTATTTAAGCTACAATGCTATAACTTTGCATTTAGCCATCGTAAGGGCAAAGAAAATGTGGTCCCTGATGCTTTGTCTCGGATTCCAGTAAACGACATTGCTGCCTTAGAACCTGTGGAACCAGAGATTGATCTCGAATCACCTCATTTTGCAGATCAAGAATATATAGATTTGATTCAAAAATACAATGAGAACTCAGTGAAATATCCAGATATTAAAATTATAAATAAATACATTTATTATAGAACCGATCACTACAATGGCAACGAGGATCAGGAGCAAATGTGTTGGAAACTATGGGTGCCAGTAAGATTACGAAGAGACACCATATCACGAGCGCACGATATCCCAATATCTGCCCATGGCGGAATGGTAAAAACGCTAAATCTTTTGAGGAGAAACTTCTTTTGGCCTGGAATGGTACGAGATGTTCGCAATTATGTGCGACAGTGCGAAGTGTGCAAAAGCACCAAAGCCCCAAACTTTGTGATGAAGCCTCCGATGGGCAATCGAAGCGTATCAATTCGACCATTCCAGCGTCTTTATATAGATCTACTGGGTCCATACCCACGCAGCAAATCCGGCTACATTGGAATCTTAATTGTATTGGACCACTTCAGCAAATTTCATTGGCTGTGCCCTTTAAGAAAGTTTACTTCGAATCTAATGCAGGAATTTCTACAAAAACACATCTTCCATGTATATGGCGTACCCGAGACTATTGTCAGTGACAACGGAAGCCAATTCCGTAGCAACGAATTCAACGCCTTTTTGACTGTCAACGGAATCAATCATATTTATACTGCGCTTTACTCCCCCCAATCCAATGCTTCGGAACGTGTCAACCGATCTGTTATTGCTGGAATTCGAGCTTATTTAAAGAATGATCATCGTTTGTGGGACGAAAAGATCACCGAGATAAGTTGTGCCCTCCGAAATTCCTACCACCAGTCCATAAATAGCTCACCTTTTTATGCTTTGTTTGGATTTAATATGATTACGCACGCTACTTCATACAACCTACTACGACAGGTACAATTACTTGATGAACCCTCGGCAAATATTGCACATGAAGATAATCTTCAAATTGTAAGGGAGAATATTCGAAAATCCATAAAACAAGCCCATGAAAGGAATACTCACCAGTACAATCTTCGATCCAGACCCCAGACTTATCAAGTAGGTCAAGAAATATTTCGGCGAAATTTTGCCCAAAGTAATTTTGAAAAGCGTTTCAATGCAAAATTATCCCCCTTATTTATTAAAGCAAGAATTCGGGAAAAAGTTGGAAATAGCTACTACGTATTAGAAGACATGCAAGGAAAAATACTAGGAACATATCATGGAAAGGACATACGACCTTAAACTTCCTTTTTCCATTCAATTTTACCTCGCATTGCTCAAAAATTGTCCGGTTTGTAATGGTCGTTCAAAAACAATGTTTATTTTTATTTTTTTGCAAAATGGTAATTTGGTTTCATTTGGAAATGGTGTATACATAAAATACAAATATATCACATTTGCTTTGCGTGAAATACAGAACATTTACTAAATGAATTTAATCTAATAAAATTTTTTATTAATCAAACAAAAATTATTTATAAATATACCAGCTTAATTTATATTTTTGTAGATGGTAACATCAGCCCTCATAAGTACCAAATTCCTAGAGTAGGCTTTGAAAACCTCTAGTCTGAAAAAAATAAATGCAAAATAACTTGTTTAATGATCATTAGTTAATATAAAACACGAAACTTTTACATACCTTATAAGAGTATAATTCTGCTGACAAGACCCCCAATTTTGAGAATGATTAATCAAAGTTGATTATTTAATTTGGTTGCTGTAGTAAGCAAATATATTGTTTTTAAAATTTTTACCCAATTGGTTTTGTTGGAATTTGCACTTGTAACAGATGTAGTCAGCTTTTGTTTTGTTCCTGATTTTTATCTTACTATATACTTTTTATTAATTTTTCTGTGGTAGGTTTGATAAAAGATGCACTGCATTATCATTCACAGTCACTTTCAGAATTGTCATGCATGAGCAAATATATCTTGATAGACCTTTAAATTAATTAACAGTAAACAAACAAAATGCGTACCATTTTCTAAAACTAGTATTGGTAGTATTGCAATTGACTGAAAATGTCTGTCCCAATCTTAATTATATATATATACTATAAATAAAAAATTTGGTGGTGATTTTTATTTAGCGATTTTTTTGCACTAGAAAAAAAATAATATCCACAAAGTATTAACAAACGATTTAATACTATTTGCATACAACCGTATGTTATATACTTCTTCTTCTAACATTCTTAATACCGTATTCTGAAATTTCTAGAACAAAAATCGACTTTTTATAAAGAATTGAATGGCGTCGTTTTTTTTTTTTGGCTTTGTAACTTCAACCTATCAAGACATAAATTGTGTACACTGCCTTCGAAAAGATTTTTCAAAAAATTATATAAAGTGTAAGAGATTTCAACTGCAATTAAAGTGTCCAAAAATAATAATAATCCGGATATCGGAGCATGTGTCTGGAAACACAGTATTGGACTACGTTTTTCGGTCAAGTCCCGTAGTTACTACTAGGCATTATTGGCGAAGACTTGACAGAACAGTTGGGAATCCTAACCTCTACAATTTTCATCTTGGGAAGGTTAAAAATAAATGATTAAACACCATTCATCGTGTAAAAGGGGAAATTGTGAGAGCTTCTATCCAAAATGTTAACGTGAGTGGTAACAAACTGAAAGCAACAATTCTATGATAAACCTCATCCAGGCAGATCGATACGGAGAATGAACAATAGCTTTACAAAAGCCTAATTACAGTGTTGGCAAAAATTATAACAACGATAGCTAAAAATTTTAATAATATGATTTAAACATTGGTTAACCAAAATCTAGCATAAATTATTTTCAATCTAACCTAACATTGTTAAACCTAGTTACTTAAAAACTAAAATCACCTAATTAAAACAAAAATGTCTTAAAAACTAAATTAACCTAAACACATCATTTTCAACAACCTCAATATTTCGCATAATTCTAAAAATTAAATATATAATAATATAATCAACATTTTTCAACTATGTAACTTAACCTAAAATCAAAAACTATACAAAAACTTAAAATTAAAAATGTAACTAACCTAACCCTAATAATTGAAAATCTTCAACATAATTTCTTAAAACTTACAAGTTGATACAATAAGGAAATGAATTCCCAAGTTTAAATATTACACAGAAAGCAAATAACGTGATTATTGTTAATCAATTTGTAGTTTTCAGAATGGCCATGTTTGCATCTTTTGAAGATTTTTTTTTATGTTTGAAACTTTAATGTAATATCCCGGATTAAAACTTAAACTCTAAATTAATCTATATTCTACTAAAAGCTAATATTGCACAAATTATCTATTTAAACATCGACCATATATTTAGTTATTATAAACTAATACTAACTGATAGGGCAAGCTACGTAATAATGCAAATCAATATTTAAAATTATACATTCCGAAATAATCTTGGTTTCCAAAAAAAAAAAAAAAAAACCCCATCAACGAATTCCTGCTGGAGGCCTTCATCAGATCGGTGTGATGCGGTAAGTCGTTTACAACATTTTTTTATTATTATTATTTTGCATTATCTTTATTAAGAAACAACATTCAACATAATGCAATTAAGAGTAAAGTTCGGGTAATTAACATTATTCATTATGTTATTGCTTAATTAAACCTAACTCTTTTATATTATTCTGTTTTCTCTTTAATTAAATCTCTTTACAATAACGGTGAGGTAAATGTTGAATTTTGTTTCTTTGTTTTGCCAAAAATCAAATACTATTTAAAAGAAGAAAAATATTATTATTTAACCCCTTGTGAACTTATCTATAAGTATTAATATGAAGCCCATAGTTTGATCTATAATTATAATTCTTTTGAAATCCAAGTTTGTGCATTTTTACTAGAACCTTTTTTTTTTTTGTTGTTTTTTTATTTTATTTAAAGTTTTAACATTAATATGATTAATGGGTTGAATAAAGACGTTTATAAAATGGAATGCTAATTTAAAATCTTTAGGTGTTTTCTTTTAATGGATCTAATAGTTTAATGTATAATTGATAATTTAAATTCGGGGTTTCTTTAATTTGCTTAGGAAACTATGGCAGGAGAGGGTTACGAAGCAGTATCTCGAACAACATCATTTAGAGATACATATGTATATTAGGATTAATCGATTAACATCAGCACATATTTTTCTTACATCAATATGACTAGATTTGGGGCAAAATTCTATTGTAATAGTAATCTAGTTAGCCCGGTCCTGACACCTTTACTCACACACAAAATAGGGAGTCTATAACAAAAAACTTTGTAATTGAACATGCATTTAGATAGGGAAGGACCGAACCACCCCAATCCGACTGTTGCTAGCAACTTAATGGCTCCCGCAGTCCTCTCTCTACTAAATTGCCACACCTAATACGGTTTTATTTGTTTTTACAAATGAATTGTGTTTGGAGGTTTTCTCATGTGTTTATGGTATTGCAACATTTTCACATCGAGTTTTGAGTTTGAACATTACAAAAGGGTGGGCAAAATTACATTATTTTTTTTATGTTATTTTATGGCTAAAGAAACAAAACAAATATTTTTTCTTGAATATAAATTTGGTTTTCGGAGAATTAATCCCTCAAATTGACAGGTTATCCCACGATTGATTCAAGTATGTCCCATATCGACATATACCTTAATGTATGTAGGAAGCTGGAACGCTGAAATCTTCTATTAAAAAATATAAAGCATATGAGACTAATGCACAACATTGAAAAACCGTAACGCAGTACAGTTAGACGACGCCAAGTATTAAGTTAGAATTAGCCGAATGTCCACGTCCCGTTTCGTGCCTATAGAACATTTAAAAACGTGCCGTACGTCAAATAAAAAAATTCCGCTTTATTTGCACTATTGCTACACACACCATAAACAAACAGTCAGCTGTTCGAAACAGTGATGGTCATGGTAAAGTTTCTTTTCGTACATGCTTGCTTGTGTGTGTGTATAATCCAACACTTTGATAGTTATTAATATTTTTAATTTAATATATTTTATTTATTTTAATTCAATATTCATTCAGTTTGCAATATTTATAATACATGTCTTTCTTTTGTTATATTTACATATATTGTATATGATACTGGCCAAACTCCCACCTTAAAGTATACCGATCGGCTCAGAATAACTTTCTGAGTCGACTTAACCATGCCAGTCCGTCTGTCTGTCTGGCTGACTGTCCATGTAAAGTTTGTGCGCAGAGTACAGGTCGCAATTTTGAAGATATTTTGATAACAATTGGTAAGTGATATTTTTTCGGCCCAAGGACGTATGGGATTTAAACTGGTGGAAATCGGTCCATTATTTCACCTGGCTGGCCCCCATACAAAAGTCCTCCCGAAATTGGGGTTTACCGATCATAAATGTTTAAATTATGCAAGGAACCAAAGAAATTTCATCACAAATGAGTGGCAACTGAAGCCAAATTACATATACAAATTTTATGCAGATCGGTCCATAATTAGTCTTAGCTGCCATATAAGGCCCACTTCCGAAAATCACTTTAAAGAGCATAACTCTCTCAAAAATGTTGGTATCTAAATAATATTGAACGCAAATATATTTCATATGTATACAAATAATACGGCACAATTTTATTATGATCGGTCCATAATTATTCGTAGCTCCCATAAATGGCTCACTTCCTAAAATCACTTTAAAGAGCATAACTCTCTCAAAAATGTTGGTATCCAAATAATATTGAACGAAAATATATTTCGAATGTCTAAAAATAATACGGTACAATTTTATTATGATCGGTCCATAATTGGTCGAAAGTCCCACATAACACCCTCTCCGTCGTTCACTTTAATACGTCCATTTCTGAAAAACTGTTTTATACATATACTGGGTGTAGTGTATTATATGGTCGGGTTTGACCGACTATACTTTCTTACTTGTTTTTATTATATACATATAAACAAATTCATATATACGATGTGTATTATATTAAATCGTGTTGCTCAATCTCCACAAACATTATTATTATAAAAATTACCAGAAAATAGGGCGAATTTACAGCAATACAATTTAACATACAAACAGCCCATCACTGCTGTACAAATTTCACGTAAGAACGTTAGGAAATTCTATTTTATACAGGTTGAGACGTTCCGCCAACGTGATATATAGTGCGATTCAAGTAGATTTACTTTTTTCAATAGCCTCTTTTTTAACAGATCACGTGTGAGTCGTGTCATGCTGTATATGTTATTATTGTTTAGTATTGTTTGGCATTCCATAGTGATAAGACTTACGCCTGAACAACGTTTACAAATCGTTCAACTTTATTACGAAAATTCACGTTCTGTAAGGAATGTGTTTCGTGCACTTCGCTCAACTTATGGTCAACATAAACGGCCAACTGAGCATACTATTCGCAACACCATCACCCATTTGGAGACCCAGCACTCATTACTGGATAATATTCGACCGAATAGACCACGTCCAGAAAATATATCGGCCGTAGCTGAGAGTGTACACGTATAGAGTCGATTTGGCACCGTTCGCCGTTATCGTGCATCGACTATTTTATGCCTGAAATTGAAGTTCGTGATCTCGGCGACATCTGGTGTCAGCAAGATGATGACTCTTCCCACACATAGCATCGATCAATGGATTTATTGAGAGAACATTTCGGTGAGCACAGTAGTTCACGTTTTGGGCAGCGATTGGCCACCAAGATCGTGTGATATCACACCGTTCGACTTTTTCCTGTGGGGATATGTAAAGTCTAAAGTTTATGCGGACAAACCTGCTTCGATTCAAGCCTTGGATGAAAACATCACGCGTGTCATTTGCCAGTCGAAATGCTCGGACGAGTCATCGAATATTAGATTCAACGGATAGACCATCTGTGACGTAGCAACGTCCAAAATTAAATGCCAAAGAATGTTCTTTCAAATGATAATAAACATTCCACATTAAATTTGAATTTTCTGTATTTTTTTCATTAAAAAAGTAGGGAAAATCGAAAAGAATCACAGTATATTAATATTCGGTAAGTATTTGCATTGATTTAAATTTGCAAAACGGGATCAGCTGGTTCGTTACGGTACAATACAGGACGTGGGCGTTCGGCTAATTCTATCCTTAATCAATGCAAAAAAACATATTACAGTTTATGTTCTTTTATTTTTAAAACAAGTAATTACATTTATAAATCTCCTGTGTCTGGTTTGTTAAATATTTGTTTGGTTACCACGCCTTAAGCTGCAATTTTTAAAGTTTGTTAAATTTAAGTAATTTTTCCTGCATAAATTTATCGAGACTGCCGAGGGAGTTTAAAATTAGTGGTTCTCTTTTAGTAATAACAGCCAAACATTTATACAAAATCTCTGTTTTTTTTTCTTCATTTAGCTTAAGGCCAAATATCAAAAAAGTTGTTACAAATATTTTGCAAATTATTTTGCTTTGCATTACCGTAAAATACTTATAACAAAATATATTCCTGGCTTGTGACTGAAGGTACGGTCACACTTGGCAAATGTTTGCGGAAAAAGACGTAAGCAATTAAAATAAATATATTTGAACTCTTTAATTTATTAAAAAAAAAAACTTAGGTTTATTTTATTTGATGTTGTTCGCGCTTGCAAAACTCTTGCAAGAGTAAACAACGTCAAACAAATGTGTGCTAAAACAAGTGGTTACGCTTTTTTGAGTAAATATTTACCAAATGTGACCGTACCTTAAGCTAAACAAAATGTAACGGCAAACACAATGTGTTTGCAAAATATGCAAATTGATCAAGTTTGGAGTTTATTTGAATGGTAGCAATATAAAATAAAACTGTAATAATAATGAAAATCTAAGGAATAAAACAAAATATCCCCACTGATTTGTATCAATATAAAATTGCATATATTTACACAGACAATTTGAAAAACACATAGTGAAGCCATTTTTTTCAAGATTGTGGGGAGGAAAATGTTGTGTATAATGTATATTTATTTAATTTCATGCGTTTTGGTTTATAAGGGAATTCTCAACAAAACCTTTATTTTAAAAGTTTTGAAATTTTACTTGTTAACATTAACTTTGACAGTTTTTACAATGAATTCAATTTCGCTGGAAAACTCATTGCGCGAATGGTGCATTTGTGAAATTGATGATATTTTCAGTGAATATTATATACTTCTACAATAAGGGTTGTATTGTTTTTAAAATATCGAGATAATCTTTCTTTTTCATTGTAAATTCTATAAACATAAGATTACCGACCCTTGTTGTCGTTATAACGGGTGGTTAAATTTCAAGGGCCGATGTTAATTTTGAATAAAACACAAACTATTTAGGAAATTATTGTAATTTTATTTTATTATGATATATTGGTATTACTCAATTATGTATGGAATAAAATATCGGCCAAATGGGCGCCGCGACCACGGCGGCACACCTCCATCCGATGGTCCAAATTTTCGATGACCCTGAGGCATAATGGAGGTTCTATGCAGTTAATGTGCCGAATTATCTCATCCTTTAGCTCTTGAATTATTGCTGGCTTATCGACGTACACCTTTTCTTTCAAATAACCCCAAAGAAAAAAGTCCAACGGTGTCAAATCACATGATCTTGGCGGCCAATTGACATCGCCATTACGTGAGATAACACGGCCATTGAATTTGTTGCGCAAAAGAGCCATTGTTTTGTTAGCTGTGCGGCAAGCGGCACCGTCCTGCTGAAACCACATATCGTCCACATCCATATCTTCCAATTCGGGCCATAAAAAGTTCGTTATCATCTCACGATAGCGAACACCATTCACAGTAACTGCCTGACCGGCCTCATTTTGGAAAAAATACGGCCCGATGATGCTGCCAGCCCATAAACCGCACCAAACAGTCACTCTTTGTGGGTGCATTGGTTTTTCGACAATCACTCTTGGATTCTTATTCGCCCAAATGCGGCAATTCTGTTTATTGACGAATCCACTGAGGTGAAAATGTTACTCATCACTGAAGATGATTTTCTTCGAAGTGCACGATATGCATTTTGATTTGAACGCCCATTTTCATAATAAGTCTGGATAACTTTAACACGTTGTTGGATTGTGTATCTCTCCATGGTTCAAATTGAGTAAGTCTGAAATAAAGAAATGTCAAATAAAATTCAGAAAAAACTTGGCGTTTAGCTGTGGTTTACATTCAACATCGGCCCTTACAATTTAACCACCCTTTACAACTCCAGACCATTACTGAGCCACCGCCATGTTTAACCGTCTTATTAACATATTTATTACTAAACGCTTCGTTCTTGGTTCGTCATATTTTTAAGGGGTTTTTACTCCAAATTTCTCAAACTTATTTTCATTGGTGAAGCTGGTTTATATATTTGTTTGCGAAATTCAAACGTTTGGTTTGGTTGATCTTTAATATTAAGGGCTTCATATGTGGCACTCTATCATGTAGGCTATTTTGTTGCAAAGCTTTTCTAATCGTAGTCGCGACTACAGATTTTTCAAAACTTTTCGTGGAATTTTCAGCTGTTTTTATAGCACTAGATGTTATTAATATCACAACTGAATCTCTTTAATAAAATTGAATTATACAACATGCAATAATTATTATGATCGACAAAAATTAAAAGAATTGCCACCACTACTTTTGAAATTACAGTGTTTGTTTTTTTGTATAAGAATGATGCCACCGGTTACCTTAGTTTAAGTCGTATAAGTTGATATATTTTACCAATAAGTCAATTTAATTTGCATACGCTTTGATTTTTTTGTGAATTCAATTCTACTTAAATAACTATAGGTATATAAAAATGCAATTTAATTTCTAATACAATAATATTTATTTTAATATAATTAAGCTATTATTATAATACTATGTAATGTTGATTATATTTTGACGCTCACTGTAGATATAAATTTATATTAAACCGTTTCTTTTCCTTTAAATAAAATCAAGCATTAAATACAAGTGTATATATTTTTTATATTTATTCAAAAACCCCTCAAAACTACAATTAATTGCTAAATCAAAGTTCAAAACCTAAAGAATAATCACCAAGGGATTTCCTTTAAGAATAATTAAATACAAATAAATGAGTGTAAGTATAAAGACAAAAAGAATCATAGAATACTTAGCAAACCCCACTTTTATCGCCTGAGTTCACTTAAAGTGCCCTAAACAATTTAAACATAAAATTCTTTGATTTTGTTGTTGCCAACATTTCTTTTGTCTCCTAAATGTACTAAAACTTTACAACTACAACAATAACAATAACAACAATAACCCAATGTATGCATTTACACCTTGAGGTGATAGCAGCAGCAGCTGCAGTTGCTACAACTACAAATTGCTGTTGCTAAAATTTCCTCTCTTAATGCATCTTTATGTTAAAGGTGATGAAAGGATGAGCTCATGTGCATAAAAATATGTTTTTTTCTCATATTTTTATTTTTGGGTTTAACAAAAAACATAAAAATTATTGCATACGGTTAGAAAACCCAACTCTTTTCAAGCGTAAATTACTGAATATTTGTCTAGCATAAAACTAAAGAGTACAGGGAAAAATATGAATATTTATACCCTACACCAACAGAGTGGGGAGGATATATTGGATTTGTGCTGATAATAAATGTTAGTCCAACACCCATCTTCAGGTATACAGACCGGCTTAGATTTACATCCTGAGTCGATTTAACCATGTCCGTCCGTCCGTCCGTCCGTTCCTCTGGCTGGCTGTCCATGTATAGATTTTGTGCAGAGTACAGTCTGAAATTTTGAAGATATTTTCATAAAATTCGGTACATGATATTTTTTCGGCCCAGGCACGGTTGAGATTGAATTTGGATGAAATCGGTCCATTATTTCAGCTAGCTCCCATACAAATGTCCTCCCGAAATAGGAGCTTATGTACTAATCCAAACAGATTTCGCTGCAAATAAGTTTCATATGAAGCCTAATCATATATACAAATTTGTGTAAATCGGTCCATAATTGACTATGGCTCCTCTATTAAGCTCACTGCCCAAAATCACTTTAAAGAGCATAACTCTCTTAAAAATGTTGATATCTAAATAGTACTCAAGAAAAATATGTTTCATACATACGCAAATTTGAGAGTGCCCCGATAGACCAGGCGATAGTGTGCTTGACTATCAGTCAGAGGGTTGCGGGTTTGATTCCCGCCAAAGACTCTGGGTGTTTTCTGGAGACAAGTCAAAAAGCTTCGCAGTTTGTGTTTGTTTTCTTTTTTTTTAAAAAAAAAAAAAAAAAAGAAAAAAAAATCATTAGACTTGATTTTATAACAATCGGTCCCGTATAAATCCCTTTTTCGAAAATCACTTTAACGACCATAAATCTCTTCAAAATGTTGGTATCCAAATAAGTTACACATAAACCGATATCATGATACTTTATTTTACAACGATTGGTCCACTATTAGTCACAGTTCTCATATAAAATCTTCTTCGAAAATTACTTAAACATGTATAAATCTTTTAAAAGTGTTTCTATCGAGATAAAATTTAACCCAAAAAATATGTATGTACGAGTATATGCATAGAAGTCATGATACTAAGCTTTTGGATGATCGGTCCATAATAGGTCATAGTTCCCATATAGCACCCATTTCTGAATAAACGTTTCTACACAAATACTATGTGAAGGGTATTATATGGTCGGGCTTGACCGTCTATGCTTTCTTACTTGCTTTTTTTTATAGTTTTGTGTAAAATATGCTAGAGATTACTGTGAAATTAAAATAAATGTTGAAATGATATACTGGCTGTAGGTTTGTGTTCGTCGTACTTTATTGTTAGCTGTGTGTTTTTATTTAAATCCAAAATAAATAAATTTTTAAGGAAATGTGTGTTGTATAATATACCTTCATATATTTACATAAATGTTGTAAATGCGGGTGTTTTGTTATAAAAACCCTTTACAAGTAGACGTGTGTTTGTAAGTTAAATTATATAGTTTTGTTGATCTAAGTAATATGAATAGTTTATTGTAGTCAGGTTTTTATACTTAGCTACAATTATTTAAATGTTTTGTTGTTTTGGTTAAACTTTTATTATAAATGAAGGTTATAAAATTATTTTAAAAAAGTTTTGGAAAAGTTTTAAAGATGTTTAATAAGTTTTTATTTAAAATGTCTGCAACCATTAGTTTTTGAATAAAATTCTTTACGATCTTAATTTTATCCTTAATATTCCCAATTACTGAATTGCTCATTGCTGAATTTCATTTCATTGTTTCGATGACAGTATGACTCAAAGTCCAATCTAGTCCAAAGCCCTTTACTCTTCACCAATTTTTCAAAATGAATACTCTCCCATTCGCGCTAAACCCGCTGCCAAAGCTCGTCCAAATGGGTTAAAGTTAATTCTCTATCGGATGGAAGCAGGGGCTTTTTGCTGGCTACTGCACCAAAAGAAAATTCTGCTCGCTAAGCAATTTCTTTACAATTTTTGTGTTTTGGGTTACTATCCAGCTGATAAGCTTCTATTACTAACATAGGGAAGATGAGTTTGCAAAATACGTATTTACTCTTCTTTTCTTATTATTACTTTGATTCTTTGCAGTGGTTCGTGGTGCTACCATTTGAAGCAACCTTCTACATGATGTTCTTCCCACCATTATTTATTGTATCCTATACATAGTGTCATTAAATTCTCTAAGCTGTTTGGCGCTAGCAATATTGTTTAGCTTTGGATTAAAGGCGATTAAATTTGGATTAGTCAGTCCAGATTTCACGTTAACAGTCATATACTGTTCAATGCCATTACCTCTCTGTCAAACTTCAGCCATGTCTTAACATTTTTTTTTATCGGCAATGCTGATTTTTATTTTTTATTGCCGAGATATAAATAATATAGCGAAGGTCCATCGACTAACGATTTTGCCTACTCCTTTAGAAGCATATTTTGGTGTTAAACAGTTGTCTTTTTTCATTTGTGTTGAAATGAGACGGCCGTGCACATTTGGTAATAGCTTTTTGCAACCTCTGATTTGTGGTTCGAAAACAATAGAACGCCTTTGTTGGCTCTTATGAGAACTGATTGAGTTACTTTAAGCTGCTTAGCTATTACTCGCATAGAGTAGTTACCTTTTGTCATTGCTATAATATTGTCCTTAATGTCTCTTGACAATTTCTTCATTATTTATTATATTTTGTATTATAATTTGATTTTTGTTGGATAATTTGCAAAAAGTGTTTACCATTTGCAATTAAATTAGTATCATAATATTTTTGTGCAAATAATTCAAAAGGCACACTTGTGAAAAATTGTATTAATTGTTTATTTGGCGAAAATTATTATTTTCTAATTGATGTTGTAAATTCTTAAATCTTAAATAAATGACAAACAACATTTTTAAATTTTCCTTATTAATTTTATAGTTATGCAATAAAAAGTGCACAAGGCACAAGCGTGTACACATTTGTACTTCCCAGTCTATATTAGTATACTTGTACTAATAGTACAAGAAACCAACATATTTTCTCATTCTTCTATTAGATATAAAAATCTTTTTCCACATAATGGTCTAGAACTCCTAGAAACTTTTAAAATATCCGTTGAATAATATATTCGAAAATTTAAAAATACAAGTTAGGTTTCATTTAAATTATTTTTTAACCATTTTAAGGACATAAACTAGAACATATTTAAAATATTTTATACTGATGTTGACATATCTAAACCACATATAATTAAAAATGTTCAATTATTGTATGTTTGATACCCCTTGAGTGCTCAATATTGGTCACATCTGATTTGAGAACTAAGCTTAAGATTAACAGTTTTAGTTGCAAAACAAAATGTGCTCATATAGTTTAATTGCCTTAGAGGTTTATACACAGTTTATGCAGGATTTTCTAACACATACGTGCGCAAAACTACACACATACAAATCTAGCACAAATAAAGAGAGAGAGAGAGAGAACAAAATACAAACAAGTTTTATTTATAAAATGGCTGAACAAACACATTTGCTAGATGCAGCCTTACAAACACTTAAAATATATAAATACATTTTCATATCAAACATATAAAATAAAATAGCATATAAATAAATACACAAGAAAATAAAAAAGAAATAAAAGTTTTTTAATGTTCATAAATAAAACAAAAAAAAGAAAAACACACTTTAATACAAATAAATAACACTGCATCAGAAAAATAGTTCAGCATGTTTAAATTCATGTTCAAACAATAACTTTTTAGCACATTCTTTTTCAGTTGAAACCGCTCTCCTCACCTTAGTTAAGAACCTAAATAACAGTTGTTTCCTTTGAATTTTCAACGATATGGCTGCTGTGACAACAAACTGATTTCCAATTTTTGATATTTATTTATTTTTTGTTGTTGCTACTTGATTCACACTCATTGCAGTTGTTTAACAATCTGTTTGTCATGCTGATGATTTTTGTATGTTGAATTGAATGCCTGCTCTATTCAGCCGTAAGTTGCAATTGTGTTTTACGGAAAATTTTAATTAAATTTTGTGCTCATGACATTTAGTATCATCATGTACTAGCTTGTGTATTTGTAATGGTTTGTATCGACAAATTGCATTCAATTTGTTTTGTGCTTTCTGATTTTATTTTCATCGCAGCTTGTACTCATTTCATATTGGGTACAAATTTTGAACTTTGGTTGTTGAGAACAAAAAATACAGCTGGAGTTTAATGAGGTGTATATATTCAAATTTAATTAAAATGAAAAAAAGTTAAGAGAAATTTCTTCTCAGAAACTTTTAAATTAAAATAATTGCAAATTTGTATGAAAACATTAACACTTACAATAACTGGCTTATTAAGCGATTGCAGAAAGCCACAAATTTTGTCAGAGATGGTAACGGTACCAATAAATATTTATCGAAATATTAATACTTAATGTATGGTCACACTTGGCAAATATTTACTAAAATAAGCGTAACCACTTATTTTAGCACAAATTTGTCTAACGTTGTCTACTCTTATAAGAGTTTTGCAAACATCATCAAATAAAATAAAACTAATTATTTGTTTTTTCTTGTCTTAAATAATCGAAGTTTTTTTTAAACAAATGATGAGATTGCAATCATGATTGCAAACATAGATGACGCCATATGACAACCCGTTTTCATACAATTGCCAACAATTTGGACAATTTGACCACAAAAATGACATAGTGAAAACCAAATATTAGATTTTGATATTTTTGTGCAAATATTTCAATTGACACAGTTTTGGAAAATTAAGTACGTGCATGCAAATTTTTGTTTATATACCGAAAATTATTATTTTCAATTTTTTATTCTATATTATTTTGTTTAGTGTTAAACACCTTAAAATAAAGAACAAAAATCATTTTAGATTAACTTTATTAGTTTTATTTTTATGCACTCATTTGTGCTCCTCCCTGTATAAACCTTTTTTTGATACAGTGCATAGTCTTTTAAAGCGGTATCAAAAGATTTAACTTGAATGCTTGCATGCTGCAGGCGAACACGTTAATCAAATATTGCATGAAAAAGTATCAATTATATAATTGTTTCCACTAGTTTGGTCTTCTATATTTTTGATTTATCAAGTTTAGCGTCAATATGCCACTAATTGAATTGATATATTAAAGTTGGTATTTATAATACACAAGGGCATTTTCACGGTCAAGTACGCGACAATCGTATTTGAAATCAAATTATTCATGAAATCCTGATAACTTTTTAAAGCTTTTAATTAAAACTGTGATTGGCGCATAAAAGAAATGCTTTGTTGTGTACATTATGTAAGAAAATAAAAATAGAATCAAGAATGTGATAAAAAAAAATAAAAAATGTTTTCGACTGTGTTGAAACAATTTTAAAATCTATAATTTCGAACACAATTTTAAACGATTTGTCTAATTTAAAATAGAATAATTAGATATTGTGTTGTTAGTATTTGCATCAGAGTTTTACAAAACTGAGAATGATTATGAACGCGACATTTTTTCCTTCTTATTTACAATAAGGAATAATTGAAGGAATTTGAACTCAAAACTGCATTAGTAGCAAAAGCTCTATATTTATTCATATATTATGTATTGTTTCGATATAGAAATGATAATGTACGTACAAGAACGTGACATTAGCACATAAATAAAGAGAAACCCCCATATTAAAAAACGATTATTAAAGTCTAATACTTTTTCCATACAAAATTTCTATTGTAAAGCCTTGATAATAACTTAATAATAATTTTGGAATATGAGAAAAAATGTATAAGAGTAAAAAAAATATTTATTCGGTTTTCAGGCCAATTTTTTTATAATAACAACTAAGATTAGCGGAAATATAAATTAAGAAATTTTTCCACAGAACTTTCTGTGGAAATGCCTACATATTAAAGGTAATATTATAACTCATTAAAAAAAACTATTATGAATTTTTAATAATCAATCTTAAACTTTTGTAAACTCTGAAATATTTAATAAACAAATATTACCATATTTTGACTTAAATACATAGTTTCATTTTAACCACAAGCAATATTTTGCAAAAACATTACAGACACACTCACTCTTGTTTACTAAAACCTTTGTGTGTTTTTATTGTTTTAGAAATTTGTTTAAAAAACAAATTAAATTGTTTTAAATTTTTTGTGAATTTTAATGTGGTTGAGTGTTGCAAAACAACAGCTGCACTAGATTTGGTATAAAAAAAAATAAACACAGACAAATACACATAAACAGGAGAAGTGCCAATCACAGTTGCTTATGCTGTTAACTTTATTTTAAATAATTTATACACATGAAATACATGAAATATTTATGACATACATTTTAAACAATTATGGAGAAAAACTGAAAAAAATTTATTAAAAAAAACAATTTATGAATTCAATTAAAAAAGTATGCACAAAGGCAAACAAAATAAATTGAAAAATAAAAATTATAATCCAGTAGCAGAATGTTGCTAAAGTTGAGAAAAATTCAACAGCAGTATTAGATGAAAATTATGGCATAAAAATATTTTTTGATTTGAATATTATTTCCAGTTAAGGATATATTGCTATAAATAAAGAGTAGTATTTTACATGATTGGTAGTGGATAAAAAAAGATAAACTCATTGATTAGCTGAAGAAACTTAAACTTTTTTTGGGGAATATTGTCTATCTTAAGTTCATTCCAAAGTGTGGTTAATAAATATTAAATTCCTCATTTGCTAAAAAACCACATTCGATTACAAAATACTCAAATTCTTACTAAAGCAGTAGTCATGATATTGAGTACTTGTGGTAATAAAACATTTGCCATTTTAAATTTGAATAAAAATTTAATTAATTACTTCAATAAAAAAAAAGACTACATACAATCTAGTTGTTCGTTCCATTCAATTAAATTTGAACAGCCATGTATCTGTTTTTCTTTAATTTGTTATAAATTGTATTCTATTATTATTGTCTATTTCTGGTGCTTTTTTTCTGTGCCATAACATTTACACAAGTACTTACTATCCAGTGTTTTTCTGTTTAATAATAATACATTCATCAGCAACAGAAACTGTTTAAACAGAATACAAAAATTCGCAAAGAAATAGTTTTTTTTTTTTTTGCTTTAAAATTGTGTTGTGTATTTTCATTTTTAAACTGTGTGCAGTAGTGCAGACATAAAATAATATGCATTCTCCAATATTCTCTTTATCATTATTTAGCATTTGCATTTGCGTATATATTTCGTGTTTATCTTATACAAACTTTTAATTTAGCCTTAAGCGATTTTTTAGTTGCATCCCATAAAGTATGCATTAAAAACTATTGCATATTCGAGTATAAAAAAAAAAACGACAGAACGGAAAGAAAAAGCCAGCAAAAAATTTAAACGGATGTTGTTATTATGTTAATGCATAAATTAAAAGAAATTTTACTAATTTTCTCAGTTTTTTATGCGTTAAGAGTTTTCTTTTCATTTTTCCACTTTTTAAGTATCATATTAAAAAAATAATATACATATTTATAGTTTCTCTGTTTTTTGTATAAGTGTATGCATGTTAGTGTTAGTTAAGTAGGAAATGGCATGTGTTTTTATACTGAACTGCTGTTGTGAGTAATAAAAAATTGTTATTATATATTTCTTTTAAATGTTACTCGTTTCATTATATTGGAATCTATTAAAGTGGAAATTCTAAAAAAAAATTATTTTCAATAAACTTAAATGGAAATTGGCAAGTTTCTGTGTACAATAGAAAAATGTGTTCATTCATAAGAATTAAAAATACAAAATAAAATTGCATTAAAAACTTTTGCTTTAACTTTTATTCACATTAAAATGTTATAAAGGCTAAAGGTAATTACATTAAGTCTTTCAAAATATAGACTACGAGGCGATAGTGTGCCGGACTATCAGTCAGAGGGTTGCGGGTTCGATTCCCGCCAAAGACTCTGGGTGTTTTCTGTAGACAAGCCAAAAAGCTTTGCAGTTTGTGTTTGTTAATTATATTAAAAAAAAACTAAGACAAAGACTAAGACTAAGACTAAGACTAAGACTAAGACTAAGACTAAGACTAAGACTAAGACTAAGACTAAGACTAAGACTAAGACTAAGACTAAGACTAAGACTAAGACTAAGACTAAGACTAAGACTAAGACTAAGACTAAGACTAAGACTAAGACTAAGACTAAGACTAAGACTAAGACTAAGACTAAGACTAAGACTAAGACTAAGACTAAGACTAAGACTAAGACTAAGACTAAGACTAAGACTAAGACTAAGACTAAGACTAAGACTAAGACTAAGACTAAGACTAAGACTAAGACTAAGACTAAGACTAAGACTAAGACTAAGACTAAGACTAAGACTAAGACTAAGACTAAGACTAAGACTAAGACTAAGACTAAGACTAAGACTAAGACTAAGACTAAGACTAAGACTAAGACTAAGACTAAGACTAAGACTAAGACTAAGACTAAGACTAAGACTAAGACTAAGACTAAGACTAAGACTAAGACTAAGACTAAGACTAATACAAAGACTGCAAATGTTACAATGACTATGAATGTTTGTAAGAAAATCTATAAATGAAGAATTCTAATTTGTTGTATTTGGTATTTATTTTCGTATAAGCTACTCGGGCCTAAATTATTATATTGTAAATTAAAAATACATTTAATTACAATTTTTTCCCAACGTTTCGTCAATTCTTTGTTGACTTCATCAGGGGAATATAATATTAAATTAAATGGAACATATTTTTATTTTAATATAGAGTATGACATTTAAGTTATTAACCATATCAATACATTCTTCATAATGTTTGAACTCAGTAAAATTAATGTTTTATTTATTTTTATTTTATTTACATATTTTGAAACATACTTCGCATAATGCAACTTATAGAAATTTCGGCTGTTGCGAAAGCTGAGGTTATTGCGAAAAACGAGTCACATTTTTTAGGGTTTTTTTTTCGTTTTTGTGGTGAAGAGAAAAACAAATTACATATTAACTAATTTTAAAATAAATTCATTATTTTATTAAAAAAAAACAACAATAATAATAAATAAAAAATGCACATTCTAATGTCATTCGGATACAACAATTGTAATTTTTGATTTTTTCTGCACTGCAATTTCAAATGTTAAAACAATCAACAGCATTCTGAGATCTAATTTTGGGAAGCGCTGGAATAATATTAACATTATCGTTCTCATCTTCATTTGCAAATTCTTCTAAAGTAAATTCACCTACAGTTGAATTATTAGTATAGTCGCCTTTACGAATTTAAGCAGTAATTTCTTCATTTGTAATTTTTAGAGTAATTGCATGAAGATAAACCGCCACATAGAAAGACATTTTAATGTTATTGAGAAAGTTGTGTTAACTGAGGCAACAATGCAAATATTTTACGTGTTGCAATAATCGAGGGTTGCGTTATGCGAGGTGGCATTGTACTTTCAAATTACAATCGGGCCTCGATAATCCGTAATGGTCGGGACCAGGAGCATTATGGATAATCGATTTTCACCGTTAATCGAATAGCAATTTTGATTATACAGTTTTTTTTAACATATTTATATATTTATATTTATTAAAAAAAATCAATTTTTCTTAAAACTTCGTATTTTTGAGCTAGCATTTTAAGACTGACGGGTAATTCCCCGTTTTCATGTTTATTATATTTTATGTATAAATTTGCAGTTAATAAACAAATTTTGTCTTCACTGATAATAGAGGTAAACACGGTTAATCGAAGCAAACAATTTGAAAACATTGCAAACAAAAACAATACACTGATATTCATCATGGATAATCAGGGTTACCGGTTAACCAGATCACGGATAATCGAGGCCCGACTGTATCACCATAATTATGTATTATTTTGCAAATATTCACAAAATGTTTGATATATGTTTGACCTACTACATATTTGTAATTGTGTGTGGAGGTTTAAGGTTTACATGCCTGTGCATCTGTGTTAGCTTAGTTTTTGTTTAGTGCATTAAATTTGTAACACATTTACAAGTATCGACATAATAGTTCAAATATTAATTTCTATTTAATCGATATATTCATAGTAGCTATTACGTTAAACGTTTCAGAAGCATTAGAATAACAGATATAGTTTTAGTTACTAATGAACATAGTCTGGCACAGCACTTGGTTAGACATACGTTTAAAAAATTCATCACATGACTGCTTTTTTTATATTTTTTCATTATTGTGGGATTTTGAATTTTAATTCTAGTTTTTTGTTTACAACAGTAACGTTGTTATATTAAGTGCATTTTAAATACACTGAAAACATATGCACTAAACTGTACGAGTAGAGGAACAATAATCGAAACAGACTTTCAGTTCAGCAGTAAAGAGTTTTATATTTATGTATAAATTTTTTAAATCTACATATTGTTAGTAAAATTTTAGCAAAAAGCAGATGTTTGCAAGTGCATGTTAGAATATATTTACATACAAACGCACTATGTTACAGCCATCAGTCATTTGTGTGTGTGTGTTTGTGTGCGTGTGAGTTTTCAATGCCTTGTGGTGCCACCACTTCATTTGCAATGGTAATATCGTTTATCTAAAATTGTGTAGACTTGTATATAGATGATGCCAACACCACTACAATTACCATCATATCATTTGACAGCGGCAAAAGCATCGTCGTATAACGCTACAAATCCTGGAAATCCTTCACAGGCAGTATAAAAGCTTTATCTAGGTTTTTGTTGTGTTTTTTAAAGGTTTTTTGCTGTATTTTTTTTTTGTATGAAATGAAAATGATTTATGCGCAATTAAGCTTCCATTGTTCTGTTTATGCTGATTAAACACATTGCGATTCTTTTATAAATTGCCTTTGTGTGAGTGTGTGTTTTAATGTATGTGTTAATTTTGGTATATGTGTTTTGTTGGCTCCCAAAAGCACGCACAATCTAATATTTGTAGTAAATGCTGTTGTTTTAACGTTTTTTTTTTCATCTGTGACATTAATGTGTTTCCCGTTTTAGTAAAATATTTAGGTAGGTTTTCGTCTGCCTTTAATTTGGATTTAAAATTTTTTAAAGAACTTTAATGTTAATTAATTAGTATTGAGAAAAGGTGTTGTATGCGTTTGAATAATGTAGAGACATTGTAATAGGCGACGTGTCTTCAAAAATAACTATTTTTTATTCAATAATCTTTCACAAGAGCAACATCAATTGAAAAATTTACTAATAATAGAATTTAGTTCTAGTGATGTTGATAGAAATACATAATTTTATAAAATCGGATGAAATACAACATTTATCGTTTGTATATTTTTAAACCATATTTATATATTGGTACAGCATTCGGTGTAACATAAAATGTTGGCCCTGTAACTATTTGAGGTCCATGTTTACATATGTTTCAATATCCTTATAAGATTGTCCAAATTTGTCTTAAAAAAATGAGTTAGTTTTAGGGCAGGATGTCGCGTGCTTGACCGTGAGAGGGTTTATTTATGTATACGATTAATTACTTCAGAAGTAGATTTTCTTGAATGTAGTATTTGCTTTATTTTAAATTTGTGTACTTAAAGTAAATACAAAGTCCAAATTGAAAAAAAACATATTTATAAAACGTGATCTATTTCGAGGTTCCCTACTTTTATACAGAAAAAAACACAGAAAATTAAAATTTAATGAGGAATGTGTATTATCATTTGAAAGAACTCTCTTTAGTATTTATTTTTGAAGATTATGTCTATAAAATATTGGCCGTTGCTACGTCGCAGATGGTCTATCCGTTAAGTCCAATTTTTGATGACTTGCCCGAATGACGCCTGATGTTTTCCTCTAAGGCCAGAATCGAAGCGGGTATGTCCGCATAAACTTTAGACTTTACATATCGCTACAGGAAAAAGTCTAACGGTGTGATATCATATGATCTTGATGGCCAATCGACCGGATCAAAATGTGAAATTATGTGCTCACCGAAGTTTTCTCTAAATAAATCCATTAAAATCCAAATTTCGTCGAGATAACGATCTTCAATTTCAGGCATCAAATATGTAGTTGTTATCATGGCACGATAACGGTCGCCATTGACTGTTACGTTCGCACCGGCATCATTTTTAAAGAAATGTGGACTGATGATTTCACGGCTTCACTGCGTGCTGGTCTATTCGGTCGAATATTATCCAATAATGAATGCTGGGTTTCAAAATTGGTGATGGTGTTGCGAATAGTAAGTACACTCAGTAGGCCGATTATGTTGACCATAAGTTGAGCGAAATGCACGAAACACATTCCACAATGAACGTGAATTTTGGTAATAAAGTTGAACGATTTATAAACGTTGTTCAGGCGCAAGTCTTTCCATTATTAAATGCCAAACAATACTCAACAACAATAACATGACAGCATGACGATCCCGTGAATCTGTCAAAAAAAGCTATTGAAAAGAGTATCTCTACTTGAATCACCCTATATAACAGATGGTATGTCAAACCAAAAACTGGTATCTTAAAAGAAACTACCCAAAAATTTAAATATTTCTAAGCCCTTTATAATAATTTTTTTAGTTTCTTTTTGAAAAATGCCGGCGTTAGAATTATCTTAATACTTTATTTATTTCCTCGATTCGTGAGTATATTTAGTTCAAGGTATTCACACAATCATTGCTCACTTATCCCAGTTAAAATTAAACGACACACGCAAAACGTAAATTTCACAAATGTGGTTTTAAGTTTAAATGTTGAATTGCAACCAACAAAACCCCAACCTAAATTCCAACTAAAATAGAATTTAAATAAAGAGAGAAACATTTGTTCATGCCATCTAAGCGGAATACACATATGTATGTATGTATGTGCAGATAAATAAAAAATTCCAGTAAGGAGGCCAAATTTAGCATACAGATGCTAGTATTACATACACGAACATACACTGTACAAACAATGGAACTTTATTAGACAGCAGGCAGGATACAAAAAAAAAAAAAAAACACATACAATTTAAATGTAGAAAACAAAACTTATCTGTATTTAGGGGGGGGGGGGGGGAGCAGGGCAAGAAATAAATCTAAAACAGAAACAGAAACTATTTTTGTTGAACAATAAAATTGTTGAAATATTTTAAAACAAACAGTAATAAAATAGATAAACCAAATATAGTACAGACACGTACGCACTTTAAATGCAATTGCACACATACATACATACACACATATGTACATACACACAAAATACATACAAAAATGCGTTTGCATATAAGGATGCTCTCACATTATGCACATGCATGAAACGTATAATTGACATTGAATAATACATAGCATGCACGCAGGAGTCAGGGGTTGAATGAGTGTGTGTGTTTATTAAAAAAATGTTTTTATTGTGAGCACAGGATATCCAAAGGTATTCTGTGCACATACATTCTTTAAGGACTAAGACCAGTGTAGCTATTGTAGACAAAAATATGAACTTTGGCAAAGTACATATTTATTTTCTGATAAAATTTAAAATTTTAACAAAAAAGGTTTTGTTTCGTTTTGCGCAGTTTCAGTTTCAGTTTCTTTTTTTTTTGGAAATTTTATTTACATATGGGTTATAAGGAATTGCATGACCAAGAACGCGACTGTTTTCTCAGTTGCTTGATAGCAATATTTGTTATTGAAAAATATACACTAGACATAACGGGATTTCAATCAAGTTCTTTGTTTTCCTCTTTGTATTTCATAGAATGCCCCTATTATAAGTCTGTTATACAATTATAACGTTTTTATATATCGATAATTACACAGATTGTAAGATATCACCATGTTCGAAGATAAATTTAAAATAAAGATAAATTTAAAATAAAAAAATCAAAGACAAATTGCAGTAACTGTACATTTTATTTTGCAAAAATAAGAAATTCTCTTTGTTTAAAAAGTATAACGCCAATAGTAACTTGTGATAATAGCAACACAATTAGTCGGTCAAATCGGTCTGTTTTAATAAGTTCAGTAAATTATTGATTTTTAATACGAGTACGCAGCGTGGTACAGCGTTAAAAGAATTTGAAAAGATAGAATTCTTGTTTTCCGCGCAGAAGAAATAGGAATACGTAAATACGTAGTCATCGTGTTTATAAAAAACTTTTTGAAAAATTCTTCTGTGCGTTCTGAGGCAAGAAGGAAACTTACCGAGCGCCTGGAGAGGCATATCGTAAATAAAGCCAGTAACAAATGTATTAGCCTGAATAAGCTGCGATCACTATGTGAACCCACAGTGAGCAGTGAACATTGAATCAAACGTGCTCAGAAGCTAACAAAGCATTCCTTTGTTACTAGATTAAAGTATGCTTGTGATAATTTGAACACAAATTCTAAGCAGATACACCAAATGTTTAGTTTTTATCTAATTAATTAACTAATTAATGATCTAACATTACAAGGTAATTTTTTTTGATGAGAAAAAATGGAACCTTGATGGACCAAATGGCAATAAAAGTTATTGGCTTAAAGACCCCCTACGTGTTACAGCCAGACATTTCGGTGACGACAGTTTAAAGGTGGGGCAAGCATTTTCCATAAATGATTGTTTGGAATTAGTGTTTGTTTCTGTTAAAACTGAAAAGTGCTGACTATATAAATGTACTACAAAAGAGTTGAGTGCTGATAAAAGAAATAAATAGATTTTCCAGCAGGTTAACGCATGTATACATGTGATTCGCGAAACAACAACCTGGTTTTCATAAAAAATATTGGTGTTTTACCATGGCCTTTCTCCGGATTTAAATACGATTGAAAATCTCTGGGGAATACTTACTGAGCGAGTATATTAAAAAATACTCAGTATGATTCTATAAATCAGGTCAAAGAAGCCATTCTGGATGAGTGGCGGTCGATTGAAACAGATGTCATCAATTATTTTATTATTAGTATGAACAATCGTATTGAGAAACTTTACGCAGCTAAAAGAGATTTGCTTAATAGATTCCTTTTGCTTTTTTCTTGGAATGCATTTACTTATTTTAATTTTGTAATTAATGGCGTTATAATTGTTGAACAAAGAGATTTTTTTACTTTTGCAAAATAAAATGTAACGTCACTTAAAATAAAATTCTCTTAAATTTTTTTTTATTTTCGTCGAACATGGTGACACCTTAAGCACGATGGCCACGTATCAAACTGATTTGACAAATAATATGTATGTATTGGTAATATTTAGTTTGAAGTAGCGGCGGCAGTGAAATCTAAATTGTTTTGATTTTCGTCAAACTCACATCAACATATACGTGTAAGATTTTTTTCACTAACACAATCAAAAAAAAACTGAGTTTGTCAAATCAGTTTGATACGTGGCCATCGTGCTTTACAATCTGTAATTATCGAATTTTTAAAGTGGCGTTTTAATTGTTAATCACTTATAAAATACAAAGCATATGAAAGTCACATTAAAAATATTTCCTAAAATTAAATAATATTTCTACTTAAAAGCCGTCCTTAAAACTCCACTTATGCCTTTGTTGTTGTTTATAGCAGGATGGATCAAGGTATATTCTGCAGAGTGCAGTGTATGTTTGTCATTTTACTATTTAATAGTTTTGCAAAAAAAAAAAAAAACAGGGAAATATATTTTTGTTTTTAAGCATATGAGTGTCATTCGAGTTAAACACTGGATGGAATAGAATAATAAAAGTATATTTTCTAATATCATTATGTAGCCACACTCACAGGATCAACATTCTCATTCACAATTACATAGTTGAAATACTGAAGTGTATGTAAAACAAAAGCAAAAGCATGTCATTCGAAATAAGAGACACCCATCCAGTACATTAAAACCAAAATAAACAACAACAAAATTATACTAAAATGTTTATGCAGCTGGCATTTGTTGTTATTGCTGCTACTGCTAAAAATCAGCAGGGAAATGAAAACAACAATTACTACTAGAATAATAACAATAACAATTTGTGAAACTGTGAGTGCCCAGCAAACAGAGCTTGTGTATCAGATGTAACACTAAATGTACTTTGTCTTTAAAGGGTCTAAAATTTTCTTTTTAATATCTATTGGGCAACTTCAAAAATTTACGGCACTTAGAATTTTTTTTTAATTTTTTTTTTTTTTTTGTCTGACATCAATGTCGATTTGCGTGTGTATAAACCGATATTTGAGCATGTGAAATCCGTTCGCGTTAATCATTTTTACTGCGGTTTTAAGTTAAAAATTAAAAAAATATATAAAAATTACAGGTTTTGAGGTTAGAAACATTTTTTTTCCTGACACCAACTTGATATACCTCAAACTTTATAAAATTATGCAGTTTTTATTAAACGGCGCAAAAACCCTATGTAAAATCTTCAAAAAGTTCAAAATTCGAAAAATTTTCGTTTCACTTGTACATGCAACTTTTCATCCAACAGCGATATCAAATTTTTTTTGTGGATATATCCTCCAAGTCTAGTGACTATATTTGGTATTGGTTTGGATCTGAAAGCTACAAAGAAAACGGAATGGATGAAAAAACTCTTGAATCTTAGTAAATTGTTATCTATAGGGTTCAAGTCGTTTTTTTTAATTTTTGAATTTTAAATGACCACCAATTCTTAAGCTGAAGACTTTAAACTTTGCACGTCATATCCTTCAAGTATAGTCATCCAAACCCTGTACAACGTTTTTTCAATTCATGAAACTTAACGGAATAAGAGCCATAGTATGTCGGTTTCAGCAGGTGCTCAACAAATTTGAAATACCCCATATATAATTGATGCAACATTTGAGTACAGCCTCGATTAAAAAAATAATGCTCTTAGTTGAGGGTCTTGAGTCTCTACTATAAGTATACCAGTTGATTTTGGAGAACAAGGTTGAAATCATTGACCAAATAATACTACTGTTTATTATTATTTTTCAAGTTGTTCAAAACTAAAAGGTTTACAGCTCTCTCTCAATTTCTAACACTGACAAATGTCAGGCTGCTGAAGGAAAAAGAGGGGAAAACATCTCGTTAGGCAGAAAGAGTGGACTAATAGAAAAAAAAAAATTCAAACAATCTTGAAAAGCTAAAGCAGTAAAAAAGGCAGAAAACTACCAGTAGTTTTAGTTAATGAACCTAGCTTTATATAACAATAAGTTTAAACCAATAAATAATAAAAAGGAAGCTATTGTTGTCGCGTTAAAAATGTCTCGTGCTAAATCATACTGGTTTTTGTTGTACGGATTCTCAGAATTTTACATTTTTCTAACCCCCTGGCCCACGATGTCGAACGATAACGTTCGCTTAGATAAGACTTAAGACACAAACTTGATTGTGGAATAAACAAACAAAAAGTTTGTGTCGTAAGTCTTATCGAAGCGAACGTTATCGTTCGACATCGTAGGCCAGGGGGTAGATGTTTTAGAAAACGTGCTTAACTTTTTGTCGCGTTTTTGAACTTATAATTTTTGCACTAAAGATGAATCTTAGTAAATTGCGAGCATAAAAATAATTGTGTTAAGATTTTTTTCCTTGCAATTGTTGCCTTCGTGATCCGGTTTATTTAAAGGAAATAAACCACCGTTTATAAAAGGTAAAAACGTAACAATATGTAAAAATGCCGCAGGTGTTGCACAAAATATTTAAATCGAAATTACCAACAACATTTGTACAACTATTGTAAATTCAGACGACGTAAAACTCCAACGACACTACAATATCGCTTGTGAATTGAACAATTGTTTTTTAATGTTGTATCAAAGTTTAAGTTTTGCTAAATGTTCATATCTGTAAATTTGGTAGCATATATTTAGTTTTATATTTATGATAACAATTTTGCAATTATGGTTCAGCGTGCTCTAATATCAGTCATGTTAATCTTTTAATGTTTAGATTATTTACACGAAAAACTAATTGAGCAATTATGCTTAAGTTATATTAGACGTATAAGCGCTTACGCATTGTTAAAAGCTTGATATCCTCATTTAAACCAAATTAATTATTATAGTTTATTAAATTTTAAAAATCTTACCAGTTTGTGTTGTGCTGCGATGGAATAAACTCTTTAAATATGTTAAAAATCTCCTATGCAACGGTCGATGACGATGCCTGGATGATCGTCTCGTTTTACCCTGTTCGATGTCGTCCTCATCATCTTTTGTATCACATTTTGTATCATCAACGATGATTTCTATACTACGCTGTTTGCTTTTACTGGAAGCTGTAAGGGAATGCGATGAAATATTTATAGGTTCTGTATGATGTTGTGAGGCCACCGCCAGAGTGGCCGCAGGAACAATTAATGCATCATTAGGACTTTGACCTCTGCCAGCAATGGTGGCTAAATTAATTGAACTACCACCAATGCCCACACCTCCAGCACCAACGGCCCCGCTCGTGGGTGCATTGTGCAGCAGCATCGGTTGCTGTTGTATGATCGAACGACTTGTACTGGCCGCACAGGCGTCCTGTACTGATGTTGTGGATGTGACGGAGGTGTTGCTGTTGAGATTATGAGTATTACCATTCGAACCACGATAGATGAGTTCACTTTCGTGTGATATGGTGCGTATGACATGAAGGCCAGTGTGATGTGAAGTGCTGGTTGTTAGAGCACCACCACCACCACCACCATCTGGTCCTCGATTGCCATTTTGATGGCCATTGGATGAACCATTTAGTCCCGTATAGTAGGCGCTTTGTGGACGTTGTACTTGTGGACCCGCCATATTGTTGTTCTTTGATTATTTGTTGGCTTATTTACTAATGGAACACAATTGAGTTTTCGTTTTCGTTTTCTAGTTATATTTTGATGATTTCTTTCTATTACTTTAAGCTACACCTCGTTCTCTTTTCATTTTGTTGCTGTTATTCAATTCGATTCAATTGGTTTTGTTCAGCTTTCTCTTTTAAATCTCATGTTTTTCAGGTACTACATACTCTAATTTGGCACTAAATTCTGTTGCTTTTTCATAATAGACAAACATTTTATAATAAATGATTTTGATTTAAATTAATTTACTTTTCTTTGCGTTACTAGCTGCATTTACATACTATATTAGTTGCTTTATATCATTTCTTATTTGTACACTTTGCTTTGCTTTTTTGTTTTTATTTATTTTTGTTGCTGGTTGTTAGTATTTTTAGTTGCTTGTTAATTTATTTTACGACAACATTAAGTTGAGTTAATTACATTGAATTTTTATTTATTTTTTATTTGCTTTTTAGCGTTTTGTCTGCAAAGAAATAGAAAAAATACAAACATAGAGTAAAAAAACACACAAATTACAACAAGTGGAAATATTATAAAAACAAGTCATTTTTCAAATTTTGTTTTTTTTTTTTTTGTTAATTCAGTAATTTTTGAATTCATATTCTAGAGACACATTATTTTTGGTTAGACATGCAGACAGATACATTTTTATATACCTAGAGTTTCGCATTAAAATTAGAAATGCTTGCCTTACGCTCTACACACTTTAATGCGTTGGCATGTGCCACAAAAATGATTTGCTTTGACGGCTGTTGTACTTTTTTTAATTTTTTTTTTTTTTAATTTTAGCTCGTTGGGCGAAATTAGCTTGTTTCTATTTCAGCACATTATTTATGTCATTTCCTTAGGCATGAGATTATTTTACATTACAGCAATTTAAATAAAAATAATAAGATTTTACAAACAACTGCAACTTAGTTGACAGTTCTGTTTTTATATTTTTGCTTCTCTAAAAGTGTGATTATTATTCTTGTTATTTTTTCTACCTGTTTCATTTATAAATTTTTAAAATTAAATCTTGTTAAATGCTTTACGCTTTGCAAGAACTGGAAGAAATTGAAAATTTCTATTTAAAATTAGGTACGTTTTAATTGAAATTAAGAATTTTCATGTGAAACTGAGGATTTATTTGTATAAACACCAGCACCACAAGTGGTGAATGTTTCTTTGTCATTCCGTGTGTAACACTAAGATATATTTATCTGAGACCCAACAAAGTACATATATATGTAGTTATATTATTGATCCTTATGCCATTCAAAGTAGATTGAGCTGTGTCTGTCTGGCTGTCCGTCTGTCTGTGTAAAAAACTAAAATGTACAAAATAAAAAACCGTTTGTAATTCTCCTAAAGGTGGTGTTAGACGGTATGTATTTTGCATTGTACTTGTCAGTTTTACGATACATATGTAATTGTGCATGTCTGTCAAAATTGGCAATTTAGAGACAGTTTATAACTTTTGCTTTCACACGTCAATTTTTAGTTTCGTGTGACATAATCTGCAATAGAAGACAACATCTGTTTTTGTCATGATTATTTTCGCGGGACTTTTGTGGTCTTGCAAATAAAGTATGAAATAATGAATTCAGAAAATAAAATAATTGTTACTTGCAGCATTATTGCAATAGCAGCTTTTTTAAAACATAAAATTAAAAAAATTAAGCAAGAAAAGTTAAAGTAAAATCGGGCCATATGGAGCCAAAAAAATTGTTGTACTTAAGTTAAATAAAAATTAATATGTATAAATAGGTTTTTTCAATAAATATTTCTATACAAATTTATTGTTTTGTTTAATACAATTTTATTTAAATATAAATTTGCTGAATCAGAAAAACTATGTTCTTGGCGCCATAAACAATTGATTTGCAAACCAGCTGATTGCAGGTGTTTTGTCAGATGCAAATAGAACAAGCAAATTGATGAAGTAAATTGTTTCATTTACATCATTTAAAGAAGAAAATATAATTGACCGAAATTAGCCCGTAGGGATAATATCCAAAACTTAATAGAAATCTGTAATTGGTCATAAATATAACCGAACATGGTCTAATTGAAAATTTTACACTGTAAATGCAGGCTGACATTTGCAGAAGAATTTTTGTTTTGCTTTTACACGACGTGTAGGCATTTTGCAGTGGAAAATTTGACAAGCACACTACAAAATACATACCGTCTAAAACCACATTAAGCAGTTTTATATTGAAAATCAGCAACATCAGTGAGTAGAACAAAAGTTATTGACTAAAATGTGTGACAACTTCCGGCAAAATATAATAATTTTATTTCAGTTAATAACATACACTTTATTTATACGACAGAAGGAAAAACTGTGATAAAAATAGAAAGAATTGGTCAATGATTTCTTTTTCCCATACAAATTTCTTTCCGAAATATGGCTTAGTGGTACATAAATGCCTATAAAACTGCAATATCAATACAAAATTCAGCAAAAATAAGTTTAATGGAAAAACAAATCGAAAAACGAAATTTTGTTTAGTTCGACCCATTTGTTTAGTATAGGCCACTTCCAAAATTCACTTAACTATGTATAAAAAAAAAAGTCATTGAAATTTATATATATCTTATAAATACCGGTACCGGCTTAAAACTATACATAATAATTTACATATACACAAAAATCATACTACAGAATTTTGTGAATTCCGGTCCATATTTGACCACTTCCAGTATTCACTTCATTACTGAAAAATCTCTTATAAATATCGGTACTTTTCCAAAATTTTACATGAACTGCTGGATTTGAAGAATATTGGTACATATTCAATCACATCTCACATTATTGTGCCACGATAACCGACTATTCGATGCCTGAAATTCGCATCAATCGATGGATTTATTGAGAGCACACTTCGGTGAGCACATAATTTCACGTTTTAAGCCGGTCGATTGGCCACCAATATCGTGTTGGGATATGTAAAATCTAAAGTTTATGCGGACAAACCCGCTTCGATTCAGGCCTTTAAGGAAAACATCACACGTATCATTCGCCAGTTACCAGTCGAAATGCTCGAACGAGTCATCGAAAATTGGACTCAACGGATAGAAAAACTGTTTCATACATATACTGGGTGTAGGGTTTTATATAGTCGATCTTGTCCGACTATACTTTCTTACTTGTTTTCCTTTAGAATACATAACATGTTTAAATTTTTCTGAAAGGTGTACTTACAGGGATTTTTTTTTAATGTAAAAACCATGTCCAATTTTCCAAATATGTTGTCCCTTCGCCATTCCCAAATTGATCTTTTTTTCTAACAAACTTCAAATTTAAGGCCATGAGCTGCGATGGCAAAACCTATAACAGTTTCAATAACACTAAACTTATAGAAATGTGGATCTTATAAACAAAATTTCAATTGGACACATTTTTTGGGAATTAATGGATTTTCTTTGTGCTTATATTTAATTGTGTTAAAGGTTATTATTAAGAGTGATACATTTAATATAAAAATCTTTATTTATTTATTTTCATTGTAGATTAAATTGATCAATCTTAAATTTAACTTTTAAAAACTCTGCAATTAATATGAATGAAAATTTCCATTTCAGTTCATATTAATTGCAGGGATATGTGTATGATTCCAGCATTTCCAGTTGAAAATTAAGTGCTTCATTCTAAGCTATACTGGGAAACTAACAGCTTAATTTAATAACTTATAAAACAATGTATACAATGGAAATCATTTAAATATATTTCCAAGGTCTAAATATGTATTTTATTTATATTTTTTATTTTGCTTAACTCCATTATGCATTTTGGTTTGGCAAAATCTAACTGAAGTAAACAAAAATAGGCACTAAATATTTAAATTAAAATGAATATCACTCATACGCCAGCAAGCTGACAGTTAAATTGTAAAAACATGCACATAATATATAAACAAAAAAAAAGGAATATATGACATGTAGTACATTTCTCAAACAGATACATACGTAGTGAGTGAAATGAATTAGTTGTACGAGGTCTGCTCAAAAAATAACCGTTATTTGCAATTTTTTCAAATAGTATTTATTTATTCATCAATAACTATCGTGTCCCCTTCAAAGTAATCCCCCTCAGATTTAATACACTTATGCCAGCGTTTTTTCCAATCCTCGAAACACTTCTGAAATGCGCTTTTTGGTATGGCCACTAGCTCCTGTTTTGATTTTACTTTTATCTTCTCAATCGTAGCAAAACGCTTTCCTTTTATTGATGTCTTCAGTTTTGGAAAGAGGAAAAAGTCAGCGCGGGCAAAGTCCGGTGGTTGAGGCATGATAGCGGTTTTGTTTTTGGCCCAAAACTCACGAGCAAGCATCGATGTGTGAGCTGGTGCGTTATAATGGTGCAAAATTCATGATTGGTTTTTCCACAATTCTGTGCGTTTTTGACGAATTGCTTCGCGCAAACGTCGCATAACTTCATGGTAGTATTCCTTATTGACTGTACGATCTTGTGCCAAGAATACATGCAGTCGCAGAAAACAGTGAGCAAAACCTTCATATTTGACCGAACTTGACGTACTTTTTTCGGTCTTGGCTCTTCTGGATGTTTCCATCGGGATGATTCAATGTCATAGCCATACACCCAGTTATGACCTTTTTGAGGAAATATGGATTGTCGTTGACGATGTTCAACAGCTCCTTAGCGATGTTCATGCGACGTTGTTTTTGCTCAAAATTTAGCATTTTTGGAACAATCTTCGCTGCCGCACGTTTCATGCCTAAAATATCCGTAAGAATTGCTTGGCATGAGCCGAACGATATGACAACATCATCAGCAACCTCTCTGATAGTGCTTCGACGACGATTATCCAAAATCATTTTTTTCACTGCTTCAATGTGTTTATCGATTGTTGACGTGCTCGGGCGACCAGGACGAGCACCGTCATTGACATCTTCTCGGCCTTCCTTAAACCGATTATACCACAATTGAACTTGTGTTCTGCTCATAGTAGAGTCGACAAACGCCACAGTCAACATTTCAAATGTGCTTTCGCATTTAATTAAATTTTTTACACAAAACTTAATACAGTTTCTTTGATCCATTTTTTCGAAGAGTTAAAAATCGAAGAGCACACCAAAACACGACTAAGATTTTTATCTGTCAAAAACAAACTGACAATCTAAAATGACTGATATTACCAACATATATAATAGACATTGGTACAAACATAACAAAAAATCGAACATACGTAACTCACGAAATTTAAAAATAACAGTTATTTTTTGATCAGACCTCCTATACAACAACAATTGTTTATGCAAAACTGAAAGATTAAAGTATATGAAATATTATCATACATAAAATATGTAATATAAACACTTTGTATGTATTTTTAGAAAATTGTCATATGTATATGTAAGTTTGTGCTGGAAGTTTTATACATGTTCACAATTTATAATAATAATAGAGCAATTCACAAACTTGTGCAAATGGTATTGCATCATTGCATTCGCAAACAGGTTTAGCATATTTTTGTTCTACACTAACAAAATACACAGCAAGAGCAAAAATATGACAAACCGTTTTGCAAATGCAATGATGCAATACCATTTGCACAATATTGTGAATTGTGTTAATGTATATATATTTTTTGCACTATGAACATGTTGAAATACACAAGTGGTAGGAATTACACTTAAAAAAAAGCAACAACATGTTATATTATTTTTTATGTGTGTTTTTTTATTTTATCTTTTTTTTTTACATTTGTCCTGTTTGACTATGTAAGGTTGGAAGTAGTCGTCAGTTGTTGTTCTCTAGTTCTGAGTTGTTCATTGTTGTAGACAATAATGCAACGTATTGTTGGTAACATGCAGCATAACATGAAAATATCAACATTTACATTTTCATACATGTGTGTGCATAAATGAATACAATACATATGTATGTATATATGCAATACATATTTACGCAAGGAAGTAGGTATTTTCGTGTGCATGTAAATGATCACATCCTGTACTCATACTATTACAAGTTTTACTGCAAGTATCTTTTTTCAGAAATTCTTATTTTATGAAATAGAATTTGTTACAATATATTAAAAGTTGTCAGTTACTTTGATTGCATTTATAATTATAGTTAAACTATTTTAACTGTAAATAATAAAATACATACAACAGTTTTTGTTACCCCTGGAAATAAACCTTGGCTTGTTTAATGACACATCTTACGAAATATTTTGGGTTTAGTAATTTTGCCTTTAGTTTAGTTTTTTTTTTGCAAATATTTCTATTTTCTCTCAAAAACAAAATAAATTATGTGTGTGATTTGATTTTGACTTTAAAAAAACACACCTTTGATAGTCATTTATTTGCATGTGGTAAACACTTTTTGCAAATTATACAACACAAATCAAATCATAATGCATATAATAAAGAAACTGTCAGAGACATTGAGGACAATATTCTAACAATAGGAAAAAGTAGCTATTCTATGCGAGTAATAGCTAAGCAGCTTAAATCAAGTCAATTAGTGGTGATAAGAGTCCAAATAAAATGTTCTATCTTTCAGATACCACAAATCTTAGTGCGTAAAAAGCAGCTACTAGCGTATGAGAACGCACATCTCATGATAATACAACTGAAAACAGACAAGTATTTAATATATATAGCAATAGCCAAACATGTTAGGCGATGGAGAAGAAGGCGATCCCTTTACGATATAGCAGGAACAAATTAAAAACCATATTGTTAATAAAAAGGCAGTGTTAAAGTTTGCCAAAGAGCGCAGTCGATTACTGGAATGTGTTATCTAGTCAGAGGAATCCAAACTTAATCGTTTTCAATTCAAAGTTAAAAAATATTATTGGTATCGACCAGCCCAGAAAATTCAAAGATTGCTTTATATGGTGGCACCACGGACCATTGCAAAGAATCGAAGGAATAATGAGGAAAGAAGACTATTTGCGTAATAAAAATATAAACTCATCTTCCCGATTTTGTACATAAGAGCGTTTACCATGTGGATGAAGTTACTTTTTAGTTGAATAGTAACCCAAAGCACATTTCGAAAATCATGAAAGAACGGCTTAGCGAGCAGAATTTACTTTTAATGGAGTTGCCAGCCTAATGCGATTTAGAATTTGTGGTCAATCGTGGAGAGATAGTTGGGAGAATACCGATTAACTGCAAGCCATTTGAACGAGGTTTGACAGTAAGCTCAGCGCGACTGATTGAGTATTCCAAATTAATTAATTGAAAAATTGGTGGAGAATATGCTCAAACATGTAAAATTTTGTTTTACAAAATAATGGACTTTGGACTAAATATTAAAAATAGTATAATTCTCTAAAGTTTTTTAATGGTACAAAATAGAGTACATTTCATTTCGTTTCGTTTTGTTTGTATTTTTTCTTGGAACTTGATACTGTTAGTTTCGCTTAATAAATTATTTTGTTGAATATGAAACCGAAAGTAAATGATAAAAAAGCTTTTCTTTATTTTATTTATTAGCAATAAATAGTGCATAACATGTACATACTCGTTTGTGCTCCCCACTGCATATGCTCAACGACGTGACGTACTCGTAAAATGCAGAAATAAGTCAAACAATTGTAGTTGTCTTGTTTTTGGCAGATATCTCACACATTTGAGGATTGATTTTTAACTAGAAACCGCAATATACTGATGTATCAATTATGTTTGTGAGTTATTTGTGGGCTGCAGAAAGTGTATTTCAAAAAATAGAAGGATGTATGTAGCTATACTTTATAGACATACATACTCATGGTGAAGGCTATAAAAATGGGGTTATTTGTCCTGTGAAAGTTCATATTATTTTGCATGGTAAATCTTTGGTTTGATTTATCGTTGTTGGGTAATTTCTCAAGCTTTACCTTTTACCCTTTTAGGGGTATTTACAAAATTGATAGAGTTTCAGTTTTGTTTAACGTTATTTTGCCATATCATCATTTGTTTTCAAGTTATAGTAAATTTTTGTTCATTTGCATTGTGTTTTTATTCTATTATGCAAAAAACCTATCCTTTTACATTTAACTGGTTTCTGGTTTTCTTTTTCTTAATATACTGCAATTACTGGTAAAGCTTTTTAAATTTGTTTTCAGTAATAAACATGTTCTATAATTTCATAACCATCACTGTCTGGAACATTATAGGTGGCTATTTTCATTCTAATTTTATGAAATTCTTCGCAATCAATTCAATTGCTTTAACACCATCAACTTTTAGTTTGATACAATACTGCAAATGTCTGTTAATTTTTTTATTTCCATTTTTTTTTTTGTAAACTTCGCGGACTCTACTCATATTCTCTATTGTCGTATTGTCACATTGCCAAGAGGTAAACATTTAAGTTAGAGAGAGATATTAAACTGTAGACACACTTCTGTTTTTACATTCATTCACCAAAAATAGACAAATATGCGACAAAAAAAGGTATGAGTACAACAACTTATTTTCAACACCACTTAGACATGGTTCAAATAAAATCTGGTCGCATAAATGCTTTAAAATTTATGTACAAAAAGAAAAAAGTTTTTACTTATGAACCACATATTGATACTTATTTATTAATATTTATTAAAAGTTTAAGAAGATATTACAATTAATTTGCTCTTATTAAAAACCGTGTTGCACAACATTTCGCTGCAGCTGCGCTGCATTTTTATTACAAATCTCTAGAAATTGTTATTGTCAAAAACTACAATTTCACTCCACTTTAACTTTCCTTTGATAATAGTCAATTGTTCGAACGGTCAATTTCTATATTTCTTCGATACCAATCCATTGTAATTTTTGAATAATGACATGCAGCTGAATCGGGCCAAAAAAGTGGTGACGGCTAATAAGAAGCAGTAAACGTTTTTGTAGGCTTGACAAAAGGTGTGCTATTTAGGCAACAATTAAAACACTTCATAATTTGTTGCAATATATTCCCACAGATTAAAATTTTCCACAGAATAACAGCAGTTATGTTTAAAAAACAAATCACTGAAAAACTCGATAGTTTAGCAACGATAGGTTTTTCAAAATAGCTTCTATAGTGTGGCGGGATTTTGTATGAACAATACTTTATTTTTAAATACTGCACATCTAAACATGCGGATACACTTACATACTCTTCACATATTTAACTTTTAAATGTACGAGTATTCTCAAGAGTAATAGTGTAATATCTACACCATCCTTTATTTTTGTTTTTGCCAACAATCTAACCATTTTCCATTCTGTATGTTAAATTGTTTGTAAATCTAAATGTACTAAAGTTTTGGTATGCTGAAGATAATGATGATGGTGACGATGTGAGAGCCTAAACTATTATATTCCTCTAACGGTGTGATAATACCTGTAGGCCATTGGGTTTGGTTTTTTTTTCTATTTAACAATTTTTTTTTTTATTTTAGAAGGTGTTAGAAATTTGAAACAGAAATATGAGGGTATATTTTTGTTAAAAGAATCTGCATATATAGGGTAATTCAGGTAGAGATACTTTTTTTAATAGCCTTTTCTTGGTAGTATTGTTTAGCATTTCATTATGGAAAGACTTACGCCTGAACAACATTTTCAAATCGTTCAACTTTATTACGAAAATTCACGTTCTTTGTGGAATGTCTTTCGTGCACTTCGCTAAACTCAACTCAGTGGGTATGTAAACAAACAAAATTGCTGCATTTGGGACGAAGAGCAACCTGAAGAGATTCAGGAACTACCACTTCACCCAGAAAAAAACAACGGCTTGGTGTGGTTTGCGGGCCGGTGGAATCATCGATCCATATTTTTTTTTAAAATGATGCCGGTGCGAACGTAACCGTCAATGGCGACTACTTGAGGCCTGAAATTGAAACTCCTGATCTCGGCGACATTTGGTTTCAGCAAGACGGCGTTACTTCCCACACATTGCATCAATTAATGGATTTATTGAGAGAACACTTCGGTGGGCAAATAATTTCAAGTTCTGGATCGGTCGTTTGGCCACCAAGATCGTGTGATATCACACCGTTAGATTTTTTGCTGTGGAAATATGTAAAGTCTAAAGTTTATAAGGACAAACCCGCTTCCATTCAGGCCTTTGAAGAAAACATCAGGCGTGTCATTCGCTAGTTACCAGTCAAAATGCTCGAATGAGTCATCGCAAATTGGACTCAACGGATAGACCATCTGCGAAGTAGCAATGGTCAACATTTGATAGACATAATCTTCAAAAAATAAATGTCAAAGAATGATAATAAACATTCTCCATTAAATTTAAATTTTCTGTGTTTTTTTTTTTTTTAAAATTAGGGAACCTCGAAATGGATCACGCTTTATTTGTTTTTTAAAGTTTTATAGTATGAAATCAAATTATTTATATGTCGCATCAAAAACTCTAGTTAAATTTTTAATTTTAATGACTTCTGGAATTCATTCCTTTGTAGCTTTTTTCGCCTCTTTTTGTATTACTAATAAAAAATGGTGACAATAATTAAATCCATAAAATTATTAAATTCATCATAGTATCGTTTTGCAATATGTTTTCTTAGTATTTATTAAGTTTTTAATTTATTCCAAACATTTTGTTGTAGTTAGTCTACAACTACCCACTTGCATATTTTTGTAATACATACCTTTAAGTGTAAAAATAAGTTATTAATTTTTTAGTTAAAAGTGGCAAAATTATAATTTTAATGGATTTTTTAAGTAGTTTTGTAGTTGTCTGGTCGACAATTTGCTCTTACTTTTTAACTTAATTTGTAAGTGAAGTTTTTATTGAGTTGTTACTATTTTGCAACTTTTATTTCTCTAGAACTTTTTTCCTTAACATCTTGAATTATAATTAAATTCTTTATTTAAACAATATTATTTAATATTTATGAACAAATGCAAACATTTTCAACAACACAAATATATATTTTGCCCCGTCTACATACTATCTGAGAAAATATTTAATCTTTTATCTTGTTTTGTTTACGGCTTTGTTTAAATACCTCTAGCAGTTTTTGCAAAAATTTCAATTTAACGCTAAAGCTTTAGGTCATTTAACCATGACACTCAATTGTTTAGAGGAGCATAAACAGTGACACATAAACACACGCACACACACAAAGGATGTCTCACGACATCAGAGATATTGAAGTGTAGGCAAGAGAACTTTGAAAAGAATGCGTGTTTGTCTACCGGCTACCGTCTGTAGATGTGTTGTGTGTTGTTTTTACAAAGTGCGTTGAGATAAATTAGTTGGGAAGGTAGCCTAGGATAAGCAAATCGAAATTTAAGTTTTTTAAATTAATTTACACATAAAACTGGGAATAATGAAATATTTCGTAAAATTAATGAACAAAAAAGAAGCTTATTTGCATTACCTTCACCAGAGTGATTAAGTAAAGCTAAGATCAATAGTGTTAATGCCTGTTTCTAAAGTAGACATGTATTTAAAGTTGGTAACTTTGTTTTGGCAGGTAATTTTCCCTTGGGGAAATAAAACAAGTTTCAACTATATACAAACTTATTGAAAATAGGACATTAAAGACAGGATTCTAACATCCCGGTGAAAAATTCATTTTTACATTCTAATTTGGACATCTCTTCGAACAACTGTGTAGACTTTAATATTCAACACAAGAAGTGCTTCCTCTACAACATTTAAGTCAGTATAAGTGGAACGTTTCTGTATTCGTTTCAGTCAAAAGCAGAATCCCGTCATACTTCTTTTTAATAGAATAATTATATGAAATCTGGTTTAAGTTTCCTTCCCTTTTAGTAAATATACATACTGGGTGATTCAAGTAGAGATACTCTTTTCAACAACATTTTCTTTTTAACAGATCACGTGTGAGTCGTGTCATACTGTCATGTTATTTTTGTTTAGTATTGTTTGGCATTCCATAGTGAAGAGACTTACGCCTAAACAATCTTTACAAATCGTTCAACTTTATTACGAAAATTCACGTTTTGTGAGGAATGTGTTTCGTGCACTTCGCTCAACTTATCATCAATATAATCGGCCTACTGAGCGTACTATTCGCAACACCATCACCCATTTTGAGACCCAGCTTTCATTATTGGATAATATTCGACCGAATAGACCACGTCCTGAGACAAAATACAGTTTGTGCAACAACTGAAGCCGCTCGACCTTCTCACGCGACATTGCTTCGCTCTATGGGCTCTTGAAAAATTCCAAGAAGATCCGACGTTTTCGATTAGTCACCAAGATCGTGTGATATCACACCGTTAGACTTTTGCCTATGGGGATATATAAAGTCTAAAGTTTATTCGGACAACCCCGCTTCGATTCAGGCTTTGGAGGAAAACATCACGTGTGCCACTGTTACCAGTCGAAATTCTCGAACGAGTCATCGGAAATTGAACTCAACGGATAGAACATGTACGACGTAGCAACGGCCAACATTTGATAGACATAATCTTCAAAAAATAAATGCCAAAGAATATTCTTTCAAATCATAATAAACATTCCCCATTCATTTGAATTTTCTGTAATTTTTTCTTTTCTTCCAATCGTCTCGAAATCGAAATATTATAATACCTCGACATCAATATCTAGTGTCTGAATGGCAGTTTTATGTACATGCCGCTCGTCTTTGGAACAATCTTCCACGAAATCAACAAATAAATAGTAATGCTAATAGTTTCAGAAATTTTTTATATAACTTTTACACGTAAGATGTTATCAATATAGGTTTTTCTGTAACTAATTTGTTCATGCTCATGATAAAATTGTTTATAACGTAATGCGTTCCTGTACTATAAATATAAGACTTAGTCTTGTTGTACAGGAAATGAAAAAATTCAATAAATAAATAAAATAAAATAAACAAGTAGGGAACCTCGAAATGGATCACACTTTACATTGGAATACTTCAAATAATCTCTGCACTGAATTAATTTATAATATAGCAATTCGTTTTTGCAAGAAAATACTTCCGTTTTAATTAAAAATTTAAATAATAAAATGTATGTTAAGATACCTCATTTAGAGGTGCTAAAATTTATAATAAATTAGCTGGGTTCAAGGGTCATTTTAGTGCATACAATCAAATGAACTTGCCATACATTTTTACATTGGTTTTAAGATTAGAGTACATATCTTTTTTTCTTTTATAACTATGTTTGTGTAAAAACACAATATGTACATACATATATATGTATGTGATTTAATATTATAAACCTGAATAGTCGTCTTATGGAATCCTTGTTTTTCACTAATTTCCATATGTTTTAGAGATTACCTATTGTGTATACGATCAATATCTGTTTTTACATAATTTCTAATCAAAAAATAAGTGAGATATGTCATTTGCGGAATAAGTTCTATAGAATCGTGACGGTGCTAGTACCCCTTCTATCGAACGGTTTTGGAACTAGTTCCCTAACTGATTTCTGCTTTTATCATTGTTTTTTGTTCGAAATTGTAATACTCGGAACTTGTTCTAGGAAATTTATGTTTTCTCTTAAACTGAATTTTAAAATGCTGGCATAATAAGAATAATAGCTCGCACCAAATCTATTAAATGCAACATTTTTATTTTCCGAAACTAGTTTGTGTTCCATAGAACTAGTGTATAACCAGTGTGTTAGTAGTTGTTCCTGTAAAACCCCTGTAGGGAATGCCAATAGTGAAATTGTAGTGATTAACTATTGACATTGTCTGTGGTGTACCTAGCCAATGTAATCTTCTATTGACATTAAGCATTAGCTTGTCATTGAACGTAGACGGCATCAATATTGACGAAAGGGAAAATGAAACTGCATTTTTTGCTAACTTAAAAAAAAATAGAATACTAAAAGGCTTTCCTTAATACAAAATAAATTAGAAAATACCCCGAGTCTTTGGCGGGAATCGAACCCGCAACCCTCTGAATGATAGTCCGGTACACTAGCTCCTAGTCTATCGGGGCCCACAATTGAAAAAATAATTTGTTAATAATAACCATTGTGCCGCCTTTGTTGACGATATCGCCAAGCAGTCACCAAAATAGTACAGAAAAGTGATGACTTGAAGACACTTGTCCCCAGGTTTCCTTCAGTGACTCTATTACAATTTCTGGTATTTATCTCTGGATCTATGGAAATTATCAAATAATTTGAAATGATTCTGGTTATAGTCGCTCTAAATCTTGAGATTTTTGAATGAGTTCTAAACATTTTGCTGGGGTCTCTTTATTAAAAATTGAGTTTAAAATACTAAAAAAAAATAGATTCATAAACTTAAAAACATATTTCATAAATTGTTATTGCAATTTATATTTTCTCAACTAAAAACATAAATTATTAAAATTGTTTGCAATTTTAAAGGAATTTTTTATAGAGCCAGAAAAGAAAACATCTTGAAAGGAACAAAAAACTTACGGGCACAATTGCTGCATTTAAATACATTCATATTTACAATACTTTTCTGTGTTTAAAATATGGCATAATGGAAAATAACTTAACGACAAAAGTTGAGCAGAAAGAAAAAAACATTAGAAATCCTGTTCAATCAGAGAAAATAGTGAAAGAACAAATCTATGAAAAGAATATGAAAACTGCAATAAAGTAAAGAAATAAAAACGGTTTCCTTTGGCAAACTCGAATACACAGATTTGCATATTGAATTACACTACACTAGAGCCCCGATTTGCGTATATCCTATTTGCGCCGTTTCGATTTGCTTCGCCTTTCTAAATGTGGTTGCGTCGGGTTTGATTTTTTGTATCAATCCGCTTGGCGTCACTAATTTCATAATAATTTCATAATAACTTGTAAATATTTTGCCTACTTGCATGTAAAAAGGGGAACTCCCATTTTATTCATACTGACGTGCTATTAGTTTTGATTGTGCTTTATGTATGTATGTACGACATGTAAATAGATTTTTTTCTCCTAAAACAGTTTTTTATTCCTTGCTTAAAAATTTATTTTCAATTATTTCTTTATAATAATAACAAAGACCTGCTGAAGTAAATTAATATAATCAAACGTACCATAAGACGTTTTTTAATAAAAATATGATTTTGCTTGCTAAATTTTTAATTTTGGACCCATTCAACATAAAGTCAGTAGGTACATTGCCATAGAAAAAAGTGATTCGATTTGCGTCGCATTTCCCCGGTCCCTATTAACGACGCAAATCGGAGCTCTAGTGTACTATAAAAAAATATGTACTTGCATTGCAGCTTGTTTCAATTATGACTGTTTGCGGACTAAGGTCTAACGTATTGAAGCTACGAAAAGCAAGGATGGATGTGTTTTGTATAATTGCATTTATATTTGTACATGAAGATTCAAAGCTCATGGTTTATTACTATGATTTTAACAGTTTTAGAGCAGAGTGTTCGTCATTCATACTCACCAGTGCCGGAACATGATCGATTATTTTCGTGCAAACAAAAATCAGAATAAATTACTAGTCAAATCAATCAAAGACAGAAGTTCTTAAATTGTTACTATAATCCATGTTCTTGTAACATCGATCTCTGTTTTGTAGTATTTGAACTCAGACATAACATGCATTACTTCTGAAATCCATACTCATAAAATAACTTCAACGAGTACAAAAATGTGCATATATGTAAGTGTAAACACAGGAAAAAGTTCCCCACCAAGTACTTTAAGGGAACAAAACAGCTACAAAATCCATTGTTAAGAAACATCAATACAATAGGTCTACAGTTTTTCTGAACAAACACTTTAAATATAAGCAAACAAAAAGAAATATAAAAAGCAGAACAACTTGGCTGAAAAAACAACTTCAAGTACAATTCCATTTTCTTGCAGTCAACAATAAGTTTGAGTAAAAATTTTTTGAAAGGAAAGTCAACGGGAAATTGGATTTCTGTAGTAAGTTAGTTGGTTCGTTGGTTGTTTGAGTGTAATGCTGGTTGGCTGCTGGTAATAACTATGAACACAATCAGCAACAATACACAAACAATAAGCAACAACAAACAAATACGAGCAATTGTTGAATGCTGGTTTATTTGTGTATAAAAATTATAAATAAACTATTTGCAATAAGAAGATTATTAAATAGTTTTGGAGAAATGTGTGAAATTTAAGTTGAAGTATAGTGGGGAGCACAAATGAGTAGAATTAAAACTAATAAAGTAAATAGAAAAAATTATTGGGAATTTATTTCATGTTTTATATTTAACTAAATCAAATTTTAATAAATCAAAACTGAAAGTAAAAACGTTTAGGAAAAATTTAAATTCACACCCGCTTTTATCTACAAAAACGGGATGATGAGTTCAATAAATACAGAGATAGTGTTATTTCATCAATATTTTTTCTATTCTTTGCAGTGGTCCAAAGCAAACCCATATAATGACCCTGCTATAGTGTTTCTTTTGCATGTTGTCTTTGCAGTTTATATTCTCTTTGCATTTTTTGTACGTTCTGTTGTTCAAAGTGCAAAGTTAATATTGTAAAGTCCGTAATGTGCAAAGATTTTGCAAATACACCAATACCTTTCTTTACGTTTATTCGTTTTGCGTTTTTTTTCAAAGTTGCGTTGCTGCTTAATTAGTACTAATTTTCACTCTACGTTGTTAGATTTTCGAGGTTGCGTTGCTTGGGGTTCGAATTTTTTTTTGTTTTTTTTTTTTGAAATTTTTGCAAAATCTGCAACATCATTAGGTGCTAAAACGATGACCCATAAAAGAAATGCTTTGATGATCAAAGTGGAGTCCTTGTTTTCTATTTGGATTGAAAATCAAATTACGCAGAGAATACCATTAAGTAAAATGGTATTTCAGACAAAAGCAAAAAGCTTATTTGATGACATAAAAAGTAAACGATATTGCTAGTGGTAGTAATACAGACAATTGCTACAAGGAAATTTATTTTACGTTGAAAAAAAAGCTGTTCATTAACCAATGGACCAATTTTTTGTGAAAGAAAGCGGACGACTTAGTATTTTTGTAACCCTAAAACCTATCTACGATCTTTACATGGTTTGCTTTAGAAAATCTTATTTCACTTTGCGTTGTTTGCGTCGTGTTTTTTTGCAACATAACCTCGACGCAAAGTGAGGTATTGGTGTATTTATTTTGGCAAAGCAAATTTTTATAAGTATGCCAAAAATTTGTCAGGTAAACGATCGCTTTATAAATGCATATTGTTTTACATAGAGAAGCTTTCGAAATGTTAAAACCTGAGGTTCTGTTCGACGACAATGAAGACACGGCTGGAACAAGAAATTATAAAGACCAAATAAATTTTTCGGTACTACAAAACTTTAACTTTAAAGGGTGCTTTCGTTTAAATCAAAACCAAGTTATTTTCATTTTAAATATAATTAGAGAAAAATTAGAGCACAATATACAGCGTAGACATGTTTTATCGACTGAAAATCAATTGCTACTATGCTATGAAAATCGTAGCATGAATATGCAACTATACTGGACAAGTTTGCATAGAGTCGACGTTATAGTAGACTTTTTATTTCTAAACACAATAAGGTCGTTTGATGACGTCAGTGTTATTGCAAAAAAGTCTTTTATAATAAATGGATTCCATTGTGTGTATGTGGTGGCGTGGATGGCACAATCTTAAAAATTATGTGCCAACGAGGAAGGATTTGTGGACCGGCATAGAACCCACTCATTGAATGTGATTATGATATGAAGGCCAAACTACACATTCGAATGCTGGTGGTTTTGGTAATAGTGGTGACTTTCAATCGTTGATGCAAATATAAAACCGGAGCACATTTGAAAATAGTTTTGAAAGTGCTACTCAATACTAGATAAATTGTTTGTAAAGTAGGGCCCAGGTTTTTACTTTTACTGTTGAGCTGTTGTTGCTGTCCAACGACTGTTGCTATAGAAGCCTCTTTTAGTCTCTTTTTATTTGTGTTATCATGAGACGTGCGTCCACATTTGTTAGCTTTTTGCATCCTCCAATTTGTAATTTGGAAGGCATTGACTAACTTTAAACTGTTTAGCTATTACTGCTGCTTTTTCTCATTACTAGTATATTGACCATGACAGGTTCTTTATTATTTTTTATAATTTGTATTACATTAATTATAATATTGGATAATTGGCAAAAAGTATTTACCACATGTAATTAAAAACCAATGTTTTTTTTAAGTTATAAAAAAATAAAATAAACATACAAATCTAACAGTAAACCTTGATACTCGTATATTTGTGTACATATTTTAAAAGACACAAAAATGTTGTGCATGTAAATTTTATTTCCTTTAATTGTTTCTTGCCGACAGTTATTATTTTCCATTTTGTATTGCAAATTTATATTTGTTTAGCATTAAACCTTAAAGAAATGGAAACAAACATTTTTAAAGTTTCTTTACTAGTTTTAGTTTTATGCAACAAAAAGTGCACAAGGCGCACGCAAGTACTCATGTGTCCTCCCCATATGATTGAAATAAAATTATGTTATGTAGGAAGTGCAAATAATTAAAAGGTTTTAATAAAAAAATACTTTTTTAAATAGCCTTTTTTGAACATTGTATTGTTTAGCATTTCATAATGGAAAGACTTACGCCTGAACAACGTTTACAAATCGTTCCACTTTATTACGAAAATTCATGTTTTGTACTGAGCGTACTAATCGCAACAGCATCACCCATGTGGAAAGCCAGCATTCTTTATTGGATACTATTCGACCGAATAAACCACGTCCAGCACTCTGTGAAGAAAATATAGCGGCCGTAGCTGAGAGTGTACACCGTCAGTGGCGACCGTTATCGTGCCATGATAACCGACTATTTGATGGCTGAAATTGAAGCTCGTGATCTCGGCGACATTACGTTTCAGCAAGACGGCACCACTTCTCGATTGGCCACCAAGATCGTGTGATATCACACCGTTAGATTTTTTGCTGTAGCGATATGTAAAGTCTAAAGTTTATAAGGACAAACCCGCTTCCATTCAGGCCATTGAAGCAAACATCAGGCGTGTCATTCGCCAATTACCAGTGGAAATGCTCGAACGAGTCATTGAAAATAATCGGACTCAACGGATAGACTATCTGTGATGAAGTAACGGCCAACATTTGATAGACATAATCTTCAAAAAATAAATGCCAAAGAATGTTCTTTGAAATGATAATAAACATTCCCCATTAAATGTGAATTTTCTGTGTTTTTTTTTTCTTAAAAAAAAGTAGGGAACTTTAAAATGGATCACGCTTTATATGTTTATTACAAAATTATGTTTTATACTAATACATACAACAAATTGTATTTAAAATACTTTTTCCATTAAACTTTAGAATATTTTTTTATTTTCATACTTAAGCAGTTTTAAAATATTACGCTGTATTTAATTGAATTTTTATTTTAATATTCTTCAATGATTAACTATTTACGCTTCATTTAATAGACTTAACACAGAAAATCACCAAAAAATATTCGAAAAATTTTAATAACTTTTACAAGCTTTCTCATTTTCGTAGTTGTACTTTGGAGCGAAAAATTTGAAAAAAAAAAATATTTCCCTCATAATTCTCCTTTTTGATAATTTTCTTTTATATTTCTATAAAAATTATTATTTTCTTTACTTCTCACTTCTTTTATGGTCGCTGCCATATTGTTTTTTTTTATATGTATTTTGCAAAATAAGCAAATTTGTATTTGTATCCTTTTTAATAATAACTATAATATTGTACATTAAAGTAGACGAAGGAGAGTGAGAGCAAAAGAAACTGTGTCTTGCTAAATGAATTTAGTTGTTTATGCTTAAAGTTTCTTTTTTTCTACAGCAAATTGCAACTGCATTTTCACAATTTTCTTTAGCTCTTACAATTTCTATAAAAATACATACATATGAACATATATATATATACATATGAACATATAAATACTTTTTTTTGTCCCATTTCGCAATGACAAGGAGAAGGTAACGATGTGTAGCTCCTCATAAAAAGAGAAAAATGAAAATACAATTTAAGTGGTAGAGAGGGAAATGTCATACATGAATGTGTGTGTTAAGGGTTTTGGTTTTGGTATAATAAAATTTTGTTACCCAGAAGAGAGACTGTAAGGTTTTTTTTTGTCATAGATAAATTATTTATGTATCTTCTATTCAAAAAGGTTTCTGCTCCAGTCAGAGGCCATCGAAATAATTGAGGTTAAGGAAAAGTGCATCATGTGTTTGTCCTTTGTCATTTCTAAGCATGTTTCAAAAACTTTTTAATACAAATTAATAATAACATAACTAGTTGCTAATAATTAATCTTAATTTAAAATGGAAATTATGTTGTTTTTTAGTTTGATATTATTAATTTGTTAAAATGGTGAAGGGGTCACTACACGAAGACAAAAAATATAGTTGTGCCTGTTTACCACAATTTTTTCATTATTTTTAAAAAATTTTTTTAAATATTATGGTCACTGTTATTATTTATATGATTCTAGCAACCATATTATGGTTACGTTACCATTCATATGATCATATCAATTATGTAATTTTTATGGTGATCAGTTTTTATGATGAAAAATTATACCATATTATGCTGTTCTCTATCATAATCAAAGAGCAACAAATTGTGATAAATAAAATATAAACATGATTGCAACGAATATATACATAGTTACTACAATGATATAAATGATTGTAGTAATCAGCTGAATTGTAACTTAACCATATTATGGTTACTGCAATCATATAAATAATTACAGTGACCATAATATTGTTGAAAAACTTGTAAAAATGTTGACATTGTCGTTGTAAACATGTATAACTATATTTTTCTCTGTTTGTATGGAGTTAATTATTTATTGAAAAACCTGCCTTTTTGGGAAACAATTTTTGATCAATTATTCTAATGAAAAAATCCAGTTCATGGTCAATATGGGATTGCTTAAGGATAAACTACAACCGAGCACAATCTTTAAATTCAAGGAATCAATAATCAACAATGCCAGAAAATTTGCAGAACTAAATTTCAAGAATATATTTAGTTTATTTAAAAAATAACACATTACACAGTGATACAAAATTGAATGAAATAGAAAAACCTTGGACCGGCTATTATTTTTCTTGTAGGGCTTGTCGAATAAAACAAGATGCCAATGGTGAATTATGCCGGACACCACCAAAATCCGGATTTACGGTTAAAAACCCAGTTTTTGTACCTTTGCGCAGAAGAAACTGAGATCTTTCGAAATTTTATACATTACAATGTATAAAAACGTCACCAAAGTTGACAAATTTTTGAAAAATCTATCGATACTATAATGGAATGTGTTTTGCTGAAATTAGGGAACTTGTTCCAGAAACACGTAGTTTTTTGCGTAACTCACGTTCTTCAGTCAGGGTCCATCCATTCACTACAGTGAGAATTCGTTATTTAGCCGTACTGTCCGTATGTGGAATAAACTAACAGCAGAAGTATTCCCTGCCACTTTCAGTATTGGAAAATTGAAATCAAATATTCACAAACACTAATTCCTCTCTCCTTCCTCCCACAAACTATTTTCCTAGTTCCAACACAATGCATTGCTTGAGTAGGGGTCGTCTCCTGAGTGCTGGTTTAACCAAAAAAAAAAAAAATACTTTAAAACAAAAATGAGGCGATTTCAGCAGAAGGTCTTATCCAGTATATACGCAAGGTATGAAACATTTTCACAGAACTCAATAAGCAAGTCGTTCTAAATCTGCTTAAACGAAGTGCATGAATCCACTTTTTCCAACAAATTAATAATACGACACCTTGTGGACAAACTTTATTTACGCTTTGGCATTTCGATGTTCCTATAATTCACCCTGTCAACATTTTCAGCGTCTAGACCCTAATAATATTAGCAGCGATAGTTATTATTTACCTTATGATATGTGAAAATGTGTATTCATGACATATCAATTACTTATTTTCGATCGTTAAAAAACAATTAATTTAAAATCATTGCAACATTTAAAAGTGTTTTGTAATTTATTTGCTGGAAATCATTTAAAACCTACTTGGCAAAGATTTTGATTTTTCATAAGAATCTGTAATTAAAATTACATTTTGTTTACAAAATATTGCTCTTCCACACAACTGCTAACAATGATTCCAAAGAAATTCTATAGAATTCATTTCACTGGGTAATTTTGGTATCCACATACGCACAAATGTATGGTATATATAGGTAGGGTTATATGTATGACGTTAATGATAGTATGGATGATGCTGGAAATAATGATGACGACGATGTTGATGACTTGGATGGTATTAAAGTCTACATTTAACACCCACTTAACAATTATAAGAAACAGGTGCAAACAATTTAACAAAATGAAGGCAAAAACAAAAAACAAACCCATGAATAAAATGTACAATGTACATACATATATGATTTTGCTGTATGTGTTGTAGTATTTATTATGTTGTATACTGAAAAAAGGATAAATACTTAAGTACACACGTAAATATTTAATACGTATGTATGTGTAACTAAAAACATGCTCATTCCTGTGAATATTTTTTTGTTTTTAAAAAGGTTTTCAGAGAGAAAGTCAAACAAAGTCCAAAAGTTGTCTTAATTGCTATTGGTACTTCCAAACATAAACATCTCATATGGTTAAATATGTTAAAACAAACTTTTTGTTAATTGTATTTTTATTATATAACGACCATTAACAGGAATTACGAATTTTGTGCCAAAGTAAAATTTGTTTTTGTTGTTTTCGGGGAGTGAGAAATTTTGTTTCTATTAAATTTTATTTCTTCTTAAGTTACCAACATTTGATAAATTTTGTTTATGGATATAAATAGTTTTCACAATTTTTATTTAATGTTTTTATTATTTCATTAAACTGTTCATTCTTTTATTCATTCAGTCATTCAACAAAGTAAAAACTAAAAGTTTTATTTTTTTCGTTTTACTTATTATACCCTACACCACAATAGTGGGGACAGTATATTGGATTTGTGCTGATGTTTGTAACGCCCAGAAATATTGGTCCAACACGCACCTTAAAGTATACAGATCGGCTCAGAATCACTTTCTGAGTCGATTTAACGTCCGTACGTCCGTCTTGCTGGCTGGCTGGGTGTCCATGTAAAGCTTGTGCGCAGAGTACAGGTCGCAATTTTGAAGATATTTCGATGAAATTTGGTACGTATTTTTTCGGCCCAAGGATGGATGGGATTGAAACTGGTGCAAATTGGTCCATTATTTCACCTGGCCCCCATACAAATGTCCTCCCGCAATTGGGGTTTACTGACCGGTAAATCTTTGAATTATACAAGTATGCAAACAAATTTCACCACAAATAAGTAATAAATGAAGGTAAATCACATCTACAAATTTCGTGAAGATAGGTCCATAATTAGTCGTAGCGCCCATATAAGGCCCACTTCTGAAAATCACTTAAAAGAGCATAACGCTCTTAAAAATATTGGTATCCAAATAATATTGAACAGAAATATGTTTCGTACATATACATATAATATGGTAGAAGTTTATGATTATCGGTCCATAATTAGTCGTAGCTCTCATATAAGTCCCACTTCCGAAAATTACTTTAACGATCTTAAATTTCTTAAAAATGTTGGTATTCAAATAAAATTTGACACAAATAAGTTTCTTATATACAGAAATAATGACACCTAATTTTATAATAGTCAGTTCATAAATGGTCAAAACTCCTCTTCGTAATTCACTGTAACCTCCATAACTCTTTTAAACGTATTTATATCGAGATAAAGTTTAACACACATAATTATATATTGACGGAAGTCATGGCCCTAAATTTTTGGATGATCAGTCAATAATAAGTAATATCTCCCATATAGCGCCCACATCTGAAAAACTATTTTATTAATATACTGGGTGTAGGGTATTATATGGTCGGGCTTGACCGACTATACTTTCTTACTTGTTTTTTTTATTTTAGACGCTCAGCGCCTGTTGTTAAAGTTGTCATTTAATTGAAAAAGTTTTAATGTTTTAACTTAAATAAACCATGAATATTTAAATAAATAAAAAAATGGTTAATTGTGTTTTATGACAATTTCCTTTTCTATTTTTTTTTTATTTCATTTCATTTTGCAATAAAACCATCATTTCGTAGTTAAATTATTAAAGTGTTGAACAAATAAAATACAAAAACTGTCTTAATTAAGTTTTACGACAGAAAAAAAGTTTCTTTCTTATTTTATTGATGTGTCAGATGTGTGTGAGATTTTTTTTAACCTTAAAAGAAAAAGTTTCAATTTCATGGTAAGGAATTTAATGCTTAATAATAAATTCTTTGGAAGTTTTGGAACCTGGAATGTGCAACTCATCTAGCATTTTTTTTGTCCTTGGTTTGAGGCTTATAATGAGTTTTATTGATTTTAGTTTTCCAATTTAAATTCGGTAATTTCTAATTAAATTGTAAGACGCATTTGCGTGACTAATTTTGGGTTTCCTAAAGATTTCTTAATAGTTTGCATTAGAAGGCGTCACTATTTATTTTATGAAATTTTCCTTATAGATATAGAAGTCGATTAAAATACTGTACAAAGTAAAGCCTGGTGGCATAACTTTCGATTTTTTTCAGTCCCACAATTTAACCAGTCGGAATAACAAAATCTCCGACTTTTATAAAATAAATTTGGTTTTAGTTCCTTCGTTTAGATTTTCTTTTATTTTAGTAAACGAATGATTAAAGGTTGAAATGTATTTAATCGTTTTTGTTTTGTTATATAAATATTGAAATATTTATGCGTCAGACTATGCTTTAGAATATTATAAATTTATATTAATTAATAGAACTTGGCATCAATGACATTTTGTCACTTGAAAAGTCTTTTAAATAACAAACAATTATTACAAGAAACTTAAAAGTGTTTGAAAGAATCTAAGCTAATTTTTCGTTTGATTTGGTTAATGTTCCTGTTACAATGTCGCGTTCTATCTAAATCACTTTTTGTTATCAGTACATTGCGATCGTTATAATGTAGTATAACTAAGTTTATATAAATTGAGATCAATAGAAAATTGGCCTAAAAACTGAAAATATATTTGGTACTTTCAGTGACATTTTGCTTTTAATATTAATCTTATAAAGTCTTTTAATCAAATTAATCAAAGTAAAGTGAAATCTAATCAAAGTAATATAGTAGCCGAACAAAGCTAAGCTTTTTTCATTTTTTTTTTATTTGATTCATGTTCTAATGTCGCGTTCTTGTATATAAATTACAGTTTGTTATCAATACATCGCGATAATTCTAATGTAGTACAACTAACCCTATATTAGTTGTTATCTTTCTATTAATATGATATTGATTGGCCTAAAATCTGAAAATATATTTGCTTTTGCTTCTTTCAGTGACATTTTACTTTTAATATTAATCTTATCAAGTATTTTAATCAAATTAATACAAGAAGTTAAAAGTAGCTGAACAAACCTTAGCAATTGTTTCATTTGCTTTGGTTTATATGTTAATGTCGCGTTCTTGTACCTAAATCACCGTTTGTTATCAGCATTTGGCGATAATTCTAGTTCAAAAGCTGTAAATTAACTTAATATTTTATTCGGATGTGATTAAGGTGATAACGAGGGAAGCAGCAATATGGTTTTTGGGAAAAATTAATAGAGATCCAATATTGTATAAAGAATATTTATTGAGCGGTTGAGAAGACTCCGTAAAACAAAAAGGACAGACATTTAATAAGACCAAAGACAATTATACTTCAGAAAATTAAATATGTATGTCTCAGTTAAAGTTATCGTTGAACTACTTATATATAAAGTATTAGGAAACGTTCGATAATAAATAGTTAGAATTATTTGAAATTACTTGACGTAATCCATATTATAATCGTAATAGGCAAATTTGTCGCAATTTGTGGTAAATCGAGCTTAAGTTTACAATAAAAACATATATATATAAATTTTTCAACATGACAACTATCAATAAAAAGGCACATAATTCTGCTTTAGGTTAAACAATTATGTTTGAATTTGCAGAATGTCGCGTTCTGGTGTATGGAAACGCCCATATATAATATTAAAGGTTTTAGTGTATATTTAATAAAGTAAAGCAAGAAAGTGAATACTTGTCTTTTCTTAGAGTGTATGTGTTTTTTTAAGCCACCAGCTTAATCAAATCTTGAAATAATAAACAGGACATGTTGTGTTTTGTTTGTCTATTGTAAATAAAAAGTGCTGTTTGCAATACAGGGCTTTTTTTAACAAGAATTTTCTTTTCCAAAGAATTTACATATGTAAAATTTTAAAGTTTATATTATACTAGCGGACCCGGCGAAGCCTTCAGACAAATTTTAGAGTAATAATATAATACAGCAGGAATAAAAAATCAATTTTCCAATTTTCCGACTTTTGTTTTACACCAATAACTTTCTATTTTCTCATTTCGAAAGCCATTAAGGAATAATTTCACACAAAATTTCGTACAAAAATCAATTTTTCAATTTTTCAATTTTCCGACTTTTGCGGAGAGATTTTCCAATTTTCGCATTTTCCGCAAATTCCCATGATTTACACTAAGAACTTTCTATTTTTTGATTTGGAAAGCAATTAAGGAATAATTTCACACAAAATTTCATACAAAAACTCGATTTTCCGACTTTTCCGGAGATTTTCCAAATTTTTCTTCCGTAACAACCTTCTCCTCGAAAATACGAACAACTGACAAAATATTTTACAGAAATCGGCCCAGCCGTTCTCATTTTATGAATTACTATACATTTTTTACACCATTCTTATATATATAGATTGGAAAAAGCAATTTTTGACAATTATAAATGAAAACTTATAATACACATGATTATGAGGATCATATATATGATTGTAGATGATGAAAGTTTACAACATTTTATGTGGCAATCATATAAATTCTTAAAAAAAACTAATAAAAAATTTAAAATGATTGAGGTGATCATGCACAAATCTGCAAAAATCGACACATACTTCAAATTTAAGCAAAATCAAAAATCTATGACATGATATTTAAGAGTTTATTAATCTTTATTACATTAGAATTTCTATCGTAACTCGTTTAACTCACAGTTGTTCGTAATTATTGTCTGTAAATATTTTATTGCTCTTTAAAATAATAATCCCTTAAGAAGTGATTAAGCAATTAAGAACAATATTTAAACGTAAACGTTTGTTAATAAGTACATATGATAGTATTTACATATTTACATTTCAACGAATTTATGTCAATATCTTTACTAGAACAATTTCTTGTTTATATAAACCTAAATAAAGTAACAAAATAATATTGAATTAATTCGTAATTTAATTACTTTGTCCTGCCCATACGATTTGACCATAGTTATTTAGTAATTAAATTATCTGTTTGCACCTCAAAGTCTTAGAAACATCAATGGCACATGGATGGCTTCTACAAGCAAAGGAATGAATGAGCATAACCCCCAATAAACTAATTAACAGGAATTGCTGTAACAACTCCAACAACTACTATAAGGAGATTTAAATAAATGTTGAAAAGCATTATCTCATTAATTTGTTTTAGTATATCAAACCAAAACCAAACATATATGTAGTATGCATAACATTTGCACTAAAGTTCTTTAGTCCAATCAAACTCAATGGAAATTTAATACCAAATATGAATTCAGGGTTGTAGCCAGATTTTATAAATTAAATTAAAAAAAACACAACATGTTAATATTTGAAATAGTAAATGCATTTACTTGAAACAGCCCAACATCATAATAATATTATTATGATGTTTTTGTTTATACATGGCAGCGTTATTGTGTCAGCGCCAGCAACAATTTAAAAATAATCACAAACACCCAAATACCGCCTACTTCTCCTAACGTTCTACAACAACGACTACAAGTACAATTTCAGGACATGAATCTAAATGGCCTCAGTAAACAATTTGTTGATGTAACTAGCAACAAAAAAATTAAAACAAACTCGTAAGGATATACAGAATCCAATGCTACTAATGGCAAAAGTTTATGTCTGTATGTATCTATGTACAGAATGTACTTTAAGCTTAGACTATAATTAAATCAACCTCCACATCGAATTTTTGTATTTGCTTGCTTTTAAGCTCATGGTCCTTTATAACTACAAGTCTGTGTATAGTTAGAGGATGATGATGACGATGATACTCAACAACTCAAAACCCCAACCAAAATGAACAAGGAAGAAAGAAAAAAAAAAACATGAACAAGTTAGAATGCTATATTCGGCTGTGCCGAATCCTTAATACTCTCCACAGAAACTACACTGGTTATATGACTAGTATATTCTTATTCTGTATTGTCTGTTCAGTCTTGTTGCAAATTTTAATATTGTTTTTATATATTGTTTGAAAGACAATTTTACGACCAACATAATTTATGTTAAATATTTTGAAATTTTATCTAATTTTAACCATTTATAATTGAGGTAATTACCGATTCCTACTGTCATTTACAGAGTTTGTCTGATTTTCATAATAATCTTGAGTGTAATTTAATAATTTATAAAATTAAAAGAACATTTTTCCATATTCACAACAAGTAAAGAAACAGAGTATAAAAATATATAAGACATAAGGTGAGACTTTTTTGTTTGAATTTGATCTTAACAATATTATTTACAAAATACTTATGGGTGGCATAGTAAAAGTGAACCAGTTATGAACTGATAGCTTCTAAATCCACTATTCACTAATGTGGTTTCTACGTATTTGAGGCTTTTATTGGTTGAATTTCATCTCAATATCGTTATTTACAAGTGTTGTATGGCTGTTTAGTATGCTCGCAAGTGGACTTAATTCGGGAGCTATTGCCAATTATTTATCGACAGCTACAAAATCCAGTAGGATAATTGCCGTATAACCGATATTAATATGATTTCGGAATTAAAATTTCTGATCTGTATTAAAGTTCGTTCGATATGGATATTTATTAGACAATTTTTTGGGTTAAACTGTTTTTCGAAAATGGTCTTTATATGGCAGCTATGACTAATTATGGGCCGATCTTCTAAAATTTTCAAACAGTAAATTTTATGCATATGAGTATATCTCACGTCGAATTTCAACGTAGTAACGGTATATATAAGATATATATTAGTATTAACGTGGATTTCGAGAGTGAACCTTATGTGGGGGCTATGAACCGATATTCTGAAAATCCATCGGTTTGATTTAGGCATGTATGTAAACGATCCGTGTGAAATTTTGAATCAGTACCATTATTTGTAAGAGATTTATGAGTATTAAAGTGATTTTCGGAAGAACCGAAATTCCCAAAATTTTGTAATGTTATTTGTATGTATATGTAAATGATCTGTGCAAAGTTTTGAGTCGGTATCAATATTTATACGATATATATAAAGATAAATGGCTTTTTCGGGTGTGGTCCTTATATGGGAGCTATGACCAATTACGGGCCGAGAAACATAAAATTTAGTACCCAATTTAGTTAGCTATAAGGATTATTTATGCCAAACTTTAGACGTTTAACATTATTTATACAATTTTATACGTATTTAAGTGAATTTTGGCATGTATGTATAATTAAGCAATATTTTGAAAAGGTTTTTGTATGAGGGCTATGAGAAATCATGGAACTATTCTTACTATTTTCCTCACACTTTCTTCTTTTATCATTAAACGACGTGTACAAAATTTCATGAGAATATCTGCAATAAATTTAAAAAAATTGCATGAAAAATGTTTAAGAGTATCAATTTTTAATGGAGTTTGTCTTACATTTTGATCCATAACTCTTGTTCTACTATACCGATTTTGTCGATTTTCAATACCAAACTGCTTAGAAGAACTATAAATGTTTTTTTGTAGACTTTGTTAATTTCCGTTGTGTCCTTTGGACGTGAGAGTGTTTTACACAGACAGATAGACGAACATTGCTCAATCGACTTAGAATTTCGTAAGAACCAAGAATATATATACTTGGTTGGATCTCTGACGAGTATTTCTCAGTGTTACACATGGAATGACAAACTTAAATATACCCTCATTCAGCACTTATGGTGGTGGAGGGTATAAAAAGAAAATATAATTTAACAACGACAAATATTGCCAGCAGCTAAATGACATCATCGTCATCATCTGCAACATCAACAACGCCAGCATGATTATTTCTAACATAATCAATTATACATTTATGTTCTTATCCACTGTTAATCGTATATAGACAGACACTAGTGTTGAATATTTATATGGAGTCCTTTATATTTGTAGGCATACATTTTTAACATCATGCAGCTTGTCAAAAATAAAAATAAGACAAAATATGAAAAGTGAAAAAGGGAATAGAGTTTGTAACTGGATTCAACTTAATAAAACTTAAATTAGCTCATTTAATTTTTGCGTTTGTAGTATTTCAAAGTTTGATTGTTTGGATAAAAACTAATAAAAAGATGCAATAATTAATAATTGATTACAAATGTTTCTAAATATCAATTCAATAATTGAGTTATTCGAGTGTATTTCGGGAACTGGCAATACCTTCGTATAAATATGTATTAAATTTTAAAGCGGCATAATAAAGTTTAAAGTTTTATTTTGGATTCTTGTTAACCCGTGTTTTCCCGTACAGTAGGGAGCACAAATAACTAAATGTTACTACCAGTTAAGTAGCTTTCCTAGAGTTTATATGGGTAAATTGAGTTTCATCTTGTAATTAGACCATCATGCCACACTTTATCAAACGCTTGAGAAATGTCAATAAAAAGAGCAGAACAATATTTTTTTCTTCAAATGTCTTATTGACGATATTGACAAGTCTGTGGGTTTGTTCGATAGTATTGTGTTTTCTTCTAAATCCAAATTGATTATTTGGAATACAATTGTTTTCACTTAAAATCGGGTATAACTTTTAATGAACATTTTCTCAAATAGCTTCAAAATATATGACAATAGGCTGATGGGTCTATATGATTCTACTTTTGTGTAGGTAATCTTTTCCCGGCTTTGCTATCATGGTGACCAGTAAAACCTTTAATTCTTGTGGATAATATTCATGGCGTAATATAGCGTTAAAAATAAAAAGTAGCTCTTGTTACTGATTTTGTCAATACCAGGTGCTTTCTTAGAGTTTGAATCAATAATAGCCTTTTCGATCTCTCAAATATCAAAACGTAGGGGTACAGCTGGTCCTAAATGGTGTGTGACTTGTGGCAAGTCTATTGATTCATTTGATGGGTTGGGTATAAATACGTTTTTAAAATGATTAACAAATAGATTGCCTTCTTCAGTGTAATTTCTTGCCCAACCACCACTTAAGTTTCACAAGGGGGGCTTATATGACACAGGTCTTTTAAGATTGTTAGGCGCTCGCCATAGTGAGTAATCTGATTGCGGAGTTGAATCCAGACTTTTTAAATATTCATTTAGTAATTCAATTTTCTGGCCACTGCATTAAAAGAAAATACTGTTCGCTAAGCCACTTATTCACTATTTTGGAATATTGCTGAAAAGTAACTTCATCCACATGATAGATGCTCTTATCTAAAAAATTATTAAGATGTATTTGCAAAATACGCAGACAGTCTTCTTTACTCATTACTCATTTGATATTTTGCAGTGGCTTCAAGTGCCAACATGTAAAGTAACCCCATATCATTACGTTCCTTCCTCCAAACTTCATGGTTTCCTTAACATGGTAACTTCGAATTCTCTGGGTTGTTCGGCGCCATCGGTTTAAAAACGATTAAATTTGGATTAGTCTGATCAGATTATACGTTACCAGTCGTCAACTGTCCAATTTCTGTACTCTCTGGAAAGCTTCAATCGTGCCTTAACACTTGTTTTTAACGACAATGCAGATTTTTATTTTTATGTAAAACGCGGCTCTCATCTCATCTTGTTGTCCGCCGTCTTTCCAGTTTTTCTATAATTATAGATGCATCTTTAATGTTAAACACTTGTCTTGAGTTAATAATCTGATTTGTTTAACTTTACTGATTTGTTTAACTTTACTTTAACCCTATACGTATTTACATAGCGTAACAACTTTTTGTCATTGCTAGAATATTGTCGTATAGGATGCTTGACAGTTTCTCCTCTTTTTTTATTAATGGTTTTATTATATTTTGATTTTTGTTGTGTTGGATGATTTGCAAAAAGTGTTTACCACATACAATTAAATTATAAGTAATTTGTAACCATGACTTTGGTATTATTCCTTAAATCATAATGTGTTTTTATTTTTTGTGGAAATGTATACTTTTCATTTTGGTTTCAGATGCTTTTTTCTAATTTTTCATGGTTTTGCGGCAAAGCATATCTAAATTGTTTAGTAAATTTTATTTTTTAAATTTCTTTTTAGTCACAATTATTTTCTTCAACTCAAATTGGCATAGAAATTATAAACGTTTAATCAACGCAATTCGTTGTTACATATATACTTAGTTTTCTATATACATACATATTCTGTTATATATTTATATCCTTCTGAGAAGAAAAATCTATGGCGGTTTTATTGTTTACCATCATGTGTTGTACAAATTGAACAGATGCTTTATCAAAATTTGAATGTTCATAAAGTTGAGCAAAAGAACATACAATGATTGATGAAATAAACGCAGTTACGCCATACAATACACATGAACAATCTTGCTGTTAACGCGATGAAATATTGAGAAAATAATAAAAAGAATATACAAATATTTTTAACCTACAGCAGGGGACAAGCAGGTACAGTGTATAACAAAACTTGGCGTATATAAACCATTTTTTCAATTAAGAGTAAGTTGTTATTTAGTAGAGTTACTTTGTGCTCCACTGTTTTTATAAACGTATTTATTAGGGTATCCACTTGAATAATGATCGCTCGAATAATCCAATAATTTCTAACGAATAATTATTCGAAATTTTTCAAAATTACCCATTTCGAATAACGAATAATTCGTTTAATATAATAAAGAATAATCGCATAAAACGAGTTTTTGTATTTAAACAAGTTTTGGCAATGAATTTGTTAATTCAGGTACCCTACATAACAATTTCTTAAAATTTTCCATAAAATTCGTAAATAACGCTTTATAACTTTTAAAATTTATAGGAAAATGATACAAAAATTAATGATGGAGTTTGAAAGCTGCTGTTATCCTCGTTTTCAAAAAATTCCGATTTGGTTTGGAGAACTTGGTTGGTTCTTTAGATTTTCCGGAAGGTTGAGTGCTTTTTTCCGAACAAGCTCTGCATGTCGTGCAAAAAATTTGAAATTTAATCATTTAATATTCATGGGGCAGAAAAAAATTGTAAAACTGTGGAACGGTTAGAGTAAATTCCAAAAATATTTTCTTTTAATTATTTGCAATTAAAAGGTCTTTCAAACTGCATCATTAATGTATTTCTTTTTCATATAAACTTTAAAAGTTATAAAGCGTTATTTACGAATTTTATGGAAAAGTTATGAAAAACTTTAATGTAGGGTACCTAAATGAGCAAATTGATTGTCAAAACTTGTAGTTTTTGCACACAAGAATAAAGCTTGCACATTTTTCTTTTAAATTGTTTCTTCAAAAGTGAAGTAAATCTTGGTTTTTGACAAAGTTATATAGAAAAAACGGCCGGCAAAGCAGATTTTTGACAAAAATTCGACTTGTGCGACCTTAAAACCTTTTCCGAAAAATCTGAAAAAAATTCTTAAGCCTATAAGCTTTTAAATTATTGTTGAGCACCCATAACAATAAAAAAAACTTTCTTAGGGACAATCTAAGATTTATTATTATTAAGAACAATTATTATTTTATTTGAACTGTTAATTTTTAATTTTTGATATACTATGGCACAAGCTTTAATGTTTGAAATTGTACTTTAAGTGGTACACATAAAATGTCGACGAAAGTGGACAACAAACATAATAAACTAATATATTCAGGTTTTCGATACGAAAAAATTAATAAATAAAAATGATAATTACAGCAAATTTCGAACCACCAGGTAAAACTGGTTAAAAGATTGATGTTTATCTGTTGGCTAGCAGGCATTGCAAGTGGTGCAGAGGGTTAGAACGCAAAGAGTTCTGATGAGAGAAAGTGGTGTTTTTCGAAACATATGTAAATTGAACAACCAAGGTTCGAATCCCAGCCAAGAAAATTATCAATAAAAATTTTAATAATACAAATTTTTCAAATTGTAAAACAATTCCTACCTTCAGTAAAAATAATTTAATGAAAATTAAATTTAATGAACTCGAGCCTAACTAAATAAATATCAAAAGTTTATTATTATTTAAAAATGTTTTTTTTTTCATGATGACATTTTGAATTTTGGGAGTCAAACATGCGTCTAGTGAAAAACTACAATACGAAATTATATTCCATGTGTTTATTGCAAACGAAAATTAAATAAAGTATTTCAGTCACTGTAGATGAGTTATTCAGATATATGAATGTTATTGCAAATGGCTATAATTCTTGAAATAAATCTGATATTTAGTTAAAAAATACTGAACGAGTTTGAAATGTGTTTCGAAAAAGATATTTTAGAGACCACATATTTGTGAAATACTCCATTGAATTACAATTTTGTTTTTACACGGAAATTGGTTCCAGGAAAACACGTGTAAAAAACCGACATTAATAGTATGCAAAATAGGTGATTGGTTTCTTATCTCTAAAACCTTTTGAAATTAGTGAACAAGGATTTTTTAAGAACAACTATTTAGGTTTATAATACTAAATCACATATACAATGTATTTTTACACAAGCATAGTTTTTAAAGAAAAATGCAAACACACTCTAAGCTTAAAAGTAATGTAAAGAAATGTGTGACAGGTTCATTTAGTTGTATGCACTAAAACGTAATTCCCCTAAATTTGTGCTATTTATAATTGCTCTGACCAGAAAGTTTGCTTGTATCAATAAAAATTAAATTTCCCTAATTTTGTGATATGAAAATTTAAGCCCAAATGATTTTGAATCGTGCTAAAGAGAATAAATTCGTATAAAAAAATTTTAAATTTGTTTATTTTTCAAACCATGTTAAATCAAAACCGTGTAAAACAGAATTAGGGTTGCTTAAAATATACAAGAAAATATACAAAATAATAGAAGTGGAATTATTATGGCCCGTTTGGATTTGTTTTTAATTGCATACAACCTAACCTAAGGTGGTGCTGAATATGTGTACGAAACTTATATTTAGGATGACTTTGACATTTATTAAAATTTATACAACTTTTATTACTAAAGGCGACTAATTTCTGTTTATTGAAATATTTTTAAGTTGTTCGAATAATTCGATTAATTTTAAATTTTTATACGAATTTTTCCAACAAGTTAAAATGTTTTATTCAAATTATTCGTTTTATTCAAACAAACGATAAATCGAATAATTTGGTTACTCTAGGTTAATGTATGCGCCACCTCTATTCAGTTTTACATACATGACGTATGAGTGATTTAAGTCATGAAATATTACTTATACTCATACGTTGAAATTCTTTTTAAAACACGAAATACAAATAAGACAAATTAAACTCAGATTCTACATACATGTACAATGTACGCATATAAACGTTTAAGCTACTTTTGATAAATTACCACTGTGGAAGTATTTAAATAAGTGCAAAATAATGTAGTAGCTAATCATTAACGAAGGATGCCCTAATTAACAAAAAAAAATTATATTTAAGCGTTTTGTAATAAACTCCAGTTTATACGTTAAATTAATAATGAATTATTTACATTATTAAATATAAATGATTTAAAATATCTAAATTGTTATAAAAAAAATTTTGGAAGCATAATAGCACAATTCACAATCTTGTGCAAATGGTATTGCATCATTGCATTTGCAAAAAGGTTTAGCATATTTTTACTCTACACTAACAAAATACACAGCAAGAGCATAAATATGCTAAAACTTTTTGCAAATGCAATTATGCAATACCATTTGCACAAGATTGTGAATTGCGCTATTGATTTATTACGTATGCATCAGACAAAACTCTAAGATATTTGGGGTATTTAGCAAGTAGCTACCAACCCATCAATAGAATAATTTTAAAATAGTAAATTATTTTATTTTATTATTTTAGACTTGTCGGAATTTTTATTGAAAATATTTACACCTTTATACAATTTGTTTCTTTTAATTTCTTTGGTGTTCACACAGCACAATTCTTATTGCTAAATCGCTCGTTTTTTTTATTTTTATTTTTTTAAATGGTAATCCGCTTAGCTTAAAGTATTGCTTCGTGTAAATGGATTATAATCTAAAACTGTCTACTGTAATATTGCTCTCCTGTTAACTTTTAGTTATAATCTTAATTTTCAATAAACAATTTAAATGTTTATAAATGTGCATGCAAAATTGTCTAAGTAAAGTTTATATTTGAATATAGTTTTTTTTTCTATTTACTGTTTCCCTAAACTTGCCCTACACAACAGGTTGATTTTTCCCAAGTTTCATTAAAACAACATTATTTTGTTTTTGTTGTTTGTTTTGCTGTGTCATATTTTGTTACTTTTATGTTCCCTTTTTAACTATTTAACTATAGTTTGTGGTTGGCAAGGTAAACCACTAACATGAATACATCGTAACATTCGAGAGTGTATGTGTGAATAAATTTAAAAACCGTTTGCCACATTATGCACACATTTTACATATGAGAACACTCGACGGCATTCGAAAGTAGATTAGGAAAAAGTGATATAGATATAATTTCACTTATCGTAAAATTAAAGCAAAAATTAAGATAGCACCAAAGAATTTTAAGCTAATATGGTAAAACAATATAATCAATTATTGTTAATGTACTTCTGTTTTGAGTATTATTAAATTCAAAACGTCAGCTTTGTCACAAAGTTCCTAAACGAAGTTAATTTATACCTTTATTTGACACCGCCTTGTTAAGGTTTTAGCTGTCCTTTATAAAAATAGTTTGATTTAAAAACGGGTTCTACCTCCGAGGAAACAATAACCGCACCAGCTGTGTATAGATTTACTTCCTGCTCAGCCTGAATTTTAGAAACAATATTTTCTAGCTCTTCGCTAGTGTTTATGACATGCTTAATAATGTTTATTAACTAAAGAATTGTTTAATTAAAATCTGGTGGCATTAATGTGTTAATAGAAAGCGATTGATTATATTTGAACCACAATCTGATACACATTTATTAATATGTAATGAAAACTAATATTTATTTTCTAACTAAACTACACTTCAGAATCTCAGTACAGGTGGATACTGCATACTTATTGCAAGTTGTTAAAAACAATTTTGTTGTTAGGAACTACAATACCACTTCAGTGTTACTTTTATTTGAAATTAGATAAATGCACGCAGAGAAAATAATATAGTTGGGCATGTTTACCACAACTATTTCAAAATTTTTAAATATTTTTTTTTTAAATATTATGATCACTGTAATTATTTATATGATTTCGGCAACCATAGTATGGTTAAGTTATGATTGACATGATTATAACACTCATGTGTTTGATTATAGTAATTATTTTATGTTTATCGTAATCAGTTTTATGATCAAAGATTTTACCATATTATGTTGCTCTCTATCATAATAAAAAAGCAACAAATTATGATAAATAGATTCATCATAAACATGATTGCCACAAATATATACATAGTTACTGCAATCGTATGCATGATTGTAGTAATCATCCGAATCGTAACTTAAACATATTATGGTTACCGCAATCATATAAATAATTACAGTGACTATAACATTATTAAAAAAACTTGTAAACATTTTGACATAATGAACATATTTTACAACATTTTTTCTCTGTGTGTATATTGATTAAGAATTTAGAATTTGTGTGCATACTGAACTAGAATTAAACGTCGTAGTATTTGTAGGCGTGGAAAAAAAATAAAAACATTATTTCTGGAATTGTTTTTACATTTTCTTTAATCCTAGGGGGTGGCTGACACAATCTTTTTTCGAAGCACTCTATGAAACACTATATATAAAAATTATGTTGAAGCAATAAATAATAAATTCGAAGCTTAGTTGAAAACAATTTGATTTTCAAAACAACAATTTGTAAAGCAATAAATTCATGCATTTCTAAAAACGTATAAACTTTGACAATATTAATGTCTCAACATTTATGCAATCCATATGAAAATATTTATGTTGTGGATATCCCTGCAAAGTTTTGGGAAATTTAGGAGCCCACAATAACTTGATTATATTACAAACATGACAGTAAAATATGTCGCATGCTAAATCATACATAAGGTTTTAGAAGAAACCTATGCCGATAATTATAAAATGCAACTATCAATAGAGATCCGTATTGTAATAGTTTAATTTAAAAAATCGCTTTACAATATTATGTATATTTCAATTTGCAGATGTTTGTTTTTTATTTAGAAGTAATCTAAAACGAATTTGATTTTTTGTCGCGTTCTTGCTGCCATGTTTATTGCAAAGGTTATGGAAAATAAAAAAGCAATTAGAGCCACTATTGATAAAATTTGTTAATTGTGGATATCCACTGTTGTCATTATGTTCTAAGATCATATTAAAATGAATACTTTTAATTGAATATGAAGCTAAAATTATTATACAAACAATATTTGTTTAATTTAATTAAATATAGTTTTATAGTCTTTAATCTTTTAATCTCCAGTTTAATTTGTTTTCTACCTGCAGTTTTCCCGTCTCTTTAGGCAGAAGATAAAAGCAAATAGAAGAAATATAAATTAATTTATAAACACACAATGAAGATAAATGAACTTAAATATAGTATACTGATGTTATAGCAACTAAACAACTTTTAGACATGTGTAAAAATAATGTAACAGAAAAACGTTTACTTATTTTTTCTTTTCTAGAAAATCGTGTTAATAAATTAACTTAAAGTGCTAACAGAATTACAAGCATACACAATTAGTTTTTATTAATATAATCTTATATGTATTAAACCTTCGTCCTTTGTAAGATTTAATTTAAATTCTTGTCAGAGTCATAACGCCATAAAATACAAAATTGGCTGTATGAAGTTATTGCTGATAACGATCAGACATTTTCCTTATTTAGCTAAGGATAATTAAATATTTAAGAGGAGATTTTGTTATGGATTTTAATGCAAGGTAAAGGAACATATTTTTATGTTTTTTTAAAAAACGTATAGTTCATATAATTAGTCATAATGAAGAAAGCACATTTGTTTTATTTTATAATATTCAAACGAATTTCTTTGAAAATTGTAAATCCTTGATTTAAAAAATTTACAAAAAACTGATTTGTATGACTTTAAAAACTCAAAATTTTTCACGATTTGTGAATTTAAAAATTCTTTTATTTTATAAACACATAATGCTAATTTTGATTTAGAAACATTTAATTAAATTTAATATGTATAGAAAAAAATTCAATATTTTCAACCCTTTTTATTATTCTATACAAAATGCAATTATGCAGTGGATATGAAAAAAAAAACACTTTTATACTAAATAAAACATTCATATTTTATCATCATTGTGCTATCATACTTCAGCTGTCATATTGATTGTTTTTTTATCATTTATTTATGACACAACATGCCTTCACCCTTCAAATATTTATTGTATAAATAGATTTCATATGCATATACGAGTGTAAATGGGCAGGGCTGGGATTTGCATATACCGAGAACCTTTATATAAAATCAATATATATACACCTAATTCTTTTTTTACACGGTAATTGGTTTCTAGAAACTTCGTGTAAAAAAAACCGTGACAAAAAAATACATTGATAGTATGCAAAATAGGTGATTGGTACCTTATCTCTAAAACCTATCGACATTATTGAAAAATAAGGATTTTTTAAGAACAACTATTTAGGTTTATAATATTAAATCACATATGCAATTTGTTTTTACACAAGTATGCTATTAAAGAAAAAAAATATACGCATTCTAAGCTTAAAAGAAATGTAAAGAAATGTATGACAAGTTCATTTGATTGTATGCACTGAAAGAAAATTTCCCCAAATTGTTGCTATTTACAATTGCTCTGACCAGTAAATTTGCTTGTACCCACAAAAAGGTAATTTCTCTAAATTTGTAATAGAACATATTTCGTAAAAATTAAATTCAACAAAAAAAAAATTTAAGCCCCAAAGATTTTAAATTGTGCTAAAAGAAAAAAATTGTGTAAAAAAATTTAAAATTTTTTTATTTTCAAATCGTGTTAAATAAAAACCGTGTAAAAAAAGACCGCGTATATATACTGGTATATATCATGTCTTTAAAGAAAAATCTGGGTGAAGAACGCGACATTAAAAAAAGAAAGTTTTAAAACTTATGTTTCATGTTTTAATTTTCTGTAGATTTTTAATATAAAAGGTAGATTTTATCGATTTACTATTTTCAATTTATTAAAAACAAACAATGTTTTCGACTTTATCTTAAAAAATGCAAAAGTTGTAAAATTTGAATAATATTTTATAATTTTATTCTATTTTCTTCGACCTTTTTGATTTTTATTAATATTTATTATTTATTATAAATAAAAAATAAAAAAATTCTTTATGAAAAACCAAAAAGTGACCTCAAGCTTACAAATTATTTAATAAAAATATTTTATCTATCAACTAAAGTTCCATTGAAATATTTATGTGCATTCGAATTAAAGCAATTAGCTTAAATACCCTCTATTGCAATACACAGAGAAAAAATATAGTTGTACATGTTACCACAAAAATTTCAACATTTTGATAAGTTTTTTAATAAAATTATGGCCATTGTAATTATTTGTATGATTGCGATCACCATAATATGGTTAAGTTACGACTAAGATAATTACTACAATCATATCTATATTCGTGGCAATCATGTTTATGATGAATCTATTTATCATAATTTTTTGCTCTTTTATTATGAGAGACAGCAACATAATATGGGATAATCTTTCATCATAAAACTGATTACCATAAACATTACATAATTGCTATAACCATATATATATTTGTTATAGTCATACGAATTGTATCCTAACCATATTATGGCTGCCGAAATCATATAAATAATTACGGGAAACATAGTATTTTAAAAACTATTGAAAGAGTTTTGATAAACATACACAACTTTATTTTTTGTCTACGTGTAGATTTATTAGCTAAATTATTAGGTCCAAATTACCATTCAAGATTGCTGTACAGAAATCTATTCAATAATGATAAGTTCATGGTTTTATCGTCAAAAACTGTTAACTATAACGGCTGGCAAAGAAAACTACATCGCATGTTGTGCTGACTACAAATACATTTTTCAGTTGAAATTAAGTAAACCACAGCCCTGCTGATAAATATTTATTGATGGTTTTGTATTAGATACAATGTTTTTAAGCGCTCTAAAACCGCCATTAAGTCCGCCACCCTCCAATAGTATGACAGTATGACTGACAGTAGAAGCAGAAATATTTGTGTAATCTGTATAAATATTTATAACAGCACTAAGACCGCAGATTACAAGGCATATTAATTAATGCTAAAATAATTTGTATACAGGGAAGTATATACATAAATAAATACATATGTAAACATACTTAAATAAGTATACTTATATGTATGTGGATATTGTATTATTTATACGAGTATGTATGTATATAAATGTCTGTTGCTGTCTAGTATAATAATACTTGAGGACTGTGTTATATATATATTTTATTTAGAATAAAACATGCATTACTACCATATGGATTATCCTCTACGTTACCATCATAATTATATACAAATAGAAATAAAATAAAAATCCGATTATGAAAAAAGAAATTAATTATAAATTGTGATGCGTGCAAGTATTTCACTTAATTTAGAGCTGCACACTTGATGAATTCTTTATGGAATATTAAATCAACATTTTATTAGCGAAATAGTTTATAGAAATTTTTTAGCAAGTTTTCAGCAAAATACTTGAAACCTAAATAAATTTATAGTAAGTTTGATCATGCAAAAATGTTAATAAATGTTTTTGTTTCCTTTTGTAGTTTTTTTTCTTGTATACTCATATATACAAGTATTCATTCGAACTAAATTTGCAACACTTTGTTTTATTTTACTTTGTTGAAGTGTCGAAGAAACTTGTTAAACAAAACTGTTTTTGAACGTACAGTTTAAGTGTTTAATAAGAGATGAACTTTGTTTTGCATGCATTTGATTTGTAGAATTAAATACTAGATATAATTTATGTTAAATGATTATTATTGTTTAATTTGAGTTGGGTTTTTAAAAGCGGCTTATGACACCCCGGGGATTACTGCATTTAATGTAAGAGGTTTATATACGTAAGACAGTGAGAAATTCGTAGCCCAGGTTACGAAAAAAGTCCCTGTAAATTACCGCCAAGAGAGTTTTGGTTTCTTTTGTGCTGCGGAGGCTTAGAGCGGTTTCTAAAGAGTGGTTTTTAAGAGCTTTTGGATTTGATTAAAAAGAAAACAAATGTATGAAATCTTTATTTGAGCCAATAAAATGATCTATATAATAACTAAATAATTAAACTTTTATTTTGTGTTGCCTCTTCAAATCCAATAAAATAAAAAATTATTGTATTTTTTTACAAATTAGACCAATACATTTCAAACATCTTCTGTTCATCTTCAGGATCTGAATTGATTGAAAAATATAATACAAATTGAAGAGGCAACACAAAATAAAAGCTTAATAATATAATTTGATCCAGCAATACAAAATATTAATCAATAAATAACTAAAGATGATCTCATGTAAATGTTACCGCGGCTATGCGGCAAATGATTAGGATGATGAGTCCAATGTTGGCATACTCTCTTCAACATATCTAAACAGAGATATAGTTAATATATGTATATATTGAGGCAGAAATAAGCAGAATCGTCCCCAGACTTGAAAACAGAGTGGAAACCAGTCAGTAAAATCAACTGCCTTTCATATTTTGATATAAGTTTTTGAATTTTATGTATTCTCTGGTTTGTACAAAATTTTGTATATTGAAGAATAATAAGCAAATACCAAAAGCTTCTGCTAATAAACTTTAAAGTTACATTTGTAAAATGTTTTTGAAAAGAGTTTGAAATCTAATCTAAATAATCACACTACTACTGCATTGTCTTTCGAAGTCATTACTTTAACATGGCAAATTCAATTACTTATCTCAAAGGCTTACCAATAGGGAGAGAAATACGAGGGCGGTTCGGAAACTTCTTAGCCTAGCACAGAAAGAGAATAGTTAGTTCTTAAAAAACATTTTTATGTTTCAATATAATCTTCTGAAACTTAAATACACTTCATCCAACGCTTATCTAGCAATGCTATCCCTTGATTAAAATAGTTTTCCTCAAGTCCTTCAAAATAGTGGTTTACAACTGTAATTGCAACTTCATTTGAGCTAAAACGCTTGACAGCCAGGCATTTTTTTAGATTTGGGAACAGGTAAAAGTCAGTAGGAGCTTAATCAGGAGAACAAAGTGGATGGTCAAGCAAGTCGTGCTTTAATTCGTTGATTTTAGTCATTGTTAAACACTCTTGTGCGCTGGTATGTTTTCTTAATGAAAAACATTTAATTGATCCAAAATGCTGCAGTAGTACTCTGAATTTATTGTTTATTGAAGTCCCAGAAAACCGTTGCCATAACCTTACGAGCCGATTGAATTGTTTGTGCCTTCTTTGGGGCACTTCACTCTTTGCTTGGATTGTTTTTTGTCTCTGAAGTATAGTGGTGGACCATTGTCTCATCAACAGTTATGAAACGATGTTTAAAATAAATTTTGTTTTTCCTAAAATGATCCAAACAAGCTTGAGAAATTTTCATTCTTATGCTTTTTTGTTCAACTCTTGACAAATGCGGCACCCATTTTGCAGAAAGGGGTTTCATCTGTAGTTCTTCATGCAGAATTAAATCGATCATTTAAGATGCGCGTGATATTAGCTATTTTATTTTATTTTTATTTATCGGTCATGTACTTTTGGACGTCCACTACGTGGTTCATTATCAATTTTTTACTGTTGCATATGAAGGAACACTTTCACCTAAAACATTCACCATATTATTAGGAATTTCTTGTCCCGATAAACCTTTTTTATTTAAATATTTAATGACACCACGAATTACTAATTTTTCCATTGTAAAAAAATCGCGAATGCGTCTTTTTTAAATACCTTCTATATGAAGGAGTTGGCAGATCGAAAAGAAAATTTAACGTGTGGAAGTTTCCAAAACACTTATCTCTTTTCTGTTTCTAAGAAGTTTCCGAATCACCCTTGTAAATTAGTACTAAATTCGCTTACTAAAAGATTACTATGAGAATTGTCTACAAAAAATATTTTGAATTAAATTAGATTTGATTTGCATTATCTAAAATGTAGCCACTTAAACACTGAATAAATTTTATTATGAATTAATTATGAATTTCGTAAACGAGTATTTTTATATTATTATTATTATTTTTACCTAACTGCTTCTAAGTAATGCTGATTAACCCGGCATAGGGCACGTGATAAAAAAAAAACAACGACAGTCAGATGGGTAAATATGACCCTAGTTTTTTTGACATAGTATTTTTGCATAATTTTCAAAATTTGATAAACGTATCTGTAGGCAATATATACATGACTCTTTTAGCTATTTGTAATATGCAAAAAAAATACATATTTAAACTGTTTTTAATTTTTAATTTATTAATTTAAAAAAATAATAAATGAACTTAAAAATATAATGAACTTCAATCAGTCTAATGCCATAAACTGAAAATCTAAAAAAACAAAACAAAAAATAATTGCTAAATTCATCACATTAATTATATATTAAAAAGTGTAATTTCCTTTATCTGTCTGCAAGGAGTTTGAGCATTCGTTGCAATAAGGAGCTATATGTTCAGAGCAAATAAACTTGTTGCATTCTGTGCAGGTGTGACTAGATTTGCGATCATTTGCAGAAGGGCAAACTTGATATCGTTTACATACACCTGAAACTTTTGCACGAGCTTCTTAAGAAGAGTCTGTTGTGATACACTGGATTCACTTTCGCATTACTCCCGGCAATTGGATGATATTTTTACGAGTGTTTAGGTGATCACTTATAATAGAAAAGCCTAAGGTTTTCAGAAACTTATTGCGTTTAATATTGTTTATTAATAAGTCCGTTGATTCCAGCTATATTTAGCATACATTTTAGCAAACAACAGAAATCAGAGCTTAATACACTAAATTGATTTTTTTTTAAATTGGTGAAATCTCACTACACCGACGTCCAGGTTGGGTCATATTTACCTTTTCTTAGTTGACGGTCAACTATCTCTGCTCACGTTCAATCACCAACTGAAAAGAAATAATAAACAATATGCAAAAACGATACACTCCAGCTACTGAGAAATTTGGAAACGTCGAAAAGCGTTGAAAAAAGTTACACAGCAATTTAAGAGCATATGGGTCATAATGACCCAACCTGCATGACGCCGGGTTACATAGAGCAGATATTGAAAAGTAAGTTTTTGGTTTATTACAAATCATTACCAAATTCTTGCTGCATCAGAATTTAACCAAAACAACACAGCATTATTCAAAACATTTTAATTATTTTACCTCAATATCTAAACATACAACATGCTTGCATAATAAGTGCGTATAATAGTAAATATAATCACAACATGAACGCAAATTGGTTTATGTTTACCAACAACACAACACAATCTAAATTAACTGAATGTCAAAATCACACTTAATAGTTAGACGATAAATAATAACAATAGAACGACATCTACATATATCTATGTACTTGTACAATATGGCAAATATTCATGAAACTACAAAAACAAAACAGATTTTGTCATTATACTGAAGTGAAATTTCAACAATAATGACAATAACAATAACACTTCAAATAAATGAATATTAATTACATACAGAAATATGTGTATGTATGTATGTATGTATACATACTTTTTAACACTCAATCAACGAGAGGCGATACTGGCAAATATGTGGGTTGACCGAAAAGCCAACACTTTGCTAGAAAATTGACAGATAAAGCAACCTTCACAACCTTCACGTCATAGAGATTCATATCAAATGTTGATGCAAAATTTTGTTTTAAGCCAATATGCAGAATATGTACCTAATTGATAGAGACGAGCAATTATCTGCACAATATATTGCTGAGACTTTAATGACAGTAATAATAAGCAAAAATCTTATATGTTCAGAAATTTGCATTAGCATGACCTTGTTTAATTAAAACCAAATATAAAAACTTAGTTCAGAATCTGAACAATTTCGCTATGGTTGGAAGTAATCGAAAATTCCATATCATTTCGTCACACATAGTGTTGTTGAACTGTTCGGACGTGTTATTTTTAGTGCGGCTGAATTTTCGGTGAAAAAATCGTAATAGGTGAAAAAGTGTAATAGGTCGAAATAAAACAAAAAAGTTAAAAAATAATTCGTAATAGGTAAAAATACCTACGGTAAAAAAAAAAAATAAAAAACATTAAAAAATAAAAAACATTAAAAAAAAAAATAATAAAAAACATTAAAAATCGCATAAAAACTGTATGAGTGTTCCTCTCAGATGTAATTCTGAGAAAGAGCTTAGCTCGACTAGAAAATCTTTATGGATCTCTGAGGAAGAATCATTAAAAAAATCTGTGGAGAATCTTCTCACTACAAGAGCCGTAGAACGGCGCCGTTCCTGTTCGCCCAATATAGTGATTTCATCAGATGATAAAACATCAATATCTTCTACATCAAATAGTGCAGTCAAACCTAGAAAACAAGTAGGTATGGATAAATACGTCACAGTTATTAAGCGACAGAGGAGCCCGACATCTGCTCAAATGTCATCAAATTCAAAAGCTCCCAAGACCGTGAGTATTGACAATCCAAATGATCAAAACAGGTTTGCTCTACTTCAGACGGATGACCCAGAAATACCGAAAAAGACGTTTAAGCCCCCACCAATTTACCTGAGAGAGCCCACTTCCAATAAACTGGTACAAGGAATTGTTGCTGTAATAGGTGAGAACATGTTTAGCGTAACCTCAATTAAACATGGAAATATCAGCGAAACCAAAATTCAAGTGAAAAAGGAAGATGATTTTCGAAAATTGTCCAACCAGTTGGAGAGGGAGAGTAGGGATTTCTATACCTACCAGCTGAAAAGCGCAAAAGGACTCCAAGTAGTTCTAAAGGGTATAGACCCAGATGTTGATCCTGCCGAGATAAAGACTAGTTTAATGGAAAATGGCTTCAAAATTAAGAGCGTAACGAATATTAGAAACCGTGAAATGATTCCTCAGCCGATGTTTAGGGTGGAATTGGAACCTGGAGATATCGTCTTAAAGAAAAACGAGTCCCATCCCATCTACAATCTGATTTACCTTCTGCATCGTAGAATCACCGTGGAAGAACCGCATAAGCGTCAGGGACCCGTCCAGTGTCTTAATTGTCAAGAATTTGGTCACACTAAAGCGTATTGTAAATTGCCGTCAGTTTGTGTTCCGTGTGGGGAACTACATACAACTGCTCAATGTGATAAGTCGAAAACCGACTCAAAAATCAAAAAATGCAGTAACTGCGGAGGTAATCATACCGCAAATTATAGAGGTTGTCCAGTTTACACTCATTTGAAAGGCATAAGGACCAACAAGACGTCAGTATTACCTAATCATCCTCAACAGCCTAATTTTGCATCGAGTAACAATTTTCCTCAATTGTTACGGCCCACTAGTCATGAAAACGCGCCTAGTTCTAGACAAGTTTCTTACGCTAACGTGGTTAAATCTAATATGCCAGGTTTGGAGCAGAAACCTAAATCTCAATATTACGAGCCTAATATTAACACTCTAGAGACTACTTTGCAGACACTTGTCCAAACTATGAACACTTTTACGACCACTATGACATCCATGATGCAGGAAATGCTGAAAATGCAATCCACAATCTTACAAGCAATTTTAAAGAAATGATTTGTTTAAAAATTTGTTTTTGGAACGCGAACGGCCTCCGCCAACATAAAAACGAACTGGAACACTTCCTGATGGATAAGCAGATTGATGTCATGATGATTGCTGAAACTCACTTGACGGCGACAGGGTACTTCAAAATTAATGGCTACGTGTTGTATGATACTAAAGATCCCCGCGGAAGAGCATGTGGAGGTTCGGCAATTCTTATAAAGAACAGAATAAAACATTATTTAATGAACAACATATGTGAGGATTACATACAAGCAACAAACATTTGTATTGAATTCTGTCAATACAACTTTGTTTTATCATCAATTTATTCGCCGCCTCGATTTTCAATAAAAGAACATCAATACTACAGCTTCTTCAATTCCCTTGGAGCTAGATTTTTGGTTGCTGGTGACTTTAACGCCAAACACACATTTTGGGGTTCACGTCTAGTGACCCCGAAGGGTCGTGAACTCTTCAACACCATTGCCAAAATGGGCTTAGATGTACTATCAAGCGGGCATCCCACCTACTGGCCGACGGACCGACGGAAGATTCCCGATATTATTGACTTCGGAGTAGTGAAAAATATCCCTGTAGAATCGATACAAGTGGAGCCTTCATTAGACTTGTCTTCAGATCACTCTCCTTCTATTATTTCAATGCGTTTCCTTCAAGGGTATGGCTCTCCATTTCGGGACATGTCTAAATCCAGAGTAAGTTGGATAAAGTATAAAAAGTATTTAAGTTCCCACTGCACGGAAAATGTAGTGTTGAGAACTACCGAGGATATTGATGGGTCGATTGGCAAGTTTACTGAGGACATACGAAGAGCTGTGCATCACGCTTCCACATATGACGTTGAATGCAGAAATAGGACAAACAGAACTTATTTCGCTGAACTCGAACATCTCCTGACAGAAAAAAGAAGAGTTAGAAGAGAGTGGCAAATTCACAGGTCTCCTCAACTGAAAGCTAGGCTACGGGAATGCAGAGATATACTAAGAAATTTCTTAGAAACCCAAAGAATGGCTTCACTTAAATCATACTTGGAGGGAATTGACAGTTCCCCACAATCTGACTATTCGTTATGGAAGGCGGCACGAGGTTTAAAAAGACCAGTTAGAGGAAAGCCTCCTTTGCGAAATCCGACTGGTGACTGGGCTAGAAACGATTCCGAGAAGGGGACTTTATTTGTTAACCATTTAAGAAATGTGTTTACTATAAACAACTCAAATAATGCAACTGATTTGCCACCACTCGTTATTAGACCTCCTGTACCTCTAAGACTTAGCTTTAATGATATTCAAAGCGCTATTGGTACTCTGAACCTTAAAAAAGCTCCAGGTATGGATAAAATCAGCAACAAAATGCTTGTGGAGTTACCTCGTGTAGCTAGAAGAATTATTCTATTTATCTTCAATGCTATTTTACGCCTAGAATACTATCCTGCAGATTGGAAGGTATCTATGATTACCATGATTCCTAAGCCAGGGAAGGACCTCACCAAAGTAGAGTCATATAGGCCAATTAGCCTACTGCCGACAATTTCAAAACTGTTTGAAAAATTGTTAATGGCTAAGTTGATTCCAATTCTGAACGACACTCAATGTATTCCAAATCATCAATTCGGGTTCAGAGCTAAACACAGTACCATCGAACAAACACACAGATTAGTAAATGTGATAAGACGGTCGTTTGAAGAGAAAAAATACTGTTCCGCGCTTTTCATTGATGTTTCCCAAGCGTTCGACAAAGTCTGGCATGAAGGTTTAATGCACAAAATAAAATTAGCTCTGCCTGCTAACACCCACAAACTTATGAAAAGTTATTTATATGGTCGCAAATTTACAATCAAAGAAGGCGATTTTTTAAGCCCCGCTCAGCCAATTGAAGCAGGAGTACCCCAGGGTAGCATACTGGGTCCTACTTTATATTTGATTTATGCATCCGATATGCCGTCAGACCCCAATATACATACTTCAACTTTTGCTGACGATACAGCCTTTATTAGCGTTCATAAGGACCATCAAATAGCATCACTGAATTTGCAGAATTATATTTATAAACTAGAGAATTGGCTTGAGCTTTGGAAAATCAGGGTTAACGAACAGAAATGTATTCATATAACTTTCACATTGCGAAAAGATACCTGCTCGTCCATCAGAATAAATAACCAAATTATTCCGCAACACAATGAAGTCAAATACCTCGGAATCCACCTCGATCGTCGTTTAACCTGGAAGTCTCATATTGACGCAAAACTTACACAGATGAGATTAAAAGCAGTGCAACTTAATTGGCTAATCGGCAGAAATTCTACATTAAAGTTGGATTGTAAACTTTTGTTGTACAATGCAATTCTAAAGCCAATATGGTGTTATGGAATTCAATTATGGGGTACTGCCTCAGCATCCAACATTGAAAAGATTCAAAGAGGTCAAAATAAAATTCTACGTATAATTACTGCAGCTCCATGGTACGTTCAAAATTCTCGAATTCACAAAGATCTAGGCATTCCTTTGGTGAAAGACGAATTTACAAAATACGCCTCAAAATATGTCAGCAAACTTGAACACCATCCAAACCCACTTGCACGAGACATCCTTAACTTTAGTGGCCATGTTCGGTTGAGAAGGAGGGATACCCTTGCTTTAACTCAAACGCAAAACAGATGACTGGATCAGTGGATGTAAATTTTTTTGTAGTATCATAATATTTTGTCTAGCACTGGCTGGACTTATTATTTTCTTTTAGTATTAAGATTCGAAAACTTATTGTCATTTCAATATCTGAAGATTCAATAAATAAATATAATGTATTATAAAAAAAAAAAAAAAAAAAAAAAAAAAAAAATTTCGTTATAACTAGAAAAAAAAATCTTCCATATCGGCCCCTCAATATAACAATAGCGTATGTGCTCATACGCTATTATTTTTTTATTGCATATTTAGAACCTGCATCATTGATTTTATGTCTGGTCAAAATTTCGTTAAATTCTACTTGCCAACAGTGGGTCAAAATGTCGTTGGAAAAAATGGTGCATAATATCTTGTTCAAAATGTTCCTTCAATAAGTGTGTAAGCTCATATACTCATTTTACTTGAAACCGCCACTCCAAAGTTGTTAAAATAATAATAGTGTATACGCATTATAATCCATTTAAGCCTGTTGAAAAAAAAAATATAATTTTTGAAAACTTTAAATCATAAAATAGTTTATAATATACACTATTGTTTGAGAAATATTTTCATTCCGACCCATTCTATACCCCACATATAACGAAAACAATTATTATACAAGGAGCAATTGAAAGTAATGGATATTGGAGGAACGCGAAAAACAAAAGTGGTGATCAACTTTTCGTTTACTGGAAAATACAATAAAGAGCTGCCAATTTGTAATCGATAGCTGCATGATCTCCAAAATTTATGCAAAAAGAATGTAATTCCTCGTGGCACGCAGTCATTTTTTCTTTTAACTTACAATGTGGAAGGAAGCGAAATTGTTTAGCTGAGCCAGTTATAGCAGAGATAGAGAAAGAAGACGAATGAATTTCTAGTTATTTTTGATTTACGCAATGTATATCTTAATTTGTCATAATTTTTTGTTTATAATAACCCAAATTGGAAAGTTATGAATATGTGCCACTGTATTAACAAAACTATGAATTAATCACTGTCTTATAATGTTACAAATTGACATTTTTGAGATCAAATATTTTTATGAAAATACCGTAAAATTATTGAATAAAACAGCGTATACCAAACAAAATAAAATATTGTATCAGATACATCAGACGAATTCCTTCAAAAAAAAAAATAGCCTATATGGAGGACTTGCGCTTTGAATGACTTAATTATGGTCCGAAAGGATGCGTAGAATAAAAAAAAATTGACCAATTTAAGGACAAGAAAGAATGAATGAAATGAAGAATTTTTATTTACCGTGATATTTAAGGTTTTATTAGACATCCGATTTGACAAAAACTTTAAACTCTATTTTCTCAAAACCCCAAGCAAATTATACCCAATTGTTATACTGAGGGGACGATATTATGGTAATCTCATGTACATATGTGCTTTAAAAACAATATCAGCAATATCAATATCCTCAAAATTAATCTCTAAGGTTATTGATATGACTCCAATGGAAATTGAAATAATAATCTTATGAAATGCTATCTTAAATAAAGTAAATTATAATAAAAGTTGTCAACATTAACATATTTGTTGGGCCTTCCTAACATATGAATTTTAATATATTAATGTCTGACGCACATTTTGTACATAAAGCTGCAGAACCATCATTTTCATTCTTTAATGTAGAATTATTGTTTGTTTGTATATTTACGTATATATGTATGTACTCGTGTGTATATATGTATGTACGTATGTATGTATGTATTTTAAACGATAAGCCATGTATTCTCTAGAGAAGAACTGTTATACATTTTTTTTTTGGTTTTTATTTGTCGTATTATATTCAAATAATGTTACGTATGCTCTTGTTTTAGTACCCTACACCATCATGTGTGTGGCTGATATGACTGGTTTTTTTAACGCCTGTTATATATAAGAAACTTATAATTAAATTATGTATATGACAAAATTTTAAAACAAATCAATAGAATTTAACAAATTTTTAGTAGTCTTTGTTTTTGTAGAACCCTACACACCTCACAGTTACTTCTTCCTATAAAGCCAAAACAGTACGCTGGGATCCTTTTAGGCTCACGATGAAAATTCATGTGAATTTTTCAAAAAAAATAAAACCCCCTTACGTTTTTCTAATCCATTGAGAACCATCAGCTGCTGTTGACAAATTGGACAAAATTAATCAGTGAACCAGCGTCGTTAATTATTTACTAAACTTATTATTTTATGTTTAATTACATTTGTTGTAAGAGAAAAATCAATTATTTCATATAGATTGTTAAATTCGCAATATAATCTTTTTAATGGGTCAGCTTGGCTATAATTAGTTTTAACAATTTTGACATAAATGGCGTGAAAATTATTGAGGAACATTAACATTTAGTTCGTTTATTTGACCTTTTTTTAATATTTAATAGTTTTTTCTTCTTTCAAGCAATAAGGTCAATTGCATTTTATATACAAATATTTAATTTATTTATTTGAATTGAATTCAAAACTTATATTATCCCTGAAGAAGCTATCCATTGTGATAGCGAAATATTGGAAATTAATATATATAAATAAATTAAATATTTGTATATAATATGCAATTGACCTTATTGCTTGAAAGAAGAAAAAACTATTAAATGAGGAACATTAACAGTAACATTATTTACAAGGAAATCGGAGCAGTCTTCACCAATAATTATATTGATCATAAATATTACATTAAGCTTAGTTGGTAATATTATTAATTTAAGTCTATCAATGTATGATGGAGGGATAATATTAGGATTCCAAGGTAAATCACGTAGACGAAAGAGTAAAAATTGTTTTTGTACAGACTTAATACGAAGAATATGAATACATTATACTTAGGATCCCCTTAGATAATAGATTCCATTACACTAGAGCCCCAATTTGCGTCGTTGATAGGGACCAGACCAGATTTTTTTCTATACAAATGTGAAAATTTAAAAATTTAGCAAGCAAAATCATATTTTTATTAAAAAACGTCTTATGGTACGTTTGATTATATCTATTTCAGCAGGTCTTTGTTATTATTCTAAAAAAATAATTGAAAATATATTTTTAAGCAAGGAATAAAAAACTATTTAATGAAAAAAATCTATTTACATATCGTACATACAAACATACATAAAAACACAACCAAAATTAATTTAAAAGCACGTAATTTCAAGTAATCTTTTTGGTTTTCCTTTTATTGTTGTTGGGTTTTGTATTTGTTTGTTTTATACTTTTTGTTGTTGTAACTTCTGGTACAGATTGTAGAGTAAATAGACAAAGAAGTACACTTTATGTAAATAAATATGTAGTACATAGTATGTACATATGTAAATAATAATTTTTTTATATACATACAAATAATTAACAAACACAAACTGCGAAGCTTCTTGGCTTGTCTGCAGAACACACCTTGAGTCGTTAGCGGGAATCGAACCCGCAACCCTCTGACTGATAGTCCGGCACACTATCGGGGTACCCGAGGTATGTATAAATAAAATCGGAATTCCCCTTTTTACACGCAAGTAGGCAAAATATTCACATGTAATTATGGTATATAGCGACGCAAATCGGACTAAATCACATTTAGAAAGGCGACGCAAATCGAAACGACGCAAATCGGGGCTCTAGTGTATAGGTCTTACTAAGAAAATATTTAGTTGTTTTGTGACATAGGGATCATCAAATTTCTTAGCCCATCGCTTTATAAATGCGAATACACCTCTAGCTTTATTTATCGTCATGGTAATGTGCGAAACAGAGTTCAACAAATCTAGTAAAATTCCCAAATCAAGAAAATGTTCAATAACTTCCAGCCGGTATTCACTTAAAGTATAATTGTCAGGATTATAATTACTTATTGAAAAGCGCATAAGCTTACATATTTTTAAATTTAATCGGATTGGAGATATAAATGATCCACAAATTGCGAGAATCTCAAAAACATTTAAACATCATCAGCATACATTAAAATGTTACATAAATGTAAAATATTTGGAAGGTCGTTGATGAACAAGGAGTGAATTATTAAACCAAGGTGGCTGCCTTGAGGAACACCAGAAGTAACCAAAATATTTTTAGAGTATTTATTATTAAATGTTATGTATGGTAGTCACCACAAATACATATAAAACCTAAGCTTCGCCTTTTCTCCTCTAATGTTCGCTCTGTCCTGCTATATGGATGCGAGTCCTGGAACTCTACTGCAAGCGACATCCAATACCTGCAAGTATTTGTTAATCATTGCTTGCGAAAAATTTTGCGAATATTTTGGCCGAACGTAATTTCCAACAGAGACCTCTGGCAAAGAACAGGTGAAATACCGATTCGCATAAAAATTGCAAAGAGGAAATGGAGCTGGGTTGGTCATATTTTGAGAAGACCCCATGATGATATACCAAAGATGGCAATTGACTGGAACCCTCATGGCAGCAGAAGAAGAGGTAGACCAGCTAACACCTGGAGAAGGCAACTAGAATCCGAGATTAGCGAAACAAGATGAACATGATCTGAGATCAGACTAATCGCACGAGATAGATCCCAATGGAAGAATTTTGTTACGGCCCTTTGTTCCAACTTGGAACCATAGGAATCAATATATATATATTATTAAATTTTACGCATTAAGTTCTATTCAAAAGATAAGATTTTATCCAGTTAAGACTTCTTGATGTCTACACTGATGTTGATCATGGTAATCACATAAAAGAAGTTGTAAATGAGTTCCATCTATTTTGAAGCACTATGATCATTACAATCATTATAACTGATACCACAACTTATTGAATATATATGATTATTTGAACTATAACTCTATCAATAATAGCAAGTGACTTTCGTAATTCATTATTTTCTTACTTTGATCGCACTGCAGGTAAGTATTTACCACAGACGCTTGATAATAGGGTGTGTTAAAAAATTCATTACCACATTCTCATACAAATAAACGGTGATACAAGTAGAGATACTTTTTTCAATAGCTTTTTTTCAGTGACCACTACATACATCCTACATTGCTTAGGAGTAGTTGTATAATTACTAATACAAATTATTTTAACTGAATACTTCGTAAAGGAAGTTTTTGATGGGCATATTACACCTAATTCTGTTTTTACGCGGTTATTGGTTCCAGATAAACAGCATGTAAAAAAGTCTTTGATCATGTGCGAAATAGGTGATTGGTTTCTTCTCTCTGTAACAAGTATTTTTTAAGAACAACTATTCAGGTTTACAATATTTACATACATACTATGAACCTCAAAAGTGAGTAAACACAACAAATTATTTGGTTTCTTTAAGATAATGAAAATCCTAAAATCTATCCATCGATTGAAATTTAAAAGTTTCGTTTTGTTGGATATTTGTTTGAATAATAGATTCGGTTATGAAAAAAAAAATTTGAATTTAACTAAAATGCTTTTCATAATCTTAAAAAAATCAAAAAATTCACTGGTGCTTACACACTTTTGAAGCTGTGTGTACATGTGTATGTATGTATGTGTATATACAATGTGTTTTTACAGAAGCATAGTTGTTAAAGAAAAAAAAAAGTTTTAAGCTTAGCATGCTTTTAAGTTAAAAGTATTGTAAACAAATGTATGTATGACAAGTTCATTTGATTGTATACACTAAAAGGGAAATCCCCTAAATTTGTGATAGAACATATTTCGTAAAAATTAAATTTAACAAACTAAATTTAAGCCCAAAAGATTTTGATTCGTGTAAAAAATGTAAAACTTGTTTATTTTCAAACCGTGTTAAATCAAAACCGTGAAAAAAAGACCTTGTAAAAACAGAATTAGGTGTACATCAAAATTGTCTACAAAATAGTATTTTAAATTAGTATGAATAGAATTTGAATTAATAAAAAAGTAAACGTTTACAGCTGGTGACCTTTAATTTTTAATATATATATAGGCTATTATCTAAATTTCACAAACTACAAGTATATTCAAGTATATATCAGTCATTACCAAACTACTTCCAAGTAACGCAGTTGGTATGAAGTAGTCATTAAAAAGTAAATAGTTCAGTTTTTACTGCTTATTATTAACAACTATTTAACTTGTTTACAAAAAAACAATTTTTTGAGACCATTTTTCCCTGAAACTGAGCATCAAACATAAAAGGCAAAAATTTAACCAATTAAGCACACATATGACAAACATGTAAACATATAACAAATCATTAAGAAGTTAAATGATATTAAAAATGTTTTTTTTTCTCTTTAATAAAAACTAAACAAAAAGAAAAAAAGACAATTTAACTTTCATTATTCTGTTAGCAATTTTCTTATTTCCTTTTTCTGTTGACATATAATTCCACTTTTCGTCAATCTGGTGGATTATTTTAAAACAGACACAGCACACAGACAACATCATCATCAATAAATTTGCCAATATTATAGTACATTCTATTTTTGATGTTTGTAGTCATTGGTATTTTCTTTTTTTTCTTTCCCTGCTTTTATGCCCTCCACCACCATAAGTGGGGAATGAGGGTATATTTAAGTTTGTCATTCCGTGTGTAACACTGAGAAATACTCATCTGACACCCAACAAAGTATATGTATATATTCTTGGTCCCTACAAAATCTTAACAATCGACTTTGTCATGTCCGTCTCTCTGTATGTCCGTATTTCTGCCCGTTTGTCTGTCTATCTGTGTAAAACACTCTCACGTCAAAAGGACACAATTGAAATCAACAAAGTTTACAAAAAACCATTTACAGTTCTGCTAAGCAGTTTGGTATTGAAAATCAGCAAAATTGGTATAGTAGAACACGAGTTATGGACCAAAATGTGAGACAACTTCCACAAAAATTTTATATTTTTAAACATTTTTCTTCCAATTTGTTTTTAAATATATTGCAGATATTCCTATGAAATTTTGTACACGTTGTTTATATGATAAAAGAAGAAAGTGTGAGGAAAATAGTAAGAATAGGTCTATGATTTCTCATAGCCCCCATACAAAAATCTTCCCGAAATATTGCTCAATTATACATAAATGCCTATTAAATTGAAATATCAATACAAAATTCAACAGGAATAAGTTTCATGCAAAAAGAAATCGCAAAACGAAATTTTTTTTAGTTCGGTCCATGTTTGACCAATGACGCCATATAAAGTACAAATCTAAAGTTCACATAAATTCGTATAAAAACAATGATAAACGGTTAAAATTTGACACAAATAAGCCTTGTAGGTAAATAAATTGTTGTACTAAATTTTATGGTGGTCGTCCCATAATTGGTCATAGCTCCCATATAGGGACCACATCCGAAAACAGCCATTTATCTATATACATATATGTATATCGTATACATATCGATACCGATACAAAATTACATACAAAAATTATCCCAAAAAATGTTGGGAATTTCGATCCATTTTTAACCGTATCCGCCATATGAAGCCCTATTCCGAAAATCACTTTACAACTCATAAATCTTTTATAAATAACGGCACCGATCCAAAATTTTACACGAATCATTTACATACATGCCAAAATCAAACTGCTGGATTTCGTGAATATCGGTCCATATTTTACAATGTATCTTAAATATGCCGTTATTATGTTGACTTTCGGTGTGAGATATCCTCATATGCATAAAATTCACAGTTCCAAAATTTAAGAAGATCGGCCCATAATTTGTCATAGCTGCCAAATAAGAACCATTTCCGAAAAACAAATAAACACCCATATCGATATCGAACCAACTTTTATATAGATCAGTAATTTTAATCCAGAAATCATACTAATATCGGTTATACGGCAATTATTCTACTGGATTTTGTAGCTGTCAGTCAATAATTGGCATTAGCTCCCGAACAAAGTCCACTTCTGAGCATAACAACCAACCATGTACCTCTTGTATATAACGTTATTGAGATCAAATTCAATCAAAATAAGCCTCAAATACGTGGAAACCACATTAGTGGATACTCGATTTAGAAGTTATCAATCTATAACTCGTCCACTTCTACTATGCCACCCATAAATCTTTTTTAAATAATATTATTGAGCTCAAATTCAAACAAAAAAGCCTCATCTTATATTTTATCTTTTTATTGGACTCTGTTTTATACTCTGTTTCTTAACTTGTTGTAAATATGGAAAAATGTTCTTCTAATTTTATAAATTGTTAAATTACACTCAAAATTATTTTGAACATCAGACAAACTCGGTAAATTACAGTAAGAATCGGTAATTACATCAATTATAAATTGTCGAATTTAGATAAAATTTCAAAACATTTAACATAAATTATGATGGTCGTAAAATTGTCTTTCAAACAATATATTAAATAATAATAAAATTTGCACTAAGTCTGAATAGAAAACACAGAATAGGGATATACCAGTCATATAACCAGTGTAGTTTCTGTATTTCTTATTACGTTTAGGTGGAGGGTATTAAAGATTCGGCATAGCCGAATATAACACTCCAATTTGTTTTGCTCACAATTTATCACTTTTTGTCATCATGTTCATTGTGATGGCGTTAGTAGTATTTGGAGGAGTAGGCTGCTCTGTAGTGATGTTTTTTTTTTGGCCTATATTTCATTATTGCTGAACATTTGTTTTATGTTTCTTTTATGTTATTGTGGTTATTTGCTGAAAGACAATGAATGACACAGTAATGAAAACCAATGGCAGTAATACTTGCCTGATATACATTTGTATTCAGATACATTGTACATAAATACATAAAATTTCAGAATAATGGTTAAAGTTTTTTTTTAACCTTTTTGTAAACATACTCTACTTTTGGTAAAATGTTTTTAATATTGATTGTGTAATGCGTATTAGAACATTAAATATTATACAAAATGAAAGATTTAAATTAATTGCTTATAATATTTTATACTTATCTCTAAAATAAATCAGCTTTAAACATTAAACACTCACCTGCAAGAAAAAAAGAGAAAATTAAATTTAGTACGAAATATTTATGTGGGCTGAAATATAAACAGATTTAATTGATAATAAATATTTAATAAACTCTGTTTCGAAAAGAATTACAAATAAGATTATGGTACAATATTCACAAACAAGTCTATAACAAAAATAATATTCCTAAAGTCAATTAAAATATAAAGTTTATTGATAATAGAATTTTATTTTATTGAATTTGAAATATACTACAAGCATAAATAAGTCAAATTAATATGTTTAGCGAATACAGTTGTTATGTAAATAAATTTTGTAGTTTAGGCAATAAAATATTATTGTATATTTCCTTTACTCATTATAATATATTTAAATTAAAATACATATATATTTTATTGTTTAGAATCACATTCGTATTATATTTTTGTGGTAAGAAAACACTTGAATATATGAAAACTAAGTATTTCAATTGAAATTTTAAAGACATAAAAATATAGTTTATAGTTGTGTGTCCAAACTTTTGATTGCTAAAACGAGATTATTTCACGATTATAATACATTGTTACGAAATTTTATTTCAATTTAAATTTAACGGCTGGTATCAACATACAGAATGTTTGTCAACATACAACTTGTTTAGCAAAACATTTCCATTTGTAGAAGCTACAATTTATAAACATTATTGATAACACATAGCTGAGCAATATGGCAACATTAAGGTTTAATGACTTTGGCTGAATATTCTAGACATGAATACACTAGACTTGCAGTCATGAACATTCTAGTATCTTAGCTCCGAACCATCCAGAAATTATGATTTGCGTATAAATAGACTAACAGGGCCCATCAAGTTAATGAGTTTATTGTGAGTGATTGTTGTGTGAACATCAAAGTGTTCTAAAACTATAATTTAAGTGTGTTCTTAAACCGTAACATAAGTGTGCAAAAAGACAGAGTATTAATTTTTAAATGTTTCAGTGTATATTTTCTTTAAACTACTTGATGCTTTTATTTTGCAATTGATAAAAATCCAGTTGACAAGCGTAAAATAAACGTAGATATTTAATTTTCATATAACTTTTCTTGAATTGTAAGTTTATATACAAACATGAGATTTGGGGAATTGCTTTATAAGCTCTCTTTTCATACCCACCACCACAAAGATGGGGTTACATTAAATTTATCATCTCGTTTGTAACATATCGAAATATTGTGTCCTTATCAAATTCAAAGACGATCTAGACATGTCCGTCCGTCTATTGAAGGCACCATCGAGCTTGGAAAAAAATAAACACAGAACAATGCAATTTTTAGCAAACATTCTTTGTTCCACCGAAATGTTTTGTACGGAAAATAGTCAAAGTCGATCCAGTAGGATCGGAGTTATAGGTCAAAGTTTAAGACAGCCTCGATATTTTTCAGATATTTTTTCAATTTAGATTAAATAAAACGCATATAATATCATGACTTTATTTCCTTAATAGAAGGGAAAATTTTGTTAAAAATAATAAGAGGCGGCCGGCAAAAGAATTCAAATTACACAAAGCTTTTAGAATATATATTATATCTTCCTTAAATAAAGTGATATTAACTTTTAAAAATTATGATTATGATCGTTTTAGTAAGTTACTACACTCGGCTTTACTTATAATTCATTAATTTTCCATTTAAAGTTTTACAAATTTTGTTATTTATATTTAGAAAAGACTATTTCAATGTAATTTTAATTTTTTAGTTGACTTTCTAGAAGCCTGGGGCCAAATTACCGCATTCGTGATCGAATGAGCTATCGCATCGAAAAATGATTTCGATATCGAAATTATGATAAAATGTACTAAATTTCTTGCTCGATATCGAATACCATATTCTCCAATAAAAAAAATTACGATAAATTTTACTCGATATCGAATGCGGTGATTTGGCTCCTGTCTTTTTCAATATCAGCAATTTTTAATGGAATGTACACCGGTACGTATGATTATCAAATAAATTTCATACTCCACGGTGAACAGCTTTATGCGCTGTATAAACATTTGTTCAATTCACAAGTAATGTTGTAGTGTCGTAGTAGTTGTACGTTGTCTGAATTTACAATATTTGTACAAATATTGTTATAATTTCCTTATAAATATTTTACGTAATTTTTACATACATATATTTATCGAATGTTGTATGAAAGTTTAATTGCTGCAAAAGTTTAAATATATATCTCAATCAAAAAATTACTCACTTTAGGTAACACTCAAATCATAAACTGAATGACAAATTTAAAACAAGATAATAAAATTAATTAATAAAAGTTAATGTACAATTAAAAAACGATTTTTTTTTATTTTTACTTACTTTTATTTTTTCACTTAATGAAGAAATTGTTTAGTTTTTCTTTCTTGCATTATTAATTTTTAATATTTAACTTTTGACGTTTTGAAGGCTTGACAACATAAACATACGACTTTGGTCAAAATTGTGTTCACAAACGTATAGTTGTAACATACAACATTACTTGTGAATTGAACACTTGTAAATATATGTCAATTTCGTTCTAAATCATAAAATGAACGGAAATATGATAAATTCTCGAATTATATTTCTCAATAGTTAATGTTAATAGTAGATCTCGGACTAGGAACATTGCTGATGATGGCCTTGGCAGGACAGAAAATGCATTTCAATTTGCCAATTGTCTAAATTACTTTACAATTGTTTTCGTTGACTTATTACACAAATAATGAACTCAAAACAGTATAAAAATTCTGTATCTGCTTAAACTAAATTCAAACAAAAATGAATTCCTGAGAAAAAAAAAACTCCACATTAATATCCAGAATAACTCAAAGGGAACACTCAAACAAAATTAGAGGTTTTCTGAAACACCTTCCCCCGCCCCCTACAAAATATTCTAATGTTTTATTATATAAGTTTTGAGGATTTGAAGAGTTAATTTGCATTTCTAGCCAGACAATAAAAGAATACATAGAGAAACATATTTTATGCTTCTCACCTAGATATTAAACAATATTATAACAAGATTCCGGAGACCGTAAACAACTGCATATCTTATCAAAATCTGTTCATCAAAGAAAAGGATAATCCGAAAAGATTTACTGATTATCAATACAAAACTTTCTAGAATACTGATAAAGTCTGTTAGTATTTATTGATACATACACAAAAATAAGTCCTTCACATGTGTTACAAATGGTATAGTAGAGTAACTTAACTCGCCCAGGAGACACACAAAAAGTTGTTGTTTATATCCTGACGCAATGAAGTAAAAAGTTTTTTTGTTCATATTTTTGTCAGCCATACATATATTTTGTCTACATACATACATTCGCACATTTCAGGCACACATTTCCATTTCATTGACTTTGGTTACAATTGTCAACGCCGTATGTGTGCTCGGTTTGGTTTATATGGATGTGTTAACACAATGTGTCAAATAAAATTGATGGGTTTTGTTTGTATTGAAAAGTGTCATGGATTGTCTCAAAATGGTTTTTCTTTATTTTTTTCTGCATTTTTTTTCGCAAATAGTTTTTAAAATCTTATTAAACATCAAATAAGTATTTTTATTTAATCAACTATAGGTTTCTTATATATAAAAAACTTAAAATAAAATAGAGTTTAAATAACTGCCCTTCAGCTGGTATAAAATAAAGGTGCCATTTCTTTAAAAATTTTTTTATATGCTCTTAAGAGTTCAGTTTTGCTGCAGTAAGTTGAGCAAAAGAAAGTGGGTCATGTATATAAGCATTCATAATTTATAAGGTTGAGTCACCAGAATTAGTTATAAGTTTTAGTTTTAAAGAAATGTTAACATTACTTGTAGTACTCTTGAAAATCTTTATACATGAGGGCATATATGCAGCACATGGAAAAAAAACATTATTAAATTTGCATACATTTGTTTGAGTTTTTTTTTAGTTTAAATAAAGGAATTACTAAACAACTCTATTGGGTTATTTTCATATATCACTGAAGTATCTTCAAATAATTTACACTCTACACCATTACAGTGGGATGGATACACTGTATTTGTATCGATGTCCGTGTGACTGACTGATTGTTCACGTAAAACAATTGCAGGTCGCAATTTGGCAGATACACTGTGTTGCATTATTATAATTACACTTAAGCTGGTTTTAGACATTATGTATTTTGCAATGTACTTGTCAGTTATACGATACATATAAAATTGTGCATGTCTGTCAAAATTGGCAATTTACAGACAGCTTATAACTTTTGCTTTCACATGTTTTAGTTTCGTGTGACATAATCTACAATAAAAGACAACAGCTGTTTTTGTTATGATTATTTTCGCTGGAGTTTTGTGTTCTTGCAAATAAAGTATGATCTAATGGATACAGAAAATGAAATAATTGTTACTTGCAGCATGATTGCAATAGCAGCTTTTATAAAATATAAAAATAAAAAAATTAAGCAAAAAAAGTTAAAGTGAAATCGAGCCACAAATGGTTACTGAGAAGAGATAGTGGACTTGGCTTCGCTTCAATGGTTATGGATGAGCTGCGCTTAGAAGATGCGAAAACATTCCGAAATTTTTACAGATGAACTATAAAATATTTTGTGAGCTTGAAAAAATATTCTTGATTATTTCAAGGCAAACTACTAACAAGCGTGAAGCAATTTTTCCTACTGCAAGGTGGTTTCTGCCAAGTGCTTATGGGATTTGTTTGAAATAATGTCTAATATTTTTTTTCTGTTTAGATGACTTTTAATATTACGGTTTTTAGCAACCGGATCAAATTATGTGCAGTTGTTGTAAGGATTTCAGATTTCTGTAGCGTCTATAACACACACTCTTAACTTGTAATTGTACCTTTTTAGGTTAAATAAAATTAGTATCTATTTAAAACGTTTTTTTCAATAAATATTTTAATATAAATTTATTGTTTTGTTTAAAACAATTTTTTTTATATAAAATTTGCTGAACTCACAGAAATTATGTTCTTGCAAACTAGTTGGTTGCAGGTGCTTTGTCAGATGCAAATAGAACATGCTCTAATTGAATATTTTACACTGTAAATGCAGGCTGACATTTGCAAAAGCATTTTTGTTTTGCTTTTACATGACGTCTATACATTTTGTAGTGGAAACTTTGACAAGCACACTACAAAATACATACCGTCTAAAACTACCTTTTGTTGCTAAGTTACACAAATGTTAAATGTTTTTTAAAGTATGGTTAATGATATCTGTTAGCGCCATTGTGAAAAGCGCGCATTTTTAATTGTAAAGAAAAGTCGTTTCGAGGTCATAAAGCAAACCGATCAAAAGTCTTGAAATCAAAATTTAAATCACTTTGTAAAAATTTTAATTGGTTTAAAATCAATTTGTTAGAAAGTTAAACAGTTATTTATAAACATAAATAATTTGTAAATAATAATGTAGATTTCTAATATAATTTCATTTAGGAATTTCAACATACAAATACAATAAACAGAATTGTGAATAAACTAAACTTATCGAAATTTGTATTTGTTGTTTATAACCTTGTGAAACTATGCGTTTACTTCCGTTGTATCAAAAATTTGGTAGCCTATTTCATTAATTTAAGAAACAAATTTTGCATTAATATATTATTAGTGTTTCATAACTATAATTACATTTTATGATAAGCTAGAAAAATGCAATTTTCAAGAATTAAATTCAATACATAGTAATTTTAAAAAAGGTCAAATTTCAGCATCTTCACCTGTAAGTAATTGCCCAAGAAATTAACCAGTCACATGTCGTAGTGAGACATTTTGCAAATAATCTGGATTATTTGGGTAAATATAAAAGCAGCGGTCGACAAATAGGTTTATGAAATGAACAAACAAATAATTATAAATTATACCAGCAACATAATGAAGAGCCTTGGGCAGATTGTTAATGAATGTAGGGTAAATGACTATTACTGTTCCATTTACTGGGCTACTACTCCAGCATAAAATTGCTTGACTTGAATTCGCTACAAGAAACTTAAAAACTAACTAAAAACAGGTAAGCCGATAATCTTTATAAACAGTTACACTATTTAAACATATTTCTTTAAGGTGATTTTTTACGATAAGAAAAAATTCATTCTTGAGTCCAAATGGTGCCAACAGCTATTAGAGAGCCCTCTGGAAGAAACCACAATATTTCTTAAATAGTCTCCAAAACTTTAATTTTTCTCAAGCGCTCAGCAATTTGTTAATGTATCTCATATCTGTAACGTTTGCCGTCGCCCAGTTGTTACAGTTGGGCCAACCATTCGGCACGTTCATTAATTTGTTGCAGCACTTTATAAGTAATAAATAATAAAGAAAACAATTTTAAAAACATAAATTTACCACTACAAATGTCTTATGTGTCGTTAATACGTTCATCAGTTCTATCCTCCGTAGTGGTTTTACCTTCATTCTTGATTTTCTCTCTACTCTTATGTGTCTCCGATACACATACTCCCGACATGGCTTCTTGTAATAGTTTCTTAGCACTGATAACAGCCTCTTTTAAAATTGTAGGTGTATATCTGAAGATATAAGAATAAATCTGGTGGCCTACTTGCCTGATTGTAGTTTTGAGTTGATTCAAAAAAGGATGCGTAACACATTATAAATGTCTATTTTTTTGTGAATATTGGCATTATTTTAATTGTTATGAAACACTAATTAATTTCTTTATACATTTTTAAGAGGTAAAATAAAAATAATGATTTTTTGTGTTAAAAGATATTTGTATTTTTGTTAGTTTCACATGCGAGGGTGGTTCGGAAACTTCCTAGCTCAGAAAAAAATAGTTAGCTTTTCAAAAACGTTTATATCTTTCAATATAATCTCCTGAAACTTTAATACACTTCGTCCAACGCTTATCTAGCAATTCTATCCCTTGATTGAAAAAGCTTTCCTCAAGGCCTTCAAAATAGTGGTTGACAACTCCAATTGCAACTTCATTTGAGGTAAAACGCTTGCTAGCTGGGATTTTTCTTTTTTTAATTTGGAAACACGTCAAAGTCACTGGTGGGTGGTCAAGCAACTCGTTGATTTTAGCCATTGTTAAATCACTCTTGTGTCTTGATGAAAAATTATCTTTTTGTGTTGTAAGCCAGGACGTGTTTCTCGAATTTTTGCATTCAATTGATTCAAAATGTTGCAATAGTACCCTGAATTTATTGTCTTATCCTTTGTCAGATAGTAAATCAATACAATACTTGTGAAGTCCCTAAAAAACATTGCCATAACCTTACCAGCTGATTGAATTGTTTTTGCCTTCTTTGGGGCACTTCGTCCAGTTTAGATTTTATTTTTTTAAAAACGATCCAAAGAAGCTTAAGCTATTTTCATTCTTATGCGTTTTTTGTCGACTTGCAGCAAGCCTTTCCATCCTTATGCGTCTTTTTCTTCTTTTTTTTTTTTGTACATTTTTTTGTATGACAACTACCAGATCGAAAAAAAAATTGAACATGTGTTCATAGGACATAAGGAAGTTTCCAAAACACTTAACTTTTTTCTGTTTTTACCACGGTTTTTGTTCTAGGCTAGGAAGTTTCCAAACTGCCCTTGTACTTGTAGTGGATACACTGTTTTACTTTTTCTGTAAATTAGAAAATAAATCTTGCGTAAATTTGTGAATACTCTTTCAAAAGCTAGCAAAACTAAAACTTCAGTGATGGTTTTTCACCAGCAAATGTACATTTCTTTCACAAATTATTTCATCAATATGAAACTTTGTTTTAGTTTTAAAGTTCTACTTTAAAAGCACGTCTTTCTCTTAACCTTTTGTTTCAATTGCATTATATAAAAGAAAAGATTTTTGCACATTATCAATAGCTAATTAAATACTTAACCTTAATTAATTATTCACTAGTATTATGTATAAGGACAACAACAGCATGTGTGGGAGCACTTAACCCACCATCACAATCAGCCCACTGCCAGCAACCACTTAATAACCTCTAAAATATAAAATAATATATGTACAAGTTTAACAACAATCACAAGTACCTTTTACGTTGGTACTAAATACAGTGGGCTGCAAACAAAATATATAATAAAATAACACAAAATTTTTATTAATCTACGATAAGTAGGCAAAAATATTGACTATGAACAGTAAAGATTTACCGAGAACTTTTTTAATTTAAGCTTTGTTTTTGCCACTAATGCTTTGTTGAACTTTTGCAATATTAGTGTCTTGATTCAATAAAATTCATCGAAATATGTCCTACTGTTTGGGCTCAAACGAGTAGACAGTCTTCAATAAAAACCATAAACTCTAAGTATTATTATGGGGCCTTTTATATGTATGTATATATGTGTGTTTGCGGTTTTATATTAATTCCCAAATCAAATTTTTATGGCCACTTCAAATCAGCTGCAGAGAGCAAAACATTGAGTAAATGAATGAATGAATGGAAACAATACTATATACACATACCTACACATATATTAAGGTGGCTGCACCCAAAAAAATGTGACTGTTCGTAACTTAAATAGAAGTTTTATTCATATTGGTGTCAATATTTAATGAACTGTATTTTCAAGGTTTTTATAGTTTTTTTCATATTTTTCGAAGAGGCAACATTAAAAATTATTGGTTTTGCGTGAGAGTTATTTCGTATAAATTCAAAAATATTCAAATTTATTAGAGCAAATTTAATTTGGCTTCAGTTCATTAATTTAATAATTCAAAGAATACCATTGCAAAGTAATATTTTTAGACAATTGGCACATTGAAATGTATTTTCTGCCCTGCTAAGGACGTCAACAGCAATCCAAATTGTCCAAGATCTACTTGTAAACATTATCTATATAACTCACAATTACGAGGGCGGTTCGAAAACTGCTTAGCCTCGAACAGAAAGAGCTGTATAAACAGAAAAAATTTAAGTGTTTTGAAAACTTCCATCTGTTCTATGAACACATGTTAAATTTCTTTTTGATCTGACAACCCCTTCTGCTTAGAAATAGGTGTTCCGCGATTTTTTTTACAATGGAAAAATTAGAAATTCTTGGTGTCATTAAATATTTAAATAAAAAAGGTTTATCGGTACAAGAAATTCATAATGATATGGTGTATGTGTTAGATGAAAGTGCTCCTTCAAATGCTACAGTAAAATTGGGTTGCTGAATTTAAACGTGGTCGAACAACAACATAAATTGTAGCCAAAGTGTATGATATGGCATTGAATGATCGACGATTTAAAGTGCGTGAAATAGCTAATATCAGGGGCAGCTCAAAAGATAGAGTTCATTTAATTCTGCATGAAGAACAACAAATGAAAAATCTTTCTGAAAAATGGGTGCCGCATTTGTCAACAGTCGACCAAAACGCGTAAGAATGAAAATTTTTCAAGCTTCTTTGGATCGTTTTAAGAAAAATAAAATGGATTTTATGCTTTGTTTTATAACAGTGGATGAGACATGGATCCACCACCATATTCCAGAGATAAAATAACAATTCAAGCAATGGAATGAATCTGGACGAAGTGCCCCAAAGAAGGCAAAAATAATTCAATCGGCTGGTAAGGTTATGGCAATGGTTTTTTGAGACTTCACTAATTTACTATCTGCAAAAGTATAAAACAATAAATTCAAAATACTACTACAACATTTTGAATCAATTAAATGTAAAAATTCGAGAAATATGTCCTGGCTTACAACACAAAACAAATAATTTTTCATCAAGACAACACACCAGCACATAGGAGTGTTTTAGCAATGGCTAAATTCAACAATTTAAAGTACAAGTTGCTTGTGTCACTCGCCTGATTTAGCTCCCAGTGACTTTTACCTGTTCCCAAATCTAAAATAACTCCTAGCTGGCAAGCGTTTTAGTTCAAATTAAGTTGCAATTACAGTTGTAAACCACTATTTTGAAGGCCTTGAGGAAAACTATTTTAATTAAGGGATTGAATTGGACTAAGTGTATTGAAGTTTCCGGAGATTATGTTGAAAAATGAAAATGGTTTTGAAAGACTAACTATTCTTTTTTTTTGTGATAGGTTAAGAAGTTTCCGAACCACCCTCGTATAGCGAAATAGATTTCGTGAACTATTCATATTTCTTTTTACATCTTACGGTTGACAATATCAGCAATGTATGTTATTGTTGTCATTTTTCCATTATGGTATATTTTGTTTATTTTGGCCAAAAATGTTAAGATGTTAAAAATATTTAAAGTAATTTTTTAAATTTCATTAGTTTGAACTTTAGCTAGAAATATAAACAAAAATAATAAAAACCTTAAAAAAAAAAGCTCACCAATTACTGACGCCAGCACAAACATTTTCAGAAATAGTTAAAAACATCAACATTGTGTTTAAGTCTCTACGTAAACGATTCCTCCCTAATGTATATATGTAGTTATATAATGCATAAAAACGACATGTTAATCATTATATTTATAAATGTATGTAGTAATATAATGTTATTATGTGTGGTTATATGCATAATGTATAATATACATATGTAGGTACATTTACTCATATGTGTGATTATTTTTTAATACATTTGTACTGTGTGGTTATGATGTGTTAATCGTTAGTGTTCTTATTTCCTTTTATTTTCAAAATCAATTACAGCAGCAAATATTCTTGCATATATCTTTATATGTAACTGAGGAAAAATGAATGAGTTTGAAATGACACATTCTTGTGTGCAGATGTGTGTTTATGAAAAAAATCAATAATTTCTAAAATATAGTTACATATATAATAGTTTATAGCAAACACAGTATTCAACGATGTAAACGTTATAAAATCTTGAAATTGAAATAAAAAATAATTTTACTTCTGTATACTCGTATGTAATAAGTATGTGTATTTCTATACTCTTAACACTGGCTTTTATATGTGTATTTAATTCAATTCATGCTTTTCTATACCCATTCTTGCAAACAATATTTTACACACACACATGCAACCAATTTAGTATATTATATTTATATTTCTACGTATGTATTTATGTAGAAAGAACTAAAACGAAAAGTTATTTCAACTATTTATTACTCAAGTCATGATGGGGTCATGTTATAAAAGAACTTGTAAAAAAGAAACATAGGAAAAGCTAAAGGTTCTCTTTAGTAGACATTTTCTATACAATATGGTTGAATAACCTATGAAATATTATTTCTTATTTCTTTACTATTGTTTTTTTGTTTTTTGTTTCATTCTTAAGTAACTCTCTGCTGTAATAATACAAACAGTTTGCTGTTAACTGACATACGCATATATTTTCATATACATACATAAGTATGTGCATAGACAAATCTAGCAGCTGTATTATTTTAATACTTGGCCAGTGTGATATTGGATGTTGAAAGAAGTTTGCGTGCTGCAAACAGTGACCTAAACGCAAAGAAAAATTTTATATGTATATGTTTATCATGTTCCTTTAACACTATTATGATCTCTGTAATTATTTATGTGATGTTGGCAATCATAGTATATTAAAGTAACGATTTACGTGGTTTTAGTAATAATATGTATGATTGTAGTAACTATGTACTGTGAGCGTCAATATTAAGTAAGCACCTAATATTGTTTAATATAAAGTTTTTTTTTATTTATACGAATTTAAAACGAAATTTAGTGCATAATTCATAAGTAACTTATGCAAAATATAACTCAATAATAAAAACTAGAAAAATAAGAAACATAAAATAATAATTAAATTTTAATTGAAAAGTACAAGATGTTTCAAATATATAAACTATATAAAACATTATATATAATAATTTATTTTGTAGTACTTTTGCTTTTATCACAACTGACAATCTTCCAGACAAAGAATCAAATAGGACAGATTTCTAGTGAAATCTTTGTTCTATTCTTCCTATATTACTGCCTTTAGGTTATCCTTGCATGAAATATTTATTTGTTTATTTGAATTGAGGTCTGAGAACTGCAATGGGTTATTTAAAGTTTTTAGCACCACTATTTCACATTTTTTTAAGGTATGCTTAGGATTATTGTCCTGTTAAAAAATCTCTTTCTGCGCTAGTCCTAATTTCTCCACACTAGGGGCTAGGATGTTTTTTTAAAATGTCAAGAGAATTCATGGCGCCATACAACGCCAGACCATTATTGAGCCGCCGCCATGTTTTACCATCTTGGTAACATACGATTTATTACTAAATGCATCGTTATTGGTTTGCCATATTATTGGAGGGGTTTTGACTCTAAATATCTCAAACTTACTTTCATTCGTGAAAAGAATATTAGGTTTGTTACATTTATAACGCCGCGAATATTGTCCTTCAAGGGGTCAATCAATCAACTAAACTTCACATATCGCTACAGAAACGAGTCAAGCGGCGTTAAATCGCACGATCATGGAGGCCAGCCAATTCACGGGTCCGAAATGTGAAACTATGCGGGTGCCAAACGTTTCCTTCAAAAAATCAGTCAGTGGCACGAGCTGTGTGATATGTTGCATCGCCTTGTTGAAATCAGAAATAAACCCAAAACGTTGGACCACTTAGAGGACAACATTCGCCGCGTTATTACCGATATACGGCCACAAATATTGAAAAAAATCATCGAAAATTTAAAGTCATATTTAAATTAATCGAAAATCAATTGAAAAATTTATCTTTGTTTTATTTAATTTCAAAGTTCTATATGTACATCTAAAAAAAAAACACCCTCGATACGTATTTTGAACTGAACCATGATTTTCAAAATAAATTCGCACAATTTGGAAGCGTTGTTCAGACTTCAATCTACTCATGTTGAAATGCCAAACCAAACAAAACTTAAATAACTTAGCAGCTGACAAAATGGCCGCCCGCTAGGAAAGTGTTGCCGACTAAATGTTCTATACATCTAAAAAAAACACCCTGTTTCTTCAAGATCTCTTAGCACAAGAAAAAAATATTTTCATAACGATTTTTATACCACTTACTATGTCACCACTAAAGCCTTTATTTACAGACAATTTCAACAAATTAGATATTAGTGTTCCAAGTATGGAGTTTAAGAAAATATTGGTTAGTTTATTTCAAGTTAATACCATTTAAGGGTAAAATTGTATCCATAGACTTTAAAAAGAAAATAAATAAATATATATTTTTGCGAAATTCAAATGCTTGGTTTGGTTGTTCTTTGATATAAAGGGATTCTTACGTAGCACTCTACCATGTAGGCGATTTTGATAACGCTTTCGACATTTTGCACCAGGAAAATTTACTACAGTATTGTGTTTATGTATACTTGTTTATAATTTTTTGTATTTTACAGTGATGCCTTTTAACGATTTCACCTATTTCAGGCAGGAATTTAACTTTTCTATATCTCTCTATCTATTATGATTTACCGAGTGTTAATTGATGTTTGTTTTCCCATTGTAAATTTTTCACTACTTAACATCACAATTTAATAATTTTTAATGAGAAATTATGAAGCTTGTAATTATTTTGAACGGCACTTTACCGTCATGCTTTCAAACTGAGAAAATTTCAAGGTTTTTTTTCTTGCATAGGATGATGCCACTGTTTACTTTACTTTTGACGCGTAAAAATTATTCCATTAAATTTGTATGCGCTTTTGTTTATGGTTTTGCTTCTTTTTTTGAATTTGTATTCTTTTATCTTTGTTTTATTTAAATAGAAAGAAAATAAACGCTAGACATGTTTTATACCATCAAAAAGGATTTTTTTTTCAAAAACACCTGCTTTTATGTTTCTGCTTTATACAATATTTTTCAATTTGCCAATTGTGATGCTCTGCAAGGCATTTTCTCAGCCGCGTTATTAAAATATTGTTAATACTTTGGTTATTTGTTTACCCATGTTAAAATAATAACAGCATTTAGAACAATAAAGACACATTTTTGATAGCGAACGTGACACACTTAAATTATTAAATGCAACAATTCTTTAAGTTAAATACGCTAAATTTTCACTGAGTACTGACAACAAATTATGATTTATGTACAACAACGCGACATTATCAAATAAAAACTTTACCGTTATTACAGAATTCTTTTACATTTTTAACCAAAACTCTATTTTCTTAAAAACTATTTGTCATATCATGTTATATTATTTCGAAAAGCACTTCTCGCAATTTTAAAATAAAAACCTACCATAGTATCCGCTGTGGTCCATTTGCTTTTATAGACACCTCATACTCATCTATCTTAGCTATTGTGAATAGGTAAGTTGTATGTCAATTAAGTTTCAAATTATTTTGATTGCTTGACTTTTCGGTCTACTGGGACACTTTCATTAATTTCAGTGACAAGACATTATTTGTTCCATGATAAAAAATGCTTTAATTTCATTACAAATATCTGTAGGTCAATGTTGTTATTATTAATTAAATGTAATTTTTAAATAAATAATCTAGAGTTAACATACAATTACAATTTTGCTGGAAACAATAAAAAATGTTTTAATATAATTTTACTTGTATTTTAAGCGAAAAGAAAAAACTTTATTTAAGAAAATTAATGTGCAATAAATTAGCTAAATAAGTAATCGATGTAAGGTAGATAAATGTAAATTTAATTTAATTTGTTTCATTTTTTAGACATTAACCCTTAAGTTAAGATGAAAATGTATTCACATAAGCGAACCCCAGGGCCTAGCTGGGACTTTTTATATTTTGTATGGATTTAAATTCAAAATCTTCAATTTCATTATAACTCGTTCCCAATATCAGAAGCATCGTCTTCATTTCCATACACACCATTCTGAATTTCGTTTTCTATATCATGGGCAAATGTCACTGTCAATCTATCATAATAGTTAGGGTCAGATTTTGAAACTGTTTCAAAGATTTTTACCACTTCAGTGCTCATTGTTACACTATACACTTGTTAACTGCCAAAAACTAATTTCTGAAGCGTACAAGCACATTGATTCTGCTTTTTATACAAAACACAAAATTCTCATAATATGTATAAATTGGTTTAATCTCTTTCTTTCTTTTTTGTTTTGATTTTATTTGCTGCATTCTCTAGGGCCTGGCTGGGCCCTGATGTTACAAATATGTTAAAAGTAATTACCATGCCTACAGAGAAAAAATTTCAAGTGCTTTACATTTTTTCGTACAAACACCATCACTGTGAAATTCATAAATTCATGCTACGGGGCACCGTCTAGCCAGGCCCTGGTGTTCGCTTAAGGGTTAAACATTTAAATCAGTTTTATATAATTATTCAGAGAATACTAGAATTTTATACCATGAAATACATATGTATCTGTCTTTGTCATTTTGCATTTATTTGAAGTATTCTCCAAAATTACTAATTTCTGTACAAAGTATCTAACCTATTGGTTATAAAAAATATACAACATTCCACTTCTTGGAATTATTTCGCTAGAAAGAGCCACAAAGTCTGTTTGAAATATTTAATCAGTAATTTCTTTTGTTAAGCAGAAAATAAAAAAAGTTCAAAGGAATTTTGTCTTTATTACTGCCGCTTAATATTAAAACTTTAGTAATGTTCCTGCTGTCTACTAACGCAAGGCATATAAATACATTTTATTATCTTGCAAGTATTATTATTCAATTATATTCTGTCTACACGTGTTTTGCTTTGAAGAAAATGTATGTAGGTATTTTTAGATATTTTCTGATTATTTACCAATAACAACATCTATATATGTAAGTAGACTTGTATTAAAAGAGCAGTTTTAAAAGGAAATAAATTGAATGTGATTGTCTCTATTGCAATTTATCAGAATTGATTAAAATTCAATTCTTTCAAGTGTGAATATTTCTAGTCTGATTGATCGCTGCACGTATAAGATTTAGATTTATTTGAGGATTATTATTTAACATGGAAACAAGCTTAAAAAGGAAAAAAGACAATTTAATTTTCATTTGTGTATGTTAAATAGAAATTATTGTTGCCCAAATTACATGCTTTTCTAAATTGAATTTTTATTAAAAATAAAAACGTTTGTATAGTCTCAATTTACACGAAGCAATTCTTTAAGCTAAGCTGATTACTTTTAAGATATCAGGTTGAAGAGAAGATAAGATGAGTACACACTTTCGTATTACATACTATATGTGTATACAAATGTACGTGTACTCTCACATAAAAATACGAGCGATTTAAGCAATAAAATTGTACTGTGTGAACACCAAAGAAATTTCAAGAAAAAAAAAATTGTATCAATCTTTTCAATAAAAGCTGCTTCGTATAAATTGGGACTTTCCTGAAATTTCTCAAAACAAAATAAAGATGACTTAACTTTAAACATAATTTTGTAGAGCCTACGCGCTCTTCTAACATAGAAATTAAGTTTCATCTTTTGATCTTTTACATTCCATAAGAAACGTGTAATATACAATCCAATACTGTTGTTATACACGCTTTGTGGGTAAAGAAAATTCAATTTATTTACGAAAAAATCACAAACAGAAAACAACAAATCTTTTGCTATCAAATGCAAAAACCAATTTCCTTTGCTATTGCTTATAAAAACAGTTGATACTCTGCACAAGAAATTGTTAAAATAACTCTAACACAATTTTCGACTTCATCACAAAAGCTATTTAATCTAAGAAACAACATCAAATTTAAACTAAAAAATTTAAGCTAAAAGGAAAGGTTAAACGTATCTTTAATCTTTGATTCTAATATTTAAATAAATAAAAATTTGGTAAAACAGAATACACAGTTAAAGGAGCTGGAAAATATAAAGAACGAAGCAAAATGATTTGATTTGTATGCATACAGTGCTGGTGCAATCTCATTGCATTTCACATTAAATTGTGATTATATGCAGCAGTTGGTTTCTTTACTTTCATTTTCCTTTCTTTAAACTTTTACTTGCTTCTTTCTATATATATATTTTTTTTTGTATTTGTCTAAACTAGTGACTACGTAATTTCCTCAAAATAATAGAGGAATGAAAGTTCTTCAAATTCTGTGGTAAGACAGATAAATGTTGATGATGATATACAGCTACGTGCAACTAATTAAGGTCGCGATAATAACATGTGAGCTTGTAGCAAATAATACGAAAGGTTTTGGTTTGATATTCTCAAAATCTGTCGTAGTTTAGTCAATTTAACTCTTACTACTAGAAAATAACAAATTAATTATTATTTATGCATCTGTGAGTTATATTTTCAAATAAGATTAGCCGTACATATAACTAAGAACATAACTAGTTTTTTTTAATTGGGCAAAGAGATCTTTAAAATTGCTTACTTTGATTTTTACAATTTGCCATAAGTCCTTAATCGGGTTCAGATTAGGCCTGCATGAAGGCTAGTCAAGAACAGTAACAAAATTGTTAAAAAAAACCATTGGTTGACATAAAGAGTCTTAAGCTTCTGATCATTATCTTGTTGCAATAACCATGTTACTGGCATGTTTTTATCAGCATACGGCATCATTGTATCGCTTAGAATTTATGTATACTGAAACTTATGCATATTTCCTGCAATTTTGTGTAGCGGCCCAACACCACGCGACGACATAGCACCCAAAAGCATTAAAGAATCTCATGCATGCTTCAAAGTGGCGGGGGGGGGTTTACTGTGGATCATACTCTTTCAGCTTTGGCCGGCAAACATATTTGTTTTCCATCTGTAAAGACCCCATTAAATTTTGTTTCGTGCAAAAATTAAACTCTTTTCCATTCCACATCCGTCCAATGGAGTTACTTTTTCGTGAAATTCTTCCAAACACTCCAACTTCTCTTTGTGGTGTCCCCTAATACACTTTACCAAATAAAGATGAGCCACCCTAATAAATAACATGCATAATAAACTTGACACCAGAAATGCATTTAATAAAAACAAAGCAATGAACATTGATTTGTAAAAAGTGCAACATATGCAGTTTGGAAAATTAAGTGACAAATTATTAAACTCAATTTCTCAAACTAATTGTGATTTGTCAAAAAACATTACGGAGGAAATAGAATAAGAATTAAGCATAAGATAATTTTGTATAAAAGGGGACTGACTGTCCAAAATAAGTCAGATTCAATCTAGACTTCAAACTGGCATTAACTGCCTTGAAACTTTTTCATTCTTTGAGATCGGCAAAAGTAAATAGCGTGGCCAGTGGCAAACTCTGCCGGTCACAAAACAACACAACACTTTACAAATATAACGAACATCTTTTCATCTTAATCGACGTTTTACTGTATCTACAGACGGTTTTGCCTCATTTTACAATCTGAATCTCATTTGCTGATTTAGGCGCATTTTTTTCGACTCGAGCACCATCAGTGCATCTTCACGAACTGTCATAATACGGCTTCTTTTTTTACGGACCACCTTTTACCACTTCCAAAGCCATTGTTTTTAAAACATGCAAGGATGTTGCGATTTCCCGATAAGTATATCAATCCTGATGCATTTGTACAATAATCTTTTGAGCGCTGACATTGCAGGATTTGCTTTTACAAATGTTAAGCAAGTATTAAGAACTTTTAAAATACTGAAAAAACACTTTTTGTAATAATAATTGTCCTTAATCCACTTCGTGCAATCGTCCTTTCATGCATGTTGATTTCTATGCATATTTTTGTTCTTATTATATATTTCTTATATAGCCTCGCAGCTCGATAATATTAGTTGATGAAACCAGGTCCGCGTGTTTTAACTTTTTATTAAGTGCTATCCAAAAAGTGTTTTTTAATAGTGGGCGATGGAAACAAACATGTAAGTAAATCATTGAAATCTATATAATTGCTATTCTTTGTTTAAAAATTTAATAATAGGGACATCTTAGTTAAATAACAAATAAATGAAAAGCATGTGTAATGCTTTATTGCAGCGCAAAGTATGCTGTCCTTTTAAAAGGACAATAATGGCTAAATATACTACCCACTTTTATAATTTCCATTATATATTATTTATGTGTTTTTGCAGTATGTCAATGCGAAAGGCATTTAAGCTTAATTAAATCTTGGTAGAATTAAATCAATGGAGTGATGATAAAGTTTTTGGCACCATTTACACCGCACCCCCCGTCAACCGCCATCCATAACGGATGGAGACAGTGTCGATGAAGATAATGAATGCCTATCGCGGACCTAGTCAAGCAAACGGTCGCAGAGCCAAGACCGACTAAAAATAAATGTGTAAATAAATGACAGCAAAGAATATGGTTCTTAGCCTATCACCATGGGTGGTACTTTCAGAATGCCATCAAAATCCAGATCCAATAGAATTTTCTATAAAACTGTTTCACGATGGTATATTTAACTCGCTTGTTGAATTCACAAATATGTATGCAAATAGCCATAACCTCTCTGGTGATGTGACACAAAATTAAATGCGTTGTATCGTTGGAGTTTTGCTAATGAGCTCATCTGTCATTACATATATAGAAATGGCTGAACAAAATAGCTGGTTATTATATCGTTCGTATGGCGGAAATATAAACCATTTAGCCTTTAGAAGAGTGAATGCAACGGAGTTCAAGCAAGTCCAGCACCAACCTGCATATGTACTCACGATTTGATGGACAAGGCCACTTAGTACAACACAATGAAAACCCGTTGCACATATTGCCATAAGAAGGTTGCACTCAAAGGAATGCTTCTTATCGTATCATATTCCAATTTAAAACATAATAGTTTTTCCAAAAATAAAAAAAAAATTAAGTAGTGTATTTAGCTACTGTCCTTTTTAAAAGGACACCATATTCCTATTGGTTTTAAGAAAAAAGTTAGTTAATTATAGCTTAAAAATAAAAATTTAAGTTTAAAAAAAAATTCGGCGCTATCTTGGTTCAGTGCTCGATTAATTTATTTCACAAATTATAAAACACACCACAAAGAAAAAATAAAAGTGTCAAGCTTTAGCGTTTTAATATTACCTCTAATATAACGATTTAAATACCGAAAATACTGTACTTTATTAGTTGCACGTAGCTGTATACCATATAAAAGCAGTTTTGACAACTATCTAAAAATGCATAGACTTGTTATTTAAACATGGAAAATTGTTGTTCTAATGTATTTGCTGTTTAAACTGTAATGTCTGTGAGTTTTTGTTTAGTTTAAACATATATCACATTTATTTTCTTTTTACAAAAACGTATCCTTGACAGACACACAGATAAATATGTGCATACCAACTTATTCTTATATGAGACGAAACTGTCACACTAACTTAACTTCAAGGTCTTTGTTTCAAATAAAATTCCTTTGATAAAACAAAATTTGTGAATTTGTCTTATAAGTTTTCCATCTTTTGTCAATTTATTTAAACATGGAAAATATTTAGTAAATAGATGGTAGTCGAGATTTAATTAACGAAATTTTATGAATTTGGTTAAATAAAGTTATTTTGTTAATAAATAAATAGAAAGTTCTATTTAGTATCTAAAATTTTATTATTTATTAAACTGTTTTAATATTCTTCTTTAGGTATTTGAAAATTTATTCTTAAACTAACAACACTGTTAAAATTAAATTATTAAACTTATGTTGTTGCTTCTGCAACTTCAAGCAATACATACAACTATGTACAAGATGTTCAAAACGTAAACGTTGTAAAAACTATAAATCATAATTTTTGTGATATATTTAGTCTGTGTTTCTGGAATTTGATATGCTAAACATTTTCGCTCATAATTAAGCTCATAATGAGCCAATATTTTCGATTTTCAATAAAAAAAACAAACTTCCAGAAACATAACCGACTGTAGGAGTGATTCAAGTAGAGATACTTTTTTCAATAGCCTTTTTTTTTGGCAGATTACGTGTGAGTCGTGTCATGCAGTCATGTTATTTTTGTTTAGTATCGTACGGCATTTCATAATGGAAAGACTTAAGCCTGAACAACGTTTACAAATCGTTCAACTTTATTACGAAAATTCACGTTCTGTGAGGTATGTATTTCCTGCACTTCGCTCAACTTATGGTCAACATAATTGGCCTACTGAGCGTACTATTCGCATTCATTATTGGATAATATTCGACCGAATAGACCACATCCCGCATGCTGTGAAGAAAATATAGCGGCTGTAGCTGAGAGTGTACACGAAGACCGTGGACTGTCGATTCGACGCCATTCGCAGCAACTCGGACTGAAGTATGGAATGACTTGGCGCATTTTGCGTCGAGATCTTAAATTGAAAGCGTATAAAATACAGCTTGTGCAACAACTGAATCAATCAATGAATTTAATGAGAAAACTCTTCAGTGAGCACATAATTTCATGTTTTGGGCCGGTCGATTCTCCACCAAGATCGTGTGTTATCACACCGTTAGACTTTTTCCTGTGGCAATATGCAAAGTCTAAAGTTTATGCGGACAAACCCGCTTCGATTCAGGCCTTGGAGGAAAACATCACGCGTGTCGTTCGCCAGTTACCAGTCGAAATGCTCGAACGACTCATTGAACATCGGACTCAACGGATAGACCATCTGTGATGAAGTAACGGCCAACATTTGATAGACATAATCTTCAAAAAAAAATGCCAAAGAATGTTCTTTCAAATGATAATAAATTTAAATTAAATTTGAATTTTCTGTGATTTTTTTCCTCGAAACGGATCACGCTTTCTATGAATCATATAGATTGGTGAGATATTTTTGGGATTCTGGAATATGATTTCAACATACATACAGTGGGAAGCAAAACTGTCTGACCTGTGAAGTGCTTAACTAGCTTTTTAAATAAAAAATTAAAAGATCTTTAAAAATGAGAAAAACGCCAACTGATATTGAAAAAAGTGTGATATATTTGTTGTAAAATATTTAGTCATGCCGCAAAATTGCTGAAAAATTAAATTTAAATCCACGGTAAATGATATTAAAAATGGCGTAGTGTAGCTTGCAGTATGGGGATGCCCGGAAGATTGAACGTTTGCTAGATAATAAAGATATCAAGACCCTAAAAAATGCTGCAAAAAATATTGGTAAGGATGCCAATTCCTGGAGGGTTAGACGCACATTAAATAGAATTGTTGTGGTAGTAGCCAGTGTGAGAAAGAAAACGCCAGCACTTTCCGATGGAAATGTGAAAAACGCCTTCATTTCTGTAAAACCCACAAAAATTTAATAGTAGACGACAGGAAAAGGGTTATTTGAAAAGACAAAATAAAAGTAAACCGTCAGCAGTCTGATGGAAAAGAATACTATTGGCATAGGCCACATGAGCGCATCATTATCTTACTTCCTTAATGCAAAACATCCGAATAGTTTTGCCTCCCACTGCATGCTAATAGCGTTACGTCGATACTTTTAGATAAAAACAAATATCTGTAATATTGTTTACAAACAAAACCCACAATTGTATTTGTATTTTCTTTTATAATTTTAGTATTCATTTAAATGAAAACATTCTTCTCTTACACCATTCTAACTCATTTCAAGACACTGGCTTTGCTAACAAATTTTTAAATTACTTGGCTGAACAGCCCTGCCTGCCAGCCCATTATAATTTCGTATTATATATTTAATTGCAACATCAAACTAAAACAGAACAATAAAAATAATGAAAATAAATATTTGAAAGACAATAAACATAAACATAAATAAAAATGTAAATTGAAATGAAAAAGGCCAAAACCACAGTCCCCAGGGGAAGCACTGCTCCACAAGCGTAAAACCCTTTGTGGCATTAAATAAAATAAACTTTTTAAAAAACTACTTAAAGAAACTTTATTAAAATCATCAATTCAAATGGTAAAACAAAACAAAATAGACAGAATAAATAAACATTTCAAGTATTTGGTTTGTAAAAAACTAAAAGTACGGTCACATTTGGTAAATATTTACTCAAAAAAGCGTAACCACTTGTTTTAGTACGAATTTGTTTGATGTTGTTTACTCTTACAAGAGTTTTGCAAGATCAAACAGCATCAAATAAATTGAAATTAAATATCTGTTGTGCTTTGGCCTAAATAAGAAAAAGTCTTTTTTTCAAATAAATAAACATTTACAGCAAACATTTTATTATTATTAACAAACATTTATTAAGACAGATTTGCATAAAAATTTGCTTAATAAACGTTTGTTAAATTTAATAATCGTTTTTGAATAAGGGGGTTAGTGGTTACGTGTTTTTCGGCAAATATTTGGCAAGTGTGAACGTACTTTAATTAAAGAGCGATAGGCAGAGAGTAGAGAGACTGTGGAACGAATTAATGTAGAACGAACTAATCTTTTAAAAAGAAGACAACTTTGAAAAGAAATTTTAAATTAATTTTAAGCTTATGATGTGATGAAACCAGGGGGGGGGGGTTACTCTCTATTGTGATGCGAAAGCAAATGCGATGCGATAAGCATATTTTTAAGCATAAATTTTATTTGTTTTTTATTTATTAAAGCACTTTTACCATCAGTTATTTACTGGATATTTGTACTCACCTGCAAAGAAAAGAAAATAGAAGGATATTAGTTTCAAATAATTATAATAAATTGAAAAAAAAATTAGATATAATATCTAAAAATTTATTTCTAGCGATTAAAATATAAATTTGTGTTTGTACAGTTTTAATGCGAAACGAAAGGCAGTTAGCACGTTGAGTGCCGTGTTCATTGCCGGAAGTTCACACTTAACTTTGATTAGAGTGCCGTGTGTATTGCCGGCGATGCGCAGCTACTTGTGAGTTCAATTTATATATTATATTTCCTGCGGCACTACAGCAATACGATTAAATTTTATGTTAATATGGCACCTAGAAAAAGGCAGTTGTTTAACTTTGAGAATTTTCACTGTATCTTTTAATTTTAGATCAAGTAAAAAATTAATTAATAAAATGAATTTACACCCTTTATTATATATTGGCACTTTACAAATATATTTTTATTCTGTATGGCGGCACTCAACGTGTTGAATTCAAATCAGCACAGCATTAATTAGGATATTTAATTTTAATTTTAAAGATAGAGTAAATCTTGTTAGATGCAAAGAATGATATAATGGTAATTACAATGAAGCCTATAAATTATTCCGTTGTCTGATTAGGAATATGATATGAATGTTCTATTAAAAGAACTTAGGTTATTTCTATTTCCCTGAAAACCGGTAAGCTTGATCTCAAATAGAGACAGTTTGAGTATAATAGTTTTTTTTAACAATTAGGGGAATTTATTCTTCATTTTTGGATTGATTTTATAGTCATCTTATTTATAAATCTTAAACTAAAATGTGTATATGGATTCAACTAAGTGCGGAATATTATTTTAGAGATTTTGTAAATCTAAATCCAAATACATACTTGAAATGTTTTTGGGAATAAATATATGTTAGTTAGTAAAAATCAACTTTCCATCCCGGCAAACATTAGTCAAATTGTTGAAGCAATTTTTTACATAAAAATCACAAAAAACAATTATACAACAGTTTTCAAGTTAGAAAATTGAAAGCAAAGAAATATATGATTTACCCGATAATTTTGCCTATTATACGTCATAAAAAATCATACTAAAATCATTTACAAAACAACAATAAAAATCAACTGGCTGCCACACAGCAAACAAAGCCAAAAATAGTCTAAAACGCTTTTTTTTTAAACAAAAGGACTTACACTGACTTTCAATTTACATAGATAAATGAAATTTTAAAAAATTATATCATTTGTCGATGTTCATTTTACTTTACAAATGATGATTTGCCGCAGAGATACGGACTGGAAAAAAATAATTGAAAACAAAAAACAAGAGCAGTTATTAAGGCGTGAAAATTTAAAGGATATTCTATTTTCCTTCACAAAAGAAGTTGCCAGTGTAGGAGTATTATTTTGGTTATTTTCTGTAAAACGCAGATGCTTTGTCAGTGATATACATACATTTGTAAACAATGCCAACAAACAATAACAATACAAATAACATTTTACCATGAATATAAATAACCACATTGTTTTTCAATTTGTGACGATGTCTTGTTTTTAATTTTTTGTTTGTTACCAAAAGCAAATACGAATTGTGCCCTACTCTAGATTTAAGGTATGTTCAGATTGTTCAAGTAATTTGATGAAATGTGTAATCAAAATAATATATTTCTGTAACAAATCATAAATTAGCATCTTGTTTAATCTAACAAAAGTTATGTAGCATCCTATAAATGTTGGCCAAAAGTATTAGTTGCACTTCTTCGTCACTGTTTTGGGTTTGCAATGTTTCAATTCAGTTCTCGCTTTGTAGGCATACAGTCTAATTCATAAAAACTTATCAAGGGTTTATAACAGGCTTATAAAGCAAATATCCATACAAAATTTGCTTTATATGGCTGTTATAAACCTTTGACAAGTTTTATGAATAAGGGGGATAATGTTTAGAGGTTGCATATTCTAATTGCAGTTCAATGTTTTGATTAAAAAAAAAAAACAAAAAACAAAAAATCACGTATATCCCCAAATGTTAAAAGAAAGTATACTTACCCCCTAATTCATAAAACTTATCAAAGGTTTATAACAGGCTTATAAAGCAAATATCCATAAAAAATTTGCTTGATAAGTTTTTATGAATTAGACTGTTATACTTTTTAATGTAGATTATCAATGCACACACCGAGAAAAAATATAGTTGTACATGTTTACTACAACAATGTCAACATTTATTTTAAGTTTATCAAAAATATTATGGTCACTGTAATTATTGTTATTATTGCGGTAACCATAACATAATATGGTTAAGTTACGTTTCACATGATTACTACAATCATATTGTATACGATTGTAGAAAAAAATGTTTGTGATCTATTTAACATAATTTGTTGCTCTTTGATTATGTTAGAGAACAACATAATATGGTGTAATCTATAATCGTGTAAATGGTAACTTAACCATATTATGGTTGCACAAATTATATAAATAATTACGGTGACCATAAAATTTTTGCTTGTAGAAACCAAATAATCTGCTGCGGCAATGATCATAGAGGATGCTTGGATTATTGATTATATTAACAAGTTATACAATTTCTTTATAAATATGTTTATTATCTAGTATGTTTTCCAATCTGACATACAAATAAACTTTGTTGACATTAGGGTATAACCGATTGTGTTTGCTCTTATTAAGTATATGTACTAGGGATGCCAATCCCGAAAAAACAGAAATTGAAAATCGCGATTTCTTCATATCTTGTTTTAAGATAGACGACAAACTTCAGGTGACGATATGTACATATCGCGATTTTCAATTAAACAGTTTTCATTTTATAACGATTTTTGCTTTTCCTGTAAAATTATGATAATGAGGGTTACGTCTTTGGGCATTTTAGGTGACGATATATATATATTTTTCCATTTCTATTTAATTTTTCATGTAATGTTATTACGTTTTTGAATGATTAATGTTTTATAAAATTTTGCTTATAAAATACAAAATTAGCTTTATAAACATTTAGTATATTTAAAATTATAGCGATGGGGAGAGAAAATTGTTGTTGTCAAAAATACAGCTAATTCTGTTTTACACGGTTTTGATTTAACACGGTCTGAAAATAAACAAATTTAAATTTTTTTTACATGATTTTATTCCATTTAGCACAATTCGAAATCTATGGGGCTTGAATTTTTTTTGTTAAATTTAATTTTTGCGAAATATGTTCATAGGACAAATTTAGGAAAATTCCATTTTTGTGGACACAAGCTATTTACTGGTCAGAGCAATTGTAAATAGCACAAATTTAGGGGAATTCCCTTTTAAGTGCATACAAACAAATGAACTTGTAATTCATTTTTTTTTACATTACTTTTAAGCTTATCTTTTTTTTTTTTTAAACATCTATGCTTATGTAAAGACACATTGTATACATATGTATGTGATTTAATACTATAAACCTGATTAGTTGTTTAAAAAAATACTTGTTTTTCACTAATTTCAATAGATTTTAGAGATAAGGGACCAATCATCTATTTTTCATACGACCAATGTCTTTCTACACGTTTTTTTTTACACGAAGTTTCCTGGAACAAATTACTGTGCAACAACAGAATTAGGTGTATTTATATTAAACATAAGTTACTTTTTTGAAATAAACAATTTTTATTATTAATAAACCAATTTGTTTTAATAAGAAACAAAAATCCCGAAATCGCGGGATCCCTAAAACATTTTTAAAATCCCGAATCTCGGGATGTGAAAATGCAGTCCCGTTTGGCAATCCTAATATGTACCGACCACTGTTCGACAGTAGTTAATAATCTTCCTGTTTGTGTTTTTTTTTTATTATGTGTTTTTGCATTCAGTCCTTCACTAGGAATACCTACTGCTTTATATTTAGACCAATATATTTTCATATTCCATCTTTCTTTTATATGCTTTCATCTTTCTATAATATCAACGTTATTCAACATAACCATTGTTATTTTCATCATATAAACTATACAGTGCCAGTATATTATATTTTTATGTACTTATGTATGTAGGTTACATTTTACAATTGTACCTATAGCAAAAACTTTTTTTTTTTTTTTTGTTATTTGCCCTTCAAACAGAAGTTTTAACTTTACAACTTTTTATAAAATTCAAATTTTTATTTGTCTATTTGCATGTTTTGTTTATACATTTTTTACTGTTTTCCATTTTATATTATTTACAACTTTTACAAACAGAATATTGTGCTGCTGGTATTTAAGACTTGTGTTCTGGTGTCGGTCCTTCCATGCCTTTCCTTTTCATTTGCATTGTGTGTAGATCCCTGCTAGTCGATACGAATAGCATGGAACTTTATAAATATTCAAAATAGCTTGGCTGTATATATGTTACTATAGGAATATTATTTTATTCTTATTTCTTTATTCTTTTCTATTCCATTCAACTGTTTTCTGTTCTTTTTTTAACTATTCATTTTAATGTTTATCTCCTGTGTCATCATTGTTAATGAAGACTGGCTGTGGATGTCGTTTTGTATTTTGGATTGGAGTAATAATAATAAAGAGATTAGAAATACTAAACACAAATATTAACTGAAAACCAGTGGTTTGGTTATTTAAGAATTTTAAATGTATTGAAGGTATGAGTATGTCAGAGTAATGGGCATTAAAATGTAAATGTTTTTCATTAGGGTTTTCATAGGTCATACGAAATAACGCAATGTCTTTGCTAAATCTGTACTTAAAAATTCCTCTGAACATTTTTCTCAGACTAAAGCAAAACCATTATAATTTCTTAATTAATATTTTGTGTGGCTTCAAGAGAATGTACTATATAATAAAGGCAAAGTCACATTTGGCAAATATTTACTTAAAGAAGCGTAACCACTTGTTTTAGCACAAATATTTATGACGTTGTTTACTCTTACAAGATTTTTGCAAGATCTAACATCATCAAATAAAATAAGACTAAATATTTTTTTGTTCCTTGTCCTAAATAAACGAAGTTTTTTAAATAAATTAACGAGTTGAAGTATATTTTATTTAGTGGTTACGTCTTTTTCGGCAAATATTTGCGAAATGTGACCGTACCTTAAATGAAATTAAAAATACTTTTTACAATTTATTTTTTCTGATGTTGATCAATACTATCACAACATTATGTTTACTAAATTTGAAATGTAGTCATACAGGTATGTGATGGAAATCGAAAACGAAAACGAGTGAGTTTTTGAAGTCCATTTTAAAGTATTTCTAATCAAATTTTTAAAATTGTTGTTTTAAGATTCTCTTTAATAGCAAATTATCTTTATATTTTGTGGAATAAAACTGTTTCAATACAGAAATATTACGAAAAAATTAACTTCTAAAACTCACTCGTTTTCGTTTTCGATTTCCATCACATACCTGAAAATATTAAACTGTCACAATCTCATAAAAGATTTATCAAAGATTCATAACTTTGTATTTATAGTATTGTAGTGATCCTCAATATATGGGAGCAGGCGTAATTTATGTCTGGGTACTTGTTTTAATTTGCAATGTTCCACTTTGAAACTATAAAAATTTGCATCATGTAAACTCATAAATAGTCTTTTGACTGAGTTGAGTTTTATATCCCTACCGCAGATAAATTAAAGTGATATACATGTCTTCAGAATATTTCAATAGCATTATTCCTAAAATTGTTGAATAGAGTTCCACATAGTAAAAACCAAAACTGTACTAGCATTGAATAAATTGACAGCTCTCAGCACAATTCACTGTTGAGAATTGAGATTTTAAAAAATTTGCTACAAGCCATTAGAACAGAGTCTACCAAAAATAGAAGTACTTTACATGAGAATGAATTGATGTTTTATTTTCATTAAACGATTGAAAGTCAGCGTGCAGCTGAATGAAATTTGATTCAATTTTGAACTGATTGTTGAGAGTTGTTTATTCTTGCTCCGGTGTTGTGTTTGGTTCTTCTAACATCAAACATTCACTATATATTAGAGGTTTTAAGGAGAGATTTAGTTTGCAGCTTTAGAAAATATATTATAGATAGACATATTATTTTTGGATCTACAAAGTAATCCAGTAATTGGTACTTATAATGTTAATGAAGTTTAGCAACTGCTCTTTTAAGTATTGTATCCCACATTGTAGTTTTAGCTGAGCAGTTTTTAAATATAATAAAAATAAATGTTCGTGCTCTTTACCATAAAATTTTTACTTTTTCATGCAAATCAGCATGCAAACAACTTTGCATACAATTAGACGCAGAAAATAAGAGAAGAAAATCAACTATGTACCCCTTTTATTCTCTTTTCCCTTCTCACTCAAAAATACTTGTCTTAAAGAGTCAGAATTGAAACGTGTGAAAGCAGACTCTAAGCAGTAAAAATTCTTAATTTTATATTTGGTCAAGAACGCGACATTCGTATAACTGTAAAGTGAATATGTATGTGAAATGTATATATATATCACGTGATTCATGTGATTCTTCAGTCAACATACTTTTTATATAGTGCTCCAATAACTTCTTCATAAACTAAGCGCACCAGTAATGAATTTTCTGCATTACAATCGCAAAATTTTCTTAGCTTTTATCATGTTTCTCTTAATACACCAGTTTGCTATTTGTTTTTGCCATTTTCATAAATCTTCATTTTCTTTTAACTTTTTACATTTTTACATTAGAAGTTTTGTTTGACAAATTTTATTTTCTTTTTTTTTTTGCTTTAATAAGATTTACACAGTTTCTTGTTACAAGAAACAATACAACAATAAATACTTAAGAGTTAAGAGCAAAACAATATGTTGTCAGTTTTCAACCCGATTATCTCATGACAACTAAGTTTAGTTGCAAAAAATGTAAGAGTATATATTTGGCTGGGCCGAATCTTTTATACCAACGAACAATATATCTGTAGTGTAAGTTATTGATACTTGAAACTATCGAAAACGACATTTATACGAGCTATTTCATTTTTCGGATCCCTCAATTTTTTTATATATTGTGTCATAATTTCTATATATTTGAGGCTTATTTTGGTTGAATTTCATCCCAATAATGATATATACAAACATTTTATAAGTATTTCCTTTATTTTTTAAAGTCAATCTTATGTCCAATTATGGATTAACCTTCACAAAATCAAAGAGTATAGTTTTTGCAGAAATATAATAATTGATCTTTGTATAATGTTGGTTCGATATCGATTGAGTTTTTCGTAAGTAGTCATCACCTGGGAGCTATGACCTATGATAATGGGCCGATCACAATGAAATTCGGGATGAATATTCATAGAAAGACTTATGTGTATATATGTATGTGGGTTATTTGTGTCAAATATCAAATTGGTAGTGATATCATCACGACGACGATTATATGGATGCTTTTCGTCAAATTTCCACTTGATAGCAATATTCATAAGTAGTTTACGTGCTCTTAAATGCTTTTCGGCAGTGGACTTTATGTGGGTACTATATTAAAATATGGACCGATTGGCATGAAATTGATTTCGAAGATATATTTGTTACATGTATTATTTGCGATGATTTATGCACATTTAAGTTTTTCTCAGATGCGAACTTTATATGGGGCTATATAAAAATATGCACCAATGCATAATATCATTTTGAGTTTTTTCGTCGCATTAAAGTTATTTTTGCTGAATTTTGTATGGATCCTGTTTTTCTAAAGATATTTATGTACCTTAAAGCCATATTCCGGTAAGACATTTGTATGGGGGCTATAAGAAACCGTGGATCGATTCTTAGCATTTTCAACAGGACTTGTCCTTCTACGATAAAAATAAAGTGTGCAAAATCTCATGTTATTATCTGCATTATATTTAAACAAAATAGCAAAAAAGTATCTGATATAATATAACTATGGTCTATAACTCGTATCCTACTGGGCCGATTTTTGCTGATTTTCAATACCAAAAAGTTCGGTAAAAATTTTACTGTTCATTGTTCTATTTATCAGTAACCGATACTGGACTGAAAAAATATAATCACCTGACCAGTAATTGCTTATATAACTGATTATTACGAACTTTTAGAAAAAACCATCAACCATCTGTTACCTTTTACAATTATTTAATATTCTTTTGCTGCTTTTTTTAATTTTTATATTTTATTTAATAGTTTAACCCAATGTTCTTTATCATATCAAGCTAAAAATTATAATATTTTTACATTATTCTATGTCTCCATTAAAGCAAGGATCCTACCACCTTTTCACATTTATTCATATATTCCAAACCCTTTAAAAATGTGTATAAAGTTAAATTCCCCTCAGAAATATTATCTTGTGTAGTTAACATTGATTTTTATCTTCATACATATTTATTTTATATTATGGCCATTTTGCCAACTAAATAATTTGCCGCAATGCTGGTGGTCGCCGCCGTAAATAGTTTACTTTTTTTTAATTTTATACATTTTTGTCTTGGCCCAATTTATATTAATATTTTAAATGGGCTGGCTCACTGGCTGTTCACTCGTTGGCTAAATAATGAAATTAAGCTAGACTTTTTTTTTGTTGTATTGTTTGTAATAGAAAATTTACTGCCGTAATAAAGAACATTGTTAAATGAAATTAATGTTAACAACATTTTGCTTCATTACATTTTTATTTTGGTTACAGAAGCTGTGAAAATAACAAATTCGTGCAGCTGGCTATTGAAATAAATTTCCATATAAACAATTATTTCCAGGCCATTGTTTAACAATTCGTGTATTGGCCACTTTGACTTTGTCTACATTAACATGATGCTGTAGAACAATAGACTAAAAAGAAGAAACAAATACTGTATAACAGATGCAAAATGAAAATGTATTCTTGGTATGGCTGGAGAAAACAAACATTGAACTATATTTAAACTTAAACTTCTAAAGCCGTGTGGCAAAATTGTATTATTAGGTTCATTTCCTCATTTCTATGTTTTAATGTGACTCCACCAGCAATTCAAAACAAAAAAAAAAAAACCAGAAATAGGTTTATCATCATTATCATGTCTACAAAACAATAAAAACATTTTTTTGTTTTCTAGAGGGATTTTTTTGCTGCTGAAAGTAATTTTTTACTGCTGCTGCTGGGCTGTAAGTTTGAGTCAAGTTTTCTATTTTTAACGTTTTTCATTGTGACCATTAAAGTTACCTATTTGCTCACATACATATCCTACCAACCAGAGCTAAATGAGGGCCAAACTCATAGAAATAAACTCATACACTGACACTGTTTAAGTGAACAATTTATCATGTATTTTTATATCCATTTTTTTTTTAAATGTACCTTCTGTTTTGTTCTATAAATGTTTAAGTACTTTTTTGTTTTAGTTTTCTTCTTTTAGTTTTTCCACTTTTTTATAAATTTTCTTTTCAGTTTTTTGTTCGTTTGGCTGCTTAAGTATGTGAATGTGTGTTTGGAGGCTCATTTACTACAAGTTGGCTGTTATGGGTTTCCCCTACTGCCAGTCGTCTTTTAGTTACCTTTACTTTAGTTTAGTAGGTTTCGTTGGTTTGTGACCCCAGAGTGCTTTGTTACGATTTAACTTTTCTTTTGTTGCTAAACTTTGTAGGTTTTTTTTTTGTTTTTATGTAAAATAATGGCTCGATTATTTCACTTTGATGTACATAAGTAGATTTTTTAAAGAATAACAACAGTTCGATAATGATGAATTTATATAGCAATTTCCAATATCATCATCTAAGGAAATCTTTAAATAAGAATTCAATATTAAATATTGATATTTCAATACTACAAAATCGTGAAGGTTCTAGAGTAATATATGATCGAAAACTGCTCATTTGAGTTTTACTATAATTTAATATCTTCAGAAATAATTGACAAATGATATGTACCAAAATGACAAATAATTTTAGGCCTGGATGCCCCAACAGACTAGGCGATAGTGTGCCGGACTATTCGATTCCCGCCAGAGACTCTGAGTGCTTATGTTATGTGGATATATTTGTAACCACTAGAGCTGCCAGGGACTGGTCTTTAAAATCCCGCGATTCGGGATTTCATCTTACGAGACTTCGGAAACAAATTGATGTATAAATAATAACAATTTATTTCAAAAAAGTTACTGTTAAATATAAATATGTATGTTTAAAAACAAATATCTTAAATTGATTAAAAGTTTATAAACCATTAATAAAAAAAAAACGAGTAAGAAAGTATAGTCGGTCAAGTCCGACATAGTATATGTATGAAACAGTTCTTCAGAAATGTGCGCTTTATGGTAGATATTACCAATTATGAACCGATCATCCAATAAGTTAGTGCCATGACTTTTGTGAATATAAATATTATCTATGTTAAACTTTATCTCGATATAAATACGTTTAAAAGATTTATTTAGGTTACAGTGAATTACGGAGAGGGTCTGATATGGGAGTTTCGACTAATTATGGACCGATCATTATAAAATTAGGTGTTGTTATTTCTATATATATGAAACTTATTTGTTTTGAATTTTATTTGGATACCAAGATTTTTAAGAGATTTATTGTCGTTAAAGTGATTTTCGGAAGTGGGCGTTGGAGCTACTACTAATTATGGACCAATCAACAGAAAATTTTACCATATTATTTGTATATATACGAAACGTATTTGTGTTTCATATTTTTTGGATACCGGCATTTTTAAGAGAGTTATGCTCTCTAAAGTGATTTTCGAAAGTGGGCCTTATATGAGGGCTATGGTCAATTATGAACCGGCCTAAAAAGTATCATGTACCAAATTTTATTGAAATATCTTCAAAATTGCGACCTGTAGTCTGCGCACAAGCTTTACATGGACAGCCAGCTTTACATGGACAGCCAGCTAGCCAGACGGACGGATAGACGGACATCGTTAAATCGACTCAGGAAGTGAGTCTGAGTCGATCGGTATATTTTAAGGTGGGTGTTGGACTAATATTTATGGGCGTTACAAACATCAGGACAAATCCAATATATCCTGCCCACTATAGTGTTGTAGGTTATAAACATAATAATATTAATAATTATTACTAATTTTTCGAGCTTGAAGTCTTTTTTTAAATATAAAAAACTTTTTATCTTTTATTTAAAACCAATATTTCGGCACTTCCTTGAGTGCCTTCGTCAGGGTTTTTTTCTTAATTTAACAAATTTAATAATAATTGACAAATTAAAAAATTTTTAAATTCAAAAAACAAAGAAATATTTTTCAAATTAAACTTGATCTATATATAAATAAATTATTTTTTAACTTCCGTTTCTATTCTTATAAATTAAGTGTCTATAATTTTGTGCTATATTATCAGTGTCTGACTTAAAATTAATTCTCGAAATTGTCGGAACCTTTATAATTTGTAACATTTCTAACATAAATCTACGTTTATAATTATTTTCTGTGTTTAAAACCATTGTATTTTCAAAATATTTCTATATCTTTGATCTGATTTATGTCCTGCTATCCTAGTCTTTAGTTTGTTCTTTGATGTACCTATATAAACTTTATTACACTGTCCACTATCATTCCCCTTACATGGTATTTTATAAACAATATTTGACATATCCATTCTCTTTATTTTATCTTTCATATTAGTAAATAGTTTACCTACTGTGTTGAAAGATTTATGAGCTATTTTGTATATTTTGTTATCATATATATTTGATTTTTCTAATCTTTCTGAAAATTTTGGTATATATGTTACCGACTTATATATCCTCTGTTCTGTAATACTATTCCGGTTATTAATTCTAACTTTATCATGTCGTATTAATAAATCTGTTATTAATTGTTTAGGAAAGCTATTATCAGTTAAAATATTAGAAATCTTCTTTTTATTATCTCCATGAAATTCTGAATCACATATTTTTAGAACTCTTTCTATAAAATTTTTAGCTGTATTAATAATTATTCTCTTTGGATGTTTAGAGAAATAATTAATAATTCTACCAGAAGATGTTGGTTTTTGATACCAATCTATTAATATCCTATTTCCTCTTCTAATTATCAAGGTGTCCAAATATGATATTCTTGAATTAGATTCCCTTTCAATTGTAAATTTAATGTCCGCGTGAAATGAGTTAAAAATATTCAGCATTTGTTCTATTCCTGATTCAGAAATTATACAAAATAAATCGTCAACATATTTTGTTAAGATCTTCGGTTTTATAATTAATTTTTCAATACATATATCTAATAATCTTTCCATAACTATATCTGCTACAATCGGAGAAGCTGACGAACCCATAGGAAGTCCTTTCATTTGGTTATATATATGATTATTTAATTGAAAATATCTACTATCTATTATACAAAATTTAAGAATACGTCAAAATAAGTCCTGTTCCATATTAGTATGTTTCCTTATTATATTCCATTTTTCTTCTACTATATTAATAGCTAAGTCTATTGGAATGCTAGGAAACAATGAAACTACATCAAGAGAAATTAATCTCTCATTATTATCTAATGTAAATTTCTTAATTCTGTCTTTAAACTGAAGAGAATCCTTAACATTATATTTTGAATTTTCAGTAATCTTATTAAGAATTCTTGTTATATATTTACACAGTTCATATGATGGAGAATTTATCATTGAACATATTGGTCTCAATGGAAAATCCATTTTATGAATTTTTGGAAGACCATATAGTCTAGGTGCCATTGCTGTATTAGTTTTAAATTTATTCCTTTCTGTAATTGTAATTATTTCATTAATAAAAAGTTCCTGAACTAAATTATTATTCATCTTTTCAAGTTTATTAGTAGGGTCCTTATCCAGTCTCCTATAATTAGAATCATCCCTTATAATATCATTTATTCTTAATTCATAATCAGTTTTATTCATTGCCACCGTTGTATTCCCTTTATCTGCATTTAAGATAATAATGTCCCTATTAGATCTCAAAAATCTATCTGTCTCCTTTACTTTGTTCAATATAAACTTATCTCTATTAGTTAGTCTCATCTTATTAATGTGGTTATCTATACTTGTAGTCAGTTTTGTTCTTGCTATTTCCTGTTCTTCTTTTTCCTTAAGTGTCTGTACTAAATCCTCTCCTTCAGTTATAATTTTCAAAACTGGAAAATGTTCTCTTTCCGTCGGTAGCATGTGTTTATGACCTAATGAGAGAACCCATTGTGCTTCAATTGGTATATTTATGTTAGATTTGTTAACAAACCATTTACAATTAAATTTTATACCTAATTCCCTTCTTTGTAAATTAACAAGGTCTTGAAATTTCTGTTTATGTCTACATTTGATCTTCTCATTTAAATTGTTAGCTAATTTATCTTCATATTCTAAGAAACTTGCATATTCCACCTCACCAAAATAATTCTGTAGATGGTCCTCTATTATCCTACATTCCTTTTTTACTTCCTTTAGTTGTTCATGCTTGTACCATATTCTTATATTTAAAATCTTGTTTTGAAGTTCTTGAACATAGTTTGATGTTTTTTGTCGATATGTCGGTAAATTATCATTTTCATGAAAAAGATTAGAAACGTTTTTAGTAGCATTTTTAATAAATTTTGGAATAATACCTGTATTACGACATCGAATCAAAAAAGTTATAGTTGCTTTTATTTTAATTAATTTATCCCTTATCGTTTTATACCTATTAATATAATAATATTATATTGAAATGTTAGATTGACAAAAATAACATGTCATTACGTCTCTCATTTCTATATTAATTTGAAAGCAACAGAATATTATTGATCGATAAAGCTTCTTAAAAATATTAAGGTATCTTTGTAAAGAGAATCTTGATTTAATTTTTGTATACAAAAAATACAAAATTGTTATTCAATATTTTATTATATATTGCGGCGGTGTTGTGGGTGGCTTTTACATATTTTAGTTATATTGATTCATTTCATTCGCTTCGCAATCAACGTTTTTAATTCGTTTCTAAATCTCATTATCAAATTAACTCTTCAATTTTGGGATTTTCAAAAATTTAAAAGTGTTGTTTAAAAGTGTAAGTAAATGATCCTTCTTTATTAGTTTCTTTTAAGGAGAAATTTCACTAGATCACTTATTCATATCTCTTTGAGCATCAACAGAGATTCGTATCACAAAGAGCTTTGTCTGTTACTTTAACCGAAATTAAAATGACAACTGTTTGTTTAGGTAAAATAAATTCTTCATCGTTAGAGGTTTTAACCCTTCTTTGCATAACGGTCGAAATTTCCCTCATAACATTGAATGCATTCCTTTATTTCTATTTAGTATAAAGCTAATGATTTAACATTAGTTTTTTCTTTACTGTTAAACATGAATTATATCATCTTGATTTATTTCACCAATAAAGAAAAAATCATACAAAAAAGGATTAAATAAATTAAATTCCTTATATAGGAATATTAAAATTTCAAAAACTGTAGGCACATCAAATAGTGCGTTTGAGGATAATCCCGGGATTTTTTAAAATAAATCGGAATTTTCTTAATGATTTCTTAAGTCATTAATGACTTTGTAAACAACCGCTTAAATCGAAAAACAAGCTAAATCTGAAATTATTCGTATATCAAAAAAAGTCGTTATTTTGTATATTTTCTCATTTTGTGATAATTCATGTTTTTTACTAAAAATAGATATTTTGTATAAAAGCTTTCTTAATAACTTTGTAAATAAGCGTTTAAATGGAAGATCAAGCTCAATATATGGATATTTTTTATGAAACACTCAATATTTCCTAAATCTGTAATAACTTTGTAATCTTTAATAACTTTGTAAATAAGCGTTTAATTGGCAAAACAAGTTGAATTTGTGATCACTCATATTTGTTTCCAAAAATCTAAATTTTCTATGAAAAACTCAATGTTTCTTTCAGTCATTAGCAACTCTGTAAATAAACGTTTAAGTAGAATAAAACAGATCAATCAGAAATGCATTCGGGTATTTTTAAGTCGACAGAAAGATATTAATATTACTATATTCTTGTAATATTGGCATGATCATAGTATTTATGTTCCCAGTTGAACCACTTTAATGTTACAAACTTTTTTTAGTTGAATATTGAATACGTTTTTTAACTCCACGCAAATGGAGCTATTTCTTAAATCATTTTGAAATATTACAGATAAATACATTTATGAACCTTTATATTAGATTTTACTCTGAATGAATGAATAAAGCAATATTTTTATTTCTAGCGCCTAATATTAACCCCAAGGTGACATCAATGTGTCTAAAGCATGCCTATATTATGTACAGCGCTCAAAACCCGGTCATAACAAAAAAGTCTAACATTATATTTTTACCAAAAGTAAATTAAAACTTTTAGTAATATTAAAATTACTTTGGTTGCTTAAGTTTATTGCCTTTGGCCCTCAACACATACTATTAAAAAGTGCAAGGACTTTTATACATAAATATATCCTTTTGCAAATATTAGTGTGTAGCATAAAAATGTTGGGTTATCCGGTAGCCACCCTTATAGACGCCTAAAACGACCATGTATAACATTTGAAGAAAATAAAATAATCCCTTAAAGGCACTTCTGAGGTATGTTTTTGTTCTCGTTTTTAAACAAAAAAGTTTAAACACAGTCACACAATGTGTGACTGTATTCATTTTATTTGTCACACAATGTGTGACTGTGAATACATACAAAAACGATGACCATCATTACACAGCGGGAAAAAGATGCTGTAAAAAGGCCTTCCAGAAGGCCTTATTTTGCAGTCACAAGAACTACCAGCCGAATTGCAAAATCGTTTCGATTTTATACAGCGTATCATTGCCAATCAACTCGCTACTGGTTAGATGCCTGATAGAAGGCCAACATTAGAAGGACAATTAGAAGGTCTACCAAGCCTCAAAAAAGACGTAATGTAAGGTCTGCTAAATTAATAATTTCATTGAGCAAAGTAAAGGAAAGGGTTTTAAATTAATTTTAACTTAATAAAATAAATCACATACATATAGATATATAAAGTACTACTTCACGGGTACTTTACATTACAAACTTTCAAAATAGATTGCATTTATAAACACACTCTTTGTCCATTTTTATTACTGGTATAACAAAGAGAGCCCAATAATAGCGCAATTCACAAATGATATTGCATCATTGCATTTGCCAAAAGGTTTAGCATATTTTTGCTCTACACTAAAAAAACAAAATACACAGCAAGAGCAAAAATATGCTAAACCTTTTTTCAAATGCAATGATGCAATATCATTTGCACAAGATTGTGAATTGCGCTAATGTTTGTTGTTGTAATAATGGTACACAGGAATAATTGCAAAACCATACGTGTTTGCTAATGAAGTCATGATTTGTTGATATTCTTTTTAAATGTAATTTCGAATGTGTATGAAACAGCTTCTAGAACACCTTCTGAGTGAAGGCATAGACGAATGAGTATCGAATCTTTTAGAATGTGTAAACAGTTGATCTATAAGGCCTAGAAATGGAAGCACTTGCACTTTTTCCCGCTGTTTATGAGGGAATAAAACCAAAAAAAGGAAGCAACATTCATATGGGTATTTTTAAAACACTCAGCCCTACAACACTATTACACACAATTCATACAATACAAACCAAAAAACTGTAAACTTTTATTGTGCTTTCTTTGTATATATATTTAAAGAGTTTTTCAACAAGAACTTTCGTTTTACAACTGGGATATATTGGATAAACAGTTAACTTGTTGATATATCAGTATAAAATCCTTTGATATTTTCTATATAGCGAATATTTCTGTAATTTTGTTTTCCTCTACTTTCTCAATTGTTTTTCATTTATAATTGTCAAACCTTATTATTTCCTAAACCAAAATCATTTGAATAATAAATGCTTTTCAACAAAGTTCTCGTTTGAAAACACGTTGTGTGTGTTTTCTCAGTGTTAATGTGTGTAATTTTTGTCCTAAATGGCCTGGCATAAAAGAAATTATAGTTTAAATATTGCTACATACATGTCGGTGTTGATGCTGATGGCGGTTGTTATACTACAGCCTGCCTGACATCAATCCATTTAAACTTGCAAACCATTATATTTAAATTTGGAAAGCGAATGTAAATTTTTTTTGATTTCTTTGCTTGATAAATCGTTGGATTATCAAGTTTATTTAAACATTAAAAGGAAATGTTTTTCTTTTAAATTTATTTGTTTGTTGGTGTTCTTTTCTTTCTGAACAACCGAATAAATATAATATGTCGTTGTTGTATTTTGACTTTTGGATGTTGGAAAATAAACACAAGTGAAAAATAAAAAAAAAATGTATTCATTCTCCGTGCACAAAAGCTCTTGGTCTGTAAGCTACTGTATTAAATATATCGTTCAGCAGCTATAGAAGGCAGGAGGAGGAGGAGGGTAGTTCGAAACAGGCTATAAGTTTAAAATAAACAAACTTAAGTAGTAAAAGTAAACAAATGATTTTATACGTTTTCCTAAACTGGCATATAAGTAAAATGAACTAGTTAAGCACACAACAATATAGAACAAGTTCTGTGCAACAATTCAGGAACACGTTTAAAACAAAGTTTTAAAACAGCATTTGTATAGAAAGTATAGTGGGATTTCGTAAGTTTTTTAAAAGCCGTGCTAAGTTAATATCTTACAATTGCTGCATAAATTGTGCTGCTTAAACAAATTCTGTAATTTGTGGATGTTAATTCACTTGAAAGTCGCCAAGCTGCAGACACATTTTATTAGAATATAGCGTATCCTTGAAAAAATCCTTGACAGTTGACCAACTGTCCATAAAACAACATAAGCAGATAACCAGTTTTGCAGTAATATTTTTACAACCAGTTGATTTTTAGTACTCATAAACTTAGTTATCAAGACCTAAATGTAGTCACTCTCAATACGAGTATATATATACTCGTTTATACATATACACACAGCTTCAAAAGTGTGTAAGCACCAGTGAATTTTTTGATTTTTTTAAGATTATGAAAAGCATTGTAGTTCAACTTAAATTTTTTTTTCATAACCGAATCTATTATTCAACCAAATATCCAACAAAATGAAACTTTTAAATTCCAATCGATGGCTAGATTTTAGGATTTTCATTATCTTAAAAAAATCAAATAATTTGTTGTGTTTACTCACTTTTGAGGCTCATAGTATATACAGTGTCTCACATTCAAAGTCGGGCAAGATGATTTTAAAAATTTACTTTCAATGAACACTTGTGGATTATATCTATCAGCACTTGAAAAAAATTTACAGCTTCTTTTTAAGGACGAAAGCAAATTCAATTTATTTCGGTTCGATGGCCGGCGTTATATGTGGCGCAAACATAATGAGGAGTTTTGTTCTAAACATACTAAGAAAACTTTAATGCACGAGAGCTTGTCAGTGATATTGTGGGATTGCATGGCTGCTTCCGGTATCGGAAATCATCATTTTATAGAAGGCATAATTGATAAAAACATGTATCTTGATATTTTGAAGGCAAATGTTAAGCACAGTTCTCATAAATTGGGGATTGCCAATAACTTTTAATTTTACCAAGACAATGACCTGAAACACACATCGCTGATTGCGAAGAACTGGTTATTGTGTAATTGTGTAACCTTAACGTAATCGAGCATTAATGGGATGAGCTGGGACGTCGGATGCAAAATAGATTATGGACCAGCTCAGAGCTGCGTTATTGGAAGAATGGAAAAAATAAGTCCTGATGTGTGCAAAAAACTGGTTGAATCGATTCCAAAAAGACTCCAAGCTGTCGAGAATCAAAAAGGCTACACAACAAAATACTAAATACCTTACCAAGTATTAAATTTAATGAGCTGACCGACTTTCAGTGTGAACACACTATTGTTTTATTTATTATTTGTTTTTGTGTTCAATTATAAATAATTTATTTAATTTAAAAAAATCCTAAACTCTCTTTTTTCAAATAGGATTTAATATTTTACAAACAGTTTGTCCGATTTTAAATATGAAGCACTGTGTATACATATGTATATGTATATATATATATACATATATGCACATCCATTTAAACCCTACAACAGTTAAGTAGTTAGTTAGTAAATCTATTTATATTGTATTATGTGTGATGTAGGTTTATGAGATAAAACACACTTACCAAATACATAAAATACACTGACATATTAGTGGCGTTGATGCCAGCAGCATTAAATTTCTGTGTATTTTAACTTTTTGTAATTCAGACATAAAGTTGTTTAACTTTTAATGCTACAAATTCCTCCAAAATGCTGGCAGTCGTACTTTGTTGAGCGAACTTAGTCAGAATTTAAGCAGCTGTTGTACAGATTCACTTGCAAACATTAACACATGTTCCATTACACATATGTTCCATTACACATATAATTTTTTTGTAAAATATGTACATTTTAATACATATATACAAATTTAAAACAAAAAAATACAAGTTTTTCACATCACCGCTTATTTTATGAAATTAAAACCGGCAATTACACATTTCAATATTTGGTTTCATAGCCTTTATTACCTACAACAAATTTAAGGTGATGCGGCAGAGATGCGACCACTTTTTGGGTTTTATTACGCTGCTTTATAAAATTAACCATTAGTTTTGGATAAAACTAGGGCTTGACTTCTGTGGTGGCGGTGTCATCACGTTTTCATGATACCCGATTTGTGTATTGGATCATTATTCTGATAAAATCTAAAATCTTATCTTATACCCAGGTTCTTTGCTCATTGCAACCAGTTGTCTTTCAGAATCTAAAGGTACTTAAACTTGTCCATGGTGTTATAACAACTGTTAAATTCTTAGTAACAGCAGCTGACATACAGGCCCAAACCATACCACTGACACCACCATGTTTCATTGCTGCCTTAGGGTTTCCTTTGTGAAGTTCTGTATTTGGTTTTCGCCAAACATACGATATGTCATCTGAAGCGAATATGATAAACTTAGATTTATCGGCGAAGATGACCGAATTCCAAAATGCAAATTTCTTGAAAATATCTTCTTTGGCGAAATTTAGCCTGCACAGCCTGGTTTTCGGGTTTGTAAATGGTTTCTTGCGTGCAACTCGGCCATTAAAGTCATGTTGGCGCAAGAGAAGACGGGCACTTTCAACGCAACATTCTTTGCCCAGGTCAGCTTCAACTTCAATTTGCCATTATTTTTTTTTAAAGGTTTTGTTCCGGACTTCATGATTTTTTAAACTATTTTTCTATGTTAGTGGCCATTTTGGAAATGGTTTAAAACCAATTTTCGTTGTTCTATCGTTGTACGCGGACCCATTTGAACTCTTTCAAATTAACACTGGACGTTACAAAATCGCTCTCACAATTCTTCACAAAATATTGATAAAAGTAGACAAAAAAAGAAAAACGAAAAACCAACAACATTGCTCTAAGCTATCGGTACAACAGATTGTATTTGACTTCATAAAAAAAACCGTGACGTTAAAAAATGAGAATTTTGTTGTTTTTGTAGTTTTAATACATTAAAATGTAAATTTTGCATTTAAATTATTTTTGTTTGTTAGACTATAATATTTTTTTCTTTTAAATGACATGAATTTATTTTATAAGTACCTGTTAGTTTTCTTTTTATGAAGCTTTGAAGGAGCCACTGTACATATATACAAAATTTGACATTAGAAATCCAAAACGACCATGCACAGATATATTTTCTATTATCGAAATAGGAAATCGAAAACGCCAGGCACATTTCATTATTCACTTCACGGATTTTCAGTTTAAAGAATGGAATCTTGTGTTAATAGTTGGTTGGTTAGTTTACGTGGTTGCTCGCTGCATGCAAGCAATATTTTGTTTCCGTTGCGTAAAGGAACGCACGACTCAGTGAGATATGCGATACGACTAGATCATATCTAGAAATTAATAAGTAGGAAAGTATTATATACAAGTTTTTGATAGACCGTATAGTATATTTGTGTTAAAAAGTTTGTGTCTAAAACTGTGAAGAGTCGGGCATTCACAGAGAAGATGAAATACTGTTTTACAAATGCCATTTGACAACTGAGGCAGTGACTCATAAAAGAAAATGATTGCCAATCGACCAGTGATCAGTTAACAATGCTATTATCTTAGAGATATACTATCGTTTCCAAGTCAGTCACATTTTTCTTGTAGTCTTGCATGTATTCAGATTGCGCCATCTTGTAACTATTTAAATGATTTGCAGCAACACATCATCATACAGTAACATTTTTGGCATGCAAAAATTGCTCTTGTTTTTTCAGTTTTTTCGACTAAATTATTAATATCGGTCTCAGAGCGTTGATTATAATGACACGTAAGAAATTTTCTATAACTGAAAACATTTGATGGTATGCTAAAAATAAACTCAAACCAAATTTGCAAGATATTGTCAAAAAAAAAAAATCAATTCTGGTATCAATGAAATCAATTGCAAAGTTCTTGGCAATCTTTCGTTCATATTACTATCTTTTATTCTGTAGCAAATCCTTCATTTAACTGAACTAAGTGACAGAAGAGCTAATAGAACTCTTATCCGCATGGGTAAGAAATAAATGAAATGAAATTTGCAAATAATAGAAAATGAAAAAAGTTGCTCCAACTGGGTACCTAAGTGTTTATTGGGGAGGTGTGTATACGCATACTATATCACAAGTATACTTAAATGTGTGTGTACACATAAAATCTACATACATATGTAGACATACTCGTACACACACAAGTTATTTACGTAATAGAAAAAGTTTCTAACTCGTTTATAGAAATTTTTATGTGTGAGTATATATGTAAGTATATACATACATAGAGGTATATTGTATGTGGTTGACATTTTCTTTAAGCCTTTTTAAATGTGAACTCATTCATGAACTCTATATAAAGGACTCACGCACTTTGCAATTTCTATTATTTTTTGTTGTTGTTGAGATTTCCATTTATTTTTGTTATTTATTTTATGTTTAAATATATATGCGAGTATATATATATATATATCCGTTTTTCCTTTGTATTTAGCTGTGTGTGTGTGTTTGTTATTTTCTTTTCTCTTTTGTTTGTTTTTGTTAAGTTACAAAGTTGTTTGTAGAACATTTTTTTAGCAAAATATATTTTTAGATGACTTTGTTACCTGGAAAGGAGGAAAAACTGTGTTTTTTAAAATATCCTTGTCTTTTGTTGGCATAGAAGATGAAAATAAGCTGATATGAACAATAAGAAAGTCGTTAATTTCTATTAATTTTTTATAACGAAATTAGTTTAGTATCAGTATATTATTAGATACTGTGCTTGGAATATTTGATAAGATGTCTGTTATGAAGGTTAACAGACAAATAATCCATATTTGAGTTATATGACTTCAAATAGAAAAGAAATCGTTATTGTGGTGGTTACAGGATGAGATTTGAATAAACTTATTTTATTCATGCACGAACAAGTTTTGTATTCTTAACCATATAAGTTGTGCCGATTTAACAATGACACACATTCCGTTTGGTGGTTAGTTAAAATCAACTTTCTAAAGTCTCCTTATGTTTTATTGATATGTATAATAATTGAATTTTTCGGGTATGTTTTCTAGAATCTTACTATTGGAAATCAGTAAATACGGTTTGTAAACATATGAGTTATAGACAGTAGAAATTTAGCTTGTTGGGTTTTACATAAATACAAGTGTAGTAATATAAACCATTGTGTGAGATCAGTGTTTTTGAATTTATTTTGATAATTGTCATTTTTAATTTTTAAATTTTAAGGGTACATATGATTCGTTACAGCCGATCTTAAGATTTTCATAATATTTGTTTGTTTATGTTGAAATACTTATAACATATTGCATATTGCTTCTTTTGTTTTAATCAAATTCTCATTTGCTCCTATGATGTTGCTTGAAAAGTGTTTTGCTCTTAATCGATTTTGGAAATTTATGTTTTCTTAACACGAACAAATTAAATTTATTATTCATTTAAGAAAATATTCTGTACGGCACATACTCACATATCGTCATCGAACTACACATTTTACTTTTTTACAGAGAAAGCAAAAAACTTTATATATTTAAGACTATTTCATTCTTATTGGCCAAATTTTAGAATTAATTAATTAAAAAACTATTGCGGCTTTGGTTAAATAAAAAAATTATAATAGTATTTTTTTTAATAATTGTACCAATTGTACCAAAACAACAAAACCGTAACAACAAAAAAAATTTTTGTATTAAAGTTAAAATTAGGATGAAAGAAATTCCGCTTTTCACTTTTATTAAACATTTTTTACTTTTTGTTTTCTATATTTTGAATATAAAATATTCAAAACTCATTACAACGAGTTTAATAAATTCGAGAAAAATATAATTTATTCAAAAAAACAAAAAACGAAAATTCATTGTTGTATACATGAAAAGAAAAGGTGTTCACATTGCGAAGTTAAATTTATAAATGTAGTCTCAGTATGGCAAATTATGGTAAAAACTGTGGCAATCAGCCGGAAGTAAAAATTTAAGTTCCCGCAGATGGCTCCATTTCATTTTGTTTATTTTTATTTTTTCTTTATGTAACCGAACTGGTTCGACAAAAATATCCACAGCGTCCTTTTTATTAATTTGAAAAAATTAACTTTCAATTATCATTTAAACAAATGACAACTTTATATACATATATATCGTTTTTGTTAAATTAAAACTGTAGTTACAAGCTTTTTATACCCAGCGCTACCCGGGATGTTATTGATGTTTCATTCCTGGCCGCTGATCATTTAACATTTTGTTAATCTTTTTTAAGAATAGTACAGAAACGAAGCATGTTTCGTGTGCAAAGTGGCAGTTTATTCTGTAGGAGAAAAAAATATTCATACATGGCCATAATGTATAAGATCTTAATTGCTATTGAAAATTTTGTGCTAATAAATTTAAGTATTTTTATGTATGTAATACTACTGTTTATATAAATAAATATGGGTAATATCAGAAAACATTAAGGTCATCAATGCTAGTAGACTATTAAAATTTAAATCCCTTAAATAGAAATATACCTAATTAATTCTTATGTACTTAATAATTCTTAAAAAGACCTTTCATAATAAATATTTTTCTGATTGCAGAGAGCGAAAATTTTTTTTTTATCAGTTTAGAACAAAGTATAAAAAAGTGCCTCTTATTTTAGATTTAACTTATATTTCATTATAAGAATCCATATTTACAACTGTAAGTCTGTTAGTGTTTAATATCAAAGGAATGCAAAATAACGATTATTACTCTCAAAAATTTCGTTGTCTTAAAACAACACATACAAATGGTACCAAAAAAGTACAAAACCATAAATCTTTACCCTTTTTACCCTTTCAGTTTGTATGTTTTTAATAAGTTTTTTGTCTCTTAATATATCAATATTTAAAGGTTCGAGTCTGTAGATCACTTATTAAGATTAAGCAAAAAATTCCACTTCTTACTCGTTTTTGTTCCCTTAAAGATAGACTTACACAGTACTACTCTTCTAATACACAACTTTGTAACAACAGAAATGTATAAAAATGATGTTTCTTCGTAACAAAAACAATCATTATTTCAGAGACAAATTTTAAAAATTTTCCACTTTTTGTCCCTTTCCGGTATCAAAGTTATATTAAATTTTACCGGTTTTTACCCAATTTATCACTTCCTGATCCAAGTCTTGCAAATAGATCTCTTTGCATTCTATATATAAACATAAAATTTGCACTTTATTGAAAGGAGTAAGATTTGACAATTATAAATAAAGAATTATGTATATTAAACACGGGTCTAATCACCTCATTCGATATCGAGCAAACTTTATCGGAATTTTTTATTTTGGCATCATGACATTAGTTATCGAATGAAAAGTATCGTAACTTGAGATGATAGCATTCGATATCGAGTAACTAACTAAATTACATCACTCGAATTGTCATTCGATACGTAAGTGGCAATTGTATAGAGTAAAATGTAAAATTTCAAGGCCCAAAATTTAAAAAATCAACATTTCTCTACAAATTTTGTGCAAATAAAAAATGTAAGTTTCTTTAACTTAAATACATATACATATAGTATATACAAGTATGTATGTATGTAATAAAAAAAATATCTTTTATTTTGACATGACAAACATAAAAGAAATAAATGCACACCAAAAAGAAATTATGGCAGAATTTATGGCCGAGCACCCTCAGTTGGCTAAAAATATTTTACCCAATTGCAGCCAAGGGAGAATAGTGTCAGATAGGCTATGGCATCAATTGACCAAAAAATTAAATATGGGTGGCCCACTATTCAAAGACGCAAAGCCATGAATTTACGTCTTTTTGGTGGAAATTACGTACCCAAAGTTGTGGCAAGGATTTGTTTAAATTTCATTTATACCGTGGGTAACAATTTTAGATACCGTGCTTTGTCCTAATCCTACTTAATAATCATTCCCCATTGAAAACTTTCACTTGCCAAAAGTGAAAGTTTGGCCGCTAATTGTAGCTTTGGCTGCACTTCTGTGTACATACGTCCAATAAATTTAATTGCTTTAAATATATGCTTCCTTCGATAATGGTGACAAAGATAATGGTGATCCATTTTTATCTCTTATTTCTTTTCTAATGCGCACAACACAACTTTCGTCCTCGGAGTCTGATGATGATAAATAAATAGCAAAGAAGGATTAATTTTTGAATTTTGAATCTTTTGAATTGAATATAAAAATGTACTTCTTTTTTTTTGTTGACATTCAAAAACATATGTTTTAAATCTATTACAATTTACTAAAAATTACGATTCGATATGTATCGAATGCGGTGATTTGCTTAATCGACACGTATCGAAATATAGTTGATTCGATATCGAATGCGGTGATTAGGCCTCAGATGTACACCAAATTTTTTAATACATTTTGGCAAAATGAAGGGTCTATTCCATTAATCACGTCAAGGATTATGAGTTTTAAGGCTGTAACCGATTCGATTCGGCTCTATTACCAATTGACAGCAGAATTTCGTGAAACTTAGTTTACAATAAATTTATTGTTTCGGCAGCTGTGTGACATTTGACACATTTGTCGGTGATATCATTATCATAAATTAAAGTTAAAAATGTAGTTGTTAATATATTTTGATTGCGTACTGACATGAGAAGTAAAATTTTCCAAAGTAATGGCGACACGTTCATCATGTATAAGTTTATCAACAATTGCTCTTGGAATTTCAGAAGTTCAAATGTCTCAGAAGAAGAAAGAGAACAATATTTAGCCTTTACAGATCCATTGTGAATTTTTTTTTGAAGGCTTCTAATACTGATAATTCAACAAATAAATTTTTTTAAAATTTCCTGTTATGTAAAAAGTCCCCATTCTGGTAAACAAATGTCTTTTTATACTAAAGTTACGGTCATTTGGCAAATATTTACTCAAAAAAGCGTAACCACTTGTTTAGCACAATAATGAATACTGGGTCTCTAAATGGCCGATTATGTTGACCATAAGTTGAGCGAAGTGCACGAAACACATTCCTCACAGAAAGTGATTTTTCGTAATAAAGTTGAACGATTTGTAAACGTTGTTCCATTATGAAATGCCGAACGATACTAAACAACATTAACATGACAGCATGACACGACTAACACGTGATCTGTCAGAAAAAAAGGCTATTGAAAAAAGTATCTCTACTTGAATCACCCACTACATTTTAGCATATGCTGAAGCATATTGTTTTTTTTTCAGTATTATTCATGACAATTTTATTTATCATGTATTATCGCCTTTCATATACGATAAAAGCACACGTACTTTTATTGTATGTAAATATTGCGAGAACGTTGTGCCTGTCAAAAATGTTCACACACATTTTACATGATTAAAAATATAAAAAGCAGACGGGCGACAAATGAGCTGAATAATTCTTTTCATTCCCTTTGAATTGAAGCAAAAAATTTAGTCGTTTAATTGTTTGTAGTATAAAAAAAAGCGAAAAAATGTTTCTTAAGTGTAAAAAGAGCATAATGTTAAAGGTTACTAACACCAAAGTGTTGACATGACATATTTTAGTCTCACACTAACGCACATTCGCATAAATTTGTGTAGACATTAATTGAAACACGCATACAGCCAGACATGCTAAAATGCTTAAGAAAGTTGGGAATTTTCTTTGAATTTTAGGAAAAGTAAAATTACAACGTAATTACTCTAAATGCATAAATAAGTCACTTAATATTTAAGTAGTTTAGTCAAAAAGACATGTTAATGGGGTCACGTTAAAAGGTCAACAGATGTAATGTTGAGCATTTTTATTGCAAATTTAGCATTATATGGTTCAAATGTATCTATAGTTCTACACAATCAAAAATTTCAGAGATTTGGCATACGTATGCAACGCAGGTATATTCTAATATTGTGAAGTAATTAATCAAAACAAAAACACGGATTTTTATAAGGCCAAATGATTTTTAGTTTCAGATATATTAATAAATGAGTGTTAATGTTTTTTTTTTACTTTCCAGTTACACGTTCAGGTTTTGCTTTGAATTTTTTTACACATACTGCTTAAATACTCAAAAATTGAAAGCGGAGACGTAGGCAAATTTAAAGCAATTTATTTTCTTATACAACTAATTTTAATTTAGTGGATTATTATATTATTTATAAAAAAGGAACAACACACAAAACAAAAATTATGACACCAGAATATTCATTAAGAAAACTTCAAAAATTTGTTTATTAAAATTGCAATCAGCTGTTTTCTTGACTGTAATTTGAAACACAAAATTGTAACGAGAATTTGACAGCAAACTCGTATAAAATTTATCGTGTAAGCCTCAAGTTACATAAATAATAAATCCGCTTTTATTTAAACAATAGCTTTATATTTATTACAATAAAACTCATAACTCAACTCATTTGTAAAGTCCCAGCATTAATTGCCAAGCACTCCTTTTTTGTCCTCATATACGACTATAATTGTTTTTAAATATTGTATTTATTTTTTATTTTCCAAAAGCAAAATAATTTAAATCTGACTCTGTTCTTTTCCAACAACAACAACAGAGCAGCCATTTCTCTTCCATAAACCATAATAATTTGTTAATGATTTGTAATTTCCGTTTTTACACAATGAGTAGGTAAAAAGTGTATAAACAAATAAATAATAAATTAAACAACCAACAGCAAAGAGATAGTGAATATAATACATATTTACTACCTTTTGTAAATAGTAATAAAAAAATATAAAATAACCAAGAGCATTTAAATTTTACATTATGGCCGACCTCGTTATTAATAACATTTTATTTTATTGGAATTTATTTGTGAGCAGTGGCGGGTGTACATGGAAAATAGGGGACGAATTCGATCGGATATCTGAGTGTATCTAAAACGATTATCATTGCCGCTTATTAGGTTAAATAAACTTTAACAAAAACAATTACAAAAACATTGAAAATACTGTCATTGTGCAAATATTCAACATGTAAAAATATCTTTAATAACAACATTTAAATTCAACTTAAATACCAATATCTAAATGCTGATTATTAAAAATTTCAGGAAAATTGTTACTGTTCTTATTGTGGCAGCCACTGATTCAACCCATTACAGGCATACGGGCACAACATATTTTTAAACAAAATATTCAATGAGAAATTATCAGTAATTAGCTGGATAAAAGTTTTACGTGTCGTGAAAAGATAAAAAGTAAATAATTAAATAACAAATTTGGAGGAGGAAAAATGGTAATATCTTTAAATCGAAAATGCTTTTTCTCTACTCAAATTTCATATTGGTACCCTGGTACAACTAGAATGTACGCACTAGAATGTGGTTTTTTCCGCATAAATAAGTTTTAACGTTGTTTACTTTTACAAGAGTTTTGCAAGATCAAACAGCATCAAATAAAATAAAACTAAATATTTATTATCTCTTTTCCTAAATAAACAAATTTTGTTTTTAATACATAAACGAGTTTAAAAATATTTTATTTAGCGGTTACGTCTTTTTCGGCAAATATTTGCCAAGTGTGACCGTACTTTTACAAACAAAAGCTATTTCTTTTTAGTGTAAACAAAATATTTACACCATTTGATCCAGCAAAAATAACTTAAGTAACAGTTATTGATCACATTGTGGTTCTGGCCACTACAGTGGTCTTCTTTAACTTGTTTATGATCATTGTCCAATATCTTTAAATTGGGATTTTCACATCAGATTTCAGGTTTGGAAAAATATATTTTAAATTTATATAGGCTGATCCATTCAGACCATTCATTTGTTTCTTTTTTTACACTGTTATTTAAGTTTTATTTAGTATTGTTTGACAAATAATTAATCATTTTTATGAGCAGCTAATTTTGCATTCCTGGCCAGTAATATGATCGCCTCGATCGTGTGATATTACACATCTATGATTTTTTCTTTGGCAGCCAAAGTTTTAATTCACAATATAACAGTAGCAATGCTGAATAGAGTGCTTGAATATAAGAACAACGTAGTCGCCAACAACAGTTAAATGAAGTTATATTTAAATAGTAAATAACTAGATATTTTTAAGTGTTTTATTCTAATATATATATTATTAAATGAATCAACCTATAGCACTGTGTATTTACTGTGATTGCAGGATTCGAAAGATGTCAAAGAAACAGCTTATTTACTGTGTTATCTAGATATGAATACAATTTCATTCGAAGATAAAATTCAGTGCAAAACTTTGTGTTTTTAAGGACTGCCATGAATAGACAACCAAATAAAAAATTGTTCGCAAAGAAACAGTTCATCCAAAATTTATAAATAAAAAAAATTCCCAAAAAGTTTGAAAATGAAACACAACTTTTGTATAGTCGTGTGTCAGCCAGCCTTCGGCTATGATTTTTTACTTTGTAGTATGTCCAATATCCATAACGAGAATTTTTCATTACGATAATTGCCATAAAAAATGTATGCTAATTTTAAAAAATGTGAATTTCTCTTTTCCTATTTTGAGGGTATATTGGATTTTGGATGCTGTTTGTAACAACCATAAATATTAGTCTAACACCCATCTTAATGTATAATGATCGATTTAACAATGTCTTTCCGTCTGTATGTCCATTCGTCTGGTTGGCTGGCTGGCCACCGAAGCTGTGCGCAGAATATAGGTAGCAATTTTGAAGATATTTCCATAAAATTTGGTAAATACAATTTTTTGGCCCAAGGACGGTTGGTATTGAAATTGTTCGAAGTCTGTCCATTATTTCACCTAGGCGCAATACAAATGTCCTCCTGAAATATAAGTTTATGTGTCACAAATATTTTAATAATGCACGTATTCAATCAAATTTCGCCACAAATAAATGACCATAGCTCCCACTGAAAATCACTTTAAGGAGCATAACTCTCTTGAAATGAAAATAATATTGAACACAAATATGTTTTATATATACACAAATCAAACGAAAAGAATAATTCATAGATCCCATAAAAGGCTGACTTCAGAAAATCACTTTAACAATTATAAATCCCTTAAAAATTTTGGTATCCAAATAAAATAGTTTTCACATATATTGATAGCTTGACACCTAATTTCATAACGGTCGACCCTCGAATATAAGATCATCAGCGAAAATTTAACATGCATAAATCTTTAAAAAAGTGTTTATATCAAGATAAAACTTAACACAAAAACTATTTATGTGAAGAAGTCATGACACTTTATTTTTGGATGATCGGTTCATAATAAGTGAAAGCTTCCATTTTCGTAAAATTGTTTTTAACCATATGCCGGGTGTAGGATATTATAAGGTCGGGCTTGACCGATTATACTTTCTTACTTGTTCTTTAGGTAATTTTGTTAACAATATATTAAATATTGTCAAAGCTCACCTTATTTCTAATCTTCAATTCGAGAACTTTTATGGTTTAAACCATAATATTGCATATATACCGCCCAGAAAAGTCTGATTGGCTACTCAAAAAGTTCTATAATTGGGTCTTTTGTTGTACATATCTCATGTTTACTTTTAGAATTTTCTGACCTCTTGGGAAACATATTTTTCTGGCGTTTCAGCACACATCGAAATTTAGGCGTATAATCAAGTTTTTAAATTATTTTGCTAACTAATTAACTAATTAGTTCTAAATGAAAATCTGTTATATTGCTCATATAACTTCTAATGAGGAAAAATTATTTATATCATTGTATTTTCTTTATCAGGGGGCTTATTCTGTATTGCGATGCGAAAATAAATACTACTCGAAAATACATAAAAGCGAACAGTTGCTATTCTCTATTGCGAAAAGTACTTTTTTAATTGCATTTAAAATGCGAAAAAGTGGCAAGTTGGAATTCTTAATTGCGAAAACAATGTCAAAAATAGCAAAACTCATTCGATGGCAAAACAGCATTCGCAAAGCACTTATTGTTGTGGTACCTAATAGATTATTTGCTTTTAATAAATAAATTTCATCCAGAGAGACGAACAATAAGACCACCAAGACGCACCAATTTGAAATATTCAACCTAAAATTTTTTATAAAGCTGAAAAATAAATATATGTATACAGAACAGAATCCATTTTTGCGAATAACACAATTTTCCTTGTTTTTGTAAATTAAAGTATACAAGTATATTTTTAATAGTTAAAACCAGCAATTTTTTTAAATTGTAAAACTTGACATAAAGCAAATAAAATTGACGTTTACTTCTTTACTTTGGAACAGTGTTTTCACATACTGAAATGAATTTCGATTGCGAATGCGAAAATCTTACAAAATACCAAATACCTTTCGAATTGCAATTCATTTGCGCATCGCTATGACTTTCGCATCGCAATACAGAATAAGCCCCCAGGGCACTCAATATTTTAAGTTTTCTTTTATTTGACATAAAAATGGGACTGATAATAAAAGGGCTTAGAGAATAAATATGTTAAGTCACAAATAAGCACAATCAGATTTTGTGTAATAATTTTATTTACTTAAATTTAGTTTTTTTTTTTTTTTGAATTTAGTGACTTATCAAGTTCGTGCTCTAAACGTTACAACTGGAAAATATTATATATGTACCATGGATATTTGCATGTCATACATTAATTCTATAAAAGCAATTATTTACAACCTGTGTTGTGTAAACATTATTCATGCTGGTAAAATATTATAGTCATATTGCAGTCATGCTTTTTTTAATTTTATGCTGTCGTTGCTGTCACATTTATTTTTCCTTTTATATATTTTTTGTAATTTATGTTTTAAATAAATAAATGCTTTGTTTAATTGTAAAACTTACAAAAACAAATGAGCCAACACACGTTTTTTTTTTTTAATTTGTTTATTGTTTAGAAAAAGTATTATAATAGAATAAACACTAGTTAACAATAATATTTTTGTTTGTATATGTATATACAATGTGTCTAGTTCGAGCGCTCTAGTATTCTGAATATAATTATATTTGGTTTTTACAATATTTGAATCAAACAATTTTTTTAAAATTAATAATATTTACAAGATTAATTGCAATTAAATATTTAAAAAACATTGCTTTTATGAAATGAAAAGAAAAGAAAAGAAAAGAAAAGAAAAAAGAACTTTTTGCAAACGTAAGGTCAAGGGATAAAAGAAAAGAAAAAAGGTATAAATATTAATTATTTAGATAACTACCAAAATTTTTTTGAATTCGTTTTTTGTTTAAACGTAACAAAACCGCTTTAATATTAGCACGTCTATGGTTGTGGTAAAAACTGGAGTGCCATTTACAGCTTGAATTATGCTTTTGCTAACCAGATAAAGAAAGGCTTCTGGGGGAACAAATCACTTTTCTAATGATTTCATTATAAATTCTTCGTTTGTATAATAAGGAGCCATTATAAGATTATTTTCAAAACATTGTGAGCACCTTAAAATATAATTTCTAATCAAACTAATTATGAAATTATTTATACGTATAATATTTGCACTATTATATAGCTTTTTATTTGAAATGTATTTTAAATATCCACTTTGTACAAGCTCTTAAATATTTTCTTTCAAAAACTCTTATCTTTTCCATGTTTGACGGTGATCTTTTCCATGTTGAACCAAATTGGGCATGCGTATGTTAGAATTGGTCTTATTAGGTGTATGTATATTTTAACCCTTGCTTGTATATATTTTGAATAAAATAAGGGTCTATATATAATAAAGGCTTTTCTTGCTTTTGTAAGTGTTTCTTTTACATGCTGATTGAAGTATAAAAATTTATCCATATACATATACACCTAAGTATTTGTTTGTACGTTTATATAAAACTAGGGCCAAATAACCGCATTCGTGATCGAATGAGCTATCGTATCGAAAAATGATTTCGATATCGAAATTATGATAAAATGCACTAAATTTCTTGTTCGATATCGAATAAGAAAATTACGATCAATTTTACTCGATAACGAATGCGGTAATTTGGCCCCTGATTCAATTTCAAACTGTTTCCAATTCTTTCTAATATTGTAACAACATTTATTTACAGGCGGCCTAAAAAGAATAGTTTCACACTTTTTATTTTCATATTCCAATTAATTGCGTATTCTTCGACAAGATTATAAGACATTTGAAGGTTTGAATTAATATTTTCTATATGGTTATCAGAATAGTAAATAATTATGTCATCTGCAAAGGAAATTATGTTATCTATATGTTCTAATAGATCTAAAATATATAAATTAAATAGAATAGGAGAATTTACAGCTCCTTGTTGTAATCCATTTGTAACTTGAAAGGATTTGTGGCTTTTTACATTTTTATAATAAACGACAAAGTTTTTATTACTTATCATATTATATATAAATACATATAATTTGATTAGTTGGAAGCTTATATTGAATTAATTTATATATTAGGCCAACACACGTATGTATTTATTTATAAAGGCTTATTTTAAGTGTTTACTAAATTAATAATTCAGTTGAGAGACCGAAAATAACTTGTTCACTGATTCAAGTTCTGAAAAGTGCCACCTATTTCTAGTTATTTGTTATAAAAACTAAATTACATAAAATGATTAATTAAAATAACTAACTGTTAATTTTGTTTTATAAGGCTTGGTATGATCTAAGCAAATTTTGTTAATTTTTATGTTTAGCAATTGATTTTAAACTCATATGTATGGCTTTTAAAGCAAGCCAATCAAAACTCTCACCGCAAAAAAAAAACAAAAGCAATTGAAACAATTCACAATGTATGTAGATAATAATTTATGAATAAATACATATGTACATACAAATGCATGCATGCGTTCGTGTGTACATATTAATTTGAGGCGCTTTAAATATACATACATACTTATGAAATACAAATATATGTCGAAAATGCATACATACATACTTATTTACACACATACATATTTATGAGTATATTTTTATTATGCATAAATATACATACATGCATTTGTATTCACAATCATTGCTGTCACACATTATTTACACATATGTGACTTTTTACACATATGTATGTGTTTTCATAATTTCAAAATTAAAATTGAGTTTTTGTTGTTGTTGTTCTTAGTAAACAGAAGGTCGCAATAAAAACACATCGGAAATTTGTTAAATTGTTTAATTTAACGAGATTTTAACTGACAAATAATACAATATTGCAATTAATGTTAATTTGACAAATAAGTTCGCACTAAAAAAAAACGCATACTCTCTTGACAGATGTTAATGTTAATGTTAACATTAATATTAAGATTAATTAATTAATTTTGTAAAACAAACACATGAACTGAAAATGTATCAACTAGTATTTGGTTCTGAAAATGCCTGCCAAACACTTCAAATCAAATACACAATGTGGTACAATCTGGATTTGAAATAAATAAAAAACGTGTTTTTTTCTTAAGTGATTTGATTTTTGCTTAAATAATAAAGTACGAGGGCGGTTCGGAAACTTCTTAGCCTAGCACAGAAAGACATTTTTATTTTTCAATATAATCTCCTGAAACTTCAATACACTTAGTTCAACGCTTATCTAGCAATTCTATGCCTAGATTAAAAGAGTTTTCCTCAAGGCCTTCAAAATAGTGGTTTAGAGCTGTAATTGTATCTTCATTTGAGGTAAACCGCTTGTCAGCTAGGAGCTAAATCAGGAGAATAAGGTGGGTGGTCAAGCAACTAGTACTTTAATTCGCTGATTTTAGTCATTGTTAAAACATTCTTGTGCGCTTGTGTGTCTTGCTGAAAAACTATTTTTGTGTGTTGTAAGCCAGTACTCTTTTGTCGAATTTTTACATTTAATTGATCCAAAATGTTGCAATAGTACTCTGAATTTATTGTTTTACCCTTTTGCAGATAGTCAATCAATAAAATACCTTTGAAGTCCCAAAAACACGTTGCCTTCTTTGGGGCACTTCCTCCAGCTTTAGTTCATGTCTCATCCACTGTTAGGAGACGGCGTTTAAAATCCATTTTATTTTTCCTATTTCACGCACTTTTATTCGTCAATCATTTAATACCATATCACGCACTTTGGTTACAATTTCTGTTGTTGTTGCTATTTTTGGACGTCCACTATGTGTTTCATCTTCAATGCTTTTACGACCGCGTTTAAATTCAGCAACCAAATTTTTTACTGTTTCATATGAAGGAGCACTTTCACTTAACACATTCACCATATCATTATAAATTTCATGTCCTGATAAACCTTTTTTATTTAAATATTTAATGATTTTTCATTGTAAAAAAATCGCGGAGCGTCTTTTTTGAACACCTGTTTCTATATGAACGAGTTGGCAGATCGAAAATAAATTTAACGTGTGTTCATGCACAGATGGAAGTTTCCAAAACACTTAAGTTTTTTCTGTTTTTACCGCGCTATCTAGACTAAGAAGTTCCCGAACCGACCTCGTATTAAAAATAGGATTATGTATGAGATAACACATGGGGCAAGAAAAAAGCAGTTTGTCAGTCTTCCCGTTTCCAAAAAGGCTATGGCATGGAGATTTCAGAGGCTTAGCCCCAATTTACACGAAGCAATTTTTGTCACAATTTTTTCCTTAAAATTTCATTGTTCAAAATTGTTCACACAGCACAATTCTAAAAGCTTAAGTCACTCGTAAATGTGTATATGTACACATATGTAACACGAATAAGATAGTAACACCCGATGTCTAAAAGATAATCGGCTTAGCTTAAAGAATTGCTTCGTGTAAATTGGAACTTAAAGGTGTAACATTTTTGTTTCTAAATCGGTCGTTTTCCTTTAAATGACTTGTTGTGTATTAATTCTAATTTATTTAATTCTATTTTATTAATTCCTTATAATCCCACTGCTGACATGTTTTAATTTAATATTTAATTCTTTATATGCAGCAAGCCTCTTGGTAAACATTAATTATATTACAATGTTATTAGGCTTAAATTAATTAGCAGCATGTATATATGGATTTTCCTAATGCTTTAATGCCATTCCTAAGCCATATGAAATTGAATTATAACTGCAAAATTTATTTTTGTTTTTATATTATTCTGTTTTTGCTTGCACAAATTTAATAACCCCAGGCTATTATTTCATTTAAAAATAATAATAATCTACCCTCTGTTTTTTGAATGCAAACATACAAAAGTGAAAACAAATGTTTCACTAAAGAAAATAACGAATCAAAGTACTGAACAGAGCAACATTTTTACAACATTTCGCACTACACACCCCAATTAAATTTATTAAATTCAAATCAATAATTCAGCAGGTTCCGAGCTGTGTAAACCGCACTGAACTCAACACAGAGAATTAAATGAAATAAATATGTACGTACGTACAGCTTGCTGAATAAAAAGTAATACAAACATTACCAACCTCTATTGCTACTACTACTACTACTACTACTACTCAACCAAATGCTTGTTTAACTCCAAAGTTACAGACTAAAACAGAAAAAAAACATCATTCAACTAACCCGGCAACAAAACAACCCACCAACTGAGCGAACATCCGACAGCCAGACACCAAAAAAGGCTGTAAAAATGTTAAAAATAAAGAGGAATATAAAACTGAATAATAAAATCGCTCTTGTAGGGGCAAATAAAAAAAGAGATGAGATAAATTTGGTACAAAAGTACTTTTTTGGAGCAATTTAAAAAAAACAGGTACAATATACATACTTCAATAGATTCTGGGAGTTACAGTTCTATTCCTGTCAGATATTTTATTGTATCTATTGTTATTGTATATTGTTATACAATCTACAATTTGGGCATCGCGAAGCATTTAACAATTAAGGCTGAACAAGAAAATTAATACAAATGTAAACTGTTTTTGGTTCCACACACACCAACACCTACACAAATCGTACTGAACAATAGCAAAGTGAAAGTTTGAAAGGTCCTTTTTATATATACAAGGATTGTGTATGTTTTTATGATCGAATTTGTTTAAGTGTACCAGTATAAAAATAATAATAAAAAAAGTAGGCGATGATGAGGTGGTTATTTATTTTCTGTTGCTGTTATTTAGTCGTACGTTTATTTGTTTCCTGTTTCTGTGTGCAAATGTTGGAAATGTATAAGTATTCCACAGAAAAGTAATTTATACCAACATGTAATACATACAAATGTCTACCTATTTATATACTCGTATGTACATACATATATGCATGACAGTAATTTTTACAATTTACTACTCTCAGTTATGCTACCTTCTAAACCCACATCCATCCTCTTACATGATGGCAGCTTGTTTAGGCTTTTTCTCTATTTTTTCGTTTTTTTTTTTAATTTTTTTTGCAACCATAAACAGAAATCTGACATGGTTCCGATTTACACAAAGCAATTTTTATTGAAAAGATTGATCAAAATTTTTACTTGAAATTTCTTCCGTGTTCACACATTATAACTTTATTGCTTAAATCGCTCGTAATGTGTATAATCGCATGTACACATTTGGATACACATATTTCATACCAATAAGAGAGTAACAAGAATTACTAGTGCAATCCAGAGTGTACTAGTCTTATCTTTCCCTCACCACGAGGTCTAAAGAAAAAAAATTGCTTTGTGTAAGTTGGGACTTATATGAATACGAATGTGTTAATATAAATGTAGTTAGATGCAGTGTAGATCAAAATATGTTGAATACATTTATAAAATTAACTTAACAGAAGAAAGTAATCATTATATTTATTTATTTATGTTTTAAAATCATTTGTGTTGCTTACATTTCTGAATTTTTTATTGTAATTTTAATCATTAGGTTTGTTCACTGTACACATTCATAAATATTTGTGAAAATGCTCTGCGCTATTTACACTATGCTGGAATTTGCCCTGAAATACTTCAACAGACATACCAATATTGAATTTTTCCACTAAACACTGTCAAGTAAAGCCGTGTTTTTTTAACATGCCGAATATGACATGCAAACGAATACAGGTTACAAAATTAAATAAATTAAAAATGTTCATTTTAAAATATCTGCCCATGGCGACGACAGGATCTAATACCTCGATGTGGATTTCTTACCAAAATTCGATCAAATTAAACATTTTTATTTTGTTCCTCTTAGTAAACAGAGGGTCGCAATAAAAACACTTTGGAAATTTGTTAAATTTTACAATTTGCTAGCATTTAAAAATTCTAAGAGGTCTATTGTCTATCTTCATCAAAGATCCTTGATCTTTAGCAACAGTGATCGTATCACTAGTCTCTACTCAAACAAAACAGGTATTTAGCTAGAATTGATACTGGGAATTTATTTAATATATTTACCAGTCATTATTTTTTAGACATACTGTATTGTGGTTTACTGGTTTTTAAGAATGTTTGTATGAGCCTAACAAGCCACAAACACAAATGTAGAACATTACTTTACACCCATTACATAGTTGACAGATGCTTTTACAAAAAAAAAAAAAAAAAAAAAAACATATCGTCACCGAAAACGCAAAAAGTCGTAACAAACATTTAAGTAACATTGCAGATAAAGCTCTTATCAAACTCTTGCTTAATCATTTGTATTATGAAAAATATAGGCATAGTTACAGCCTTTTACATTTTATGTAACGATATGTATATAAATACATATATATATATATATATATATATACATATATTAATGTATTCGTATGTAAAATTCTTGTATAAATATAAGCTAAAACTATTTTTCAGCATCCATTTACTTCAATACAATCAATCTTCAAAAGTTCGCAAACAAATGAATATTATTATGGGAGGACTAACATTTCAAAAATTCATAATGAAACATATTACTTTAAAACAAATTGTCTTAAATACAAGAAATATATCAGCAGTCATATCCACACAGATCTTTGTATTTAGTGTGAGGAAGATGTAGATAAGTTTGTCAATGGCTTCACGTCATTAATTGTATCGGCTCTTAATCATTCTAAGAGTCAAACATTTCCTAAAACTAATATGCACATTTGCAACTCAGATATTGAAAGACTTCTTTTCGAAAAGAGAAAACTCAGAAGAGAATGACAACAAAATAGATCACCTGCTGCAAAACAGAGGCTGTCTGCTGCTAGCAAAAATCTGAAAAAAGCCCTTCAATTGGAAGAGGATCGCAGAAACAGAAATTACATTCAAAGTTTGACAAATACCAAACACACAAATTTTTCCCTTTCAAAGGCAAGGAAAAATATCAAGCCACCGGTAGAGGGGCAAAGCCCTTTAAGGAAAGCTAACGGTACTTGGGCTCGTAGCACAGACGAAGAGGCTACAATTTTTTCTGATCATTTAAGTACAAGTCTTTCAACCAAACTCGCCAACTACTGTTTATGAACTTGAAGAGCCACCTGTGTCAACATTATCTAATGATGACATATTAGCTATAAGCCCAGAAGACATTAAAGAAGTAATCAAGGATAATATAATATTTAGAAAATCACCTGGAAATGATTCAGTTACGCCTGCTATGAATTAAAAGCTGCCGAGTGTGGCAATAATTGTGTTGTCTATAATATTTAATGCGATCTTTAAACATGGAGTTATTCCGACAAATTGAAAAACTTCTCAGATAATAATGATACCAAATCCAGGTAAAGACTTGACCGTACCATCCTTTGGTTTCCTGGAACGCCACGGAGCAATTGAACAAGTTAATCGTATAACCGGAGAAATAAGAAAATCCTTTGAATTAAAGAAATATTGTTCAGCAATATTTTTGGATGTCGCTCAAGCCTTCGATAAAGTATGGCACAAAGGACTGGTATATAAAATAAAATGCTTATTTTATTTACAGTTAAGTACAACGACTACGTGGCAAGAAAATATAGGATTGGAGCAGGAGTACCACAAGGAAGTGTTCTTGGACCTACCCTCTATTTGATTTACACCTCTGATTTGCCTACGAACGATATACAAATTGAAGCTCAACAAGTTGTGTGTCGAAAAACATGCAGTTTGTAGATAAAGATGCTGTATATTGATAAAAAGGCTTTTATGTTTTTACCGAACGTTAATTTAAATTGATATACAATTTCGTAACAATATATTAAAAAGTTAACAAAGGAAAGAAAAAGTTATTCAACTTAATTATGTTTTAAACATTTTTTTAACATTTAAATTAATTTTCTTCAATTTGACTGTGACACCTAATTGGAAATGTTAAAATTCTAATTAATATTGTAACTGGTCTAGAACCTTGTTGTAATTGTCCACAAAAAATGTTTTGTTTAGCTTCATTACATCATTTAGTATTTCCACGCAGTTCTTCTTATTTAAGACGGTTAATGGGGGCATCACTATTCCAGCAGAATGAAATCCATTTAGATTTTTTTAACATTTCAAATTAAAGCTTAAAATAAACCTACAAGTTTTTTAATAAAAGCTTTACTTAAAGCCGTTTGCAAAATGGTTGTAGTCTTTGTTTTTCAAATGTAAGCTCTGTTCTTACATATCACTTTTGTTAGCCTTAAAGCCATTTAGACTTAACGTATCTTTGCTCTTATAATGTCACGATGTTCTTTTTATAGTAGTCGGACGCAAAAATGTTCTTGGAATTATATAAAAATATATTTAATTGCCGCAAAAAATTCATTCCTCTATAGTATTTTTCTCGGAATTAATCAAAAAGATTTATATTTTCTACGAATATATGTCTGCTATTTAAGTTGGTTTTAATGTCAGACATTTTACTAGTCTAAATAAAAATTAATTTTACACACTAAAAAATAATAAGAAAATATTAATAAATTATTATTTATCTTCATTATTTCTGGATATTCAAAAATTTTTAATTATGTGTGTAAGGCATCTGACAACCATCTGTTAGTATTTCATATTTTATATGACTGTGTTTCGGTATGTGTGTGTGTGTGTGAGTGTTTTTTTTATAGATTTTTATTAATTAATTTCTCATTTTTATAGCTTCGGTTAAATATGGTATAATGTTCTTACTTACGTGTATATGAATGCATGTGTACATATTTTTCGGGCACATTCAGTGTAATATTTTAAATTATTGAAATTTATATGTTTACAATACCCTACAATAGATGTGAAATATTAAAGCTAGGAAGGCTTAGAAAAATGTATACATTGTAAAGTTCTTTCTGTGCCCTTTTTTGAAAGCTTCTCGCGTCGAAAAGATGTTAAAAAAATATTCCATCCTTTCTCGAAAATTGAGAAAATAATGTGTCTGTAACTCATGTCGAAAACTATCAAAAGGGATTACGTCGTTACGTTAGAAATGTCAATATATACAACTCAAATCCGCTGTCACAGATATCGATGACGACGAACATAATTTACTAAAATTTAAAAATTTTCAGCGAAGGTGGCAAAAACACTACCGCCGGCTATACAAAATATTTTATAGTACAACTTTAATATTTGTTGTTTACAAAATAATTTTGAATAAAATAAAAAATAGTTTCGTGGTATAAAAAAGAAAACTTTGCTTTGCTAAAAGAAATTTGTTAAAGTAGTACAGAAAATATAATGTATAAAATTTAAATATTTATTATATTTAAAATTATATCTCGTTTCGTTTTTGTTTGAGAGTTTAAAGTGGGAACCTTTCTCACAAAAATTCTACAAACACACCTTTTCTGTAAACTGACGAATAATTTTCTTACGTGGCAGAGATTACTTGGCAAAAAAAAAGTTACAGACATAGTTTTGTAAGAAAAACAGCTGTTGTTTTAAATTTATGGCATTTCTGTTTCATTTTACACATTTCAATCGAAAAGTTTCTCCACACGGGAGTTACAGCACACGGATACTAATGACTTTTAAGATTATAAGAAAATTTAAATTTTCTTAATAAATAAACAAAACTCTAACATAATTAAAATTGAAAATATTCATTTATTACTCATAGTAGGGCATTTATCTACAGTCACTGACCAGTCATTCAATTCATACTGTTTTTCTACTTTAATCATCTCATCACTTTCATGGTGTTTGCGCTACTTTTTTTGCTTCGTATGTTGTGTGCGGAGTGAATGACGCACAATGATTCCCTTTTAATATCACACCAAATATAACTGCAATAGTTGTCAATTAACAGTATGGTGGCCCTTATTTTGAACATCTTAGATTTGCTCTCAAGATTCAAATTGTTTTTGCTTCGTCATCTATAAACCGAAATTAAAAAATTTCATGAAAATCGTTTCACTTGAAGTTGGGTCAAAGTAACAATATTTAAATAAATTAAATGCTAAAGAACTCCATTCTCCATGCAATATTAAAAATTTTTGACATCTATTATAACTCGTTACTAGAAATAAGAGCACCGATATATTCGCTCATCGCTCAACCATGTATGTGTACGTACGTTTCAGACTTTGCTGCTTCTGTTCCAGTGTTGCCATTTTAGCACTTTAATTGCTAGATTTAGCATTTTGTTTCTCGAAAATGCATTGAAATTTTTAAAAATTATGCTAAGTCGACATAGCATGGTTTGGAATTGAACTGTCAAACTGTCGATATATCAATATACTCGTATATATATATCCTTTTCCCTCCCAAGAAATTTCAAAGTTGTTGGATTTTAATGAAATTTTCGGTTTGTTATAGTTAGCCCCTAAAAATCATAAAAAATACATTGTTTCTGTCCCTGCAGTTTATATGTCCTTAGAAACAGGAGGTTTTCTAAACTAAATTGTTTTGTTTAGTTGAAGTAATTTTCGATCTTACCCAAAAAGATGCCAGTCAATATCTCGATTATATTCAAAAATTCAACACATTTGCCCATTTTAACATACTGATTTTATAGGAATCTTTTCAACTTATAATATTGATAAAGCGTTCAAACTCTGAAATTTGCACGATTTAGCTTAAGTTTCTTACATTTAGTTTTACTAGACATAAAACAATGTAAAATCCTAAAAATAATAATTTTAGTTAGGCTCGAGTTCATTAAATTTAAAATAAATTTTTTAATAATAAATTTTTCAAGTTGTAATTCCTAACTTCAGTAAAAATAATTTAATGAAAATTAAATTTAATGAACTCGAGCCTAACTAAAATTATCAAAAAGTAAAAATTAACAGTTCGATTATGAAATAATAATTATTCTATAATAACAAAAATTAATAAAATGCAATATAAGGACCACCCTAATATACTATCTGTTTGAGTGTACTTATTGGTATAATTAAAAGTAAACAAATGGATGATTTTTTTTTCCTTCATGCACTTCCATTATAAAATTGCATGCTCATCATCAGTGATAAATAAATTTTATGTCAACTTTAATGTTTAATAGGAAAAAAGATATAAAGAAAATTGGCAAAGTAAATAAAATTGAAAAAAAAATACTTAAAAAATATTTCCATTAATAAACAAGACTGCAATATAAAGAGAATTACGTTTAAATTAAGAATGTTTAATGATGATACAAATAATAAGCTGGCATGTGAGATAATGCCTTTTTTTTAAATCACACATAAATGTTTCACTTCAATGGAGCTTTAGGTAAACAGAAATATAACTTGAATCTTGGTATTTTTCTGTTTTAATTTAATTTTAAGGTAAACAGAAATTTTACATGAATCGTGGTATTTTACTGATTTAATTTTAAATCCCTTAAAATTATTATCATTAAAAAATTCAATTTTTTGGCTCTAAAAACTTAATTTAGAAATGTTTCACTTTAAGTATTATTCAAAATGTTAGTGCTATTTTCACGACTCTCATAATAAATAAAATATTCATTCTAAATCGCTGGTAATAACACATTAATATTAAGTAAAATAAATTAATTTTTTTTTACCATTCTATCATCAATTGTAATATTTAATTGGTCATTGAAGGCTTTCCTATTACATAAGTTGCCAATGAATAAATAAATAAATAAAATAAATTATTTATATTTTGAGCAGAATATAAATTAAAAAATCTTTGCTTATATATAAGATTTATGTTCAAAAAGTTACAATTCCTAAGCCAGACATTTAAAATTCCAATTTAAATACTGCTGCAACCTTTTTAACCCTTATGTGTGCACCAAGGTACCCGGGTACCTTTGGCGTTTTCAGTCAAAGTTTTTCCATTAAATTTGATAACTTTTATACCTGAAACTTTTTGAGAACTATGTACTAACTTTCAAAAAATGTATTTTTTTATTGCAGCCGTACGCCTTGACTTTTTTTTTTGTAATTTGCCTGCGAGACTAATTTACTTTTAACTCCCTTTAATGTGCATCAAGGTACCCGGGTACCTTTACGTGTTTTATATGAGAAAGCGGCCATTGCAAGTATATTATTTAAAGTTGTTAATAGCTTGCAAACCTTAAGGCGTTAAGAAAAATTATATAAAATATCTTTTAACTACGCTCCAACAATGTCGTGTTTCGCACTAAATGAAAATGTTTTTTCTCTACTTAACTCTCATATAGGTACCCAGGTACCTTGCAGCACATTAGAAGGTGTTTTTTTTTTGCCGCACACATAAGGGGTAACAAATTCAATAAATATTTCTATATGTTAATTACAAGTTACTACAAAACATACACTCACTTCAATCATTTATTTGATATCTGATTATACTGCATTTTTATTATCCAGTCCTTTTGACGACGATAGTAAAATCATTTTATTTAGTGGAAAAGGTTTTCGTTTATATGTTAAATTTAGTTCCGTTCAGAAGTGGAATTAATTCCGTTTTTTTTTTGCTTCTATAGCTGACTTGAGCCCAATAGAACATCTTTTGACGTAAAGAAAAGTGTATCTGAATATATGTATGTACAGTGAGAAGCAAAACTGCTCGGATGTTTTGCATTAAGGAAGTAAGGTAATGGTGCACTCATGCGGCCTATTGCAATAGTATTCTTTTTCATCAGACTGGTATCGGTTGACTTTCGTTTTGTCTCTCCAAATAACCCTTTTCCTGTCATCTACTATTCAATTTTTGTGGGTTTTACAGAAATGAAGGCATTTCTTCATATTACTATCGGAAAGTGCTGGCGTTTTCTTTTTCACACTGGCTACTACAACAATTCTATTTAATGTGCGTCTAACCCTCCTGGAACTGACATTCTTACCAATATTTTTTGCAGCATTTTTATGGTCTTGTAGCAAACGTTCAATCTGCCGGACTTCACCGTTTTTCTTTATTATTTACCTTGGATTTACTTAAATTTGATTTTTGTGTAATTTTGGGGCATGGATAATTATTTTGCAACAAATGTATCACATTGTTTTTAATATCAGTTAGTGCGTTTTTCTCATTGTTAAAGATCTTTTAATTATTTTTTTTTGCTTAAAAATCAAGTTAATCACTTCACAGATCAAACAATATTGCACAAATGGAGCAATAAAAGCTTGATAACGAGATCGCAACAAAAAGCCTCAAATACTGTCAAAACTGTTGCATTTTAACAGAGCAATAACCTGATGATGTTTATTTCTTGAACTGTGCAAAAGTGTCCGAATAGTAAATTTTTTATTTATTTTTAATTTTTTTATTTTTTTAAGCAATTTATGTAAGTTTTTGTGCTTTATGATTTAGTATAAGGCCCTTTGTTCCTACTAGGAACCACATGACATAATATATATATATATAAATAAAAAAAATACATATACAATATATGATAATATACCTATATTTGTATTATATTTATTAAGGAAGCAACTTAATGCCAAATAACCGGAAGTTTTGGTTTCTACTGTATGTTGTTTAATTTTTTAAAATCTAAAATCCATAGAGCTATTTTTTTACCGTCCAATGTTGATACTTCAACTGCAATGTTAAATCTTTTAAATAAAAATTCAATAAAAGTTGCACAAATCTTGTTTACGTTGAATAAATGATTGACATGTTTTAACTATGTGTCACGGAAATTATTAGGGAACTAAATCGAAGAAAAACCCATATTTACAATCGAATCCTGCCTTCAGTGATTTTTTATTTTTATATTTTTACCGCAGCTACATGTATGTATTTGTATATGAGGGTGGTCCAGGAAAAGTTTCTAACTAAAATTAAATTTTAATTGTTTTCAGGAGATGATTTCTCAATTTGTTTCTGATGTATCCAGGCATCAGTATTTGCTGAACCGGATCAAAGAATAAAACGTTTTTTACACTCAACCTAATACATACTCGTAGTATGTAGAGATTGTCATTGTAATTTTAAATATTCAAACTTGTTTATTAAAATATATTGTTTTTCGAAAACTTTTTAATTAAATGTTCCGCTCCATGTCTTTTTCCAAACTGTATGTCTAAATTGTATGTTTTAATGTGTCAGTTTTTAAAACATACTCTCACATACCTTCTTACTTTCACAAAGTGTATCTTTTTATAACATTTTGACACACGTAAACACCAAATTACTTGTTCTTCTTTTTTAGTTCCATTTTACTTGTTTTTTTTTTATCATTGTTAAGCTAAAAATATATGTTAAACATTTTGTTTCATAATAATAAGCAAAAAAAAAAAAAAAGCATAAAAATAAAACACTTAACCTTCAGTTTTGTTTCAATTTCACTCACTGTCATTCTTATCAGCATTTTCATCATCCATTCATTTCGTTCCTCAGCATCTTGCGTTGCTAAAGTCTTTTCCATGAAAAAGGAGACCAAAAATGTTTCTCAACAATTCAAACTGTGTTTGCATTTGGGTTTTTCTTTAAGTAATTTTTGTGTAAAACAAAAAATCGTTACATATTATCTTGTTGGTGGTTCGCAATCTAGATGGGATGGGGTTGCTGGTACTTGGCTATTATTTTGTAAAATATCTTGTAAATTGTTTGCTTGTTATATCAAAAATGTCACAGAATTTAGTTGGGCTAAAAAATTTAAGACGCATGAAATTTAATACATTTTTGTATAATATTTAACAAATTAGAGAGATATACATAACTGTGGTAAAGTATGTCTATATGCATATCAAGATGCCCTATCACTTTTGCATGAAATGTGCTAATTACTTTTGAATATTTCAATATTTTATCCTTCATTCAAACTTTGATGATCAAAGTAGCAAATTTGGCATTAAATCGTTTTTCCAGTTGCCTTTGTACAATATTTCTCTTGCAATTTTCTTGCCCTACTTGATCTTGTTATCGAGTTGTAATACATATATTCTTTTGCTCATGATTTTCTTGAAAGTTCCTAAGTAAACTAAATTTTGTAGAAGTAAAACTTCAAAATCGTTAATCCTACCTTACAATCTAGTGTTTAATTGGCGATTCTTATTTAATACAAAAACTTCTCTTTGTAGTCTTTTCGACACCATTTCGATATTATTTGCTTTAAAATATTGATACATCCACACATCAGCTGTCCGGTAATATAAATTTTTTGTACAAAACTTATTATCAGGCACTATATTTATATGACAGATGTTCAAAATACAAACAAATATTTTTATTTATTTAAAACGATACCATTCCATTCAATACTTATTAGTGCACAAGGCAATATACCCTAATCGTAATAAATTCTTTATATAATAGACTGACTCTATACTAATTTCTATTAAATACCTTAATTTAACATCATCTAAGTAGCAACTCACCTGCAAAGAGACAAATAAAAGAGATTTTATTAATAAAATTCAAAGATTTAATCCAGTTTTTAAAATAAGTATTAAATGTAAATATCATTAAAGTATAAACTCTAAATTAATACAATTAAGATATAAGAAAAACACAATTCCATTTTTTATTAATTTAAAACTATTTTAAAATTTTTATTTAAACATGTTTTATATTTAATTACACCCTACGGCTTGCTTTAGATTTCTAATGTCCAAAAATATTATTCCAACAACCTCTTTTTACCAATCTTGTCAGGATCGCATCACTTTGTGAAATCCTTGATCAATATTTTTAGAAAATTACTTTAACAGCCTGTTAATCCGTTACTATAAACATTTAATTAATGACAAATAACACATATCATAACATAATACACAGCATGTCACAACTGTACACGCACCATAAGCATAGATCCTATTTAAATTTTCGATCGTATATTATCAATAAAAACATAAGAAGTTGTAAGTAATTCTGTAATACATTCATATAATTAAAATTGAAATTAAAATTTTTTATTTATTTAACAAAAATCTCTTTATTTTAAGGAATTTTTTAATAGCTAGTGTTTCATAACTATAAATACAGGCAAGAAAAACATTAAGAAAATTCGTGTAAAAACGAAAGATTAAAAAATCTATTTTTATAGAATCTTCCTTAATTTTAAAAACATTACAAACAACTTTAATTTACTTAGCCCCAATTTACACGAAGCAAGTCTTATTGAAAAGATTAATACTATTTTTTCCTTAAAAATTCTTTGGTGTTCACACAACACAATTTTTATTGCTTAAATTGCTCGTATATGTGTATAAGCAATTGTATACACATACATATGTATGTAAAACGAATAAGAGAGTAACACGAATTGTCAGTACAAGTAAGTGTGTAATCGTCTTATCTTCCCCTCACCCCGTTGTCTAAAAGGTAATCAGCTTAGCTAAAAGACTTGCTATTGTTTTTTTTTGTCAATATTCCATAAAAAAATTGGGAAATTATATGGAATAATTCCGAATAATATTTTTCAAGTGTTATTTGTTTCTTTTTTAAAGAAAAAAAAAAAAAAACAAAGAAAATTCACATTGAATTTAAATTTATTATCATTTGAAAGAATGGTATTAGGCATTTATTTTTTGAAGATTATGTCTATCAAATGTTGGCCGTTGCTACGTCGTAGATGGTCTATCCGTTGAGTCCAATTTTCGATGACTCGTTCGAGCATTTCGACTGGTAACTGATGTTTTACTCCAAAACCTGAATCGGGTTTGTCCGCATTAACTTTAGACTTTACACTGGAAAAAGTCTAACGATCTTGGTGGCCAATGGACCTGCCCAAAACGTGAAATTATGTGCTCACGGAAGTGTTCTCTCAATAATTCCATTGACTGATGCGATGTGTGGGAAGTGGCACCGTCCTCCTGAAACCAAATGTCGCCGAGATCACGACCTTCAATTTCAGGCATCAAATAGAATAGTATATTGTATTTGTGCTGCTGTTTGTAACTCCCAAAAATATTACTCTAACACCCACCTTAAATATACCAATGGACTCAGAATCAATTTATGTGCCAATTTAATGATTCCACGCTGGCTTTTTGCCTGTCTATGTAAATTTGTGCGCAAAGTACAGATCTCAATTTTAAAGAGATTTTGATAACATTTAGTACGTGAATTTTTTCCGATTCAAAGACGATTCAGATTCGGTCCATGTTTTCTCCTAGCTCCTATAAAAATTTCCTCCCGAATTAGAACTTTATCGGTCATAAATATTTTATTAATCCACGTATTCAAACAAATTCCATTACACAAAAGTTATATATAAAACTTGATTACAACTTGAAATTTTGTGAACATCGGTCCACAATTGAACATAGGTCCCTCATATGGGAACATAAATCTCTAAAAAATGTTGGTATTCAAACAGAATGCTTTGTAATTTTTTGATGATCGGTCCATAATTAGTATTAGCTTCCTTATAAGGCCCACTTTCGAAAATCGTATAAAACTCGTAACTCCCCCTTTGAAAATCCCTTTATTGCAAATATTTTTTATATCACAGAAGTAACGCTACAACATTTTATGATGATCGGCCCATAATGGGCTTTCTGAAATACTGTTTCTGCTCACCTACTCGCTATAGGATATTATATAGTCGGGCTTGACCTACTTATACACATAACATGGTTTTAGAATATTTTTAATGAGGTGCCATTTCGTGCTTAGAAATTTTGTTTTTGTCTGTGTGAATTAAGAAGACTTCTCCATTATTATGAACTTTATAGATCTGTGTGAAAAAAATTAAGTTTTTAATTGTTTTAATAAAAAAAAAATTTTGTCTATAATTTTTGTGATGTTTTCTAGAAGAAAACTTTTTAAATTTATTAAAAATTATTTCCCTAAGAACAAAATTTGCAGCAATTTTTCTTTTTTTTATTTTTTAAAATTGCAGGTTTTCACCAATTTTTTTCTCCGAATGTATTTTTTTACAAAGAAACTTAGGCGTAATGATTTGTCCACAAAAACACCCTTTATTGTTCTATTTTACTTTGTCAGCAAATGAAATATATTCATTTATTTAGTCCAATAATTCGAGATGTTAATTTAGTATCTAGGTTAATTAATATAGTTTGTTATCATACGCATTTCTTTGTTAATCTAATAATGTATTATTGGTTAATTCCTACACACTTTAATAATAAGTCATATATTATTTCTGGGACATAAACCTTTTTGTAGAAAAATCAAATTAATTTTTTCTCGTACACTTACATACACAGATAACAATTTACATAGATTACACATATGTATATGAAACACAAAAGTTAATATGATAGAGTATATGGGAAAACGAAGAAAAAAATTAATATGTGTTTGTTTGTTGATGTTATTTAAAGCAACAGTCGTTTAAACAAATACTCGACTCTTTGTAATGAATATTTCTAATAAGCAGATTTCAATTTTTCAAAATGAAACTTGGAAGTATATTCAATCAAGATATTGCTGAAAATTTTCCAATAATTACACAATTCATAATGAGAAGCACGTCTGTATAATTTTATCTAAAATATTTTAAACAAACATCTTTCTTACTAATCAACTTTATATAGTTAGTGTTACAATTTATTTGGTTTGGTTGGCATAATTAACGAAAACGCATGCCAAAACTAAATACAAAATATCACTTTTATCGTAATACTGTTTTGTTTGCCCTTTACAATATTTTTTTGTATTAAAAATATTCAATAGCTTCATGTTACAGCTACTCTTTTCTAATATTCCCTAAATATATTTGTCTATCATGGTAAATACGTAAAACAAACACATGCCTACATACCCGCATGCGGTTAAGGACACAAGACTGTAACTCGACTACAAAGACCCATTCAAATATGAACGAAAAAGCAGTTGTTCTTTGGATTCCTGGTTATTGTTGGTGTGTGTATATGCGCTGACTGTTTGTTATTAATTTAAAGTTTTAATTAAGCCAAAAAATAATGCAAAATATTACCTTAAAAAAAAGATCGAAAAGCTCCAAATGCTTTTGTTAGATTAGCAAGGATTTTGCAGCCAAATTAGATATTGTGTATCTTTGCTGTATAGCCGTTAGTTTGTTTTGTATAATGTTTTAATAAGTGATTATAAATAGGATTATAAATATTTGCCAGAGCACATTATGATTAAAATTCTAATCATTCTTGAAAGTACAGATGATTCAGAAAGTGAGTGCTCATACATAAATTAAATTTAGAAGTACATATTTTAGGCTAACTTTATTGTACACAAAAGAAGTTAATACTATATATATTGCGCGTTTCTTTAGTAATAATTAAAACTAATACAAAAACATTAATAAAAAAATTAATTAAAGCAAAATCACAATGCATTACTAAATATACAGTCATGTCATAAAATTTAATTCCGTTCCGAAGTGGTATTAATTCCTTATTTTGCTTCTATAGCAAAAGGAAACGAAAATTTTTTTCGAAATCAAACCTATAACTGCTTTAAACTACAATTCCACATAACAAATAAAAAGTGTTTTCATTCCGAAAAAATATTACCTTGTACTTTTTCTATAGCAGCAAAATACGCAATTAATTCCACTATCCAAAGGAATTAAATTCTGTGACATGGCTGATAGTTCAGATTTTGACTTCAAAAAGTAAGTGCTCATTTCGAATTTTTTGCAATAAATATCGCGTAGAACATATATTTTAGAATTTTGTAAGGGTGTCTATGTTCTTAATTATAGCATCCAGTTTTCTGGGAATAGAATCCACTAAATTTTGGGTCACCAAAAGCTATAGTTAGTTCAATCCTATTTCTTATTTCTCTCTCTCTCTCTCTCTCTCTCTCTTTAAGTTTTCTATCTAAATGATCCCAAAAATTTTCAATAGGATTAATATCGGTTTCCAGTCCTTTTGCGTTGTCTAAAATAGTCAAAAATTTAGCATTATGAATTTCGTGTTTGTAGTCTTTGTATTGTTTAAATATAAAGTTTTTGAAACACCCATTTGTTGCTCGCTGGGATACAGATGAGTTTTAAAAGGTCAATATACCTCCTGTGATCCGTTATATCATCAATTATATCGTCACCTAAAATCCAAAAGACCGTAACTACAAAAAATTCAAAATCGATTTTTTGATTGATTATTATGTAATTAACCAAACAACATCTTTTTTTAAATTTTACTCTCATATGCCGATTTTATTAATACATTTCAAAAGGCCGCAACTACAATGTTAGTAATTGTATAAAAGTCGTAACTACACTTTTAATTAAAAACAAAAACGAAATATATTAAAACAAATTTGGTTTTTGTTTAACTCTTGGTTGAAAGTAACATTTTTAGATTTTTTCAAATTATTGACAAGGATGCTGTGGCTGTCTCATCAAATAATAAAATGGAAACTGATAGTGAACATTATTCTCATAAGAAAGTTAAAAGAGTTAATAAAAAATATGAAAATAAAATATGCATCATATGCTTTTGGGACAATTTTCTATAAAAACAATATTAAAGACGAATATCAGGTTTTGCCACAACGAACACGAAAAAGGTATGAAGATATTGAACCAGTTCGGTTACGTAAAGAAAAAATAAAAATATCCAAAAATAAATTGAGCCATCTCCAGGAACTTAAATGTTTACTTCCGGCTGATTGCTAAAGTTTTTACGATAATTCACCATACTCAGATTAGATTTATAAATTCTACTTTTCTTTTCATGTACGAGTATACAATAATGAATTTTCAAAACACAGAAAACAAAAAGTAAAAAATGTTTAAGAAGAGTGAAAATTTTAATTTTTATTAAAAAATTGTTTGTTCTTACCGTTTTTTTGGTTACAGAAAAATAGCCTTACAAAGGGCCTTAATTATAATTACTAAATTAAAGTCACAACGGATTTTAATTACCAGAAAGAGCATCTTAAAAAATGTAAGGTGAGCACTCACTTTCTGACTCAACTGTATCTATATTTTTAGTTTGTCTATTAAATATTTAGTTGGTTTTGCAGCTAAGGATTTTCTATTAAATGGCAAAGTATGCAAATGAAAGTTGATATTGTATAAAATAAAATTACGTTGGCATAGCAAAGCTTTTAAATGACAAGCACAACATGACGTCTAAGTAATATCAAACGAATATTCATGATAATCATACGCCACAATGTTTTATTATTAAGATTAAAGTTTTTTCAAATTGTTTTGGAAAATTGTTTTGTAGTCCATGTTTATTATTAAGTATAGAAGTTATTAAAATGTTTAAGTTGTTAATAAAAAATAATACTATATGTGTGGGCCTTATTTTGTTTCATTTTAAATTAAATCAAGCTGTTTTTAAAAAAGTATCAGCATTGAAATTTTTTCATTTTTAAATTTACCTTGAGTTTTACAAAAACAAAAAAAAATTAACAACAAACTGTAATCAAGATTAATGAATTTTTCAAAATTAATTTCCCAAAATTACTGTATTTTATTTACTGCCATTTGTAGAACTCGAAAACAAAATAAATACATGTATGTAAATATATATGTGCTGTACACATTTAACATGCCATCAACACTTGTTCACATTTAGAAGCAACAGCAGCGGCAACGACAAACAAATAAACAAATAGTAACAGAAGCGGCTGGTGTTGACGCCACAGGAAACCACAAAATACCTGTTTGTAACTAACAATTTAACAAATGACAGGGAAAACCCACCAAAAAAAAAAAAAAAACTACTCACACAAACATACTTAAAATATAGCAACAAATTGCTGTACAAACCAAAAAGCTAGAAAACAAGAAAATCCCAAAGAATTCATTTTTTTTATTTTAAATCATACAAATGAAGCAACGTTTGAATGTAGCGACACAACAAACAAATTTATTCCGTATATTTAGACTTTAATCAAGGTTATTTTTGTGTTAGCTTGGTTGTTGCAACACTTGCAGTAATTGAAGTGGTGCACAGCTAGAGTGCACTGTAGTGTTACAGTGGCAGTAGCATTTAAAAGTGTTGGCTGGCAGTTGTTCGTGCTACATATTATTTGTTTCAAGTGTCCAACATAATATTAAAAGTGTGCACATATTTCTGTACATAGAAAACATGTGTTAAATTTATTACACTTACATTCTATTATACATTCTATTTGTTTGGCATGTTTTGAAATTTAAATTTTTGCGAGATAATCTAAACTATATTAAATAGATTTAGCTTGTTTTTCATAAGCGATGAATTTATACACTTTCATTAAAATTTGGCTTAAAAACTGCATAATAGTGTAACTATATATAACATTCGTTCGTAAAGTATCTCAAGAAAAAGAATAAGAAATGTTTTTGAGATTGACGTTAGAATTTTAAATGGCATTGAACTCAAAAATTACCTTAATACTAATTAAATTTAATTAATAATGTTTAACGTAGTTAAATTTTAATATTAATTTGATATTGTTGTACCTACAAAGAATTATAACCAACACTATAACTATAACAACAAAGAACTCATAACAATCCCAATCTAATAATTTTCAATCTGAAGGTAAACAATATTTGCTGGCGCCAAACAGTCGAGAGAATTGAAAGACTCCATGTAAAGGAAACAATGAAGCATGCTGGGATGAACGTCATGATATGGGGTTGCATATTGTGGTGGCACCTCGGAACGCTTTTATATTATCGAAGCAATACTGATTAAATAAAGAGTGTGTAAAACATGCATATAGTTTAGCAAATTCATCGTCCATTACTTTTCAGATGGATGGTGATCAAAGCACACTTCCAAAATCGTGAAAGAGTAGCTTAGCGAGCAGAAATTACTTTTGCTACAGTGGTCAGCAAAAAGTGCTGACCTCAAGCCGATTGAGAATTTGTGGTTAATTGTGAAGTTTTGGGATAACCCCAATTAACAGCAAATGAACTAATTGTAAAATTGGCGGAGAGTACGACAATCATTTTGAAAGTGTTTTACGAAATAACGGGCTTTGGACTAAATATTAAAAATTTTAGCACTCCCTAAAGTTGTTGTATGATGCAAAATTGAGTGCATACACGTTTGTATTTATTTTTGATTTATTTTGCACAGTAAAGCCACTTCCATTTGAAATATCAAAAAAGAATATTGTTTAAAGTTTCTTTGAACGATTCAACCTTCTAAGTTATATAATGTAATTTTAATACCCTTCATCATCAATAGTTTTTAATGACTGCATATTGAGAAATCTTCATTTCAAATCCAACAAAATTACATTCCTCATCCTTATAAAACTAAAACACAATTTAACTTGTCCGTTTGTCGGACTAATGCCCAAAATACACAACCGACTATAACATAATTGTAATACTTTGCAAGCTGAGAGACACTTTAAACGTGGCCATGTTTTTATAATATTTTGTGTAAATAACAATTATTATTTTTTTTTTATTCGAACTGTTAATTTCAAATTTTTATATTTATTTAGTTGGGCTCGAGTTCATTAAATTTAATTTTCATTAAATTATTTTTACTGAAGGAATTGTTTTACAACATGAAATCTCTATTAAAATTTTATTGATCATTTTTCTGGCTGAGCTGGGGATTAAATTGGGTTGAATTTACATGTTTCGAGAATCACCACATTCTCATCAGAATTCTTTACGTTCTAACCTCTGCACCACTGCGGTGCCTGCTAGCCAACAGTCAAATATCAATCTTTTAACCAGTGTTACCGGTGGTTCGAAATTTGCTGTAATTATCATTTTTTCAATTTTTATTTACATGCTGTCTCCTTTTTCTTCAGTTTCTTTTTGTCAAGACTGTCTTGAAAACCTGAATATATTTGTTTTTTTTTGTGTAAATTTACAAACAATATTTAGTGTTTTAGCTGAACTAACTTTTTGTTATATAAATTTCTTATATTAGTTATCTAATTACCCTGACTAAATGAGAACATTTTAAATTTATTTGGGAAAATTTAAAAATTTTTAATTTTCTATCGGTTAAATTTAATTTTTAAATTGTTTACCTATTATTTACCTTATGTAAAAAATTAATTAAAAATGTTGCTATAACATAAAGTAGAGAAATTATCATCTTACTGCCAATTTAAAAATGTTTACCCATTCTTAGTTTTTTACATAATTATAGGTAATATTTACATTGTTTACATATATTTTACTTTGCAATAAAATTACTTGAAATCTTTTCAGTAATAAAGTAGGTGAATCAAGTAGAGGTACTTTTTTCAATAGCCTTTTTTTGGCAGATTACGTGTGAGTCGTGTCATGCTGTCATGTTATTTTTGTTTTCGACATTTCATAATGGAAAGACTTACGCCTGAACAATGTTTACAAATAGTTCAACTTTATTACGAAAATTCACGTTCTTTGAGGAATGTCTTTCATGCACTTCGCTCAACTTATGGTCAAAATAATCGGTCTACTAAAAATACTGTAAATTGCCGCATTTGGGACGAAGAGCAACCTGAAGAGATTCAAGAACTGCCATTTTATTTAGAAAAAATAATGGTTTGGTGTGGTTTGTTGGCCATTGGAATCATCCGTCCATATTTCTTTAAAAATGATGCCGGTGCGAAAGTAACCGTCAACGACTATTTGATGCCTGAAATTGAGGGTCTTGATCTCGGCGACATTTGGTTTCAGCAAGACGGCGCCACTTCCCACACATCGCATCAATCAATGTATTTATTGAGAAAACACTTTGGTGAACACATAATCTTACGTTTTGAACCTGTGGTTTGGCCACGAAGATCATGTGACATCACACCGTTAGTCTTTTTGCTGTGGGGATATGTAAAGTTTAATGTTTATGCGCACAACCCCGCTTCGATTCAGGTCTTGGAGGAAAACATGCTCCAACTAGTCATTGAAAATTGAACTTAACGGATAGACCATCTGTGACGTAGCAACGGCCAACATTTGAAAGACATAATCTTCAGAAAATAAATGCCAAAGAATGTTCTTTCAAATGATAATAAACATCCCATTAAATTTTAATTTTCTGTGTTTTTTTTCTTTAATAGGGAACCACGAAATAGATCACGCTAGGATATAAAGGAATTAAGATTTTCCGGCATTTTTTGTCAAATTTACACACTGTTTACACGGATATTTACAAACAACAACATTATTTATCTGCTAATTACTTGGAGGTAAATAATTAGTTTTTAGGCCTTTACATACCTAAAACAACTACTCAAATTGTTTTTAAATAATGTCTGCACAAAATACTTTGTTTATACAATGTAAATAATTATTTACACGGAGTAAAAAGACAGCTTTGGAAGTGTTAAATAAGAGAAATTACTTTTCACAATACCCTAATTTGTTGTTTCAGTTATTTTCGGTGTTTTATGATTTAACTAAAAATATTTGGGTAATTCTATTAAAATGTAAAACTGCCATAAATTACTTAAAATAATATCAATACAACTGAAATTAAATACAATTTCAAATTGTTTTAATTACTACAATTACAATTAGAATTACAAAAGCAACAGCAATCAATTGCCAAAACTAAATAGAATAACCTGCCAATTATTCACAAGAATTCCATTATTTTTAACCCCAAATATTTATTTAGTTTAGGTTGGCATTAGATTTTCTTGCACATTTGTACACTAAATTACTTATGTTTGTCCATTAAATAATAGAATTTATTTGAAGTTTGTATATTTATTTGTCGTAATTCTAATTTATGTTCTTAAATACTAAAACAACAAATAAATAAGTTGCCATTAAGAATATTTAAGTGGGTGCAAGTGGGTTTTGTGGAATACTTCACCCACTACTTAAACTTTGTTATTTTCGCTCGTATATGTTTTTCAGTGTTTATAAATTTTCTCTTTAAAGGCAATATCCCCAGTTACTTATGGCTCTGTCATGGCTAAAATAAGAATCTTACAGCACTCATTGTAGTGGTAGTTTGTACTCGTTTCCACAGTTTCAAGTTCACTTTACTTTACTTTACTTTACTTCATTTTATTTTTATTAAGTATTTTATTTTATATTATTTAATTTATTTCTTTTTTTTTTTTGTGTTTCGTTTCTTTTTCTATGTAAATAAGGCAAAATTTTGTGCATTGTTTGAGTGAATTAAGTATTAAAGAAAATTGTATTGCATACTCAAGGGAATATTTAAAATATGACCATAATAAAGCAAGAAATAAAAACAAGTTAGAGTACTATATTCGGCTGTGCCGAATCTTTAATACCCTCCACCTAAACGTAAGAAGAAATATAGGACTCGTATATTCTTATTCTGTGTAAACAGTCTTAGTGCAAATTTTATGATTATTTCATATATTGTTTGAAAGACAATATTACCTGTTGGTCATAACTCACTAATGTGATTTTATTTTAAATGTTTTGAAATTTTATGTAATTATAATTAATATAATTACCGATTTTTACTCTAATTTACAGAGTTTGTCTCATTTTCATAATAGTCTTGAGTGTAATTTAACAATTTATAAAATTAAAAAAAACATTTTTGCATATTTACAACAGAGTATAAAATAGAGTATAACAAAGGATAAGATATAAGATGAAGCTTTTGTGTTTGAATTTGATCTCAATAATATTATTTATTGAGTAGAAGTGGACCAATTATGGACTGATAGCTTCTAAATCCAGTATCCACTAATGTGGTTTCTACGTATTAGAAGCTTATTTTGGTTGAATTTCATCTCAATAACGTTATTTACAAGAGTTATATGGTTGTTTAGTATGCTGGGAAGTAGACTTAATTCGGGAGTTATTGCCAATTATTGACTAACAGCTACAGAATCCAGTAGGATAATTGCCGTATAACTGATATGGATATGATTTCTGGATTATAATTACTGATCTATATAAAAGTTGGTTCGATATTGAAATTTATTTGACATTTTTTGTATTTATTTGTTTTTCGGATGTGGTCCTTATATGGGAGCTATGACCAATTCTAGGCCGACCACCATAAAATTTAGTACAATAATTTATTTGCCTATAAAGATTATTTATGTCAAATCTTAGCCGTTTAACATTATTTATATCAGTTTTATACGTAGTTAAGTGAATTTTGGAAGTGGTCTTTATATGGCATCTATGGTCAAACATGGACCGAACTAAAAAAAATTTCGCTTTACGATATCTTTTTGCATGAAACTTATTCCTGCTGTATTTTGTATTGATATTAAAATTCTATAGGCATTTATGTATAATTAAGCAATATTTCGGGAAGATTTTTGTATGGGGGCTATGAGAAATCATGGACCTATTCTTACTATTTTCCTCACACTTTCTTCATTTATGATAAAAACAACGTATACAAAATATCTACAATATATTAAAAAAAAAATGGAAGAAAAATTTTTAAAAATATCAAATTTTTGTGGAGGCTGTCTCACATTTTGATCCATAACTCTGGTTGTACCATACAGATACAAAGCTGCTTAGGAGAAATATAAGCGATTTTTTGTAAACTTTGTTGAGTTCGGTTGTGTCCTTTGGACGTGAGAGTGTTTTACACAGACAAACAGACAGGCAGACAGACAGGCAGACAGAGAGGCAGATAGACAGACGAACAGACAGACAAACGCACATGTCTCAATCGACTTAGAATTTCATAAGGACCAAGAATTTATATAATTTGTTGGGTGTCAGATGAGTGTTTCTCAGTGTTACACACGGAATGACTAACTTATATACGAGTATGTCCTCATTCACCACTTATGGTGGTGCAGGGTATAATAAAAATGAAAATATTGCGTACTTATGGGCATTACATTTATACATATATATATGTAACTATATAATATGTGGTTAAGCTATAATTTAAACAAGAACATTTTGTATGTATGTCGTTTTTGTGTTAAACTTTCATTATGAAAAATTTCCTTTTCTGTTGTTTAACAATATTATGAATGCAGTAAAACTATTCTTGAAAATAGTTATTTACATAAAGCGGTAGCTATTTCCATTATTTTTAGTACTTCTAGAACTATGTATATAAAAGTTTGTGTAAGTTTATTTTAGCACTGTTTAAATTTTAAGGCAAGTTCGTTTTAGTTTCCTTTATTTTGGATTCAAAGTAAATTTGTTATGCTTGAAATTTTGTTAAATTTAAATAACATTAATATATTTTTATTCCCATCGTTTTGGTTTCTATTGCAAGTATGTTGCCACAATTTCATTCATTGTCAATGTTCAAAGAATGCAAACTGTTTCAGCTCGTAAAATCAAATGGTTTTTCAAATTGCTTTATTTGCACATAATATTATCAACACTGTCATACATTGTTGAAAAGTTGTACATAAAGTAAGTGACAGAAAATACTTAAAGGGTGACTTTTTAACAACTTTCTTTGTGACAAAGCTTTTTTTGACGGCTTAGCTGCAGTATTGTCAACCTTGAAGTTTCAAAACTCATCAAAATGGAGAAAAAACGCGCCAATTAAAAAAAAAACACACCACAATTTTTTTTTTATGGAAAATTTTTATTGAATTGACTTTATATTTTTTTAATTTCAAAAATTCTAAATAAAACTTTTTAAAAGGAGATCAACGATTAGTATTAAAAGTAAAAGTATTAAAAGCCTTTTTTAAATAAACGAAAATAAGCATTTAACCACACAAAATATAACTCACAATATCCTATTCGAAACTGAAGTACTAATTCGTAAAGAAGGCCTAATTGCCAAACAGCTTAACCTAAGACAATCAGTGGTCATAAGAGACTAAATAAGCTATTAAGGAATACGTATGAACATCTCATGATAACACCATTTAAAAGAGACAAGTGTTAAACACATGAATTAGTCGAGCATTGTCATTAAAAAATATTAAGGCACAGTTATAAATATTTCTTTATTGGCATGCGAAAACAATGCCCCAATTAAGAGGCAAGTTCGGTGAACAGTTTATTTTTCATTTGCCGCCAAAATGGTGCTTTTTAGCGCTTTTAAACTATTTTTTGTGGGGCTATGTTAAAGTTCATATCTATAGCGATAGACCCGCAACGATTAATGTACTGGAAGTTAATATTGAAGAATTTATTTGTGAGGTATCCACCGATATGTTAGAGAAAGTATGCCAAAATTGAACTCAGCGTATGAACCATTTGAGACCTAGCTGCTCAGCTCAGCTTATGAACATGATATTAGCATTAAACGTTGAATTACATAGATAGTTCTATGGCCTCAAATAAATTTTATGTATTGTTGTTTTTTTTTAAATCAAATTCGAAAGCTTTTAAAACATCACACTTTGTAAATAAATTTTTTTAAAAAAATTATAAATATTTCTGAACATATGTTTTTTGAATGCTTTACTTAAACAAATATTTTTGTGACAGTCACTTGTTTATAACAGTTTTAAGAAAATTAAAATTTTTAGAAATACATAAATAAATAAATAAAACATCGTTGCAGGAAATGTCAATAGTGAAACTGTACTGACTTACTATTGACACAGTCACCAGTACTAGTGACTTATAATACACCATACAATGCTAAGTACTATAGACACTTAACATGTGCGTGTCATTGAAAATCCACTACTGACATAGATACTATTGAAAAGTTAGTTCTTTTGGGACCACATTTTAGTAATTCTTGTCTACAGTTTTAGGACTTCTCTGCAACATAAATTGAAAAACTTTAGGAGTTTAAAAAAAAATACTAATTAGAAAACGCCCAGAGTCTTTGGCGGGAATCGAACCCGCAATTCTCTGAATGCCGCCGATACATTAACAGTTATCAGCTGCCGCCATAATTTTTTTCTAATCAATGACAAATATAAATATGTAGACGCTTTGTTGATAATATCGCCAAACTGACACTAAAATATCTAGTAGACAAAAGTGGTGACTTAAAGACACTTGTCCCCAGGTTTCCTGCAGGGATTGTTCACTAAAGAAGTAATTTTTTAAAAACTTGTGACATCTAACCATATTACGATTAGGATCATTAAAAATCAACGTTGAGGAGTTTGAAGGGTTCAATCATCAAGTCTTAAACTCTATTACTCTTTCTCTGAAATGTATAGCAAAACTTTTCATACCTTTTTAAAACTAAAAACAGGAAAACCGAAAAAAGCAACAGCACTAAATTGATTACTATCCTTTTAGCAAAACAACATACATATAAAAACTAATTTTAATTCAATTCAATTTTAAACAACATTAATTTTAATTTTAATTTTCAATTTGTTACTCAATTTACAATGCAGTCATACTCTTACAAGTATTTTTCTGCGCATTTGCTATTTTCCTATAACCCTTTGCTCTATTGTACAGCTTCTGTACAGATACAACGACAAGTTCATTATTAAAATAGAAAAGATAAAAAAAAAATAAAAACAAAATATAATGCAATATAGGTTAAAATATATGTACTTTCATTTCTGCATATATACATACATACATATGTATGTGTGTTATTATTTCTTTGGTATCCATATGAAATGTTCATACGTATTTACTTACTATGTATTTTTATTGACGCCAAATTGACGCTTTTAAAAAAATGTCTCGTTATATTAAACAACAAGAGAAAAATATCCAAACACGCACACACATGTCTTTTCTTTTTATACTCAACATTCAATATTATTTTTATATTGTTTTAATGGCTTTTGTTAGTTAAAGTAGTTTTGTTTTTTTTTTTTTTTTGATTTTACTTTATGTTTATATTTTTAAGCTTTCAGACCCACCAACACCACTATAGGGGAATAAGGATATGTATCAGTAGGTTCTGCCGTTTGTAACAATACAAAGTAGATGTATTATTAATCTTTAGGTTTTCTAGCTGTCTGTGTAAAACACCCTGGCTACTAAAATGAGCAACAAACATTTATCAGCTTTACGTAAGAATGTTTTTCATTAGCGCAATTTACAATCTTGTGCAAATTGTATTGCATCATTGCATTTGCAAAAAGGTTTAGCATATGTTTGCTCTTCGCTAAAAAAAATACACAGCAGGAGCAATACTAGGCTAAACCACAAGATTGTGAATTGCGCTATTGTCGTAAGTAGTTTGCTATTGCAAGCCAGCTTAATTGGAAGAGTTGTTATAAAGTTACGGACCAAAATTTGTGATAACCTTATACAAATTGTATGTATTTTCCGAAAATAATTTAAATCATTATTAGATTATTTTTGTTTGTTATTGCCGCTTTTGTTGAATATAATATCATAATTGCACACATCCTATGAAATCTTACTATTCGGAACAAATTAACATAAAAAATAATTAATGAGAATTAATTTTTTCACATTACAATCATACAAAAATCAAGTTCTGGACTTGGGAAATTAACATATTGTGTTTGTAATGAAATTCATATTTGAATTTGAAAAATATTTAGTATAGAAAAGTGGAAAAACATTAAGATTCTTTCTTTCGTGTCACGTTCTGAATTGTCTAAATTTACATTTTTGATTTTTAAAATTACTTTGGAGTTGAAATGAATATCGCCTTCCATACAAAAAAAGGATTAAACATAATGTAAAAATTATTCCAGAAACTTTACAATAGTATTCTTGAAAATTCAAACTATTTGCTTTATTCAAGAAATATTTTTTTATTTTTGTGCCACGCCTACAAATACCGCCCTTTTAGTATTTTGTTTACTGTGCCGTTATTTTGAGTCCGATCATAACATTTTGTATACCGGTTTTCAGGGTATACATTTCTGTCATTAAGCATTTTTACCACCACGTCAAATTCTAGTCATGACTTTCAAAATTTCGGTTCCTACCCACAATAATGCTAAATATTTTATATTATTTTTTAAAGTCATGACTAGAATTTTTTCGAAATGAAACCACTTTTTATTTGCTATGTGGAATTGTAATTTTAAGCATTTCTAGGTTTCATTCCGAAATAATATTTCGTTTTACTTTTTCTATAGCAGCAAAATACGGAATTAATTCCACTTCCGAACGGAATTAAATTCTGTGACATGGCTGAGAATTCAATATTTTACTTAATTTTTTTTAGTCAGTTTATAGTTTTTAAAACAAATTTTTATGTGAAACGAAGAAAATTCATTAATTAAAAATATGCTTTAAAATTCTTTGCTGGTTTGTTATATCTAAGTCAATTTAAACCTTTTAAATTAGAATGCTCTTTTCTAATGATGTGTGGCATGTCCGTTCCTTTATATCTTATCTATTTTCAAAATTTATACCGTAAAGCAATTAGGGTTTGACGTAAAACAGAAACTAATCAATCAGTAAATCCAAAAAGCAATTAATAAAGCCAAATGCCAGAGGCTTTAATAATAAGATATTTCATATAAGCATCGTTTAATATATTTGATATCAATTAGTGCAAATCACTTTAAATAGCATTTTAACAATCAGAATAATTGAAATTGGAAATTTGTATAAACTGTCTATTATTAATTGTGCGTAAGAAAACAGTGTGTGGCATAATAATACGCGTAAAAATAAATCTTAAATTTTTAAATTTTCTGATATTAAAATAATCAAAAAAGTTTGCTGACTCTTATTAGACTTCACTACTCTACTTTGCAGAAGAGTTGACCCGATAGCCATTATATAGAAGCTGCCATAAATTGGTATAGAAGCAAAAAGGTCATTATAATATAAAAATATAAGCAGCCAAATTATCCGAGCCTTTAGGTATATTAACTAAATTCTTATCTATGAATATTTAAGATGTAACATATTCACCAAACTTTTGTTTTTGGGATCATCGCTACCGTGCATCATGTGATTATTTTGTGCAGGCATAAATTTATAAATATATTAACAAATTGATTTTTATTCATTATATTGCCATGTTCATTTTATTGAATTCAATTATTTCATTGTTATTAATAATAATATTATGTATTAAATAATTTATTTAATAACAATATGAAATATTAAAATAGATATAATTCCATTCGCCAGTATTTGTGTTTAATAGTAAATGTGTCATGACCATAGGATTATGGTACAAATGAACATTTGAGTCAATGAATGTTTGGCGTTTATTATAAATATTGCAATATCATTTTGGTGTAATTAAAGAGAAAATTGAAATTAATTATTTAAATGAAATTACAAATAAAATCTGTACATAAAAATGTATACAAAGTTATACACTCACATAATGAGCGTGTTGCGCTCATCAGGCAAAATTTATAAACAAAAGTAATAATTTATTACCATTTTTTTTTTGTTAATTGTTTTAAATACTTAATTTATATTGGTTTATAATGAGTTAATTTATACAGAACTTTATTTTTAATATTTAAATAAATAAATCTACACGTGTAAACGTATGTATTTTGGGCTTAAAAATTAAAGTTTTTCTCATATTTATTTATATTTTTTGTTGCTAATAGTTGGTTGCATGAAAGATTTGTATACCTACATTAACCTTTTTATTTTGCTATTTTGTTACAAATCCTTTACAAATATTTATAAATATCGATTTTTCTGTGTATTTAATTTTTAGTTTCCAATACTTATTATACATATATATATGTATGTATATACAGTATTATGTATCGTTTTTTTATTTTATTTTTTCAATATTCAGTATTTTTTCGTTTCTGATGTTCCTTGGCAGCTTTTGTAATCCTCTGATAAGATTTTAATACCTTTTTGTTTTTCTGCATTGTTTTTTTTCTACTTGCTCTTCTCCAACCAAATACTCTTAAATACATGTAGGTATTCTTTAAACAACTTCCCAGCATAACATTCTACGAGCGCTCCGAAAAAGGAGTCAGAAAAGGTCCAACTAAAAAGCATTTTCGGAGCGAAAGAAAAATTTGCTTAAAAAATTAATTTTTTTTCCATTTTTATATATTTTATTTAAATGAATTCCATTTTATTTTTCTCTTTACTGTAAATATAAATATAATTTTTTTCATTTCTAATTTAGTTTATTTATAAATGAATTCTCTTTTTGTTTAAGTAAAAACAATTAAAAAAAAAAAATAATAAATGTGAACTTTAAATTGTTTGTATTTAAAATTGCCATGACTCTTTTCTGACATGATGTAAGAGCTCTTTCGGAGTCCCAAAATCCTCATAATGACTCTTTTCTGACATTATCTAAGAGCTCTTTCTGACGGTCCATTTTCGATTGTAATGACCCTCTTTTCTGAAGGTTTTCGGAGCAATAATGTTTGTTTTTTTGGGCTCATAAAAAGCATGAACGCTATGGAAAAGATGTCAGAAAAGACTCTTTTCGGATTCATATGGCTTGCTGGGTTACGGCTATTGACAAACAACAATGTTTTCTTATATTTTGTTCCTTTTTTGCTTGGTATTTTTATTTTTATTTTTATTTTTATTTTTATTTTTATTTTTAATATTGTCCTTAACAAATACAAACCCACACAATTCCCTTTCCTATTCATACATGGTATACAATAAAATGCTACACACTGGGAATTTGTTTTGTTTCTCTCAAACTTAATTAAAATAGTTCAGAGGTTAAATGCAAAGCAAAAGTAATACTATATGTATTGTTTAAATATTCCTACCCTTTTCGTTGTCATCACTACTAACTCTTAAAGTAATCATGAAGACATCCACAAATTAAAGATGTCACACAGGAATAAAATACAAAACAGTAAGTACCTATACTTACTAGTTACACGACTGGAACTTATTTCAAAGAAAATTTGTGTAAAATCTGTGTCTCTCTTTTCTTACTAAACAATTTAGAATTTTTTTACAAATAGAAAATAATATGGCCACAAATTTATATTGAATTTATGAAGGTTTATATTTTATAGAAAATTATAACGAAACACATTCAAACAGAAATTACTTTATTGTTGTTAACAAGTAATTTTCTTTATTATGCATACACTACGAGGGCGGTTCGAAATTCTCAGTCTAGCACAGAAAGAGAATAGTAAGTTTTTAGAAACGATTTTCATGTTTCAAGATAATCTTCTGAAATTTCAATACACTTAGTCCAGCGCTTATCTAGAAATTCCATCCCTTGATTAAAAAGCTTTTCCTCAAAGCCTTTAAAATAGTGGTTTACAATTGTAATTGCATCTTTATTTGCGGTAAAACGCTTGTCAGCTAGGAATTTTGTTAGATTTAGGAACATGTTAAAGTCGCTGGGAGCAAAATCCGGAGAAAAAGCAGTTTGTACTTTAATTTATTCAGTTTAGCCATTGTTAAAATACTCTTGTGAGCTGGTGCGTTGTCTTGATAAAAAAATAATTTTTTTGTTTTAAGCCCGGACGTTTTCTCGAATTTTTACATTTAATTGATCCAAAATATTGCAATATTATCCGGAATTTATTGGTTTACCCTTTTTCATATAGTCAATCAATAAAATACCTTTGAAGTTCCAAGAAACCCGTTGCCATAACCTTACCAGTTGTTGAATTGTTTTTGCCTTCTTTGGGGCACCTCCTCCAGCTTCACTCCATTGCTTGAATAGTTATCTTGTCTCTGGAGTATAATGGTGAAGCCATGTCTCATTCACAGTTATGAAACGATGCCTAGAATCCAATTTATTTTTTTGAAAACGATCCAAACAAGCTTGACAAACTTTCATTCTTTTGCGTTTTTGGTCGACTGTTAAAAAAATGCGGCACCCATCTTGCAGCAAGTTTTTTCATCTGTAGTGCTTCATGCAGAATTAAATGGACTGGATCATTTGAGATGCCCCAGATATTAGCTATTCCTCGCACTTTTATGCGTCGATCATTTAATACCATATCATGCCCTTTGGCTACATTTTCTGTTGTTGTTGCTGTTTTTGGATATCCATTACGTTCATCCTCAATGCTTGTACGACCACGTTTAAATTCAGTAATCCAATTTTTACTGTTGCATATGAAGGAGCACTTTCATCTAACACATTCACCATATCATTATGAATTTCTTGTCCCGATAAACCGTTTAATTTAAATATTTAATGACACCCCGAATTTTTAATTTTTCTATTATTATGAAAAAAAACGCGGTTACGTCTTTTTTGAACATACGTTTCTATATGAACAAATTGGCAGATCGAAAACAAATTTAGCACGTATTCATAGCACAGACGGAAGTTTTCAAAACACTTCACTTTTTTCTGTTTATGCCGCGCTCTCTGTTCTAGGCTAAGAAGTTTCCTAACCGGCCTCGTAATTTAGTTCTTTTACAAATTGTTGTATAATCTACATAGTTTTGTAATATGCAAAAAAGAACCAATGGAAATAAGAAAAATATTAAAAATTGTTTTTAATTTTTTTTTATATGAAAATCGTTAGAATGTCACGTTCTTTACACGGTCAAATATATTATATATTAAAGTAAATATTAAAGTTTTGGTTTTAACAAGTGTGAAATGCATCTAGTTTTATTAAGTTGGCCGATAGCAAAAATAATTCCTTAAGTATTTTGTTAAAGTATATTAAAATATCCTAGTGAAATATTAAAGCTTTAATAAAATTAAATATTAAACAACTGGAATACAAATATAGTTGAACATTACAAAGTGTCAACATGGGTCAACTCGTTGTTGCAAAACCTGACGTAGTTCGTAATTTTAAAGAGAGAATGAAGAAACGTTCAGATACTTAAAAAGTAAACAATGAGATAAAGCAAAAAAAAAAAAAGCTTTTTGAATAGAAATATGATGTTCATGCAAAACGATTAGTTTGAGTCGTAAAATTAAATACTAATTTAATTTAAAGTGGATTTTAATAATTATTTCTTTAAATATGGCAAATTTTTCAACAAAATTTTAAGTTATTATAGATTAAAAAAAAAGTGAAAATGGTGTGTCACGAACAGTTAAATTTGAAATTATTTAGCACTAATATTCCTCCGTTTATCACAAAATTATGGTCTGTTCTGCTGTCATTCTTATCCTTTTAGGAAACAAGATTTTCCCATAAAATTATAAATACAATTTTAACTATTTGTAAATTCTTCATTCAGTCTACATTAACATCCCCGTAAAAAAATTCGTGTTTTTTGAAGAAGTTAAGAGAAAAAGCGCATAACCGAGAGCTTCAATAAAAGAAGGTTTTAAAGCGAAAAAGCAAAAATGAAATTATAGCCTACAGATTTACGTATGACAACGAAAGTCAATTACAAAACGAATATCGCGCTTCTCAGTTACTATGAATTTTTCTTAAGCAAAAACATTCAGATAGAATTTGTTCTTTGATTGGTTTGCGCGAAGTGACGTAAAACACTTTAGGATAGTGCTTTATTTGCATGTTTGATTAAGTTAAGGGAAACGCTTATTGTCAGCAGAAAGTAGTCCTCCAAACCGGAAACACTTCATACAAAATGCAACCCATCAGCAGGTTTGAAGCGATTTGAGGTATGAATTCATACATAAAACCTGCTCCTTTCGAAGCACATTTTTTACTTTAGTAACTTTGTTTTTGGCAAGACTGTTTTTCGCAGCTGTTTATTGTTGATTATGTTCACTTTTGTCTATAATTTAACCATAAATCGACTTACAAATGATTATTAAATTCTATCATCAAAATTCATGCTCGGTTAAGAGAGAGCATCGGGCACTTTTTCATCTGAAAATTGTGTTCAGTGATGAAGCATATATCTTGTCGTTGTCTTATGTTGTTTCCAGTGTACTACCGATAAACATGGGATTAAAAGCCATATTCCTGACAGCAATAATTTAATAATATTTAAGTGATTTATTTATATTGATGGCTGTCATCAGCGTTGTCAACTTGGTGCGTTTCGCACCATTTTTGGTGCTTTTTTAAATTTTTGGTGCGAAAAATTTCTTAGTTGGTGCGCGGTGCGGTTTTTATTAAATTTCGGTGCGTTTTTTAATTTTTCCGAAAATGTGATGAAATCTTTAATTTTACTAATTTTTAATTGCAGTTTTTTTTAATAATTCATTATCATGAAATCTATACAATGAAAAAGGACCCCATTGAATGCATTTTATATATGATAATGAACCATTCGTCACATGAAGGTTATTGCTAATGCTGAATAGGATGAAAATTTTTGTTTGAAAATAAAATTAACATTTTAAACATGGAAATAATAATTATTGTGTAGCCTGAGTGGTCTACTGAACAGTAGACGAACAACCAGGGTTAGAGTCCCAGTGAAGCCCTAACAAATGTTATTGAATATAGTCAACGAAGTACTAGAAGTACTTAAAATAGATAACAAAAATATTTAAAAAATATGTACTGAAATTCGCCCTTTTTAATAAGTTAAAAAAAGAAGAAATTAATTAATTACATATCTAGTATAAATATATATAAAAAATTTTTTTAGTTTATTTTTATTTTTGTTAAGTTATATTTTTTTCTCTAAAAACGCTGAGCTGTTGAAGACTGTCTTATTGTTATATTTATAATACAAAAATATTATATTTTTATGTGAAATTAATTCAATAAACATTTCAAATAAAAAAGACAATCTAAACTTGGTGCTATTTTTTTCAAATGGCGCGTTTTTTTCTCCATTTTGGCGCGTTTTGAAATTTAAAAGTTGACAACGCTGGCTGTTATTGAATATATTGAATTATTTGCTTTCTTATTTATTTAATTGTTTTTTAAATAATGGTAATGATAGTTTCTTATTATTTTTATTATTTAACTGTAATTGTTGCTATTTCAATAAAAATATTTAAGGGGTATTGAAATGCAAAAATATTGAATTCCTAATTAAAATTATAATTAATTACGCTAATTAAACTAAAACGCTAATTAACTAAATACTATAAATATTTTATTTACCTTCAAAAATAAATAACAATTTTATTACACTTAATAAAAAGGATACCTTCCCCATATTCATGTTACTGCCAAAAATAAAAACTATCAATATATCTAAAAACATGCTATTAACTTCCTTAAACATCTTTAACAATTAAAAAGATACCCAACCAGCACATGAACAAGCATTCAACACAATATCTATTGCTTGCTTTTTTTCGCTTTACACAATTCTAGGAATCTCTTTTCTATGCTATACTTTAGGGAGTGTAAGGCTAGATAAAGAAAAACTAAAAGGACAAAAGAATAAAAGAATCTATAAAAAAGTAATATTAAAGTAGTAGTAGCAGCAGCAGTCCATTTCTTTTGCATTGTATTTGTATCTACGAATGACTATGGGTAAAAACGGGAAAGAAAGAAAGAAAGTTATTTTCATTTATCATTTGTGACACATTTACACACACTTTGACACATAACCACATTTTAACGAACACATAAGAACATATTGTTTGTATGCACATGTATATGTGTTTAAATAAATGGTTCTAACAAAGTGTAAAGAGGGAGGTAAAAATCAGGAATTTAGTGTGAGTGTTTCAGTATGTTTAGGGGCAGGGGGTCTTTACTTAACTTGAGCAAGGATTACTTTTAACAAAAAAAAAACAAAAATGGTTACTACAAATGAAGGGAAGAACACAAAATTTTTTATCGCAAACAATATCACGTTTAAGTGAGCACAAAAAGTTGTGCATTGTTCAAGTACAACATAAATATCAAATGTTTAGAGTTGTATGACCATTAATCAATTTTAATGTTTCTCTTTTAATTTTTTTTTTGAGAAAGATTAACAGTAACAACATATCATCAAATACAATTAAATTAATACAATGATCTCCAGTAAATTGTTGAAGTAGTTTTCGGATTTTTGTGTAATTTGCACACATTTAAACCAACTTCACGCTAAGTTGCTGATTTGTTTGTATGTAGTACGAAGTTTTTTAGGATTACCAATCACTGTAAGTTAATTTATACGAATTTATACAATAGATTTAAACAGGGGTATTTCTTTGGTCATGATCGTGACATTTTCAGGGCAAATACTAAGGAAATCTTTACTTGGATTTGACATATCATCAAGTATAATTAAATTAATACAAGTAAATTGTTGAAGTAGTTTTCGAATGTGTAATTTGCACACTTTTACACATACTTCTCCCTAAGTTACTGATATATTTACATGTAGTACGGAGTTTACAATCACTGTTAGTTAATTTATACAAATTTTAACAATACTTCTATATGTGTATTTCTTACGTCATGAACGTGACATTTTCAGGGAATATAATAAAGAAATCTTAACTAAGGTTTGACACTAGGACCAAAAATAGGATTTGTCGTTTCCTATAAAGTAATAATAAACAGGAGATTAACACGGTAAATATTAGAACTCATTTTCGACACTATCTAGACAAATTCAAAATGCAATGAAATTTGATAGTATATCAATTTAAAGTTTCCTGCAACTATTTTTATACATTTATAACGTGACATATTTCTCCATTACGTTCAAAGTAGGATTCATAAATACAATCTCAAAACCTTCTTTTTTATCAATAGACAGGCTTTAAATAAAGAGCTTTATTAACATTAGTTCCAATTTAGACGTAGCAGTTCTTATTAAAAGATTGATACAATTATTCCTTGAAATTTCTTGTTTTTTTATTTAAGAGTATACATACATTTGTATACACATATGTAATACTCGTCTTATCTCACACCAATATCTAAAAAGTAATCAGCTTAGTTTAAAAAATTGCTTCGTGTAAATTGGGACTTAGCGCTTTAACTTAGACTAGTAATACATAATGTACCTTCTCAATTGATGTTTTCAATATTTACTTGCATACTCAAACTCTTATATTTTTAATATATATACATACATATTTTTTTTCTGTATTTTTTAACATTGAACTTTTTACGACGTCTTATGACCTTCTTTATCGATATATTCTTTATATTTGAGTAGATTTTCTTATTTCCCCTATACCGCTGTGTTATTTCACATATTCTTTCGCCACAATTTTTACCCATCTAAACAGATATGTTTCTTAATAAATTTCACTTATGTCAGAGAATGCAACAAAATCTAAATAAAAAAATAATATGATAATTAAAACTAAAGTTTTCAGCAACTTAATTAGATTACTTACAAAGTACTGCTAAAAAAACAGCAGTACAAAATTAAATCAAATACTTGTTGTTTTAATGACATAAAAATGTAAATTATAAATTCTAAAAAGAAAATTTCATTAAAAGTAGTTAAATTTAGGAAAATATATATTTTCAGTTTTTATGTTTCGTTAATCACCACAAGATGATTAATGATTATGATTATGCTAGGAACACAACTGCGACGAACGACGAATTTTTGTTCGCGAATATTCATCGCCAATAATAAACCACTTTTGAGTGCATGAAAAAAATGACATCGGCTAAATGCGTTATATGCGGCGAGCTCTGAAATAGATTCGATTTCTATTTTTTACACAGAAGAACGAAGAACAAGCAATACCATGTCGATCATGTTTCTTTTTTAGTTTTTAATGTTTTAGTAAATAATATTAATTTTTACATTACTTACTGTTTTATTATTTAATAAATATGTAAAATGCTTAACTATAAAAAATATTTTTAACTGTGTTGTCGTTAATGTTTATATTTTTACATACATATATTTTTTAAATATGGTCCCACTATCTATCAGCTGTTATACGAAAACAAAAACATTAAATTATTAAAAATAATTTGAGCACATGGATATCAGCAATATTATACATGAGTGCAAATATAATTTAAATGGTTAAAAAAATTAATGCTTATATAATTATGTAGGATTCGGATAGTACGGACAGTAAGGGGTTAACATACGAATGGGAATGGGGAATGGACAATAACTGACACAATAACAATAACTGAGATGACTGAGAGAAACAACTGAATGCTTTTGTTTGTTGAGCTAGGCGGACAGTCTTGAACGAGCATCAGAAGTAACTACAAGTGACGCGGCAGTGAATTACACATACATATTTGTTATACACTTTTAATTTTGTTTTTTACCCACGGGATGTAATTTAATTTGATTTTAATAAATAATATGGATTAGTTAAAATCCCGTGTTTTATTTGTTAAAGGGAATAAATAAATTCCTACAATTATATGTCATATAATTGCCGGGATGGTCAATTTATCCGGTGAGAATAAATTGAAATAGTTTTACATATACTCGTATTCATACATATGTAGCTTTCAATTATAACATCTGTATTTTTTTCGTCGTTATTGTGCTTCATACGACGAATTTACATAACTAAATCATCGGGTAAAATTCATCGTTCGTCCCAGTTGTGTTCCTAGCATTATCGTCGAAACCCAACTTTAAAGATTTAAAAATTAAAATCTTTTTCAAAAAAGAAAATCCCAATTTATATTTAATTTTTTGTTTGTGAAACTCGTATATGGTAAAATGTTTTAAATTATAATTTCTAAACTTAAAAAATGAATTTTTTTTTTAATTCTATGCAATAAATAATCAAACACTTGATTCTACGTTAAACACATGTATGTGTGTATGTATGTGGTATGTATGTATGCATGCATGTACATTAGGGTGGCCCCAAAATAAAGTTGCGGATGTTCCCGACTAATATGAAAATTTGATTCATTCGGGGTTTTCCCGTTTTTTAGCTTATAAAAATTACGTGGGTATTAAAACCATTACATTAACGAATTGAGTTAACAGAGATTGTCAGATAGAGAAGAATTTAGGTTTAAAAAAAATTAATAAAAATTTAAATAGATAGAATTTTAAAAAGCGGGAAAACCCATTTGGGTTAAATTGCATGATGTTCATAATCAAGAAATTTTAACCATTTATTTAAGTAATTTCTATGAAAAAATAAAAAAAAACTTAAAAAAATAAAATTTTGTCTGCAATTTTGAAAATTTTTGAATTTAAAATTTTTTTTTTTAATTTTTGATTACCCATTGAATGCGCCTCTCAAATACCTTTTATATGCTACCAAATTTACATATAGTTCCTTTGGAAGATATGTGAACAAAATCAAAAAACCTCTAAAAAGGACATTTTTATCCTTTGATCCAGCTCACCAAATATTGACCCCAGGACAAACAAATTGAGAAATGTAGTCTTCAAATGAATCATATTTTTATATTAGTTGGGAACATCGATACCTTATTTTTTCTCCATACAAACGGGGCCACCCTAATGTGCATGCATAGAATTTTTCTTTAAACATCAAGCGTCGTTTTTATATACATACATATGTTTTTATTAATTTAAATATATATACATGTCTCTTTTAATTCGGTATTATAAATTTGTTTTAAACCACAATAAAAACTTTGCGATTTTTAAAGAAAACAAACAAGATGTCTTATGCTAAATTCTCTAAAAATTTTGTTAACGTTTGCCTCTTTTTTTACTTTAACACCACAAAATTCTAATAAATATTCTTTAGAGATGTAGATACTGCCTTTTAATTTCGCATGTGCGAATATGTTTTCAACATACTTATATACTTTTAGGCAACATATGTGTATTATGTATGTAAATATATTTGTGTTCTCATGTACATATATACTTTTTAATGTTCTTGTGTTGAGTTTTTACATAACAACAATTGAATATAAAATTTTATTTTCTACTTTACTCTGTGAATAGGAACCAATATCAATCTTATCAGCAAAAAAAAGGTGCATAAAAATATGTACAAAAAACAAATGGAAGAAATAAAATGAAAATGTTAGAAAAAGGTATGGAGAAGTGTGCAGAGAAAAAATCTCATACTACTTAGAAAATTTAATTTCTTAAGTGATTTTAGACAATAAATGTACAGCGTATGTACACAGTAGACTGGTTCACGAACAAGGGTGCATTGGTCGGTCTCCCCATCAAAATAACATTCTTTTAATCTATGTTCTAAGATCATTAATTAATTAGATTACGGTTAGAACTCATGGAGCTTATCTATATCGTTTATTTAGTGATTTATTTTTTTAACAATTGGAATATATGTGTTGCTTAATATAAATGGATGCTGAAAAACCGACATGCTTAAAGTTCATTGATTGTCAAAGGCGTTTGCTGCTTGTTATTAGATAACACCACTATTCACAATCTCTGGCATTATTTAAAAGCTGCAATGGAATGCTTTGAAGAATTCAGTTCGACCGATTAGAACAATATACGTAAGTACCCCGTTAATTTTTGCAGATGATAGCAACATTTGCCATTCATACTAATTTAACCATAGACCAAAACTCTTTGGAGATTGGGGAAATGAGACCAAATATGAATGAACAGAGCCGATTTTAACGCACGTAAGACTCAATGTTGTATGTTAACATACAAACGCACGACAGATCATGTTGCTTCATCGGTTTTTATGGGCGGTGTAAATATTAAGAAATCAGAAGCTCTTGACATTCTAGGCATGAGAATCCAGTGTGATGTCCGCTGGACCAAACACATTTTTCAAGTGTCAAAAGAAGCGTTCAAGTGCCTTGGTTTTTTTTTAAGACGGGGTAGAAAATACTTCACTCCATCTGATATTCTTACTATTTACACATTTACATCATCTATATTCGACCGGAAATGGAGTTACTCGACCGCGTAGAGGAGAGGGCGAAGATGCAATGTGGGTTGTGTTTCACTATTCTATCGATACTATAATGGAATGTGTTCTGCTGAAATTAGGGAACTTGTTCCCGAAATAAGTAGTTTTTTGCGTAAGACATGTTCCTCATTCAGGGCCCTTCTATTCATTGTCGACTGTATTGTGGATCGCACAACACACTACAGGGAAAATACGTTCTTTAGCCGTACTGTACGTATGTGGAATAACCTACCAGCAGAAGTATTTCCTGCCACTTTCAAATCAAATGTCTGAAAACACAACTCCTTCTATCCGCCCTCCCATAATCTATTTTCCTAGTTTCAACACAATACATTGCATGAGCAGGCTTCCATTGAGTGCTGGTCCAAGCAAAAAAAACATTATTCACAACTGTCATTAATGGAACAATATTGGACTATTGTGAATGCAATGCTAAAGCGGAGTGGCACTGTTGTTCTCTGGGATGCAAAATAGGATTTTACAAGTTGTAGTAAATTTTAAGAAAAAATGTACTTTTTCAGCCCAATTGTACTAAATTCTTTTCATATATTTTTCTAATATTTTACAAATTAATTAATTCATTTGTACGTATATATGTGTATAAAAAACTTTACAATTAATAAAAAAGCACATTAAAATTCATTTGTACTAAGTACTTACACATATGGAGATAAACTTAATATCAAAAGGTACATAAAGACTTTTAGTAGTTATTGAGATCTGAATATAAAAGTATTATTTATGACACACTTCTTGTGTCAGCACGAATTAGATGACTGGACAGATTGGAGACAGTCGAAACAAACAGCCTGTTCCCCTATTTGCTTTTTATTATAAAAATTTTAAATACTGCCAAATTAGTATTTGGAGTGCTTTTGTACTTACGATTCTCAAATAGTGCTCAAAAGTACAATTGTACCAACTTTTGCAGCTCTGGTTGTTCTAGTTCGATTTGAGAGGCAGACTGAAAATTACGTTTATTTTTATTTCAGAGATGAGCCACTCTAATATTTCTACATACTTGTATATTATTTTAGTGTTCAGTGTTTGAATAAACTCATGTAACTTTCTAACATAAGTATGAAGAAAGCAGCATGCAGAATTGATTTAATTATGATTTGAATATGTTACAATAGAAATAGTTTAACAAACACAAAATTTTTAACAAAATTAATACATACTTTGTGATTTCCCCAGAAATATTACATTATAAAATTTTAAAATAAACACTTTTTAATTGATGTTATACTTTTACAATAAGGACAATTATTAAATATATAAAATTTTTCAAAATGTAATGAAAATATCAAATAAAAGTAGTGTTAGAAAACTCGGCCATGAAGAAAGAGAAACCCATTTTGTCTACCTACTGGACCAATGGATGGCCAGTAAATTACGCTGCTAAGTTGGCTTAAATTCATTGAGTCATGTTCAGTCAAGTGATATTTTAAGCTGCCTAAATGCTGTTCTGTTGTTGATCTGAGGTAGTTTCTCTAAGGCATTGATGATACTGTCATGTTGATAGAGCAGTTCATCCTTAGATGTCATCAGGGGAGTGTTACCATCTGCATCTGTTACCATAATGCAGTTAAAGTTTACTCTTAGGTATCTCAGAAAGAACTTGTAGGTGATCATACTAAATTAATGCGTTTTTCAACAAGAACCTTGTTGTCCTACAGGAGCATATTAAAAAACATAGAAGTTTAACTTAGTGATTGATCAGCAGTAGAGGCAATTGTTACAATAGATTCGCTTTTTTAGCTAATTCACTATGGTGGAAGCGCAATAGCTACATTTCGTAAAATTCATAATATATTCGTAAATCGTTGTTCTGAGATAGCTATTAAAAATGTTGTAGATAAAATTGTAGCATTTAAGCTTCTGAACGTATCACTAAATTTTAGCCTATTGATGATGATATAGATATCACTGATATGTGCTGCCAACATCATACCTTGCACAACCATCGACACAATTAATTTATAAAAGCAAATTAGAACCGCTGTTTTATCAAAAAGTACTGGAAAATTTTAATTAAAGAACCGAAATCTGTAGCTTGATCGCGGTAGCAATCTACCCGATATAATTTGTCATTTAGAACTCTCTCCAATACAATAAACATTTGCCTGATTTTCGTATAAATTACTTGTTTTTTGTTTCTCCTGATCAATAATTCTTTCTTTTTGTTTTAACAAATGTAAATAATGGTTTTTTATATATTTGTTTTACCCCACTTTGGTTTAAAAAACCCAGCCCTATAACAAATTTGCTGAAATATAGTACGAAATTTCTATTACTATATTAATTGTATTAAACATGATAATACTTATATGTAGCAACTATGTTTTAAAATTAATTGAATTTGTGTTAAAACAAAGCAAAATTATTCAATATGTAATACAATACTGACAACATAATAAATTAAATGTGCAGCACTTGACATTAATGTAATTTTCTTTGTTCAATTTATAAACCAGAGATGGGCAAACATAAACTATGAAGTTTATATATGTGTTGGTTAAGCAACAGCGAGCTTTGTGTATTAAGAGAGAAAATCATAAACAATTGCGCAACGAGAATATGCTTGCACAAGTGCTAACCAGCAACTAATTTAAGTTTGATATCTGAGATCACAACAAAGCAAGAAATAAATGCTCATTTTTGTAAAACACGCAAGCAATCTTATAGTGTCTTATAGTGTCTAGTTCATAGGTCGGCATCCTATTGTGCAGAGAGCACTTCACACATATACTTAATCTCTTTCATTCAGTCGTCATTGAGACAGCAATGTGTGCACATGCGGCGGATGCTTTTATATTTTTTTCAGAAATACTTCCCAACAAACATTTCAAATTAATAATGAATTACGAAAAATATTTAAAGATTGATAATGCATTTGGTAGCATGCATGTAATCAGCTTTTGAAGTTGTAGAAGTTCCGTTTGTATATCAATATCGTTGTTAATTTCTTATATGTTACGGAAAATATTTTGTGAGTGTACGTTTCCAATCTAAATTGTTTTGTATAATTTATATAATTATGTTTATGTTTGTTGGGTAGTTCGCTCACACACACCATCTCATTTTACGCTTTGCCTACCTCTGGTCTAGTTTCTGCAGAAGTTGTAAATATGAAGAATAGGAGGATACAATCTCTCATTTTCTCTGTCATTGTACAGCAATGTGTAACTCGCGTAACACCTTCTTGGGACAACCATCCTTTAGTAATCTATTCGAAATATCAGACTTGAAATTAGAGCATATCAATAGGAATAGCAATTGGCTATCATGATCTGAGACCCAATCCCTTCACTTATAGAAAAACTATTGGTCGTTAAGCGGCTCGGAGTATTTACGCCATCTTTTCTTCTGAACCTTCGGAACCCGACATTTTCTTCTTCATCCCTGTCTACATCTACTCGCTATCTGTCTCTAACAACATCTATCCCCTTTCTTATATCTATCTGTTTTCAGGCAACACAAAAGGACTACCGAATGAACCTAAATGAGCTGTACTAATTATGGCTGCCTGCTAACCTAACCTAACCTAAGCTTGTATTGTATACGTGTGTCAACGTGGCGTATGCAGAATTTTGTGAGCGAGCTCGAGTACTGGGAAATTTAAATTTCGCCCATGACTGACATAAACTCAACATTTCCAAACAATATCAATTGTTTTCCAACAGCATCAATAAATTATTTAGTGCCACAACAAAAGCAATTCAATTAAATCTAAACACAAAGGACATACTTGTATGTGACGCACATACAAATTTACACAGTTAAATATGAAACAAACTGATAAGACAACAACTATTTCTATAGGGGTTTTATTAATCCTAAAGGATTTATAAAGATTTAAGAGGTATTCATATGTAAAACATTATGATCAATAAACTTTAATCCTAATTTAAGAAATCAACAGGGAAATCTCGAAATAAAATTTTGCTTTAAAACTGAAAAACAAATTTAAGCTGAAATTGATTTTAACACCAGTGCAAAATAGTCTAATCAGTTTATTTTTCACTTTATTTAACAATTCCTGTTTTTATTTTCATTTCATAAAAGAAACCATAAATTTTGTTTTTCTTGTTTTTTCCCCCCCTAATATATATTTTCCTTTTACTTTTGGCAACCATAATAAATGATGAGATGTTATTGTATATTTCAGTAGACATTTATATTGTATTACATTATCACAGGCAACGTTTATATATATAGACAAAAATGACAAAAAATATGAAAAATGTAAAGTGAAAGGAGTAATATGACATGTTTTCTCTGAACGACATTCAATAAACACACATGAATGAAAATGCTACAGTGTTTGTGTTAAATGTCATATGCACGACTGTTTCTCCTTTTTAGACATCAACAGCAAAAATAAATTGAAAACTTGAAATTCTAAACAATGGCTGACTCTTTTTTTTACATGTGTAAGTGTATACATGACAGTTTAAGCATGCTCTTGTGTGTGTGTTTATTTTATGAAATATAAATGATTGACTGTTTTTCTCAAGTTCTTTTAAGAATGAGCTCTAAATATATATACAGACACACATACATATTTCATGTCCTATATGGAGACTGAGCCCACTCAAATAAGTAACCGACAGAAATGTTTACTCTTTAGAATTAACTAAACAGTGCCAGCGCTACTAACTATAATTTCTTTATATAGAATAATTATTAATTTCATAATCGAACTGTTAATGAACTCGAACTCGAGCCTAACTAAAATTTATCAAGATGTATAATTTCTTTATACATTTAATTCTGTTTTTACAAAGTAATTGGTACCGGGAAATCTCGTGTAAAAAAAACTTGTAAAAAAGACATTGATCGTATAAGTAAGTGAAGATAAATATGCCGAGTTGAATATGTTTTGACGTAGAACTATACGTTTCCATTTCAAGTGCCATTTCCATTTCCAAATATGTTTCTGCATAATGCTGTGGTCTGGAGGCGTGATTGAGCCATTTTATTTCGATAATTCGGCTGGAAATTCGATTGCAATGAATGTATCACGCTATCAACTAACTTTTGGCCTACTAATGATAGTATGATAGATTACTGACATGTGATTTTAACAGCATGGTACCACATGTCACATAGCAACTGAAGCAATATAATTATTGCAAACCGAATTTCCCAACGAGAATCTGTTATTGGGCTATGTTGAAGACAATCTAACGATTACAGTCTTACAATTCAAAATGTGGGACGTGATTTATGAATTAAACCCGCCATTTAGCCATTTTGATAATATAATCGATATCTATTTGAGTGGTCGTGGTGGTTGACATCTCTTTGGAATTCCATTCTTTAATATCCTTCAAAATTTTAATTTGGAAAATTACAATACAATAAATAAATAAAAACCAATTTTTAAAAAAAGTTTTAAACGATTGACTGCTCCCAGATCTTTAAAAATCATAATGTAAAACACATAATATTACCTTAATATTAACAACTCTACTAATCGTTTTTAACAATAGAAGAAATAAAAAAAATTGAAGCACAAATAATAAACCTTTTTCAAATGCATGCATTGTAACACAGTACATGTATGTTTGTATTGTTATCATTGTTATTAGTGTTGCTTGATACTGTTCACATGTGTATAGCCCAAATGTCATTAACTATTTCACTTTGACTTCATACATTGTTCAGTTATGTTGCATGTCAATAACAAAACTTTTGTCTTGCCAACAATAACGCTGTCGTGTGTTTGGGTCTGTTAGTGTCATTACATGTGTTTACAAATGATTTTATATTTAAGAATTGTTAGCATACATATGGGTACAATGTTTTTGTCATTTGCCTTTCTCTCATATATATTTACATATGACAGTATGTAGAAAAATGTCTAAAGCACTTGTTGACTTTAGTTCTTGTAATGTACTTCTACGCTTTTCTTATTATTAAAGCTTTAGCCTGCATTTAACATCTTAAACTTTTTAAACAGTTCTGTTTAATGTTTTTTTTTATTTTTTTCTATACAAATGACATTAATGCTGGTTTTGTGTTGCTGTTACTACAATGAAATATTTTTTCTCTTTTTTTATTTGGTTAAATACGTATTAGTAATATTAAACAAATCATATACACATACATATATAACTCATACGTCAGCAGTAGAGATGCAAAGGTTGAAGGTTTTTATTGTTATTGTGGTTGTGTGTCAACTATGTGGGGATAAATTTGAATTTCAGTTTTATTAAAGTCTTGCGAAAGTATTAAATTCGCATTTATCATCTTATTCATGTAAATATGCATGAATGTCAAAAGAAATTTTTAAATAAAGATTATTGTGTGTATGTGTTAGGGAAAGGAATGTAAATATTTACATTATGGTTAGACTTGTCATAACAATATATGAATGTATTAAGTACACATAAAATCTGGCCATAATAGTGCCAACAGTTTCTTCTTTTTAGTGACTTTTATTTTAAGTCTAATCAGTCCTAATGAAGGCTTTTTCAACAAGAGCTTTGTTTTATATTTTCAAAACAAAAAACAAAATACAATTTGGCATTAATAAATTAAAAAATCTTATAGAGTAAAGTATTATTCAGATTTTTTTTAGATTTTTCGGAAAAGGTTTTAAGGTCGCACAAGTAAAATTTTTGCCAAAAATCGGCTTTGCCAGCCGCTTTTTTGAGTTTTCTTCATAGCTTTTTCAAAAAGCATAATATTCTTTACTTTTGAGGAAACATTTAAAAGAAAAATGTCAAAGCTTTATTTTTGTGTGCAAAAACTGTAAGTTTTGGCAACGAATTTGCTCATTTAGGTACATTACATTACAATTTTTCATAATTTTTCCATAAATTTCTTAAATAATGCTTTATAAGTTTTAAAATTTATATGAAAATGAAAAAAAACTAATGATGCAGTTTGATAGGAAATAATTTTTAAGGTTTGTACCCAATAAATATTAGTTGTTTAAATTTCAAATCTTTTGCTTTGTTATCTGCTTGCACGATATGAAGAGCTAGTTCGGAAAATCTAAAGAATCAAACAGAGTTCTCAAAACAAAATCGGAATTTTTGGAAAACGACGATAACTGCAGCGTTCTTTAAAAATTATGAAAAATGTCCACCAACGATTATATATTATACTTTTATTACTTAGGGCTGACAAACTAATATATAACAATTCTTTTGACAACAAACAAATTTTTGCAAAATGGAGGATACACTGCATTAATTATGCCACTGAAATAAAGGGTTTTGCACTAAATGTTGAAAACACTAATATTCCATAAAGTTTTTGTATGGCGCAAAATTAAGCACAATCGGGTTACTTTCGTTTTGTTTGCATTTTTTCTCAGAACTTGATACATTTAGTTTTAATTTATAGATTATTTCGTTAAATATCAAAAATAAAAATGATAGAAACAATTTTCAAAGTTTCTGTATTAGTTAAATTTCAAAACATTTAAACGACCTGATTTTATGTGAACAATGTTATTTTTTAAAGTGATTTACTTTATTAAAGGTAAAAGTTTTAAAATTTAGTAGAAATTTAGAAAGTCTAGAAAAGTTAATTATTTCTTTAAAAATTACATTTATGTAGGTAAAATACTATAAAACGTAACATTATCTTAAATCTAAATAATTAATTGTACTAAGGTGTCAATATATATATATATATATGTATGTAATTTTGTAAATGGTCTGTAAGGATTTTATCCATAGAATAAAAAAAAAAAATACAAAAATTACTCACCTCTTTTCAAAAACATTCTCATTTTGAGTTTCATGCTAAATTCTCTATCGTCAATAGTTTAATAAAAAGTTTAATACTTTGCAACAATTCAAAAGCACAAACAATAACATCAAGTTTCTATATAACGAAATTGGTGTCATATATTCCACAACCAAATACCATTAAACGAACAAACGTTTAAGCAAATGATAGACTGCAAGAAACACAACAAATGTTTTTTGAACAAAGTAATTGATACATATTTGTGTTACTATTTAGTTTTAATTAAAAGAAATCACTTTTTTCTATTTAAAGACTTTTACTTTGTTGCAATATTAATTACCCAGAATATTGCCTCTACAAATCAGCAAAATATTTTCCGTTTCTTTTGTTTTGATTTAGTTTTGTAAATATTTATATTTGTTTCCTTTTTTTTATTTTTGTTGATTTTGTGTTGTTAGCTGAATTTATTAATTATTAACAAATAAATTAAAATCATTTCAAATTGTTGCTAAACATTAACAAATTTATTATTTGCCTTAAGTAAATATTCATTACCTTTTATCAGTAATCAATTAATAATCATTTCAGTTTTGTTTTGTATTTAAACTTTAAATTAATTGTTGCTAAATTTGCATTCAATTATTTGTTGTAGCTTTGATTAGTATTTGATTTTTCTTTTCGTTTATTATTTTTGAAAATTTATTGCATTTCCTTTTGGCTGCTTTTAATTCATTTTTGTGTGGAGGAGGGTTTTTATAATTTTTTTTCTTATTTTTGTGTGTCTGTTAGTGGTCGGTTTATTATATGACCTGCAATAAAATAGATTAAATTAATTTGTTTTGTTGTTGTTTGTTTGTTGCTTTAAAACAGTCTTTGTTTAGTAGACTGCTATAAAGTAACACATGTGTTTTTGTGGTTTCAGCACGCCGTTTAATAATTTCATAATTTTTCTTTGCTAGAGTAAATTTATTATCGTTTTAGTTGGAATTTTATATTTCTACAATTTACAATTGCCTTGTGTGTGTTTGTGGGTGTTGCTGTTTTTATAACCTACAACACCATAGTGGGCAGGGTATGTTGGATGGTATACCGATCAACTCAGAATCACTTTCTGAGTTAACAGAAGCAAAATTATTTTTTTTTAAATAATTAACAAAAACAAACTGCGAAGCTTTTGGCTTATCTGCAAAAAACACCCAGAGTCTTTGGCGGGAATCGAAACCGCAACCCTTTCACTGATACTCCGGCACTCTATCGCCTAGTCTATCGAGCATAATCGATGCATCAAAGCCTGAAGGGTTAAAACAACTCAACTGACACAAAACACTGTTAATTTCACTGAAATTGTATTTCAATATACTGAAACAAATCTAAATATAACTCTTAACTTATCAAAGTAACTACATATAAAGAAAGAATTATAACTATTGCCTTATAGGATTATTTAAGAAAAAAGTTTATACAGAGTTTCAAGTAACGACGTACATATTTATTTTTAATAATATTTCAAACTATTTTCCCGTATCAAAGAACATCAAAAAACATTGTTCATATAAAATTCGGTGTCGTAATTGCCTCAATATTTATATAACAAAAAAAAAATGTTTCATAATTTTGACGCAAAAATTAATAGCAATTTATCAAAAATAAAGAAAAGTTTAAAAAACCTATTAAAATAAATTTGCTCTTTTAAAAATCCGTGTTTTTGTTTTGACGAATCTTATTAACAGTTGTACAATATCGATCCAACTAAGCTGTATACTTCTTGAAAATCGCTAGTATTGTATTACTATTATGTTAACACTTCGCTTAATTTTCAAACAACAGCCCAATATTGTTAAATTAGCCAAAACTTAGCTGAACGACCAGTGCAGCTTTTAATTATAGCGAGAGATAAATCGAGTAAATCTATACTAAAGTTTGTTGATGACTAGTTAGAAGCAGCAAACGTTTGAGCAATAATTATCTCATATAAACATGAGTCATAGTTGCAGAAATGACACTTCAGAGCACAACTACAAATTACCTGCACAACTATTGCCATTTTACTAAATGTACAGTGGCACAAACATAAATATAATAAATATGCTAAAACTTTTGGAAATGCTACTATTTGTGGTATTTTGTATAAAGGCAGTTATTTCATAAAACACTTTTTACACATTTTGTCATACTCTCCACCAATTTGTCAATTAATTTATTTTGAATACTCTCCCATTCGCACTGAGCGCGTTTGTCCTAATGGTATGGAGTTAATTAGAACTGTTCCAACTTTATCTTATGGCGTTTTCTTTTCTGGCAAAAATGTTACATATATGTTACACTTTTTACCCATTTCCCGTATAAAAAAAGGAAAAAAGTGTAACATTTTTGCCAGAAAAGAAAACGCCATTAGTCGCATTAAGAACGAAACTTTTTGCTTGCCATTTCCTCAAATCCTCTTATCTACAATATCGATAATATGAGTTTGCAAATACGCAGATATTTTTATTTCTTTATAATTCCTTTGATTCGTTGCAGTCGTCTGAAATGTCATATTAAAGTTGTGTGTTTGAATGCATTTGACTGTTCGGCTACATTAATACTGTTTACAGTCGGATTAAAAATGATTTAATTTGGGTTCGCCTGATCAGATTACAAGTTTTCATCTTATGTCCAATTTCTGTGCTCTCTCTAACCAATATCATGACAGGCTCGTCTTGCTGTCCATCGACTAACAGAATTTTCTATTGCTATAGAAGTATCGTTATGTTAAACACTTGTCTCTTTTCATTTGTGGTACCATGAGACAAGCGTTCTTTTTAGTTAATAGCTTCTTGTGATCTCTGATTTATTGTTTAAGAACAATAGAACGCCTCTTTTTGACTCTTATTGTCACTGATTTACTTATTTTAAACTTTTTAGCTATTTCTATAGTAGAATAACTAATATATATTATATATATATATATATATATATATTGTGCTCTATGTGTCTTGACAGTTTCTTAAATATTTTTAATAGTTTGTATTATAATTTGATTTGTGTTGGAAAATTTGCAAAAAGTGTTTACCACATATAACCTTCAATAGGTTTGTGCAAATATATAGTATTAAAAGACACACTTTTGAAAAATTAAGTATATAATTGTTTTTTTGTACTAATTGTTTATTTGCCGAAAATTATTATTTTAGATTTTGTATCGATTTCGTTAATAACACGGCACACATAAAGAGTGTCACCGACTAGTTAAAGAAGTTATACAATCAGTTGAAGCAAAAAATTCTGATCAGCTGTTTTCTTAGATGTTCAACAGGCATTCGATAGTGTCTGTCATTGTGGCCATCTTTATAAAATTAAGAGAAATTATTTTAAGCGAACGTGTCTTTTACGTAAGGGTAAATATTGAGATGTCTAATTTTTGTAAAATCGAAGCCAGACTTACACAAGGCACTATCTTGAGTTCCCTATTGTATACCATATTTACTTCAGATATTCCTCATATAAATCAAGTACAAGTAGCTACATATGCTGATTATACTGCATTCCTGGCAACGAGCACATCAGCAGCAGCAGCATCCAATTTAATTCAACAGCATATTGATGAACTTCGAACATGGCTACACTGTTGGAGTATACAAATTAACGAAACCAAATCCACGCATGTGCCCTTTGGTTTAAAGCGAGGTGATTGTCCACTAATAAATATCAATGGGTCACAAATCCCTAAAAGTAACACTGTTAAATATATAGACATCTATCTAGACCGACGATTAACATGTTGGTGTCCAATTAATAATTAATCAAAAATTAGAAGTAAATGAAGCTAAATCACATCTACAAATTTTGTGCAGATTGGTCCATAATTACTCGTAGTTCACATATAAAGCCCACTTCCGAAAATCACTTTAAAGAACATAACTCTCTCAAAAAATCGGTTTATAATTAATATTGAACGAAAATATATTTCATATGTCTAAAAATTATACGTTACAATTTTATTATGATCGGCCTATAATTAGACGTAGCTCCCATATAAGACCATCTTTGTAATTTGCTTTAAGCTCCATAAATTTTTTAAATGTATTTATATCGAGATAAAGTTTAACACATATAATATTTATAGTCACAGACATCATGACTCTACATTTTTGGATGATCGGTCCATAATAGGTCATATCTCCCATACAGCGCCCATTTCTGAAAAACTGTTTTATACATATACTGGGTGTAGGATATTATATGGTCGGGCTTGACTGATTATACTTTCTTACTTGTTTTTTTTATAAATTTTATTTTTTCTCTAATTTTTTGTACTTTTTAAGTACTTTATATAAGAACTGAATTAAATACACCTTTTTCTGCTTTTACGCGGTAATTGGTGTAAAAAAACGTATAAAAAAGGCACTGGTTAGAGTTTTATTCAGGTTTATAATATTAAATCACATATTCAGTGTGTTTTTATACAAACACAGTTATTAGAGAAAAAAATATAAAAGTAATGTAAAAAAATGTATGTATGACAAGTTCATTTAATTATGTGCAATTCCTTCAAATTTTTGCTCTGACCAATAAATTTGCTTGTATCCACAAAAAGGGAATTCCCCTAAATTTGTGGTATGACCATAATTAAGTTTAATAAAAAAAAATTTAAGCCCAGAAGATCTTGAATCGTGCTAACTGCAATAAAATCATGTTCAAAAAAGTAAAACTTGTTTATTTTCAAACCGTGTTACATCAAGACCATGTAAAAAAATACCATGTAAAAACAGAATTAGGTGTAGTTGCATAAATGTATATAAGTGTATATATTGTTATATTTATATAAATGAACAAATAACATTGTAAAAATGTATATATGTAGATAAAATTATTGATTTTAATGAAAATCTATATGCAAGTTTTAGTATTAAATTTTTAGCACATTTGCTTAAAGCTTTAAGATGGATTGCAAATAAAGAATACATTAAAAAAGATTTTGTATTGGAAATTATTTTGTTTAGCATTAAACCAAAATTAAATTAAAACAAGAAAAATTTTTAATTTTTTTTATAATTTTAATTTTTATTTAATATAAACATGAACTAATTTCTGCACTTTTTCTTTTATGTTGGCATGAGTTGACTCAAGGTTTTATGTTAATTTAATTTAAGAAATATTTCAAAGAGCCTAGCATTGCAAACATAATGATGACATTTACCTATTTTGATATTGAAATGTTTCTGTTTACAAAAGCTTTCCCTTTTAGAAAATTTCTTCAGCACTTTTCTTATATTAATCTGTAGCATATTTTCATAATGTTATGGCGAAACACTTTCTACAGTTTATTTTTATTATAGTAACACAACCATGTTATATTTTCAATCAAATTCGTAGCGTGTGTATGATATTTTTAATTGCCTGCCATTATATTTTCATCATAATTCAGTTTTCAACTTCAATGAATTCAATTTACTTTCTTTTACAATTTTTAGACAGAAATAATTGCAAACCTTTGTCAAATTATTCCAATTAAAAATAAAACTTAAAGGTTTTGTGTTTGATTACTAAAAACTAATAAAAGCACGTTGGCTTGCTTATATTTACATATTTACTTGGCGTTACAAAGAAAGAGTTTTCTATGAAATTTCTTGCAAATTAATAAAATAACAATATTGCCATAATACTGCCCAAGAAAATATATGTGGTGGTGGTTTTATCACATTTCTTGCTGGGTTATAAAACCTTCGAAAATGTTTGTTTAAATAAATATTGTACAATTTTATATAATGATTAATTAAATTCATTATAAAAACACTTGTTAACACAACAAAGACATCTATTATTTAGACATTAATTAAATAGCTGTTGTTAATGTTTTTCCTCAATTTTATTTTCTTAATAATTTTCCCACTTCACATACAAACATTCTTAAAAAACATCATGTTTACATATGAAATTTTAGTAACTATAAATGAAATGAACACAACAAAACAAAACAAATTTTCAATTACAAATAATGTATTTTTTTTTTGAACAAATAGAAAAGAATATGTAAAATGAAATAAAACTCATTCATATAAACTGCCAAAAACATGCACTCAGGCACATGTGTGTGAATCATACTTTAGAATTTGATCTAAATTTTAAAATATATATATTTTTTTTTTTTGGTGCAAAACAATTGTTTATTTCTTCCTAGGAAAATTGTTTAATGAATAAATATAATAAATTTAGAAATTAAATTTATTATCAGTTGTATTTTTTTTTTGTTTTGTTTTAAGAATTTTTATTTACATATGTATGTATATAGTTTACGAGTCTAATGAAGGTTAAAAGCTGATGGCGTATGATGAATAATTAATACGAGTTCTAAACAAATAAATTACGTATACGTTATGGTGCACGTGTAATCATGTGTTAACGAATTTTTCTAAATGACAATGAATGCAGGAAGTTACTTAAATCGTATGAGTAATATTCAAGAATGTGACAAAAGTTTTTTTGAAATTTGAATTCATTTCTTTAAAAACTACGTCTGCAATTTTAGATAATGAATACAAACATAATTTTATTTATTGATGTTTTTTCAGTAATTTCATATATTTTGGCTGTCTAAATTTTCGTATGTTGTAAGCAAAACATCTTTGTTCACATAATATCTGGTCTCAAAAATGTTTTAATATTTATGTAACAAAGAAAGCAATTGAATAGTTTACCACCACAAATTGATACCCATTTAATATTATATAAGAAACAATCAAAAAATAAACTAAATTTAATTTCCTCCTATAAAAATCAGTGTTTTTCTTTGCTGTACAACTACAATACAACAATTTGTGATATTCATATATATGGAGCAATGAAGACAAATAACTTCAAATCTTTATAAAAGAAACCAAGTATGCACAATATTGCTTATCCTGACTGCTAAAACAGATATTAATACGATTTAAAGCAATTCGCCTTTATTGTTACAAATTATATTTCAGTGGAGAAATTCATGATTTCAATACGATTTAAACTTTCTCATTTATTTTATTCCAATCAAAATATATTCTGAAATATAACTCAAATTATTCTAAGAGTTTTTAGTAACACAACTTAATGAAAGCTTAGGAACACAATTTACGCAGCCAAGAGGGATATGAATTGATTGCCAGACAAAAATGTGTTTTTGTTTTCTATGCCAGGTTTATATTAAATAAAGTTTTCGTATCACAAACGTAAATGTCACTTTCCAAATAAGTTTTATGAACATATATGACACTTAATGAAATTAACTCAATAAAGAATTTATTAATACAGACTCAAACCTTCCAAACAAAAAAAGGAAACATAAAAATAAGTAATATAAATTTATCTGCCAGTACAAATTATGTATTTCATTCCAAATATTTAGAAAGGAATAAATAAATTGTTTTTTTTATTAACAGCTTTACTATATTAATAAGTTAATTAAAGTATGTACAAGCGAATGTCTCACCAATATTGTAGAATTTTTCTCTGAAATTAGTAATAGAACAAAATAGTTAACAATAGTATTTTAAAACTTATAATATTGTATCTTAAAATTCTTCTTGTACCATAAATTTTCGTAAAAAAGAACAACAAATCACGTTGCTTACAAACGATTGTCCACCTCTACATTAATATTCCAAATCATTATAACTTATTTTAAGGCTTCAAAAATAAGAAAAGGTATATAGTTGCACATGTTTGCCACAATAATGTCAAAATTTTTACAATGTTACATTACATAATTGCTATAATCATATATATGATTGGTATAATCATGTGAATCATAACTTAACCATATTATGCTTGCCGAAATCATATAAATAATTACAGCGATCATAATATTTAAAAATAAAAGTTTAAAAATGTTGAAATACTAGTGGTAAACATGCACAACTATATTTTTTCTCTGCGTGGGATGGATTGATTATTAATTTAATGGTTGCACAATAAGAACTAAGCTGTTTTAAAAGACTGTAGCTCGAAGAAGATACCTTTTTTGAGTAAACAGAATAATAAAAATGTGTTATGTTTTACTAAGAAACATCTACAGCGGGAAAATTGTGGACATGAGCTTTTTTCATGTTTTTATTTTATGATATAATATATTTTCTTTATTAAAAGTCAGTTCAATTTATTGTATAGATAGGAAAGTGTGCTCTGTGAATTACATAAAAATATTATAAAATAAAATGGTGCCCTATGTGACAGAAAATACCTAAACTAATTAACTATTGCTTTCAGCAACACAAAGTCCATGTGATGAAGTGGCCATTACAAGCCTCAGACATAAGCGCTATTGTATATCTTTTGGAAGTCCTAAAAATGATAAAAGAAGGATATAAACCTAAAGATAGAAATTATATGTGAAAAATCAAGAAGAAATTAATGGAATTTCATTCAATGGTAAGATAATGTTATTAGTTATTTTTTCTATGCCAGACTAAGGTGCTTTAATTTAACATATATTGCTTTTTTCTTATAGAAATATTTGCAAAAATGAATTGCAAAGTACCATCTATATTATATATAAAAGATACAATTTTGGTACTTATTTGGTATCTATTTAGGTACCATTTTTACGTATACATAATCTTCCTAATTAAAACAATTTTTTTAATGGTAGTTTTGTTTAAAAGTTAAATCAATTTGAAAAAAAGGAAAGAGTTGATTTCCTTGTAAAAAAAAAAGACTAAATAATCTTACCAATTTTACAAAATAAGTGAGTGAGTGACAAAATAACAAATTAAATATAATATAAATTAAATTCTTTAACATGACATTATTTAAAAGAAAGAGAGAGAGAGACATTTGCAAAATAAATCCCAAATTTTCTGTAAACAAAAAAATAAGGAATCTTAAATAAAACAACAAATTACATTAAAAATGTGAAAGGATGTCTTTACATGTTTAAGTATATTTTATACATATTTCTTTCCTTGACAGAGGTTTTATATAACTAAGTAAGTTAAACTCAAGTGTTTTGAAAGATCTCACAAACACATAATTCCTGTTCTCTAGTTTATGCAAACGAGTGTTAATTTTAAGCATAAAATGAAAATTATGGTCATATTAATGGTAGTGGTACCAACCAGCATGTTAAACATATTTGCTCTTGTGTTTTTTATACTTTTTAGAGCCACACTTTATATAAATAAATATTTAACATTTTTTAAAATTTTTTCCCTGTGTATAATCTAATCATGTATATCAGAAAAAACACATACATATGTACATACAAAATAATATACATTTTGACAGATGTTAAATTCAGGCTTTCTATCACTCTTACATTTGTAAAACTGCTACAAGGGCCTCAACGGATTTACATAAATAAGTATCTGGTTTAAGGTTTTTAATAACAAATGGAATTTTTATTTTAAATTTGTTAATATAAATTGTACGAAGTTTTCCACAATTATAGCTTTGGAATCGAAATTTAAATAGTAGTAGTATTTGCTTGTTTTAATGGCATTTTAAAACATTATTTTATTTCTAAATGTCTCTTTAAATTTAAATAAATTTTACATACATCCATTTGAACATACCTAGCTTGCAATAATTTATGATAAATTTACGGTCTAATGATTTTTTTTTAAACACAAAATTGCGGATGTTGTAAATTTGTAAACTCAAATATTTATTGGTTTCATTATTTGGTATAATCAATAACACGTTAGTTATACAACATTTAGAACTATGTTTGTGGTTTCATGAATAATTTAACTGGGATTTGATAAACAAATGCAGCAGTTTGTTTTTAGCATTTGAATAACAATTAGAATATCACATTAATATGTTATGGATTTTTTTTGTTAGTGTAAACTTTTATAATTGCAGTTGTATATTTAATGATTATAGATTATGTATTGCATGTAAATCTCTTGCACTGTTGGTAATTTAAAGGATAAGATTTCTGTTTTATTATTGATTCAACAAAGAATTTAAAACGGAATTAAATAAAAATACGAAGATTATAATTGATGATTGAATACTATTTTACAGTATATTGTTGGTGTCCACTCAAAACTTGAGATTTATTTAATTCTCATCGAGTTTGAAGTAAATTCTCCATATAATTTTCTGTAGAACTGGCTTATGCAATTGTGCTAGAGTAATAAAATAACTCAATTATGTTTTAAAATATTAAAAAAATAAGTTGAACTTCTAAAAAGTTCCGTAACCAAATACATGAAAAACTTTTTTAATACATGAAAATGCATTTCACAATTAACTCTATTATTTACTTGTTGAAATGAAATTATCGCTCTTATTAGTTTTTCCTGTAAAATGTTGCAATTAACTTATTACATTGACAGATCTCACAGAAAGATGATCAGTATGATACACTATAAAAAATGTTCATTTAATTTTTGAGTTTTTTCCCGAATCATTGAAAATAAAGAAGCAGTACTTATTATTATTTTCCAACACTGTATATCTGGATAAATAAACTTCCATAAATATTTTTTCAATATTTTGAAAAAAAAAAATTAGTTTATGTTTTGAAAATTTGTAAATAATTTTTTTAATTTTCAATAACCCAGTATATGTGCCCCGATAGACTAGGCGATAGAGTGCCGGACTATTAGTCAAAGGGTTGCGGGTTCGATTCCCGCCAAAGACTCTGGGTGCTTTCTGCAGATAAGCTAAAAACTTCGCAGTTTGTGTTTGTTAATTATTAAACTGTTGTTCAGAAATAAACACTATATGGAAGCCATCACGTAGTATTAATTTAGTGGCATGACTTCTGTAGGTGTATACTACTTCTGTTTTTACACGATTTTGATTTAACATGGTTTAAAATTAAAATTTTTAAATTTTTTACACGATTTATTTCATGATTCAAAATCTTTTAGGCTTGATTTTTTTTGGTTAACTTTATTTTTGCGAAACATCATATCATATCACAGATTTAGGCGAATTACATTTTTGTGGATACAAGCAAATTTACCAGTCAGAGCAATTGCGAATAGCACAAATTTAGAGGAAATCCCTTTAAGGGCATACTATCAAATGAACTTGTCAATAACAAGTTGTCATACATAGTTTTACATTGCTTTTGAGCTTAGAGTGTATATCTTTTTTTTTCTTTAATAACTACGCTTGTGTAAAATGACATTGTATATATATGTGCGTTATTTAATATTATAAGCCTGTCTAGTTGTTCTTTAAAAAAATCCTTGTTTTGCACTAATTACAATAGGTTTTAGAGATAAGAATCTAATCACCTATTTTACATACGATCAATATCTTTTTTGAAACGGTTTTTTTAAACGGAATTTCCTGGAACCAATTACCGTGTAAAAAGAGAATTAGGTGTACATTAATATTTAATATGTGTAATTTGATCTCGATACAAACAATTCTGAACAATTAAATTAAATTTTGCTTTTTCGACCTTTCTTTTGATAAACAATTTGTATACGTTTTGAAGAGGATCATTTACGGGAACTTTGACTAATTATGCACCCATTGTTATAAATTTAGTTGTCATGATTTCTGTATAAGTATATCAAACTTATCTGTATGAATTTTATTTGGCTGCCAAAATTTTTAAGAGATTTGTGGTCGTTAAAGTGATTTTTCATCATAAAATTTAACCAAATGATTTGTGAATATATGAAACATATTTGTGTTGAATATTATTTTGATTCTTACATTCTCAAGAGTTTTATGTTTTTTAAGTAGGCCATGAGCTTAGACTTCATATAGAACTAAAGCGTCCTGGGGCCAAAAAAAAAAAATCATGTACCAAATTCTATCGTAATATCATTAAAAATGCGACTTTTACTTTGCGCACAAGGTTTACATGGACATTAAAGTGGTTCGCCTTCCATAAAAAAAGTTATGTCAGTCACCCCTAGGATTAAATAAAATGTAAAAAAATACAGAAATAATGTTTTTATTCTTTTTCCATGGCTACATATATCGCCCTTTCAGTGTTTTGTTCACTGTGTCTCTATTTTTAGTACGATCATAACATCTTGTATACCGGTGTTCATGGCTCTGTAATGGCTACATTTCTGTCCTTAATCGTTTTTTACTACCACGTCAAATTCTAATCATGAATTTAAAAAAAAACTCGGTTCGCAGCCACAATAATGCTAAATATTTTTGTACAAATTTTTAAGAGTCATGAAAAATTGACTCAGAAAATTATTGTGTGGCTATGGTTAATAAAAATAAGCATATCACAAATAAATTCTCAATAAGTTTTTGAATTATGCTATAGAGTCCTTTAAAATATATTTGCTACTAAAATCTTTTTAAAACCACACAAAATTTCCAAACTTCAAATCAAATGAAAAACACACACAGCCTAAACATAAAACACGAGACAAATTTTGTTGCCTATTAAATTTTAAACAGATTTTCAAATTAAAAAAAAACACACACAAAATTTTATCACCAACTGTCACTCGTTTTTTCCTTGAATATGAAATGAACAGACACCCGAAAAAAAATAACTTCAAAAACACAGACACACACAACACCCAACACAAATTTAACGAAAAAACAATACAATGAAAGTATAGGACAGAAAAAAGAAACTCCATAAAGGAAGAGAAAGTTTCTCCAAAAATAAAAAGAGAAATTCATTTAATGACGACGAGAATGATGATGATAAATTTGGGTTTAAAGAAAAGTTTTTAATTTAACTTATATTTTAAAACTTTTTCTTTACTTTTTTGGGTGAATTTAAATTACACGTACATGTATCCTTTTTGATGAAATTTATATTATTTTGATTTTAACTTTTAACTTTTCTTAAATATTTATTAAAATTTTTAATATTTTAGCATAATAATTTGTAAGTATAATTTAATTATTTGTTTAGTTTTTGTAACTTTTTGAAAATATTTGACTTTAATTTTTGTTATTTTGTGAAATTTTTTGCCTTAATTTAATATATTTTTCTTAATAACTTTAATAAATTTATTTGATTATTTCATTCTTTTTTAATTATAGCTTTTTCTATTATAGACATATTTTTAATGAAAAACAACTTTTAAATAATTTCAGCATATATTTTTTATATTAATATTTTATGTTTTTTAACACTTTCTTATTTTTGTTTCTTTTTTCTTGTTATTTTTCAAAAATCTTTTATTTGTTACCGTCTACATGTTTAAACGTCGTTAAAGCTACACGAAAACTGGTTGGGATATTTTTTCTAGTTTAGTCGTTTAGTGTGCCAACTGCCGTTGTCTTTATTTGTGTGAGTTAGTGTGTGTGTGAGTAAATGAGCATGCATTTGTATGACTACTTGTTAAATTTATTTTGCTTTTTGTTGCTACTAAAATTGAGAGTGAGAGCGAAATATGTACATAGATTTGTTATTGTGTGTGCGTTCGTTTAGATTTCTAAGTTTTTTGTTGGTACATTTTCTTTTTGCAATTGTATATTTTTTTTTGTTTATTTGGGAGAGTAAAACATGTGTTTAAAAGGAATTTTATTTTGTATTTATGTTGCTTTATTATTGTTTTTCATAATTGTGTTGCATGCTAGAAATTTGTTAAATTGCGTTGTTTGCAAGTTTTTTGTTTTAGTATGTTAGGTACACATAAAATATGTACATATGTAATGTTAGTGTGTATGCTGCGAATTATTCTAACATATGTTTTGTAAAATTTAATTTTTAAATCCGTAATACTTGTTTATTTTTATATATTTAATTTTTTTTTAATAACATTAACACTTAGTTTACGGAATAATTAATAACTTAAAGCTTGTTTTAAGTTACTATATAAGGCACTATATATATACTGTACACCGAGGCGTATGATAATTTTCAATACTAATACGTCACGGTATTAAACTGAATATTGTGTACATTAGTTGATGTTGCAGGATAAATTGTATAACAGTGTTAAACTAGTAGTCCCATTTTTTTTTAAACACGGAAGCTAAATAAAAAAAAGAGGCAATCGTCTAGAAAAACCTTTGAAATGTGACAATGCATCGGTATTTAAAATTTAAAAATCCAGATCATTAAGGGGCTGAAATGTAAATTCTGTTGACTCTGTTTTGAATAGTTCTTTACACTATATTATCATTATTGCTTATAACATTATTCCTCATGAGCTTGATTGTCATGTATCACTAAGTCTTGCGAAGTTAAAAGCTAAAGTAAAATTTATTAAGCTCGCAAATTTTCACTTAATTGATACTTTCGTTTGTGTTTTTACTAATTTTGAGTATTTTTTTAAACAGGATTCAATAAGGTGTTCAAGAAGTTATTTCTTTGATGAACTTAAAAATTGTAGCAGTTGAAAGTATTGTTGAAATATACTAAAATTCAAATATGACTATGCTATATACCTCCAAAATATTTTAAATTCTTCAAACAAAAACACATAAGTTATGTTCTTTATCACTAAGAAATGTTTTGATATAAAATATAATATAACTTTAAGTCAATTCAAGGCTTAAGATACACTTTCAAATTTAATTTCAGTAAAAATTCTTAAATCCGATTTTATTTATCGCAAAATACTATGAAAACTAAACACTTCATATGCTTTAGTCACAAACATTTTATATCAAAACATAGTATGTAAAAACTATTTTTGTGTATTTGATGTCATAAGTAAAGAATGCTTCCCAAAATGGGCAGAAAATAGATAGTTTCTAATTTAAAATTTTTAAATTTCAATAATATCGAAGATGCCAATTCCAACTTATGTTTGCTTGCCTGTTTCATAAGATTTGAGACCACTTGTTTCCAAAAATTCTTCTATAAACATTAAAAACTTAAATTTGATTTAATACTACAGTCTATCTGATATATATTTTTTCATTAATAAGTTCTAATTTTAGTTTTTTAGTTAACTGAATTCAAATTTTTAAGTGTATATTACAATTCTGCATTTTATTGTAAATTATAATAATATTGTCATATAATAAAACACTAAAACAATTATTTGCGATCAATTCCCGAAATCCGAAGGTACATTTATTTTAATAAATAGCCGATAAATTAAAATATAAACTAAAACTTCTTTGTTTTTCTTGTCAACTCAATTTTAAAAATATTTTATTTGCTTTACCCCACTCAACCACAACACTGAGCTTTTTCACAAAATAATCCACTACGACCGAAATTTAAAATGTTAATAAACAAAGGATATCATTATTGACAATACATTTTAATATTAGACTGTATTTGCTTTATTGTACTTAGGGATGAGTTTGTGTATTTGATTATAATATGTACACAAGCAACATGTGATGTGTGCATAGAACATAAATAGGCTCTTCCAACGATATCATTTGTATATGCTACAAATGCATGTTACATATAACAAGAATGTATTTTAATATTTTTGATTTTATTTTAAGATTTATAAATAAAGTTTAGTTGCTTTCGAGACCATAAAAGATCATGTAGTATTTTTTCTATTCCTACTCGTGCGTGTTCGCTGGACAATTATATTGTATTGCTCTTAGCATTTAATAATTTGTCTTTAGTATTTATTGTTCACATATTTAAATCATGATCATTCGATTTTGTTCTGGTACGCTAAATTATCACTAGATATCAATGCTTCGCAAACATTCTTACCATTTAACTTAAAATCAAGATTTAATGTATAACTATAACGGAAAAATTTGTCACGTTCGCTATGGTAAATTTACATTTTTTTAAAGCAAAAGTTTTTCTGATTTTCACATTCCTATTTAGATAATCCCGTGCCGAAAGAAGAAGGAAAGCAACAGAGGTAAATAGAATATTTTGATAAAGCATATCTTAAGTGTTATGGAAATTGGCCAATACAAATAGAAAAATGGAAAACTATTGTAAAAGTTAGCAAAAGTTTTTTGATATGATATCTATAAGCCTTATAGCTGCAAGAAACATAGGGAAACTTAGTAAGAAATGCTTAATTAAAGAGTTACGATACAAAAATTATGTACAACCATAAAAAGATTTAGCTGAAATTTAGATACAAGAAAATAATTAATACAAATATTTCAATAAAGAGCAAAATTATTCCATTTTAGTTATTAAATAGTTTCAAAAAATTGTCTGTCAATAAACTGATTTTAGCATGTTTCTGGCTGCAGTTTTGGCAAAGTTCTATATTCCATGTTTATTACTAATTTATTTATACAAAAAACCCAAATTTTTGCATTTAACATAATGCTAAGGGTTTCTTTATTATTTCACTTCCATCGAGTGCCAATCAGTTCCAAAAATTCTTATACTTTCCAAATGCCAGGATACCTTCTATATAAAAAAGTTTTTAAATAAAATATAAGTCTTTCCCTTAAATAATCATGCTTTTATTATAAGTACATAATCACATTCACTAATTTCTCTATGGCATGCTATAAAATAGTGCTCTCAAAAACTCTCTTATACAAAAGAAAACTAAAACTCAGCACTACTCTCAATGCACTCTCACAGACATAAATACTCACGCATTTATTATCCCAGAAAATTTCCCTTGTAAGAAAACAAATAAACGAAAAAACGAACACTCATATACATACATACGAGTACGTACATAGTTATAAGAAAAAACAAGCTTTGAAAAAATATAAGTTTCCCAAAAAAAAAGAGGTTCTATAAATTGAGCACGAAATATATTCAGCTACATTAAAAGTTTGTGAGTTAATATGTATTTGTATGTAATTTTTTTTTTTAATACAAATTTTAAACTCTCTTTTTTCATTATTATTGTTTTTGCTGTTTATCGGCAATGCTGTTGTAGATATGTATTTAGTTTGTTGCTGTTTTTATTTTCGAGTTAAGCAGAGGCATGTTTGATTTTGGGAATGCCTACCTGTTGCTAGCAGTAACATGTCTTGTCAGTTTTTATGTCTCATTTTGGCACAGCTCGTTTAGTGTTATTTGTGTTTTCTTTTTTGCTGGTTTTTCTAAACATTTAAGCCAAAAAAAAACAACGCAAATACATACACTTGAAAACATATCTAAGAGTATATACATACATACATACATTTTTGTATGTATACAAATACAAGCTCAAACAAATAAGCTGTATAATATTGTTTGTAAAAAGAGCCTTTAGTAGTCTAATTATATTACACACTAGTGGGGTAAAAATGGTTGTTAGTATGTGTCTACATATATTGAAAAATCCTTAATGATTGCTTTGGAGCCATAAACATCATTATCGATGGCTGGCAAGCAGCTGTTGCTTTATAGTATACCGAAAAAAAATACAGTTTGTTGTGTAGTAAAGCTGCTGCAGAAACTTTGCTGTTGCCTTAAATCCTGTAATTTTCCATTTTCTTTCCTCTTGTCTTTCATTACATTAATACAAACATATACATACATTCCATATACACACACATATATTGACACGTACTAAATAACATGTTTATATTAAAAGTAAATACTAAGACTAAATGCTAAATGCTAAACAATAAGAGTAAAATTTATGAAAATGTTGCTTTAGAATAACAGGAAAACGATAACGTAATGATGCTCATAATCATTCGTTTCATGTTCACTTCTGAATAATGTATGATTTAAGTGTTTGCAAGCTTAATTTCACTCTACTAAAGTTATGTACAGGAAAGTAATGTAACACAATCGTGCATATGGGAATATTTTGAATGTAATTTTTTTTTAATTGATAACAATTCTATAATCTCTAATAAATGGCTAGAAAATTTAACTTAAGTCCTTTTCATACATATATTCATATAAATATGAATGTATGGACTTAAATTGGCACTTTTGGTATCTTCCTGAACCTTTTGTATATTTAAAATATATAGTTGCTAATTTGCTAATTTTTGGAAATTCTAACTTTAGAGAAAAATAACTATCAGCCATGTCACACTTTGCTGCTATAGAAAAAGTAAAACGAAACTTTTTTTCGAAATGAAACCACTTTTAGTTTGATATTTAATTTAATTTTAAGCTTTTCTAGGTATCATTCGAAAAAATATTTTGGAATTAATTTCACTTCCGAACGGAATTAAACTCTGTGATATGGCTGTATATATATGTTTGTAGTATTCCTATTATTATATTTATTTCTGTGTTAATTTTAATATTTTACTATCATCTCCACGTAGTTGGATTATGGAATATATATGTATATAGTATATGAATATGTAGATATCTATATATGTACATATATTTAATATTTCCATTAATTAAACATGAATAGATATAAGTCGCGTTCTTGTATCTAAATTATCGTTTATAGTTTTTACTCCATAATCATTCTAATCAACTGAAAATTTTAATTCAAATACAAATTTTGTAGTTTCAGCTTTTTTTAATTTTGAACTTTTTAGAGTGTAAAATTATTTAAAAAACAAATGATTTATTATGAATGTGGATGACAACAAAGGAAGAGTAGAAATAATAGGTAAAATTACGAAAGATTTTGCACAAACAAGGAATATTAAAGAAAAAGTGACTTTTGTATAACGGGTCCGCCATCTAACGTTTTTTTTCAACTAGTCCTTCTTTCGTGAATGGTAACACTTAGCTCATGTCTGATTTGACAGATAATTAGTTGTATCCTTCCGTTGAACGAATATGCTTGCGTATACGCTTGAACAACGCTGGAAAATATTGCGACATTACTTTGAAAATCATGGTAATGTTGCAGAATGTGTGCGAAAATTGCGTACGAAAAACCCGCACGCATACATTGAAAAGCCGATGCACCAAAAATGAGTCACTGTTTGGTCATGGCAAACTATACACTGAACAACCTTGGTAAGGTAGCCGGGTCAAAACTCAATGACCTACTGAAATATCTCACAGCTACAGGTTGGGTCTAGCAAGACACGACTTTTTTGTACTCCATTTAGCTACAGTATGTTGTATAAGACATTAAATCTGGGGTCCCTTCGACTCTACTACCACTACCACTACCAGAGGCATATTTGGGCCGTTACAGTCAATGGCGATCGTTATCGGCCCATGTTGAACGAATTTATGTTTACAAAAATTGAAGAGAAAGATATTGACAACATTTCGTTTCAACAGGATGGCGTTACGTGCCACACAGCCGAAGCAACACTCGATGTTTTGAAGATCGCATTATCAGCAGCAGAGCTGATGCCGTTTGGTCATCTCGGAGCTGCGATTTGACACCGGTAGACTATTATTTGTAGGGTGCCGTCAAAGATAAGTGTTACGCCGACAAGCCAGAGACAATTGCCGCCTTAAAGGACAATATTCGTGAAGCCATTGGCGAAATACAGCTGCACACAATCGATAATGTGCTTAAAAATTGGACCGATCGTGTAGGCTACTGCATGGCCAGCCCAGGCAGCCATTTGAATGAAATTATTTTCCATTATTAACCGGAAGGATTGTACATCAAATATAAAAAGAAATTTAAGAAACTATTCAGTAGTTTTTTTATAGCATTTTTAAAAAAAAAAGTTATTTGGCGGACCCTTTATTATACCTGAGAGCAGGCATTGGGGAGTTTATAAATTGTTTCAACAAAGGGCATAGTTAAAGTTATAAAATGTGTGGAGAAAACCTCACATCGGCTTTCAACAAGTAGTAAGTATGTATATTATATCACAACAAAAACCATATTGCCAAGAAAGTTGAGGTTCTTACCCATTTAAACTTTGAGAATTGGTTAAGATTGTTTCTATCCCAAAACCTTTAATCGTTCACTTTAACAGATAAGTTTATTTTACATAATTTTTAAAAGCATCAGCTATTCTGACAAAAACAAAGGACAAAATGCACATTACAAGGATTTCCTAAATCAACATAGAAGCTTAAAATGTTGAAACTGTCAGTTTTGTTTTCATAGCTATTATTTTATTTCTAAACAATTCCTAAGTTATTTTGTATCAATTTGAATTTCGATGCAGATTTTCTGATCATTCTCCGTCAACTGGAAACATTTCCGATAAAAGTTATTACAAGCGATGAAACAAATTTTATCGATGTAGCAGCTTTTGCATCACAAATGTTAAACAATCCAGCAGGTGCTGCCAGCAGACCTTAAATAGCATTCAAATGAAGCTTTTCTGAACGATTTTCACATAAAATTTACCATAAGCAATTGAGCAAATTTTAATATGACTTAAGCACCTTTTGCATTGGAGGTGTTTATAGGAAATACTTTATCAAATTAAGAACAATAAATAAGCTACTGCCTGCAGACTTAAATAAAGTAGCAAACGATTTTCTAAATATTTTAACCATGATTTCAACGGTGCTACATTTCTGTTGGAGTTGTCGGGCTTTATTTGTTTGTGGATTGCGCTCTTCAAAACTTGTGAGCAATACATAATCGTGATGCACAGATTTTTTATTATAACAAATCGATAAATTGCAATTGCAATATGGTATCAATAGAACTGAATAACTCTATACAATGTTTTCAACGTGGATACTTTACGATGTGCATTTTTGTTTCGCCTAATAATAACAATTTCACATGTAGTGGGAACTACACACTTTTTTCTTTGGAATTTCTTGGCTCAAAAGTCAATCTGAACAATGGTTGTGAAAACTCTTAAGGAAATATCTGACTATAGTGTGAAGGGCTTAGTGATTAACATTCTAGTCAGATCGATTCAAAATGTTGTCAAAGGAGCCTAAATAGTCATCAACAATGGATGCGACCATTTGAAAGATATTATTTTATTTTATTTTGGAAATGTAGAAAATTAAACTTTAAGATTTAAATTAAGGGAGAGTATTTTTCTTCTGACTCTTTATTAGCATTTGTTTCTTTTTGACGACAAATTTGTGAGACTTTTAATTTTTAATGTTTCGTTATTTGGAACTCTTTGGTAAGAGTTTAAGGTAAATTAATGAATCAGAAAACATAAAATTAAGTATATATGTACGTCTATTCCTAAATATAATGGGAACACATAAAATGCATGGCACATTTTCTGTAATCAGCTGGTACATATGAATTTTTTTAAAGTAATGAACCTAGAAGTATACATCCAAATTGAAGGTCTTTATGATCCTTTTTTAATTGTATTAAAAAAGGAAGGGTAATGTTATATTTTAGCTAATCAATAAATACAAAAATTAAAATCATTATTGGATACTTTTTATTCTTTTTGGACTTTTTTCTATGGAAAGTTCTTTTCATTAACCTCAATCAATGATCAATTAATGAATGCGCAAAAAATTGTATGGTAATAATGGTACTTCTTAATTAGTTCAAATTAATGAATCTTGATATATGAAATAAGGCACAAGTTAATTAAGAATGTCTTACTACATGTATTAAATACTTTATGCTTCTTGTTAAAGAATATTTCAATTTTTAATAATTTAAAACGTAACAGCACTCGCACCAGTATGGTGTAATAAAGTATTGTTTCCAAAAAGAGTGCTTAAAACTTCTACTACACCTTCTGCTTTTTCTTGCATCAACCAAATAATTTCTAATTTATATTCCCTACCAACAACTACAACTACAAAATATACAAAATAACCAATAATTATCTGAAAACTTGAGACCCAGTTTTGTTTTCGCTTTGCTTTTGAAATAATTGAGATGGGAACAATTTAAAGCTGTTAAATGTATATTACGTGCAAATGATAGCTGTTCAATCTTGTTTAGATTTTTTATTTTCTTTTTTGTTTGTTTTGTTTTGTTTGCGCTGTGCTGTGTTGTCTTGTTTTTCGCCCGAAGTCTGATATCCTTAAGGAAAATTATACTTCAATTATCCTTGAACATTTCTGTATTCTCTAAGAACAGCTGTCTAATGAAACGTCAGAATATAATAACCACAACAACAATGAGAACAATAAACCAAGAGAAGAGTGAGTGAATAAATGAAAAATATAGGAAATAAAACATACTACATACTACATACATATAAACTTCATTGCGTTTGTATGCCTTGGTATTAGTTGTTTTAGGTATTCTTCCTTGTTTGTTGTATTTGTTTGCGTTAAACTTTAATAAAAAATTAAACTTAGTTTTAGCTATAGGTGTGATTTGTGTAGACTTTTATATTTAAAGCTTTAAATGTAAAATTAGATATTGTCGATGTCTATGTTTATATTGGTCTACAGTATGTTTTTTTAAATTTGTTTATTATTTCATCTTCCTACCTTTCTATTGCCTTTCGCTTATATTTTGTCAGATACAGAGGTATTTGTTTTCGTTAACACGCTTTGTAGATGTTTGCATAAATATTTGTTTGAATATCTGTGAAGTGTAAATACACACTGGTTTTTTGTGGTTCAAATTGTTGACAAATTCTACTTATTGATTTGTCCAAAAAATTACTTCTTTTCGCATCAGTATATACAAACACACTCACTCATATACATACTTATACTAATAAAGTTATACATACTCGTACATTTCTATATACAGCAGTATTATGATAAATATGAAATATACGTGCTTCAAATCAAAAGGATATATTTTTCAATTTCTTGTACAATATATATGTATTTCTGTGTGTACATAAAAAATTATTTTCATTGTCACAATTTTCCATTTCAATTCTTAACAGGAAATAAGGTTAAGTGGTGATACTCGGATCCACTGTATGTGTGCTTTCAGTGAGGCTTTAAAATTTATAAATTATATGAAAAGGAAATATAGGTTATTATTATTATGTATTAATATTTATTAAGATTACAGGATGTGTATTGTTGTCAACTGTATACCATTAAAGTTATAACATTTTGGTTATTTTAACATTTATTTTAAACGTTTTTATTCTTTATAATACTCAATTGACACGAATAATAAGTAATTATTAAAATAGTACATGAATGAATTAAATTATCATTGCATATGTTCATTAGGCCGGTCCTCATTATGCCATTTTTTTTTTTTTTTTTTTGGATTTTCGATACCCAAAACCTAAAACCAAAGACTGAAAATTTTCAGCAAAATCATTTGAGTTAAAATTTTAACATATTTTCCAAAGAAAAAGCTAATAACGGGCTATTCAACTAAAACTTTGTTTACTAACATGAACATATTGTCATTTAACTTGTTGACATATCAATAATAATAGATTTAACAATTGTTACAAAGATTACAATAAAATGTTACAAAATAATTAAAAAAACAACCAGCATGCTTTGTGTCACTGTATGTTGTGCTATATAGTCAGCAAGTGTGATTTTCGCCTATTATTGATGATATGAATATCACTGACATGTGGTTTCATGACAACCAGATGACACCTGTCACACAGTCACCGAAACAATGCAGTTTGTGCAAACCAAATTTACCAATCGCATAATCTCATGAAATTCAGCTGTTAAATTGTAACCATGAACTTGCGATTTAACAACACATGGCTATTTTGTTGAAGCTATGTTAAATATAGGTTCTCTATAAAGAGCGAAACAAATCGATTACAGCTTTTAAACTCAAAATTCGTGAAGTAAATAATTTTGATTTGCATGAGGGCTAAGTGAAATAGTGGATGGATTTCAACCAATTTTAATTCCAAATGTCCTTGGGCCAAAATTGAAAATTGCGACCTGTACTTTGCGTACAAAGTTTACATATCGTCACCGAAAATCCAAAAGGCCATAACTACACATTTAATTTTTTTACAGGAGAAGCAACAAACATTATAAATTTAAGACTATTTCATTTTTATTGGCGAAATTTCAGAATTAACCTTAAAAAACTATTGCGGATTTAGTTTAATAAAAAGAAATATAAAATAATACTAGTTTTTTAGTAAATGTACTTTAGGGCTTTTGGAATCGTTTTTTTTTTTCTGAAAACAAAAAACCGCAACAACAAAAAAATTTTTAATAAAATTTAAAATTAGAATGCAAAAATTCCTCTTTTCACTCTTATTAAAAATTTTTTACTTTTTGTTTTCTGTATTTTGAATATAAAAGGTACAAAACTCATTACAATGAATTCGAGAAAAATATACTTTATTTAAGAAAATAAAAGAAATTTAAAAAAAAAACGAAAATTCATTATTGTATACATGAAAAGAAAAGGAGTTCACATTGCGAAGTAAAGTTTATGAATTTAAACTGAGTATGGTAAATTATAGTAAAAACTGTGGCAATCAGCCGGAAGTAAGCATTTAAATTCCCGGAGATGGCTTCATTTCTTTTTGGATAATTTTATTTTTTCTTTACGTCACCGCACTTTTTCGACAAAAATATCCTCAGGGAAAAAATTTAACTTTCAACAAACAAATGCCAACTTTGTTTTAATATATTTCGTTTTTTTTTTAATTGATCTTATATTTGTTAGTTTTCCAGTTATTCCAGGAAATTAGCAAAATAATTTGTATAATTTTGAGAATTTCTAGATTTTCCAATAAACACAGATTTTTGATTACTAAAAGAAGCTTAACTAAATCTTTTATATTGTTACGAAAATGTATTTCAAGTGCGTTAAACTTGTAGAGGTTTTAATTTATAAACTTTATTCAGAACACTCTGATATAAAGCTAGACACGAACATTCTAGACTTCCAGTCATGAACATTCTAGTATCTTAGCTCCGAAGCATCCAGAAATTATGATTTCTGTATAAATAGACTAACAGGGCCAATCAAGTTAATCTATTTATTGTGAGTCATTGTTGTGTGAACATCAAGCATTTTAAAACCTTAGTTTAAGTGTGTTCTTAAACCGTAATATAAGTATGTAAAAAGACAGGGTTCATTTTTAATTGTTTTTGTGTACATTTAAATAAATAAAGACTCCTTATATGTTCTTCAAACTACTTGGCGCTTTTATTTTGCAATTAAAAGCAATGCGGTTTATATAAAAAAAAATAAACCACCGTTTTTAATAGGTAAAAACGTCACAATATAATAAATCTACTTACCTACTAGTATTTTAATATTCTCTGTGAATTTCCAGCTCTTGAAATATAAAGTCGTGAATTTCTGGATAAAAATATACTAAATGATCTATCTTCACTGACTGTTTTAGGTTGGTGCTAACAATTATTTCAATAGCATATAATCAAGATCTAGCTTATCAATCTAATTGATGGATTTAGTACTGTAAAAAACAGAATTATATTCAATCTGCTTGATTACTTAAATATAGTGAGAAACTTTCCTTTGCATAAACCCTAATAAATTCCTATAATAAGAAATACTTATTTCTTATGGCCATCAACAATAAACTTCTTTGTTTTTAGTTGTCATACCAGGAATATATAATCCCTTTGTGAATTTTGGAAGTAGAATTAATATGTTGCTAATGGTCAAATTTGACTGAACTAAACGAAATTTCATTTTCCGATTTCTTTTTACATGAAACTTATTTTTGCTGAATTTTGTATTGATATCAAAATTTTATAGGCATGAATATATCATTGAGTCATATTTTGTGAAGATATTTGTATGGGTTCTATGAGAAATCATGGACCGATTCATTATATTTTCATCGCAGTTTCTCCTTTAATCATAGAAATACCGTGTACAAAATTTGATGGTAGTATTTGCAATATATTTTAAAAAAATTGATAAAAACTATCAAATATTTTTGAAGGTTACTTTACATTTTGGCCCGTAGCTCTGTTTCTATTATACCGATTTTTCTGATTTTCAATACCAAACTTTTCTACAAAATAAGAAATATTTTTCTTGTAATTTTGTAAGGTAAAGTTGTGTATTTTGGACGCAAGAAGGAATCAAGAATATATAGACCTTGTTGGGTCTCAGATGAATATTATCGAAGTTTCACACAGAAAGACAAACGTAATATCCCGTCATTCATCACTTGAGGTGGTTCTGGGTATAAAAAGTGCCTGACCTCTTACATATAAGTTTCACTTTCATCGTCCATTAAAAATTCCAAAGCAGTAACAAATGTCATAAAAATGGTTTATCAACATTATGTTGCAATATGTTGCAAATGTGTATGATAATCTCAATTTTATGAACAAATTACTGCAGAGTTTATGTTTATTCAAACTTGCATTTTTATTATAATGTTACACTGATACATTGTGTTTAAACGAGAGGTAGTTTTATTTAACTGCATTTACGTGCATAAAAATGCTATTTAGATAATTTTTTTTGAAGACTTACTTTAGAATTTGTTTCTTTTTATTTGAAACTATAAAATTTAATGTTGCTTAAAACACGTATATAAAAATATGAAATATAAAATTGTTGCTCTTAAAAATACTTGTTGTACAAATCGTGTTGCATTTTACTTACAATCATAATATTCATATCGATCAGCTTCACTGGGGTTGTTGCTGCCCATAATTTTAGTGAAAACTATAAAAAAGGAAATTACATAATTATTATTATAAGGTACTAAAACAACATTTTAAAATAATAAATTATGATTTATAAACAAGTAATAGTTTATATTCGGCTGAGCCGAATTTTTTATACCCACCACCAAATCATTATAGCGCAAACGTCATAAAATATAGCACCGTAATTTCTATATATTTAAGGTTTATTTTCGTTGAATTTCATCTCATGATATTTAAAAGAATTTTATGCATATTCCAGTTATAATCAATAATTTATATTTGTCTCTTTCTTTTGGAACTGCCCTACGTTTATATTTTTACAGCGTGTAACATAAAGCGATTTACTTAAACACACAATAAATTAAGTAACAAAAAGCCCTAGAACACAGATTTCGACTATCTGAAACGTCAAAGTTGTCACCTCTGGACCAACTTTGACAAAAGTCAATAGTATAAGTTTCACATATTTATAACTGATCTGTGTAAAATTTCTGTCCGATATACAGAAGTAGATGTTAATGTAGGAGAATGAGTTTCCGGGCCGATTATCATAAAATTCTGTGCGATGATTTATATGTATATGTAAATTATTTGTGTTGAATTTCAACTTAATAGTGAGTTTTATAAGAGATTTGTGCGTAAATAAGTGATTTTACGAAGTAGACTTTTTGTGGGAACTGTGGTGGTCAAAAATGGACCGATCGTCATAAATTTGAATGGATCATTTGTGTCGAATTTAAAATTACTGATGATGCCTATAAAAGATTTATGCTAATTAAAGTAATATCCGGATGTGGACTTTATATGGGGGACACGGTCAAATATGGAGAGGTCAATATAAAATTGGTTGTAAATATTTGTATGTATGTACATATGAACTATTTGTGTAGAACTTAAATTTGCTGTTGATGCTTATATAAGATTTATACTCCTTTACGTGACTTCCGGTGCGCTTTTTATTGTGGCTATTGTCAAATATTTTATGACCGATTATCATAAAATTGAGTTTGACGATTTGTAAGTATGTATGAACTATTTGTGTTGACATCCAACTTGATAGTGGTTTCTATAAGAAATTTTTGCGCCTTTCAGTGATTTCGGGAAGTGGAGTTTATATGGAGGCTATGTTAAAATATGTACCGAGATTAACAAAATATAGTTTTGAGATTTCACTTGAAACTTATTTTTGCAGAATATTATACGGCTTTTCAATAGACATTTATGTACCATAAAGTCAACGTCAGGGAATACATGTGTACGGGGGCTGGAGTGATTTATACCAATTTCAACAGGACTTGTACCTTAATAATAAAAATAAAGTGGTCAAAATGGCAAGATATTATCTACACTATATTTGAAGAAAATAGCAAAGATATCTAATAAAATTCGTGGTAGTCTGACACTTTGATCTATCACTAGGATCCGATTATGCTGATTTTGCCTATTTTCAACGGACAGACAGGCGGAGGAAGACGGAAGACGATCGAGATGTCTTAGAATCTTACAGGGACCCCAAATATATAGACTTTTTGGTTCTACGATCAACATTTCGTAGTTTTGCAAACGGAATGACAACCTTAAAATACCCCTCCCCCCATCTTTGTGGTGGTGGGTATAAAAAGTAAGAACAATTTTTCAAATTATGAATTTTTTAATTTTACTCAATTTTTTAATTAACCCCCTGGCCCACGATGTCGACTACCCCCTGGCCATCGATGTCGAACGATAATGTTCGCTTAGATAAGAATTAAGACACAAACTTCTTGTCGTATCTATTTTTTACTCAATCAAGTTTGTTTATTCCACAATCAAGTTTGTGTCTTAAGTTTTATCTAAATGAACGTTATCGTTCGACATCGTGGGCCAGGGGGTAAATCTTTTATATTTTAAACATTTACATATTTTAATATTTAGTTTGTTACGTCACTTTAATTCTATTTATGTAACATTTCATATTACTTACAATTTAAGCAACACTGACGCCAACGCACCAGACACGATTTCGAACGTGTTAAACTTGTATTCGAGTAATTCTCGTGTTGATTGTTATTGCCGTTTTGCTGCTGTTGCGATATGCAAACTATAGGTGGACGTTCCAATAAAGGTATTGCAACAAAATTTGTGTTTGTTGTTGTTGTTGTAATAGATGTTGAGTTCTGTTCTAGTGTTGTTGCAAACAAGCTGTGCAGTTGCTGTTGTTGCAAGAATTGTGTATCAATATTGATACTATTATTGTTATTTATATTATCGTTGTTGTTGTTGTTGCTGTTATTATTGTTAGCGTTATTACTACTATTGTTGTAATTTGTTGTTGTGGTAATGGTAGCGGTCGTTGTTGTTAGTAAAAGTTGTGTAGAAGGTGAATCTGTAAAAAATAAAACATAAAATATAATGTCATACGTCTAGAAAAGTGACAGTGCTCCAGAAAAGTATTAAATCTGTTTTAATAATAATTCAAATACTTATAATTTAGAAACTCAAAAATTCAATTACTTAGAAATATTGTCTTTTTAAACGAATTTTTTACATAGATTTTTTCTAATATTAAAAAATCCACTTCTGATTCTGTTATTTAGAATAAACTTTTCCAGCTTCTGTTTGTTTCAAATCTAAAAATTTTATTCATGCATTTATATGTTTATACATATTCAGTACTTTTATACTAATAGTAAAGATTTCAAAATTTAATTCATTTTGTCCCACTGGCCGATTTGTGTACCAGAAATATTTGCTGTATTTCAAAATATTTGGTAGTGGAATTATTATTTTTTTTTTAATTTTTTTTAAAGTTTCAAGTTTACCTAAATGTTTTTTTTAGCCCTACCTCCCCTTTTAGGTATTTGATTGATTTAAACAGCCAATAGTTTAAATTAACTATAATGAACACAAATTAATTATTATATCTATTCCAGATAGTCGACAATCAGCCTTGAGCATGGCTGGTCGAGATCTTGACCAGTAGGATAATTAGCGTAATATTTTTTTAACTGACCTAAGAGTGCACAATAATTTTTACAAAAATTTCATTACTAAACATTACAAATATTGGTGTTTGTGTTCATTAAATGGGCATTTGTTTCAATTCCGTCAATATTCTGGAGCTACGGATGCATATGATAATAACTTCGCCAATGTTCTTGGTTTTAAGTCTTTTGTCCGTTTGCAAGAGTTCTCCACAACATACTGTGCATTTTGATAAATTTTTTTTTTACCGAATACCACTTGCTTTGTCTTCTAAAAGAGAAAGGTATTGGTGCAACAGATACAATCCGTACAAACAGGCTGGCAAACGCAGGCCTAAAAACAAATTTTGTTAAACACGAAATAGATTATGCATTCGATCAATGGAGAGAAAATGCAGAAGTAACTTTGGCTACGAAGTATGATCAAATAAGAAATGTAATGCGACACGATAGAAAACAAAAAAAGCTAACCTTATTGCTAAATACAAGAAATGTATGGAAGGAGCTGACTTGCATGATATTGGTATCGCCAATTATAGAATCGGAATTAGACAAAGAAGTGGTGGCTACTTTGGCTTATTTGCTTGGATAGCGCTAGTGTCAATTCATGAAAATTGCATTGTATGATTGCTAAAAAAAACCAATAAGGAATGCATATCTCAAATTAATTAATCTTATCAGATGAAGAAAATATAAGTGACGATGACTTTGCAGCTCAATCAACGTCCTTGACCAAAATGCTGGTGTAAAATATGCAAGAAACATACTGCCTATACTTGTGCCAAGTGCAAAGTAAATTTGCATGTACGTAATTGCTTCAAGGTCTGCCATACACATATTAAATAATTTTATTTTTTTTTAATTGTTTTAAATAAATAAACTGTTTAAAAACTTGGTCGATGTTTTCATTTATCTGTAAGTTTACCCTTGGCATTTATTATATAATATAGAAAATTTATTGCTCTAATTATCCCAGCGGTCGAGATCTCGACCAACAGCTTTCAGGGTAATCACAATACAAACAAAAATCTTAAGATTTTAAAAAACTTTTTTAACTTGTTACAAAATCCTAGTTTTTCCGGGTACCTTAAAAAAGGACATAATATTAAACTAAAATAATAACAAGGTGCTACAAAATTTCCTTTTTTGCAAGCACTTTCAAAATGACTAGTGTATGTTATAGGTGTGAATGAGTATTTTACAAAACCGGTTTTAAAAGTTTCAATATATCTCCAAATTTCCGATTTATGGGCCATAGAAATTTTTTTTGAGGCTGCTACTTTTAAACATTTATAACTTTTTTATTTATTAACCGATATTTGAAACTGAAACGGTTTTAGAAAGCAAAATAAGTGCTTTTAAATATATATGCTTCACATACAATATTAGCACAAATATGAATAGATTTTTTTAATTATATAGAAAATTTTTAATTTTTTTTAAACTTTTAAAATTTCTACGAGACTTTTTTCTGAATTTAGTTTAAAGACAACAAATATATTAAAGACAGTATTTTTTTGAGTAAAATGAGAGGTCATTTGTTGAAATCGGTTAACAAATGAGGAAGTTATAGTACTTTTTACGAACAAAAGAGTGGAAACCTGTTTCGCTTAGATTAGCATGATTTAATAAAATAACTTTAATCTAATAAAACTTAGCGAATTTTATATTTTTTTTACATTAATTTTTTGTAATGTTTACTTAATCTATAACGTTTAAAATACAACTCATCAGTTGCTCGCTTTAGTGACCAGCAGTAATTAGCTAGCATCCTGATTTGACTTTTTCCTTCAAATCTCTTTTCAATTGTTAATAACTCCTGATGGAAACGTTCGCCTTGTTCGTCACTAAATTGGCCTAGATTTTAAACGTATGTATATATTAAGTAAACATTTAAAATAACAATTATTTTGCTTTCCAAAACCGTTTGCATTTCAAAAATCGGTTGATAAATAAAAAAGTTATAAATGTTTAACAGTAGCAGCCTCAAAAAAATTTCTTTGGTCCATAACTCGGGAATTTGGAGGTATACTGAAACTTTTAAGCCCGGATTCGTAACATGATCACCAACACCTTTAACGCACACTAGGTCATTTCAGAAGTGATTTTCGAGTGTTGCACAGTGTAATTGGTTTCGGTCGAATTGTACAGATTGTGCTTATTTTCAAAAACAAAAAACATAAAGTATAAGTGCTGACAGGTTGAGATATATTTATCAAAAAACGTAATGTTTACCAAATTACAAATGATTTCAGTTTTGATAGAATTTTCCATAAATCGATCCAAAGTGGAATTTTTACAGATTGTGATTATTTTCCTAAAAAAAAAAACACAGTAGTGACCAAGTTATAGACGACTTTACTAATAATTCTGACTTAAAACAATTTGTCTTTAAAAACTGAAAAATTCTTATATTTTTATAGAAATCTGCCTCAATCTATGATCACTCATGTTACTGCATATAAACAAATTTAAAATATTATTATTTTAATATATTTGTATAAATGCGTTTAAATGTGAAAAGCACAGCAAACGGTGATGACAGAAAATCAAATTTTCATAAAAAAAATTAAAAAATCCTAAATACTCAATATCTTTTTTAACATGCGTTTAAATTAGAGAAAAGTAAATTCTATTTTGAAACCAAAATAAAAGTGTTTACAGATTGAGTTCATATTCTTAAAACATGCAGTATTTACCGAGTTAGAACGATTTATGTTCAGATATAACAAATTTGTATTTAAAACTCCACAACATTAAAATTTCCCAAAATGCCTTTATAGTTTCCGTTACAGTTAGGACAAGAAACTACTTTAACCATATCTTTAAAGATATTTTGATTTATACTAATAATTTTGTTTATTCTTAAATCAATATAAATGAACCTTGAAAGAGAAATTATTTCAACAAAAACTATCAGTTGAAACAGATTTTCAGTCATACATACGCGTACATAACATACTGATATGACCTGTCAACAATCATCAACTGAGTATGACAGCTCTAAATATTACACATGTATGGCTGAAAGTGTTTTACTTAAAATATATTTCAAAAATATGTTTTGAAGTTTTTTAGTATTTATTTATTTTATCTTAAAGTTTAGACAACAAGCAGACACATTAAAAACAAACTGCAAATTATACATAATATTTATTTCTATTCATAAAAACACTCACATTTGCTTTAAATAAACAAATATTTTTTTATTAATAATTTTATTTTAAATAAAAGTAAACAATTTCAAAGTATAATTAAAAATCATAAAATAATTAATCAGCTATAAAATAAAATACGTGTTGTATTACTTTTCAACAACAACAGAAAAAACAACATGAAAACAAAACAAAAAAACAAATTGTTATTAAAATATAAATTTCTTTAAACAAACATTTGTAGAAATGATATTTATGTATGTGCGATGCGATTATTATACTACCATTATAATCGAAAAGGCTGAACACTGAAAAGGTTTTCACTATCCATTTGTCCGGCAGTTGTTAAAGCACGAGCTAATATTTATTCTGTTTTGTTTTATTGATAGTTTTTGGTTATTTTTTTTTTTCTTGTTCTCTATCACATAATTTTTACTCTTGTCAGTGGTTGTTTTGCTGTAAAACATGCAGGAGTATGAGTGTGTCTATATGAATGTACATAGTGGTAGTAGTTTTGTTGGCCAAAAGCCAAAAATGTAAACAAAATCGACATTGGCAACCCACAATAAACGGACGCATTCATGTTTGGCACAAGGACGGTTGGTTGGTTGGTTGGTTGGTTGGTTGGCTGACTGGTTGATATATATAAATATATTTGGCGGAAAATTCTCAAAATTCAAGCATCCACAGAACAAGTTTTTTTTTTAAACAATTTAGCAAAAAAAAATGAAAATCCGTATATGCAAGTATTTTGGAATATTTATTTGTAACGGGGTTTTCAACAAGAACTTTGGATTCCAACAAGGGCAGATTGCAACAGCATGAACATTTTGATATTTTACTTGTTGACATATCATTACTTGCTCGAAAATCGCATTAGAATATTTAAAATTTACTATGAAAATGTCAGCTCTGTAAAAGCAAAATTTTGTTAAATTCGTGATAATTTCAATAACATCTGTGATCTCTATTAAGAATTTGATATATAAATTGTTGGTATCGGGCTAGATACATTATATGCCAACATCAACTCATGTTCAAACGGGTTGTTCAAGTAAATATATCATAGCCATGAGCCACAATGTTGAAAAAGATCTGAATTGCTCGGCATTCTCAACAATTGGTGCTGTTTACAATAGCCACATGGCATATTTTAGGTAAGGAAGCCTAACAAGCTATAAGAGCAGCATTCATTGAAGCTGACCTACTATTAACATTCAAAAATATTCTGCTGGTGTTTTTGAAAAAATCTTTATCTCAGGCGAAGACTATTTTCATTTATCTGGATAAGCCAACAAGCTAAATTGCAGTGTTTGAAAAAATCCAAGGGCAGTTGTCAAAAATTCGTGTGAAAATTCAGTTACAGTGAATGGATCACAATGTCGAGAAATTTTAAGAGCTAAATATTGTTATATTTTCGATGATGTGGATATCACAGACATGTAATTTCCTGTCCAACAACCACCAAAGCAATAAACTTATTGCAAAACAAATTTCCCGATCATCAAGTTTCCACACTACTGGATTATTTGTTTTTTTTTTTTTTTTTGTTAAAAATTATTGCCCTTATTCATAAAAATTAAAGTAGACTTCAGATGTACTTTAAGAAAATTTTGTCTAAAAGTACACTTCAACCCTACTTTATTTTTTATGAATAAGGCAGTAAGTCTTCATAGAGCCAATAAAAAACTCAAAAACCGTAACGTGATTTAAAAAATAGATCCGGTATTTTATCGGCAAAATGTGATTGTAAAAGTTGTGGTTATATTTTATCAAACCTTGCTCTTTACAATTTAATAAACCTTTCAATAATTTTCATACAAGTACTTTGTTTTATTTTGTATTCAAAAACAAAGTTGTTGCTGAAAGCCCTAAATATTCATAGGTAGGTCTTACAATCGTATGAATTAATTGTATATTTCTGGCATATTTTTATACTTTGCGCTACTATTGCCTGTAGTATTTCCCCATGTTAATAAAAATACTTAATTTTTTTTAAATGAATTATTTGTGGACAATTTCATTTAAAATTTACACTTATTTGCTAAATTAGTATTTTTTAATACCTTTTATTTTAGGTTTCTATTATAATAATTTTTAATTAAAACACAATTTGCTATAGGCTGTAGTCTTATATTTTAACTATACCTTAATATTTATTATTATATTCACAAACATTTCGTGTATGTATGCGTATAAAAGGTATAACAACTTCCGGTTGCAGTTGTAGTTTGGTATCACATGCAAACCAATATTTGAATAACCGGAATAAAATTTGTAAAAACAATGTGCACAAGAATATTGTTATGGAAATGTTTTTATTCTTGAAAATATATATATATTCATAAATATTACTATATAATACTGAGCATTTTTATCCTCTAATTGAATATTTCACATTTCATATGTTTTCAACACTCTGTTGGGTGTAATACGTTTTTCTTTATAATGAAAAATGTTTACGAATTTACTTAAGGCACGTTCACACTTGGCAAATATTTGCCGAAAGAGACGTAACCCCTAAATAACATATATTTGAACTCGTTTATTTATTTAAAAAACATTTGCTTATTTAGGCCAAATCACAAAAAATATTTAGTTTTAATTTATTTGATTCTGTTTGATCTTGCAAACAAACAAATTTGTGCTAAAACAAGTGGTTACTTTTTTTTTTTTTTGAGTAAATATTTGCCAAATGTGACCGTACCTCTAGACTTTGCATTTTGCAGACAATTAAATATGTGTCGCAGGTAAACAAATCTAAAGGAATTAAACAATGTATCATGTACTTAATATAAAATTCTTAAATATTAATTACTTAAATTCTTTGATAAATTTGCTTTGAACTTAAGGCATGATAAGATTTTCAGTTCATTGTAATTGTAGTTAATTATGTAAATTTCAACAAAAGTTAGAATTTTCATCTACATGTAAATATTATATTTCTTTAACCATTGATGTCTAACACACAAAGCATTAATATGCAGGACAAAATATCTAGAACTCTCTACGTGATGAAATAGTGACCTTTCCATGAATTACACAATACCACAATACCTGTTTTAAATCCAGATTTTATGACTTATATACCCGATAGATCTGTCTATGAAAATGACCTTCGTATTTGGGAGAACTTTATTAATAGATTCACAATTATAAATTATAATCTAGGATTTTTTAAGCACAACCCCACCATAACCTTTTCAAAAGTGCCTAAAACTATACCACGCTTTTGTGCATACAATTGCTGGTAAAATATGTAACCCAATTCTTAGAATATTCCCGATTTTTTTGGATCTTTTACAATTTACAATAAAAGTTTATAATATAAAAAACCATTAGTTTGAAAGATAATAGTGACAAATTATCGCTCTTATATATATTCATAATAAATACAACATATGGTTTTGAAATTGTTGCATAAATTATGCCATCTTACATTATTTAATTACTTTTTAATAAATTTATATATTATATAAAAAAGAAATCAATTCTACACGTGATAAGTAAAACTAAAGTCATAAATAGATCTTCTGAAGAGCCAGCTAGCCAATGATGCTTGGCAAAACCTAAATTATTAGATACGATTATTCACAAATATTTATTTTTCATACAAAATAAACAAACAAACAAACATGTGTATAAGTATTCGAGTTTATACGAAAATATTTTGAATTTAAGTCAATTACGTGTTGTTTATAAAAATAGTTTTAGTTTGGTTTTCCATTCATTTTGTATATTTTTTTTCGCAGTTTATTTATAAATACGAAATAATATATTTTTAATATTTAATCTTTTTTTTGTGTTTTCACCACATTCCTTGAGGTGTATGACCACAGATGATGAACAGCAACAAACATTTAAAATATTAACCGACAAAAAGAGCCAAATAGATGCCATTTAGCCAAATAAGTGTTACGAAGGCAAAATAATTTGTAAATAGTTTTTCAACAGAAGCTGTTTTTTTTTTTTGTTACAAATTTATCATAATAAAGAAAAATTAATTTTTAGAAAATTGTTTTCTAAAAAAAACTTAGTTGTAGCCACTAAACATAAAATATTTTTTAAATATATTTAAAACTTTTAAGAATTGTTAGTTGGTTAGTTGAAGTCAAAATGACTTAAGTATGTAATATTTTTTCACTCCCTCAGTTTTAAGTATTTTATATTCCAATTCAAGCAAATCAATTTTATATTTCATTATAAATAATTTGATTTCTTTTTTCGTATTTCCTGTCTCACATTCCATTAATTTCGCACAGAAAACCATTCAAAAGTCATTTTTTACATTCATGCTCTGCAGTTTGTTTATCTTAAATTCAAAAAAAAAAAGACGTAAATTAAAATTTGTACAAAACAAAATGGGTAGAAAAACAAACATTTATCATTTACCCAATCGATCAAATTTATCAAGTTTATTCATCATTAATGATGTGTTTTCGTATTCGCCTCTTTCATTCTTTCTGTGCCATTGATATTTAGTTTGTTTATTTAAACAAATTTAATAAAGTTACTAAGAAACATCAAATAATACAAACGCATTAAAATATTTACAAAAATAAACATCGAATTTCTTTGTTTTAAGTTTATGTATTTTTGAATAATTTTCTTAAATGAAGTTGTTAAATTTTTATTTGTTGCAAATTGATGACATACTCGTAACTGAAATACAAAAACGGGTTTCTTTAGATATAGTGATTTGACTCAGATAGCATTTAAATAAGGGTCTAGATTAATACAATTTCAAATAGCAGACGTATGTGTATAATTTCAAATAATAAAATTTTTATATTGAAAAAGTTAAAAATAATACTATTCTCATGAAGAAACTGACAATGCATTAAAATCAATTGCTTATGTGTGTTATGTGACATCAAGAGTCATAACAAACATTGTCAGGTTGTGCTGTGTTTCTCAGACATGTTTGACACGACATTTGAAGACAATGTTGAACTCATGTTAACCAATTTTTTATTTTTTTATATTGAAAAGTCTAAACGAAAAAAAAACTTACATGCATGACACATATTCTGTGCGATGATTTGATGTTGGCGTGTTGTAAAAACAACTAAGTTGAATTGCAAAGTTGACAGCACTTATCGGAATGATCTCTGGTCATTCCGGTGCGTAGAATCAGGAATAGAATTGATGATTTTGTGTAATTTGTGTTGCTAATAAGTTATTTCCAATAAAAATATTAAGATGATTAAACGAAAATATGTTATTTTTCATCATTGTTTGTTAAGAAAGTGGCATAATATAGCGAATATAAGCTAGAGGTTGCAATTGAAGATAACACATGTGAATTTCAATTTAACACATGTCATTAAACCGGATTAGAACAATGGCAATATGATTCTTAAAACAAATATTTGATTACGTTGCAATAAATATAATACGACAATATTTTAGTACATACATATGCCAACTAGCTATGCCAACTATTATGTTTATGTGTAGTCACGACATATTAGAATATGAATTAATTTTTACTTACGTCAAAATTACGATCACATTTGGCAAATATATGCCGAAAAAGACGTAACCACTAAATATAATATTCTGGTTTATTCATTAAAACAAAAAACTTCGTTTATTTAACACAACACACAACAAATATTTTGTCTTATTTTATTTGATGCTGTTTGATCTTAGATATTTTGAAATTGCTTTGAATCGATTTATTGTTTGTTACTACTTACATATCAAACCTAAAGTAGTGAAAGAAAGTGTCAATAGGGGCTTCACACTTCAAAAGGTTTTGTTTTCATTGTCGAGTTTAATACAAAATAGATAAAGCTACCAAAAAGCAATTTGTAGTTGTTTTCTAAAGAGCACCAATTATATCATCTCTTCCGTTAAGACTTCGAATACCTACAAATAATTATTAAGTTTAGTCTCACCCGCCTTATAGTTCAGACATTGGCCTGTCTCACTACTATTATTATCGATTGATGCAGAAGGTTTCACTTCAGATCAAAACACGATACACGATATTATTTCGACTCGTTCTTGGCCTCAAAAGATGAGCAGTTGTTTTGGCGCTGAATCTATATGTTGTCGGAAAAATGGGAAAGGTCAGAACTAACAATGGCCAATAATTTGAAAAAAAAAAAATTTATATTGTACAAATGTTGCAAAATAAAAACTAAAATTTTGAACAAATAAATTTTCTCCCAATACATTTTTTAAGTCTAGAAATGGTTATAAAAACAACTTACGTTCCATAGGCTTTTATTACCATAGTTACATTTTCTTTTATGACAAGACTGAATAAACATGTGTTTTTCAACCTGGCTTTAATATGTATAATTTTTGAATTTTGAAATTAATATATATCATCATTGTAAACATTTATAAAATAATTTTATTACTTCTTCAATTATGACTTCGAATCTTTATATAAAACAATGCCCGCAGAAACATTTGCTGCCTTTTATTAGCAGTCACCAATCATCAGTAAAGACTTGGTCCGATTTAAAAGCTGCAGTTGTTGAACAATATTATTCTATTTGCAAATAGGGTTTAAATCATATTTTATAGTTCTTGGCAATAAAAACATCAGGTGGATCAAAATGTTGTGCAACTGTTAGTCCTAACATAAACAAAGCAATTGTGTAAAGCTGACTACCTTTTAGACATGGGAGTGAGGGGAAGAAATGACGAGTACACACTTGATTGTATTAGAAATTCGTGTTACTCTCTTATTCGTGTTACATATGTATGTGAATACACTCAAATAAAAAGAAATACGAGCAAAAAGATTTTTAAAAAATTGTGCTGTGTGAACACCGAAGAAAGTTCTACGAAAAAATTGTATCTATCTTTTAAATAAAAATAGTTTTGTGTAAATAGGGATTTACAAAAATACGGACTTTTATAAAAGGAAATAAATATGTATGTATATGTTTCTTCTTTTAACTTTTAATAAATAAATATCAGTTTGTGTTTAAAATTTACTGAATCGCTTTTTTGCTACATGAATACTAAAACATTTATGAGATCGGGTTTTATGTGAGTAATACTTTACAAGTGGGCGATGTGCGTGTTCTTTTGCCAATTGGGCGGAAGAAAGTTTTCAATATACAAAGAATAATACTGAACATTTGAATATCACTATGAACATATAAATTAGAGCGTGCCATGCTGCACAATAAATATGTTCATAATCACATAAATTTTAATTAATTATATTAAACATTTGGCAACATGTATTTCTTTTTTTGTTTATTACTGCTAAAAACTAAGTTTTTTGGAAAAATATTTTGATACACATGCAGATGTTTATAAACAAAATTTGATTGTATTTTTTAATTTGCTTCAAATGATTTTAAAGCAATAAAAGATATATTGTTTTTCATTGAACCAAATATTGGTTGCTATTTTTGCAATGTATTCTACGGAAATTTAAACAAATTGTGGGTTTTTTTGTTATGCAATAAAATAAATAAAAACTTTAACAATTTTCAATGATTCAATGAATTTATATAGATAATAAATTTATTAATCCTTCGCCAACAGCAAAGTTGAATGAGGCCATATACGTTAAAACTACCATATAGTTTGTATGTTTGTGTAAAACACGCTCACATCCAAAACATTTAACCAAAATACATAAGATTCACTTAAAATCTTTATCACTGTTTTAAGCAGTTTGGTATTAAAAATCAGCGTAATCTGGTTGTCAGGAAAAACCTTATTAGCCTAAATGTGAGACAAACTTAATACAATTTTTGCATGAATAAAAAACATTTGACGACATCAATAGCCATCAAAGTTGATGGAGTAATTTGTGTAATTTTAGTTTTAACTTTATGATATTTCTGATGCAGTACAGCATTAATTTATTTTATCTGTTTTATTTTTCCATATAACAATCATTGACCCAGTAGTTTTCAATTAATATTAATACCAAATGTGCATGAAACATTTATTTAAAACTATAACCTATAAAGTCAATTTAAATATTTTGCAACCCTTAATGGTTTTTCCTACCCGCTGTTATTCATGTCGAACTCAGTCAGGAGAACATTTAACAATATGTGGTCTACACAACCACTGCAGGTGTTTAATAATAGTATGATCTGATGTCTCTAGATTAAATGTGAATCTTTGAAGCAAATTAATTTTTTGTTAGTATATAAAAAAATTTTGGTTATATTCGTTTTAAAACAAAAGTTTATTTTTAAATTAATTGTATTGGTAATTAGAAATCATAACAAATAAATATATGTATTTAAGCAGCATTTTATAAGGGCTAACGAAATGCAGTATTTCAGTAGATATTTTTTATTCCCATTATTATAACAATTAGACAGTTGAGCAAAATATTGCAAACGTTCAATTAAACTTTTAGCGAACACCAGGGCCTGGCCAAGCATTTTTGAACATTTTTATAGTTTTTACTTAGATATCTTAGGCAGAGCTCCTTAGCTTTATACGAATTCCTCAATGAAGGTGTTTTGTGCAAAAAAAAACTAAAAAAAACTTAAAAATGTTTACCTACACAGACAGAAATAAAAATGAGTTTCAATTAATATATTTGTGGAATCAATTAAAAATTTAATTGAAATCGGACCTGTAAAGAAAATGATAGTATCAATTAAAAAAAATTTGAGATTTAAAAGTAATTGAATCAATTAAAATTGTAATTGAAAATTATTTTAAAATCAATTAAAGGTTTAATTGAAAAAAAATATGATTTTTTTCTGTATATAGGAGTTTTAATTACTCTTAATATGTTTGTAACACCAGGGCCCAGCCAGACCATATACTATTATGCAGAGAATGCAGCAAATAAAATCCAAACAAAAAAAAAAAAATTGAAAAAGATATTAAACCAATTTATAACTATGTATTTTGTGTTTTGTATAAAAAGCGGAATCAATGTGTTTGAATCTTTGGAACAGTTTCATAATCTGACCCTAACTATTATGATGGATTGGCAGAGGCAATTGTCAATGATATAGAAAATAAAATTCAGAAAATCGTTGATGGAAATGAAGACGTTGCTTCTGATATTGGGAATGAGTTATAATGAAATTGAAGATTTTTAATTTAAATCCATGCAAATTATAAAATGTCCCAGCTAGGCAATGGGGTTGGCTTATGTAAACACATTTTGGTGTTTGCTTAAGTGCTAACAATGAATTTTAAATATTACAAATTCGAAAATTTCAATAAAAAATTGATCTTGGGCATTATGTTAAACCAAAGCTTGTAAATAATAATTCTTTCTAATCAAATCCGCTTGAAATATTTTATGATCACAAATTGTTGCTAATATACAGTGGCTGACAGCTTATTTTATGCAGTGCAGTTTTCAAAACTCCATGAAAAGAAAGCTTCTTTTATAAAAATTGCTCAAAACTTATTTAATGCAGGCAATTTCTATTGTACCGATAGCGTTGTTGGTTTTTGTTTTTCTAGTGTCGATTTAAAATAATTCAAATGAATTTTTATTTTCGGTATTCCTGAACATATTTCTGCCCATGTTATTGGCATTTTAGGTTCTGATTTTTATACTTTTGTTAATCAACGTTTATTACTACAATTTTTTAAGATTATGAAGTTTGGTAAACCTCAATATCTGCTGGAGAAATTTGTTTTTGGCAGGTCTACCAGAACTAATATTATTGTTTGCCCTAGGCACTCTTCATTGTACATGACTAGATCATTTGTGGTAAGGGTATCCCGAATTTGGAACCACTATATTCCTTATGAAGAACGTAATTTTAGGAGATCAGTTGCAAACTTTAAGAGTATTTCTAAGAAATATTTCTAAAAATAAAAATGTTCTGTTACGTAAAAAAAAAAGTTCATAGATATGTAACGTAATACAAAAATATATTTAACTTTAATGTTTGTGCAGAAGTGGGGGGTTTTATTTTAAGTACATAAAGTGTTTTTATATGAATATCTCCTATCTTTTTAGATGTATATTTTGAAAAATTTATTTCGCCATAAGATTTCTAGATTAAGTAGGCCTTTAGGCTTGTAATCTCTGAATTTATTAAATAAATAAAACGAGAAGTGGTCTTAAAACATTTCCAATTTGACTGCACACAGCGAAAAATATCAGAAATGGTTAACATTAAAGTTTCCATAGTCGAAAAAATCTTTGAGCAGAAAGGCACGAAATAAAATTTTCAATGAGCACGATGAGCAATTGATTGTAAGAAAAATCAGCTTCATAATTGGTCTCCAAAGTTGAAGCTAATCTGGGCAAACAATGTTGCGTTAAAACCATTCATCGTGGCTTTTGCCAACATGATTTGAAGGAAATTGTTTATAAAATCGAAAAACAAACTGCACAGGCTAAATTTCGCCAAAGAACATGTTTACAAGTAATCTGCAAACATTTTTCACCGATGAATCTAAGTTCAACAAAGTTCAACAAAGAACACCTAAAGACAACAGTGAAGCATGGTGGTGGCAGCGTCATGTTTTGGCCAAAATGTCAGCTGATGTTACTGGGAACTTAACATTCGTTGAAAGATCTGCAGATTCTAAAGGACAGCTTGTTGGAAAGCGCTGGGTATAAGATTTTCTATTTTACCCCGATAACGATCCAAAACAAAAATCGGGTATTGCGCAAACGTGGCTAAAAAATAACTGTCAACATTTGATGACAACGCCACCTTAAGGTGATCAAAGGAAACAAAAAAGTTTTATCAAAAAAGCTTAAAAAGCGCAGAGTAATTGAATATTTCGCCCATTATTACCAAAAAAACTAGGCGCATCTATGCCGAATCCCTAAATCTGTTTTAGATAATAAAGGCTATCACGCCAAATATTAAATCGTGTAATTGCCATGCAGAGCCATAAAATTTCTAATTAATAAATGTCTTTTAGTTTTACTATACTTTTTTGTAATAAATTATTTTTGTTTGTTGGATTATAATTTTTTTTCTTTTAAATGCCACCAATATCTTATATAAGTTCCTGTTAATTTTCTTTTTACAGAGCTTTGAAAACAATAAAATAAATGGACTGCATAAAATAAGCTGTGAGCCACTGTACTTATTATTTATACTTATTTGCAAATTACAATATGAAGCTTTCAATTATTTTATGCCAAAAAAAAAACAGCAAAAGTATTAAATTTTTCATAATGAAAGCAAATCATTTAAAGATCTATTAAACATTTTGAAAAGAAAACTAAACAAAATCGTAACATTTCATATTCAATACATTAGAATATTGCTTTTCTGTTCTAAATACATTTGCCTTTTGTTGTTTTCAGTTCACTTCAGATTAAAACAGCTCAGTTCAATTGCATTTTAATGTATACAACGGGTTTATATTTGGTGCGAAATAAATTTATTACACTCAAACTCTCGTACCCAATAATAAAAACAGTCAGATTTTATCTGGAAAATTCTGTAATTTGATTTTGACTTTTTTACTTTTTGTGGTTTAGATAAGTTGTTTATGTTTGTTGTGTAAACAATTCTACTTTTTTAAGATACAAGTCGAAATAATTGGAGTAAATATTTTTATTTAATGCGTCTATAAAACAATGTAGCTGTTTTTTTTAGAAAATGTTTGTTTTAGATCGTCTTGGGCTTAAGAGTGGTAAAATTTAAAGTGAATTGTTTACAATGCAGTGAAATAGTTATAAGTAAAATATTTTTGCAACTCTGTTGGAAATTTTTATTCAAATTAGAATCGACAATGTACATATCTCTGAAAGTTTTGATGTCTTTAAATATGGCAGAGCAGAAAGTGCGAAAGTTGTAAATAATTGCAGTGTAGAACCTTGAGGAAAGCAGTAAAAGCACAAAATACAGGTTAAAGTCATAAAAATGCTTCATTAAAAGTATATTCAATAGTTAAATATACGAAGCTTTTGTCAAAATTATTATTAAAATTATGACGGAAGAATATATTAAGTTATAAATATTAATAAGGATTGTACAAAAAACCAAATTATATAATTCAACATGATTACTATCAACAAAATTATACATTAGTTTAAACAAATTTGATTCAAATGCATAAAATTTTGAATTCTTTTCTTTAGATGTAGTCGATAATGAGTTCTTTTGTCACGTTCTAAATCCCATGTTTATTGCCAATATATTGAAAACTACAACATGACAAAAACTAATTTTGCACTTAGCACCTTTATTTTACACATTCTTTATTTTTACACATACGAGGTAGGTTCGGAAACTTCTTAGCCTAGTACAGAAAGAGAATACTTAGTTTTTTGAAAGACATTTTTATTTTTCTATATAAGCTCCTGAAAGCAGTTCTATTCCTTGATTAAGGCCTTCAAACTAGTGATTGTCATAACCTCACCAGTCGATGGAATTATTTTTGCTTGGATTGTTCTTTTGTCTCTGAACTATAGTGGTATATCTTTGTCCCATCCACAGTTGAAAAATGGTGCTTAAAATACATTTGATTTTTCTTAAAACGATCCAAACCAGCTTGAGAAATTTTCATTCTAATGCGTTTTTGGTCGACTGTTAACAAATGTGCCACCCATATTTCAGAAAGGTTTCTCATCTGTAGTTCTTCATGCAAAATTAAATGGACTCGATCATTTGAGATTCACATGATATTGGCTATTTCACGCACTTTTATGCGTCGATCTTTTAATACCATATCATGCACTTTGGCTACAATTTCTGTTCTTATTGCTGTTTTTCGACTTCCACTACGTGGTTCATCCTCAAATTTTGTACCACCACGTTTAAATTCAGCAACCCAATTTTTAACTGTTGTATATGAAGGAGAATATTCACCCAACAAATTCACCATATCATTATGAATCTCTTGTGCCGATAAACTTTTTTTATTTAAATATTTAATGACACCAAGAATGTCTAATTTTCTATATCAAGGAGTTGGCAGATCGAAAGAAATTTAACATGTGTTCATAGCAAAACACTTAACTTTTTCTGTTTATACCGCGCCTTCTGTTCTAGGCTAAGAAGTTTCCGAACCGCCCTCTTAGACAGGCTTTTTAAATATTCAGGCATATGATGGAAATCGATATCGAAAACGAATCTGTTTTGGAAATACATTTTATGCATTTATAATCTAAGTTTTAAAATTTTCGTTTTAACATTCGCCTTAGTAGCCCAATATCTTTATATTTTATGTAATAAAAGTTTTCAATACAGAAATATTACGAAAAAATTGACTTCTAAAACTCATTCGTTTTCGATATCGATTTCCATCACATGCCTGATTGTCATTATTGATTAAATAACAACTTTCTTGTAATTTCTATATGTTCTATGTGCTATTCCATTTTTATATATTTGATATAATTGATCTAAACAAGAGACCCAAATATTTGTGGCATAAATTTTATATGATTTGTATTTCAATTGAATTAAAAATATTCGTTTAATTAAATATAAATAACAAAAAAGAACTTACTAGATTCACTTATTTCTGTAATATTTTCCATGATTCTTATTTTTATTATTTTTCAAAATTTGTTTAATTTTTTTCTTTTAAAAACCACTTAAAATTTCAAATAATTTTTTTTAAATAAATTTTCGCAACACATCAATCATTATTTTTAATTTGAACATTCTAAGTAATTTTCTTTGCCATTTGTGGTTTTAATTTTACATTAAACACTTTAAGCAACATTTCGTTTTGTTGCACAGCACTTGAACACTTGTTTTGTCATTATCAGCATTAAATTTATATTTTACTTTGGTTTTTTTTTTTCTTCTTTATATTAAACAAAATTTATACCAAATGAATCATTTGTGAATATTTTATAAGGCTTTTTTTATATTTATAATTTGTTTCTTTTTTTTGACAAAGAAACGCACAGAAATATGAAATACAAATAAACGAATTTCAAATGACAGCCATAAAATGTGCGTGTATATATAAATTTTTCTATAAACTTTTATTTTTTATTAGTATTTTATTTTGCAATGAAGAATTAAATACAAACTTTATTGTATTTTTTTTGTTTGTGTTTTCTTGCGAAAAATCACCAAAACAAAATTTGAAAATTTTTATAACAACCGCAAGTTTATAAACACAAAACTGTATGAAGCATAGAATAGAAATTAAATTTATTTTTAACAAAACAATTGGAATAAAACAACAACAAGAAATATTAAAGCAAAACAATGTTTGTTGGTCTGTCTGCACGTCTGTCCGTCCGTCCGTCCGTCCGTCCTTCCATCTAGTCTGTAAAAACAAATGTAAACAATTTAACAAAATGCACAAAATATATGATTTCCTTCCTTCTTGCTCTTGGTTTTATTCATATTGCTTTGTCATTGTTGTTGGTTTCTAATATTTTTCCAATACATTTTTGTTTGTTTTAAATAATTCATTTTGTTTTAAGGAAAATACACTTTCTATTTTCATTTAAATTATTTTTTTCATCCTTCTTTTTTGGTTGATTTTATCTGATTGATTTTATAAATTTATTCTTGCTTGTAATTTGTTCTTGAAATATATTTGTGTTAAGATTTTTTAATTTTCCTATTTTTAATATTTTTTTTTTTAATTCATTAATAATTCATTATTTTCTTAACAGAATGTACCACTTGTCACTACAATATTCTATCATTTATCATTCACTTTTTAGAAACAATTTTTTTTGTTTTTCTTTGTTAAATATAATAAATAAATTTATTTGAAAATTTCGTTATTTGTTATGTGTAGACTTTTGAATGATTTAGAAAACATGTGTGTTTCTTCTTTGAATTTCCTATATAAACTGCTTACTTCTTTGTTTTCATTGGGGTTTTCCAGAATACTTTCTCTTTCGTTTGAATCTTGGAAAATGATCTTGAGATTTTGAATTGTTCGAAAATGTTTTCTCTTATTGTAGTTGGCACGAGATACAAATAAAGACTGAAGAGAATAACAAACGGAATATTATTGCATATTTAAAATGCTTTCTAAAATCATTCCATCGCATTGTGAATGGTTTTAAAAATCTGCACTATGGGTTGAAAAAGTTAATTTAATTTTAAAAAAAATTTTATTGAAAATTTAAAATATTTATGAATTTCACAATTTGATTCCTTTTCCATATCTCAGTTTCTCCCCTTCCGTATTTATTGTGTTCTTCTATCTATTCTAGGTATTGAAATTAGTTATTATGTTTTTTTTTTTCTATTCTCGGAAATGGGCCATGGACCTTATATGGGAACTATGGCCAATTATGGACTGGCCTTTAAAAAATCCAATAGTAAAATTTTTACTTACATCATTGAACAATTTTAGTTCGATATAAACATTTATAAAATATTTACGAAGGTTAATGTATTTTTCGAAAGTGGTCCCTAAATGGGAGATATTTCAATTATTTGATATTATGTAGATTATTTATGACGAATTTGATCTTGTTAGTCAAAGAGAGATTTATGCTCATTAAAGGGATTTTCGGGAATTTACTTTATATGGCGGCTATGGTCATATGTGGGCTCAACTTGTTAGTGATTTTTATAAGAGTATTTAAGTTAAATATTTTTGGAAGTGGTGTTTATATAAAGACAAAAACTGTATTCAAGTTAATATGTATTTTTTATACCTTGAAGACTTAAAGAAAATTATTCTAATTAAGAAGTGAAAAAAAGTTATTTCGTTTCAAGTTGAATTTTGTTTATAATGTGTTGAATATACAGGAATTTTAGCCATACTTTAATAGGATAACTTCTGACTTCCATTCTACCTCTTTCAACCTTACAATTGGTTCCTTTTTTGGGACCACAGAGACAGGCAGATAATATTTTAACTTAAATGATTTTGACGAATGTTAAAAATATGTGATAGATTTAGTGAATATCTTCATCCATTTTAAAGATGATAAAATGTTAAATCTGATTGTAACAATATGTTTAAAATTGTATTAAATATATTCAAAATAAACATCAAGCCAGGAAAGTTGATTTCTTTTCTAATTTTCTTCTTAAAATATGTAACAAAGTCGAAAACGAAATCATTCTCCAGTTTTCATCGATAAAGAGTATTCACAAAATTATTTTATGAACCATACACGATCTAATTCCTTTGTTTCCTATATACATTATTTTAAAATTGAGGTCTATATGACAAAATATTTTGAGGGTTATTTACAAGGAACTTTACAATTCTAAGGCCAGATTTAACAAAAAATAAAAATATTTAATATTTTCTCTTAATTTTAAAGCAAATATGTGCAATCTAAAAACAAACATTAAAAAATTTTCTAAAGCTTCATAGAAATTATTTAAAAAAGCTTAAACAAACATGCTAACATCGGAAACATTGGGTGCGATTTATGTAAAGATTTCAAGTTCTAAAGAGAAATATTTTTCTAAGCTTTTATTGTTAAAAATACTTCTCTTAAAACAAGATCTCTAAGAATCTAAAAGCTTTTTCAAACTGTTAAACTTTATACACAAATGTTAAAACAGCTGTTTAGCTAAATTCCAAAACATGCAAAATACTCATTCTTCAGTTTTCATTCACATAATTCTCTTAAATCCAATTTGTCTTTGGTACACAGTAAACATTTCCATTATTACAATTTAGTTGTTGCAACAAATCAGACATGAAAAACAAAAAAAATACCACCAAAACATGCAACACCCACAAATAGCAACTAGACAGAAGGAAGAAAAATGCATTCAATAAATAAACTATTTCTTCAAAATAACATCTTGTATCTATTCGTATTTCTAATGTGTTTATTTTTAGTGTTGGAGAAAAAAAGCAAATCTGCAGCAGCTATTTCTATTATTTTGATTTTATTGTTTTGAAATAATGTTGAAAGATCAAAAAACTTTTCGAGTAAATAAACAAATTCACAAAAATTTATAGCATTTTAATGGAAACGTGAGAATAAACAAAATAAAGTTAATGCACGTATTAGTGGAAGAGCCAGATATTGTGAAAATAATAATTTAGCAAAGGGGGCATTTACATTTGACCCCTTTGAATGGAAAAGTTTGAAGTAAAAAAATTTAAACAAAACAAGTAAGAAAGTATAGTCGGTCAAGCCCGATCATATAATACCCTACACCCAGTATATGTATAAAAAAAGTTTATCAGAAATGGGCGTTATATGGGAGATATAACCTATTGTCAACCAATCATCCAAAAATTTAGTGTCATGATGTCTGTGAATATAAATATTAAACTTTATCTCGATATAAATATTTTTAAACGATTTATGGAGCTTAAAGTGAATTACGGAGAGGGTCTTATATGGGAGCTACGACTAATTATGGATTGATCATAATAAAATTAGACTGTATTATTTGTATACATATGAAATATATTTGCGTTCAATATTATTTGGATACCAACATTTTTGAGAGAGTTATGCTCTTCAAAGTGATTTTCAGAAGTGGGCCTTATATGGGAGATACGAGTAATTATGGACCGATCTGCACAAAATTTGTAGATGTAATTTGGCTTAATTTACCACTCTTTTGTGATGAAATTTGTTTGGATACTTGCATAATTCAAACATTTATGATCGGTAAACCCCAATTTTGGGAGGAAATTTGAATGGGGGCAAGGTGAAATAATGGATCGATTTCCACCAGTTTCAATGCTATCCTTGGGCCAAAAACATATCACGTACCAAATTTTATCGAAATATCTTCAAAATTGCGACTTGTATTTCGCGCACAATGTTTACATGGACAGCTAGCCAGACGGACGGACAGACGGACATCGTTAAATTCACTCAAAAAGTGACTCTGATCGGTATTAAAAGTTAAAGTTAAGGTGGGTGTTGGATCAATATTTCTGGGCGATACAAACATCAGCACAAATCCAATATACCTTCCCCATTATGGTGGTGTAGGGTATAATGAGTGAAAAGGTATTTAAACTTTTACTTTACAAATAAATAAATGTAACTTTCCATACAAACTTATTTTAGCTAAAAAAGAACTGTTGTTATATAAAATTATAATTATAAATTATGAAAATCCATTATTGTCACCACCTGTTCCGCCATTTAATTTTTCGAATTTCTTTAGAATAGATAATAAATAAACCTAAGTGTTAATTTAAATAGTTAGTAGTTGTTTAGCATGATCATTTATTTTTTTTTTTTTTTGTTTAACAAATGAAAATCGTCTTGTTTATTGTATTTTAATAAGTTTGACAGTTTGTTTAAATTTCAACATTTTGTTTTGGCATTTGTTGTCGTTTATTATTAAACATTTTGAAAATTTCTATTTACTAAAATTATTCTTATATTCCACACAAAACTGTTTCATTTACAATTCTTGTAGAAAGAATTCTTGTTGTTTTGCTGGCCAGTTGCCAAAATGTAATACCCTGTATTGTAAGAGTTTTATTACTTATTTTTTATTTATTTAATTTCGTATTCAAATGTACAAAAATCATTGTAATTAGCAACTACGAGTATTTTGAATTTGAATTTAATATTTGTTGAGTAAAATGTGACGACAACTGTCTGCTTGATGATTCTTAATATATTAAAGAGTAAATAGAGACATAGAAAAAAAAAGTATTTTTATTTTGATTTTATTTTTGGCCAGTATCCACTAACTGAATAAGACTCAAGTTCATTGTTTATTTATTTATGTTCTCTTCCAGTTAATATTGCCGTCATCATAAGGTGACTCGTTTATTTATACAACAAAAAACTTGAATTTATTTGCAGCTGTTCGATATTGCAAAACTCCTGTAAGAGTAAACAACGTCAAACAATGTTGTGGTAAAACAAGTGGTTATATTTTTTTGAGTAAATATTTGCCATGTGTGACCATACCTTAAGAATTGTTAGCGACTATTACTAGCTCAAACATATTGAAAAATTGTATGTGAAAATAAACTAGTTTTTTATTATTTGAAAAGAAAACGTTTGCTGGGTTGTTTATTTTAAAATACAATTAAAATTTTTTAAAATTTAAATTATCTATTTATTTAAAAATATTTACAGTTGAGTGATTTCATATGCAATTTTATATGCATGGGCATTCGGTGTATATTGTGTATTAAACCACTAATAAATAATTGTGAGTATAGCCGTAATTATAATAAACATTTAATGTAATAAATATGTTTACAAGCAAAAATGTTATTCGCCCGTTAGTCCTTGTTGATCCTACGTAACGGATCACATTTTTTCGACAAATTAAAACAGTATATTTATATTGTCACAGAAAATATATGGAGATATGTAAAAAATTATACAAAAACGTACATATATTTTGTCTTGGAAAATGAAGTTTCAAATTAATGGAACAATATAAAAATAAAATCTTTGTTATGTACACTGCGTTGCATAACTATAAATACATAAAACATTTTGTAAGTTAAAGAAAAATTCAAACAGTTTAACCTACATGTATGTGAAACGAATAAAAAAATCGTTCACTTCTATTTCATCTCTTAAAAATGTACAAAGAAATAAATTACTGTTTCATAACCATAAATGCACTAAAATTAAAGTAACTTAAAATATCGCCTATTTAAAAAATATATTGAATTAATCAGATTTATTATTATACGAGTATTTTCAGATATACTATGAGCCTCAAAAGTGAGTAAACACAACAAATTATTTGATTTTTTTAAGTTAATGAAAATCCTAAAATCTATCCATCGATTGAGACTTAAAAGTTTTGTTTTGTTGGATATTTGGTTGAATAATAGAATCAGTTATGAAAAAAAAATTAAGTTGAACTATAATGCTTTTTATAATCTTAAAAAAATCAAAAAATTCACTTTTGAAGCTGTGTATATATATATATATATAGATTTACAAGCACTTATAACAGCTTCTTTTATAAGAAAACATATAATATTGTCGGTTTTCAACATAAATACGACAGCTTCATATTTCCCAAATGTTCTCAATGAGGTTCTGATCTGTAGAGCATGCAAGTGTCATTCAAGTGCATTAATACTTTCCGAAGACAACCCTTTGTTACATGACTTACATGTATAGGTGCGTTGTCGTATTGAAAAATAAATTTTGTCCATTACTATTTTCCAAAACTAACACTAATTTCTCATCTGGTAATTTTTTTGTAATCAATTAATTTTGGTGCTTGGAAACGCCTAATAAACCATACTGTCTTTATAAAAAGCTCCCCAAACCATTAAAGAACCGCTTCCGAAATTTCTCACCAATAGTTCTCTCCAATAGCTATTGAAATTATCAATTAACAACTATTATCGCCTTACCTGCTTCCAGTTAAATTGTAAATTTCTTTTAGCGAATTTAAGAGTAGCAGTTTTGTGGTAGAGTTTTAGTCTTGGCATAGACAACAGCTTTTGTCGAGTAATAGTCTGCGATTTTTTAACGGTCTACTTGTGGTTCAATTGGACACATTTACCTCACATTCATTAACAATCTGACCAACACTCTTCATTGCACAGTTTATAGTTCTGCGATTGTCCCGTTCAGAACGCTTTTTTCAGGCCGCCACTTTGCTTTTTACCCTTATAATCGGGATTATTTGAAAAATTTGTTACTAATGTAACCGATTTTTTATTTTTTTGGTAACTGCTCGAAAACTTAATAAAATTCTATAACCAAAATAAATGTGCGATTTCAAGTCACTGAAATTTTTTAAACTGTCTAAACTGCCACATCTTTATCTACTAATTTTAGCCATTATGTTAATTAAAACTTTAAAAAATTCAAAAATCATAATTTGTAACACATATTATGATAATGAAAGTTTTTAGTGCGTATTCATATTTGTAAATGTGATGTTTTGCTGTCGGATTCTGTCGGTAGATCTCCAAAAATTATTCTATATTTTTAATAAATATAGGTAGAATAAAGTATTAATGGCACAAAATCCGATCGCATAAATGTTTTAATATTTCAAATTAGGGTATTCATATATTTTCTGATTTTTTCGTTACTAATGCCAAAACGTAACTTATTGTTACCAGATGCCATTAAGAGGCATTGAACGTTTTTATTGGCTGTATAATATAAAACTGTCTAATTCATAACCGATGACGTATTTTTTCAACGTGGCTTTTGTCTTTAGTAAATAAACATTATATTTCGAAGGGTGCATACCTGTCAGTTATCTCACTTTGTTATTGAACATTATGGTGAAAACAACAAAGTTTTCTTTTGTCTTGAAAATGTCGAATAAAGCGTAATGTGCGGGAAGTTTTACCTTACTTCTTTAATTTAAAAAAAAAGTGACGACAAAGGTCATCGATTGCTCAGTGAACTTTATGGCGAATGTATTCCATCGGTCTCAGCGTTCGGGAAATGATTTGTGCGGTTTAGAAGTAATGATTTTATTACCAAATCCAAATAACCATGGCGCTAAGGTAATGCTAAACTATGGTATTTGGTGGGACTAAAAGTATGCTATTTATTTGGAACTGTTGAAATCTGGACAGACCACGGCCACGAAAGGAGTGGTTGATAAGTTTTGCCTCACCTACCTTATAGTCAAGATCTTGCGCCATCCATCTACTACTTGTTTCGATCAATGCAGAATGCTCTCCCTGGAATAGGCTTCGCTTCAGAACAGGGGTATACGAAATTGGCTTAATTTGTTCTTGGTCTTAGAACATGAGCAATTCTTTTGGCGCGTAATCCATATGTTGCCAGATACAGAGGTCATAGCTAACAATGTCCAATAGTTTCAATAAACTAAAATTTTAAACTATTATTAAGTTTAAACCCAATATGAAGTCATAACAACTTTCTGGCCACCAAATTGACCAATGTTAAAAAAGTACATATACTTTTGGTCAACATCATTTAGTTCCGGCACAAGGCAGTTGTTGAATTTTGTTGAAACTTTGTCTCGGAAATTTGTGTCACTTTTATATCAACGCAATTCTGTTTTTCACTACAGTTTGGAGGTAATTACACAATATGTTTGAAAATCACTGTTCACACGTATTATTAGTTAAAAACCCTTACTTACCTAAACAGAAATTTGTATGAAACTTTTCAATTTAATTTTTTTTTTCGAAAACACTTGTAGCACAAAATATCAACAAAAACCACAAAATGTTTGTTTTCAATCTTCCGAAACCGACCGACAAACGTCAAATAAATTTTTCAACTGAACAAATTGAAAATTGAAAAACAAATATTATTTTTAATAATTCCATAATTTATCTTCAAAAACTTGTGCTGCTAAGTATTTTAAATAATAATTTTTATAAAACATTTATGAAAAAAAAATTTCGTGTCAGCCGGAAAAATGCACATACAAATACACCGGTATATGTATTTCATATGTATCAGACGTTTGTTTGAATATGAACCTGTATGTATGTATGTATGTATGGCTACATTTGTATACGAAAACAATTGAAAAATTATATTTATGAATTTAAAAAAGAAAACAGCAGTCAACAATTTCAGTCGATTCACAATAAAAAACAGACATACATATTTAAATGCCAATCACATTTTCATCAAATTGTTTAATTGATTATTGAAAATATTTTTGTTTGAACATACCACAAATAAATAATTTCATTTAAATTATTTAATACAATATTTAATTTTACGTAAAACTAAGTTTTTCTTATACCTATATATACTTTAATTTCTGAAATATCGATGTGGTTGGACGCAAAAAGAGCACACGCTGTGACGATTTTTAAAGACAAAAAACAACTAGCTGTGATTTTGAAATGAACATGCTGAACAAAAAATAAGTTTTTTTTTTTATTTTAACAAAAATAAAAAAAGCACACAGAAAATCCGCATACTAAAATCCGTTCAAGAATAAACCACATCGAAATCTTTATAATAAAGCAACTACAGCAAAAATAAAAGAAAAGAAAAGCAAATACACAAACGGCATCATTAATAGCAACAAAAACAACAAATCACCGGAGAGCAAGTGGCTGTGAGTGGTTCTGTTCTGTTTGTGTTGGTAGTCGTGGTGGTTGTGGTTTTCTTTGATAAATGTGATGATACTCCCCCCTCCACATAACGGAACACGAAGAAATACAAAAAACATCAACATCAATATAATATCGTATTATACTTATGTGTGTATGTGTGAGTGTAAATGATGCAGAAAAATATTGTTTCAATAATGATTTAAATATTTAAAATAACAACAACTAAAAAACATTAAATTATAAAAAATAAATGTTATTTGTTTACGCTACATTTGCTTTTGTTGTTGGGCTTGATTTTCAATAATGGTTTCTGGTGCTTTAAAAAATCACTAGACAAAATTCTCTTTTTAGAAAAAGGGCTGGCAAATTTCAGTTTTTGCTTTTTTAATAAATTTTGAGGAACGTCAATGCATTAAGCAGTTTTAAACAATCTTGGTTAAGGAGTGGCCAAGTTTTCAAGCAATTAAAAATATAAACACTTAATAGGCTTAAAAATAGGTAAAATTGTTTCTTTATATACATATGTACATTAAAGTCATTTTCACAAAAATGTCCAAATAATAATATTATATTTAAATTATTTCAAAGGTTTATAATAATTTTAAGATGTATAAACCTTTAAATTAGCAGCACTTTTTTAACTGCCAGCCTTTTTGTCAGCTGTCAAGTGATTTATGTTTAAAGTCGCTAGTCTACGGCGACAAGCTCGAAACGATGAACCACTTGGAGGACAACATTCGCCGCGTTATTGCCGATATACAGCCGCATATGTAGAAAAAAGTCATCAAAAATTGGACCTTCAGATTAGGCTACTTCCGAGCCAGTCATGTGCCAGAAGTCATATTTAAATTATAATGCCAGAAGATTATCTTTCGAATAAAGTAAATTTAATTTGAATTTAGTTCATCATTGTTTTATTCTATTTCAAAGTTCCATGCATCTAAAGAAACAAAGAGCCATGATTTTTAAAATAAATTTCCACAATTTGGTAGAGTTGTACAGGAGGCAGTATATTTAGGATGAAATGACAAAACAAACTAAACATAAATCACAGTTTAAAAAAAAAAGCCAGTTAAAAAATTGTTGCCTACTTAAAGTTTTATACATCTAAAAAAAACACCCTATTTAAAGCCAGAAAACTAGAAATATTTATGTAGGAACGACATATGGCAGCGTAAAGAGGGAAATGGACAGTGACTGTTGGCGAAATGAGATTGGACGACTGATATGGAAATGACTGTAGCAAGTGTACCTACAGTGATGGACATATAATTAAAAACGATGCTTTGATATAATAAGATCGCTGTGTAGCTTCTTTAAAGAACTACACTGTAAATTGTTTTAAATTTATTCAATGAGTAAACAATCAACATTGTTGTTTATGCACAACACGTTAAATTAAAATAGACAGTGACTGTTAGCGAAATGAGATGGGGTGATAAGTGGATGTAACTGGAATGGAGTAAGTGTACCTACAAATATGTATAAAGGCTGGGTTTGAAACTGACTAAATAACACTGGTTGGCAGTATATAAGTTTCGTCTTGTTGCTCGTTGTAAGTTTTGAAGTACACCAATACACCGGTTTGCGTCGTTTCGAAGTTGCGTCTTTTTAAAATTTCCGTGACTTCGATGTTGCGTCGTTATTGCTTCAGTTTGCGTAGCATTGCTTCGAAGTTGCATCTTTAGTGCTTCGATTTGCGTCGTAAATAAATGTTTGTATGTACAAAGCAAAAATAGAAAAAGGGGATTTCCCGTCGAAGTCTAATGCAAATTTGTATGTGAAAATTGTCTACAAGTTTTAATCTTAATATTTTTATGTTTTTATATGTGTTTTGCGTCTCGTTTTTCCGTTTCCAATTAGCGACGCTAACCGGGGTATTAGTGTATTGTGTTTTTTCAATTTAAGTTAAGTAATTCACAAATTAATACAAACTAACTTAAAAGATCCTCTACAAGCTTCCAAATAAGGGAAATTTCTTATTTCAATTTGTCAATTCTTCGATTATTCAGATATTTATTCAAAATAATACCTGCAGAAATATTTGCTGCTTTTTATTATTCTTCAGTAAATTTTTGCCTAAATTCCCTGTCAGTATTCTAAGGCGACGTTAACCGGGGTATTAGTGTATTGTGTTTTTTCAATTTAAGTTAAGTAATTCACAAATTAATACAAACTAACTTAAAAGATCCTCTACAAGCTTCCAAATAAGGGAAATTTCTTATTTCAATTTGTCAATTCTTCGATTATTCAGATATTTATTCAAAATAATACCTGCAGAAATATTTGCTGCTTTTTATTATTCTTCAGTAAATTTTTGCCTAAATTCCCTGTCAGTATTCTAAGGCTGAAATGAAATGCTATCAAAGAAATCAGATCGGAGTCAGATAAGAATATATGTTCACAGCTTCAGTTAATGTAGTAATATTTGGCTATTGTCAAATGAAATTTAAAGCAGAGTGCTTTAAATTCTGTGACATGGCTGATAGTTTATTCTGTTTCTGAAATATGAGCACCAATTTATACTTAAAAATTATTCAATATTTTTATTAAAACATTTAAGCGATCGGATTTTATGTGAACAAAGCTTTACATGTAACTAAATTTGTCCTAAATTTTATTCAAACATAAAAAAATGTCAAAAGTAGACCCGACATAAATTTACATTGACCACCACAAACTTAAAACAATCGAAAAATTTCAACACATATTTAGCTCTTAAACTTTTTTAAATTTCGAATAGAAGTTTCCATAATTTATGTATTAATAAATAATTTTACTCTCATAAATTGGAAAAAAATATTTTTTTTATTTTGAGAATAATTGCTCAAATAAACATGAAAAAGCAACAATGTATAAATTAGTACTCACCAGCGTTGTCAACTTGGTGTGTTTCGCACCATTTTTGGTGCTTTTTTAAATTTTTGGTGCGAAAAATTTCCTAGTTGGTGCGCGGTGCGCTTTTTTAAAATTTCGTTGCGTTTTTAATGTATTATAATCAAACATTCGTCACATGAAGGTTATTGCTAAAGCTGAATAAGATGAAAATTTTTCTTTGAAAATAAAATTAACATTTTAAAGATGAAAATAAAAATTCTTGTGTAGCCTGATTGGTCTGCTGAACTGTAGACGAACAACCAGGGTCTCAGTGAAGCCCTTACAAATTTTATTGAATAGGGTCAACGAAGTACTAGAAGTACTTAAAATATAAATCAAAAATATTTAAAAAATATATACTGAAATTCGCCCTTTTTACCAATTAATTCCGAATAGCATATTGTGAGTATTAATCGTTGATCTCTTTTTAAAAAGTTAAAAAAAGAAGAAATTAATTAATTAATTACATAATTACATTACATTTTTGTTAAGTTTTATTAATTTTTTCTAAAAACGCTGAACTGTTAAAGATTGTGTTATTGTTATATTTATTATACAAAAATATTATATTTTTTATGTGTAATTAATTCAATAAACTTTTTAAATAAAAAAGAAAATCTAAACTTTTTGCGATCTTTTTCAAATGGTGCGATTTTTTAACCATTTTGGTGCGTTTTGAAATTTCAAAGTTGACAACGCTGGTACTCATACATGTGTTTGACTGTGAGAAAGCAGGCACGTTTGTAGTTGAGTTTAAATTCGATTATGTTTATTTTACCAGGAGAGCATCAGAATTTTTTTATTCTATTCTAAATAAACAATAGAAAAATAGAAAATATACTGTTTTAATGCAGTTTTTGTTCTGTTCATTTTGAAGAGATGCGATCTTAAATTCAAATAAAATTAATATGTGTGTGTGTTGTGTTGTTGCACTTTTTCTTTTGGGTCTTATTCAAATTAAATTTTTCTAATAAAAGTGAGAGTAACACATAAATAAACAATGTGTATGAGTGTTTGTATATATTTGAAAAAATGTTTGTTTCTATTGCAAAATCATTTGTTTTTTTAATATAATTAAAAAACACAAACTGCGAAGCTTTTTGGCTCTAATCTAAAGAAAAAACAAAAGCAAATAAAATTTTAACACATGTGTTTTGTTCAAAATGAAATTTATTTTGAAAAGTTTTTTTTTTGTGTGTTTCAGTTTTGTACTTGTTGTTAAATTTAAAAGAATTTTTATTTCTGTTTGTTGGCTGCTTCAACATTTTTATTTTCACAGCGTTTCATTTGAGTGTGATTAAAATTCAATGAACTTACAACGAAGAAAAGCAATTTACTTTTCATCACTTATTAGTGGCCATACAAAAAATTTTCAATAATTTTCTTTGATCGAAAATGTTTGAAGGTGCAAATGATATAATAGGAAATTAATTATGAACAAGCATTTTATTCAACATCGATTTTTGAAGTTTTTATAAGTAAATGAGTTTTTTGGTTTTCAATAAATCAATCATTAACATGTTGCTTATATACACGACATAGAATATAATATTGGGTAATTTATTACGTATTTCGAGATATTTGCCACCGAGTTAAATAAGAGACAGTTTTAAATTTAATTTTTAATTTATGAATATGTTTACTTAGGTCGAAATTATCCAAAGATAATATGTAAATAGATAACTGCAAAGAATAAAAGTTTACTCAAAACTTATGAGAGATTTAAATTAAATACTAAAAACACTGATTTGTGCTTCTTTACGTTATTACTCGTTTTATTGAAACATAAATTACACTTTATATGTATAGAAAAATGGTCTCCATGACCTTGTTTGCAAACACCGCAATATTTTCTCGATATTTTCCCTGACGATTTTGCATAAATGCTGCTGAATTTTGTTGACGCAGCGAGGAATCCCCCCTTTCAATGCACGAGACCTTTTGACTTCAACTAACAACATAAAAATAAATTTAATTGTGTTAAATCACATGATATAGTCAGCCAATTATGTTCACCGAAACGAGATAGTACACGAACAAGATATTTCTGTAATTGAATTATCTTACAGGTTGTATGGCATGTGTCATTTCAACCAAATAGAACAATATTTCATGTTGAAATATCTAGCGGAAGTAACAGTTACTGATTAAGAAACGACATTCAAAAGTAGGGTGAATGTATTTGTATTTCGATAATCACATGTGGCTAAGGTAATTTCGACGATTAATAAAAATATTAAGATGGAAACGTGATTCTTCGCTTAAGATGATTTTAATCGTAGCTTGAATCAAACTTTAGTAATTTTCAAAATATAGTGAAAAATAAGGATGTTTTAAGAACAACTATTCAGGTTTATACACTGTAAGCTCAAAAGTAATGTAAAAAGTGTATGTCTGACAAGTTCATTTGATTGTATGCGCTAAAAGGAAATTCCCCTAAATTTGTGCTATTTACATTTGCTCTGACCAGTAAATTTGCTTGCATCCAAAAAAAGGAATAACCAAAAAAAATTTAAGACCAAAAGATTTTGAATCGTACTAAATGGAATGCAATGATTTAAAAAATGTTAAATTTGTTTATTTTCAAACCGTGTTAATTTAGAAATATATTTCAAAAAAGCTAAAAGAATTAGGGACAAGATACAGCAAACCTTTTTACTGACATATTTTATATAACTATCCAAAGTCAAAGTAAAAAATGTAACAAGAGAGGTGTTTTCAGACCACAACTGCAATTTGCTTGTCAAAACTTTGCGCTTGGGTTTGGGATTATCAAAAACCGACTTTTTTAAAACTAGTTTTTGGGTTATTCCAAAAATTACATTTTGTAAAAAAAAACCAGTTTCCAATACGGTTACAGTTGAAAAAACCGGTTAACTGGGTTTTCATAATATGTGGTAATTCTTAATTTTGTATAGACGTTCGAGAAGTATTTTTACATATAATGAGAAATTTAGAGAAAAACAAACAGCAAATACATTATAAGACTTAGTAATCAAAATTATTTTCGAATTAAAAATACTACTACATAATAAAACAAATAAGAGTTTATATTCGACTGTGCCGAATCTTATATACCCACCACAAAATCACCTGTTACTGTGATTTATAAGAGATTTATATGCATTTAAGTGATTTCCGGAAGTAGACTTTATATGGAGGCTACGGTCAAATTCATCATATTGAGAGTGACGAATTATATATATGTATTAACTATTTGTGATAAATTGCAATTTCAATAGTGGGTTTTGTAGGGGGATTATGTCATATATGGGCCGATCATTATGAAATTTGGTACGACGATTTAAATGTATATTTCAATTATGCTTGTCGAATTTTAACTTGATAGTCATTTTTAAAAAAGATTTATGTTATTATAAGTGATTTTTGAAAGTGGTCTTTGTATGCAGCTATGTCAAAATTATGGACCGATGCAAACAAAATATTGTTTTAAGATTTCACTTTGCATGAAACATATTATTGCAGAATTTTGTTTAGATACGGCTTTTGTATAGACATTTGTGTCCCATAAAACCGTATTCCGGGAAGACATTTGTATGGGAGTTATGACAAATCGTGGACTTATTCCGACCAGTTTTAACATGACTTATACTTCTATAATACAAATAAAGTGTGCAAAATTTCATGATATTATCTGGATTATATTTAAGAAAACAGCAAAAAATATCTAAAAAATATCGAGGTAGTCTGAAACTTTGATCTATAGCTCAGATCCTACTAGACCGATGGTGCCCATTTACATTTCGATTCATCAGAGAATGTTTGGTAAAAATTTCATTGTTTTCTGTCTTTTTTTCGAACCGCTATCGTGTCAACAACAAGCGGACAGACAGACGGGCATGGCTAAATCGTTTTAGAATATATAGACTTTTTGGTTCTACGACCATTATTTCGATGCGTTACAAACGGAATGACAAACACAATATACCCCCCATCCTTTTGGTTGTGGGTATAAAAATGTGTAAAAGTATTTCCAAAATGATATAAATAAAAAACCGGATTGTCAAATAATTCGAAAATATAACCGGTTTCGGGTTTTGAATACTCTAAACGTAGAATTTTCTTTAAAAGATCCAAGTTTCTTTTCATAATATTTTTGTATTTCTCTTTGTTTACGATCTGTGCCTAAGGTTTGCTGTATAATTTTATAATATACTTTATAGTTTTTGTCTTTCTAGTTTGATTGTACACCGAAAGAATAACAGTAGCTATATTTTTTAAAAAAGAAAGCAATGATAAAACATTAAAAAAGTATGAGCTGATTTTATATGAAGAATTTCTTAAAGAAAAACTGTGAATATTATTTGTTTCCTAGTCTGAAGAGAAGGAAAATAGTCGAATAGAATAGTTTTTATTCTAATTAAATTCAGTGAATGTTAAAAATGGTTTGATTCATTGTTTTAAATTCAAAATATATGTTTAAAACACTTATATAATATGATATGATTTTAATAACATAATTATGAATTATTAATGTTTTGTCTTTCCAGAATCCCCACTCAATTAATTGGTAAGTGGTTTTTGCACTTCTTTTATTAGCACTAAAATTAACGTAAACCCATTTATTTATAAATACTCTTTCGTATCCTTTTTTTATTATTCCTTTAGCATCTTGACTTGTTTAAATTTATTAATGCAAATCAAAATGTTGTTTTGTCAAAACCTAAATTATCAAATTTCCCAGGACATTCTATATTTGAATTTTTCATAAATATAGTTTGGTTTCGACATATCTTCGACAGCATATTAGTGTTGATTTCGTTTGTTTAAAAGCATGTGTTCCCCACTTTTTATTTTGAAGTTGTTTTTTTCGTTTTTCCTGCCATCACCAACTGTCAGCAACACTCCTGGCCGAATATGGGAAACAAGTTATAAGAAACTAAATTTTAATGGAAAAGTTAAATGAATTTCTCGTAGTAAAGCAAATTTCACATAAAATCTCTGCAAGGTTTTGTTGCATTATTATTTAGAAAATGTTTAAAATTTTTTTTACAAAAATTCAATATGTTTCAAGGCTTTTGAAGGAATTGAAAAATACAACTAGACATGTTCCATGGTGCAACTATACAAGGTGAGTGCAGTAGCTCACCTGACTGACTTTGTTTGCAATTTACTTATGTCAAAAGTAATAATTTTTCAAGTATTTTTGACAGTAGTACATTATTTTACAAAAACAAAATGCTTGTTGTTTCTGTTTTGTGTTGTATTTGTTGTCGATTTGCACTCACCTTGTATAGTTACACCATGACATGTTGTTAAAATATTCATTAATTACATTTTGATATTTTTTTTAATTTGTTTGTTTTTTAATACATTACACTGTAATCATATTTTTATTAATTATTGTTTGAGAGGCTTACACGACAAGAACGTCTCCAAATTAATCCAAATTTTTCTTTCCGACGTCAAGTTCTATCTCAACGTGTCAAGTTCAACGTCTCCAAATTAATCCAAAGTAATTGTCAAAGATTTTCCTGTCGGGCAACCATAAAGTTTCCGACGTCCTGTTCTATTTTAAGTGTTCTAATTAAAATGGAAAAATGTTTAAAGGAATAACCCTATACAAAATTGTTTTTACTTTTCATTCATATCCTACTATAGTTTAAGAAGATATTATGCATTTGTAAATATGTCTGTAACAAAACTCATAGTCCAACCTTTAAGTTTAAAGACCAACCCTACCGATAGTAGCTAGAGTGGTTCTGTGATTCTTATTTGGCTCAAAGAGAAACACATCATGCGTGTCATTCGCCAGTTATCAGTCGAAATGCTCGAACGAGTCATCGAAAATTGGACTCAATGGATAGACCATGTACGACATAGCAACGTCCAACATTTGATAGACATAATCTTCAAAGAATAAATGCCAAAGAATTTTCTTTCAAATGAAAATAAACATTTGCTATTAAATTTGAATTTTCTGTGTTTTTTCTTTTAAAAAGTAGGAAACCTCGAAATGGATCACGCTGTACTTGTATTACAGTTTATTTGTGACAATAAAGCTGCACATTATTTGTTTTAACAATATAAAAAGATTCAATAAATTTTAACCCCATAATTTATCTAATGTAGGGTGCAGTATATGGTCCAGCTTAACCGAAAGTATACTTACCCCTTTATCTTTTTTTAAGCCTCAATTAATTTGGATTAGTTAGAGCCAGCCAAAAAGAGAATAAATTCTAAATAGTTTAAAAGAGTTGCACACCATAGATTGCTCTTCTTACTACAAATATGTATGATGCCTTTGGGCTATTTTGTTGCTGGAGTTTAAAAGCCAATGCCAGTGCAATTTCCATTTCTGACAACAACAATTGCTGGTTTTATGTTGCTCTGCAATTTAATTTCCCATAAGCCAAATTTCGATTCCATTGTTTTGAATGTTTATGGGGCTGCAGACAAACACTTTTAATGGCATCATCATTTAGTTTATACATTACTCGAATTCTTTACTGTTTTGCATTCGAGCTATAGTATATTTAGTTCATTTACATTTTTTGGGTGCTGGACAACAACTCTGGGGCTATTTAATATTTGTAAAGAGTAGTTTTTTATTATTAGCTGGAAATGGTTGCACGGGTTTGTAATCATAAGTGTGTTTAAAATACTGTAGAACAATTCAATTGTCTAACTAGTTCGTTAAACAGCTAAGAAAATATAGTTTAAGAGAGATGTTGTGTAATGGAAAGTTTCTACTTTCAACAAAATTTGTTAAACCAACCCACTGTAAGATGTCCTTAACAACATTTGTTTAAAAATTCTTCTGCTATTGTTGGTCCATTTTCATTTTCATTTTTTGTTTGTTTTTTACACACATGCTGAGTTAGTTTTAATTTACATTTTGCTCTATGCTAAAAATTCTAAACTGTAAAATATGTACTATTGCACTTGTCATTTTGTGCTTTTACCAAAATGCTGATGATCTTCCTGCCAAGAATAAGCACAACAAAGAAATTTTGTATGTAGGTATAGAAAAAAATTTTTCTAAACTTGAACAAATAAAACTATTCCATGAATTTGAAAACAATTCTTTTTCGTAGCATATGAAAAATGGAAAATAATAAAACAAAAAAATTAATGCATTACAATCGAAAAGGAGTAAAATAAAATGTTTTATTAAAATGTTATTGTGTGAAAATAATACACACATATAGATATACATATGTTCCTGTAAAAGCATTATTTATTTTTGATACATGCTATATACTGTATTAGGGTACCACCAAAAATGTTATCGCTGATTGAAACTAAAATAAAATTAAAACATTTTCTAATGTTTTAAATACTCGATAATAATAATAATAATAATAACAAAAACAATATAATAATAATATTCGATGAATCTTTTGAAGGCACATTTATTTATTTAAATGGTTTCTTTAGCGAAAATATGCTTTCAAGAATTAAAACGAGAGCAATTTTTAAATGTCTTTAAAAACTTAGGAGGTCGCTTTAAAACAAGTTTAACCATCTATCGATGGTAAGTGGAATTGTTGATGGCAGTAGATTTGTCAGGTATTTATTTCATTTATTCATATCAAATCTATCCAAACTACAGAAGCTTTTTGAAATAAAAAAAAAGTATTCAGCCGGCATACATCCAAATAGCAAATAGAATTCGTTCACAAATTCCCTGAAAATATAACACTGTCGGGTTCAATGATTGCTGAAAAGCAAAAGCTACCTAAAGGATAAATTATAAAATGATATAACCAAATCTTAAGCATAGATTATACAAATGCAACCAAATTACAAAGAAAGTGTGCATATAAATTCCATAATTCATTAATTCAACTAATATAATAATGAATACTGGGTCTTAAAATGGGTGATGGTGTTGCGAATGGTACGCTCATTAGGCCGATTATGTTGACCATAAGTTGAGCGAGGTGCACAAAACACATTCCTCACAGAACGTGAATTTTTGTAATAAAGTTGAACGATTTGTAAAGGTTGTTCAGGCGTAAGTATTTCCATTATGAAATGCCAAACGATACTAAACAAAAATAACATGACAGTATGACACGATTCACGATGTCAAAAATAAATTCTATTGAGAAAAGTATCTATACTTGAATCACCCGTTACTTACCATATGTTAATACACGTTTTGTGTGTATGGGATCTAATTATATGACCCACATATTTCATGCACTTAAAATAGAAAGACGAAATGTGAATCCAAATAAATAATTGTAAATTGATAATAATGTAAATAAACAATAGAGATCAAAATAAATAGAAATTTTTTAAAAAAGGAAAAATTGTCTTTTTCATTTAATTGCGGCTCTAACCGAACTAACATACAAAATATAGATATAAATTAAACACTTATATAGTACATATATTCACCCATCACACTGCGTTCTTATAAGTTTAGACCAATTTTAAATGATCTAGAGCCTATTTTAGAATTCCATATAAATAATTGTTTTTTTTTTTTTTGTGCGAATTATAATTGATCAGATTATACTTATTTTTAGTTTAGAACACTTTAAAGTCTATTTTATAATTCCATATGAAAATCGAGTTTTGGCTAGAAATATAAATGATTACAGATTTTCCTAGGTTTCCTTTATTTTAAAGGATCTGAGGCATATTTTATAATTTCCTATAAAAAATGGATTTTTGTTAAGAAATATAAGTGATCGTTGTCAATTCAGAACACTTTTAAACGATGTAGAGCCTATTTGAAGATTCAATACAAAAAATCCATTTTTGCAAAAAATCTTCAATTTAAAGCGCTTTTAAAGGATATAAAAAGAAAATTAGAATTCGATATGAAAATGGATTTTTGGCTTCTAGATCAGTTTCTTAAACTATTTGTACCATCTTTTAAACTACCTAATTACCCTGCAGTTTGTGTTAGTCTATCAATATTCTTTAAACTAACACTACATTTTCACTATGTCATTTTTGTTGGCAAATTGTCCAAATTGTTGGCAATTGTATGAAAAGGGGTTGTCATATGGCGTCATCTATGTCATCTATCATGATTGCAAACATAGTAATTTACAAAATCGGTTTATTATACGTACTATTGCTGCTAAGGATGCTGCCCAAAAAGACCAAAAGAATAATAGACTTAAAAATGCATTACGGGCCACAAAAGCACGCGTTGATACACAATGGAAGAAGACAACCATAACTAATGCTGTAGCTGCAACTAAAACAAATGTAACTGGAAAAGTGCAAAAAACAACAGCCGCTGCTGGCCAACGTGAAATCTTTACACGCTCCAATTCGGTGCATTTGGGTACCACCAGTGCTACGACAGGATTGGGTCTACAAAGAAACGGCTCATCCCAGTTGCTTGTTGGACAAAATAGAGTTAAGACGTTGACCACAAAAGTGATCGAGAACAAAGTGCAACAAGTAAAAATTAAAGCTGATGTTGATGAAAACAAAGTAGAGGGAGTAACCACATTGCGCCGTGAAGATAGCAATTCGTCACTTAAATATTTGACAAAAATACAAACTGCCATTACACAAAAGGCAACTGTTGCCACCACAAAGCCCCTTGGCTCTGTGGCCATTAAAAAAGATGTACAGGTTGATAGAAAGGAAGATAAATTAAAAATCGTTAGCATACAATCTCGTTCGTACAAATTGCTGGATGATGTCAAGGATATTGATGAGGGTGATGGTGAAAATTTGATATTGGTTTCGGAATATGTCAACGACATTTATGCTTATCTATACAAATTGGAAACCGAACAGCCTGTTCACAAGAATCATTTAGATGGTCAGACTGCAGTTTATGCTAAAATGCGTGTACTTTTAAATGATTGGATAAATGAAGTACACACACAATTCCATTTGGTGGCGGAGACATTCCAATTGGCAGTGGCCATCATTGATCGTTATTTGCAAACGGTGAAGGATACCAAGCGTTCGCATTTGCAGTTGGTAGGTGTAACCGCTCTGTTAATTGCCGCCAAATACGAGGAGCTCTTCTCACCAGCCATTGCAGACTTTATCTATATCACCGATGACACCTATACCAGCAAACAAATATGTCAAATGAAATTGTAAATATTCAAATCATTGGGTTGTTATCTCTCCCGACCATTGCCCATACACCGTTTGCGTCGTTATTCTAAGGCTGCCGATGCTGAGGATAATCATCATGCCATGTCAAAATACTTTTTGGAATTGGCCATGATCGAAGACGATATGTCTCACTATAAACCATCAGAGATTGCTGCTGCTTCTCTATTCTTATCTTTAAATATACTGAAAGAAAACATCAATAGTTCCGGCGGCTTAAACAATAAACACTGGAATTATACTCTAGAATGCTACGCGATTGCTTACGTAGCTCGCAATGCTCCTACTGCTAAACTCAAGGCTGTGTATACAAAATATCAGGCCTTAAAGTTCAAAAAGGTTTCCATGCGTTCTGCATTATATAGTACGTTTATAGATGCCATTATAAGCAGCAATTATCAGCACAAAAAAGCAAGTAAAGAAAATTTGTATTTCAATTAAATACATGGTTTATTTTTAATAATTTCTAATCTAACACTTAGAACAGAATCATCTTCTACATAGTCCTTCTATTATAGTTAGTATAATTGTTTTATTTTATCTTTTGTACATTTCAATTCTATGCTTAAACGAGTTCAAAATAGATACTTTTAAAAAAACACCCTCATATTGACAGTACTTTTCAATTTTTGCTAAATTGAATTTTAAGTATATAAAAAAAAACTCAATTGTATAAGTTGCATATTAACGCCTCTTAAGCAGGAATTTAAATTAAAAACCAAATTATAGTTTTTTTCACGAAATATGATACTCTACTCCAAAAAAATCATCTTAATAAATTTGTTTCATTGCACATCATTGTTTAAAAGTGATGATATGAACACACACAATTTGAAATAAACAAAACCCGTTTCATAGTTCCTCATCTGCTTTAAAAAATAAGCAGATGTTGACTTGATTTGCTTAACTTGGCAAAACTATGCCTCAAAAAGTAGCAGCTGTTATATAGTTTTCTTTTAATCTTGAACGATCTTCTCTTTTCAATTTCTAAAGCACCAAAATCACATTTGCTGGCTACATAAATATGCGGTAATCTTTTTAAATAATCCAACTAATAATTCTTCTCTTTTGTATATGTTTTATCTCTTAGACCTTAAATTTATTTGTTTAAATATTACTACTTTACAATTAATAACAATTAAATAAATAAATTTTGAAGAATTTTTGCTGTTTACATGAGTTTGAAGCATTTTGAAGAGCAATTTTGAAGAAAATTTCAATCGTGTAAATCTAGCTTTAAGCAATAATCATTTGTTTATAAAAACGAGAAAGAAATCTTTTAGAAGACTTAAAAGAGTTTTTTGTTAAATAAAATTGGCTTTTGTTTATTTATATTTTTATTATTTTTATTTTTTAATGATTCATTTATATATTTCTGTCTTAAATCTTTTTTTAATTAATTTATAAAAATATATGCAACAACATTATAAACAAATAAAATATACAAAACAACAATGTCTGAAAATTGTTTTTTTTCATGTGTTCAATTTTCAAAAACACTTTGAAATAGACAACAAGTAAGAAAATATATATAATACCCTACACCCAGTATATAAATAAAACAGATTTTCAGATATGGGCGCTATATAGGAGATATTGCCTATTATGGACCGATCATCCAAAAATTTAGTGCCATGACTTCCGTGAATATAAATATTATGTGCGTTAAACTGGACCGAAGGAGCTATCGTCATAAAATTCTAGCATATTATATGTATATGTACGAAACATATTTCTGTTCAATATTATTTGGATACCAACATTTTCAACACAGTTATGCTCTTTTAGGTGATTTTCGGAAGTGGCCTTATATGGGAGCTACGACTAATTTTGAACCGCTCTTCACGAAATTTGTAGATGTGGTAAAATTTGTTTGCATACGTGCATAATTCAAAGATTTATGACCAGCAAACCCCAATTTCGGGAGGACATTTGTATGGGGGCCAGGTAAAATAATGGACCGATTTCCACCAGTTTCAATCACATCCATCCTTGGGCTGCAAAAATATCACGTACCAAATTTTATCGAAATATCTTCAAAATTGCGACCTGTACTCTGCGCACAAGCTTTATATGGACTGCCAGCCAGACGGACGGACAGCCATCTATAAATCGATTCAGAAAGTGGTTCTAAGCCGATCGGTATACTTTAAGGTGGGTATTAGACCAATATTTATGGGCGTTACAAACATCAGCACAAATCCAATATACCCTCCCCACTATTGTGGTGTAGGGTATAATTAATATAAAGCTAAGTATAGACGATATGTTGAATCAGCATATTTATGCTGAAAAATTTGTTACAAGTGCTTACATATCGTGTAAACGCAAACTTTTTCCAGCATACGTATGTTTAACAACATTTGCTAACACTTTGTTAACAATGCCAACAAACGTATGTTGGTAATGTAAACAGCATATTATTATTTGACAAATTTCCTGCGTATTTTGACAGATAGCGTATGCAAGCTTTTCAACATATGGCAAATTCATATGCATATGCGCCGCAAGCTTAAGTCCAGCCGCCGATTGTTTTTTTTTATGTAAATACACTTCTTGTTGTATATGTACCTACAAACATACACACACAAGCAAACAAAACGCAATATAGTGGCCGGTGGCATTGTTCAAATTAATCGACACAGGTCTGTGGATATAAACAATAAATTATTATAAATGTTTTTCATGTTTTCGTGCATTATTTGCATATTTAGTGTATAATTTAGCTCGATTTTCTTATTGGTAAGTTCTGCAATATTTTATTATTTATTATTATTGCTGTTTTTTACAATAAAATATGCTCTATTTCTTTATACTATGTAGATTATAGGAGCATTGCTCTGGTGAGGAATACGAACAATATAGAATACTACAGCCAGCAAAGAAAGTGCGAAAAAGTTACAGGCAAATTAGACCAAAAGTACAAAAAGTAGAAAAAAAGAACTGTTCAAGCAATAGCTAGATCAATTTCCTACTACGTCATCCTTTATGTTTTTTTTTTTATTGATATTATTTTTATTATTTAATTTTATTTCAAAAATTACACATAAAATACAGAAGTTGAATAATAATTAAAAAATGTTGTCAAACTAACTAATTTCACAAACAAATGTTTATACGACTCAGCATATGTAGCACCACATAAAATTCAACATATCGTATAAACACAAAAATCGTATGCTAACTGTTATGTTGACATTTCATTTGCTGACATATGCTGACAACAAAAAATTTGCTTCTTTCAACATATCGTGTAAACGTCTAACATATGGCATAATAATTTGCTGCTAATTTTAATCATATGGCTGTCAGCATATACATATGTACATATATGCTGATTCAACATATCGTCTAAACTTGCATTAACATAAAAAAATTAACGAAAGTAAATGCATAAGGAAAAAAAATTAATCATTAAAAACAGAAATCTTGTTTTTATACCACTCTTTGATTTCAACCCCGCTCGCCTAAAATAAAAAAAATTTATTTCTGAATTAAAGACCGCACCTAAATTGGGCCCTAAGTTAGATTTTCTTTAAATCTTTATTTTCTAAAAAAAAATTTCAAATAGTTTTAGTCTTGAAAAGTATTAGAAAATTGTAAACTGCAAGTACCAAACAATAGTACTTTTAAACTTAATTTGGAAATTTAGTGAAACTTTGAATGTCTCGTCTTTGTGACGTAAATAGCTTAAGCTTCATTATCATTGAGCCTTAAAAAATAGTAAAATATAGTTAAGAAAATTTAAAGAATAAAAATTAGTAATGAAAAAAAGATGCTATGCAACGAAAAATGCGCAGTCATTGCTTGAAAAAGAAATATTGAAAAAGGTCGAATAAAAGAACTAAATAATTTAAAAAAAAATAATATATGTGAACTTTTAATTTTTTGTATTTAAAATTGCGCTGACTCTTTTCTGACAAGATGTAAGAGCTCTTTCTAAACCCAAAACCCCCTCATAAAAGACTATTTTCTGACTTTATCTAAGAGCTCTTTGAGAGCCCAAAAATCCCTCTTAAAAGACTCTTTTCTGACATTATCTAAGAGCTCTTTCTGACGGACAATTTTCGAATGTAATGACACTCTTTTCTGAAGGACTGCGGAGCAATAATGACTGTTTTTTGGGCTCATAAAGAGCATGAACGCTCCGAAAAAGGTGTCAGAAAATATTCTGTTCGGACTCATATGGCTTGCTGGGTATTTGCCTTAAATAGTGAAGCGCCATAATTACTTGACAATGAATTGGTCGTTGTCAAATAATGGTCAATAATGGCATCATGATTTTTAAGATATGATCTGATCTATACTAATGATTGTCGATTGTCTTCATAGGTAGTACAATTCTCTTGATCTTAGCAATTTCATGTGTATTTTTGTTTTAAATTTATTTCCACAAACATATTAAAGCGCAAGTTTCTTGCATTCAAACATCCTTGAATGAAAATCAGCATAATCGGTAGAGCAGAAACATAGTTATGAACCGAAATGAGAGGTAACCTCAAAAAAATGGTTTTTATTTAGTTAGTTTGTTATTTTAAAACCTCCCGACCTGAGATACGAAAACAGATGAAGATTTTCTAACGATTGAATTTTGTAACACATTTTCTAGTCTATTTACTTACAGAATCACTTTTCAGCTTGCCTTCATATATTCAGTATGGACATTTGTTTGTTAAGTGTAAATTGAAACGTGTTTGAATTTATGTATGACTTTCACTTTATATACTCGCATGTACATATATACGTATATACATATATAGTGCAAGTTTATATGTTATTATACAAGTGTATGTTTATAACCATATATTGCATGTACCATCAAGCGATTGCATGCTTATGCTTGTCCACAACAATTATCCATTTAGTAGTAAAAATTTGTTATTTTAAATATATATGTATGCATGTGTTGTCTTGGTTGCTTATTTGCATTTACACATGAAACATTTATTTTTACTTAACAAAACAAAAAAGGACCTTTAAGTGTCCTTTGTTTTTACACTTTATCATATGTTAGAGTGTGTATGTGTCTGCTGTCCGAACACATGTGGTGATGTGAGCGCCTTTGTTTCGTGTTAAATTTAAGTAAAAGGAGGAGCTGAAATATAAGAAAAACAGAAATAAACTATGTATGTGTTTTGTTTGTAAATTATTAGCATTATTTTTCCAAGTGTTGGTGTTGGTGCCACCTTCATTTATTTCAACAAACAGCCAAATGCAAGTTGCATATGTGAAAGCAACAATGTGTATGTTTATATGTCAGTATACTTTTGCTCTGATATAAGCAGATTTCGTTTAGTCGCAATCGAGTCTATTCGACTCACCATTTATCAATGACAGTAAAAATGTTGCAAAGTTTTTACTTATTTTTCTCTTTTACTACTTGTTTTTACACTTGCCAAAACAAGAAAGAATTCCAGCTGTAAAAACTTTTCCATAAAGAATCACAAAAAAAAAAATAATAATAAAATGGAAATGTGTTCATAGTTACTACCATGGTTAAACCAAAATAGCACAGCATGGAAACAAAATAAAAAAATTTATACATCATGTGCAATGTTACCGAGCTTGACGACTGGTTTTTAACTTATAACAACAAATATGCTTGAAAACTTTAAAAAAACTTTGATATTTTATAAAATCTAAGGACACTATATATATTTCCCTTATAACTAATCATAGATTGATAGCCGTTAAAATAAATTGTACAACAAATGTGATTGGTTAAGACAAATAAAACACTTAAAGTCAAATTAGGTTTTAAGAAATCATTGAATATTACTTATAATATATTCGATCTTGACCGACCATAACTTTGATTTTGTATTTTTTTACATTGTTGCAAGGTTAGAAACTACTAAAACATCATAGTTATGCAAAGTAAAAAAAAATCTTAAATCAAACTTTATGGAAAAAAAATTGTCCCTTAAGGTTATTGCTAGTAATAATTTACAAGTCATGCAAAAATAATAATACTGAAAATTGATCAAATTAAATTGAATTAGTTTGAATAATATTGAAAAAACGAAAATGTAAACTCAAGTGTAATTTCTAGTTAAAAATAAAAATAAATTATCCACTCTTCATCTAAGAGCTTTTTTTCATAGATTACGAGAGAATGTTTTCATACTGACATCTTATATATATATTCCGTATTATTTGACAATTCGTTATGCACGATTTATTCAACTGTATTGCGAAAATCAGTATTAGTTAGCGTTTGTGCAATTGGAAAAATTAGAAAAATTATCAGAAATTTTTAATAAAAAAATTTTTCAAGTTGTAATTCCTAACTTCAGTAAAAATAATTTAATGAAAATTAAATTTAATGAACTCGAGCCTAACTAAATTATCAAGAAGTTTAAATTTTTGTTTTAAAAAATATATTTACTTTTAAAAATGCCTAAAAAAAACTAAAACACTTAATTGCACAGATTATGTGAAGAAATTACCGTTTGTGGTATTTTAGCACTCGAATTTGTTGGTAAAAATTATGGTAAGGATAAATCCTTTTTTATATGTCACTATGTTATTTCTCTTTTTTTTTTGGTTGTCTCTAGATAATCAAAGTAAGGCGGCATACATGCATATGTATATGTATGCTATTGTATCTTACTCTGTGATGTCTTTTTTTCAAAAGTAAATAAAAATCAGTTAGAAATCAGTTGTTGAGTTAAATTTACAATTGAACAACGCAAGTTTACGAGGCAAAATTGTGGGGCAAATTTATGAAGTATGTATAAATAATTTTTCTTGTAATTTTTGACAATTCATTTACGAGAGCGTAAAAATGCACAGTTTGCACAGCTGGCGAGACTTTTAAACCATATCATGAGGACGCTTAATGTCTTTCATGCACTTCCAGCAACGTATGGCTTAATTTTCTGGCAAAAATTTTAAAGATTTCTTAATTTTACCCGTAACTATGCTAGTTAAATTATTAGGAAAATATCTATTATCATTTCCACAATACTTAGATCTACATGCTTGGCTAAGCTTATTGCCACTTTAATTTTTTCTTTCGATTGATAAATGTATAAGCTAGTATGCTAAGCAAATCATAAAAATAATTTTCATTAGTCAAAAAAAATATTAAATCGCACAGATTAACACCCATTCTAGAATATGTTATTTTAGAATAAGTTCTTAAAAAACATGCCATGCATAATTTTCGGAGTAATGAAAATTTATTAAATGTTAAACAAAGTGACCACATAAGGTCAAAGTGGCTTAAAAAATAAGATTAAAAATTTAAATTTTTGTGTCAAATTGTGTCAATTAATAAAAATAGTTAAGCTTATTAAAGCTCTCATTATATATTTCTAAAGCTTTGTTTTCCTTAATCTGTTTTAATCTTGATTATCCCAGCTTAAATAAAAACCTATTAATAACACCACTCTTGACATTTAACGACATTACACATTTCTTTTTCAATCTTTTCTTTTTGTATTCTCTCTCCTCCCCCCCCTAGGACACATATTTGCGTATATGAATATCTGCATCCGACATATTTGTATGTCCTTCAACATTTACGCGAAATTGTTTCTTTTTGTAAATCTGCTGTTTTTTTTGGCATTTTATCAAATCATTTTTCTTGTCAAACACCTGGGTATTTTGCATTCATAAGTCATCTTAACAAAATCTTTTAAAGCTACAGGAATGCAAAAAAAACTTACACACATACAAGAAAATATGTTTAAGAAATGTTTTCAACAATTCTAAATGTCAGTTGACAGCTGCTAGTAAATCTTAACGCAAATTTCTTATTGTTTGTTGCTTTTAACTTATACAGTTTTATTTTACTACCCCCTGCATTTAATGCAAATAGGAATTCATTTTATTCCTCTTGTTCTAATGCAAAAAATATTTGTATTCATATATATACGAGTATAAGTAAGTATGTATGTATAAGTATGTATATAAAAAGCCAGCATAATGGCATCTTTAGTTGAAAGAATTAAAGGAAAAAGTATAAAATCCAACCAAATATTTTATATGACAAGATGACAAACTACATGTTTTTGTTTTTATTATAAAGAAAACAAACTACAACTCAAAGTTTTTATTTGTAACAAACATCAAACTTGAAAAACGTCTTGTTTTCTTCAAACGAAAAGACTGTTGGTTTTTTCTTTAAGTGTTTTTTTTTTTGTCTATCTTGAAATATTAATAAATTTTTAAGGACTTTTGTGGAAAAGTTTAAATTTCAGCTTAAATTTAATGAATACAAGAGTACTTATGACAAAATGAGTCTAGGTTTTTTTTTATTAGTAATTGTGTAAGGACCCTTATGTTTAACTGCACGTAAATTTTACATTTCCTTAAATTAACTTTCACAATATAAAACATAAATAACTTAAAGAGATTTGACACAGTATTTATCTTTAATGTTGGAATTATTTTTGTTTATGCGTAATTTTTATAACGCACACTACCATAGTGGAGAGGGTATATTGAATTTCTGCTGATTTGTCTAACTTCCAAAAATATTAGTCCAACCTACCTTAAAGTATATCGAGTGACTGAGAATCGTTTTTTTGAGTCGATTTAAAGATATCCGTCCATCTCTCCGTCTGGCTGGCTGGCTATTTTGTTAAAATTTTGTTCATGATAGTTTTTGGCCCAAGGACGCTAGCACATATGAGTGAGTATGTGTGTACCCGACACTGATCTATAAGTAGTCATAGGTCCCATATAAGATCGACTTTGAAAATTACTTTAAAAACCATAAAATCGTAATAATGTTAGTATTCAAATAAAATACAACATAAAAAAGTAAACACAATAATATTTATACGAGGGCGGTTCGGAAACTTCTTAGCCTAGAACAGAAAGCGCGGTATAAAAACAAAAAGTTAAGTGTTTTGCTTTGAACACATGCTAAATTTCTTTTCGATCTGCCAACTCCTTCATATAGAAACAGGTGTTCCAAAAAGACGCAATCACGATTTTTTTTACAATGGAAAAATAAGAAATTCTTGGTGTCATTAAATATTTCAATAAAAAAGGTTTTAAAAGGTTTGTTGGGTGAATATTCTCCTACATATACAACAGTTAAAAATTGGATTGATGAATTTAAACGTAGTCGTATAAAATTTAAGGATGAACCACGTAGTGGAAGTCCAAAAACAGCAATAAGAACAGAAATTGTAGCCAAAGTGCATGATATGGCATAAAAGTGCGTGAAATAGCCAATATCATGCGCATCTCAAATGATCGAGTCCATTTAATTTTGCATGAAGAACTTCAAATGAGAAACCTTGCTGAAATATGGGTGGCGCATTTGTTAACAGTCGGCCAAAAACGCATTAGAATGAAAATTTCTCAAGCTGGTTTGAATCGTTTTAAGAAAAATAAAATGGATTTTAAGAACAATCCAAGCAATAGACTGAAGCTGGAGGAAGTGCCCTCAAAAAGCCAGAAACAATTCAATCGGCTGGTAAGATTATATCAACGGTTTCTTGGGACTTCAAAGGTATTTTATTGATTAACTATCTGAAAAAGAGTAAAACAATAAATTCAAAGTACTATTGCAACATTTGGAATTATTTAAATGTAAAAATTCGAGAAACACGTCCTGGTTTACAACACAAAACAAATAATTTTTCATCAAGACAACGCACCAGCGCACAAGAGTGTTTCAGCAATGGCTTAAATCAACGAATTCAAGTACGACCATCCACCTTTTTCTACTGATTTACCTCCCAGTGACTTTTAACTGTTTCCAAAACTAAAAAAAATTCCTAGCTGGCAAGCGTTTTAACTCATATGAAGATGCAATTACAGTTTTAGCCACTATTTTGAAGGCCTCGAGGAAAACTATTTTAATTAAGGGATTGAATTGCTAGAGAAGCATTGGACTAAGTGTATTGAAGTTTCAGAACATTATATTGAAAATTAAGAATAATTTTGAAAAACTAACTATTCTCTGACTGTGCTAGGCTAAGAAGTTTCCGAACCGCCATCGTATGCATAGAAGTAATGCCACTACACTTTTGGATGATCGGTCAATAATAGGTTATAGCTTCTAGAACCCATTTCTAAAAATCCGTTTTTACAAATATACTGAACGTAGTGTATTATATGATCAGGCTCGACTATACTTTTTTACTTGTTATTTCTTTACTTAAATTTTTTCTATTTTTCTGAAATGAAAAATATATTTACATTTTTTTTAAAAAATACTTGAATTAATTTGTTACCTGTCATCGTCATAAATTTCTAAAACAACAAAATCCAACACCGGAAATCTTTGAAAAAAAAACGTTACGCAATTTGAATATTAATATATTTTTGTTTGCCTTTATTTTCTTGCAAGTAAAATTAATTATTTTGGGTTTTTATTTAGTCAGAATAAAATAGAAACTTTCGTCTTTAAGGAAACTTTAGAGATTTTGTGACAAAAAAAAACTGCTTATTAAGTATTGGAATATAAATTGTATTAAAATTCTGATTTATTATCTGTCATACTTTGGGTACTTTATATAACATAAATTTTATTTGAAATTTATTGCCGAAAGAAATTAAACGTTTAACGTACAACCAAAATATGTATTTTTTCAAACCGATGCAGTAACATTTGTAATGTTTTTAGTTGTGCTTAACGATTTTATGAGTGTGGCGTATGAGAAATGTTATCAAATTTTATAACAAGTATACGTAGCCAGCTTCTGCTATCGATTCGAAGCAGATTAGTTCGGTAATGATAATTATTAATAAATTTTACAAAAGTTAAAATTAAAAATTTGTATACTTATTTGACAAAATATGTATTTGTGGCAGTATTATGTATCATATTCGATATATAAGACCACTATGAAATATGTCATCTATATTTAGTTTCGGAGTTTTGTTTTTTGTGGTCAAATTAATATACGATAAAAGTGTTTCCTAACAAGTGATTAATAAAAATAATAAGAAAATAAACAGAAAGAAAGAAAAGATCCTTGTAGAAGTTACAAGTCCTTATTAAGAGGTTTTTCATATATTACAATTATTTAAGGACGTTCACAGGCACTAAACGAGATCAGTGGTGCCACACATGCTTTGGACTATGAATATTCAAAGCAATTTAACGCCATGTGGTATTTTTTCAGCACTGCTCTAAGCCAAATGTCATTGGCTTATTTAATAATGGATGCGATTCAATAGAGTTGACAAGGTGATAGTTCAACATGTTCTCCATAACTTTTGAGAACACATATATTGGCTTCAGCCAGATTATCGCTCAAGGACGAAATTTTCAGCGAGGCCTCATTTTCTGGAATATACATATGATTGCTCAAATGCTTAAAGTACTTAAATATAAGCTATTTTTCATTGTAACGTCATTCTAGACAGAAATTAACACATAGTTTGCAAGCTAATCATATCTTGTTAGTATTATCGTCTTATAGGTCATACGAAAGTTCAATGCTAACGATCTGTCCATTGACCCAAGAATGTATTGGTTTCTTGTGTATGATGGTAACATGTTCAAAAAAGTCATGCATCAGTTGGGCTAAGAGTCTAAGAGTAGACTTAACAGAAAGGTATTTGATGTAGATATCGAGTAGAAATGTGTTTAGAATCTACTGACAAGGGACAATTATAGTAGTATCTATATCTTCTAAGGAACAAATAGATGCGAAGAGCATCATATCAGAATTTATTTTAAAGTGAAACCATTTTTGTCTTTCAGTCATCAGTAGAGACAATAATGCCGGAGGAAATACTTTAAAGCCCTGTCATATATTATTGGTATTATAATCTTAAAGATGCTATGAAAATACAATATAAAATTTGAGTGCCCATTTAGATGAAAGGTTTCCTAAGTGTATAAAAGGCACGTCTTCAGATCTCATCATTGAGCTTTCTTGAGTTTAGAGCTTAGAAGTTATTTGGTTTCCTCGGAAGCATAGTTTAAGTTCTCAAAATAGTTTGCCTAAATGACCAGCGGGAATCGCCGCGATGTGAATCTATCAAATGATTGAGATTTTGGCATTTCAAATAACTGAAATAAGTTGTGAGTAAATCAATTTGTTCGGATTTGACTCGTCTGGGACGCGATATGTAATCACATTCAAAATTGTTTTCTAAAAATAAGGAGATAGATTTTTTTAAAATTTGTTTATCATCAACTGGCTTCATTCTAATACTGAACTAACAGTTTCCAGAAGGCAATTGAGGAAGTTGAATATTACATACATATATTAAATTTTCAATCAAAATCATAAACTGTATTCTAGGAACCATGTTTAATTGAAATTGGAACATGATACTGAGAAAATTCCAAATTCCATTGCGCATTTGACTTTAAATGTAGAAAATTTAAAATTAAATTAAGATTCACCCCTATCGTGAATAAAAATTCCCCATGAAATTTGTTCCCTTTTAAAATTTTTCCTATTAAAATTCAATGTTAAAAAAATAAAAGGGAACAGATTTCATGCGGAATTTTTATTCACGATAGGGGTGAATATTAATTTGAAATTGAGAAGAATCCAAATGATATTGAGAATTTTTATTCAAAATTGGGAAAATTCCAATTGAAATTCAAATGAAATTAAGAATTTCAATTTGAAATAGGTAAAAGTCTTAGTAAAATTAAAATAAATATAAATCAAATTGAGAAATTTGTAATTAAAATATTTTTTGTTTTACTCTACTTCAATAATATCTTCAAATATAATAAAGAAATATTAGTAATATCTTATAAATCCAGAGATGTTTAGCCAAGTGATATACACCTAATTCGATTTTTACACGGTAATTGGTTCCGGGAATCGTCCTGTAAAAAAAGACATTGATCGCATGCAAAATAGGTGATTGGTTCCTTCTCTCTAAAACCTATTTGTGAAAAACAAGGATTTTAAGACCAAATATTTAGGTTTATAATATTAAATTACATAAACAATGTGTTTTTACACAAACATAATTATTAAAGAAAAGAAAGATATATATGTACACTGTAAGCTTAAAAAGAATGTAAAAAAGTGTATGTATGTTAAGTTCATTTGATTGTATGCACTAAATGGGAATTCCCCCAAATTTGTGCTATTTACAATTGCTCTGACCAGTAAATTTGCATGTATCCATGATATGAAAATATTTCGCATAAATTTAATTTAAGCAAAAAAAAATTAAACCCAAAAATTTAGCACGTGGAATAAAATCATGTAAAAAATGTAAAATTTGTTTATATTCAAACCGTGTTAAATCAAAACAGTGTAAAAACAGAATTATGTATAGTTATAAAGAATCATTAATTAATTTCTCAAGATATAAAAGCCTCTACTATACTACATTAGGGGAATTTATGGTTGGTGGCTATATTCTTGACTTCACGTTAGTTTTAATTTTGGAACAAATTATTTCAATAAGATTAAGTAATGGCTAATAGGGACTCAATCGTAAAAGTGTTGCTGGAAATTTGACAAGTTGCATTGTCACTTAACAGAGCGATTAACTAATTCCTATCTATCAATAACTATTTTAACCCATTCGTTTGCACATTCCACAATGAATGAACTGTAGGAAACTTAAATTTTATTAGAAAATTTCTCAATTTTATTTGGAATTATCGTAATTTCAAATAAAAATTCTTAAATTTAGAGATTTTTAAAATAAAATTTTAAATTCTTAAAATCATTTGGATTAATTTTATTTTCAAAAACAAACACCCCTTCTAATAAATATAACAAAAAACCACTGAATGTGTAACTTACATTAATAATGTATTTAAATAGAAAATCTGTTTAAATTATTCAATGTAAATTAACCATTCAATTACCAACCTGACTAAATCACAAAATAATAATTATACGCATCGCTGTACATAACAGAAAATCGTCGTTATATATGTACATAAATACTATGCATAAGTATGTAATTCCGTTTGGCTGCGTAAATGTTGTTGAGTTAATAAATTTCCATGAAATATTTATTGTGTCAGTTTATTTTGATTTCTACCATACATAAATACATACATACATATGTACATATATACTTATTTATACATAAACCGAAAATGGAAATATATATGTATGTATGTTTATACAATATGTGTAATAAAAAAATACAATATTCTATATTAACGCACGAATGACCTTTAGTTGGTATTTGCTACACTGGCTGGTATTTCTACTCAATTTACATTTATACTGCAATACATTTTTATTCTTTATTTCTTTATTTTTTTTTTTGACAAAATATATTTCTCTTCACATGGCAAAAAGCAAAAACCCTTGAAATAAGAAAAAATATCCTTCACAGAGAAGGACATTTCAGTTTTGTGCTGCAAACATCGATCATTGTTCTAAGAATACATGTTATAATACGATGGCAATATAATTTTTCAAAAACCAGTGGGCCGGCGGAAAGGAACATATTTGTTAACATTGCTTTTGTTTTTGTTACGTTTGTTTTGCTTCCTTTCCACAAAGTCAATGTTTGTTTTTCATGAAAACCCATTTTTTTTTTTTGTAATTCTTCATTGTTGTGTTTTGTTTGGTTTTTTACACTTTATTTTTGTTGTTGTTATTGATAGGCCTCATATGGTTTCGTTGTCACAGAAATGTATTAAACCATTATGTAGTCTTGCATGTGAGTACGTGAGCATACATGCATATTAGGGATGCCAAACGAGATTGGATTTGCAAATCCCGGGATTTGGGATTTTCAAAATGTGAATCTCGGGATTTCTGGATTTTTATTTCTTATTAAAACAAATTTGTTTATTAATAATAAAAACTATTTCTTTCAATAAAGGTACTTATATTTAATACAAATATTTTTGAAAACAAACATTTTCTGTCCTAATAGCAATAATTTTTTAAATTTTCTAAAAATGTATAAAGCAAATTTTGTTCACCAATACCTCACTTTGCGTCGGAGTTACGTTCCAAAAAAAAAAAAACATGATACAAACTGAATTAAGATTTTCTATAGCAAACCATGTAAAACTCGAAGATAGGTTCTAGGGTTATGAAAATACTAAGTCGTCGACTATCTTTCACAAAAAATTGGTCCAATGATTAATGAAGATTTCGTTGTAGCAATTGTCTCTATTACTAGCACTAGCATTATAGTTGGATAACGCTTTACTTTTGTATGTCATCAAATAAGCTTTTTGCTTTTGTCTGAAATACCATTTTACTTAATGGTAATCTCTGCGCAACTTGATTTTCAATCCAAATTGAGAACAAGGACTCCACTTTGATCATCAAAGCATTTCTTGTACGGGTCATCGATTTAGCATCTAATGATGTTGCAGATTTTGCAAAAATTTCAAAAAAATAAAATAAAGACAACGCAACCTCGAAAAGCGGCTTACAGTGAAAATTAGGACTAATTAAGCAGCGATGCAACTTCGAAAAAAAAACGAAAACTAAACGAGGTATTGGTGTATTTTATAAACAAAATTTTAAAACCCAATAGTAATTTAAAAACATAATACATGGGCGCCGATTATCCGTGATCCGATTAACCAGTCACCGCAATTAACCGTGATGGGCAAATATCAGTATATGTATTATTATTTGTTTGCAATGTTTTCAAATTGTTTTTAACCGTGATTATCCTTGATGGCAGAATTTTTTTATTAACCTAAAATTCATACATACAATATAATAAACATGAAAACGGGAAATTCCCATGTTTGCATACGATAAGTTAGAAGCATTTACAGGTGATTAAATAGTTTAATTTTGAAATTTGGGAAGTTAAGAAGACTACATCTAAATGTATTTAGTATGGCATTGTTACCAGTCATAAAAAGATAAAGAAACGTTTTAAATATTGACGATAAAGTCAAAATAATTAACGAGCATTCAAAAACTAATGTGAGTATTATAATGCTAACTCAAAAATACGAATTTTTCAGAAGAATTAATTTTTTTTAATGTAAATATGTATGTTTGTACACCAATGTTTACTTGTCAACTAATGAAAAACTGTATAATCAAAATTGTTATTCGATTAGCCGTGAAAATAGATTATCCATTATGCTTCTGGTTCCGACCATCACGGATAATCGAGCCCCGCCTGTAATATTACCTACATTGAAAATTAGATGGAGAAAAATAATATGTCATTTTGCCTTTAGTTTCTATATTAATTTAAAAGCAATAGAATATTATCATTTTATAATCTTAAAACAAGTTTCTAAAAAATATTAAGGTAACTAAAATAAAGATAATATTGCTTTATTTTCTATTTAATTTTGCTACCATCATATAAAGCTGACGAAAAACATCGTTCACAATCAACGCTTGTAGGCAAAATTGTTAGCAAATTCTTGTATGCTGATTGCATTTCTCACCCTCCCAAACAAATAATTATACATTTGTATTTCTGATTCAGTATTTGATTCCATATCATTACAGACATTATAAGTTATTGTGGGGGACTTTTACATGTTTCAGTTGCATTAATTATTTCTTTTATTTCGCAATCAACATTTTTAATGCATTTCTAATAACAAACACTTTTATCTCAAATTCAGTCTTCAATTTTGCGTTTTTCCAGAAAATTTTAAATTTTGAGTAAATCATTCCCCTCTTTTTTTTTGGTTTCTTTCATCGCTTCATATGCAATCACATTTTTTGATATCTCTTCGAAGTTAAATAAAAGTGAAACATCGGAAGAGATTCATATCACTGCAACAAATATAAAAGTCAAAAACATTTCAAAATTATTTACAAAATCATCAACAAATATATATTGTTGATCATTTTGTAAATAATTTTGAAATGTTTTTGACTTTTTCAGTTAGTAATTTAATGTGAAACCTGTCTCTTTAATTTTTCTTAATAGAAACAATACAGAAGCATTGATTTATATTAAGTGAAGATGTTTTGTTTTTGTGTATGCAAAAAAAAAAGATAAAAACAATTCTACTTCTCTAGATCGTTTATACAAATGATTTAATCATCATTTAATTTTTTAAATAAATCCCTAAAATCCCGAAATCGGAATTTCTGGATTGGCATCCCTAACACATACATACATATGTCTGTGAGCATGTGTAAAATATGTAGTGGGAAAGTAAAAATCTGGGTAAACCTTAAACATAATGTTTGATACTGACTCGTTCTTTATTATTGCTACTCATAAGTAATAATTATTATAACTTTTAGCACGTAGGTAGTTTAATTTAATATTTCATTACAATTCAATCCCTCTCTGTACTTACATACATACATATACAGTAACTCGAATCAGTAAACTGTTTCTACATATACATAATCGTATATACGAAGGTTATTGTGAAAAAAAAAAAAACTAAAATAAACTAAAACATTTACAGTCTCTTTAAATGAATTCCTGTGTGAAGTAAGCGTTCACTAACAAATTTAGTTTTTAGAAAATTTTCAATTTTAAGTACTCACCAAGAATTTCAAAATCACCATTTTCGAACAAAGAATAATTCGATTAATTTTATGAAGAATAATCCAACAAAATTAATAAATATGCTTAAATTTAATAATTAATTAAAGACAACAAAAATTAAAAACGAACAAGAGTTTTTATATTTTTAATAAAAGAGACCTCAAGCCAAATTAATAGAGTAAAAAGATTTTTAGCACTACAAAAAGGTCTACATAGCACATAAAAAACAGTAATAATTTTAATAATTTATAATTAAGTTAAATTATTATTATTGTCTATCTATTATAAACTAAAATTAAATAAAGTTTTTCAATCAATATACGTACATATATGAATGCTTATACAAATACATATATAAATTTTATTACAATAAGTTTTAATGCTTAAAATAAATCTAATATTTAGTAAAAACTAGCTGACCGCCCCGCCCCGGCTTCGCTCGGTATTTACTAATGATTTGTATTTCTAATAGAATGAAAAGAAGGCTTTGGTGTCAGTTCTTCAAGTTTCTTAAAAAATGTCTCTTACTAAGAAAAATGAGAAGTGAAAATGAGGCAGTAAGATTCAGTTCTTTGAGTTTTCATAAAATTGTCTCATACTTAAAAAATGAGAAGTGAAAAGGAGGTTTTTAAGAAAAATAAGAAGTGAAAAACAGGCAATATATTAAAAAATTTAAATTTCCGATTTTTATCCGAAATTTTTTAATTTTTATCTCTTTACAAACCATCTCCAGAGAATTTCGAATCGAATAAAAAAAATCAGCCAAATCGCTCCAGCCGTTCTCACGTGATGCCATTACATACATGGACCATTTCATAGATAATACTGAACGAGAGTGAAATGCATTTCGAAACAGATATTTAAGAGTCCACATTTTTTAACCAACTAAGCTATTTAATTTTGTATTTGACCCTTTTGATAGCTTCAAAGAAACTGATATTGAAAGTGATTGCATACAAAATACTGTATAATATGGGACGAATAAATTGTCAAATACAGAAGACTCGGATACCACTAAGGATATGGTCACACAAATGATAAATATTTACTCAAAAAAGCGTAACAAATTTTTTGACGTGATTTTTCCTCAGTAAAATAAGTTTTCCAAATAAAAACAAGTCCCTACAACCACTATATGGAAGATATGATCTATTATGGACCGATCATCCAAAAATTTAGTTGCATGACTTCCGTGAATATCAATATTATGTGGTTATACTCTCGATTTATGCAGGTTAAAATGAATTACGGAGAGGGTCTTATATGGGAATTTCGACTAATTATGGGCCGACCATTATAAAATTACGTGTCATCATTTCTGTATATATGAAACTTATTTTTGTTGAATTTTATTTAGATAGGACCGATCATCATAAAATTGTACCATATTGTTTGTATATATACGTTACCAAAATTTTTCATAGAGTTATGCTCTTTCAAAGGATTTTCGGAAGTAGGCTTTATATGGGAGCTACGACTAATTATGGACCAATCTACACGAAATTTGTAGATATTATTTGACTTCATTTTCTACTTATTTATGGTGAAATCTGTTTTTATACTTGGGGAGCACATTTATATAGGGGCCAGGTGAAATAGTGGACTGATTTCCACCAGTTTCAATCCAGTCCGTTCTCGGGCTAAAAAAATATCTCAATAAAATACCAAATTTTTTTGAAATATCTTTAAAATTGCGACCTGTAGTCTGCGCACAAGCTTTACTTGGTCAGCCAGCCATACGGACGGAGGGACGGACATCGTTAAATCGGCTCAGAAAGTGATTATTCGTCTATCGGTATATTTTAAGGTGGTTGTTGGACCAATATTTATGGGCGTTACAAACATCAGCACAAACCCAATATATCCTTCCCACTATTGTGGTGTAGAATTAAAACAACATTTATTTAGTGGTTACGTCATTTTCGTCAAATATTTGCCATGTGTGACCCTACCTTATATAATATACATGAAAACATAATAAATAATATAAATGGAATCATAATGTACAGCTGTATTTTCAAAATACACTGGTTTTTAATTGAACCAGTGTCATTATTACAACCCCATCTAAAGTGGAGGTGGAGGTGAATGAGATGCTGAATATATGGAAGAAACTTATATTTACGATGACATTGATAATGATAATGTTGAAACAGACAAAGAACATAATTATTAAAATGTATATAAGTGATATAATTAAAGTTGGCTTTAGATAATACTACTTTCTGTAGAACTTAATAAAGGAAAAAACTTGGTATTCTAATTTATTTAAAATTTTTTGAATTATGCGATTAATTTGAAATATGTGATCGAATTATTCGAACAAGCTAAAATGTCTTATTCGAATTATTTGTTTTATTCAAACTAAAAAAAAATCTAATAATTTGATTACCGTAATACTCAATCAATGAATTGTTAATACTTTAATAAGAAATTGAATTTATGGCAGTAATTATCAAAACAAATAAAATTTTGAACTTTTCATGTTATTGCAATGTTAACGTTATTTCAAACAAAAATGGTTCTTGTTGTGAACCGATTATTCTTGCCAAAACTTTATATGGAAACGATTTACTGTGGTCTGCGCTGGATCAATGCTGTTACATTGGTCTCGCTTTGGAAAAACTTGTATGTGCAGCAGCTTTTGTTCATCCCTCGTATGTATGTATGTGCTTATGTCTGGGCAATTATATACGACTGCGTTCATATTCAGTTTTTTCTCGACTGAATTGTTTATAATGTAGCATGAAATTGATTTTTACTTTATTAAATATTTTTTCTTGTATTTTTCCTTATTTTTTTTTTCTTTTAAGGATTACTTGCTTTTGTGCTTTCCTTTCGTGATAACCACAAAACCGAACAGCCAATAAGATTTAAGTGTTCAATTTATTTATTTGAACTGCACAAATTGTTAATTATTTTGCTGTTAGTTTTTCATATATTTTGTGTTATGAGTGCGTGCATATGAAATATTATTGCTGTAAGTAAATTTGTGTGTATTTATATATTTAGGGTAATCTTTCAAGTCTTTGCCGGCAATCGATATATCAACCATCTGATTGAAAGTCCAGCACACTATCGTTTAGTCTGGTGCTCCAATAGCACCCTTGATTGTTCTAGCGTTAGCTTGGAAAATTTGAACAAGGTTTTGGGAAAAGTTTCATTTCAGTTATGATCATCATTCGAAAATTCTTTAAATTTACTAATGTAGTTTTTGCTTTCAAATTTAATTGTTGCTAGTATTTTCATGATTACGACACAGTATATTGTGTTTATTGCATTTGTTGATAAACATTGATTTGTGTCTTTTAGTTTTTATATCGAATTTGTCAATATGAAGATAAAATCGCTTTCCTATTTGATATTGTTTCTTTTTTTAAATAATTGTAAATTAGAAATCACTTATGGCTGCAATTTATATTGAGATGATGTGTAAATAACGTTGAAAACAATTATGTAGGTCAATGATTTGTTATATGATTGATAATACTTATTATTAAACTTGGCAAAGAATTGTTGTTGAATAAAATTTAAATTAAGAATTACTTATTATTTGATAATATTTCAACTGGCGGCCATTTTGTCAGCTATTAAGTGATTTATGTTTAGTTTAGTTTAGTTTGGCAATTTTAAAAGGAATTGACTGACGCCTAAACAACACTTCCATATTTTACATCTATGTAACGATTTACCACATGGAGGACAGCATTCGCAGAGTTATTGCCGATATACGGCCATAAATGTTGAAAAAAGTCATGGAAAATTAGAAAATAATTTGTTACCATTAAATTTCGTTTAAATTCACATCAATGAAAAAATAATTTCAAATAAATTCAATTATATTTAATGCTAAAATATATTATTTAAATTGATTTAATAAATAAAATGACCTTTACAAATATCCTGATGCTTATTAAGGGGTCAAACGCATACATGCATAAATATTTTACTGAAATATTTGTATTGTTATTAATTTTTCCTGTTTATTAATAACAGCAATTTATACACGTCCCAAACTCTTTATTAAAAATACTCGTACTTATTTATTTGCACATTCAATTTCAAACAAATAAATCATGTTTTTTTTAATTAAACACAAATTTGTTCTACCACTTTCACACATAAAACATTTAAAATAAAAATACATAAAAATAACATTGAGAGCAACCACATTTATTTAATTTGTTTTAATAATATTTGGTAAATATTAAATTTAAATAATTGATGAGTTTACGAATATTGATGATTCCTGTGTTAACACACCAACCTACTAACAGCAAGAGCAGGACCAAAACAAGAAAAACAAAAAAAAAACACAAGTCAAATGTCACCAACTTTGACATCCGGTTCCAAAATTACAAACATATACACTAGACGTAAAAACTAACAACTATTTACATAATATTAATAAATGGCACTTAAAGTTGGAAATTTGTATTACTGGTTATTTGAACGAACATTGACATACAAATACTCTTGCAAATAGAATCATTAATTGTCTCAAACAGCTGGTTGAAATATTTATGTTTGTTCTGTTTTATTTTGCGTCGTTCTTCTGTCATTCTGCATGATTTTGATCTTTAACTTGTATTTTTATACAAAATAAATAATACAACACACAAAAACATTTGTTTATATTGAGAGGACATCAAAAACGCTGAAAAGTACAGAAAAACAAGTTAGAGTGCTATATTCGGCTGTGCCGAATCTTTAATACCCTCCACACAAAAACTATACTGGATGTAGGATTGTGTTTTCCTATTCTGTGTTTTCTATTTAGTCTTAGTACAAATTTTATTATTACTTTGTATATTGTTTGAAAGACAATTTTACCACCAACATAATTTATTTTAACCCTATGATGTTCAACTGGGCTTTGCGAGGCCCATTTTAATTTTGAGTAGTTGCCAAGTTTTTAGCTTTGCTCTGAGCGAAGAAATATTTTATATCAACTACCGCTAATGCCTTTTGAACATAATGAATTCAGTAAAATATTGTTACTATTGATTTCGTAGAACAACCTTGTCTGTTTATGTAAAAGTTTTGTAAGTGTACCTACTGGGCCTCATGAAGCCCATATGCACAATTAATGACAGCTGATACACATTCAACGCAGTTAATCTTCTGATTGGCGTTAAGTTGCAAACATGGGATTATTTTAAGGCATCATTAACACCCACCAACACCCCATGCGGAACAAGACTTCTACACACTACACAATCCCAGAAATCAATTAAAAGCTTAAAAGGGGGAAAAAAGCTTAAAAGGGGAGAAAAATTGCACCTAATTTTGACCATTTATAATTGATGTAATTACCGATTCTTACTGTAATCTACAGAGTTTGTCTGATTTTCATAATAATCTTGAGTGTAATTTAACAATTTATAAAATTAAAGGAACATTTTTCCATATTCACAACAAGTAAAGAAACAGAGTATAAAAAGGATAGGATTTAAGGTGAGGATTTTTTGTTTGAATTTGATATCAATAATATTATTTACAAAAGATTTATGGGTGGCATAGTAGAAGTGGACTAGTTATGAACTGACAGCTTCTAAATCCACTATTCACTAATGTGGTTGCTACGTATTTGAGGCTTTTATTGGTTGAATTTCATCTCAATAACGTTATTTACAAGAGTTGTATGGTTGTTTAGTATGCTCGGAAGTGGACTTAATTCGGCAGGTATTACCAATTATTGACTGACAGCTACAAAATCCAGTAGGATAATTGCCGTATATCGGTTATTATTATTAGTTCTGGATAAAAATTGCTGATCTATATAAAAGTTGATCAAATATAGATATCTATTAGACATTTTTGTGGGTTTATTTGTTTTTCGGAAATGACTCTTATATGGCTGTTATGACAAATTATGGGCCGATCTTCTTAAATTTTGGAACAGTAATTTTTATGCATATGATAATATTTCACGTCGATTTTCCGATATGGACCGATATTCTCACAATCCAGCAGTTTGAATTTGTCATGTATGTAATTGATCCGTGCAAAATTTTGTATCGGTAGCGTTTTTTATCAGAGATTTATGAGTATTAATGTGATTTTCGAAAGACGGCTTTATGCGGGGATACGTTCAAATATAGACCGAAATTCACAAAATTCTGAAGACTGATATGTAAATTATATATACAAAGTCTTGAGTCGGTAACGATATTTATACGATGGGCCGAGCATCATAAAATTTAGTACAACAATTTATTTACCTACAAGGAGTATTTATGTCTAATTTTAGCCGTTTAATATTATTTATACCAGTTTTATACGTAGTTAAGTGAATTTTAGAAGTGGTCTTTATATGGGATCTATGGTCAAACATGGACCGAACTAAAAAAAAATTCGTTTTATGATTTCTTTTTGCATGAAACTTATTCCTGCTGAATTTTGTATTGATATTTCAATTTTATAGGCATTTATGTATAATTGAGCAATATTTCGGGAAGATTTTTGTATGCAGGCTATCTATGAGAAATCATTGATCTATTCTTACTATTTTCCTCACACTTTCTGCTTCTATCATAAAAACAACGTATACAAAATTTAATGGGAATATCTGCAATATATTTAAAAAGAATTGGAAGAAAGTTTTTTCAAAATATCAATGTTTTATGGAGGTTGTCTTACATTTTTATCCTAACTCTGGTTCTACTCTATCGATTTTGTCGATTTTCAATACCAAACTGCCTAGGACAGCTATAAACGGTTTTTTGTCAACTTTGTTGATTTCGGTTGTGTCCTTTGGACGTGAGAGTGTTTTACACAGCCAGACAGACAGACAGACGGACATGGCTTAATCGACTTAGAATTTCGTAAGGACCAATAATATATATACTTTGTTGGGTCTCAGATAAGTATTTCTCACTGTTACATACGGAATGACAAACTTATATACGAGTGGTGGAGGGTATAAAAATAACAAACAGAAAAAATAAGTTAAAAAACACCATCATCATTCATCATTTTCAGAAATTTGTAGCTTTTTTGTTGTGCTGTTTTGTTCTGTGAAGATGTGTTAGTGGGAATATATGGAATACTTTTTGGAAAGGGACCATTCTATAAACTGTTATACATAAGTATGTATTATTGTGCTTGCAAGTATATTTCTAAATATATATATTAACAATGGTTAGGTAATGCGTGTAAAAATAATATAATATAATACGAGTATGTACATATGTACATTTTACAAGACTTTTAGTGCATAATCCTTTTATAATATGATAAAATTACGATTCACATGATTAAATAAATCAAATGTATGATAGATTATATCATATTATATTGCTCTCTAACATAATCAAAGAGCAACATATTATGATAAATTAATTCATCATAAACATGTTTGGCACAAATACATACATAGTTACTACAATCGTATATATGATTGTAATAAACACCAGAATCGTAACTATATGAATTTATTATAACATATATCATATAAATAATTACAGCGACCACAAAATTGTTAGAAAAATTTGTCAAAATGTTGACATTGTTGCGGTAAACATGTACAACTATATTTTTTCTATGTGTGTATTTACAAGAACATCCATATTTAACAACATAAATTATTTTAAAACTCTATCACGATGTGATAATAGTTTGTAGTAATTGCAAAAAAACATATAAACACATTTTATTGCATTAAGGTTTCTAAATAACATCATAACTTATGAAGTTATATGTAACAACATAGATTTTAAGAAATATTATTTTTGTGTATATAATCGTATTATATTTAAGAAATATTGAGTCAATGTTGCAATTACACTTTGAAAGACTAAAACAACTTTTGAGAAGAACTTTTTAGTGTCTACTTTAAATGGTATTTAGATTCAAATGCAATAAAATCTACATTGCATAGCCCATACTAAGGCCACTGTATTTAACAGCCAAATTGTTAGTTGTGTAACAACACCAACTAAATAGCATTGAAATACCAAAGTTAATGCAAACATACTGTTGTTTGTCGAAAAATAAACATACGAACAAAAACTACTACAAATAAAACAAAAACCATATGTTGCTGTTTATTTTGTAAACATTATTAAATGTTGGATGGTTGTAATGTGTCTCTTGTAACGTGTGTTAAAACAGAACTTCAATAAGGTATGTAAAATATGGCTAATAATTTGTTTTTGAAAATGGACTGCTATAAATTAAACTTTAAAAGTATATGTTCATATAAAGAATAAACATATTTGGAAAATGAAAAAATACCATTAATACTTATTGCTCACATATGTGTTCAAAAATCAAAAAATAGTTTAACCCGTAAAATTTTTTGGATTACAAATGGAAACAACTGTAAAACTATACTTGTAATTTCATCAATATGTTACTCCTATGCCGTTACGTTGGTAAAATGTTATTACCTTCGTGTAACTAACGGCAATTTTGCTAATTTGGTCTGTTACTAACTACGTTAGCATTTTTTTGGTCTCACGGTTTTTTTTTTAAGAGAAGTAACACTCAGGCAATTAATATGCTTAATAATATTGCGTTACTTTCTTTGGTAAAAGAAGTAGAGGTGGTGAAAGAAGAAAGCATTTTAAATCACAACTCTACAATTGCGTATCATGTTTAATTTTAGTGCAGCATTGCAGCGCCTCTGGTGGTGAGTAGGCGGATTGTAATTTTAAAGCTCAATTTTTATATCCTTTCTTTAATTATTTTTCTTCGGTAGCGTTTCACCGAAGGAGAGCGCTGTGATAAATATTTGAGTATGATAGACAAAAAACTAATAATTTTCAGAAACTGATGCTGTTTGCGTGGCAGCGGCTGCGAATCGAACGCGGGATACAAACACCAAGTCATGCTTAATGATCAACCAACCAAGCTACAGCACCTTCGACTTTCAAATTTGCTAATCTCCATAAAAATATTTCTATGTTATCAACTACCCATCACCTATTTATATATCAGTAGTGCTCTGAACTATGCATACTTGAAATAAATTTGTATAACAATTTGTATACGAGTTATCTGATTTTTCGGAACTCTTTTATGAGATCTACTACATGTTATGTGACGATCTTTAAAAATATTTTACTCTCTTTGAGTGTTATTATGAATTTCATATCCTACTTATAATATAATATAGTTCAGAGTATTTTTGGGTATTTTAGATAATCTCGGAAATAAGGGAACTGTGGCCAATTATGGACTGACCTTCGCAAAAACAAATAGTATATGGTTTTTTAGCTATAACTCGTCGACTAATTGATATTTTTTAAATCTGTGAAAACCAAATTAAATTTTAAGTGTCGCACAGATCTCTAGCAATAATTTGGCTTTTACAGATTTAAAAATATCAATTAGTCGACGAGTTGTAGCCAAAAAACCATATAAACAGTATGCTAAAAATCGGCATTTGACTGCAAAGTTCGAAGGTCGATAAAAAAATTTGAACTAACATAAACAAACGCCGCGATGCGGGTCTTCTAATTTAGCCTCTATTTTCACCCCCTCACTCTAAGAATCGACATAACTTTTGCTAACCTGAATTTGTTCCACAGTGTAATAAAAGTAATCACGGTTAATCGAAGCAAATAATTTGAAAACGTTGCAAACAAATAATAGAGTGATAGGTTAACTGAATCACAGATAATCGAGGCCCGTTTGTAGTAGAATAATTGGGATCTTCATGAACAAAACTAACAGGTTCATCCTAATTGGGCATAATAACAGCTCGTCCAATAATTGGATATTTTAAATATGAGCTACGATTGGTGCAGATAAGCCTGTCTAAGAGGTTAAATTTTATAATAATTGCTGACAAAAAAACTTGGCCTACTAGTGAGACATAACGGACAATATCCATTATAGTTGCAGATAACAAATATATTGTTAGATATATTTAACAAAGTGTACCTCGTTAAGCGAATCCGCCTGACCATTTACAATAATAAATTTATTTAAGTGTTTAATTTTATTAATGGAGTGTATTTCCAATTCGTCCACATTCCACTCTTTTAATTCATTTATTAAAAAAAAAAGAATTCAAAAATAAAAGTCCTTAAAAACGTTTGTTACTAAGAAAAAATAAACTATTTGTTTCAACTGCCTTGATTATTGTTTTTACTACTTTCGGAAACATCAAAAACATTTTCTCAAAAAAAAAACAAAAATATTTTCTTAAATGCCAAAAAGTAACATTTGCCACATGTGTACATTTTGAAATGTTCTGATTCGGTTCTTGAGTTGTATGCATGCTTGTATGAATGAATGTAGTTTTTCATTTGTTGACTTTAAATGGAAGTAGTTTTATGTTGTTCTTTCTCTACATATTTCAACATCAACAAACAAATAAAATAAATGAACGAAGGAAGAAACGTCAAAAAGGCGTTGAACATGAAAATGAACTTGGAATGATTTTTTTTTTTCTAACTTTACATATGTACAAGTATGTGTATTTTTTCAGCACTTTTTTGAGATTAAATTAAGTTTAGTTTGTTTTAGTTTTACTAAACATGTACAATGGTGTTCAGAAATTGAATTTTTGAATTTATAGTTTTTTTCATTTATTAAACAAGTCCGTTGCAATTAAACGAAAAGTAAGGGAGATACAACAACTACATAGGTGAATGGTACTAAATTGTTCATATAAAATACGGCCTTTTATATATATAAATAAAAGAATGTCAACAAAAACCTTTGCTCCCTCTCATTTGGCAGTAAAATGTTTGAACGATTTAGCTTGGAAAGGCGCACTGGTCAAAAGTTAAGGGGACGTTAATCAGGAGTGGTACCGAAGTTCTTGACAATAAACAATTGTAGCGATTTTAAAAAAGTATGCAGCACAGGTAGATTGAAATCTTAAGCAATATTTATTCAATACATCAAGAAGAATTTAAAATGTATTATTGTTTCTTCTGTAAGATTTTTATTAATAAATAAGATTCAGTTAAGAGATCAAAAGTCTTCAATCTGTTATAAACATATTATTATATAAACAAACGACTGTATTCTATGTGAACATTGCTTTCAGCATTCATGTAAATTTTCTTGGTTTTGATTGCTTACGACATTTCATTTCTTTTTGTTGTGAAAGAGTCTGCTGAACTTACTTTAAATTTAAGTTACTGAAAAACTTCTGTTTTCACTCTTCAATACAACTGACAAGTTGTCATTTGTTATTTTTACCACTGAGAAATGTTTGGTTCTTGGCTAATACATTTTAAAATTTTTGATTCAAGGTTATATTCCACATGTCTTGCACACACAGGCATAAATACTCGTATCTATGCATACATTCTACGGGTTATTGCTTAAAAAGTACAAAGGTATGAGTGAGTTAATATTTTTGGGTATGAGTATCTGTGGCGACTTGCTGCTTGCCACCAACTATGTAACTATTTGATAAATACTTATAGGTGTGATAAAACGAGGTTGTTTTTGTTTAATATGTATGTATGTGGAGGCAGGAAATTTGAAAAGGATATTATGTAGGTTGTGTTACTAGATAAGAGTGGAATTATTTTTAGTTCTGTGATGATGACAGACAGTTTCCTTAATGTAATGCCAGTATAAAAAATTAATGTTATTTTATAGTTTCCTTGTCAACACCTTTGATTAAAACAATATTTATAATGGTTGGGTTGATTATTTGAAACTACATAGTATTGTTTATAGAAGGCTATTAGAATTCCATTAGGTTCTTAAAGACAAGTTTAAAGAAACAGTTTCCAAATAATGGAAAATATAATCACATAATTCGATTATAAAAAGTTAAATTTAGATAAGTGATTAATAATGGTGTTACTAGTTTTTCATATAACATCCTTTGTCTATAAAGGATATTCAAAAATTATGAATGCTTTGAATTAAAGAGAGAGAAGAGTTTTAATGTTTCAGGCACATTAAAATAACATACACAAAATTTTCTTCATCAATGCAAAGCGGACCTTTGTACAGCGTGATTCATTTCGAGGTTTCCTATCTTTTTAAAGAAAAAAAATACAGAAAATTCAAATTTAATTGCGAATGTTTATTATTATTTGAAAGAACATACTTTAGTATTTATTTTTTTAAGATTATTAGCTGGTCTAGTCCTATTTTTGATGGCTCGTTCGAGCATTTCAACTGCTAACTGGCGAATGATACGCATGATGTTGTCCTCCAAGGCCTAAATCGAAGCGGGTTTGCCCGCATAAACTTTAGACTTTACATATCCCCACAGAAAAAAGTCTAACTGTGTGAAATCATTTGATCTTTGTGGTCTATCTACCGGCCCAAATGTGAAATTATGTGCTCAAGTCGTTCCATACGTAAGACCGAGTTGCTGCGAATGCCGCCGAATCGACTCTCTACGGTCTTCGTGTACACTCTCAGCTATGGCCGCTATATTTTCTTTACAGCATGCTGGATGAGGTCTATTCGGTAGAATTTTATCCAATAATGAATGCTGGGTCTCAAAATGGGTGATGGTGTTGCCGATTATGTTGACGATAAGTTGAGCGAAGTGCACGAAACACATTCCTCACAGAACGTGAATTTTCGTAATAAAGTTGAACGATTTGTAAACGTTGTTCAGGCGTAAGTCTTTTCATTATGAAATGCCAAACAATACTCAACAAAAATATCATGACACGACTCACACATGATCTGGCAGAAAAAAAATCTATTGGAAAAAGTATCTCTACTTGAGTAACCCATTATGATCTCATAAAAAGGTCCAATGGTTTTAGCCCTTATGTGACTGGCAAGTACACGAGTACCTTTTAGGTATTGAAATAATTTTTTTTTAGAAATTGGCAACCATCGTGCTTGGAACTTCTTAAGAGCTTCCAATTTTTAATATTTTATTGTATTTAAACGTTTGTAACATTTCAAATGTTGTTGCAAAAGGATTCTTTTGCATAAGATTTGTATGAAGTAGGTGCCCAGATACCTTATCGTACAAACATGGAGTATTTTTTTTTGTCAGTCACATTAAGGTTAAATCATGTAGCTGGTAGCATCATCTTATTAAAACCACTGCCATCTATATACAATATAAACAATAATTCAATTGACATAGAACTAATTCTGCTATCTATCGCATGAATTTGCAGAAACCTTAATCCAAAGCCTTTAAAATTGGTTGTTAAAAGGTTTTCGCCAACAACATTAGTAATGACTTGTAAAATTGAAATATTTTTACATTACAACGAGGACAAACTTATCATAATAGGCCGCCTAACGGCTAGTGATCTGCCACAAAGGACTTTAATTTATATTATTATGATAACAAGTCTCTAAGCACAACCTCATTGCTACATATAAACATTAAGCTGAAAATATCAAACAAACACATTCAAACACCCCTAACACAACCTCTAAATATTTTAAACATAACAAACACATTTAGTTATAATGCCATTGCAGTTTAGTATTTGTGTACGCTACCACACTCAACTAGACATTAGTATTCAAACTATCCACCATCTCCTACAATGCAGTCAACCATTCATCCATCTAATCATTAAAAGAAAATTATGCAATTTTGTCTGTATAGTATCAAATAGTTTCCATTAACAATCAGTCATCTTGTGCATATACGGGGAAAAAACAAATTTATACAATTCTAAAAGTAGCAAACTGCATGTAGGGTTTAAATTGAAGTCTAACTGCTCTTGTCCTCGTACATACAGACATATAAATGCATTAAAATGTCACCAGACACATGAATCACTAAAAGTTTCGAACAATAGTGGGAAAAAAGCAAAATTTACTGAAATCGTTTGATGTTGGTACTAATGTTCAGTTGGACACGAACGTGCATAAACATGAATTTTCAATTTTGGATAAAATATTTATGCAAACATTATGCCAGTACAAAATTCATTTGTATGGGTTTAAGTTCGGTATGTAGCGTGTGTGTTATTTTGGTATGATTGAAAAATATCATTAGTTCAGGGATTCGTAATTTTGCAGTAGTTTGGCTGCAATAAAAGCCATCAATATAGCCAACTCAAAGGTACATACATATGCATGTAGATTTGTATTATTTTAAGAAGCAATTTCTTAATCAAGACTTAAAGTTGAGATTCCTTTAATTTTTATATTTGTTGTAAAGATTCAAAGCATTTAAACTCCGTGTAAATGTCATTTATAGTTTACATTTGATAGCCCTCCTAATTTGAAAAAATCTCGGATATTCTTAAAAAGTGTATATTTCCTCATTTGCAATGTCTTTTCTTATATTAGTTTTTAAAAATAAGTAAATAATTATTAAAATAAATAAATAAATGAATGTACCAACAAATCTTAGAATTAATTTTAATGCAGATACAGATAATGTTGCTCAAAACAATAAACACTTAAGTTGTATAAACGGAAACGGAAATTAAATTATTTTTTCATATTTTTTGTTAGTATAATATTTAGAATTTTTCATTCTGACAATTATTGTTATATAGAAAAATATTTTTATTGTTGTTTTTGAATACTGTTAATAAATTTGTTTCCTTGCTACAAGATGCTACAAATTGTTGTAGCGAAATATCGAAAAATATAATAAATGAATAATATTGAATACTACTAGAAAGCTTGAACAATTTGTTTCATAATATAATTATTATTATTAAAATGGAATTCCAATGGGTTCTAAAGTTCCGGGAGTATTTATAAAACAACTTATACAATTTTGAATGTGCATTTTAGGTACGCCAGTACATTTATAGTCTAGGAAAATAAGGGTTTTAATACATAAACAAATAACATTATGAAATATTGAAGGTCAGATGCGACAAATATCGCTTTTTATATATTTCACTTATTTTGAATCATACACGTGTAGACATTATAGATAATTTTGCAAAATCAAGAACTACTTTCGAGTTAAAGCCATTTTTTTACTTTGCATTGTAACTTTTTAACCTCAATACATTCAATATTAGTAACGCTTATTTGTTCATTTATTTCCAAAGGTATAAAAAAAGTTTAACCAAATATACGTAGGCACATAAATCCAATTTCAAAAATAGAGCTAGTAAAGAAAATTAGAAAATAATTTTTGGTTTAACATTTAACGAAATAATATACAAATAAAAACCAAAAGTATCAAGTTCTAAGAAATTTAATACAGTTTAGCACGAAATAATTAAAATACTGTTTTAACATATACTCCACTAAATTTTTCGGTTAATTCTCTCTACAGCTGTCTTTTTACGATTGACCACAAATTGCCAGTCGAATTGATGACGTCAGCTTTGACTGGCCACTGTATAAAGAGGAAATTTTACTCGCTAAGTCAATCTTCCGCGATTTTGGAAGTGTGCTTTGATTCACAATCCAGTTAAAAATTAACTCCATCCAAATGATAGACGACAAAATTGGGAAGATGATTTTTTTTTTTTTGCAAAATACGCAGATGCCAACCGTACTTTATTTTTTCCTTAAAATGAAGTCTTTCAACTGACTGTGCTCTCTGGCAACGTCCCTTAACATTGTTTATCGACGCAAACGTATCGTCTTTCTGTTCATCGAGTAACGAATTTGCCTATTGCTTTAAAAGCATCTTGTGTTATTTAGCACATGTCTCCTGTCATTTGTGTTATCATTAAAAGGCTTTTGCGACCTGTGATTTACGGTTTGGGAACAATAGAACGACTCTTTTGAATCCAGACCACTGAATTACATATTTTAAACTGCTTCGCTATTACTAGCTTTGAAACTTTTTATTATAGTTTGTATTATAATTTGATTTGTAATCTATAATTTGCAAAAATTGTTTATCACATGCAATAAATAAATTATAGCAAAATAAAGTTTAACATACATACATTTCTAACGACAAACTTAAATATTTCACAAGACACACCTGTGCAGATTTGATTATATCCAGAGTTTTATTTACTTTTATTTATTATTTTCCGAAAATTATTACTTTTCAGTTTTTATTGTAAATTGTTTTGTTTAGCATTAAATCTAATGTTGAAGTTTGAATGATTAGTGTTGATACTTTGGACTGTTTTATCATAAATCTGGGGGCAGGTAACATATACAGAGTTTAATTTCGTTCGAACGTGGAATTAATTCTGTATTTTGCTTCTATAGAAAAAGTAAAACGAAACATTTTTTTTTGCAATGAAACCATTTTTAATTTGCTATGTGGAATTGTAATTTTAAGCATTTCTAGATTTTAAACCGAAAAAAATGTTCGTTCTACTTCTTCTATAGAAGCAAAATACGGAATTAATTCCACTTCCGAGCGGAATTAAACTCTGTGATATGGCTAATAAAGGCACTTAGGCTATTTTTATTTTCTCAAAATTAAATATCGAAAAAATACAGATATTAACCAGACATATTTTGAATTCAATCTTAAAATAAAATAACATTTCTTCTATGTTCTTATGTGATTCTCGCCATTTTAGTTTGGTGTTTTTTCTAGCCAAGTAATAGGAAACTTGGTCCACATTAATTGTTATATACTGCATATAACCATATCGATGGTTTTTTACCTAAAATAAATGACAAAAAAAACATTTTTAAATTTTCTTTACCTTGTGAAATATGCTACCCAGTGATTAATTTTAAAAATGAATAGTAAAATAGTTATTATAAATTATTTGATCTTTTTCTTAATGGTAATTTAAATAGAAAAAATTTCTATAAATTTGTTGGTTAGCATGGACTTCCTTAATACTAACCAACCGCATTTCTATTTAAATTAAATTCTAGCAACAGTTTTAACCCTCCGATGAGTTAGAAGGTCCCTAGGCACCTTTTTGCCTTTTCAAACTGAAATTACTCCTACTTCGGACACTACAACCCCCCAAAGTTACTCTGTATTCCAAGACTATTTTGTTGCACATCTTTTGGAAGAAAATCAAGCCGATCGGATCATTACTTTAGGAGTTATTAAGGTTTTAGTGAGAATAGTACGCGCACGTGTGAATAGGTCCGTATGGACCTTGTACTGAATTTCACTAATAAATGCATATTTTTGGGCATCATTATAATTTTTTTATTGTTTCAACACATAATTTCCTTGTTCTGAATACAAAGACCTAAACTCAAAGACATTAGGGATGATGATAAAAACAAAAAATTCTAAGAAAAATTCGAAGACATGAACTTTATTGCTTTCAAGGAAAGGCACAATATTCTAATTTTATACTACTAGCAATAAACCAGTTTTTAGAATTTTTTGTTTTTATCATTTTTATATAAAAAATTGAAAAAATTATTTTTGTATGTAGAATTTAGTTATAAACAATAAAAACAAAAAAAAAAACAAAAAAAAATGTTTTATATGAAAAAAAGCATGATTTACAAAAAAGGTCCGTAGGGACCTTTTGACACGGCCGTGAAGTTCAGAACTGTCACTCATCGGAGGGTTAATTAAAACAAAACAAATACAACTTCATACAAAAATTTTTAATATACTGCAAAATAGAAGTAACAAATATTGTCATATACAAGTACGTATGATTAATATTTGGTTTGCGTACATTGCATAGATTTCATATCACTCATACGTCACGTTCATATAATTATTTTTGTTTGTTTTTATATTGGTTTTTCTTTTGCTTATATTTTTGACAAATAATAACAAAATAAATACAAATCAATTAACTATTACTAAACAAATAAACTTCTTAATATTCACGAGAACATGAAATCTACTACTATTATAAATTCAATTTTCATAAATGTTAATGTGTTGAATTGTATAATATAAATATAAATATAATCATAATTGGTTTCTATGTATATTTATTTATGTATATTCAAGTGCATACAAATGTATTTATGTTTATTCAAATGTCATATTCCCCAAGCTTAAGTTTTAATAAAACTGTTTATTGTATTATTTCGGTCTATTAAAATGTAAGTTACTTAGGCTGTAACTTATAATAATTCACACAACTATTTGCAATTTATAAAAACCTATACTCCAATATTAGACTAACCACAGAATATGAAAGCAAAAACAATTTTCGATATTTCTCGATATTTCAAATATTATGTCTGTTTGAGAAAATATGAATTTTAATACTGTATTATTTATTTAACATATATAATACAATTTATACTCACTTACAGATTTGCATTTTAAGCATTAAATATCTGCAAATATATCATTATATTAATACATTTATTTAGATTATATATAATATTATACTTAAACTTTATGCATATATATGTATATGTTAAACATGCATATAAATACTATCAATTTTATTATTTATATTTCATGTTTAAATTTCATTTTATTTGTTTGCATAGTCATATGCTGATGATGTTCAATGAAAATTTATCAATTTCCATTTAATTTGGTGTTGAAATGCTTAAACGTATAACATCCTGTATTAGCAAGACGCTTAAGGACAAAATACATAAACAGGAAGTATCTTATTGAAATAAAATATCTATGTTTACAAACAAATTGTTATTTGATTGAAATTAATGATAAATAATGAAATAAATGAATGCAAATGTATTCAAAGGCTATTCTTGAAATGTTAAATGAAATATTTTTACTTATATGATATTGGATATAAAGTTATGAATATCGTATTAATTGCACAGTAGTTAAGGTTTTCTGTAGAAAATCGTAGACAAATATTTATGTAGAAAATTTATGAGAACATTTGAAAAATTTTAAAATTTTGTTAACAAAAAATTTTATAATATGAAATATTAACAAAATGTTCTAATTTTTTGGGTGAAAAGTTTAATATAAGTTACTACTATAGATCATTAGGCCTTTCAATTTATTTAATTAGTAATAGTTCAGATCCAAAAAATATTGATTTTCATAAAGTACAAATACAAAATTTGGATTGCTTGTATGCAAACACTTTAAGCTTTTTCATGATCAGTCTGGCCTTAGTACTATAAAAAAAATTTTTTCAATAAGTCGTTAATCTATATAAAATTATTTTTTACAAGGCAAATATTTACTCAAAATAGCGTGACCTTTGTATTATCACAAATTTGTTTGACGTTGTTTACTCTTGCAATAGTTTTGCAAGATCAAAAAAAATAAACCTAAATATTTGTTTATTTTTTAAATAAGTAAACGAGTTTAAATTTGTTTTATTTAGTGGTTACCTCTTTTTCGACAAATATTTGCCAAGAATGACCGTTCCTTAAGTATCAAAATAATTAGTCCGCTTTCAGACATTTCAATTTTGAGTCTTCAAGGTAGGTAGGTAGATACGAAGCCTGGTGTGAGTCTTCCTCACACCCTTACCCAGAGACCTATATGGTCCATTGCGATGCCTTAAAAAGCGAGAATCCTACTCAGACATATGTCCTCCACTTATGCGAACAGCACTCGGTCTACTGCCATTCCTATTACGAATCCTATTAGACTCTCCAGCCTACAGCTCGAGACATCCCCGGATTCGCCCAAGAATCTATTACCCAGCCACCTCAACCTACTGCCCTGCAATCTGGGACAATGGCACAGAATGTACTCAATCGTCTCCGAGTAAGTATTTTAAAGTCAGAAGGGAAAAGAGAATTAATTGGTGATTAGTATCACCAATTTTCTTATTTCCTTTTGTTTTCTTCTTTTCTTCTACACATAAATTCTTATTTGCATGAAAAATTTTAAACTTGATGCACGAATTTTGAGGATATTGAGACTATTGCCAAGTTGAAAAGAGAGTTTAACAAAAACTGGTCAGCTTTAAATGAAACGTGCGAAACAGCACAAGTTTTTTAAGATTTTTCTAAATTAACATAATGATTTATTTATGGAATGAATTTATTTTTTCATTATTATTATTATTATTATTATTTTTTTTTTGTCCAACATATTGAGGATTTGTTTGTAATGCCCACATTAAAGTATACAGAGTTTATACAGAAATTGTGAAGAGATGTAACAATACTCATCAGTCTGGCTGGCTGGTTCGTTGTCCGTAAATCTTATATGCAAAGCACACTTGTCAATTTCGAAGATATATTGATAACAATACTGTGCTAGTTGAAAAAACCCACAAGCGGGGCATACGCTGAATCTAGTGGTGCTAACCATTTTTTAGATTAGCTCTAGTTTTTGATATATAGCCTTATTAACAAAATGGAGGAGGTACGCAATAAATATTCGCATAACTCGAAAACTGTTTAGTTTGTTGAATTAAATAAACAAATTGAAATTCGCAGACAAAATTATCTATATAGCGCTTCATAACTAAGTGAGAACAAATGACAGAACAAGCTTTAAAATAACATTTAAGTTACTAAAAATAAAAATAGTTTTCAATATTTATGAAAGCCTAATTTTTACGTTATATACCAAATAGGCCTACAGATTTTCAATTCAAATAGAAAATTTATGGAAACATTTAGAAATTAACTTTAACAAAAACAAACAATTATATCAACAGCTGGATTACAATATATTTCAAAAAAAAATATTTTTTCATTATCTAGAGTTCTTTTCATCTTTTAACTACAATTCTTGTCAGGACATGAATCTGTCGCTTATGGACCACTCTTCTCGAAGTTATGTTTTTATTCTAACAGCATAGACAGAAAATTTTACAGCACATCGATGTCTGGGATTAAATTTTATTTTCAATATATAAGAAAATTATGCACATTAACATCGACACATTTTCTCCACTCAGTCCACAAGAATATAAAAGAGATATATTAGACTACTAGAGTGGAGAAATCCATCAGAAAAAAAAAGAAAAGTTAGAGAAAACAAGTAGGAAGACCATATAATACCCTACAACCATTAAATTTGTTTTTCAGAAATGGTGGCTATATGGGAGCTATGAGTAATTATGAACATTTCATTATAAAATTGGACCGACTTATTTGTGTATATATATATATATTTGTATTTAGTTCGTTTATTTGACCTTTTTTAATATTTAATAGTTTCTTTTTACAAGCAATTAGGTCATTTTAATTTTATATAAAAATATTTGATTTATTTCTATATATTTATTTCCAATATTTCGCTATCACAATGGATAGCTTCTTCAGGGATAATATAAGTTTTTTTTTTGTGTTGAATATTGTTTTAATACCAACATTTTTAGGTGATGGGCCTTATGTGAGAGTTACCCTCAATTATGGACCGATCTGCCAAAAATTTGTAGATGTGATTAAGCTTCATGTACAACTTATTTGTGACGAAACTTTTTCAGATATGTGCATAAATCAAAAATTTATGGCCGATAGAGTCATATTTCGGGAGGATAATTGTATCGAAATATCTTCAAAATTTCGACCTGTACTTTGCGCAAAAACTTTACATGGACATCCAGACGAACGGACGGACAACGTTAATTTGACTCAGGGAGTGATGCTGAGTAGATCGGTATACTTAAGGTGGGTGTTGGACTAATATTTAGGGGTGTTACAAACATCAGCACAATTCCAATTTGCCCTACCTACTATGGTGATGTAGGTTATAAACATCTAATTCTATTTTTGATCCCTAAACATAGTTTATAAAAATTCCGAATTCTATGTATGCAATTTATAACTATTTGGCTGAATAATTTTGCTCATTTCTAACATTAGCTAAATAATTGTAAATAAGTTCACAAGTTTAAGTATTTATTTAATTTTAATGAACATAGATTTAAGTTGTTAAGAATAAAATCCTTTAATTTGCTTTGCATTTAGTTAGAGTTTCAAAATCATATTTTTTTCACTTAATATTTGTCTTTTTATACATATATTGTATTTGTTTTACTCAGATTCATGACTTAATAACTTCTAACTTCTGACATGTTTAAGAAATTGTTATTTTACAAAAAGTTTAAAACTTTTTCCTTAATTTTCCTTTGAGTCTTTCCTAAAGCAAAACTTGAAATTTTTAGGTTCAAAGTTGTTTTTAGAAAAGTTTTGTACTTTTTTCTTTTAAGTAAAGTAAAGTAAAATAAGTATGAGTTTATTAAATACGTATGAAGCACATACATACTCATACGTATGTATACATGCCGCTAGTTAGTACTTGTGAGAAGTTGTTCTACGATGCTTTAAGCCACATACATAACTATACAAACTCATTACAATAGACTGTTACATTTATTACTTTAAGCTGTTTATAGCGAGTGAAAAGACTGTTTGCCTTGTAGTTGAAACAGAGATTATGTTGAAAACACTTCTACACATATAGATATATCTATGTTTGTATGTATGTATATACATGTTACAATGAATATTTTGTCAAAATAAGCAAAAATAAATACATACAAGTGTGAATATTTGAAAATACAGTGAAAATGTTAACTTTTGGCATTCCACTGACAATAGTCCAATGTATTGAGGCTGGGAACATTCATATATTTTTCTATATTTTACGGACTGGATTTCTTCAAAACCAATCCATTGCAGGGTTTCATAAATGGCAAAGATCAAAATTAGGCCAAAACTCTTCTGAATGGTGATGACCGCGAATGAGAGATAGCAAACATTTCTGAAGACATTATTTCATACAAATATCTCCGAAGTCATAGTTGAACAAATCATAACTGCAGAAACTAGATTCTTAATGTCCATTTTAACATGTGTTTCATCATCTATAATCTTTAAGAGACATTTGACAACAGCACCCTTATATACGTCCGTACTCCACATTTAACCTTTACGTGTGCACCAATTTACCCGGGTACCTTTGACATTTTCAGTCAAAGTTTTTTCATTGAAATGTATAACTTGTATATCTGAAACTTTTTGAGAACTACTAAATTTCATATAATTTAGTTTTTTTGCAGCCCTAAGCCTTGACTTCTTTTGGTAAATTGCCTGAGAGACCAATTTACTTTTAACACCCTTTAATGCGCATCAAGGTAACCGGGTAACTGTACGTGTTTTATATGAGATAGCGGCCATTGCAAGTATATTATTTGAAGTTGTTAGTAGCTTTGCATGAATAAATAAAAGTCTGTATAAATTATAAAAAAAAACAATTAATTACAACTTATTTGGAAACAGAAACATAAAACCCACAAAATTCAATAAGTAATGAAAACAAGAGAAATAAAATTTTAGCGCAAATTTATAGAGCAGTTTATACAAATTGGTCGACTAATCGAGTGTTGATTGCAGATTGGGTTGAAACAGCCAGTACAAGCTTCGCCAGTCTTTCTCTGTTTCGAATGTAGCTGCGAGCACTGGTAACAACTTCCTACTACTGGAATGCGTCCGCTTGTGTCTTTTGTTTGTAAAAAAGATGTTGCAGTTTAAAAGTTTAGTATACAAAATATTTGTATTTTTAACCCGATGCTCAATATTTTCCTGACACGAACCAATGCTTAGATATTTTAAGAATTTTTGAAGACGATCACTAGACTGATGTTGCGTATTAAATTCCATAAATATAATATTGAATGCTTGAACCCGGGTAACTTTTTCAATTTAAAAGTGCTCGCAATTCTTTAATAATGAAAATATGGCCATGAAACTTCAAGCCGTTTAATGTCTTAATCGACATTAAAAAAAGTAAAAATAAATGAATTAATAGATAAATCTTTGTTTAAAATGCTTTTACTTTCGACACCTACGTGAGTCAATGACCGGGTACCGTGGTACCCCTACAAGTTTTATTTGTTTTTTATTAAAATTTACCACAGTTCCTTTATTTTTGATTGAAAATAACACTCAATAGCAGATCTTGACGAAAAGTGGCGAGTAATTTAGCTATTGGCAGCTCGTTCTTTAATAAGAGGCATACAATACTCCTTGCTGAGCGCCTGCAAAAAACATGTCCTTTGTGTATTTCTTATATACCATAATATATGCAGAAAATGCACTGATATCAATTATATTGTAAAAGAGTGACAAATGCCATCGTTTTGTTTGCCATTGTGAGGTATATTGGCGCAGCATTTGATCCATGACATCTACACCAGCTTTTTGTGGTTATAAAATGTTATAATATCTGGTTTTCCATTGCTACCAATGCTTTCGTTGTCGTGCATTGTGGATAACGCAATAACAGAATTTGATTTTCTTTGCGCATATGAACACATAGTGACATTCCCCCGGAAAGCAAATTTGGAGGATCCAATAGTTTGTTTTTTATCCTTCATTATATCAGGTATGATAACAAATGTTCCGCCAAATCAAGGATGGTAAAAAAATTATCCATTGTGATGTTGCGCACATTACCATGGAAAGGACCTCTTAGATCTTTAACAACTCGTTCTCCTTGTCGAATCTCACGACCCGTTGCTAATTTTCTAGTATATAGTTGGCCTTCGAGAGGGTAGGAATTTTTAGCGTCACAAATCTACTAAACTTTAATCCCATATTTTGCTGGCTTTGAGGGTATATATTGTGTGAACTTAGTTCTACCGCGGTATGGGAAGAACTGTTCGTCGATTGTGAGATATTCGCTGGGTTTGTAATGCGCTGAAAGATTTGCATTGAGCATTACCCATATATCACGGATTGGAGCAGCCTTATCCGTAAGTATTCTTTTAGCTCTGGTGTTTGCATCTTCAAAGCATATAAAATGTAATAGTGACCAGAATCTGTTAATGCCCATTGTTGTTCGGTATAGAGGCTAAGATGTTATGGCCCATAAATCTTTTTTAATATCATTACATGAATGATTTGCACCTGCCATTATTAAAATGCCAATAAAGCCATACATTTCCATCACTGTTACATCGTTCCAATTAAGCAGTGGTTTTGTTTGGTTTGCTTCATTATAGATTGCATAAGTAGCATGTGCTTTTTTGTTTGTATGACGCACTATTATGTCCACCATTTCTACGCTCAAATAGCATGTAAACGTTTGAGCTTTTGACAGAATTTCTGTTGATCTTGCTGGCCCACAACGTTGACGTAGAATATTAAAGCTTCTAGTTTGATGCGACGACAAATTGTGCTTTTGACACTCAGTTCTATCGCGAGAAACGTACATTTCGTTCGTGTCATTGACTGCATTGACTTCATCATCACTTTTATCTAAAGACTCGTCATAAACATCAGCATTAGGCAGATCATCTTGGGACATCTTCAGCGTCTGACATTTCCACATTTTCCATAAATGATGTTTCTTCGTTTTCGCTTTCAGACAACTGTTCATCATCCACAATATCGTCGAAAATAGATGAGATATATTTAACTTTGGCTTCATCTGATAAATGTTTGTATTGTCTTTGTGATAACAACTCCACTTTATGCAACATTCTTAACTGAACAATATTAAAAATAATTTAATAAAAATGAAACAAGTGCTGCAAAATGTTCTGCTTCACTCTATTCGCTAAATGGGTGAATTCCCGTCAATCGCTTTTTATTAAATAAGTTAGTGAGGGGAATTCCCGCTAAACCTATGCGACTTAAAATAAAACACTTATTCAATTTAAGTTTTTTTATATGTATATGTACATACATACATACATATACATATTTTCAACATCTGTGTGTATAATCCATATATTTGAATTTGAAACCATAATTTTTAATATAAAAGTACGAAAATCTAAAAACGTATATTTTGTTGGTTATTGAACGTAGGGCTAGACAACGGCCATCGACTTGTTCACCGTTTGCATGTGTATTAACATTTATCCATATTATCTACTCCTCCTTTAGCTTCATTGGAATATGAATACGTTATAATTGAATTCATTTCGTTTGTTTTACGTAAAAAATATTATTTTCGCCGTACAGAATACACGTCAAACTAAAAATAATAAAGACAACAGTACACTAATTTTAAACGGGGGAAATACCAACTTTATATTTTAAACGGGGGAAATACCAACTTTATATTCGTACTATACATGTTTTACAAACGTTAGTTTTTATATACATACAGTAATGAAACTGTTAAATTTTAACTTAAACTTCCGTAAACATTAAAGTATGTGTTGCAAACCTTTGACGTAAAGAAACTATTAACTGCGCTCTAACAATCACCACTATCGTGAATAGAAATTCCACATGAAATTTGTTCCCTTTTCACATTTTTCCTATTAAAATTCAATGTTAAAAAAATAAAAGGGAACAAATTTCATGTGGAATTTTTATTCACGATAGGGGTGAATATATTTAGTGCGAAAATGATTTTTCTCTACTTAACTTTCATATAAGTATTAGAAGGTATTTTTTTGGCAATAGAAGGTATTTTTTGGCGCATACATAAGGGTTAATTATTTATTTAGCTAATAATAAATATACTTAATACCAGTTTTGTTTTTCATTGCTACTTTTAAATATTTAGATAAAAATGGAGACAATATATGTACATAAATACAAACTCATATAATCACAAACACTCAAACTGTTGTACATACACCTAATTTCTATAGAAGTCTTAACATGCAATTTATAAAATTAATTATACTAAAATATAAACATAAGTACACACCCTACTGCAATACGTAGTTGTTAATGTATAGATATGCATACACACATTAACAAATATGAACAAAAACAATTTGATATTATGTGAAATGTTGGTGTTGTTTTGAACATCCTTGTCTCTATCTATATCTCTCTCTTTCTATGCTAGTATGTGGAAGTGTATACAACTTATCTAAGTGATTATTGGAATACAACTAAATTGTTATGTGTAAATATGTATGTATGTATTCCGCATGAATATAAGTATGTATGTATTTCCTCATACATATATTTATATATATGTATGTTTCCGTATCACAAGTATTTTTGTGTATAATTATCAACCTACATATATTAAGAATGTATTTAGTTATACATTTTGGCAAAATGTTCATTTTCATATTATTGCTGCTGTACTTAATACATCTTAAGTAGCATTATAACACAACGGGTAAAATTGCAAGTGCTTACATTTGTTGGCCTTATAGAAGAACTGTTTACACATTCTAAAATATTCGATACTCGAACTGTTTACACATTCTAAAATATTCGATACTCATTCCACTAGGCCTTCTCTACAAAGGTGATTTAGAAGACGTTTCAAACACATATAAAATTGCATTTCAAAAGAGTGTCCACAAATCATGATTTCAATTGGAAACACGAATGGTTTTGCAATTATTCCTGTATATCGTTGCAACATATACAGGAATAATTGCAAACATTATTTTGCTCACTTTGTTAGACAAGTAATAAGAATAAATAGAGAGAAATGTAGTATTTTACGAAAGTTTTTGGTGTAAAATACTTGTGAAGCATTACTTGACATACAGTGGCGAGCACACATGAATACATGTTTTATAACTATGACTTAAAAACTCTAAATTTTTCAAAAATAATAATGGTTTTTTATTTAAAATGTTAAATAAATAAAACAAAAATGAAAATAAATTGAAATTAAATGTATTCACTTTTGCATGTTAATGTTTTTTTAATCTGGCAGCAAGAATAAATGAATAGTTGCAGTGAATTTATGGACATAAGCACCGTTATTTGATATTTGTAAAAAATATCAAAGCAACAGTAAATGTCACTTTTCAAATTGTTTATAAAATATTTTTGCAAGTTTTAGCTTATCGCGTGCTTTTAATAAAAATGAAAAAAAAAAAATATCAAACATTTTAGAAAACTAAGTGGTGGATATGACAAATAATAATTACTCAGCCCGCGAAATTGCTAAGAAGTTGGGAATCTATCATCGGAAATTACTACAAGTCATAAAAATAAAATACATTATGCCACAAAATCACGGCCTTGTCTGCTTTCGGAACGAGATGCCATGACAATTTAGTGATTATTAACGTTCAGACAGGTAGAAACACCCAAACAGGCTACAGCTGCTATAAACAAACCTGTAAGCGACTGGACAGCACGGAGAGCTCTTCGTAAAATTGGCCTTAAAAATTTTGTAAAGAGCACAAATATTGGACCGTTGTTATTTGGCCCGACGAAATCAAAATAAATCGCTTCCAGTCTGACGGCACCGCCCTATTAACGCTTAGAATAACACCAACGGTCTTGTTTTATTTAAAACCTTTTCTTTTACTGTCTTTAGTAAATTATTAATTTGTCAGACCATAAATTACGCCTTCAAAGAAACATTACTTGGTAGTCCCTTAAATATCCCTTCTCAAGTGGGCCTTCTATCAGGCACAAAAATTAAAATTAATTTGAACCCCTTGTTTTACCTTAACCTCTTTCTTTTACTTTGCGTAATAAAATTATTAATCTAGCAGACATTTAATTGCGCACTCTATGAGGCATTACTTGGTAGACCTCAAGTAGGCCTTCTAATAGGCATATGCTTCGTAGCGAGTAAGCAAGGCCTTGATTGTCAATAACACGTCGTGTAAAATTGAAACGATTGTGCAATGCGTCTGAAAGGAATAAGGCCCTATTTAAGGCCTCTCTACTTCATCTTTTTCCCGCTGGGAAGTAGACACTAAAAAATAGACATGTATGTAAGTAAAAGTAAAATTACATTGTTCTTCATGTTTTTTTAATGTATTACTGTGCAACTGATAACGCTAAGTAAAATTGAGTCTTATAACATCATACAACATAAAATGTCTCACAAAGTTTCGAGTTTCATGTCTTCTATTTCTTTTACCTCAACGTTTCTTGCTCGTAAGCTCTTTCTCGACTGTCATGCTGTTGTAGTTGTAGCCAAGAGCAAAAATGTTGCCAAAAGATTTCTATCACTCGTTAAATGTTCAATGTTGAATTTTGTTTGTTCGTTTGTTGTCAGAAGATAATAAAAATTTCCGTTTTGTATTCTTCACGACGTTTTCCAAATGCTGCCTACAACAACCATCCATAATCATGGAAAACAATATAATCAACATCATCATGAACACATTATACTGACAACAATTATTTACTTCCGTTTTCTATTTATTGTTTTTTGTTTTTTGCTGCTAGTTCTTGTTTAACCAGACTTATTAAGCCGTTTTCTCTTTTCATTTTACTCATTATGTTGTACGAGTACATTATATACTTGCATTATTTGGTGTAAATGTGTAAAAATCTTTATATACATACATATATATATACTAGCTAAAGCTCGGTGTACTTCAATATCTCGATCGTAATCAAATAATATTTTAAACGTTAAAAACTACAATTATTTTGTATTTATTATCTACAATTTTTCTTACAGATTAGTTTTTATTCTAATATTCTGTATTGTTCACAGCGAATATCCAACAAATAGTTTCAGTCCTCATAGCTATAATTTTTAAATTGATTAAAAGTTTATAAACAATTAATAATTTGAACACTTCATAACATTACATTTAAATATTTTAGTAATTGTTCAAGCTTAAGGTCTTTTTTAAAAAAGTTCATGTTTTATTTTCGATATTGCGCTACGTCTTAGTGTAGCTTCTTCAGAAAAAATTTTTCCTGGAGAAATTTGTCGAAAAAAAAACAAATAAAATTTTATTGAAAAAGACCTTAAGTTTGAACAATTACTAAGATATTAATAAAATATGTAGGTCAAATAAAATATAAGAAATATTACATTCAAATGTTAGATTGACAAAAATAAAATGTCATTTCACCATTTATTTCTATATTAATTAAAAAGCAACAGAATATTATCAATCGACCTTAAAAAGCTTCTTAAAAATATCAATAATATTATTTAATTTTAATGCCAATATATGAAACGGACGTCACACATCGTCCACATTGTTTGTAGGCAAAATTGATAGCAAATTGTTGTATGCTGAATGCATAAATTATATTTTCTCACCCTCTGAAACAAATAATTATACATACATATTTCTTATTAAATATTTGGTTCCATATCACAACAGACATTATTAGGTGCTGTGGCGTACTTTTACATACATATTTCAATTGCATTCGTTTGGCAATCAACGCGAATGAATTAAAATCATTTCTGATAACAAACATTTCTATCTCAACTTTCAAATGTAATTTTGAAAACTTTTAAATATTCTAAAAAGTCAGCGATATGGTTATACCCAGTGCAGAATTGATGAGAGGGCTAAGTTTCTATTACTTGGGTGGGAAAAAAGAGGTCACCAAACCAAAATGGCAAAAACCAGAAAAGAAAATTTTGTTTTATATTATTATTTAATTCAAAATGCGTAATGGTTAGCTATTTCCTTTTTATTTCTATTTGTATTATTTCAAGTTTAATTTGGGGATTTACAGTATTAAATTATACAATTTATTATTATATTTTAATTTCTAATTTTTCGTTACAAAACACTAATGTAAGTTTAGAATATCCAATAACAATGTTAACTGTCAAAAAAAATCAAAAGAACTATGCAAACAATGCTTCGCCAATATACAAAAAGATGTAAAAAAAATTACTTGAACGGTAATATATAATGAAATATTCGGCTATAGATGTCGCCATTATGGTAAAACAATCCACAAAAGGGAAAACCAAAGATGGAACATACCAACATAATTAATACAAAGTTGAACATATTCCTTAATTATGGCGTTTTCTTTTCTGGCAAAAATGTTACACTTTTTTCCTTTTTTATATCGGAAATGGGTAAAAAGTGTAACATTTTTGCCAGAAAAGAAAACGCCATTATGTTTAAAGTATTTCACTAGTCCTGATGTAAAAAAAATTACTTGAACGGTAATATATAATGAAATATTCGGCTATAGATGTCGCCATTATGGTAAAACAATCCACAAAAGGGAAAACCAAAGATGGAACATACCAACATAATTAATACAAAGTTGAACATATTCCTTAATTATGGCGTTTTCTTTTCTGGCAAAAATGTTACACTTTTTTCCTTTTTTATATCGGAAATGGGTAAAAAGTGTAACATTTTTGCCAGAAAAGAAAACGCCATTATGTTTAAAGTATTTCACTAGCCCTGAATAAAATGTGAGCACTATAACAAAAATTGTCCTATTTTGTATATTTGTTAAATTTTTGGGGAACTGTGGGATTTTTTTTAACTTTTTTTTAATTTTAATTTTGGACCTAAATATTATGGGAGGCCTGGATAGAGCCCCCACAGCGTTTGTGGAATCCATTTTTAAAATTTCAACTGGAATATACCTGCCATTTTTTTTTGTAAAAGCTTTCGCTTCTGCCCTACTATGAAAAAGCTGATATTGTAAAAGTCCGGCTGCTAGAAAATTAACCTCAAATGTAATACGTAACCACTAAATAAACTTTTTTTACTAAGGACACACCACAACAGAAGTTTAGTTTGATTTTATTTGATCCTGTTTGCTCTTACAAAATGCTTGTGAGATTAAATATCATCACACAAATATGTATGTATGTGCTATTGACAGATTGAAGGTGGTTAGGTTTTCATTAGTAAATGAAATGAAATATATATTCATTTTAGTTTCTCGAAAAAAAATTAAAATTAATTTTAAAAGATTTAAAAAATTGTGTTTCTACAAGGGATGCCAAACCCGAAATCCCGCAAATCCCGTGATTTGTTTTAAAAAATTCCTGGATTTTTCGGTATTAATAAATCCTAGTTTACAAAGTCACCAATAAATATTTAAATTTTACACAAGTACATCTAAGAAATAAAGCTGAAAGAATTAAAATTAATTTTTGATTAATAAACAGGAACCCACTATTTTATATTGATTTAAAATCTCAACAGATGAAGATTTTGGTTTTGCTTAAACTAATAGTTGTAATTTTAAATCCGTTGAACCCTCCGTCATGCGCATGTATCTGGCCAGATACACTTGTATTTTGTATGAAGAACAATATAATTTATTTGAATTTTTTTATTTTTTTCAACTGAAACTGCACTGTTTTTGTACTCTGCGGTAAAAGAAAAAACAAAAATTTGGAAAGATATGACCGCACCTGAATTGGATGCATTCGTCGGTATTCTTTGACAGCTGGTTGTTCCCACAATAATATGCAAACCACAAAGATTTTGTGCCAGCCAAATAATCTCTGTACTGGCACGATGCATTCGGTTTGATGATGGTAGAACACGCGCTTATCGATTGTGCAATGACAAGCCTGCATTAATTCGTGACGTTTGGAATTTCCTACACAGAAAAAAAAATCATGTTTTTTTTTAAATAAAACCTTTAATGGATTTTAAAATAATTTTCAATTAAAATTTTAATTGATTCAATTACTTTTTGTGAATTTTTTGGATATTTTCAATTAAATATCAAATTTGTTTTTAATTGATACTATCATTTTGTTTACAGGTACGATTTCAATTAAATTTTTAATTGATTCCACAAATATTTTTTTATTGAAACTCATTTTTATTTTTGTCTGTGTAAATGAAAATCTTGCCAAAAATTATAGTCCTCATAGCAGCATAAGACATTTTTTAATTTAGAGTTAATTGAAATTTACTTTATAATTTTATAAATACTAATTTTTTAATTGAAATTAGTAGAAATAAACTTTAAAAAAATTATTTCTTTGAAATTAAAAAAATGTATTCCTCGTTAATTTGTTTCCTGGGTAGGTGGTTTAGCATGTACTAAGAAAAAACAAAAATAAAAAAAAAAAATTAAAAAATTGAAACTATGTATGTATGTATCTTCCTGGTGTACTAATAATATAACAATGTAATATTATCACTAAAATTGCTTCTTTTTTTTTTATAAATGTATTGAAATGCATAGTGTATCTGAGCAGATACATGCGCTACGTATGTGACTACCGAAACATGTGCATGACGGAGGGTTAAAGTAGCAGATTAAGTCCTCTGTCGCAGTGATATGAATCTCTGTTGATGTTGCACTTTTATTTAGATATGAAAAAGTGATCTGGTAAAATCTCTTCTTAAAAGAAACTACGAAAGAAGGACGATTTACACAACACTTTTACATTTTTTTGAAAAACCTAATATTTAAGTCTGAATTTAATAATGACATAGAAATATTTGTTATTAGAAATGATTTTTAATGCCAAACGAATGAAATAATCAATGCAATTGAAATATGTAAAAGCACCGCACAACAGCTAATAATCTCTGTTATGATATGAAATTAAAACTAGAAAAAGAAATACAATTATTTGTTTCGGTGGGTAAGAAAGGATTATTTATGCATTCAGCATACAACAATTTAAATTAATCTATTTTTGCAACTAGAAAGAAGGATATTATTGTAAAACTTCTTGTGTATAATTTCTAACATATTTAAATTTATTGTTTATTTTATTTTAATAATATTTCTCTTGCATATGTATATTCCTAAAAAAAAACTATACAATTATCGTAAATCTGGTTTATTTCACAACATACTTTAAATTTATAACTTCTTCACTGATTTTATGTTTAGCCATGTCTTTTTTTTTTTTCTTAAATAATTTAGCCTAAGGAAAATCAAAAACTATAAATATAAATTGATTTTCATTTCCAATTCATGCATCCTTAACATAGGCAGTCACTGACTTATTCAGATGAATACATACATATGTATTTCTTGCCTTTTTTTAACGTATACATATACGGTATATGTACTTATATACATATGTATGTGCATTTGTTTAGTTGTTGAGTCTTAACTTAACCTTCACTTTCCGCTTTTAGATTATGCTCTCATTTCATTTTATGCAAACCAATCATCCCCTTTTCTTCTGTTGATTAATGACCAAATATAAATCAAAGCTTTTTGCTGAACTCACTCTTTTCTTTTACATATTACACTTAGCTTTTTATGTCTGTATATCCCTGGTTATAAAGTAAATTCTTTCTTTCATTTTTCTTTTACCATTTTTACCTGCCTTTTATTTGATAAATTTCTTTAAATAACCAAGTTAATGTTTTGAAATCTTTATTTTTTTCTGGTTTGTTTTTGGAAAACACCCATTTAGACTTAAATCGAATTATATAGTGCTGGTTTAATATTTATGTGCTAAAATATTGCAGATTTTGTTTATTGTATAATGAAGTATTATGCAAACACTTAATGGTTGTAAGTATTTGTATATAATTTAAAAAATAAATAGACGAGCTTTAGTAAAATTAGCTTTAATTCTAAAATGAAATATTGTAGAAAGCAAAAAGTGTGTGAAATATATTTTTAGTTGAAATGAAAGGGTTTCAAAATGTGTGCATAAGGAAATTGTATAAAAAAATTCTGTCAACATTTGCTAAGGATACATCCGTTGATGCGTTGTTATGATTTACAAAGTAATGTTATAATTTGATGATTCTGATATTGTTTGTCAAACATTTTCACAGTATAGTCAAATTTCATCCTTAATAATAAACTTGTTTTACATATTCGTGTAGAGGTTTTTCTCTCTAGTTGGTGCCCTAGTTCGAGAATTTATACTTCCAAGAACTGCTATTTTGAACAAAAAGATCATCTAATTGAACTAGAACAATGAGTTATTCGATGTTTATTTTTAAAGTGTTTAATGTAATTATAATATCGTTATTTTTTTTTTTTGAAATCTTAGCTGACTTACGGCATGATCATGCGAGGGCGTTTCGGAAACTTTTTAGCCTAGCACAATAAGAGTTAGTTTTTCAAAACCATTTTCATTTTTTAACATAATCTCCGGAAACTTCAATACACTTATTCCAACGCTTATCTAGCAATTCTATCCTTTGATTAAAATAGTTTTCCTCGAGGCCTTAAATATAGTGGCTTACAACTATAATTGAATCTTCATTTGAGGTAAAACGCTTGACAGGAATTTTTTTAGTTTTGGGAACATGTAAAAGTCACCGAAAGCTAAATCAGGAGAACACGGTGGATGGTCAAGCAACTCGTACTTTAATTCGTTGATTTAAGCTATTGTTAAAACACTGTCTTGATAAAAAAAAAAAAATAAAACGCTTGCTAGGATTTTTTTTAGATTTGGAAACAGGTAAAAGTCACTGGAAGCTAAATCAGGAGAATAAGGTGGATGGTCAAGCAACTCGTACTTTAATTCGTTGATTTAAGCAATTGTTAAAACACTGTCTTGATGAAAAAATATATTTTTGTGTTGTAAGCCAGGACGTTTTTCTCGTTTACATTTATTTGATCCAAAATATTGTAAAAGTACTCTGAATTTATTGTTTTGCCTTTTGCAGATATTCAATCAGTAAAATACCTTTGAAGTCCCAAAAAATCATTGGCATAACCTTATCAGCCGATTGAATTGTTTTTGCCTTCTTTGGGGGCCTTCGTCCAGCTTCATTCCATTGCTTGAATTGTTCTTTTTTTCTCTGAAATGTAGTGGTGGATCCATGTCTCATCAACAGTTTTGAAACGACGCTTAAAATCTATTTTATTTTTCTTAAAACGATCCAAACAAGCTTGAAAAATTTTCATTCTTACGCGTTTTTGGTCGAATGTTAACAAATGCGGCAGCCATCTAGCAGAAAGTGGATGCGTATTTTTTGAATACCTGTTTCTATATGAAGGAGTTGCCAAAGAAATTTAACACGTGTTCATAGCACAGATGAAAGTTTCCAAAACTCTTAACTTTTTTCTGTTTCTATCCTAGGCTAAGAAGTTTCGTAACCGCCCTCGTAGAGAGATTTTTGTGTTCTTTCCATACTTCGTCATGGATGGGTTTGGAAAGCATTTTGTAGTTATATAAATCAAACGATCAAAATTAGACTAAAATTTAAAAAAAAAATCATGTTCGTTCATTCATAAAACAAATAATCATTTGATATCAGTAGTCCACAGTTGTTACAATCCAGTGGCTGTTTTCGATTCAAACTAAAATTTAGTTACTTGTACAAAAAAAATAATAATTACACTTAAATTTCTATTTTCATTTTCTTGTAATATGTCGAAATATTGACTTTTTTTGAACATTTTGATTTTCAAAACGTTTCAAATGATCGCTATATGTTTTAACGCGATTCAAAAGAAAAAGAGAAAGCCAAAATGCGAATTTCACTAAATTATAAATAATATTATGATAAAGCTACTAAAAAGATGATTTTGAATTGCTTTCGAAATTGGTAAAAGCAATTAACAAGCTGATGAAGCAAAAAAACATAAAAAAATGTTAGAAAAAGTTGTCCAAAAGAAAGACAAATTATGCTGAAGTTAAAGAAAAGTTTGAGCATTACACCTGCAAGCAAACACTGGGAAAAGAAAACAGAAAATACAGAAGTTCAATTTATTAAAGTACGTGTTACCAAGCGTAACAAGAAAATTTTCACGCCTGCTAAATCTTACTTAAGATTGTACAAAAAATAATGCAAATATTTGAACATGTTATATTTTTTGTCGCGTTTTTGATACCATGTTTATTACATTGTAACCCACAAAATTTAGTCTATAAGTCTAGTTTCCAGTAGCTCTAAACATAGTGCTACTAAAATGTTACAGATTACAGATTAGATTTCTATATTTGTTTTTATTTCACAGGCACACAAATGTCGCGTTCTTTTCTATGGGAATGTAACCAATTCGCTTTATATATAGTTTCCATATTCATAATTCACATTTTTCTATAGGCCCATTTTCTTTTATTAGTGGTGACAAAAGCTACATCTTAAGGAAAAGCAATCATTATTTATTAAGGAATTTTCTGGATATCATCTTGACATTACTTATGATATAAAATATCTGGCACTTATTATTTATAATTTTTTATTACAGAATGGTACTTTCTTTTATAAATAATAGGGTAACTAATGAAGCATTACAGATATCTTCAAAAATCTCCACTAGTCCTGATTTCTTATTTACAATGGGAACTAAAGTTTCATTGTAATTCTGAAAGCGAGTGAAATTAAAATTGGCACATATTCGTATAAAAGAACTGTGTTCTTATGCAAACTTCCACCGCATTGAAGAAGAATTTCTCATTTCTGTAAAAACTTTTAAAATAATAAAAACTTTAAAACCATTTTGAATATAATTTAGCGAAACATTTTAAAAATCCACTTAGATCTTGATGTTAAATCACTAGTAAAGTACATATTCTAAACAATATTATTCTTACTTTTTTCATATTCAACTCATCAATACTTATCATTTGATCATAGTTTCTACTATGGATTCACAAAAACTTTTCAAGGGGACTGTCTAATATACCTTTAATTATAATTTATTTATTTAAAATTAATTCTCAATTTTTTTTTGTCATGAATAATTATTTTTAAATCGCAATTTCATTAAAATTTTCAAGAATTTCAATTTAATACAGATTTTAAATTATTCAAAAATGTTTTTCCTCTTACCAGGCAAACTTTAATACTTTTTAGCACTTTAAACTTCTAATCTTTTTTAATTTATCAAAGCAAACAGGAAACTAGCAAATAGCAACGTGTCTAGCAAATATTTGAGGAAATAAGTTAAACGCAACTTTGATTTAATATACAATATTTTTAGATCTTTATCAAGAAAACATATTTCTCGTTCTATAGTTTTGCTCTAAAAAATCTTTTTAAAAATCTGTGAGTTTACAACATTCACAAACTAAATCAAATAAAATTAAGAGTAAAAAATGAACTTTCAACAAGCCTTTATTTTTTTTATTTTTTGTTTTTTTTTTAATCAGTTTATTTATTGATGGATTTATAGTTTAAGTTAGAAAGCATACTCATGTGTGTGTGCAAAGTAAACTTGTTAAAGTTTGGCATGTTCACTTACAAAACTGTTGTAAAATAAATGGACTTTCCGTTGGCAGGAAAAACAAAAAATTCTACAATAACAATAAAAATCGAAATAACTAACAGAGAGACAGAATAACGTTGCGCCAAAAGAAATCCATAAAAATAACAAAAGGATTTATGAAACATCAATCACTTTGTGGCAAAAATACATGCTCGTAAATACACCGTCGCTATGCAATTGACAGTTAGATGGAGTGTGGTGGTTAGCAGTGGCATACATAAATACATGTGCAGTCAACCAACACATTTACACATAGACAATAAAATTATTAAAAGAATTTAGATGAAAGTGCCCAACAAAAGAGCATTTTCGGAGCGAAAGAAAAATTAGCTTGTTACTGTCCTGAGTCGGCACGCAGTATGACTCAGAAATTTCACTTAATTATGTGTATACCAAAGCGTTGTTATCCTCTTATTTGTACTTTGAACAAAAAAAACATAGCTGTACCACACAAGAATGATAAAAACAAGACATTTCTGAAATTATCTAAGAGCTCTTTCTGACGGACCATTTTCGAATGTAATGACCCTCTTTTCTGAAGGTTTTCGGAGCAATTATATTTGTTTTTTAGGCTCATAAAGAGCGTTAACGCTCCGAAAAAGGTGTCAGAAAAGACTCTTTTCGGACTCATATGGCTTGCTGGGTGACCAGATATAAAGGAATATGCATTTGTATGTGCAATAGAAGATGACTATATTGTGATTTTATGTTTATGTCAATTATTTGACTGCAATAGACTCACAAAATGTAATTTTTTTGTTTTATATTAAAGTCTTACATTGTATCAAAAGAAGACTTAGCTTGTTTGTATTCTAAACAAGGCCTATTTTTACAGAATATTTTTACTAATTACTCTACGCAGTGCAACAGTAAATAATTTTGCTACAATATATATAGAATATATATTTATTACTGGTCACCCTTCGACATAGAATTTTAATAACAATAACTACGCATCACTTACACAAACAAACATGTATGTAGGTATATGCAACATAGCTCCACCAGCAATGGACTGAATAAAATAACAAGGGAATCGCATGACGGTATGACTTTGATTTTTTTACTATATTTAAAGGAAACAGTTGCTATAAACATCTACTATATCTGAAGGGTATTTCAACAAGAACTTTGTTTTTAAACAGGTGCGTATTAGGAAATCGTAAAAGTTTTGACAGTGGTTGACATATCAGTAGTAAAAGTTTTGACATTTTCTACACTAATTATAATTACACTCGAAAATCGTTATAGATTCGCTCAATTCACTGGTTTTCATGAAAAAAATATTTTATGCATTTGTCTGGCTATTGCTACTGTATGGTGCACTATGTCGTCTCGTGGCTTGCTTGAGCAATTTTTTTAAAGCGTGATGTTCTGTATATCACTGACAAGTTGTTTTAACAAGAGAATAGATTTAGCAAACTAATTATTGCAATCACATAATTTCATGAAACTCAGCTTTTAATTGGATTCTCAATTTTATGTTTTAACAGCACCAAATAGAATCTAGACAGAGTCAATTGAATCGATTACATCATTTGAGCAACCCTTAATCTTTCCAATCAAATTAAAATGTTAATAATTATTAGAGAAAATTTCTTATTCACCCCTATCGTGAATAAAAATTCCACATGAAATTTGTTCCCTTTTCACATTTGTCCTATTAAAATTCAATGTTAAAAAAATGAAAGGAAACAAATTTCATGTGGAATTTTTATTCACGATAGGGGTGATTATTTCGGCTTGAGTTCATTTAACTAATAATTCAAAGAATACAATTGAAAAGCTATATTTTCTCATCCCATCTCCGGTGTTTCGTAGTTACAAAAAAACAGAATGATAAATGACAACAATTCAACAATTTTTCATTAAGAAAAACAGTAGTCTCTAAAAATTAATTTTTATGATTAGATTATTTATTATTCTTAGTTGAACTGTTAATGAACTCAAGCCTAACTAAAAATACATCAAAAATTTTTATGATTTTTATAGAAATTTTCAGTTTTATTTTATTTTGAAAAACAAAGTTCTTGTAGAAAACCCTCTTTACTATATGTACACATTTCGATATATATGCGTTGTTTACATAAAATCTGGTGACACAGAAGCTATTTATTTTAACTGATTGAACACTTTTTCCCTGATTTGTTTCTCAAACGTAATCAAGTTTTTTAGTCAAAAAATGTAAACAGTCGATATATATTTGTACGAATGCTGAGCATTAGAAAATCAGAAAAAAAATTATTCGACCAAACTCTATGTGAACAGTGCTTTATTTGCAGACATGTAGAAATAGACATACAAACAACAATATGTATTTATGTTGCATGAAAACCATTTACCACATATAAATGGTATTTAGCGGAAATTTAACAATTGCACGCCAATACAAGTATAACATACATATACAAATACATGCATATGTATTAATGTGTGTATGTATGTAAGTACAACCACATATGCCCATATATCCTTCAGTCAATGCTTAAACGATGAAGGCAAGGATGATGATGTTGATATTTTCAAGGATTGTTAGTGGTAACATTTAAATTTACAACAAATTTATAACAATAACAACAAACGTACAAAAAATACTTAAGCAAGAATATATGAAAGTATATAAAATAATAAAAAAAAACATATAACATTATAGACAAAGATATCTTCTGACATATGTACTAGAACATTTAAGATATATGTGTTTAAAAAAGACCCGGCCTATACGATTTATTATACATATTGTTTGAATGTATTTTTTTTTTAGATTATATAGACCTGCCATAACAGTTGATAAATCTTTGTGTTAGAAAAACAGCAACAACAGAAATGAAGTCTAAAAGGGTTTTCAAAACATGTGTCATGTATCATGTTGTTGTAGTTTTTTTTTTCAAACACAAAAGTATAACAAAAATAATATTGTTACTGTTTTTGTTTTATTAAACTTTTTTTTCAAATCACTAAAGGTGATTTGGGTATTTATACTTTGTATAAATCGTATGTTATTCACAGAGATTATAAAGTTATTTGAAATTTGTTTCCTAAAGAAAAAAGTATTTTACTGCTTGGTATAAAAGTATTTAAGGATTATCACTGTTAAATTTCTCAGTTAAATTTAAGAATTATGCCTATATTTATATTTTGCTTAGGACTTTAAAAGTAGAACTTTAATAATAACATTGTAAAGGCATTGCAAAGGCAGTGGACTTTGAGATGGTATTCAATCTGTGGATGAAATATATTTTTAGATACGAGTATATTTCATCCACAATAAGACTATTAAATTTTTTTAAAGCTTATCTTAAATAATTCGCACACGATTCGATGCTCATAACATTATTTTGCTTTATAAAACAAGATTCAAATGGAAGGTTTTTTAATAGCTTTTGTAGAGTCGCCGGATTTTATGTGAATTATGTATAATTGGAATAGTATTGTAAATTTGAGGTGATGTTTGTAACATTTAAAAATGTTAGTCTTATACGCGTTTTAAAGTTTTCCATCTTAAAGTGTCAGTTAATTTAACTAAATTCATCGTAAAGTACAGGGCAAGTCCTATTGAAATTGTTTATTTCATTTGTATGAGAACTCTATTTCATATATTCACCAATACCTCGCTTTGCGTCGTTTCGTTTTGCGTTTTTTCGAAGTTGCGTCGCTGCTCAATTAGTACTAATTTTCACTGTGTGTCGTTAGATTTTGGAGGTTGCGTTGTTTTGGGTTCGAATCTTAATTTTTTCTTTAAATTTTTGCAAAATCTACAACATCATTATATGCTAAAACGCTGACCCGTACCAGAAGTGGATTGAAAATCAAGTTGCGCAGAGAATACCATTAAGTAAAATGGTATTTCAAACAAAAGCAAAACGCTGACATAAAAAGTCAAGCATTCTAATACAGACAATTCCCAGTAAAAAAAAATCGTGTTTTTTGAAGCACTTAAGAATAAAGCGCATAATCGAGCGCTTCAATAAAAGCGCTCTTTTGAAGCAGTAAATGCTTATGAATAAAATATAAAAAGAAGATGCTTTTTTAGAGCTCTAAACGAAGAAGGTTTTAAAGGAAAAAAACAAAAATGAAATTATAGCCTACAGATTTAGGTATGACAACGAGAGTTAATTACAAAACGAATATCGCGCTTCTCAGTTACTATGAATTTTTGTTAAGCAAAAACATCCAGATAGAATTTGTTCTTTGATTGGTTTGCGCGAAGTGACGTAAAACACAAAGTTCTTTATTTGCATGTTTGATTAAGTTAAGGGAAGCTCCTATTGTCAGCAGAAAGTAGTCCTCCAAACAGGGAACACCTCATACAAAAATAATGCATCCCATCAGCAGGTTTAAAACGATTTGAGGTATGAATTCATACATAAAACCTGCTCCCTTGGAAGCACATGTTTTACTGGGTTGCTACAATTCATTTTACGTTGAAAAAAAAAGCTGCTCATTAAACAGTGGATCAATTTTTTGTGAAAGAAAGTCGACGACTTAGTATTTTCGTAACCCTAGAACCTATCTTTGATCTTTACATGGTTTGCTATAGAAAATCTTAATTCACTTTGCGTCATTTAAGTTTACGTCGTGTTTTTTTTTGGAACCCCGACACAAGGTGAGGTATTGGTGTATATGAATTTCAACACAAATAACTGAGCAAATAAATATAGAACCTATGTATGTATATAAGACATGCATTCAAAAATTATTTAAGTTGAATAAAGATAAAGTTCTATTGAAATAACTTTTATGACTCATATTTAAGCGTTGTTTGTAGATTGGTCAATAATTGATCATTACTCCCATGTAAACTTCTGACAAATACTCTAAGGCAAAAAAATTTCTTAACATTTCTTACAACGACTTTAAATTTGGCACAACTATATTTCATATAATTAAATGTTGCACTGCAAAATTTTAAAAAGATCAATTGGTCCAAAATTTTCTATAACTTGCCAATATTTTTATCCGAATATTATATTATTACAATTATATTGTTTAATATGTATAAGCCTTATCTTGTAATAGAACTTTAAATATTTTTAATTCTGAAAAATTGTACATTATCCACAAAAACAATATAACATCTTGACAAAGGAAAGTATGGGTTGCCCATGCTAATAATAACTATAAATATGTTGAAGATGTTTCAAGGAAAAAGACCACAAGAATTCAGACTACCTTTATTGATCTGGAATATATCAGACAGACCTGCACAGATTAGTAGCGAAAGGTTTCTTAGTATGATTCATTTAGTCCTTTCCAAATTTAAAATAAAATACTTAAAATAGAACTGGTTGTCGGAATTTTTATCATTCTCCAAAAGAACAATCAAGTACATTTTAAAAATAGTTGGTTTATTCGGAGTTCGATTTTAGTTTACTCTTTCCAGCATTGCTATCCAGCGACTTATGCGAGTAATGCTGATCTTCACAACATTTTTCGCTACAGCGGCAGTATTTACCTTACGGACAGGATGTGATATATATGTGATTTTCGTAGTACAGGTTAATATTCTGGAGTCGTTGTTGCGGTGACTAAAGATAAGATGACAGTAAGACACCACTCATATTTACATCATGTAACTACCAATTCCAGGGGAAAAATTCCATATATAGACTTTCTAAAAGATCTATTCACACATTCTAAAAGATTTGATACTCATGCCATCTGTATGAAAGAGGAATTGTTTGACTTCAGTGTCTTATCTTGGAAATAAGTTGATTGTAATGTGGTGCCAACATGTAATATTAATTTTTAGGCGCTTTTCTAATACAATGGTTAACCGACAAATGATGCCTTAAACAATTATATTTACATTATTTTTATACTTAAGAAAAGTTTACCAATTCCACATGAATTCAAACTCTTTCCGTTTGAGAGAAAAGTTTTTTATTCAGGCTAATAGTTCGAATAATCAAGAATACTATTGTAAAGTACTGCAACAATTGGCAAATTGGAATGCATTTTCTACCCTGCCAAAGGCGTCATCAGCAATCTTCATTGTCCATGGTCAATCTGTAAACATCATCTATTTAACTCACCGTTTTTTGAGAAATATCATATTTGTTTTTTCTATACGTGAGTTAGAACGAAATTTACGTACGTTTCAAATGTGTGTGTATTCTTTATTATTATTTATAAATCTTGTATTATTACAAATTTGTTTTTGCTTTTCTTCTTTTTGATTTTTTTTTTTGTACTAAAACTTCTAATCTAAAATTTAAATTACATTTCTGTAGAGGATTTACAAGATTCACGTTCAACCTATTAAAACATTTTCAACTGATATAATTTCCTCCCTGCCTGTCTGACTTGTCCTGTGATTATTTATATAAATGTAAGCCCTTAGGAGATGTATGACTGTATCACAAAATTATAAAAGTATTAAAAGAAATCCTATTTTTTTTTCCTTTTCATTACAATCACCTTAAGCTATTTTCAATGTAATGTGTAAAGCAATCATTTTACATTTTATTTTTTATCTGCTTTGTGTGCAGAGTAGATAATTTAAAGCATTTACTAAGAGGGTAAGCGGCTTTTTATTTCCAATAATAAATGCTCAATATCAGTTTATATTTATTTATATTTCTATGACTTATTTTATAGTTACATTCCTATTTTTCTAATACTTTTCTTCTTTACAGCAATTAATTTTTCACTTTTTTTCCTTTGTTCTAAATACTCGTACATATTTAGTTGGTAAAAACAGTATGTTGCTTTTTACGTTCGCTTTTTGTAACAAATGACACTCATATTTTTATTAATTTTTTTGTTTTCATTTGTAAATCTTGTTGCCATGGAAGTTTCCAATTACCGTGTGTTACTGGTTTATTGCACCAGTAAAACAAGTTCACCCTGAAAAGTTGGCAATTAAAATTGACTTATTGTCCACTTTATCAATATTTTTATTTCGTTTTTTTTTTCAAACATGCAGAAGGTTTTATTAACCATAAAAATGTTATAAATTCTTGGTAAACGTGCAACAAATTATATTGGATAATTGGGTGTTTTATTTATATGTGAAAATTATGTATATTTTAAAAATTTTTTTTTTAATGTCTCTACTGATTTTTGTTATTTTATTTTGCTATTAACAAGTTCTAATTATTAATACAAATATATAATAATTAATTAATTGCTCGTGACCTTAACAATTTATTTTTTTCAATCATCAATTAGTTATTGCCAAAAATAATGCCAATTAATTTACTAATTAAATAATTTGTTCACAAAAAGTCTCCATAATATTTTAATTCACAAAAAAAAAACTAAATAACAATTTCATCTTCAAATATCTACAAAAAGTGTTATGTTGTCAATATGATAAAAAGTGAAATAATTTTTAAACCACAACATGTGATATACGAAAAAAAATATTTTCTTCATTTGCATAATGTGTTTAAAAAATTGATATATTTTTTTTTGCTCTTAATTTATTATGTAAAATATTGCTTTTTAACATTTAATTTTTTATTTCCGCTGGTTTTGATTTCCCAGGCGTAAAAATATTTTAAAATTTGTCATTTGAAAGTTTCATCGAAGCAAATGAATGTCAATGCTACTCTACATGTGCAATGTTGTGTGAGCGTTAAATACCATAATAAAATACGGAAATATTAGGATGGCCCCAAGTTTACTTTACTTTACTTTACTTTACTTTACTTTACTTTACTTTAAAATGTCCTAGAGTTACAAGTTTTATGAGTCTCATTAATGTCTACCTACATGCCTTCACCGCCCTTTATATATATGTACTTTATTTTTTTATATATTTAATTTCTTTATTTACTTTTAATCCAAATTTGTTACTTATACTTGTTTTACTTCTTTATATTTTATCAACTATTTCCTTTACATTACGGATATTGTTATATTTATTTTTAATATTATTCATTACCAAATATTTTTCTTTAATTTTAATTCTTAAACTATTCAAAACAAGTTTTACCGTTTTTCCTTATAATTAACATTTAAAAAATAACTTTTTCTACACAGAAAAAAAAAATCATGTTTATTTTTCAATTAAAGCTTTAATTGATTTTAAAAGAATTTTCAATTAAAATTTTAATTGATTCAATTACTTTTTCTGATATTTTCAATTAAATATCATTTTTTTTTTAATTGATACTATCATTTTGTTTACAGGTCCGATTTCAATTAAATTTTTAATTGATTCCACAAATATTTTAATTGAAACTCATTTTTATTTTTTTCTATGTAACAACTTTGAAAGAAAAAAGAACTTTTCGTAAATTTTTTAATTCAAAAAAAAACATTTAATTATTTACTATTCATACTAAAATGTATCAAAGAAGTGAACTATATTTTTGTATTATCAATTTATTATATTTCTTTGTTTCCGTTTGTGTTTTTTTGTCTCATCCGCTAGGAGTTGATTTAGTGTTTTTATTTAAAAAACATTCCTTAATTTTATATTCTTGCACTTAATTATTTGTTCTACTGTGCACATATTTTTTAGCAATACATTTAACATATTAATTGTTAATATAAAATGGAAACTTATTTTCCAATTTTTTCACATTCTCAAATTGATTTTTTTTTTATTTCGTTAATTGCGAATAATTCGAGCTAATTAATTATTTAACAATTGTTATGAATTAAATGTTAAATTGTTTTCAGTTTAATAATGCATTTGCTTATAATTTTTTAAAGTGGCTTAATTGCATGTTGCAAAAACGCTTTTATGTTGATAAATATTAAATTTGCAAAATTATTTAAAAATTTCTATTTCAATTGTGTTAGTCATTGAACTACTAACTAATTGTGCTTTAAAAACGATGCAACAAATTTAAGATATTTGTTTTGATGATGATTGTGTTAGAGAGTGTAGAAGATTTGTTAATACCCTACAAAATCATATAAGGTTTACAGATTAAACAACAGGTATTATGAACAGCTTTTTAAACAATTTCAATGGAAATTAAAAGGCAACAACATGTGTTAGCAAATTTGGAACAAAATTTCAATAATTATTGCTACTCAATTATTATTGCTACTTTTTAAATGTATTGCAAATCATACTGACTAATTTAATACAACATGTCCAACACTTGTAAATAGTACACTGAAGGCTATAAAGTAAAAAAAAGACCAAAATAAAATAGACACAAATACACACTTGGCAAAGAATTATAAAACTACTTACTTTGTAATTGTCAAAAAAAAAAACAACAAAAACAACAACATTGACAAAAATGACACTTGTAATAAGAAATAATCATAAACTGTTGAATTGCAATAAAAATCACTTGTTTGTTTTTCTGCCAAGGTCATGACAATATACAATTGCTTACAAAAAACCAAAGGATTCTGTGTTTATACACTTGCTTAAGCAAGGTTTTGTTATGAATTTATACGTTTATTTGTGGTTTTTTATTTTAAGTTTTTTTTTTACTTGTTTTAAATAATAGTTTGGTTCATAAAGTAAATGAAGTTGAATTTCATTGATACAGTCAGTAATTTACTTACTTGTATATGCATGCATAATAATTATTTTAAAATAATTTGAAATATTTACTTATGCACACATTCAAACGTGCTTACAGTTAATGACAAATTTTTAGCAAAATGCAATAATTTCATTTTACATCTGAAACCGGATAACGATATTCAGAGAACTCTCCACAGAATATTGAGCCCGAGATGGAGTTTGATATTCGGCAGATGGCCGCCTGAATACAGGACACTTTTTTCAACAAAATGTAAACATAGTATATTCTAAAATAGACTCGAAACTGAATTTAGACGAAAGAAACACCTACAGTGTATCGCAAAACTATTTTGCCTACAACTTGAATTTGTCAATTGAATGAATTTGTTTTTCATTTTTACATAAAATTGCAGAAATCAAATAAAAAAAAATTGTTTTTAGATGGTAGAATAGAAAACCCCACAAACACTTAAAAAACTTTGGCATTTCATAATGGAAAGATTTACGCCTGAACAATGTTTACTAATCGTACAACTTTATTACGAAAATTCACGTTCTGTGAGGAATGTGTTTCGTGCACTTCGCCAACTTATGGGCCACATAATCGGCCTAGTGAAAATACTCTAAACAAACAAAATTACCGCATTTGGGACGAAGAGCAACCTGAAGAGATTCAAGAACTGCCACTTCATTTAGAAAAAACAACGGTTTGGTGTGGTTTGTTGGCCGGTGGAATCATCGGTCCATATTTCTTTAAAAATGATGCCGGTGCGAAAGTAACCGTCAATGGTGACCATTATCGTGCCATAATAACTGACTATTTGATGCCTGAAATTGAAGCTCCGGATCTCGGCGACATTTGGCTTCAGCAAGACGGCGCCACTTCTCACACATTGTATCAATCAATGGATTTCTTGAGAGAACACTTCGGTGAGCACATAATCTCACGTTTTGAGCCGGTCGTTTGGCAACCAAGATCGTCTGATTTCACACCGTTGGACTTTTTCCTATGGCGATATGTAAAGTCTAAAGTTTATGCGGACAAACCCGCTTCGATTCAGGCCTTGGAGGAAAACATCACTCGTGTCATTTGCCAGTTAACAGTCGAAATGCTTGAACGAGCCATCGAAAATTAGATTCAACGGCTAGACCATCTGCAACGTAGCAACGGCCAACATTTGATAGACATAATCTTAAAAAATAAATGCAAAAAAATATTCTTTCAAATAATAATAAACATTCTCCATTAAATTTGAATATTTTTTCCTTTTTTTTTCTTTAAAAAAGTAGGGAACCTCGTAATGCATCACGCTTTAGCTTGCCATAACATAAAACATCAATAACAGTCACTGTTCGATCAGCCTATATTTTAAAGAAGTATCGTCCAACGATACCTCCAACTAAATTTAGAACGTTTTGTCGTATAATTATCAACAAAGAGAGTTGAAAAATTTATGAATTTATGATTGTATGATTACAGAACAATTCGTATCACGAAACGATCTTCTTCAAACCACATGTTACAGTTATAGTCGCCGTTTTACCAGCATCACTTTATATACATAGTTCTCTTAAAGCCTAATTGTGATCTCTACTGTACGAGTATATCAACTTTTATTAAGTAAGCCTTTCAAACAAACGCCCCCAAAAGCACACATGTAAATCTATTTTCGAAATGTATCAAACAGATTAAAGAATTTATAAACTATATGTATATGCCTTAATATATGTATTTATATATGGATGTGTGTATGTGTGTGTGTGTTTGTGCATGCTGCTGCATGCACTTTTAATCATTGTTAGTATTATAGGTCTCAAATGAATTGAGTTATATAATCATCTACTCTACATAACCAAAAGCAAACATTTAGGTAAAATGTTCTTTTTCAGAATATATTTTCCATCTATAGCCATATCATCATCGTCATAGTCGGCATTGTGTATGATACAACAGACAATGTTGATAGTGATAATAATGATGATGATGTTGCCGTCATTATGTTCATTTAGCAATTTGTTACTTTGATATTATACTGGTATATATACTATATATAGTGTTTTTTTTTTTTTTGTTACAAGTATGTATGTTTATTTAGCATTTGAATTTGCATTTTATATTTTACTTGCACTGAAATCCTAAGTCAAACCAAAAAGTAGGCACATAGTGACATGTATGTAAGTAAATGTAAAAAAAATTATAGACAAACCTACATTAATGACACATTTTATATGGCAAGGCATGCTGAGCACATCATCATGAGAATATGCAAGAGCTGATGATGTCGGCAATGGCAGATGAGCAAGCAACGTAAATATGGATGTTTGTTTAAACGACTAGAGTAAGTAGTTTTAGCAGGAGCGTAATTTAATTTAATATTTTTTAAGTAGGATTAAATAAGTCTAGAATATTAATAAAGTTGAAGAATTCATAATTTACTTAAGAAGTGCAGAAGTGCTGAGAAAAATACTTGTATAAAATAAAAATAAGGCTTAGTTAGAAATTGGTTGGTTATTTCATACAATTACTATTAGCATTTTAGACAAAATCTTAGAGACGATATCCCACACCATTCTAATTGAAAAGAAAACTTAGTTCTTTTTTTAGATTGTTATTTTTGTTATTGAATGATAATGTACTCAGCATTAGTATATCGGTTAACACGTTGGCTGCCACGTCGCAGCCTCAGGCCTCAGGCCACGTAGCACATTTTCGTACATTTTAATATGGAATTTTACATGGAATTTGGCTTCTCTGTAACACACATGTTTTATGTTCTCCCAGGCCATGTCGCACGAAAATGTGCGACACAAAAAGCCTGTTATAACTTTAAAATTAGGAACGAAAATAAAGTCGCGAGTAGTCAAAACTTATTTCTAGGCATTCAAAAACGAAAATAAGTTCTTGGCCTCAGGAGACCAAAATTATTAATTCATATTGCTACTGAACGATCAAAATTCTAAAGAGGCTGTGGCAGCCAACGTGTTAAATGGGATTACTCTTTTGTTGAAATTTCCCATGACCACTTTGCATAAATATGACTGAATGTTGTTAATTTCTATGTTTCAATTGCTTATTGAAAGAACTCTGTCATTGTGCCGCAATGTCAAGCACCAATAATTGTTACTCAAAATAACTGTATTAAAAAAATCAAATGGTTGTAAATCAGACGGTTTAAGTTTAAATTTTGATCACCGAAACGGGAGAATACTGGATCTGGAAATGTTTCATACAGTAATTGAACTGTTTCACGAACTATATAAAAATTGATCCATCTTTTTAACATGTTCTCCGATCCACATCATATTTTGTACGAAATTTTCTAACAGTTTCGCCAAACTTTCTTTTGTTGTGAAGTATTGGCATTTAACAAACTATATTTAACAAACGGAAAATTTAGAATTTATTACGGATAATCTACAAAAATAAAAAAATAACGGTCTAGAATGCAAAAAAAAATTAAACAATGCTTTTCTTGTTACATATAATATTTTAGCAGATTCATGTTCCGCTCAGAAGATGAATTTTTCATTTTGTTGTTTCAAAATTTAAGTGCCCCGACTAGGAGATAGTGTGTGCTGGACTATCAGTCGATAGAGTTGAAAGAGTCTAGGTTTTTCTTAAAAGCTTTAAAGTTTGTATATGTTTAAAAAAATAAATAAGGTATCAAGAACGCGACAAATCAGAAATTTTTCTATGCACAAAGAAAACTTGAAAAAATCTGTGTATTGGATGACAATTATTACAGAGATTTATTATAAACCGGGTTTCTGCTGATAATTATCATGTTGGAATATTTGCAGTAGTTTTTTAAAAACTTTTATATTTAATCTCATCAAAAAATTTGTTTTTATATTTATTATATCGACATAATTGATATTTGTTTCTGGTGTTATCGATTCAGTTTACAGCCCATTCTTCGAAATATTATTTATACTTTAGGGGATCTCTTTAAATGTTTTCGTAAAACCTGCAAGTTGATTACGTTATATTTCTGCATACTCTCTATCCATCTAAATATGTATTTATGTTCAAATTTGTTAAAAAAAACGGTTACTATAGAAAACGAGACACATTTTGAAAATTAAAATAAAATGTTTAGTATGATTATTATATGCTGTAATATTTTAGTAGTTAATTTCTCTATACATTGAATTAAATTTAAATTCCAGTCTCTTGTATACAACAATCAGAGAGTACTAATAACTAATAATCATTTAGGTACAAGAACGAAACATGAAAAAAAAATCTAATTAAAGTTTAAAGTAGAGAAAGTCTTACTGGATATATTAATTTAACTGTTGCGGGTACTAATACTTTTATTTTTATTATATTCGTATATATTCTACATTCAAGAGATATTTAACAAAACTGTATTAAGTGTTCAAAATCTTTTTGATTTTGGTTATTTCAATAAAAGTTTTGAAAAACAATAAAGGTATCAGCTTCAATAAATGAAACTTTAAATTTATTTCTTAAAATATTAATAGTAACCCAATTATTTGATTTATTATCTACATTTTGAAACATATTTATTTTAAGGTAAACAGTATTAATTAGCGTATGATTAATTTTATCTCGTATATTGTATTAAATATTACTCATACGCAACTTTTTTATATATTTACAGAATAATATATGTTTTATACAAATTTGACCAGAGTTTACTTTATTTGGACCACATGCAATTTAAAATTGTATTTCAATTAACTTTAATTTGAGCAATGTTTTGTGTTGAACGCATCTGGTAACCATGTATCGATTGCATGGTTTTAACAATTATAGAATATTGATGTGTTTGTCTTGTTCTTAAATGACTGACATGTTCTCTGTTTGTAATTTGCTTTCTACACCATTAAATTTGAGCATAGTAACTGATGTTGTATAAAATGTTGTAAAACAAAATCGATTTTAAGGCTAAAATTAATAATTATGTTAAACATTATATCGTTAACTGAATACGAAAAGGCCCCAACTCATAAATTTTCGAAATCGTTATTTTTACATATTTCGATATACTATTACTCGATACACCTCCTTCAAAAAAAACAGATGAATTCGGAAAAAAATACCGAAGTTATAGCCTAAAAAAGAACAGCCGTAACTAAAATTTTGTATTAATATTGCATCTTTTTTATTTAGTTTTTTTTCTCCTCCTGTAAACTATGAAAAATATGAGGTAGGGCCTTTTCGTATTAAGTTAACGATATGTAATTAAATACACTTTATTTGGTTAATAACAACAAATTACATATTACTCTAAAATTGAGCAATTTTCTGTAGATATCTTTAAATTTTCATAAACTATTTGTATAAATGCAAACATTAAACTAGATATTAAATACATTGTTTTACAAACGGTATTTGTCATTCTAAAAAAAAACCCATTCAATTAATTCAAACTTTTAATCTTTCAATTATCTTGGTTGATAAAATCAATTAAAACAAATTAAAATTTCAATTTATAATGAAATTGTGTCTTTGTTCCATTAATACTATATAAATAAAATTCGTAAAACTAATTGTAACTCTTTTGAATGCTTCAGTAGCATCCTTTCTTGTTCAAAATAAAATTTTTAAGATTTCTATGTCGGTATTTAATCATTGCAACGGATGACAACCATAATCATTGAACAACTGATTTCGGAGCTTTTGTTCTGGCAACATTTCACAAAATTCATAGTAATTAAAATTAGAGCATGTGTTTTGTGTATTTAAGTATTTACTATATAAGTACGTGTATGTGTATGTATGTTTGTATTTGCAGGGATATTATAAAGGATACTAAATTATACTTTGGATTTGTCAAGTTGACATCAAAGAAATGATTATACAGTAAATGTAGTTGTAACATTTAACAAATTGCATGAGCATTTAGAAAACGGAATACAGTGTAAATGTATGTATTTATTTCCATTTGAAATTGAAATTCATTTGTGTTTGTATAATAATGAAAACAAATTAGAATAAGGTTTGTTTTAGTAAAATCAAAATTATAATATTATGCATACCATTTGGAATATACAGTCTATTTCATTTATGCTACCGGTAATGAATAATAAGTAGTTATTTTCAAATACTACAAAATGCTATGAATTTGTAAAAACTTTGGAATCTAATTTAAAAGTTATTGTATAATTAAAACTTTTAACCAAAATGACTTACAGCTGAATAAAAATTGTAAGTTCTTTTTATTTAAAAAAGTTTTATCTTCCAAAATTGTATTCACTACAAGATTAATATTCAATTTTCAGCAATTATATATGTAGGTATATTATTAAATTTCATATTGATGTAGCATTTATGGACATTGTACAAATGTTCTTCAAAGTTATAAGTAAAACGGAGGACTTCTGCAGGAGATTACTGAACATACACAGTAAAAAATGTGCTCCAAAAGGAGCAGGTTTTATGTATGAATTCATACCTCAAATGGCTTCAAACCTGCTGAAGGGATGCATGATTTTTGTATGAGGAGATTACTGAACATATGTAGGAGTCATGCAATGTATTTTTTTAATAACCTACATTAAATTTTTAAAATCTTAAAGTTTCTTTTTGAAATAAAATGTTCAAGGTTGTTATGTTTAAAAGCAAGACTTTTGATTGTTAACTTAAGTAAAACTGCGACAAATGTTGCAGCAAAAATTGTAAAGTCTGACTGTGCTCCCTAAATATGATCGTTAATGTCTTGTAAATGTAAATCGTTGCATCTTTCTAACAATGGCAAATCATATCTGCAGAAAAAAAAACAATTATTTTCATAGTTTATTATTATCTAGCTTAATGACATGACACGTGTTCTGTAAAAGTATTTAATATATATTTTTATACGTATTAAAATACAAACATTCGTGTTACAAATAAAATTTGAAAATCATAAACCATTTCCTAAAAAAATATTCATAAATTTCTCAGTCAGTGATTTACGTTATCTGCCTTTGAACAAGAGTCTGGATATTTTAAATGAATCCTGCTGCTTGCAAACGTTTGCAAATGATTCTGCAAGCTCTTTTTGAGTTTGACAATAGTCTTTATGTAGTAATGCCAGTGGATCTTATTGACCATTAGCTTCGGTGAGAAATCTGGGTGTTTTTAAGCTGCACTTTTTTAAATTAAACAAGTGGAACATTATTCGACATTTTCGAAACAAAAAAAATTAATTTGTTGTTACACTTTAATGTTCAATAACTAAGTGAGAATAAATTATCAATATTTACCTTTAATATACATATAAATTAAAAAGACAGGAACTGCGTTTAAAAGATATGCCATCTGTTATGAATGCCGCATTTTTAGGTTATACACCCAATATATATAAATGAATTTCATCAAATACAATTAATCTGAAAAAAAAAACACTCAAACATTTGACATTTTTAAAGAAATTTCTTTTCATCAAAGCCATCTGTCTCCAGAATTGCATAGAAAAAAGTCTATGCTGACTACTAGGTGGAAAAGAATGGAGGAAATGAACCAATCATCCCTTAAACTAAAGATAAAGGACTTGTTCCTCATTTTACAGTAGTAGTAGACGTTGCAGTAAATAAATGAATATTCTTTATGACCAGCTATTATCTATAAATTCTATACATTTACAAAATATGTAAAGTTAAAGAATAAAAATTAAATAAAAACTCCCAAATATACAATTTTTTTATTTTTGCCACGTCCACAAATACCGCCCTTTTAGTATTTTGTTCACTGTGTCGCTATTTTTAGTCCGATAATAACAATCTGTATACCGGTGTGCATAGCTCTGTAAGGGCTACATTTCTGCCTTTAATCAATTTTTACTACCACGCCAAATTCTAGCCATGACTTTTTTAAGGACATTAATAATTAAAAATTTTAATTGTAGGCGTAGAAAAAAAAATAAAAAAAATATTTCTGGAATTGTTTTAACATTATCTTTAATCCTAAGGGGTAACTGACACAACTTTTTTTGTATGGAAGGCGAACCACTCTGGGGTACATATATTCTTATGTTTTCGTTAAGACGGGATTTGCTCGTGGCTATACACCTAATTCTGTTTTTACACGGAAAACTTCATGTGAAAACAATTTTGATGGTATGCAAAAAAGAGATTGGTTCCTTATATCTTAAACCTATTGAAATTCGTGAAAAACAAGGATTTTTTAAGATATGCTTCTACACAAGCATAGTTATTAAAAAAAAAGATGTGCACAGTGTAAAGCAATGTAAAAAATGAATGTATGACAAGTTAATTTGTTTGTATGCACTAAAAAGTAAATTCCCCTAAATTGCTGTGACCTGTAAATTTGCGTGTATCTACAAAAAGGGAATTGCCCTAAATTTGTGATATGAACATATTTCGCAAAAATCAAATTTAACAAAAAAAATTTTATTGAAATAAAATCGTTTAAAAAAATTTTTAAATTTTATATCAAAACCGTGTAAATAAAAACAGAATTAGGTATATTTGATATATTAGTTCGATATATTTAACTGAAACAAGGTGGAAGTTGACAGTTCTTCCCCGTACTTTTCTATACTTTTCACCAGCAATAACAATTTCGACTGCTTCCACATTTTAAATATATTTTGTTGGACTATCTAACAATAAACATTATTAATTGACGATATTATATATTTTACAATATGCGAACGGACATCTGAGAAGGTGTTACTGAATTAGATTTATATTTTCAAAAGAAAAAGCACAAATTTCAAGATGCAATAAAGTACTACTGCAATAGTTGTTACTTCCATGAAAAAATAATATGTACAATTTTTTTTAAATTCCAAATATGAAAACTTTGTAAGATGCAATGATATGTTTTATCAAACAACCTTTCGTTTGAAGCACATTTCAATTACCGAAATTAATATGACATTTCCTAGAATTGTTACTTACATGCTACATCGTTATGTTGATGTCTCACACTTTCACATTTGTTTTTATTTTGTTAAAGAATTAATTACATTAATAACTAGGAATACATGTGCACTCACATTCACACACTAGCAAACATTTAAACAAACGGATGTGACAAAAAAAAAACACAAAAAGAATAAGTAAAAATCTTAACACTTAAAAACAACAAATTACATGCAATCATAACAAATGCACATGGCCTCAGCAACTCAACCCATCATGTGTCTTGGCAAGTACCCAGGGTAAAAGACAATTAAAAATATTAAAAAAAAACACACACACAAATGCACAAAAGGATACTGAATGCATGTGTTGGTGATCATATGTATACAAGTATTTAAAACCTTGAAGTGTATGCAGCCAGGTTCACATCACAGGTACCCACTTGTGTACGTATGAGTGTATGTACGAAAATATTAAGGAATTGATGTAAGAACATGTGTATATTTATTTATTCATTCACTCATTCACTGTGAATAAAAAAAATAAAACGTAAAACAAAACATTACATATAATAAAAACAAAATATTTATTCTACTGTACGTCAGTCAGTATCCCCTTCATGTTTGCCTACCTGTGGTATTCCTTTATGACACATTAAATTTTCATTTAAAATCTATCAGCATATGCAGGCGAGTGTTGAAACTTTTTCTCACCCAACGTATGAACGTGTATTGCTGTCACCTTCTTTATTTTCCATCTTGTACTCGGCCAAAAAAAAAAGTAAACAAAAATAACAAAAACGAAAAGAATATAAAATACGCGAGTGTAATACAAAAGATAAATAATCCAATTACAAGAAAAGCTGGCAACAGCAACCGAATACAAAAGGAGCAAGAAAAATTTACCAAAAAAAAAACATGATGATTTTCAACAATTCTTATGACATACGAGTTCATATCAAACTGCTTACTTAAATACAATATGTAGTAACAACAACTTTTACTTTTACAATAGTCGGTAGTCAAGTCCAAAAACAAAAAGAAGAAACCCAAAGAAGCAACGAAATAAAAAATAAAAAAACGAATGATAGGGGCAGAGTGTCTGTTAAAAACATTCTGTAGCCACAAAATGCAGCGAATGCGTATATACTATAGCTAGTTAGGGATGGCAATCCCGGATACCGGGGTTTGTTTTAAAAAATTCCGAGATTTTTCGGGATTAATAAATCCCAAGAATTAGTATAAAGATCTAGAGAACTAAAATTGCTTTATCTGATTTTTTATACATAAGTTTTAAATTTTTAAAATGTTGCCAATAAAAACAAAACGAAACTTCTAACAATTTTTTTTTTATATAATTCTCTTCCTTTTCAAAAAAAAAGTCCTGAGATAATAATTTAAATATACAATTTTTTTTAAATGCATGAAATTTTAACTTAAAAATATCTTTAAGAAGAGTTGTGCTATAGTTGTGTTTGTTTTTCTCCATTATTTTTTGCAAAACTCCGAGAATCTGTTTTAAACATGACAAGTACAATACAAATGTAAACCTTAATTCATTATTACGGAAATAAAAGTACCCCTGATGAAGTTCGAAAAAAGCGAACGAAACGTTGGGTAAAACCATAAATGTTTTTTATTTACATTTGCTGAAAGAAAAAGAAAGAATTATTGATCAAAATAGCCCGTGAGGAAAACCAAAAACCTCAATAATAATACAAAATAAAAACATTGATCAGGAACAAAAGAAACGAAAAAGAGCATTTCAAAATTATTTAGGAAGTCATCAACAAAAAAATTTTATATTAAAAAAGTAAGTCGAAGAAATAAAGTTGAAAGAATTAAAATTAAAAATGTGTCTATGGTTTTTATAATTGGAAATTCCTATGAAAAAGCTTTAATAGATTAAAAAGCTCAAGAGATGAAGATTTTGTTTTACTTAAACAAATATTTGTAATATTAAATTCGGTTAAAGTAACAGAAGAAGCCCTTTTGTCGCTGTGATATGAATCTCTGCTAATGTTGCACTTTTATTTATACTCAAAGAAAAGTGAAAATAGAAATGTTTCTTATTAGAAATTAATAAAAAAAAAAAAAAACGTGGAGTGAGAGGCAAATGAAATAATCAAATATCAAATCAATGAAATACATATAAATGTAAAAAGCCCACACAACAGCTAATAATGACTGTAATTATGTACGTATCATATATTAAATAAGAAATATACATATGTAATTATGTGATTTGGTGGGTGAGAAAAGATTGTTTATGCCTTGTTTTCACTAATTTCAATAGGTTTGAGAGATAAGGAACCAATCACCTATTTTGCATACAATCAATGTCTGTTTTTACAAGGAGTTTTCTGGAATCAATTAGCGTGTAAAAACAGAATTAGGTATATTACTATAGTTTATTTGACCTTTTTATTAATATAATTAAACATAGCTGCCATATAAGGCCCACTTCCGAAAATCACTTTAACGAGCATAAATCGCTTAAAATTGTTGGTATCCAAATTAAATTTAACATAACTAAGTCTCACATATGCAGAGATTATGACACCCAATTTAAAAATATTTATATCCAGATAAAATTTAACACAGACAATATCCACCAAATTTTTGGATGATCGGTCCATACTAGGTCATACATCCCATTTACCTCCTTTTTCTGAAAAACTCTCTTTCCACATAAACTGGGTTTAGGGTATTATATAGCCGGACTTGACTAACTATACTTTCCTAATAGTTTTTATTATAATTATTTGATCGCACTTTTCCAGCATTTAAATTTTAAGTATTATTTCAATTAGAAAATTAATTATTTCAAGGTTAGCAAATTTGGATAGAAACATTTTGTATGTAGTACCAATATTATAGTAAAGGAATTTAGCCAATAAAAGCCTTACATGGAATTGACATTAAATAAGTTAAGCCTATTGAGTTATTAATATTTTTATAATTAATATAATGTTTTCAGAAAATCGTATCTATTACAATTAATTAATTAAATTTGAGTATAAAATTAGAAGAACTTGGTGGATTTATCATCAGTATCTAAAAATCTGTTGTTCACTATTCAATCCTGTTGCTTTTCCATTCAAAAATATATTGGTTTTTCTGTTCTTATTTGTGACTTAAAAATTGTTATCTGTTATTTAAAAACATGGTTGTGGTTCCGGTTAAAACCGAATAGAAAACTCTATACTGACTACTTGCAAAAGTGCTGGGTACTTAGTATAAGTATGTTAATGTGGAATTTGTAAAGAATATAATAATATATACAACTTTTATAACAGTAGCTTTTACTTGTGAAGGTGTTAAATTGCTGTTGTATTAAAAATATAGTTCTCTTGTCCATATAGTAAAACACATTTACGACGGCTGTACAGCACATGAAATAAAACTTTAATTAGTTTAATGCAAAAATTTTCATTGTCAAGTAATGACACTAACTTCATAATAGAATTATGGAAAACAAGCACGTACCACAACCGCTTATAAATTATGCTACTTTTTTGTTGTTTTAGTAATGGCTTAAATAACATATTGATAGTTAAGTCTCACAGATGACATTATCATGATGTACATTATAACATTATACACATGTAAATTACTAAAAAGTAAACAGTTCAATGAACAGATAATAAATAAATCATTATACTTATACTTCTAAGTAATGCAGACGGTATATACTAGTCATAGAAAAGTCTGTTACTAAATAATTTCAAATCATTTAGATCATACTTTAATCCTTTTCTTTCAATCAAAATATGTCTCAATGCAAAATTTACATTAATTTCGGGACAAATCAAATACTTATACTTATGAAACATCCTTCGCATATGTAAGAGTTAAATGTGGAAACAGACATATTTAAAGGTGCATATGTATGAATATATAATAAAACAACAACACACGGTCATATTTGTACAATTAAATACATACGATTGTTGAGATATTTACACCTGCGTGAAATTTATACAGATTTTTATGAATTCAGCGAATTCAACTAAAATTTCGAACTTTTAATATTACCATGAATTGCTTACAGTAAATCCTACACACACACAATTACATCCTTATGTGGCTCCACAGATTGTACATCACATACATAAATACCTGCATATGCATTTATCAGTGTTGGCAACTTGGTGCGTTTCGCACCTTTTGTGTTTTTTTTAAATTTCGGTGCGTTTTTTAATTTTTTCGAAAATGTGATGAATTCTTTCTTTTTAGTAATTTTTAATAATTCATTATCATGAAATCTATGCGGTGAAAAAGCACCCCCATTAAATGTATTTTAAATACGAATGTATGATAAATAAATACATGCTATCAAATTCGTCAAATGAAGGTTATTGCTAAATGTGAATAGATTGAAAATATTTGTTTGAAAATAAAATTAACATTCTTGTGTAGCCTGATGGTTTGGTCTACTGAACTGTAGACGAACAATCATGGTTAGAGTCCCAGTGGAGGCCTACCAAATTGTATTAAAACAAAATTCAAATAGAAGTACTTAAAATAGAAAATAAAAATAATTAAAAAGGTACCAAATATATACTGAAATTAGCCCTTTTTACCAATTAGTACTTCAGTTCCGAATAGCATATAGTGAGTTAAAATTTGGATGATTAAATGCTTATTTTATCTCTGTTAGCTCGTTGAATAAAAAATGGCTTTTACTATTATTATCTTTACTATTAATCGTTGATCTCTTATTAAAAAGACTTGTGTAGAATTTATGAAATTGAAAAAATTCTATAAACATTTTAAATAAAAAGGAAATTCTAAAATTGGTGCGTTTTTTTAAATGGTGCGTTTTTTCTCCATTTTGGGGCGTTTTGGATTTCAAAGTTGACAATGCTGGCATTTATGCACAGATACAATGTATTAGGATAGCTCCAATTGTTAATAATTATTAGAGTTAGAGTAACGGGTCAAGATAATTTGTATATACTTTATTTAATTAAAAGAAGTTTTGAACAAGATTTTTCACAAAATATTTATGTCTTAATAAAAATCATAAATGTATTTTATGATTTCGCTCAGAAAATTTTACTTCATTTTGTAGGGACCATCTTAATATAAATATAAAGTAAATCATACCAAAAATATATAAAAAAAATAATGCAAAAAAATATAAGTGCTATCATGTAGCACAAAATAAAATTGATATACTTATGTATGTTTACTAGGGTGGCGCCTATTTTACACTTTAAAAAATATTTATAATTTGAAATATTTTTGTATTTCATTTGAAGACATAAATTTAATAAATTTATAATCAGAAACTAACAGCCATGTCACAGAATTTTAATCCGTTCGTAAGTGGAATTAAATCCGTTTTTTGCTTCTATAGAAAAAGCAAAACGACAAATTTTTTTCGGAATAAAACCGCTATCCTCTAAATCCGATCATTTAAAATCGGTACCTTGGCTAATCCATAATAAGTACAACCGTTGAAATATGCAGTTTTAATTGTTATTTAGCATTCATTATCGATTTGAAAAAATACACATATTTTTTTGATATCAAGTTATAATTTTAAAATTTTATATTTAAACATCTCAATGAAATACAACATTTTATTAATATAATTGTTTCCCAACATTTAATTTTTAAATTTAGTTTTAAAATATCCATAACACTGAAACTCAAATAAAATAAAAGATAATAGAGAATAATTTTAGATCAAAAATCGAAAAATTTTAAAATAAGAGCCAAACTATTTTGAAATTTGAATTTATGAAAAACCTTAAACAAAGTAAAAGTGCCAAAAAAAATACAACAATAATAAACCCCAATGCGTATTACACGAATTTCAAGGTAGAAAGGATGCTGCTTTTGAACACGTTTCAGCTATTATGTTGTAATTGTTAGTGTTGTATTTATATAGGTAGTATTTTGTCTTTTTTTCCCCCACTTACACATACTCAAGGATTGTTTTATATACAAAGGTATAAAAAAATATACATTTTTTTAGTTACATATTTGTTTTATTTTATGCATAAATTTAAACATTGAAAACGATTAAGCAACATCCGCATACAAAAAGAATGCGAGTTCTGTATTATATTCATATCATGAGACAGACTAAGGGTCAACATTGTTAGAAACGTTGGCATATGTAGGAATATATTCTAGTTTTTATAGTTACGTAAAAAGGACCTGCCATTTCAATATGGCGTTGAACAAACTATTAATAAATAGACATTTTTTGACATGGCTTACATATATTATAATAGTGCTCATTAAATGGAGTTAGATTTAATTAAAAAAAAATGTATGTGACACAGATGCTTTTTTAAACAATTGATGCACATTTGCGGCAGGCTATATTCAGAAAAATTTATTGTATAAAATAGAATTCAAACGTATATTTATATACATATTTCCAAATGTTGCATAATATATTTATTTCTAATTATAAGTTTATAGTTAACGAATTTGGTTATTGTGATTTCTAATACGTGTGATTTATGAATGCTAAAAACTACTGGTTATTTTATTTTGAGCATCCCTTAGTGCTATCAACTATTATGGGCAGATCGTCATAAAATATTGTACAGTAATTTCTATTTATTTAAAGTTTATATTATTTAAATTTCATATTAATAACAATATTTACAAGAATTTTATGCATATTCCAGTTACACAAAGTATACGAAGGTGTTACGAGAGGGAAGATAATCATATTTTATATTATCTCTTTCTTTCAGAATAGCCCATCTCGGAAGTGGACGTTGTAAAGGAGTGAATGGCAATTTATGGACTAATTTTCACAAATGCCAATAGTATATTTTTTACATACACGCAGAGCAAAAACATGGTTGTGGTAAGCATAATTTATGAGCAACATATTATGATAAGATTTGTCTAAAGTAATCAAAGTTATAATTTTATGATATAAAGTAACCATATTATGATATATAATATTCATATTATGATTGAAAGTAATCATAATATGATTATTAGATAAAAGCAATTATATTATGATAGTACTTGATCATAATATGTTAAATAAATATAATGTTATTTTTACTATTTGTCAAGTATCATAATATGAATGCAAAACCACTTAAAACATTAGCGCAATTCACAATCTAGTGCAAATGTTATTACATCATTGCATTTGCAAAAAGGTTTAGCATATTTTTGTTCTTGCTGTGTATTTTGTTAGTGTAAACTGAACTGTTTTTATGCATTTTCAATACCAAACACTTCGGTGGATTAAAGACTGTTTGGAGAAAATTTCATTGTTTTATGTTTTTTTTTCGAAGCTCTATTGTACCTTCAACAGACGGAGAGACGGACGGATATTACTAGATATTCTAGAACTAATATTTCAATGTGTTACAAATGGAATGACAAAATTATTATATCCCCATCTTTTTGGTAGTGGATATAATAAAAAGGTTTTTATTTACAGTGCCATTAACTGTTACTGTAAACACAACGTTTTTTTAAATTACCTTCCTTTTTAGTTGTTTTTTATACTGCATTTTTTAGTGAATTTATACGTTTGCATATGTACAAATAACAATTGCATTATTATCCTTAATATCCTTGTAATTCAACGCCTTTGAACATAAACTGTTGATATGTGATACCAACACTTTTATTTACAGATGTAGTTATTAGGAAGATCCCAAAATAAGTTTGTTAATATACTTCACTAATTAAAAGAAAAGTTTAGTTCCTTTAAAATAAAATTTCTCTTTACATGGTTTCTGATTTTGCTCTCATATTCTTTGTAAAGGAACGTTGGATATCTCATAACTTAAGTGTAAAATACACAATTTTCCAGTACGATTGATAATTTTTGAAATACAATTAGAAACTTCTAAAATACAATTGAAAATTGAGTATTATAAAGTTTTTTTTATAATGTATTTTAATAAAATATAATGTTATAATTAGTCTTATGTTCAGAAAAAGTTAGAAATATTGCCGGAAAATATCTGACAGTACTTTGCCTGATACTCTTGAGGTATGGTCACACATAGCAAATATTTACTCGAAAAAAAAAAACGTTACCATTTGTTTTAGCACAAATTTGTTTGACGTTGTTTACTCTTACAGCATCAAATAAAATAAACTTAAATGTTGGTTGTGTCTTGTCATAAATAAACGAAGTTGTTTTAAGTAAATAAACGAGTTCAAATATATTTTATTTAGTGGTTACGTCTATTTCGGCAAATATTTGCCAAGTGTGACCGTACCTTTAGAAGCTTCAAATTATTGATAGTTCTGTTGTTCTTGTTGTTTTAAAAATTTTCTTATCTTGAATTTCTACAGCAATGTCTGTGTATGTTACCTCAACTTGCTTGATGCAAATATATTGAAAAATGTGGTTTATCAGGCAGGCCCTGACCATAAGGCATAAATTAAGGAGCACACGGGTTTATGCAGGACCAGCAAGCATCGAAACTGCAGCTACATCCCTAGATTAGTTGCGCGATAACTGTTCTTGTTTACTAAGACAGGTTTTTCTCCGTTCCTGCTATAGTCGATGGGTGACTTCCAAGTACGACATTCTTATGGTTTATTGTAACCACGGAATTAAAAGCATTTTTTAACAGCATGAATGTCGCTCCAAGCTCCTTATTGCAAATTACGAGCCAATGCAATTTGTACATATGTATATGCAGAATCCTTCTCAACATACCTCGGTGGAGATGACATGACTACTCCGTTTCGCCAACAAGACGTTATGATCCATTGCTACGGAAAACTTCGTTTCCTGGTGTAGATCTTATTTTGACGTCATCTGTATGCAGCCTATGGCAATCCATCTGGTAGCATTTTGGCTGCTTTCTCCACTGAATATTGCTCAACAAAGCTGGTCATAACTGACCAATCTTCTCATAGGTAGCCAACATGGCGCTTTTAGAACCTTAATTCAACTTCGCAATTTGTGTCTGATTGCATTGGCATGAGCACAGTAGATATAAAGGCTGTCACAGGTGACCGCAAAAATTGTTGGCTTGTTCACAGTCGAAATTCGAACCCCATCGAACACAATGCCAAGGTTAAGCTTATCTCATTCGTTGAAAACTTCAAATTGAAAATTTTTTTTTTAACAAGGACGACGTTTCTACTTTTTTGCAGTTTACTCTTTTTCACTTTTGTAATCATTCCTGTCATTTACCGAATCATTTAAACTTTTTTTTTCATTTCATTAATTTTCAGACTCAGTATCATCAAATTTGTATAAAACATATCAAATTTGTGTATTGTGTGTTATGATCTTAATGATGTTCACAAAATGTTTCGGTGTCAACAGATATTTACGTTTTTCAGTCAGCATTTTTTAATATTTCATATTACATTATCAACAAGTTTCCATGTTGCATTTTTTGCTTGTTGTATTTAAAAACGCTCATTTTATTATTTTATTAAAAAGTTTAATTTGGCAGGACTCCAAATGTTCTGTCAGCATAATTATTGACCCAACTGTCTCCAATTCCTACTTCATATAGTTTCCTATTTATTGTCTTTCTTTTACAAAATTTGTCAGAGTTAACCAACATTAGTTTTTAAAAATTTCTTACTTTCAAAATTTATAGCATTGCTGACTTTAGTTGGTGGCCTTTATAAATCCGTAGATTTAGCTAGATCGAAAAATCATTCTTTTTCACAAAAAATTTATTAAAATTGATTTTAAAAATACCTTCATATTAATATTTCTGCATATAAATATCATTTTCATAAATAACATCACCTTGAACAGAAAATTTTTATCGAAAAATTTGGGTAAAGCTCTAAGTAGTTCAAAGTATTTAAGTATTATTTCCGGTTCAGTAGAATCGTATGAATTTCAACTAAAACATTTATTGGGAGTTAATTAATCCCCACAAATAGAACCACACTAATGGTCAACATACTTCACATCTACACACAAACACATCATTTACGGTGGATACCACAACAGAAAACACTGACATTAACATGGAATTTCATCTGCTGTTCATTTAAAGCTGCATTATCACTATATAATTTGTGGTTTTCCACTTTGACATCATTTTACAGCATTAAATTTGTATATATATTTTTTCTGCGCATGGAAAAACTTATACTTCTATAAAAACAATAAAAATCATTAAAATTAATACCATTTAAATGTTAGTGCTCACTGGTGAAAACAAAACAAACTTGTATTAATAAAAATATTGCAATAAATTGTGAATTATAATTTTATTTCATTTTAATTGTTATTTTTAATCTTTATTAAAATTTTCCTGGAATTGTTGAAAATTGTTGGTAGCATTGCTTTTAATATTTTATTTTATTTAATTTAATAACATTTCTGAGTATTTAGATTTATTTAGTTTAAATTAAATTGCAAGTTTTAAATTCAGGTGGGCAATAATAATTCATTTTTTATATCCTACAGTATCATAATGAGAAGGGTATATTGTATTTTTGCTGGGGTTTGCAAGGCCGTTAAAGTCACACCGAATGACACAGAACCACTTACCGAGTCGATTTCATCAAGTCCGGCCGTCCGTCCGTCTAGCTGCCTGTCAATGTAAAGCTTGTGCATAAAATACAGGTCGCAATTTTCAAGCTATTTGAATGAAATTCGGTATATGATATTTTTACGACTTAAGAATGGTTGTTATTGAAATTGGTTGAAATCGGTCTAATGAGTTTATCGGTCATAAATGTGTAATTTATAAACGTCTCTAAACATCTTTCGTTACAAATAAATTGTACATGAAGTCTAATCACATCTAAGTACATAATTTTGTGCAGATCGGTCCATAATTAACCATAGCTCCCATATAAATCCAAATCACTTTATAGAGCATGACTCTCTTAAAATATTGGCATCCAAATATTAATCAACACAAATATATTTCATCTCTAAACCAATCATTCATCTCAATGATCAGTCCGTAATTAGTCATAGCTGCCATATAAAGCCCAGTTCCGAAAATCACTTTAACATGTATAAATCTTTTAGAAGAGTATATATCAAGATGAAATTTAATACTACAAATATTTATATGCCCAGAGGTCATATCACTATTGCGCACATTGATGTAGGGTATTATATGGTCAGGCTTGACCGACTATACTTTCTGACTTGTTGGCAAATGAATTGTTTTATTAAGATTGAAATGAAAGTACTTATAAGTACTTTAAAATCATTGTTAACTTTAGCAATGCTTGACTAAACACATTTTCGATACAGTATTCTGTTGTAAACAATAACCCTCTTCAAATTTGGTGATAAAAATGTCTGGATGTTTTTAGAAATATGGCAATTCATTGATTGAATATTAGTTCCCAAGTTATAAATAGGATGCTGTGCTCATGAAACTCATGATTTTAGATCTTCAGTATTAGTCAATAATATTGGTGTTTCAATGGACAAAAAATACCTTGATGAGCGAATGTAAAAATTAAAATTATTCTCAGGTAAAAATTATAGCAAGTTAATAAATTTATAATTAAAAATAAACAATTCTACGTATGTATGTATGTATGTATGTATGTATGTATGTATGTATGTATGTATGTATGGATGTATGTTGACGTGTGATTTAATCAAATACATCTCATTTTCATTTAAGCTTTCAAATACATAAATACATATGTATGTTTTTGCGAATTTGTTTAATTATAATTGAAATTTGGTTTTAGAGCAGCAGTTTGTTTAGAAAACCACATTTCATTTACAAATTTCCATGAAAATAAATAAATAGTCTGTTAAAAATTTAAATGAACATTGTCGACTTAAAACTTTTTTATTAAAACCTAATTTGTTTCAAAAATATTCGTTTTGATATATTTATTTAATAGGGCATGAGTTCATTAAATTTAATTTTCATTAAATTATCTGAAGGTAAGAATTGTTTTTACAACATGAAAAAATGTTTATTAAAATTTGTATTGATAATTTTTCTTGGCTGAGCTGGGGTTTCAACCTGGGTTGAATTTACATGTTTCGAGAATCACCACATTCTCTCCTCAGAATTCTTTGCGTTCTGACCTCTGCACCACTGCGGTGCCTGCTAGCCAACAGTCAAACATCAATCTTTAACCAGTGGTACTGGTGGTTCGAAATCTGCTGTAATTATCATTCTGCTTTTTTCAATTTTATTTTACATGTTGTCTCCTTTTTTCTTCAGTTCGTAGTCTTTCGTCAAGACTTTGTCTTGAAAACCTGAATACATTTTATTTATTATGTTTGTTTTGTTCACTTTTGTTTCGTTTTATTTATACATTTTGCTCTTGTTAATCAACAAACATTTTGATTGTGGCAGTTTATTTATTCTAGAAATTTTAATAATTTGTAATATTTACAAATGTTAACGAAGATTTTGCCTTTAAAATGCTTAAATATTCTAATAAATTGTTATTGTGCCAAATGTAAATGTTTATGTTATTCATAAATAAGGAAATCTAATGAATATGTAATATTCTGGTTAATATTTCTGTATTATCGTACCAAAATCCACTGAGTAAAGGGGTGATTCAGTTAGTCAATTGTTGATTTTGAATAAAACATTTTAAGTAGAACTACAGACATATTCCGGTAAAACAAATCTCACTTTAATGAAAATCCGATTAACTAGGCTATATAACCAATGCTGTATTTGTAATATATAATGAACGATGAGAAATTTCAAACAAAATCCAACAAAGAACCAAATTTTTAATATCGACATTAGTGACAAATTTTGAAAAAAATTGATCAAAAACACATTGAAAAAGAAACCCAATTCGAGTTAATTGATTAATTCATTAGCAAAAAGCGTGTATATTTATTATGGTAGCATCATTTCTAGAACCGAAATCATCCCAATGAAATCATTACAATGCTTCAGGTCATTCTCGTTAAGAATAATTGGTAAAAACTACAAAACAGAAATCTCAATATAAATAATTCTCGTTAAGAATAATTGGTAAAAACTACAAAACAGAAATCTCAATATAAAGAATTTTTGAATTTTACAAATAGGCATGACAATATATCGTTCGTTATAGCGTGATTTGATTGCAGCTGTAGGAATCTACATATAGTTTTGTCCAAATAAACAATATTTGATTTACATTTTAAAAATAAATTTATTCAAGTGTTGGTAGCGACTACAATGTAGTTGTTCTATTCAGAAGGTGCAATTTTCAATAACTCTTTCCAACGTTGTAACCGGTATCTCGCGAATTACCCGAGTAATATTAGTTAATCGACGATGCATACCATATGTTGTGCGAAGAGTACGAAATAATACATTTTTCACAGAACGCCGAACGAGTGATCTGTGATAAAATTGCTTTTATCTGAACACTTCTTTAATTTTTGGCAATCTCATTTTTGTTTATGGTACTAGAGCCTAAAAACAGAATAACGTCTATAATTCTTAAAATATAGTATTTAATGTCTAAAAGAAATTATTAATTGAAATGTCAAATGTTTGTCAATATGTACAAACATATATTTAGACATAAATTTAATTTCCTCAATAACACCTAACGAATTTATTCTTTGATCTGCAAAGAAAACAACACATTTCATAGAATATTAACAATAAAACGCTTTTGAACCCAAAAACGCCCAAACATAAAAAGCTTACAAACATAGCTCTTGACTTAAACAAAATAATAATGCTTTAAAATACACAATCATACACGTACAAACTCATACAGAAATCTTCTCAATAAAAGTACCCTGCTGTCTTTGTAACTAGTACCGCATTGACAAATGTGTTTTTTTTTTGTGTAAGAATCATCACTAGTTACCAAAAAAGCTCCTCTCATAGTTTCGAAATGGCTAAGTGAACATGAAGTTATCATTGTAAAATAATTATTTGACTGTATTTATACTTCATTTGCCCTTAAATCATTAGTGACTGACAGTGAGTTTGTTTAAATGAAATTCTTGAGTTAGCCTATCTTATAAATTCTTTCCTTAAAGACTTTTCGTAATCACAGAATTCGATTGGAATGGTTTCAATTCCGTATTTGCAAATCGATCGTTTCCACTTTGCGTTCTCTAGATTCCGATCGATTTTGTTTATTCCCAAAAAAAAATTAAAATCTCGTTTTTCACATAAATATGGTAACCAAAACAAAAGATATATGATTTTTGTAATAAAAAGAATATCAAAAGCGAACACAAATTTTAAATAAAAGTGAAAAAAAATTTTAAAAAATGCCCAGAATTTTAATTGTTGTTGTTTTAAATGAGCAAAGACATTAAAATGCAGTTGAAAAACTACAAAGAAGAAATTTAAGGGATGCATCTGAAAACGACAAAAGTTTTATTGTTGCTGACAACAACTTTGAAATTTTTAACATTTTATTTAAATATCAATAAGATAATTAAAAAAACAATGAAATAATAAAATTATTTATTTATTTCTCATTATAAATTAATAGTATGAGTTTTTTTTTTTAAGTATAAAATTACAAAAAATAACAATTCCACATTCATTCCAAAAAAAATCGTTTTCCATTTTTTAAAGACTTAATTTACGGAATCAAAACCACTTCCGATCGGAATTGAGTTCTGTGACATGGCTGATAATTAAATAAGTATTTTTTAAATCACTGAATTAAACTTGTCTTTACTTTTTCGTTTTTTTTTTAATTACATTGAGTTTGTTAATACGGCATTTATTAACAAAATACTAAAAAACTTGATTTAAAAAATTTAATGAATTGTCGTCTGTCGAAATCCTTTTGATATACAAATGTTAAGAGTAAAAAAACAAAAAAGAACAGACAATTTGGGTATCCGTGACAGAAGTCACAATAAATTTCATAATATGATTTAAAAGTTTTCAATTGCTATATTTTTAAAGTGTTTAGTAGAATGTGAAAATTTGCTGTCTGAATAAGGAATTGTGGAATTCCACAAAGGAATAGATCTAGCAACAAATTACCTCATCATTATTAATGTGTTATAACGTGGAGGCACTAAAACATGTGTCCGTGAAGACATGCCAAAATGAAACATAGTACTCAAATGTGGCGGGCAGCCAGTTTTTATTATTTTGAGTAGTTGAAGTAACAATCTAATATTAACGAAATCTTGTAAATTACATCCAAGAAGCGATATAACATAGAATGTAATTCGTTATCTATATTTAATTCCATATATATAACAATAGATTCGTATTGAGCAATGCTCTAATTCTATCATGTTGTGTTGTATATACTTCTTCTAATTTATTATCTATGTATATTCCCAGAGATTTAAACTATGACACAATTTGTATAGTATTATTTCCCCAAAAAAAATGTTGCATTCAAATTAATGTTATTTGAGAATAATATAGCACGAGTTTTTGTAGGAGTGAGACTTAAAAAGTTGCATGATATGCTACTTTTAATTTTAAATAATAAACACCATTTCCATTATCACAAGCAATCAGTTGTATGTCGTCAGCATAGACGTATAAAGTACAAAATTGTATCTGTGAGGAAATGTTATTAACGTATGTCATAGAAATTAATGGCCCTAACACTGACCCTTGAGGTATACCGCTAAAAGTTTCTGTGATCGTAGAGAGTCTTCCTTGAAACTCTGTAAACTGACTACGATAAGTAAGTCCCGGTTTATATTATGAAAATTTTGTCGCTGCGATTCTTGTCGTATCTTCTTTAAAATTGTATTTTCGTCTACATTGTGAGATTTTTGTTGCAGAGACTTTTTGTGGATGTACACATGTTTTTATATATTTTGTAGCTAGCACATATATACATACATACATACATACATACATGTATGAAAATAAAAAACAACGAATGAGAGAACAAAACGTATCTCACGAGTACATGCATATTTGTTCTCCTTTTAATACGACTCACCGCTCTCGCCTACAAAGCAAGAATCGCTGCGACAAAAATTTCATAATGTAAACCGGGACTATGAAAGTATTTAATTAGTTTACAAGAACTGTTGTTGAAATTAAATTGACTCAATAATTTTCTTATTAACATAATATGACTTGTATATGTACATATGTATGTATGTACATGTATATAGCTTTTGTTGTCGGAAGATAACTATAAACAACGATCATAGTATGTTCTACAAACAAAGTGACAAACAAGCGATATGAAAAGTTTCCAATTGCTCTCATTGATAATGCAGGGTTCTTTTAAAATGCTGGGTGTTAACTGCTGTTATATACATTCCTTTACACTGACTACACTTATATTCTCTTGTATTTATAGGGAAATCAGTATACATATGTATGTATGTGTTATTTATTTTTGTATATATATGCTTATACTGTTATTCAGTAATTTTTTTCATCTCATAAAATATTTAATAACCTCAAAGCATTATGGTATGATTCCATATATATAATATATATATATAATATATATATGTACATATATATGTATGTGTAAATGTGATTCCTAACAAATGAATATTTCTTATATAAGTACCTTTATTGTCATTGGTATTCATTTTTCAACACGAATTGTATCCTTTTTTTGGGGGGGTTTCTGTAACTTTAAATATGTCAAACAGCAAGACAAGATAGACAGATAGACCATAATAATTTCACATTGCCAAAATCTCAACTGAAAGTGTTGAAAGGTTAACTTGTTTTCTAAAAGTGTGACAATAAATGTTTGTCTTAAGTTTTCGTTATGTTCAATTTATTCATTTTTCTCATATTTTTTGTATGTTTCATTATAATTGTATTTTTGCCGCAACCACACTCGTACTGATGTTATACTGAAATTGTGTGTCAGTGTTTGCTAACATATTTATAGAAGAGGCAGTTTGAGGTTTTAATAAAATAGCTTAAATAATTAATAAATAAATAAATAAAATATACGACCTGGGATAAATATTGTATTTATAAAGCTTTAAACAAATCTGTAATTTGTATCTCCCTTACATTGCAATAATAGTGTTTATTTTTTCTGATTACAATTTATATTTGGTCTATAATCTTCCTTATTTCTTTAAAGTATTCAATCAATAAGATTCGTCCTTTGTACACATGAAGTATTTTTCAACACAAATATAATTGCATATATTACACTTACACTTGTAATATATATGCATTATTTATATACACACATCTATTACTACTATAGTACTATGAATTTTATTTCTTCCGCTCTACTTATTACATTGAAAGTACGTCAATTGTTACGACCAGAGCAACCAAATATATGCTTAAAAAATTATTTTAAGTGCATTAAAAATTCACCTTAAATTTTTTGATTAAATAGTGCTGCTTTGTATGGGATTAAATTTCAGCAGCAAATGATACCATATAAAAATTGGAAATATGATTGAACACACCTTTTTCAATGTTTAGCAGTATTAAAGGATCTAGAGCAAACTTTTTTCAATATGAAAAACAGTATTTTTGTCGAAAATGATGACAGATTAATGTCCTTTTTCAGTTTGGAGTATTAAAGGATCTAGATAATTTCATATATAAAAGACGATTTTTTGTTGGAAAGATATGAAAATATGGGTGATCACAGATCTTTTTTTGTTTTCAATTTGGATCAGTTTTAAAGGAGATAGAGCATATTTTATAATTCCCTATAACAAATCGATTTTTGGTGGGAAAATTATCACAAATTATCCTAATTTTTCAATTTGGACTAGTTTTAAAGGATCTGAAGCCTACACTTTTGACCCACATCAAAGGATCTAGAGCATATTTTATAATTTCCTATAAAAACATCGATTTTCGGTGAGAAATATGATTGATCAATTCATTTAAAATATTACGTTGACAATTTTTGGCAATCCTTCTTTTTCAAATTTGGCCACTAGTAAAGCGTCTAGAACCATTTTTTTTAGTCGGAAATATATTTTTCTATTTGGACTAGTTCTTAATGATCTAAAATTTCATATCAGAATTTCATACAAAATATCGAGTTTTGTTTAAGTAATTAGGGGAACACGAACTAAAACAAGTATATTTTCATATGAGAATTGCATTTTTTTAAATATACAAACTCTGTACTTAAAAATAGTTTCATTCAAAAATCAAATAGATAAAATAATATAAAATGGAAAAATAAGCTTTAAAAAATATACTATAAAGCACAAAATAAGCGCTAAAGAATCGACGGATATGATATTGCTTATTTTTGGTTGTCCTACATATTTTTTCTTTTCGTTTTTTTTTACCTAACAATACTTTTTTATTCTTAGTTTTTTATAATACTGTATTTTACCCCCTTATTCAAAAACAATTATTAAATTTAACAAACGTTTATTAAGCAAATTTTTATATGCAAATCAGTCTTAATAAACGTTTGTTAAATTTAGTAATCGTTTTTGAATAAGGGTGTTAATTTTAATGTTCAAATCCACAACGTATACTTATTATATATTATATAATTCAAATGTTAATCATACGCAACGCTTAACCTACTAAACGCCGTAATCCTTAAGTGTGTGTTTTAATGCATGCTAAAGCTGTGTTCACACTATGTGTATTTGTCATATGGAATGTCACTTTTCTACCCATATGTGATTTCCTGTGTATGTCAAAATTTGAGTTTTACATACGGTTTATAAATTAATGTTCATATGTTGGTTATGTTACATACATATGTACTTACTTTTTTTAACTCTTTTTTAATTTTTCCCTCCATTTTCAATAATAAATTTGTGTAGTTTTTTTTGTATTTTTGTTTTACTATTAGGTATAAATTATATTTATTAAAATTTCAATTAATTTTTGCCGCCACAAAATTTTGTTTATAAAAAAACAGCTGATGTCAGATGGTTTGTCACTTGAAAATAGAACTCGTTCTAAATACAAAAATGTCATATGTATTGCACACAGAGAAATAACACATGATATTGTTTGAAGGTGTTCAGACTATATGTACAAATTTGACATGCGAAAAAGTGACAGACCACATGACAAATACACATAATGTGTACCCAGCTTAAATGTAATGGTCAGTTTGTAACATGTAATTTACAATTTCCTATTACCTACTTTACGGCATAAAATTGCAAACAAAACACTTCTTATTTCTTTATAAAAAGTACAAAATAATGAACAGAAAAACACGAACAAATTAAATATTCAATATGGCCTATTAAGTAATTATATTTAACACTTGTTAATTCTGTTGTTTAAAGACTTCATTGAAATAATTTACTTGCGAAAAAAAGCAACAAAAGGAAAAGCATGAAAGAACAGAAAGCAACAAATAATTACAATTGAACATGCAAGCACACATTTTATGTCTAAAACACATAATGGGTAATACTATTTAAGGAAGACAGCATGAAAATTTATTCAAAAACAAACAGGTTTTTATTGCCTACAATATAATATAATAGTATTATTTAATAAATACGTTATATAAATTTCATACTTAAAATATAGTTGACGGTTGCATAAATCGTGTTAATATTTATAAAACGAAAAAAAAACGATTGAATAATTTTGATTCATATATTGATACTTAGTTATTAATATGTATCTAAGAAAAGCTAAAATTAATTTCATCCTAATTAGTAATTTCTTTTTAGGAATTACATTAATTGCACAATTGCACAACTTTTCAATCCAAATGGCCCCTATTCCACAAAACAACTTATCAACTTTTCACTTTGTACTTATGAAATTTATCGTCAATTTGCAAAATGTTATGTTCCTCATAACTATGTAATTTGATAAGTGATAAAATGAAATTAATTTTGGATTGCCAAACTCGAACGCACTATTTGATGTGCCAATGGCTTTTGGAATTAGAAAATCATATTTTAAAAAGTTTTAATTTATTTAAAAATTTGTTTTACTTAAGCACATACATAGTTGTCAGTTTTAATCCGGTTAAAGTAACAGATTAAGTCCTTTACCGCACTGATGTGAATCTCTGATAATGTTGCACTAATATTCAAAGAAATATCAAAAAGTGATCTGAAGAAATCTCTCCTTAAGCGAATCCAAAATAAATGATGATTTACTCAACACTTTTAAATTAAAAAAAAAAACAAATATGATAATGAGATAGAAATGTTTGTTATTAGAAATGAATAAAAACATTGATTGTAAAATGAATGAAATAATGAATGGAATTCAAATATGTAAAATCTAATAATTCGTTGTGATATAGAATCAAATATTGAATTTTGTATTTGTTTCAGAGGTTGAGAAAATATTGTTGATGCAATCAGAATACAAGATATTCCTAACAATTTTGCCCAAAAACAATGTCAAAGATGTTTTTCGTCAGTTTCATATATTGGTAAAAAAAAAATAAGTTCAGATTCTATTCACTACCGATACCATAATATTTTTAAAAAGCTTTTTAAAGGACGATCGATAATAATATGTTGCTTTTTAATTATTATTTTTTTTAATCTAACATTTCAATGTAATGTTTTTTTTTAATTATTAATGGTTTATAAACTTTTAGATATGAGGACGGAAAATGATTGTTCTCAAAAATATACATATGTATGTCTATACTTATCATAAGTTCCTTTTTTTTTTTGAAATACAAAATAGTTTTTATTATTAATAAACCAAATTGTATTATTATGAAACAAAAATCCCGAAAATAACGAATTCCCGAAAAATCTCGGATTCCCAAAAAAATTCAGGGATTTATATTTCAAAACCCAAACACCGGAATTTGAATAACGAGTTCCGTTTGGCATCCCTAGTGCTAAGTTATATTTACAAAGAATATTGGGGAACAAATGCCCAAAACATACGCAATTTGATATGTGAAAAGTTGTTAAGTTGTTTTGAGGATTAGGGTCCTGATCTGCATATCGATGTCTTAATATAAAAAAGGCCTAATTCGATTTTTTTTTTGTTATTTTACAGACGAAGGAAACAATTTAATATAATCCGTAAAATTTTAGATACAACAAAAATTGTAATACAATTTTTGGTAAAAAAAAGCAACACATTTTATTTCTCATTTAAAATTTTTTATTTTTTTTTTAATAAAAATTGAGTTAGGTCTTTTTTATATTAAGCCATCGATATATATGATTATTGCTAACATATTTGTATTGACAATAAAGACTGTAATACTACGCTTTAACTTTTTGTTGATAATTTGTTGTTCAATTGGCTACTGCTGTTGAAATGTTGCTAAACCATTGTTTTAATACTTATGTAACCAATAAAGTGATGGCATAACTTGAACCAATAATTAGAACCCATTTATTAGCATTTAAGAAAAACTAAAAGCAGAAACTAAAATTAATTGCCACTTACAAAAATCCATGTTTTCGTGGCAAAGAAACTTGTGCAAAACCCATAACTTAACCACTAAGAATAGAATAGAATTTTTGAATTACCCTCGTATAAGTGTTTGCCAAAAAGGAGGCACACTTACATATGTATGTGTATAATCGCAAACAACTATAAAATACTAGTCATAAATTCTTAAAAATTTATTGTCATAATAATGTCTTTCACTTGCGCTTAGTGTAAATTTTAAATGACAATAGAAGGAAAAAACTAAAAAATAAAACTTAACCCTTTTTTTAAGCACAAATCCGTTTTTAATAAACTCTAAACAAAACATACAACCTAATCAAATTTGCACTAAAAGCTTTTTTAGCCTCGAATATTTAAATTGAACAATTCCTACAATACTCAAACATACGAGTACATGGTTTGAGTTTGCTGCGTTTGTTTCTGTCATTGTTTTTATGAATTTGTGAAAGGAAATTTGTTAAAATGTTTGCGTCAATTTGTTTAATTTACAATTCAAATTTTTTATGTGCTCTTACCAAGGGAAGTGGGTGAGTAATCAGCAGAAAACTAAGCAAATATTTATTTGTTATTTGTTAAATTTAATTAGTCGCTTAGTTGACAACTATTGAATGTTTGTTCTAACTCTCCTATATTTTTTTCGCTCTTACTTCTTATAGCTTTCTAAACCATTCAAAGCCGGCTTACGTATATAAAGTTAATAAAAAAGATACTAAGAATTTCACAAAGAATTCACAGATACTTAGGCTGCAAGTAAAATTTATGAGTACAGTATAAAGAGAAATATATTAGCCATAGATTATTAAATTAAATTTAACAAACGTTTACTAACAAACGTGTATTAAGACAGATTTGCATATAAAAATTTGCTTAATAAACGTTTGTTAAATTTAATAATCGTTTTTGAATAAGGGAGTAAAGCTTTTGGAAATTGAAAGCTAGAACCATACAGCAAATGTTAATATAAAAAAATGTTGCATGCTACACTTTTGCACTTTAGCAAGAGATAAACTTGCTATAAAACTATAAACTTAAAAGTATATAAATTATTTGAAAATCTGACAATATCGGGTTCAATGATTGCAAATGATATTTATAAAACAATTCAACCAAACCTTAAGAACAGATCATTAAAGACTAAAAAGCTAGATGAAATTAAAAGTAACCAGAAAGAAAATACCACGTACACGGTCTCTCCTATAATGACCGTGCAAAGAAATACAACACCAGTGTAAGTATCTCAAGAAGACAGCGGTTTTTTCAGTACTATCGTAAAAATTTAATATCGAAATCGTAGTGAAAAGGAAAGTGTTAGAAAGTTAGCCACCAAGACAAAAATTTGATGTTGCAGCTTGAAATTTGCTATTGTGGTTTTTAACTAAACGTCACTGCTCTTCAGAAAAGTCTTTATTAAAAACCTTTGGTGACGTGGGCATCATTCTGTTAAAACTACGTATCTTTGAGATGCATATCATTAATAATAAGCCAAAATGTTGTTTTTAACATATCACCATAGCGTAACTCATTAACCGTAGCAAAATTTTCTACTGTCTCTTGCAAAATTAAATTCACTGTAACTACCGAACCTTCTAATATTGGTATGACAACGTCCTGCAGAACTCAATCAAAAATCCTCAACATATTTTTTCAAAAATTTTTCCAAATGGGAAAAAAAGGAATTTCCGAAAAACATTATTACTTACTTTGCCTTTTTATTAACAACAAAACCCCATAAAAAGCTTTAAAATTATATTAAATGTCCCTTTTTTTAAAAATATCAATAACAACAACATCTTTGTATTAATCTGCCTTGATATTAAAGTTCTTTTGAAAAATAACAAAATAATTTGTTTGAAATCTCAACAATCCGGCCATAATTTACATTCAATATACTTTTAAACATCATTAAAATGAACCTTAAACCCTTTCCTTTTAAAATGGAAAGAATATCTTCTTTTGCCTATTAAAGATTGTATAATAAAATATAATTAAGTCATTAATTTTCAATTCAATATAATGACATTGTTTTAAATACATCCCATTTACCTATAAGAAAAAAATAACAATAAAGGAAAAGTTAATCTAAACGCACTTTTTGTTGGCGTGAAATTCCTAGCAACACTGAAAAACAAAATCACTTAAAAGGGTTTATTTATGCAAGTATTTATTTATTTAGTTTTTTTTTTTTTTTGCTAAATTTTTGTTCATATAAAAAATACAAAATATAGAAAGCATGCAGATGTTTTTCGCATGCATAATGAATAAGTTTCGACACAAATATTCACGCTGTAACCCTTAAACACACATCAAGTGAATGAAAAGAAAACAAAAATTTATGCTGGAATATTGTTCTTTTGTAAATGACAAACAAAACGATATAAATGGCCTAAAGAACAAATACAAACACAGAAAAAATAGTAAAGAATATACTACGCATACTAAATGATTGCCAACCAAACTGAATACCTCCCAAAAATACACAGCGCAAACATTATTCACTTGCTAATCAATGGCAATTCGTAAGGGAATACTAAGAAATTGAGAAAACGTTTTTTTAAGAACTTCCTTCAAAAAATGCCCAACTAAAAAAGCACTTTCATTACTTTGTTTTTGTTGCTTAGAAGATAATTTCATGGAATGGCTTAAAACAAAAAAAAAAGAACGTAGAACGAATTGTGTTGCTGTAGCTTGTTGATTTACTTAAATCCAATAAATGGGAATACAGTCAACCACCATTACACAAATATACTGCGACAGTTTTACGGCAAAAGGGTCACAATTTATATTCAAACAATGTTGCGAAAAAAGAAACACTAGTCACATATTTTTCCTTGTAAAGTGTGTATATAAAAACACAGTTGAAAATATTTCTTTAGAATGTTTTTGTTTTTTTTTTAATTGATCATAAGTAGAATCCTTTTTTATTTGTGTTGTTTGTTAAGTAGTAGTAGATTAACTGATTTGTGTTCAAGTTAAATCCAACCAAAATTTATGATTTTCAAGGATTAGATTGTAAATATTGAATTTTTGAATTTGATTATTTTTATTATTTAAATATGCATTGTTAAAGTTTTACGCTAAGAACTAACTAGAAACTAAGACTGGAAAAATCACATAACTACATGAAAATGGATAAATCCACATAAAAATATACCCTTATATTGTTACGATTCCTACTGATGACGAAGTAACTAAATGGTGCAACGTTTTGGAGGAACGTGTTAGTTATCAAATCTATCTGAAGAGCATCGAAGAAATCAGGTCTATGTAATAGAAAAGTAAAAGAAATCTCTAGCTTTGGCTAATTGAAAAATATTTGGCATTAGCAACTATTCCTCATCCACAGATCAAATTCGCTTTGGAACGATAAAAGCCAATCTGCCGTATTCATAAAAAATAATGTAGATTTGAAGTGTGCTTTTAGACAAAATTTTCATACAAAAATTTCTTAAAGTACATTCGAAGTCTACTTAAATTTTTTTATGAATAAGGGCAAATGACTTTAACATTTTTCACTTCGAAGAAGATATTTTTGAATAATACAAGAATAAAATAACAGAATAATAAAATAATAGGATAATATGGCAATAGAATAATAGGACAACAGGATAATCAAATAATAGAATAACAGGATAATCGAACAATAGAATAATAGGATAATAGAATAATAATTTTATCATTCTGTTTGCAATATATCGAAATATTAGTCTACAAAATTGTATTTACTAGGGTATCCAAATTATTCGATTATTCTTTTGTTTAAATGAAACGAAAAATTCGAATAAGAGATTTTAACTTGTTCGAATAATTTGATCACATATTGAAAATTTGTCGAATTATTAGTGAAAATTTCTTATTATTTCGGCTTGAGTTCATTTGAATTAATAAATAATTCAAACAATACCATTTTTAAGGCTTATTTTCTAAAGAATATGCACATTGGAATGCATTTTCTACCCTGCCAATTACATTGCTGGTATTGCCAACCAACGGTAGATGCAGCAATAAAAGTAACAACAAATTTGTAGTTATACAAAATTTGTAATAATAATAATAATAATAACAAAGAAAACATTGTAAACGTATGTAAATTTCGTTCTAACTTATAACATGTAATCAGGAATATAATTCATTCCCGAAGTCTATTTCTCAATAATGGAGAGTTAAATAGTTGATGGTTACAAGTGGATCTGGGACAATAAACATTGCTGATGACGGTCTACGCAGAGCAGAAAATGCATTTCAATGTGCCAGTTGTCTAAAAATATTACTTTACAATAATATGCTTTGAATTATTAATTAATTAAAATGAACTCAAGCCGAAGTTATAAGAAATAAAAAATATAAAGTTTAACAATTTTTCATTAAGAAAAACACTAGTCTCTAAAAATTAATCGAATTTTTCGAAAAATTTAAAATTTTTAAATAAAGTAAAATGAAAATGTTTCTCCTTTATTAAGACGTGTATATACATATTTTAATAATTATGTTATTTATCCATTACAACGTTATAATCATATAAAAAATAAGACTTTATTGAACATATCATTCACCACCATTTTTATTCACGTTCTAAGGATGATATGTACTCGTTTAATTAGAACCGGTGTATATAGAAACCAAAGTGGTTCGTTATGATTCCTTTTCTATAATTAACTGTATTTTCCTGTACATTTTAAGTATTTAAATTCCATGAACTAATATGTTTTAGTAACGACGGGTGACTCAAGTAGAGATACTTTTTTCCATAGCCTTTTTATGACAGATCAGTATTGCTTGGCACTTCATAATGAAAATACTTACGCCTGAACAACGTTTACAAATCGTTCAGCTTTATTACGAAAATTCACGTTCTGTGAGGAATGTATTTCATGCACTTCGCTAAACATAATCACACATTTTAAGATCTAGTATTCATTATTGGATAATAATTGCCAGAATAGACGACCACGTCTATTAATTTCACCACCGGTGGAATCATCGGTCCATATTTCTTTAAAAATAAAGCCGGTGCGAACGTAACCGTCAATGGCAACCGTTATCGTGCCATGATAACCGACTATTTGATGTCGGCGACATTTGGTTTCAACAAGACGGCTCCACTACCCACACATCGCATCAATCAATGGATTTATTGAGAGAACACTTCGGTGAGCACATAATTTCACGTTTTGGCTGGTCGATTGGCCACCAAGATCCTGTGATTTCACACCATTAGACTTTTTCCTGTGGGGATATGTAAAGTCCAAAGTTTATGCGAACAAACCCGCTTCGATTTAGGCCTTAGAGGTAAACAAAACGCATGTCGTTTGCCAGTAACCAGTCGAAATGCTCGAACAAGTCATCGAAAATTGGACTCAACCATCTGCGATGTAGCAACGGCCAACATTTGATAGACAAAATATTCAAAAATTAAATACCAAATAATATTTTTTTTTTCAAACGATAATAAACATTCCCCATTAAATTTGAATTTTCTGTGTTTTTTTCTTTAAAAAAGTAGGGAAGCTCGTAATGGATCACGGTTTATCATCGTGTTTCTAAAAGTTTCTGGCTATATTTGACATTTGTTTCATCTCATAAGTATTTTGTTTGCAATTACTTTCAATACTTTTTTTTAGGCTATCAATAATGGCAAATACATAATTTAGATTTTACCGATATTTTGGCCACCATATGTTTACTCTAGAATTTCCAAACTCCTTTACTATTTATTTTACTAAATATTAAATATTTCTTTTGAGCTTTATAACTTATTGCAGTGCATTTATATATTGGAAGAAGGAACTTTTACAGCAATCATTTATACTGATTGAAAATCATTGTTTAACTTTAGTTTATATTAGAAATGGTTAATATAATTTCATATTGCATTTTGAGATTTTTGAAATTCAAAAATATCATCGTCAAAAAATAATTTAAATTTATTTAATAAATAATAATAATTTAATTCATGTATACATTGAATTTAAACGAAATGGTTTTAATTATTATTACTTTTAATGATAAAATTATGAAAAATTCTTTAAAGAAACGATAGATAAACACAAAAATATTTATTAATTTTATTCGATTAATTTTATGTAAAATTATTCCTTATTATAAAATGGCCAGTTGGAAATTCTTTGAATAATTATTAGTAAAAAATAGTTCCCTAATATATATATTTCCATATATCCGTCCTTGTAACTGTATGTTGAAGGCCTATATGAAAAGGGTTTAAAATATTCTTTGTTTATCTGAAATGGTATTGAAATGGACAAAATCGGTCTAGTAAAACCAGAGATATTCTTCAAAATTTGTATACATATACTCAAAATATTCGTACATCTGTTTGACTGTATAAAGCGATTTAGATATGTCCTTCATTCTGTAAGTCTGTCTGTTGAAGTTATATTAAAGCCCAGAGGGAAGGACCTAGACAGGTGCAATTATCATTAAATATTCTCTGTTAATCAGTGTCCGTATTATATAGCTTGTAGGTATATAAGATCGTATTGTTTTTTAGTTGAATTATCTAAAAAATTATGCTATATATAAAACTAGAATAACTAGAATTATTGTTTCCACTAATTTTAAGTAATAATATTTTGAATTTATGAATTCCATTTGAAAAATTATGGAAAATGTAATTTCAAAACAAATTTTTTCCCTTAATTTTCATAAAAAATAAAACTATTGACCACTTCTATATAAACTTATGCACAAAATAAATAACTACAAAACCCAGGATAGAAAATAATTTAATGACACCACATGGCGTATGAGTGATTTTATTAACACTCAATGCCAAAAACGAAAGAAAATTGTTGCTACACATTTGAATTTATCATCGTTCAGCTCCTCAGGACATTTGGGCAAAAACAAAGCACTCAACGAGAAAAAAATTAAGTATTCTTATCATACTTTTAGTTTTCGTTTCCGTTATGAGTATATTCATTGTGTGTTTGTTCATTGTGCAAAAATATTCACATGACTGCATTTTACTACCTTGGGACGTATATGTATAATGTTAAGCAGTGGTATTACACGTTTGTTATGCAGTTTGTGCTTCACACTAAAATTGAACTGCAAAATTTGATTTCTTTTTAAATTAAACTCTGCAAAAACATAGCGTTATTGGTTATACTGTGCGTATGAATAATATTTAATTTGTAAATATTATTATAATAATCATACGCCTGGTTGGCAAAATGCCCAAATGCAAACAATTATTTGTTTGGCTGTGTAGTGTGCAAATTTTGTTATGATACTATTCTATTGTTCATAAAATCTGTTGATTGCAAGGGTTGAAGACACCCTTTGGCCAAGATTGGTTTATTTTCATTCGTTCATTTAAACTAAAATCGATGTATGAATCATTTGTTTAAATGATAAATACATTGCTTTAAATATACTGATACGAATAGATGTATTTGTGTAGTTATATACTTAGATACAGTGTAATAGATACTAGTGATTCATAAATTCTAAGAATTCCAGAAATATGAAGTTTTCTAATCTAAAGAAATCAGTTAAAACTATAATAAAAGTTAGCCATTTTTAAAGTATAAGACAAGTTAATATAAACACACAGATAATACCCAATTTTAAATTAGACATAAATCTTATTTATACGATTATAAAGTTATTATTCTGGAACTCTGCAAATTCTCATATTATATAACGGGTGATTTTTTAAAAGCTATAGGAAAGTTTAAAAAAACACATAACATTCAGAAAAATGCATGAAATCTTTATTTGAATCGATAGTACGATGCATATAATTTAATGTTTGAAGATTATTTTATGCAAATATTGACCTTGACTGCGCCTCAAATGGTACATCCGCTTAGTCCAATTTTGGCATACTCTTTCCAACATTTTGGATGGTACCTCCCGAACGTGAAATAAAATGTTCACTGGACTCGCCTCTTAATAAGTCCATTGTTGCGCGTTGGATATTATCGCAGGGTAGCACTCACCATTCACAGTTACGTTACGATTCGCATCCTCTTTGAAGAAGTACGGTCCAATGATGCCACCAGCCCATAAACCGCACCAAACTGTGACTTTTTCTGAATGCATTGGTAGCTCTTGCAATGCTTCTGACTGATATTCACTCCAAAATTGACAATTGAGCAAAAATGAGCCTCGTCGCTGAACACAATTTTTCGGTAATTCATAGCGCGATGAACTTTCTTAACAGAACACGCATTTTGATAATAAAATTCAATAATTTGCAAGCGTTGTTTGTTTGTAAGACGATTCATGGTTTAATTATATGACAGTGAAAAAAAACACGAAACATGCGTCAGCTGTTTAAACCAGTGCTGCCAAAAAGATAATAGCTAAAAAATCATCCTTTACAAAGAGTCATTAATGCAAGATTACCCCAGATTAATGCATGTTACCCCTAAATTATTATCGAGCCTTTTGCCATACAGAATCATAATCAACAAGATTTTATAGCCGGTTCATGTGTTTCCAACACGATGCTGCAAATGCACGTAATTTATTTAATATTATATAATATTTGTAATACATATTTACTAAACATACACCTACTATAAATGCTTGTGTAAATCAATGAACCTATTTATATGTTCAAAGAGTTTGGGCCCTCTATCTTTTTTCACACTGTAGCCATAATCATATAAGCACATACATACGCTTCATACTCATCTTATGCATTTTACAAAAATAAAAATATATTTGTTTTATTAGAATTTGCGCTTGAGTAAATTTTCCAAATAGCAATTGTACGCTTGATCAGTTTTTTTTTTCTTCTTAATATGAACACGAACATTAGATTGGCATTCATAAAAATCATCCCTCAGTCCAAATAAATAATATACCAGTAATGAACTTACATTTTACAAATACATAAAGTAAAATGCAAAAAAAAATGGATGGATTCTAGACAAAAGATGTTAGTGCAGTCAAATCAAACATTATCTTCAATATAACTAAGCTGTAAAGAACAAAAAACTACTTTTGCTTATAATAATAAATTTTTTATTAAGTTTTTAATATTTAAATAACTTTTTTTAAATATGTTTCCTACAAAATTATATGAGAATTTTTAAATTGGTTTTACTTAGAAAACTAGCCAAGTGTCCTCCTAATGAGAATATAATAAAACACTTCTTATGTTATGACCTAAAGTGATTACGTAAGGTTAATTGTTATAGATATGATAAAAAAAATTATATATATTTTTAAGTATTATATAAAATGAAATAAACTGAATTTACTGCTTGGTATATATTTCTTAACAAAATAAAGGGATACAGACGAACAAAATGACGAGCAAAATGTCTTGAATATGATTTCTATTAATAGCATCTGAGCACCAGTAACAATAACTGCTTGGCCAGTCTAATTTTCGAAAAAATATAGAACAATAATGGCTCCACCCCAAAATTCACACCAAACAGTAACTCGTTTGGGATGTATCTTTGACGTGTTGGTTTCTGAAAAGCAAATGCTGCATTTTCAATAATTATCAAAACTGCAGATAAAAACATTAGTAAGTATTGTTCAACTGTGGGAAAGTGTGAATGCCCATATCCGTTTCTTGGTTATACTGTGACATTGACTTTATTATAATCAAGGATCAGAAGGACGTCCTTCTTCTATAGGTATTTAAGGATTGAAATCAATCATTGTGCTTCCTGCATTTATTCAAAAACTACCCACCTATTCTGAATTTGAATGAGACTCACTTTTCATAATTGAGCTAGCAGTCTCATCGTATGGGCAAACGCCAGCAAGCGGAGGTTCGAATTCAATCTTATTAACAGCTCTCTTTTGGCTTAATAGACATGCAAAAAGATAGATTAAAATCGGCATTCGGGTAATGTCTTTATACTTAGAGCTCAGAAGAGCGTCCTTGGCAATTACCCTAAGTCAGTATTGGATTGAATCTCTATTTGACCACAGTCCGTAAAAATTATTTTGTCTGCTGCTTTTTGCATTTATTCAAAAACTGCCCACCTATTCTGAATTTGAATGAGACTCACTGTTCATAATTGAGCTAGCAGTCTCATCGTATGGGCAAATGGCAGCAAGCGGAGGTTCGAATTCAATCTTATTAACAGCTCTCTTTTGGCTTAATAGACATGCAAAAAGATAGATTAAAATCGGCATTCGGGTAATCTTGAAGGCTAAGCGAAGCAACTATAGTATATCCCCCTAATGACAAAGATACGCAAGTATGATGGTTCTTGATTTACGTTGTCTTTCCGAAGAATAAAAAAAATAAATTCTACTAGCTCCGTCGCTTTATCTTAATAGTCTAGATTGATTGTGCATTAATACAAATACGAGGGCGGTTCGGAAACTTCTTAGCCTAGCACAGTAAGAGAAAATAGATAGTTTTTCAAAAACATTTTTATTTTTCAATATAATCTCCTGAAACTTCAATACACTTAGTTCAACGCTTATTTAGCAATTCTATCCCTTGATTGAAAATACTTTTCTAGAGCCCTTCAAAATAGTGGTTTACAACAGCTAGGCATTTTTTTTAGATTTTTGTTTTTTTGGGAACAGATAAAAGTCATTGGGAGCTAAATAAGGAGAATAAGATGGGTGGTCAAGCAACTCGTATTTAAATTCGTTGATTTTAGCCATTCTTAAAATACTCTTGTGCGTTTTTGTCGAATTTTTACATTTAATTGATGCAAAATGGTGCAATAGTACTCTGAATTTATTGTTTTACCCTTTTGCAGATAGTCAATCAATGAAAACCGTTGACATAACCTTACCAGCCGCTTGAATTGTATTTGCCTTCTTTGGGGCACTTTCTCCAGCTTCCGTCCATTGCTTGGATTTTTCTTTTGTCTCTGGAGTATAGTAATTAATTAATACAAATACTCTTAGTCTATAAAATTGGCTTTAATTACTAATTTTGATCATAAATACAATTGAAATTGTGGCTTACTGTCACCATAATAAATTTTACTTTCAAACTGAACTGTCATCAAGCAGTTACACGAAAAGAATTGTGCACAAAATTGTAACCAATAACTGAATTTTTGTTATTATATTAAGTAACAACAGCTACAGTTTATGTTTTCTATTATATGATTTGTTACATCCTTACATCAAAATATTTTGTCTTCAAACATATTTATATTTCCAAAAAAATTCAAATAATTACCAACTTATCTTAAAATTATTCATCGTTCTGTTAAATTACTAAAATCGAATTATTCTTTCTTAACATCTAAATAACCTAAATTAATCTAATAGAATATAAAAGCATAAAAACTATGGAAGCAAAAAAACACTGGAACATTTGAGCAGTTAATCATTTTGACTTTTAATAATTTAAGGTTCCAGACAAAATTATATACAAAATAATTTAAATAAATTTACCATACTCTTAACAATATTCTTACACACCAAGAACTCGAACAAACAAACTTATTGTGTGATAATAATCACTTTATTATCATTATTCTACTTACTATTATATCTCCTTTTTTTCATTTCTCTATTTCGTTCACTGATTACATTGTTTTCTTGTGCTTGGAGGATTTTTTGTATCTGGGTCATTTCAAGTAATTTGACATTAAGATTTTAATGCGTACATAATACAGTGATTAACGACAACGTGACAGATTATTTCTACAAATGAAAATAGAAACAAGTTAGAGTGCAATATTAGGCTGTGCCGAATCTTAAATACCCTTCACCTAAATATAATAAGTATACAGGTATCCCTCGATTTACGCGGTACGTTTTGACCGAATAAAAACGTAACTAAAGTAAATTAGTTATCAATACAAAATTCTGTTTTGGGACCAGAAATATAATAAACCACTCAAATTGAAACACTAGCTATATACAAAATTTAAATTTGGGACCGAAAATCCGTATTAAAAAATACTTACTAGTATAATATAATTTAAATTACTTCTTGATAAATTTTTAGTTAGGCTCGAGTTCATTAAATTTAATTTTCATTAAATTATTTTTACTGAAGTTAGGAATTACAACTTGAAAAATTTTATTATTAAAAATTTTTGATAATTTTTCTTGATTGGGGATCGAACCTGGGTTGTTAAATTTACATATGTTTCGAGAAATCCCACTTTCTCTCATCAGAATTCTTTGCGTTCTACCACATGCACCACTGCGGTGCCGGTCAGCCAACAGACAAACATCAATCCTTTAACCAGTGTTAGTTCTGGTAGTTCGAAATAACCTAAGGAAAGTAAAATAATCTAATTTAAAAAGCATCTAAAAAATACTTTACTCAATAACTCGGATACACAAAAAATTTCATTGTACAATGTATTTTTTCGAAGCTTTATCCTCTGCCTTCCGAAGACGGCAGGATATGTCTAAATCGTCTTAGAATCTTATAAGGGCCCAGAATATATTTCAATGTGTTACAAACGAAATGACAAACTTAATATACTCCTATTGTGTACCCATCTGAGTGTATAAAAATAAAACGCTTACACTAGATTACAGAATCGCGTAAAGCTGGAGGTCCACACCAAGCGTCTACGCGTTCTGAGCAACTGTCAAAAAAGTAGAATCAATGTAGTTGTATGAATTAAGTTACACACTCAAAAGCGTAGGACGCGCTGACGCCTGAAACGCGAAAAGTTCGTTTACTTTATACTTTTGAACGCGGTGCACGCGTCACAGCTGAATTTGACAAATGCAAAGCAAATTTATTTTAAAGATGATGTCACCAGAAAAAATGACAGTTGAAATAATATTTTTTATATGAGTTTGACAAACAAATCGATAAAAAACTTCATATAAAAAAAATCAGCTGGGTATACGGCATCACCTCCAAAAGTACATACATATAAAAAAAAAATATTGACGCGAAAAATCTTCGCATGTAACTTGAAATGCCTGACGCTTAAAACGTTTAGAAATCTAAAAACGCCTTGACGCCAAAACGCGAGTTGTGGACCTCCAGCTTAAGAGCTACTGCAATTGTCAAAAACGTGTTGCTATTAAGGCGAATTTTATGTTCACTCCTAAAAATAGGCTTGTTTATACTAAAACAATAATAATAAATACTTGTTGATTATTTTCTGGATTGACTTTCTTCAGTAGTGTTGTAAAAAATTATGCGAATTAAGAGTAGTTTCTATTAAAACAGACCTGAAATTAACAATAACTAAAAATAGGTAAATTTTAGAATTTCTGAACTTAGAACTCACCTAAAATTAGTCATAATTCTTATTTGTTACAAACATACTGATGATGACATATTTTTTCTTTTCTATTGTAGTTAATTACAAGTGTAATAAATAATAAAAGAATTTCAAAGAATATGCAATGAAATGTGTTGAATAGAAAAATGTAATATACATACAAATGTTAGGTATGTTTGTGTATAAACATTAGATTTTATGTATGTATACTATTATCATTTTTATTTCATACAGTGTTAATGAAATCGTTGAAAAATAAAAAATAATATTTTTTAAGGCGTTTGACAAATCATAAATCGTTAAAATCATGGTATTAAAAATTCTTAACAATGCTATAAATGGTCTTGATGAATTTTATAAATCTGGTTAATCACAAAGCAACATTTATAAAACCTTTTTATTTTCTGTTCGTTTTCTGCCAGCAAATTATGGCTACCCCAACCCCTTAGTGAAAACTCGCACAATTTATGTTGATTAATTTGAGTTGTTCTTTATCTGTCTGCGAGTCTTTTTTTCTCTGCTCATATTCAACTTTATTTTTATAATCGTTATATTTTTTTTTTTTTTTGCTGTCCAAAAGTCAGTCTTTTACAAAAACAGCACAAAATACAAGAAATTAATGGTGTAGTACAATGTTATATTATTCTTGGAACATGCGAATTGCAATACAATCCGAAGCAAGAAGAAAACGAAACTAAAAAAAGTATGATTACAAGCAATATTTCATGGTCTCATTAATGAAGCTTCATTAACTTTAAACTGTGTTTTTTTTTCTTCGGTATCTTTTACTTTTAATTTTGTTTTTATGGATTTTTTTTTAAGTTTTTTGTTACACTTTTCAAAAGAATTTTATCTTGAAAGGCATCAAAAAGGGAAGGTTTATAAAGTTTAACATTAATATAGATTTATCATTTAACTGTATTACCAATAAAAAAAATATCTTTTCAAAACACTGTTTAAAATTTTTTTAACAATAAAGCATATAACATCTGGCCACATAAATTCATTTAGACTTAAGTTTAAATAAAACACTTACAAGATGTCGGAAAGAACAATTTTTGGAAATTACCTTTTAAACGTAGACTCATGGGACGACCCCACTCATGCAGTGCATTGTGTTGGAACTAGGAAAATAGGTTATGGGAGGGAGGATAGAGGAAATAGTGTTGGTGAACACTTGATTTGAATTTTCCTATATTTAAAGTGGCAGGGAATACTTCTGCTGGTTGTTTATTCCACATACGGACAGTATGGCTAAAGAACGAATTTTCCCTGTAGTGTGTTGTGCGATTCACTGTCCAGTCGAAATTGAATGGATGGGCCCTGACTGAAGAACGTGTATTACGTAAGAAAAAACTGCGTGTTTCGGAAACAAGTTCCCTAATTTCAGCAGAACACATTCCATTATAGTATCGATAGAACAGTGAAACAGAACCCACATTGCGACGATGCTCCAATGAATCAATAGAGTTGGATACCCTACTGTCTTCGCCATCTCCTGTACGCGGTCGAGTAACTCCACAATAGACTTCGAAGCACCGGCCCATACATGAGAGTTGTATTCCATTTTCAGTCTAATATAGGTGGTGTAAATAATATGGTGATCAGATGAAGTGAAGTATTTTCTACATCGTTTAAAAAAACCAAAGCACTTGAACGCTTCTTTTGATACTTGAAAAATGTGTTTGGTCCAGCGGACATTACACTGGATTCTCATGCCTAGAACGTCAAGAGCGTCTGATTTCTTAATATTTACACCGCCCATAAAAACCGATGAAGCAACATGATATGTCATGCGTTTGTATGTTAACATACAACATTGAGTCTTAGGTGCATTAAAATCGACTCTATTCACACAATCCCATTCTGAGATTGTCTTAAGATCTTGGCTCAGCGTATCATTCACGTTTTGTCTCATTTTCCCAATCTCCAAAGGATTTGGTCTATGGTTAAATGAGTATGAATGGCAAATGTTGCTATCATCTGCAAAAGAATAGATAGGATTGAAAGTTTGACATAGGAGGCCATTTATAAAGATTATTCAGCCGCGTTGTTGGCTGTCACTACGCAGTGGGTTCGATAACAAAATTAGCTCTCTGAAATTGTTCATGTAAAACTATGGTAGCGATAACTTAAAATGTTTTATATAATCTGTTTTTTATTTTAAAATTACACTGTGTTACAGTGAAAAATACAAGCTTTAAGGATAAGGATAAAACAGATCAAATGTCTCCCTTTTAAAAACAGTGCGGATTATAAGTCAACCAGACCTTCAAACTACAATTCATCTGTTGAAAAATATGTATTAGATTTTTTAGTAGGTTGCACAGTGTTATTTACAAAATGTATTGAAAATTTAATGTTTTATTAAAATGCTTGCATACTTCCCTTGAGGTGATGACTACATCTCGTAGCAGCAGAACAGGAGGTATATAATCATTGTATGAATTATGACGGTATATAAAAATTTCTGTTTGTGTGGTATTCCTGCCACTTTTAACAATATCCTTGAACTTTATTTCAAATATAACATTCATTTCATCACATGTAGAAGTAGCAAAAAACGAGTTGAATCCTTAAAATACTTTCGATGCAGTAAAAATCTACAGCAGCATACAAGTCCGCATACAAGCACACATAGCTACATACAGCTATTTAACGCTTAAAGCAATTTACTACTGGTACATGCTACATTATTATAACAAGAGCAGCGTGTAGTTGTAGCTGTTGTAGCAGCAGCAATAGCAACAGCCACATTAACTACCGCAAAGACAGCAGCAGCCGAAAAAGCAGTAAAATAAGTAACATTATTACAAGTTAGTTTGTATCTTATTTAAACTGTTTTCGTTGTTTATTTATATTTTTTTGTTGTTTTTTTTTTTTGCGCTGTAGTTACTTTAGTTTAAAAGTTTCAACCCTTTTTTCATACACATGTGCATTTTTGCAAACTTTTCATTGTTTTGTTAAAGTGAAAAAAGAGATAAAAAATTCCTTTAATTATTTTTTTTTTTGCTTTTTTAACAATAATGAAAACAAACAAACAGACAGACAGCCCAGCAAAAATTAACGCTTTAGCAAATTCACTTAAAGATGCTGACGTTGATGTCTTTGTTGTTGTTGTTGTAGTAGTATTTCCTACTCAGCACCACTAAAGTTAATGTGTATTTTTATTTCATTATTTAATTTTTATAGTGTTACATTTCATAGATTTTTTTCGCAGTCTTCATCTCCGGGCAAAAGAGCTGAGAACATTTTATAACATTGTTGTCATTGTTGGCAGAGGATTCCAACTGCCATCCTTCCTTTTACGTGTGTAAGTACACTCATAAAAAACTAAAACAAAACTATGAACTTCTAGGTCATTATAAGTAGATAGGTAATGGGGAGCAGAGACATCAAAGGAATGCCGCCGCCTTTTCCAATTGGAATTTGAATTGGTAGCAGAGGCTTCAAAGGAAAGCCGCCGCTTTTTGTAATTGGAATTTGAATGGGTCGATAGCGAATAGCTGACATGTCATGAAGGGAATCCAGTTGGATAGTAATAGTTTCTAGTTGGATAATAAGAGATGTGAAGAGAGTGAGAGAGGATTGTGTGGGAGAGTAAAAGCAGGTAGTTTTAAGGGTTGATAAATCAGGTAATATTTAAAATTAGTTTTCATTGTTTTGATTGAAAATTGAGTACCAGTGTATTTTTTCAAGACGATGAGGGATGAAATTGTATGTTTCCTAAATTATGATTGGCTGACTGTAATAGTTTGATCACATTTATCGTTTTGTGTGTATAATTTTCTAATTTTAAATTATTTTTACTATCTATTTTGTTAAATTTTCTGGATGGGATTTCCCAATTGCAATTTCTTTTTTTATTTTCATGAATGGGATTTCTAGCAGAATTTATTTGTATTTCAGTTATTTTGTTGGTTGAATATTTCTAACTAATTTTGAATTTTCATTCTCTAGTTTTAAGATTTTTATTTTGTATGAGATTAAAGAGTAAATTTAGAGTATATTATATAAAAACTTCAATTTTAAATATATTTTATTTATTTATTTATTTATATTTCTTATAAAAAACGTATAATAATTTTCTATTAAAAGAAATACATTATTTTTTTGTAAATTAAACTGAATACATTCACATGTATTTGATATAAACTCGCATATTTTACAAATCCTTGGGCAGTTGATGAAATGCTTCCCATGAATAGAATCAATCATTTTGATATTTTCATACTCGTCCAGCATGCGTTGAAAATGGTTTATTATTTGTAAATGTTCATCAAAAATACAACCATCAAAGTCATATAGAAACTTCTCAATTATACCTCTGTACGACATTTTCTTTAAAAATATGTTTCTTCGTTTAATTCTGTCTCCTCTTCCCATCTTTAACTGTCATTAATTTATTCCATACAAGTGTTTAAATCCAGAAATCATGAATGTGCAAGCATTTATTTGATATTAAAAAATTACACGAGGTGAATGTGAGATCAGTAACAATACATAACAAGATTGGTCATGCACAATATCAACTACCTGTACTTACTTTGTGCATTACACATTTATCTAAGACATGAATAAACATGTTTTTAAATTAAATATTAATTCTAATTATAAATTGAAAGGGCATACTGCATATAAAATATAATATTGCATTTATTATTTAAGTACTTGCATTTTTGTTTTCTGTAATCAGTGTATTGAATCATTCCCTCCAGTCAAAATATATTACTAAAGTCGGTTATATTTTTATAAATAAAAATAAAAAATAAATAAAGTAAAAATATTTTGTGAAATCAAAAATACGTATTGGCTCATTTCCTCCAGTGAAAATATATTACTAAAGACGGTTATATTTTAATAACTAAAAATTAAAAAAAAAAAAAAAAAAAAAAAAAAAAAAATAAAATAAAAATATTTTGTAAAATCAAAAATGGCTCCAGCAATCTGTTCATTATGCTCCATGACTCTAAGCAGTCCAAGTATGCTGAAAGTGCATTACAATTTGCATTGCAACATTTGTAAAAAATTGTTTATGTGCAAATTCAAACTGAAGGAGCATATGGATATGCATAGCACTACTACATTGACGAATACTCACGATGCTACAAATTTTGAAATATGTCCTATATGCAATACTTCAATCTCTAAAAAAATGTTGAATGTCCATAAGAATCTTCATTGCCAGATTTGTAAAAAGTTGTTCATGAGTGCAGGAAAACTTAATGAACATAGGGAAGCCCATAATACTACATCACCACCGCATATTAATCCTAATGTCTCATATAAACATTGCAAGGATTGTAATGTAATGATTCCAACATCGTCATACCTTACTCACATAAGGACCAGCAACCACAAAAACAAATGTGAAAAGGTTAGTTTAAGCGATAAGTTGACGGTGAGAAAAAGTGATTTCGAAGGGAGAATTCAGACATATTCCTTTTTAAATAAAAAAGAAGAAATTCTATTTCCGGAAGAATTCTTCAATAGTGCAAAAGAAATTATTGTGAAGCAATTGGAAGAATGTAGTCTTAAACATACTACATTTAAATTTAATTTTGAGCTACTATGTGAATATATGAAGGTAATTGATGATGACTTTAAGATTGCTCCAATGGGACATATTTCAAAAATGAGTCTGATAACAAAAGCAGATGACATGGCAGAGATTTACGAGAAGCATGCGAATGAAGTTTGCATAAAAATGGAGGAGTTTCAGGAAAGAGATAGTGGATGGACACTAATTTCAATAATAACCCTTGAAATTAATATAAATAAAGCTTCAATAATAAGAGGATCAAGCTTCATCCCATTACCTAAAAGTATTGCTTTCACAAAAGGCCTCATCAATATTGAAAATAAAGATGATTTCTGCTTCAAATGGTGCCTCATTGCAGCTTTGTATACGGATGAAAATCTTAATTTCCGACAAAGAAAAAATTGTAATATTTACAATATAAGTAGCATAGAAAATGCACGAATTGCTTTGGGAGAGATGGAGCTTAATTTTGAGGGGATGCAATTTCCTCTAGAATTGAAGCAAATAAAGTTATTTGAAAAGAAGAATATTGTTAGCATTAATGTGTTTGGGCACAATGGAAAATCCATCATTGGACCCTACTACGTCACATGTGAGGAGAAGGAGAAACATATTAATTTACTTCTACTACATTCCGGTGAAAAATTTCACTATGTACTCATCAATGATATCTCCAAGTAAGTTATTTCCCTATCACTTTTAAATATTAATTTTAAGTTATATATTTTTTTTTTTTTTTTTTTTTTTTTTTTTTTTTTTTTCTTTAGGCTTTTACGATCAAGCATTACATCGCATAGAGGTAAACTTTTCATATGCAACACATGTCTTTATTACACACATGATGAGCAAATCCACAATAATCACAAACAAGTATGTGGTAAAAAAATTACCCTAATGCCCAAACCGGAGAATGCATTTGTGATGTTTAAGAACTATCAAAAGCAATTAAATGTACCATTTGTAATATATGCAGATTTTGAATCAATTTTGGAGAAAAATGATGAACAGGTGAGCAGTAGCACATGTAATGTACAAAAACACATTGCGTGTGCTTTCGGTTATTTCATTAAGTGTAATTTTAAGAAAGAGAATGATAGGCATAGGTATTATTTCGGTGAAGATGCATCTAAAATTTTTGTAGAGAAAATTGTATATGATGCAACCGAGATTTATACCAACCATTTATCTAAAGTACAACAAATGGTGATGAAACCAGATGAACTAGATTTGCATAAAAGGTCAGAAATATGTCACATTTGCCATAAACTTTTATATAACGATAAAGTTAGGGACCACTGCCATCTCACTGGTACTTATCGAGGCGCTGCTCATAATGAGTGTAATTTAAAATATCAAACTCCAAAGTTTATTCCAGTTGTTTTCCACAACCTTTCCGCTTATGACATGCACCTTTTTTTCAAAGAATTGTCATCTATTCAGAACGCTAGTATTAAAGTTATCCCATTAAATAAAGAGCGATATATTTCACTTTCAGTTTATATTAAATTAGACAGAAATCACGGATTTGAAATACGTTTTATAGATTCATTTAGATTTATGGCTTCTAGTCTAGATAGTTTAGCTAAAAACCTTGACATTTGCGATTTTCATACAGTTCGTGATAGATTCACCGATGAAAATCAGTGTAATTTAATAAGAAGAAAGGGAGTGTTTCCATACTCATATATGGATTCTTTAGTAAGGTTTTCAGAAACGGAGCTTCCAAGTAGAGACAAATTTTTTAATATTCTAAATAATGAGGAGTGTCCTGCAGAAGAATATGAGCATGCACAAAAAGTGTGGAATGAGTTCAATTGTAAGACTCTTCTGGATTACACAGAACTTTATTTAAAAACAGATGTTTTACTTCTTGCTGATATATTTGAAAATTTTCGGAAAATATGTAAGAGTATTTATAATCTAGATCCGTGTCACTACTACACTGCCCCAGGATTATCTTGGGATGCAATGTTAAAGACCACTGAAATTAGATTAGATTTATTCACTGATAGTGATATGTACATGTTCATGCAAAATGGAATAAGGGGTGGTCTTGTGCAATGCTCAAAGAGGTATGCTAAAGCCAACCATAAATACATGAATAATTTCGATGAGAGTAAACCATCAGAATATTTAATGTATTTGGATGCCAACAATTTATATGGTTGGGCTATGTCCGAATATCTACCTTATGGAGGTTTCGAATGGTTAAGTCATCAAGATCTCAATTACTTTGACGTTAACAAAATATCAGATACTTCTGAATATGGTTTCGTTTTAGAAGTAGATATCGAGTATCCAGATTCACTACATGATTATCATAATGATCTACCCTTTTGCCCACAAAATAAAATCACTGGTAAATCGAAATGTAAAAAATTAATAGCTGATCTTACATTTAAAAATAAATACACTATTCATTACAGAGTTTTAAAACAGTGTATTTCTGAGGGTCTTGTATTGAAAAAAGTACACAGAATTTTAAAATTCAAACAGTCTCCATGGCTTCAAAAGTATATTCAGCTTAATACATTTCATAGAACAAATGCTAAAAATGCATTTGAAAAGGATTTTTTTAAGCTTCTCAATAATGCTGTTTATGGGAAAACCATGGAGAGTGTTGATAAAAGAAAAGACATACGTATTGCAACTAAATGGGAAAATACAAATAAAAATCATTTGGGTCTAAGATCGTTGATCTCTAAACCAAATTTTCAAAGTTTATGTAAGTTTAGTGACGATATGTATGCAGTCGAATTGAAAAAAATGGACTCCTGTTATGACAAACCCATATATATAGGTTTCACAGTTTTAGAATTATCCAAATGGAAGATGTACAACTTTCATTATAATTATATGAAACCAAAATTCGATGAAAAACTCTCCCTTAATTATATGGATACAGATTCCTTTATTTATTCAATTCAAACTAATGATTTTTATGATGACATTCGAAACGACATTAAAATGAATTTCGATACATCAGAATATAAAAAAGATAATCATTTCAATTTCCCTAATTTAAACAAAAAGGTATTAGGAATGATGAAAGATGAGAACAATGGAAATGTAATGACTGAATTTGTAGGTTTACGTTCCAAAATGTACTCCCTTTCAAGTCTTAATTCTGACGATATAAAGAAATCAAAGGGTGTAAAAAAGTCCGTTATTCAAAAACTCTCGATAAATGACTATAAAGATTGTTTATTTGAACAAAAAATTTTGACAGACGAAATGTATTTATTTAGATCCAAAGCGCATCAATTATATACCCAAAAATTACATAAAGTTGTACTTAGTCATACTGATGATAAAAGAAAAATTATGATAGATAGAATAAAAACACGTGCTTGGGGTCATTACAAAGATCGTGTGGATAACAACTTTATGGATATTGATGAAGATAATTTTTCTTGTTAATTATCTGTGAGATGGTAGTGGTCAAATATATATGTATATAAAGCTAACATATAAATAAGATAAAAAAAAAAAAAAAAAAAAAAAAAAACTATTCTTTTTATGTTTTAATAAATTATTTATTTCTTAAATATAAGTTAATAGTGTAGACATAGGAAATAAGTGTTTATTCCTTAAAAAATTATTTATAATATTTAATCTAATGTATCAGAAAATTTGTGAATATATAATTTTATATATAAATAAATATTAAATGTTTAACATTGTAAGTTATAAAATTTATTAAAATTAACTTTTCCTAGTTTTAAGATAAACATTTGTAATATATATGTGATGATAATAATAATTATAATAAATAAAAAAAAAAAAAAAAAAAAAAAAAAAAAAAATAATAAAACAAATTTAATAAATTAATGTTTTTAATATAAAGTAGAATTTTCTTTTTCTAGTAATATAGCATTTCGTAAGGCGCAAACCCCATAGTTGTGATAACTACAATAAATGTGGTCCATATACTTCATTTCCAGTTGCTTAAAATTAAGACAGCCAGTATCTTCTATATTAAAAACTTTTTGTTTTAACATTTTCTCCAACCAAATCACTTTTTCAGCACCTTTAACATATACTTTGGAATACTTTAGATTTGTTTTTAAAAAATTGCATACACTATTAAATGATATGGATCCATCATTCCAATTAAGATTATGGAAATTGTTTATTAGCCAATTGGCTTCTCTTTGCTGATTCATTGACAAACACTTAAAATTAAATGGTGGTTTTATTATGAAATTAATATACTCCTTAGAATTGAAAACAATTGCAACTTCTTTTACGATGAAATTATGTGATTTAAATTTAAAACCTTGCAAATCCATAAAAACAATTTTGGGGTGCATTTTTATATGATTTATAAGACCTTTCGAACTTGTTCTTTTAATGGTATGTATTCAATTAAACGATCATGAATAAGAATACAGTATGCTGATGTATTTTCTGGAATATTGGTAGAAGCTTCAAATTCAATTTTTATGTCAATAGGTCCGCTACTGATAGATTCATTTTGGTGACTGACATCTATCACAACTATCGGTGCTTTATTTTTAAACTCTTGGGAAGTGAGTAGAGGTTGAGCATCTCTAATATAGTAGTTTTGTTGAAATCTTAGATACATATCATAAAGAATTGCGAAGCGTTCATTTTTAAATTTTATGTTCAGATCATCATATGGATATGATTCTGAATTTAAATGTACTTTTATATTAGTAAGATCACAATGAATAAATTTATTTTTATTCTGAAAAGCTACTAATACAAAACGAGGGCGCTCTCTATTTGCAGCAAGTTTTACGTTCCAAATATGACTAGTTCCTGTGTTAAGTTGTGGATTAATATGACAATCCCAGCTTCGAAATGCTATTGGTATAGAAGTACCACTGCTTATTATCTTAATCATATTCAACTTACTAAAATCAGATAATTGCACATGCGGAATTCTCCATGAAATATTTGAAATTGTCATTTTAGCTTTTTCAGTAGAAACAGTTGAGTACACTAGATCTTCATCATTCTTATTGCGTAACATAATCAACTCATGTTTACCATTTAATATTATTTTATTATAATCTTCAGCAAATCCAAGCAATATTTTTAGTGGTACATAGAAATTAAAATATCCATTTACAAGATCCACATCATCAACTTTATTCCATCCAGCATTGAGCAATCCATTGCTATCGGTTGGTGATAAAGAAACAAAGTTCTTTATTGTACTTGTAAAACCCAAATGTCGCGTACGATCAATTTCAATACCATTGAGTTCATAACGAATTTCATCAAATAGATATGCAACAAAATTATTTTTTAATTTAAAGTTGGATGAGGAAGGTACTAATTTAGTATTAGTAGCATCTTTAACGAATCCTTCTACATATATAAAACTTTCACCAGGTAAGACATATAAGTCTTGATTTTGTATTGAAATTCTAATTTCATCATTATTGTTGTAAGATTGAAGATATGGTGTATACGTGTGGTAGTCCTTTTTAATAATATTTTCATCAGACAAGGGTTTTTCGAGTACATCTATTATTGAACTCATGGTTTTCTCAATTTAAAATTTAACGATTTAAGAAATTCTTTGTTTGCTTGTGTCAAGTTTTTATGTGGTAATGATTTCTTTAATTTTAATTTAGCTGATAATTGTTTATTACGAGAAAATGAGACTTTATGTTTGGATATATTCTTATTATAAATTATCATTATCTTGTGGGTTTTAAATGAATTCGTATTGTAATTTCCTCTCCTCGAAAATTAATTAAATTTCCGTCTTGGTCAACTACTTGTAGAGTTAAGGAGCTTATCTCTCGAGAGTTGACTGGCAAATAAATGAGATTTCTCGGAATCTCATCAATTTTATACCCTGGTGGAACATTAATTGCAAACTCATGTAATGTGTGTGCTTGAGAGTTATTCATATATGTGTTGACGGATATATTGCTCTCCACTCGTAAGAGATTGACTTTAAAAATGTTGACTGGAAGATCTGAATAGTGATTCTCATTTGGATTTAAGATTTTTTTATTAAATCCAAGCAGTTTTCCAATTGTATTTTCTTTATTAAAATAAACTAAATCAATAGAGCTATTAACTCTTACTTGCATTGTATTATTATTAGCTTCTATATCAATTTTATTTTTTGGACTGTATCGTTTGTATTGCTCTTTTATATAATCAACAATATCATTCAATTCATAGGATCCAATTGGAATTTCAATTATATGATCACCAATATGAAACTTGTTATTATAAACGTCTACATTGGGAATGCTGTTGTATGAATGAAAATCAGTCAGAGCACACTCATATTCACCATCCAAATAAATTGGAGGGAAATAATTAGCTGATAGCTCAGATGATTTAGAGCTCAATGTAAGTGTTATTGACATTATGGTTGTCGGAGAGTAAATAAAATAAATTTAACACAATGTTGTTTTTTTAAGGAAATTTATAAGTTTATTTTCCATTACAAGATATATAAATACTACATCAATTATATTATTTTATTTATTTATTATTATTATTATTATTATTACTAACTACAATATATCAGTTTTATTAATCCAAGAATTATGATAATTTGGAAATCCCAACCATTTAACAAATGCTTTTCCTCCTTTAACTTTAAGAACTTTTTCGACAAGGTACGTATCTGGAAATCGAGTTTTGGAAAGTTCTTCATCATAGAATCCTCCTTCTATTGGATTTCCACGATAGTCTTCTAATATGTACGTTGTAGGATATGTATTCTTTACTGTTTTTATTTTAAAAATTTCTGTAGTCCAATTGGGTGTATACCCCTTTTCAAAAATATGTTTGTATTTACTGATACGTACATAATCACCGACATTGAATTTTGATATTTTATATATTTTTATATGGTTGTATACTGTGCTAAGCAATTTCTTCTCATTTGTTGAATTGACTTTGATTGGAGGCATTTTGATGGTACGATGAATTTTTCTGTTGTAAGCATCAACTAAATTATTGTAAATATCGAGCCAATAATATGAACCATTGAAACTAAATTCTCTCCACATCATTCCTTTTAAGGTTCGATTGAATCGTTCTACTATTGATGCTTTCATTCTACTAAATGTTGAGTAGTGATTAATATTATGTTTATCCATTAGTTTTTGAAAGTCCTTATTGAAAAACTCTTTACCATCATCTGTTTGTAAATTTTTGGGAATCCTACCTAATTTAAAAATATTTTCCATTTCCTGGGCTACTTCAATTGCTGTTTTTGTTTTAAGTGGTTTAGCCCATGCAAATTTTGAAAAGGTATCAATTACAGTCAATAAATATCTATAGTTTTTATTATGTGTAGAATAATTCCCCATTTCAACCAAATCAGCTTGCCAGAGGTCATCTATTCCTTTCATTACAACTCTTCGACGTTTAAAAACTTTTCGAGCTTGTTTATGGAGTTCATTTACTAAGGTTCTTTTTGTAGTCATAATTTAATTCTTTTGTAAAATAATATCGTATGGGTTGTTATCTGTTGACGTATTTTCACCTATTGTGATATATTCAAAGTTATCATATCTATAAATTTTCTCTTTTATCCTGCTGATTTCTTCTTTAGTAGATGTATTATACTTTATAATTTGATCTCGAATATCATTAATATTTTTTTCTAAATGCTCCATTAACTCCTTTTGTACCTTTTCAATGTAATATTGCAAAAACACTTTACTGATAGCATCATTCTCTTCCATAGCATTTTCCACATTTCTGATTCTTTTGTTTTGGACGTCAATATTGCTATTCGCATCCATAAAGAACCCCAACAATTTAGGTACATTTTTTATTGAAATTATACCACTTGTATCGTTCAGGTAGTGTCCAAATTTATCAACAGACATAGTTCATTTAAATTAATATTATTGTATAATATTAGCTTCATATAATTCTTCAATAATTGATACAATCTCGTTATTGTGATTCGTATGACCAGCAGCTTGTGATGCTATTAGTAGTCTAAGTCGATCTACCAACTCATTTGGATCATCCCAATATATATAGTTAGGTTTCTGTGAATTCACAGTCATTAATCCAGTACCAATATAGTTCTGGTTTGTTGTTTCATGTGATGATGATGTTGAGGGTATAGATTGCTTCATATTTTTATCTTTAAATAATTTTCCAATAATGTGCTTATATTTATAGGCTCTCGTACCTTTTATTTTACCATCAGCTTGAAAATCTCGTTTGTATGCACTTGTATTAATCAATATTTTTTTATAAATTTCAAGTTCAGATTTATCATAGTTCTTTGGAATTTTATGAAACATTAATGAAAATAATCCCGGTGTAAGAGCCCATATTTGATTTCCAATTATAATTTTATCGTCATTGAAGTTAATCTTACTGTCACCAAATTTCCACTCATTATTGGAATCTCTATGTGGACCATAGAGATTGTCTAACTCATTTATCTTTTGTAAATGTACTAAATCTTTATCATTTCTATTAGTATTTAAAATTTCACTTTCTGACTGAGAGTAAAAATCATCGTAATCATCTGAGTTGTTGGAGTTACTTAATAATGTATCTTCAACAATTTTCTTTGGAGTACTTTTGTTAATCGTTGGTATTTTAGATATAGGATTTGAATTAATAGTGAATTCATGTTTAAGTTCTTTATTTTCAAGTTTTGGAATTATTTTTATAGCTTTTGAGTTTTTAATAAAGTCATTCAAAGGTTCTGTTATGGGTTTAAATGTATCTTTAAGTTGTTCATGCATATCCGCTTCACCAACTTTCATACTACGAAGTTTTTTCTTCAATACATTTCTCGTTTTTATCAAATCCATCAATACATTTTTATTCATTTTAAATAAGTAATTCGGTTTTCTTATCAAATTATGAATTAGTGTCTAGATTAATGATGTTACATTATCAGATCAGCTTTCAGCCCTGGTATAAGATAATATGTTAAATCAGCTATCTGGTATTATAAAAGCGATGATATTATTTTAGATATTGGATTAGGTTACTTAGAAATCAGTTAAAAATAGTAGATACAAATATTTACTAAGTTGTGGTATGTTAAAAGTTCAATGTTATACTAATATTTAAATGTAATATGTATAATAATTTATATTGTTATGAAATTGTCAAATTGCTTTCGATATCGTCCATTATTCAATTCGTCATCTTTACTAATCACTAAAAATCCATATTTATCTTTCCAACATTCTCGACAAATTTCATAAAAGTTTTGAAAACTCATATCGCTTGCAACATGATCACTATAAACATGCTTCACATTCATTTCATCTTGCTTAAACATTATGATCATATTAGCATTATCTCGTATCAAATGTTTTGGAATTCTTGTATAAGTTTGACATAAATAAAATGAGTCAATATTTTTGTGTCGACCCATACAAAAGTATGTACGTATGTTATTCTGCTTTTCACATGCAACATCATCAAATATCATAATTGAGTTAGAATTTGCTTTATAAGGAGATATTACTGATTCATTTTCGGAAAATGTATAATATCCCATTCCTTTAATTGGTGTTATTAATTTCCTTAAATATTCATATTTTGGTTGATATAGTGATTTGGAGTATAAATAGATGTTCTCAAATTTTAAACCATTAGGACTTTCCAACAATCCAATCATAACATTAGTCTTGCCACAATTCGAGGGACCGACTATCAGCGCTCGAATAGAATTCGGTAATAAAGAACTGTGCCTTATTTTTGAATTGCTTTTCACTGAAGAATCAATATTGCGAATGGAAATATTTTTATGTTGTTTAATTAAGCGCATCTTTATAACTGATACTAATCATATATAATTAATATTTTTTTATAGAATAAAATAAAATGGTTATACACTATAACAAAGATATTAGTTATAAAAGAACAGTCATCGGAGAAGGTTTAGTGGATAAAATAATAAACTCTCTACCTATTGAACTACATCTTCCTGGATATCAATATTGTGGCCCTGGAACAAAACTACAAAAACGTTTAAATCGGGGTGATAAAGGAATAAATAAATTAGACACAGCTTGCAAAGAACATGATATAGTATATTCAAACAATAAAGACATAAATATAAGACATCAGGCTGATAAAATTCTTGAAAATAAAGCTTGGGAACGAGTTCTTTCAAAAGACAGTACTCTACCAGAAAAATCATTTGCTTATTTGGTAACAAACACAATGAAAGCAAAAAGAAAATTAGGCATGGGTTTGAAGAAGAATAACATAAATAAAGATTCAAAAGTAAGTAAATCTAGTGGAAGAAAACTTTTCAATGCAACAATAAAAACAGCAACAAAAATTTTAAAGAAAGAAAAGCCACAAGATATTAACTCTGCTATTAGAATTGCTCGTAAAGTCATTAAAAACTCTTTTAAAGGAAAAAAGTCTCATGTTGCAATTCCTCGAGTAATAAATGTTCCAAAAATTGGTGGTTTTTTACCTCTAATACCCATTCTAACTGCTCTTGGTGCAATTGGTAGTTTAACTGGTGGTGGTGCAGCCATAGCAAAAGCTATAAATGCCGCAAAGGATGCTAAAAATCAACTTGATGAAGCAACCCGACATAATAAAAATATGGAGGCCATAGCAATGGGAAAAGGTCTTTACCTCACACCATATAAAAAGGGATATGGATTGGTTTGTAAAGAGAAACCAAAAAACTTTTAGAAATGCTACCTAAGAGACCACTAACTGATCTCGACCTGAAATACTTGTCAAAAAATATTCCATATTTTAGAGGAATTTTCATGTTAGACACACTACCAAAGCGTTCTAGAAAAATAGAATGTGGTATCATCAACTTAGATTTATCAACAGGATCTGGAACACATTGGGTAGCATATTATAAAAATAATCAACACAACGAATATTTCGATAGCTTTGGAAATTTACAACCTCCTTCTGAATTGATTAAATACCTAGGAAAAAATATAAAATATAACTACAATCAACATCAAGATTATAATTCGTATAATTGTGGACAATTATGTATTAAATTTCTGTATCATATGACTGAAAGAAATAAATAAATAAAAAATTGATATTAATAATGAAAACGTTTTTATTTATGAATTTATTTTAATTTTTAATTTAACTAAATATTAAAAAATTTAATAAAGATATAGGCTTTAGATTTGCCATACAGGATATTGACCGTTTGGAATATAGTCAACCATTACATCAAATGTGTCTAAGCGCAAGCCTCGTTCTCCCTCTCTTTGGATACGGAATATACCTGATGATAGCTCAGTCATCTCTTCATCGGATAATGAATTGTACCGGTTTGGCAAAAACATTATATTTTCTTCCAGCTCAATTTGAATGGTTGGGCCATATTTTGTTGTCGTCCTTTTTGCATTTAAGACTGCATACTTTTTGTCAGTTTCCAAATCCTTAATATGAATAAGGGTTTTGTTGGAAAAGCTGTTGAATTTTTTAATTAAATTTTTAGCTGAATCCATTTTTTTATTTTTTTTTTTTTTTTTTTTTTTTTTTTTTAATGTTTGTAGTTTGTAGTAGTTGTCACTTGAACTAATTTTCTTATATTGATCTTTAAATTTTTCCGATAAGTCTTAATAGCAAATTTGAATTTTTTTAACAAACATTGTTAGAGAGTAAAAGAAATATGTATATGTATATACCCCTCGCTCGCTCCTCGCTCTATCTTCAATATGAATAAAATTGTTTTATAGATAAAATAGAATTTAGCATGATGTAATAGGAGAAAAATATTAAATATATCCATCCTTCTCACACTACCTGCAGGGATTCAAGTATAATCTTTTCATTTCATTTTGAAGGATCGTAGTGGAATAAATTAAATATAAGTCTTCAATAAAGGAGGCACTAGAAAGTGTAAAAAAAAAAAAAAAAAAGAGAAAGGGAGAGAATACTGTTTTTAAATGGAGTAACAAAGAAAACAATATTATTTGGAAATAAAACACATTAGTGTAAAAGATTCAGAAAAATGTAGTTAATAACCGAAAATTTTAATAAACTAATAGTAACAATAAGAACGTCAATATAACAAGTTGTAAATAATAATAACTAAAATTAAAATAGAAAATGAGTTTAATAAGAGAGATTGTTCAACAATTTTTAATTGATTTTCAAGACTCATTATTATATGAGCACCGGGAGACGCTCAACTTTTTTGTGTCCATGCTGGAACAAAATGACGACTATGGAGTAATAGATGAGGAAGATGGGGAAAATGGAAGCCATTTTAAGAGCTGCCCTTGGTCCGAGCCGAGCTGTGAAGAAGGTCCAGACACCTGCAGATGTTCCGTATTTCATTTCCGGAAGGATATTGTACTCAAATTAATTCAATCATACTATAATTTTCGCCAAAAGATTTAATAAAATAAAAATTATATTTACTTTATTTACTATTAAATAGAAAAGAAAAAAAAAAAAACACACAAACTCAAATAATTGGTAAATATAATAAATAAAAAAGCAAATAAATCAAAAACACAAAGGCTATTCTTCTTATTGATTGACTTTTAAAAAGATAAATTGGGTAAACAAACGAATTTCTTATTTATTTATTAGAGCGGTTCTTTTCATAACAGCTAAAAACTAAAATAGCTAGATTGAGAAAAAAAAAAAAAAAAAAAAAAGGAATTGTAAATGGGAAATCCCATCCAGAAAATTTAACAAAATAGACAGTAAAAATAATTTTAAAATTAGAAAATTATACACACAAAACGATAAATGTGATCAAACTTTTACAGTCAGCCAATCATAATTTAGGAAACACACAATTTCATCCCTCGTCGTCTTGAAAAAAATACACAGGTACTCAATTTTCAATCAAAACAATGAAAACTAATTTTAAATATTACCTGCTTTATCCTCTGTTTTATAGCACTTGACACTATAGGAGTTTGCACCTTTTGTATGCCATCTACAACAAACTAACGTGCACGTGTGCATAATCCATTCAATCTCTATGCCCTTTCAATTTATAATTAGAATTAATATTTAATTTAAAAACATGTTTATTCATGTCTTAGATAAATGTGTAATGCACAAAGTAAGTACAGGTAGTTGATATTGTGCATGACCAATCTTGTTATGTATTGTTACTGATCTCACATTCACCTCGTGTAATTTTTTAATATCAAATAAATGCTTGCACATTCATGATTTCTGGATTTAAACACTTGTATGGAATAAATTAATGACAGTTAAAGATGGGAAGAGGAGACAGAATTAAACGAAGAAACATATTTTTAAAGAAAATGTCGTACAGAGGTATAATTGAGAAGTTTCTATATGACTTTGATGGTTGTATTTTTGATGAACATTTACAAATAATAAACCATTTTCAACGCATGCTGGACGAGTATGAAAATATCAAAATGATTGATTCTATTCATGGGAAGCATTTCATCAACTGCCCAAGGATTTGTAAAATATGCGAGTTTATATCAAATACATGTGAATGTATTCAGTTTAATTTACAAAAAAATAATGTATTTCTTTTAATAGAAAATTATTATACGTTTTTTATAAGAAATATAAATAAATAAATAAATAAAATATATTTAAAATTGAAGTTTTTATATAATATACTCTAAATTTACTCTTTAATCTCATACAAAATAAAAATCTTAAAACTAGAGAATGAAAATTCAAAATTAGTTAGAAATATTCAACCAACAAAATAACTGAAATACAAATAAATTCTGCTAGAAATCCCATTCATGAAAATAAAAAAAGAAATTGCAATTGGGAAATCCCATCCAGAAAATTTAACAAAATAGATAGTAAAAATAATTTAAAATTAGAAAATTATACACACAAAACGATAAATGTGATCAAACTATTACAGTCAGCCAATCATAATTTAGGAAACATACAATTTCATCCCTCATCGTCTTGAAAAAATACACTGGTACTCAATTTTCAATCAAAACAATGAAAACTAATTTTAAATATTACCTGATTTATCAACCCTTAAAACTACCTGCTTTTACTCTCCCACACAATCCTCTCTCACTCTCTTCACATCTCTTATTATCCAACTAGAAACTATTACTATCCAACTGGATTCCCTTCATGACATGTCAGCTATTCGCTATCGACCCATTCAAATTCCAATTACAAAAAGCGGCGGCTTTCCTTTGAAGCCTCTGCTACCAATTCAAATTCCAATTGGAAAAGGCGGCGGCATTCCTTTGATGTCTCTGCTCCCCATTACCTATCTACTATTATAGAAATTTAATAAATTTAGTAGTTTTGATTAAAGTCCCAGGATTAAGTGTAAATAAAGCAGATATTTAGCAAATGGTTAGTTTAAAATGTACCTAAGAAATTTGTACAAAGATGCTCAAATAACAAATAATTGAAAATGTCAAATTTTAATTTGATTATCATTCCTTTTCAAACATTTTCGAACTTGAGTTTTATTCAAAGAGTTATATTCATTAGCAAAATTTTTCCTAGTGCATCTGTCCAGTTACTAATGCAATGCTTATAAATTAAGAAGGCGTGTATTTGGCCACTATTCACTCCCTAGCTATTCGGTAAGGTAAATAAATAAAGATAAATAAACTTGTCTTGTTTCTTAAGTTTCCTGTTGAAATGATGGCAAATGTGCCAGCCATTGTTTAGTTTTGTTAGACGGATGCAAACAAAAACTTTCCGCAACAATCTGACATACACACACACACACACACAACCCAGCTGCTCTAGCACGTATTGCAACTAAACCATTGTTGCAGCCACACACAAACATAAATTAACGTAAAAATAATTAAATATTTCTTTCCAACATACAACAACTGCGTTTTAATCAAATTGAAATTTAGAAATGTAAAGAAAAAAATAATGAAAAAAAACACACACACAATGGAAACATGATGGATATTTTGCAACCACAAGACGCCAAACATGAAACTTGTTACTACTTAATTCAATTAGAAATTTTTTTTCTTTGCTTTACTTTTCAATGTAACTGTAAAAGTAGATAAAAGCAAGTGATTAGAAAATTTAGATGACGAAGATAAATTGTAAGATTAAAAGGTATTACGTTCAAAATATTTAACCTTAAGCGACAAAGCATTCACTCCTTTAGGTCCCAAATCGTTGCTGTCTAAAAGCCTTGTAATATATTATAAAAGCTGATATATAATGACATACTGTAAAAATATTAGTTTTTAAAATATTACATAATATAATTCGAATTTTATTGATAAGAAAAATATCGCACAATTTTCGAAACAAATTTAATTTTATCTTTAATCTATTACGTAAGAGTCGTTGTCGTAAAAAGAAAACGACACTCATAATAAGGCTGAATGGTTCCAAACTTTCTGGGTATAATTGGAAATATCGGAAATATGTTTAAGTAATAGAAAAAATTTGAATATGTTTTAAATCAGACCAATATTTTGAAATTTTAATTTTCAAATGCGTTTAATTTGAAAATTATAAGAGATTTATACAGATTTATTTAAAAAATATTGATTCTGCCCTGGTTTCTGGTTTCTAAATTATCTTCTAGAATTACTGAATTTTGAAAAATCTGCAGTTCCATATATATTTTTTTTAAGTTGTGCCTGTTTTTTTTATAATGATTTTAGAACTGATTCTTAAATTTTTTTTTTCTAAATAGTTTATAAACTTTATGGAAATGCCTTAGATCAAAATCTTGAATGTTTTTTGAAAAGGTTTTCATTCAAATGATTAAGATTTTTGCCCAAATCAATTTTGCAAGCAACTGGTAACTTTGATGAATTTTATACCAATAAAATATAAATATACAGCTTAAACTTTTAATTTGAAAAGTTCTTTTATATAATTTTAACATGTATCCGAAAGATGCGTACAGCTTTAATAAGGTTTTTATTTTTAAAAGAATACCAGTCGAAATACAATTTTTAGTTTAATCTGAAACCAAGTATTCGTTTAAACTCTATTTATATGTAATAAATGTAGTGCACACTTCGTTTTCAAGCACTTGTACACTACATCTCCGAATCCTTTACATAGTTCGTTTAAGTTTTGGCGGCACATTTTTATTAAAAGGCTGTCATTAAATATTCTACAGTGATTTTGATTTAGCCAGTTCTAGAATTAATGATTTTACAATTACATAAAAATGTTTAAAAGTTAATTATAAATATAAAATTAATTTAAAACACCCGATTTTCATATCATAATTTCAAAATCCCGCTTTTTCATAATATTTACTTCTTAATTCCCGCTTTTTTATCCTTAATATACCGCTTTTGATAAAAATCGTCTGGTCACGTTAGGTATGAATAATATTAATTTGCTTCACTTTATTATTAATTAAAGGTTAATTTTTTAGGCAATTTAAATATTTCAAACACACTTGACGTGAAGACTATAAACATTCTTGAAGTTTTCTGATTTTACATTTTCGAAAACTTACAATAGAAAAACTATTACTAAACAACCAAGTGTTCTGCTCGTGCACGAAGTTCTAGAAACAGAATTGACCTCCAAGATCGTGAAACGTAACACGATAAGTTTCTTTTCATGGTGTTATTTGAAATCAAGGGTATATGCAAATAAGTCCACTACCTCGGGTACATAGACAAAGGAATTTGAACGATGCATCAATGAAATGCAGTTACATTTTATGCAAAATTATCATTTATGATTCAAAAATCTTATAATCAGGCATGTCACATAATTCGATCGGAATGGTTTCAATTATATATTTGCAAATCGATCGTTTCCACTTTGCATTCTCTAAATTCCTATCGATTTTGTTTATTCCCAAAAAAATTTTAAATCTCGGTTTTTAACTTAAATATGGTAACATTGTGTAAACTAAAACAAAAAATATATTATTTTTGTAGTAAAAAGTATAACAAAAGCGAACAAAAATTTTAAATAAAAGTGAACAAAATTTTGAAAAACTCCCAAGAATTTCAATTGTTGCTGTTAAATGAACAAAGACATCAAAACGCAGTTGAAAAGCTACGAAGAAGAAATTTAAGGGATGCATCTGAAAACGACAAAAGTTTTATTGTTGCTGACAACAACTTTGAAATTTTTGACATTTTATTTAAATATCAATGAGATAATTAAAAAACAAACAATGAAATAATAAAATTAATGATTTATTTCTCATTATAAATTAGTAGTATCAGTTTTTTCTTCAGTATAAAATTATAAAAAATAACAATTTCACTTTAGAAATCTACAGTGGTTTCATTCCGAAAAAACTTAGTTTTTCGTTTTCTAAAGCCTCAATTTAAGGAATCAAAACCACTTTCTGTGACATGGCTGAATAATCTAACTAAACGTGTGTTTTCTATTTAATTCAAATGTTGAGTACATTTTGAGACACCCTTTATGAATATTAAGTACTTAATATTTGCTAGTAAAGGTACAAATGCAATCAAACAAAAATTTACTATTAAGTAACTACACAAATAAAATTTATTATCTTTAACAATACTTTTATGACCTACAGATAACCATAAATATTAAATATGTTCGAGTATTATTAAATACATTCAACAGTATTTAAAATACTTTCAAACTATTAACAACATTAGAAAAATAACAATATTAGAAAAAAAGTAAATAAAATAAAGTGGCGATTGTGACAGGAGCCAGTTCGGGTATTGGTGTGGCTATTGTTAAGGATCTCATTAAGAGTGGTTTACAAGTGGTGGGTCTGGCCAGACGTGTTGAACGTGTAAAGGAAATTAAACAACAGCTGCCTACAATGTTACAAGCTATAGAATGTGATGTTTCCAGCTTTAAATCGGTTAATGAGGCATTCGATAAAATCATCTGCCACTTTGGGGAAATTGACGTTTTAGTCAATAATGCTGGTTGCATGAGTAAAGGCAAATTGTGTACGGGAAATCTCGCAGAAATACAACAAGTTTTACAAACCAATGTAATGGGTGTAGTCTATTGTACTCAAAGAGCTTTCAAATCAATGAAAGAACATAATTTCACGTGACCATGTAATATTGCTAAATAGTATATCTGGTCATCATGTAAGATGCTTACCCAATTCGCCATAACTGCCATAACAGAAATTTATCGCCAAGAATTTAAAGGCTTAGGCACTAAAATTAAAATAACTGTAAGCTAACTGTCAGTCATTGTTATAATGTGTTTTAAATTAATTTCCTAATTTTCCAAAGCATTAGTCCTGGTGCTACAGCAACTGAAATTATAGCAGAAAGTATGAAACACACTGTGACAGCGGATATGTCACAAGGCATTGTCTATGCTCTATCTACACCGGCTCATGTGCAAATACATGAAATGACTATTAAACCGGTAGGAGAATTGTTTTATTCTTAATTTGTATGGGCTGGACAAATAATAATAATATTTTTTTTTCTAAACTTTTCTTTTTGTGTGTCTCTTAAAATTGAACAACAGCTAAATCATAATTTTCTAAAAAAAATATTTGTACAAATGTTTTATGTTCTTAGAATATTAACAAGCATCTTTAATAAATTTTACCAGCAATAATAAACAAAACGTAAATGAAACATGAAACACACAAAATCCCCCTGTTACAAATAAATATGAACTTTAAAGAAAATATAATGGAATGAAAGAAATTCTCATGAACATGAATTCATTGGGTATGATAATAAATTATCTAAGCTTTTTATTACCAAAAAAAAAAGTGAAAAAATATGGTATATCCTTTAAAACAACCTATAGAATGTTTTAATATGTTATGTTAGTCATAGTATTTGTGAAATGTTTTAAACTTTTCTAGTATACATGAGTATGAGTACATGTTTGTGCCTTGTGCACTTTCGATTGCATTCAATTTAAACTTATGAAGAATTTTGTTGTGAAAAATGCTTTTTGTCATTTAATAAAATAATAATTTATATTACAAAATGATAATGAATAATTTTCGGTAAATAAACAATTAATAGCAAAAAATAAACTAGCATTTACTCAAAGTTGCACATATTAAATGACAAAATATTAAAGTTTCCTTTAGATGTGTATGTGTTTGCCTTGTTTGTGACATTAAAAAAAAATCATTAATTTTATATTAATTTAATTGCATGTGATAAACAGTTTTTGCAAAATATCCAATACAAAACAAGTAAATACACATAAATACAATTATACAAATTATTGCAAATAATAAAATACAGTCGGGCCTCGATTATCCGTGATTCAGTTAACTGTTAACCCCGATTAACCGTGGCGAAAAAATATCAGTCTATTGTTTTTTGTTTGCAATGTTTTCAAATTGATTGCTACGATTAACCGTGATTACCTCTATTAATAAACATGAAAACGACGATGAGTCAAAAGCATTTAAAAGTGATTAGAGTAATTTTGAAATTTGGGAAGTACGGGTGATTAGATCTATGTAAATATATTTAGTATGGTATCGCTACCAGTGGTAAACTGGAAGAGACATGTTAAATATTGAAGATATAGTTAAAGTAATTAGCAAGCATTCAAAAATAATGTGAGTTTGAAAATGCTAGCACAAAAATACGAAGTTTTAAGAAGAATTAAGTTTTTTAATATAAATATGTATGTACACCAATGTTTACTTGTTAAATAATAAAAATATTTAAAAACTGTATAATGAAAATTGTAATTCAATTAAACGGGAAAATCGATTATCCGTAATGCTTCTGGTCCCGTCCATAACGAATAATCGAGGCCCGACTGTAACTGCAAAGAGCCATTAATACATAACATAAGAAAAATTAGGTATTCTACGCGACTAAAAGCAATTATTTTAATATACAATAAAAAATTAAAAATAATAATTTTCGGAAAATAAACAATGAATACAAAAAAAAAACTAGCATGTACTCAATTTTTCACAAATACGGCTTTTGAAATATTTGCACAAAAAAATCAATATGTTCCTTTAGATTTGTATGTGTTTGTTTTCTTAGTAACTTTAAACAAAAAAAAATAATTATTTGTTATTAATTTAATTGCATGTGGTAAACTCTTTTTGCAAATTATCCAATACAAATCAAGTACCTAAATACAAATCTAATTATAATACAAATTATAATAAATAATGAAGAAACTGGATAATACATTACATGACAAAACGTTGTTATTCTAAGCAAATAATAGCTAAAAAACTTAAAGTAGAACAATCAGTAGTCATAAGAGTCCAAAAAAGACATTCACAAAACAACAAAAATATAAACAAGTTGACAAATGTTTACCAACAAAAAATGCTTGTATAGCAATAAGCAAACCCATTAGTCGATGGATAGCAAAACGAGCCCTTTGCGATATTGTTTATATCGCAGTTGTAAAAAAAAATTAAAACCTACATACATTATCCACAAAAAAATGTTAAGGCACGGTTAAAGTTTTCAGAGAGCACAAAAATGGAACAGTAAATGACTGGAAACGGTAATCAGATGAGGACGATCATTCAAATGCAAATTTAATCATTTTCAATCATACGGTTAACAATATTGTTGGCGCCGAATAATGAGGGAAGAAGTCTTAATGCGTATATTCGAATTCTTCCTACCGATTTTGGGGTAAAGAGCATCTCTCATGTGCATGAGTTATTTTTTAGCAAAATGGTCACCTTAAGCACATTTCAAAAATTGTGAAAGATTGACAGTGACCAGTAAAAATACCACCTCAATGCGATTGAGAACTATTGACTCTTTGTGAAGTGGTTGATGCGACAATACCGATTAACACCAACTCATTTGAAAGAGTATTCCAAATTAATTAATTGAATAGTAATTAGTGGAGATTATGCCAAAACATATAGAAATTGTTTTATATAATAAATGGGTTTGAACTAAATATTGTATGGGGTAAAATTAAGTACATGCGGAATGTTTTTATTTCGTTAGTATTTTTCCTTTGAAGTTGATACTTCTAGTATTGATTTATAAAATATTGTTACGAAATTGCATTTCTATTTAAATTTAATGAAGTTGCAATTTATAAACATTATTGAGAAAACCCTGTTATAAAAATAGCTGAGCAATATGGCAACATTAGGTTTTAACGACTTTGGCTAAATGTTCTAGACACGAACATTCTAGATTTGCAGTCATGAACATTCTAGTATATTAGCTACGATCCATCGAGAAATTATAACTACATAATTGGTGTATAAATAGACTATAAGGACGAATCAAGTCAATCAGTTTATTGTGAGTCATTGCTGTGTGAACATCAAGCGTTAAGTGTATTCTTAAACCGTAATATAAGTGTGTCAAATGACAGAGTGCTCATTTTTAATTGTTTTTGCGAACATTTAAATTAATAAAGACTTGTTATATTTTCTTCAAACTTCTTGACGCTTTTATTTTGCAATCAAAACAGAATCCGGTTTATTTAAAGGAAAACCGTAAAAATATTTTGCTAAATATTAAACAAAATAAATCACAAAAAAAACATTTTCAAATTTTCTTTATTAGTTTTATTTTAATGCAATAACAAGAGTACAAAGTACTAACATGTACTAACTTATGCTCCTCACTGTATAATGTACATTATTCGACTTAAATCTCACTAAAGTCTTAAGCATTTGCACAAACACCATCAACAAAAACAAATTAAATAGCATTGTATTAAAAGTGATATAAAGCAAAATATTAGATGTTAAAACAAATGTATAACAATAACGAAAAACAACAGAAATGGCAACAAAATATTTAGCACCATCATTTTGTGGCTGTGATTAGGGACCAAAAATGTAAATTATAAATTCAAAAAAGTCAGGCAATACAACTCTATGTTTGGGAGAATGTATAGGTATTACATATAATATTTCACAATGTATCCGCACTTTTAAGTAAATATGTCATGTTGTAATGGTGGGGTTGCTGGAACAAAACATAAAAAGATTGCGTTTAAAAACGATAGATTACTTACAAGAGTTAAGAGGAAATAAAACCAATTTTAAAATGGTTATAAAATGTAAAAATTTGTATGTGGTTTTATTAAATTTTTTTTGCATTATGTGCAGAAATTATCTTTAAAATTGTCTTACCTCTTAACACTAACAAAATTATTTAACACTCTTGCATGGCATACATAAATTGCCCACATTTTGTTGTTCTTTCATTAAGAATATCATTATTATGGCACATTTGGCAACGAAAATTATTTATACATCAGTTAGAAAGAACAATAAATTGCAAAACGGATCTTAGTCAACTCACATATACGAGAACACATTCCTATATAAACTTTACACAATGAACCATAATTTCTAATGAAAGAAACAATAAAAATGTCATTTAATTTTGCACAACACTCGCACACAAATACTTACATCTACTTGTATGTGTATCCGGTTTTCACACATGCTGTGGCATTTCTTAAGCATTTAACAGGAAAAAGGTTCTTTCTGCAAAAGCTTAAATATGATACAAAAAATATTTTATTCTAGGTTTTTGATTCTTGATTTTGTTGCTTTTTATTCGCATTATTATTATTATTATTATTAAAGTCGGCCATACTTTGAGGTTAATTTAGGAAATCATTGCTTTGGTTGACATTTAATAAAGTCGTTTTCTACCAACAATATACAGTGAAGCAAACTTTTAATTTTTCGAAAATATGTATGTCTGCCACTTCTAAATGGCTGGTCCAATCGGTATAGAATTTTACAAGGCCAAAATTGAAAATTAATTTTTCAATATTTTGAATTTTGAACAGATTATCCTCAGATCCCATGTGAGCAACAACTTACTTTAAATATTCAAAATAGTTTTTTTTAACACTTATTTACCAATCCATCCCACTGTGCCACATAAGAAAAACCATTTAACAATAATAACAACAGCCCAACATAAATACACTTACACACATCCCTCCATACATACATACATACATCTTTATACACTTGATATGAATGTGTGTAGAATTTTAAGGTTTACCAAGATAAAATGCAGGGCCCATCTATTGTAAACGACTACTCGGCATTGTATTGTATTAAAACTGTAAGAAATCGTAAATTTTTCCAATGTACTTGTGTGACTGAATGGATGTGAGTGTGTGGGTGGAGTATGTATGTGTATGTGGCCGACCAATAATAATGGACTCTTTACAAATTTATGTAGATTTAATTTTTTCTGAAACATTTATGGTCAAAAGCATAGACAATAAAATATCAAACAATACAAAGGAATATTGTAACGTATTTCTGAATTTTTGTTTTTCTCTCATTTGTCCTGGGACTGGGCTGGTTAATCAATAAAAAAAAAGTATTTGATGCATTATTTGCTTTAAGATTTTGGCAAATAGTTGTTCAAGGTACTAGAGTTGGTCATAAAATCGAATGGACACTTCTACAAACATGTGTATATCTTCTCAACAGAATCATAAGTGCACTTGAGTAGGAGGTGGGCTTAAATAATGGGCGTGTGTAATGAAAATCTGTATTTAATTGCAGGAAAATAATATTTAGTTTTTGTTAAAATAGTAAGACATAGTATGCAATTAATGTTAATAAATAACCACAATCAAAAAATAAACTCATCAAGAAATTAATTAAATATTTATTGTCTGGGAAAACATTCTAGCTGTAATTACATAACTTTTACTAATTGCAAAAAAGGCTGACTTTAAATTAAGCATCCATCAATAACTGTAATTCAATATAATTTAGTTATTTAAAAAGAATTTTATGTCATGTTAAATTAAATTTGTTTAAAGTACTGCTATGTATGAGTGCATACCAAAGCTTAATTTTCAAATGAAGATCTAGAGAAATTTCAAATATTTTGTTCAAATAACCATGATACACACAAGTACTTTGAAAATAAACAACAGACCACATACATAAAAGCAAATACACACATAAACAGACATACTCGTGCATACATACATTTTCAAAATACCTATACATACTTGTATAAAATAACTAATATTTTAAAATAAATAAATATTTTAGAGTTAAAACTATTTTCACATAAACAGTAGGAGGAACCCAAAAAAGTTGTTCAAGGTTTTTATATTTTGAAATAATTTAAACATAAGCTAGATTTACACGATTAAAATTTTCTTCAAAATGCTTCAAACTCGTGTAAATAGCAAAATGTCTTTAAAAATTATTTATTTAACTATTAACTATTAATAACTATTAAATAAATACATTTTGAAGAATTTTTGCTATTTCCACGAGTTTGAAGCATTTTGAAGAGCAATTTTAAAGAAAATGTCAATCGTGTAAATCTAGCTATAGAACTGTGCAAAAGTTTTCCATTAACAACAAACATGACTGAATTTTTCTAAAACATTGACGATTTTTGTTAAATTTATACCGGTTTATAAGAAATCAAATTACACCTAATTCTGTTTTTACACGACGGTCTTGATTTAACACGGTTTGAAAATAAAAAAATTTACATTTCTACACGTTTTATTCCATTTAGCACGATTCAAAATCTTTTGGGCTAAAATTTTTTGGTTAAATTTTATTTCTGCGAAATATGTTCATATTACAAATTTAGAGAAATTCCCTTTTTGTGGATACACGCAGATTCACTGATCAGAGCAATTGTATAAATAGCACAAATTTACTGATATTCTCTTTTAATGCATACAATTAAATGAACTTGTCATATATATTTTACATTACTTTAAGGCTTAGAGTGCATACCTTGTTTTCTTTAATAAATATGCTTGTAAAAAATACATTGTATGTATTTACATATGTACCTACATAAATAGTTGTTTTAAAAAAAAAAACTTGTTTTTCATTAATTTTACATACGATCAATGTCCTTTTTTACACGGTTTTTTTTACATGAATTTTCCTTGAACCAATTACCGTATAAAAACAGAATTAGGTATATATGTAGGTGTATCAGAAATGGTACCAATTATATGTATTTGATTCTACCAACTTCATTACAAGGTCACTTAGTAGTCACTATAATAAACTAGTACCCAATATAAATGCACTCTTCGAAATAAGTATATGGTGCACACTAAGATACTAAAAGTTGATTCATTTAGAGATGTTGTTAGTTTTAAATAAAACTCTTAAAATATATTTGAACGTCGTTATCGTTTTTCTGGGTCCTAAAGAACAATCTCTGGCATTTACTTTTTTTATGATAATTTCTTTCAAATGCTGATTGTGGGAAAATTCGGTCAAGATTCGGCTGCATTGCTACCGTTATCCTTAGAATTATGCAAATAATGTTGGCTTTCACGTTTTAAAACATAGCAGGCTTATCCATGAACACTTTTGGCTTTACCTAGAACCACAGAAAGAAATCCAGAATTACACTATCAAAACGGCCAGTTGACAGTTACGGAAATCAAAATTAGCTGCTGGGCTCAAAAGGTAGAATACACAAATCATATGAAAAATTTTCGCAATACAGCAGAATAATTTGTAAACATTTTTGCAATATGAGTCAATTCATAATGAATTGTTCAATAACCTGGACACAGTAAAGTGTTGTTCACATAAAATACATCCGCATAAATATTTTAATATTCATATTATTGTTTTTATTGCTCGCATTGACAATATATTGATATGACTATTTTTCAATTGGTGAAAGCTGGAGGAAATTAGTAAAGTCCTTATATGTATTCCTGATAAAATATTTCCAGATAAATAAGAAAATGTGTGAATTGAACCATTATTAATTAAAAAGATTTTTTTTAACAAAAGTAAAATAAATTTCATTCTGTTGAAATATTTCCCCTTGTTTTTTAAAACTTTAGTATGATTCGAGGTACTTTTTATAAATTGTTATACATAAGCAGTAACTTTATATGTAGTTAAAGCCATGGAATTTTTATTTTTGAATTAACGTTTTTAGCTTCATGTTTGTACGATCATGAAGCGCTGATAACAAGTGATGATTTCGGTTGCAGACCGCGATACTAAGGCATTAACAAATTTAAATTAAAAACAAGAAGAGTTTATATTCGTTTATTTTATTTTTTTTTAAGAGAAGTAACACTCAGGCAATGAATATGCTTAATAATATTGCGTTACTTTCTTTGGAAAGGGGATAGTTGAAGAAGGTGAAAGGTGGTGAAAGAAGAAAGCTTTTTATATCACAACTCTGCAATTGCGCATTATGTTTGTTTTTAGTGCAGAATTGCAGCGCCTCTGGTGGCGAGTAGGCGCATTATTTTTAAACCTAGATTTTATAGCCTTTATTTTAATTATTTTACTTCGGTGGCGTTTCAATGCTATACCACCGAAGGAGGGCGCTGTGATAAATATTAGTTATGATAGATAGAAGAAAACTAATAATTATCAGAAACTTATGTTGTTTGAGTGGCAGCGGCTGTGAATCGAACTCGGGCTACAAATACCAACTCATGCCTAGTGATAATATGTGCTAACCAACTAAGCTACAGCACCCTTATGGGAGCTACGGTCAAATATGAACCGATCATCATCATATTGAGAGTGACGAATTATATATATGTCTTAACTATTTGTGATGAATTTCAACTTAATAGTGGGTTCTGTAAGGGATTAATGCCCATTTAAGTGATTTTCGGAACTGGACTTTGTATGGGGCTATGTCAAAATTATGGACCGATACAAAAAAAATATTGTTTTGAGATTTTACTTAGCATGAAACTTATTATTGCAGAATTTTGTTTAGATAAGGTTTTTCTATTGACATTTATTTGTATGGGTGCTATAAGAAATCGTGAACCGATTCCGACCATTTTCAACATGACGTGTGGAAAATTTTATGATATTATCTGCATTTTATTTGAAGAAAACAGCAAAAGTATCTGAAAAATGTCGAGGTAGTCTAAAACTTTGATCTATAACTCTGATCCTACTGGACTGATTTTGCCCATTTGCAATACCAAACATTTGGGTGGATCAAAGAATGTTTGCTAAAAATTTCATTCTTGTATGTCTTTTTTTTTGAAGCGCTATCATAGCAACAACAGACGGACGGACAGAAGATAAAGACTTTTTGGTTCTACGACCGTTATTTCGATGCGTTACAAACGGAATGACAAACGGAATATACCCCCCATCTTTTTGGTGGTGGGTATAATAAGTCAAACTAAAAGAAACTCTTACCATATAATTATTTAAAGAAATGTACTCTAGTATAATGCATAAATATGCAAAACTACACAACATGTACAATATTTTTGAATACTAATACTTATGTATGTAACGTAAATAAACATTTCAGATATGAGTAATTTTTTTTTTCTTTACTTTGCTTTTAAAATAAAAAATTATTTTTATTTTGTATTCGTACAAAAAATTGAACAAAATATATTTCTTAAAAAAAATCACTTTGATATTAATTTTTAAAATTTTGTTACACTAATTTGTTTGACCATGCTTGCTCTTACAAGTGTTTTGTAAAATCCAATAGCATGACATAAAATAAAACTAAATATTTGTCGGGTCTCGTCCTAATTTAAAGGAGTTTTTGAAATAAATGAAAAAAAGGAAAAAATTTTTTTAGTAGTTACGTCTTTATCCTTAAATATTTGACATGTATGTCCTACCTTAAAAAAATCAAAGAAATAATAATTGTTAATTTTATATGTAGATACGTTTATTTAAGGTAATATTTTCCGTCTGTTGTAGGCACAATAGAAATAGAAAAAGGTCTCAAAAACATTGTTAGGGACCAAGTTATTGACGAATTATAAAAAATACTTTGCAAAAAGTTCAATGAAATTAGTACCTAAAATACATTTATTTTAGAAAAGTAAATCTTTTTTAAAATTTAAACTTGCATATTTATTTTAAACCCAATATTTTTTTGCAATTTTATATAATATATAGAATTTATAGAATAAAATTTAATACAACATTTTAATAAATGGTGTTTTTAAAACATTTCACCCATTGGCTTAATAATCATTTCATGAATTTGAACGTGAGGTGGTGTGGAAATGGCATACAAAACGCCTTGGGAAATATCTTCAGATTTTAATAAAGTATCCCCAAGTATTTCTTTCATATTATCGGGTATAATTTCAGTATCAACTGCACCGGGACTTACGCTCTAGAACAAAAAAAAAATTTTTTTAAATAAAAAGTTGTTTTCAAAATATTTAAAATTTACCGTAATTTTAATTTTGGTACCCAAACCCTTAAACTCTTGTCTGTAAATTTCCGTTATAGCGGTAATGGCAAATTTACTAGGTGAATACATATTAGATTCTGGCGGCTGATTTCCAATAGCTATTACGTTATGACCGGCAACACTATTAATTAAAACCACATGACCATCAAAATTACGATCCTTCATGGATTTGAAAGCACGTTGGGTACAATAGACAACACCCATGACATTTGTTTGCAAAACCTGTTGAATTTCATCGATATTACCAGCACATAGTTTGCCGCTTTTAAAGCAACCAGCATTATTGACTAAAATGTCGACACCGCCAAAATGTGAAATAATCTTATCGAAGGCCTCATTAACCGATTTCAAATTAGAAACATCACACTTAAGGGCGGTTAACTGCGATTGTAGTTTAACTGGCAATTGCGTCTTAATTTCTTCGACACGCTCTACCCGTCTGGCCAGACCAACAACTTGTAAACCATTTTTAACGAGATCCTTAACAATGGCCGAACCAATGCCTGAACTGGCACCTGTTACAACAGCCACTTTATTTTGCCAACGTTCCATTATAATTTCTAGATTTTGTTAAATTAGTCTATTTTAGATCTTAACAGTTAGACGTTTTCATTAACACTATGCGATTTATTATAAAATTTATTGAAAATATATTGATTAGATAATTGGCCACACACTGACTGACCCATTGCTGTATAGATAAAAATAGTAATTTTGTATGTCTAATTCTTTAAATGTATTTTATAGTGATATATTAAATATTAAGAGTTTTCGTTATTGTTGCTTTATTATATTTCATGATAAGAAATGATTTAGAACGATAATTATAAACAATAGGGTGGTAGGTTTAAAAAAATCAGTTGGGGCTTAAATTTCAATAATGCAACATTTTTATTCACAATATTGATGTATGCATGCATTCGTTGTTGCAAAATAGAGTTTTTGCATTTTGATATTTATATCGTAAATTTATTTAAATATATAAATATGTACTTTATTTTCTAAGTTTTTATATAATTTTTTTTATGACTAAATATGTAAACTACCCTAATTTTTAAAAAGTAGTTGACAAATCATGACTAATCATTATTTTTAAATATAATTTGTGCAAATTCATTTATTTTTACTTACATTTTAGATTAAATCAGTTGAATTTTTATTTGCTTTTCTTATATTAAAATAGTATGCTTCTAGACACTTAAAATAAGTCTATAACCTTGCACTACCCTAATTTATATTTTATAGAGTGTATTAGTCTCAATTTACACCAAACAATTCTTTAAGCTGATTATCTTTCTGGCATTGGTGTGAGGGGAATATAGGACGAGTACACACTTAATTGTATTAGCAATTCCTGTTACTCTCTTTTTTGTATACACATCTGTAAAACGAATAAGAGAGTAAAACATATGTGTATATAAATGTGTGTTTACTCTCAAATGAAAATTCGAAGAAATTTCAAGGAAAAAGTTTTATAAATTTTTTTAATAAAAATTGCTTTGTGTAGTTTGGTGAGAAATTTTATAACTACCAATATATTCAAATCTGGCAAAAGGAATACAACGCCCTTTCCAAATATAATAGTATTATACATTTAAGTTACGAAAAAAAATGCAATTATTTCTTAAAATGTCTTTTATTTTTACACAGCAAAATTTTTTCTTAAATCACTCGTGTTTTTAATTGAGTGAGAGTAGACACACATTTGTATACACATATGTATTACTCTCTCATTCGTATGTAACAAGTCAAGAATTGCTAGTACAATCACTCCAATGTCTAAAAGATAAGCAATATTGCTGCAATATTTTTGTCGTGTAAATGGGGACAAAGATTAAAACAAATTAGTGTTTGTATTAATAGCGATATATGTATATGCACGTAAATATATATTTCGGACTTGTGCCTTTCCTGATCACTATGAGTGCTGATCATCACAAAATGGAGTATTATGACTTTTTCACACATTCAAAATATCTGTAAAAACTTTAGCAGCAACATTGACATTGGTATGTTTTTTCAGAAGTGAGCCTTATATGGAAGCTATCACCAAGAATGAGCTGATTTTGTTCAAATTTGATATAGTTATATTTTGTATATATTATTAATGTATTATTTTATCTTGGTAACGATTTTGAAAAAGATTTATGAGTATTTAAGTGAAACGCTTTTTTTATTACCATAAATATGATTATTGATGACGAAATTTAAACTCGCAACGATATTTACAGGTATAACAGATTTATATGAACTTAAAGGAATTTTCGGAAGTGGACTTTATTTAGTGTCTATGGTTAAATGTGAACAGATATTCACAAACCCATTAGTTTTATTTTTGCATACTCATAAGTTGTCTGTGTAAAATTTTAGATACTGCTATTCCATTTATTTAAGATATTCCGGGGACCGATTTTAACCAATTCAAACAGAGCTTATGATTTTATCATCAATATCTTCAAACGAAAATATCCAATTTTTGGCAGTTGTCTGTCAATATGGTCCATAACTCTGGTTGTATTTATCCGATTTTACCCATATTCAATATTATCAATAAAGAATATAAGGAAAATGTTATCCAACTTCGGACGTACGGAGCTAGATTGTCTTAGACATAACTCTCTCAAAAATGTTGGTATCTAAATAATATTTAACACAAGTATATTTCATATGTATACAAACAACACGATGCAATTTTATTGTGATAATTAGTCGAAACTCCCATATAAGACCCTCTCCGGAATTCACTTTAACCTTCATAAATCGTTTAAAAGTATTTATATCGAGATAAAGTTTTACACATATAATACTTATATTCACAGACATCATGATGCTAAATTTTTGGATGATCGGTCCACAATAGGTTATATCTCCCATATAACGCCCATTTCTGAAAAACTATTTTATATATATACTGGGTGTAGGGTATTATATGGTCGGGCTTGACCGACTATATTTTCTTACTTGTTTTTGATATGCAAATTTTTTGTGTAGCATTAATTTTTTTTTCCTACTCACAGAGCATCAGTACAGGTTTGGTGGATACTGAAATCGTTAGTGACCCTTTGAAAGAAGCCATGAAAGATACTATTCTCAATGCTCACGATCAAATGCTGTTTTATACACACCCTCTACACCGCCTCATGTACAAATTCACGAAATTACTGTCAAACCAGTTGGTGAAATGTTTTAATTAATGTGTGGGAAAATAGATTATAAAATAAATATAAATATAATAAATATTTAGAAATAAATGACAGCTTTGTCTTGTTTTCAAAAAACAAACAACAGTTAATTGGCTGTTATATTTCTGACAACGGAATATCAGAAATTACATATTTATTAATTTTTTTGAAAACTCTCCCCATGGTGTAACTATACAAGGTGAGTGCAGTAGCACAGCTGACTGACTTTGTTTACAATTTACTTATGCCAAAAGTAATACTTTTTAAAGTGTTTTTGACAGTAGTACATTATTTTACACACACAAAATGCCTGTTTTTTCTGTATTGTGTTGCATTTGTTGCCAATTTGCACTCACCTTGTATAATTACACCATGACTCTCCCATTGTTTAATCTGTAAAGTCAATCGTTAAATCTTTAATTGAGAGATATACAAATGTTTGCTGATATTTTAGGACCGATTGTGCAGATTTTTAAACCAAAATGCTTATTGATTCTTCTTTATTTTGAATAATGCGAAGAAGAAACTCTTAAAAATTAATAAATGTGTTAATTTTTAATGATAAACTACTTATGATCTTATGGAGAATCTAGTTTTCTGTGAATTTCTTTAATGGTCATAAGTTAATTGCATAAATTCTTATTGGGCAATTTTAATTTTAATAATAAGAAAGTTATTTGCAATTTTGTTATATGTATTATTTTACTATTGTAATTAATTAAGAATGTGAGTTAATTATTTCGAATTCTGATGTAAACCTTAGATTAGGGAAACAAAAGGTTAATTAATAAATATTAAAAACAAGCATAAAAAAGAAAATTAGTTTGTAAAGGTGGATTCACACATTCGTTCTGAACAAAATATTTGTTCGGACAAAGTTTTTTTCATATGAAGTTTGACGTGTCTATTTTTATATGGAAAAAACTTTATCCGAACAAATATTTTGTTCAGAACGAATGTGTGAATCCACCTTAAGTGATTTATTTTTTGCAACTAAAACTAAAAGATAATTTCTAGCACCTGAATTCGAGAACGAAATATTTTCGCTAGCTACTTAAAACATTTCACCCACCGGCTTAATAATCATTTCATGAATTTGCACATGAGGTGGCGTAGCAATGGCATACAAAACACCCGAAGCAATATCCTCGGCTTTTAGAATAGTACCTTGTAATGAAGTTTTAATATTATTGTTTATAATTTCTGTATCCACAGCACCAGGACTAATGCTCTATAAATAAAAGTATACAATTGTTACAATTGAATTTAAACAATAATTCCAACATCCACAACTTACAGTAACTTTTATCTTTGTACCCAATCCTCTAAACTCCTGTCGGAAGATTTCCGTAATAGCAGTTATGGCGAATTTACTTGCGGGATAAATATTATATTCGGGTGTCCTACCACCAACACTGCTAATAACATTATGACCAGCTACACTGTTGATGAGCACAACATGACCATTAAAATTACGTTTTTTCATTGAGTGGAAAGCACGTTGGGTGCAATAGACGACACCCATGACATTTGTTTGCATAACTTGCTCTACGTCAGTTACATTCATGGTGGATAATTGTCCCATTTTGAGGCAACCCGCATTATTAACTAAAATATCTATGCCACCAAAATGTTGCACAATTTTATCAAACGTCTCATTTACTGACTTCAAATTGGAAACATCACATTTCAATGCTGTCAGTTTTGTTTGCAAGCCCTTGGGCAATACCTTTTTAATATCCTCCACACGTTCGACACGTCTGGCTAAACCAACGACTTGCAAGCCATTATTAACAAGATCTTTAACAATTGCAACGCCAATGCCAGAACTGGCACCTGTTACCACAGCTATTTTATTTTGCCAACGTTCCATACTATAGCTTGCTTTTTATATTAAAAATTTTAAATATATTCGATTTTCTTTGGTTATTTATGAAACTCAGCTTCAGGTTTCAATAATTTACTTGCACTTTTGTTTTGTTTAAAGCTCTCAATCATACTATTAGCAAAACAATTTGTGTGAAATTATTTAAAGTTTTATTCTGGCTTGAAAATTATAGATAGTCAGTGAGATTAAAATGATACTAACTAGTTATTTAATTATATGACTAAAATGTTCTCATGAGCACATATTTGTGTTTTTAATTTAATAATAATTTTTTGAGATTTTTACAAAGTGAATTTTATATTAATAATCACTATTTGTTTATATATGCATTTTTTAGATTTAGTTATTTTAGAGCAGAGATTATAATAAACTCAAATTCTGCAAGTCACTTGATTAGACTGTGTATACCTACAATAATTTTGTTTACCGGCAAACATTACCAAGTGTTCAGTTTGCATGTATAAATTAAATAATAAAAAAAAAAAAAAACAAATAATAAATTTTAAATAAATAAAAAATAATTAAATATTAATAATATTAGCAATAAGTGATAAGAAATCCCACAATAAAAATATAGAAACAATTAAAAATATATTAAACGATAATAATTTCCCTACTAATATAATTTGTAATTTAATCAGACAATTCATAAATAAAAAGAATAATACAGAAAGATTTTCTCAATCTAAGATACATACATATGTATATAAATCATTAACTTATGTATCTAAGATATTCGAAGGATTAGAAAAATCTAATAATAACAAATGTAATTAATGGTAATGACCAGAGATGACTGAAATGCTTTTTTTTTTTTTTTTGCTTTTTTGCCGTTTTTAATGAAACCTGCACCACAATAGTGGGGAGGGTATATTGGATTTGTGCTGATGTTTGTAACGTCCATAAATATTGGTCCACAACACCCACTTTAAAGTATGCCTATCGACTCAGAATCACTTTCTGAGTCGATTTTTACGATGTCCGTCCGTCCGCCCGTCCGTCTGGTTGTCTGACTGTCCATGTAAACCTTATGCGCAGAGTACAGGTCGCCATTTTGAAGATATTTCGATAAAATTTGGTACGTGATATTTTTCGGCCTCAGGATGGATGGTGGAAATCGGTGCATTATTTTACCTGGCCCGAAATTGGGGATCACCGATCATAAATCTTTGAATTATGCAAGTATGCAAACAAATTTCACCACAAATGAGTAATAAATGAAGATAAATCACAACTACAAATTTCGTGAAGATCAGTCCATAATTATTTGTAGCTCCCATATAAGACCCACTTCCGAAAATCACTTAAAATAATATTGAACACAAATATGTTTCGTCAATATACATATAATATGGCAGAAGTTTATGATGATCGGTCCATAACTAGTCGTAGCTCCCATATAAGCCCCACTTCCCGAAATCACTTTAATGACCATAAATCTCTTAAAAATGTTGTTATCCGAATAAAATTTAACACAAATGAGTTTCTTATGTACAAATAGGATGACACCTAATTTTATAATAGACAGTTCATAAATAGTCAAAACTCCCATATAAGACCCTCTTCGTAATTCACTTTAACCTCCATAAATCTTTTAAAAGTACTTATATTCACAGCCATCATGACACTAAATTTTTGGATGATCGGTCCACAATAGGTTATATCTCCCATATAACGCCCATTTCTGAAAAACTGTTTTATACATATACTGGGTGTAGGGTATTATTTGCTTACTTGTTTTTACTTCTTTTTTATTTTTAATGTTGTGCTTGTTTTGAGATTTAGGGGATTTTTTTGTTTAAAATTCTTTTTGTTACTACGCTTTTGCAACTCCGTTTACATTTGAAAAACAATAAACTGCAATCATAGTAGGTTGTTAAAACTGAAATAAAAAGCAGTTAAAAATGCCGAAAGAAAGAATTAATAGAAATTTATTATTAAAAATGGTAAAAACCTATGAAGATTGACGAAAACTGGCTCTTTTGCAATATACATATGTTGCTGCAAAGTAAATAGCTCGAAAAAGTATAATGTAGACCAACATATGTATGTATAAGATGTGGTAAACACTAATTGGCGTCTTCTAAATAAGAAACCCGCCTACAGAAACTAATTACGGATACATTTCAAAAGGATCTTTGTAAAGCATTGTTGGAATCCAATATACCAATAAAAAAAAGTTTCTTGTCTGAATTTCAAAAATTTTATTGAGAAATATTCTCAAATGTCGGTTCTGTCTGAAACTTGTATTCGACAGAAATACATACCAGAATTGTATTGGGAATCTATAGAAAAAATGCGTGAAGCAGACAAAGACAAATATATGTATATGGATTTCTGTAGATGAAACCACGGACAGCGAACAGAGATATGTTGCAAATTTTATTTTTGGAGTCTTAGAAGATTTGGTAAGAAATTGAGTTAAGATTTAATATTAATTTTTTGTATTTAGGCATAAAATATGAAAAAGTGTTACTTGAGGTAATGGATGCAGCTGCATATATGTTAAGTGGAATATTTTTTCTAAAGGCAATGTATCCGAAAATGCTTCATTTGATATGATTTGCGCATGGTATCCATCGACTAGCTGAATTCATGCGAACAAACTTTGAAAGAGTCAATAAATTGATTCGATTTTCTTAAAAGTCAATAGTACGACTTTATGTTTTTAAAAAGATATACTAGAAAAAATATGTTAACAGGCACCGCGGAGAAAACAACTCTTTCGAAAAATGTATCCCAATGAGGAACTTTCACCCTCTCCATGTCCAACTCGTTGGGGTTCTTGGTTAGAAGCGGCAATGTACTACGCTAAACATCTTCAAGTAGTTAAAGCTGTCGTTTTAGAACTTGACAGTCAAGATTACGACTCAAATTTGCAAGCCAAAAAAATATTTGAACACTCCGAACTCAGTTGTCAACTTGCATTTCTAAAATACAATTTTGCAAATTGCAGCACGTTGGGTGCAATAGACGACACCCATGACATTTGTTTGCAGAACTTGTTCTACGTCAGTTACATGCATGATGCACAATTGTCCCAGTTTGAGGCAACCCGCATTATTGACCAGAATATCTATGCCACCAAAATGTTGCATAATTTTGTCAAATGTCTCATTTACCGATTTCAGACTGGAAACATTGCATTTTAAAGCGGTCAGTTTTGTTTGCAAGCCCTTGGGCAATTCCTTTTTAATATCCTCCACACGTTCGACACGTCTGGCTAAACCAACGACTTGCAAGCCATTATTAACTAAAGGGTGATTTTTTAGTTATTATCTATTTGCCAACACTGATTTAAACAGCTGACGCACGTTTCGTGTTTTGTTTACTGATAAACATCTTAACACCTTTAGACTATTTTTGTTAACGCTCATGTCTATACAGACAAGCCCGCTTCAATTAAGGCATTGGAAGACAACATTGAAGCATTTATTCGTGAGATACCGGTCGAAATGTTGGAAAGAGTATGCCAAAATTGGACTAAGCGGATGGATCATTTGAGGCGCAGTCAATGAAATAATCTTCAAACATTAAATTATATGTGTTATTATGTGTTTTTTTTTTTTAAACTTTCCTATAGCTTTTAGAAAATCACCCTTTAGATACTTAACTATGGCAATGCCAGAACTGGCACCTGTTACCACTGCGATTTTATTTAACCAACGTTTTATAATATTTATTTTCAAATTTAGGTTTCCTTTGGTTATTTGTTTATTTGATTTGTTTAAAGGTTTTAATTATATTATTAGCAAATCAATTTGTGTAAAATTATTTTTAGTTGAAATTTAAATTAACACTAGTGAGTTTAAAATGATACTACCTACTAATTTAATTATATGACTGATTTATTTTCATTTACAGATCTTTGTGTTTTTAATTTAATTTAATTAAAAATTTATTTTTATATTGATTTATTTTTTTTTTTTTTAGATGCTGTTTTAGTTATTTGGCATTTTAGATTATTAAAGGGTGAAATTTATTAGTTTATATAGATGACCTACACAAACTTTGTTTACCGGCAAACAATAATAAGTGTTCAGTTTGCATGTAATAATTAAATCATTAATTGAAAATTAGGGGTCCACTTATGTTGATAATGTTATTAATTTTTATTTACGATTTCAAATTCAAGTGTTTTTACTATTTTCGCAGCGAAATTTATACAAATTTTTTTATATTGTGGCTGAAAATTTTGGGTCTTCGGCAGACATTTTTAATTACATTTGCAAAACAGGAATAAAAAAATATATAATTAATATAGTGGTTCTTTAAGGTACAATTTACTACTTTTATTAAGAATTTGTAGACAATCATATAAAAAAACACAAATAAACGGCTAAAAAATAAGGGTCTCCCTAATATTAAGAAACTTATAAATGTTGTTATTATCAACGAAAAAAATTCTGAATCAAGGTGTAATTAAACAAGTTGAGTGCAAATCGGCAATAAATACAACACAATACAAAAACAACAGGCATTTTGTTTGTATAAAATAAAGTAAATTGTAAACAAAGTCAGTCAGCTGTGCTACTGCACTCACCTTGTATAGTTACACCATGTTCTGAATTTTATAAATAGTTTTATTTTTACTTTCATTCCGTTTAAATAGCGAAGAAAAATTTATTGAAAGCACTGCTTCCTTATAAGCTTAAGGTTGATAAGCATTTAATGAGTCTTGATAAACAATTTTTACAAACAAATTTCAAACAAATAATAATTTTTGATATTATAATGATTTATGTTAACCATTTAAGGTTATAAAACAATGATGTTCAAAAATAAAAATGAAGATGTATTGCCCAGCAAAGATAATAACGCAATTCACACAGCAATGCACATGCTAGACTTGAATTTATATGCAACACTTGAAACCAATAGTTTTTATTTGCTCTGAGTATGCAACACCTAATTGCAAATAAACAGCTGACTAACAATAATCCAAGCCAATCGATTAAAAAATCTCCTCATACTTGCAGCTGCTTATATACATATGTTTGTATTTATGTATTAAACGTTTAATACCTTCTTTTAATATAATTTCTTTAGCAGCATTTTCTATTAATAAGTCCACCAACTGTTCCTTAAAACTTTTATTGGACATATTTTTATATTTATTTTTGAGAGAATTTATTTGATTGATAAAATCATCTGTTAATGTTAATGTATCTTGCAATAAGTAGTGCATATATTTGCAATCTCAAATGCACAAGATTGTTATTTTGAGAAAAAAACATAAAATAAATTAATTAAAATTATAATTGAACCATGTGTGTTTACTAAGCTTCGTACAACAGGAAGCAACAACAATGCTTAGTCCCAATTTACATGAAGCAATTTTTGTTGAAAATATTATTACAATTTTTTTTCTGAAATTTCTTCGGTGTTTACACACACAATATAATTGCTTAAATCACTCGTATTTTTATTATTTTTTTTCTTAATCAAAAATAATTGATTATATAATAAATGATTATATTTTTTTTGCTCTACGCTTTTATCTCATATCTTATGTATAACTATTTACAAAATCACTTTAAGTAACAAAAAGTGATTTATTAATTTACAGTCTATAACTTAAAATAAATGGCAATTTGTGTGAATTTTGAAAAGTGGACAAGTTATTTTTAGAGTTTATTTCAAACAAAACGTTTGAATTTCAAAGCTTTCTGCAGCTTTTTTTAAATAAATTAAGTACAACTTGTCGCCCAGTTAAACTTGCTTCCTCAAAATTTCGTTAATTACAGTAGCGCGCATAAAAAATGCAATGCTTATAATAATAATCCGAATTAGCATTCTAGCTGTGTCTTTGTTCTTTATAGTCATAGTCTGCTACAAGCTGTATATTATTTTGCACAATATTTTTGTACGTAAAAATAGAACACAATAAATAATTTTCTACAATCTAGCAAATTTGCCAATACTCGTTTTAATTTTTATTTGGTATAGTTAGTCACCTCCAGAACTGTTTCTAACAGTCATCCCTAAATACCGACGGAAAGCGGAACGTATTTTTACACTGAGCATTAGCGCTGATACCCCATCCCTAAACAAAAGCGGCAACGTTATGTCAACACAATAAAAACAAGGTTATCAAACAAATAAATAAAACGTCCCTGTTTATTGTAACGGCTGGACATTGTTGTTTTATTTCTCTTTTTTTTTTTTTTTTTTTTTGTTTTCTTTTGCAACTAACTTCACTTCAGCATGAGAAATTTTGACATTTAAAAAACGCTTGCCGTCAGTATTTAGGGATGACTGTAAAGAATGGTTGCAGTTAGCACACGTTATTTGAAGCCACTCTATAACAAGTTCTTTAATCAATGATTTTTTTATTGAAATTGTCAGCCCCGGTATTAGTTCTAGTTAAGCTTTACGAAGTAAACACACATTCTTAGAAACATTTTTAGAATTAGTTCTTTCATTAGTGATTTTCCAGCGATCTTTAAATAGTAGATAACTGAATTATTCAGTATTTTATCAACATTTGCTCTAATATTAACTTGTTAACAGCACTGAAAACTGTGGTTTATTTCTTAAAGCAAACATTACATGAAATTACGAGCATAAATTTAAATTATCACTCTTGTATTTAAGACAAAATACTCAACAATCAAGTTATTTACCGTGGCTGCTTAAGTAATGGTCATTTACTTACTTCTGCATTTTAAAAGTGAATGTCCTTCAGTTTAGTGTAATGATTATGGTCATTGTCTGTTACACAACTGATACACACTTGCCGTTTGCATCGATGAATAAAGGCAGTCCGGTTGGCTCATGTTGTCTTGATTAACGACTTTTAATATTCTGACCTCCATTAATGGGGCTGTAGTATAAAAAAAACAATTGCGCAAATAATTATGTATGCAGTGAGTGAATACGCTTTAATGGCGAGTACAGAAGTTAATAGAATTAAGAGACAAACTTTTATGGGTCTGGCTTAATTAGTTAAACAAATGTAATATAGGTTGAGTGACTTTATTTATTTCTAGTAATTTATTTGCATTTAATAGATTTTTTACGTGTTTAACAATTTCGGATTTGCATCGTCTCAAGTAACGATAATAAAATTTAAAACAATATAAAAGGTACGAGTGTGAATTACGTAAAGATTTATCTATAATTTTCTTATGTAGTATATGCCAAAAACATATTTTTGTACGGAGTTTTTACCACAAATAGCAGTTTACTTATAAAAGAAATTTACGCTTTCTAATTTGTTTGGTACAAAAAACTCATCCTCAAATTGAAGTATTGAAAATTACCACTTATTTTTAGTTCTTGAGATTAAATCCCTTAAAAGAACTATTATTCAAGTTTAGCTTAAACTAACATAACTCCAAAATAATATTTTATATAATTCTGTTAAAGCATAGTTCACGTAAAATGCAGCCACTCTACATGTGATTTTTAAGAACCTGGTAAAAAAAAATACTTACGTTTTATTAAGAGATATATAGTTTTCTGAAAAATTCAGACAGTTGAAATACATTTGCACGAGGGAAAGTCAAAATAAAATAAAAACGTGCACAAAGTCCTTGAAAATTAGCCATTAACGATCTTAAAAATCTTAATTACATATTGCAAATAAAAAGAAAACAAAAATATTATTGAAATGAACCAAAAACCTACAGTGAAAATAATACTTTCAATGAAACATAATTCGAGGCTCTCCGTCAATAATCTTGCAAAACACATTCAACGCCAGTGTAGCTTACCACCAGAAGAATACGTCTAGAGTCTACCGGGACCGAAATTCTATGTTGTTGTCTATTTTCATACATATATAAAAGAATATCTGCAGAAATGTTTGGAATTCTTCGGTAAATTTATAGACCGATTTAGCCCCATGTCATTATTCAGAAGCTGCAATGGAAGAAAATAGGTCTACGTAATAGGAAAATATACACATGAACCCGCTAATTGTCCCCATGGAATAAGTAAAGGGTAATTTTTTTTAGCAACTTTCATTTTTGCAAGACTGTTTTTGGCAGCAAAGCTGTTTTCGTGTAACATGTTACTATTAAGTTTGGTCTATAATTTAACCATGAATTGAGTTAAAAACGAACAACGCTTGCAGGTTATTACATTTTATTATTAAAATTCAGACTCAGTTAAGAAAGTGCATCGTGTAGGTACTTTTTTATTGCAAAATTGTGTTCATTTCTGGTTGAATAGATACCTAAACATGCAAAATTGTCAATCCTATTTATTTATTTTTAGGCCAAGATGTTATATTTGAAGTTTTGGAATTTGTTTACTGTGTAAGCTAATTGGACCTAAATTAATTTATTGTAAATTAAAACTACATTTAATTACAATTTTTTCGCAACGTTTCGTCAATTTTTTGTTGACTTCTTCAGGGGAACATAGTATGTGTATATATTAAATTAAATGGAACATAATTTTTTATTATTTTATTGTAGAGTATGAAATTTAAGTTATCAAACCTGTAAATTATTTGTTGTCGTTTTTGGTGTGAAGAGCAGGCAAAAGCATTGCAAGAATTGCCAATGCATCCCGAAAAATGCACGGTGGCATTATTGGACCGTACTGTGAATGGCGAGCGCTATCGTGTTATGATTACTATTTTATTTTTTCCCGAAATGGGACATATGACATATGGTTTCAACAAGTAATGCGAAATAATGGCCCAATTGAGAGGCTAGTTCGGTGAACAGTTTACGTCACGTTTGGATCGTGCGACTTAAAGCCTTAGTGGGGCTATGTTTAGACTCATATCTATAGGACGGTAGACGCACTGGAAGCTAATATTAAAGAATTTATTCGTGAGATACCGGCGGAGCCGATATGTTAGAGAGAGTACTATATGTCAAAATTAGACCCAGCGTATGAACCGTAGTGACCATAGTTTACATTTACATAAAATTATCTTTAAACATTGAATTATATAGATCGTTCTATTGACTCAAATAAAGATTTCATACATTTCACTTAATCATAAATCGAATCGAAATGGAAATTAATTTTAGTTTACTTTTAAAACTGTTCTTAAATTTTAACAGTATTCATGCGTTTTTTTATTTCATAAATATACAAACATAGTATATGCGACCAGATTTTATGTGAATTTTATTCTTTATTCTACAAATAATTTACTTACTAACAGAAATCATTAATTTGTAATACTTTCAACAGCCAATTAGATAACAATAAAACAACATCAAACAAATTAAATTTTTTTTTTTATTAAATTAAATATAGTTTAGATTTAAAATGTTTACAACTAAAATCAGCTTACAAGAATTCACCCACCGGCCTGATAATCATTTCATGAATTTGCACATGAGGTGGCGTTGAAATGGCATACAAAACACCCGAAGCAATATCCTCAGCTTTTAAAATCGTACCTTGTAATACAGATTTCATATTTTCATTTAAAATTTCTGTATCCACAGCACCGGGACTAATGCTCTTTAAAAAGAAAATAATGCCATTATCTATATATATATATGTATATAGTTATCGCCTATACTTTATAAAACTTACTGTAACCTTTATCTTCGTACCCAATCCTCTAAACTCCTGTCTATAGATTTCCGTTATAGCTGTTATGGCAAATTTACTAGATGGATAAATATTGAATTCGGGTGCCTTACCATCCAGACTGGTTATAACTTGATGACCGGCTACACTATTTATGAGCACAATGTGACCATTGAAATTACGTGCTTTCATTGACTGGAAAGCACGTTGGGTGCAATAGACGACACCCATGACATTTGTTTGCAGCACTTGTTCTACATCAGCCACATTCATGGTGGATAGTTGTCCCATTTTGAGACAACCCGCATTATTAACTAGAATATCTATGCCACCAAACTGATGCACAATTTTATCGAATGCCTCATTTACCGACTTTAAATTGGAAACATCACATTTCACAGCTGTCAGTTTGGTTTGTAGATTTTTCGGCACTGCCTTTTTAATATCCTCCACACGATCGACACGTCTGGCTAAACCAACGACTTGCAGGCCATTTTTAATAAAATCCTTAACAATGGCTACACCAATGCCCGAACTGGCACCTGTTACCACTGCGATTTTATTTTCCCAACGTTCCATATTGTTCTTTATTTAAATTCAGATTTATTTTGTTTATATGTGAAACTTAGCTTTAAATTTTAAATTTGAATTGAACGTCTGTTTTGTTTAAAAGTTGTTGTACTACTAGTAGCAAATCAATTTTTGTAAAATTATTTTAAACTTGTTAGCTTGAAATTTAAATTGTAGAGAGGTACTTAGATTAATTTAATAGTTTTTTGATATGGCTACATTATATTCATGTACAGATATTTTTTTGTTTATTTGTTTTTTTTTAATTAAATAATAAGTATATGTTTTTACAAAAGGTTAAGTCAATTTTGTTTAATATTTATTTATAATTACACTTGCTATTTGCTTTGATTTTTTAAATGTGTTAATAAATTAACAAATACTACAAGTCATTTTATTAGATAAATAAAACAGACCTACACTAATGTTAAACAATACGGGGTGATGCAATTGATAATAAAATGACATTAAACAGTAATTTCTCAAGCAGTCATGCATACTTGTTTTTTTTTTTTAAAACAAAATACAAAGTTATAAAGATATACACCAATGCCTCATTTTGCGTCGGGGTAACGTTCCAAATAAAACACAACGCAAAGTAAATTAAGATCTTCTATAGTAAACCATGTTACGATCGAAGATAGGTTCTAGAGTTACGAAAATACTAAGTCGTCGGCTTTCTTTCACAAAAACAGCTGAACAGCTTTTCTTCAACGAAAAATAAATTTCCTTGTAGCAATTGTCTCTATTACTACCACTAGCATTATCGTTGGATAATGCTTGACTTTTTATGTCATCAAATAAGCGTTTTGCTTTTGTCTGAAATACCATTTTACTTAATGGTATTCTCTGCGCAACTTGATTTTCTATCCAAATAGAAAGTAAGGACCCCATTTCGATCATCAAACTATCTAGCTGTTCTTTGCGCACAAAGCTTACATGCACCCAGCTAGACATACGGACATCGTTAAATCGTATCAATTTTGAGAAAGTGATTCTAAGTGAAGTTCATCGTGCACTTTTTTATTGGAAAATTGTCATCAGCGCGCGAAGATCATTTCTGATTGAATGAATACGTAAACAAACAAAATTGTCGTATTTGGTGTGAAGAGCAGTCAGAAGTATTCCAAGAACTTCCAAATATGCACTGTTTTAAAGACGACTAAGGAAAATCGTTAGTGTTAGTCGTGAGCGCTGATTACCTTTTTTTGCCCGAAATGGAAGAGCTGTGATTGGCTGACATGTAGTTTGAAGTTCGGTGAACAATCTATTTCTCGTTTGGGACCGGTCAATTGAGCGCCTAGATCATGTAATTTAACGCCTTTAGACTATTTTTGTGGGTCTATGTTAAAGATTATATCTATAGGCACAGCGGCTGATGCGAAGAAAGCGGTCAACATTTCCATGAAACCATCTTGAAACATTGAATTACATAGATCGTTCTATTGACTCAAAAAAAGATTTCATACATTTCACTGTTTTTTTTTAAATCAAATCTGAAAGCTCTTAAAAAATCACTATTTATTTGTTTTATTCACAACTGATGTAGTATGTTGTACATTGTATAACACAACTATTTGATTGTGAACACAATCTTGAGCGAAGTAGTATGTTTATGTTGTCAAGCCTTCAAATTGACAAAAGTAGAATTTAATGGCGTAGTTTTTGAACACGGTTTTTGTCTTTCTATGTCATTTTTAAAGTCATATTCATTCTAACTCAGTTATTAAACATTATAGTGTAAAAACCAGCAACAACCCGCATTTTTAAGTTATACGCCCAATATATTTTCTTGTTTTAAATTTGTCGGTCAGCTTATGATCAGAGTGTTACTTGATTAGAGTGATTGTTGTTTAAACTAAAATTAGAAATATATGTAAAAACGTCGTAGATGCAGTACAAACAATTTATATAGAAATTACCTTCAACTATTGTTAATTTAGACGACCTACAACCCTTACGGCACTACAACATAAGTTGTGAATTAAACAATTAAATTAAAAATGGAAAATATCTGTGTATTTTTTATTTTTTATCAGCAAAATAAAACAGTTAATTAATAAACAAAGTAAAAATAATATTAGAGAATTTTTATTTTGGCTTCATATCATTGAGTTAATTTAAAATTGTAATTTAATTTGTCATGACTTGTAAAGTAATTAGACAATTGGCAAATTGGAATGTATTGTATATCCTGTCACGGGCGTTATCATGTTCATTGCCCAAGATCTTTTGTAAATATCATCTATTCAACTCTATTAAGCCTTATTAAGAAATCTAATTTAAGAATTAATCATATTTCTTTAAATGTTATGAGTTGGAACGATATTTACAAAGGTTTGCAATGTGTGTACATTCATCTTATTATTATAACCAGTCCTATGTAAAGTATATTTACTTTTTTTATAACAAGCCCCGAAACCAAATCACTAGTTAATTTTTGGATGCTATAATCCTATTAAAAATAAGTAAGAAAGTAAAGTCGGTCCAGCCCGACCATATAATACCCTACACCCAGTATATGTATAAAACAGTTTTTCAGAAATGAGCATGATGTGGGAGATATAACCAATTGTGGACCGATCATCCAAAAATTTAGCGTCATGATATCTGTGAATATAAGTATTATATGTGTTGAACTTTATCTCGATATAAATAATTTTAAACGATTTTTGGAGCTTAAAGTGAATTACAGAGAGGGTCTTATATGGGTTTTACGACTAATTATGGACCGACCATTATAAAATTGTACCGTATTATTTTTAGATATATGAAATATATTTCCATTCAATATTATTTGGATACCAATATTTTTGAGAGAGTTATGTTCTTTAAAGTGATTTTCGGAAGTGGGCCTTATATGGGAGCTACGAGTAATTATAGACCGATCTGCACAAAATTCGTAGATATGATTTGGCTTTATTTACCACTCATTTGTGATGAAATTTGTTTGGATACTTGCATAATTCAAACATTTATAATCAGTAAACCCCAATTTCGGGAGGACATTTGTATGGGGTCCAGGTGAAATAATGGACCGATATTCACCAGTTTCAATCCCATCCATCCTTGGGCCGAAAAAATATCACGTAGCAAATTTTATCGAAATATCTTCAAAATTGCGACCTGTACTTTGCGCACAAGCACAACCAGCCAGACGGAAATCGTCAAATCGACTCAGAAAGTGATTCTGGGTCGATCGGTATACTTTAAGGTGGGTGTTGGGCCAATATTTCTGGGCGTTACAAACATCAGCACAAATCCAATATAAACTCCCCACTAGTGTGTAATTATTATTTTAAATAATTTGACACACTGTCTCTTATTATTCAAACTAATCACTTTTTCACGACTAGTTTAAATTGAGTTAAACTGGCAAAATATATTAATTTTATTTGGAAAGTTTATGTCCTTTCTTTGGAGAAGCACTTATTTTGTATTATTATTAATTAAACTATATAATTAACACAAAATTGTTCTCCAGTTCTCTACAAAGAAAAACTTTTTTAATAAAAACTTATTCTGTTTTTGTTTCTGATAATTTGGAATCACTCGAAGTACTCTAATTTCTTGAAACATTTAACTAATTGATTTAACCGAAAAACTTCCCACATACTGGCAAAGAAATAATTTCGTGCATTTAATTACATTCACTTACAAGTTTCAGCAATCATTTAGAATCATTCACACTCGAAGAAAAACAAACTCAAAAACTACATGGAAAAATACACTTACACACAATCAAATAACACAATATGTACCTACAAAGAACATAACATGAAGAAACAATTAAAATTCTCATCATTTGAAAAATCTGTTTAAAATTAGTTTTATTCTTAAGTTCATTTAAAAACAGAGTAAAATTTTTCGTATTAAAAGTTGAAGGTTTTTTCTCCGCACGTTGCTAAGTATAATATGGTTGATGGTACGTACAAGTATGTATCTTTCTTTAACAAATAGTGCAGTTTACTTCCTGTTAAAACAACTCAACACAATTGAAAAAATCTTAACGATTATACCAACACGTTTACTATTATTTACACAAGTGTTGTCGTTTTTTTCATCTTTACGAGATTTTCCTCTTTTTTTTTTTTGGGGGGGGGGGGGGGGGTTATTTGTTCACTTTGTTCGTTATTTTATGTTTGAAACTTAACAATGATTTCCGTTTTTATGTGAACACCTCAGAGTACAATAATTTTTATGCAATGCTGAATATTTTGAATTTCTTTTGCAATTTTTTTCACCCCAACATTTTACTGGTCTTTTGGAAAGGCTTTTTATGTTGGTTCATAAAAAGGAGAAAGAGAGAAATGTGCATTATGTATATAGGTAATTCTAACTGTGTTTCCTTGTGGGTTTTTTAAACAGCACAGAATCTTCAATATAGAAATGTTATTTTAGTATTTGTGAGTTGTTATAATCTACTATATGTTAAATCGTTCAAGGTTTATTTCCTTTTAAGGGAAAGTAATGTGTATGTGTATAAATCGACTTTCGAACAATAGAATTTTTGCTTTAAAAACACTTTACGAAAGTCAAAGAGTCAACTTACTTTTTCTTTTTTTCTGAATAAGTGAAGGCCACACTACGGTGGTGTAGGGTATGATGGTAATGAACAAATGTCCACCCCGACCACGCTTACAATATTTTCAACAACATTTTGGTAAAATGGACGTTATACTCGTATTTCGTTAATCACTCTAGGGATTTTGAATTTTAAGGCTGCAATTGATAGCTCCACCAATAATTAACCTAGTGGTGTTAAATCACATGGTCAAGGTCATTTCAAGGAAAAATTTGTTTCAGGCTTTTCAATAAGAACTGCTTTGTGTAAACTGGGATTTGCTTTGGTGTGACATGTGACACCGTCCCATTGCGACCACGCGTCAGTAATATCCAAATTATCTATAGTAAGCGCTGTTTCTCACGTTTCAGTTTTAGCTGACCAGATTTTGTTCAATTCTCTTTTGAACCTGACATTTCGTTCACATGCTTATCTTCAATTTTCCTGCTCTTTACCATACCCTCCTACTTTGCGTAGCATAAGACGCAGATAGTAAAATAAGAAAGCAAAAGAAAATAAGAAAATTGACTAGTTAGCACTGTAAAGTATGTAGCCCTTTTATTTTCTTTCCCATTCTCAACCGAAAATACTTGTCTTGATGAGTCACTATTGAAACGTGTGAAAGCAGACTAAGCTAAAATTTAGTTGTCAACATCTCTCTTTAACGTGATACATACACCGTTAAGACATTTAAAAAAATGTTCGAGTCACAGCTCCCGATCATTAACAACTGTTCTTGAATTTTCAGAAGTCCAAAATAATATGATCGTATTGGCTGCCGTCAGCTAGGAACATATACGCGTGGAGCACTTTGCACAAAATTTAGCAAAAAGCATTTCATTTGTACAGCTATTTCAGTTGGCTGACTAGTTTAAACAACTGTTGATCTGTTGTTAATGCTTATATTTTTGCTTTATATTGGTGTTAATAAAATTGAATTTGTCAAAACAAAAGTGTTTTTTTAAGTCTGCAAAACTTGTAATTTGCCTCAACTATTTGTGGTATCAGGAACTGCGCACAGTTTAGATCTTAGTTCCATTAGTTTTCCATTGCTGCAATTATTTTTATCTGTTGATATCATATCTCTGTTAAGGATTGTGCTATCGATTCGACTTAAATGCTCCAATAACTTTAAATTAACACCCTCTACTGAAAAACTCTTTATCACAGATTTAACTAGAATTGGCCTACTAGTTTCACTACAGATATGTTTGTAGTGTAAGAACAGTCTCTTTGATTTGCTTTTAACATTAGTTTCTTTTTCTGTAAGTCTATCTATCGGGCCGTCTGTCTATTTTCAACACTGTCTACATTTGCTAACTCACACATTGGCTTACTAACTTCCGATAATTCGGGTTACATTTGGTATCTACTAGTATGTATGTATGTGACTTTGTTTGAGAGCATTAGTGCAAGTCTACTGCAGCATCTAGTTCACAATGTAAAGTGACTTTTTGTTTGCCTTTCCGATGTAGTAGCATGTTAAGTGTAGTCGGTCGTGCATATGTATGAGGTCTTGTAAATGTTCTTGTTCGTTTAAGACCCACAAAAAGTCTTTAAGTTAATAATCACTTTAAGCGTTATTCTGTCGGTTAAGATTTCTATTTTAGTTTAAAGATTTAAATCAAGATTAAATTGTACAGTTTTCTAAACAAATGTAAATTGTTTGAGACATTCAAAGTAGAAAAAGTTTAAGGGATTAGGTGGAAAAACAGTTTATTTTATATTATTTGGTTTTAAAATAATCTCAATATGTTAAGTTTTGTAGTTTTGGTTATGTAAATTCAGTAAATCAATTATTGTTTAAGAGTTGGAAAAAAAATTCAACCATTTTAGGTTTTAAAAGTGTATTTGTTTTTTTTAAGTCTTTAGTTTTTTTTAGTAATAGAACTATCTAAACATGTCATTAATTTATATTATATTTAAATTGTGTTGTCATACACATATGTAAAAAATATTATTTATTAATACAAGTAAGGTATTAAATACAATACCTCTCTACCACATATAATTCTCTAAGTTGTCCTCCTTTTTTATCCATAGAGTACAAAATTTTAAAGGAAATTTATAACACACACATGTCCGAAACAGTTTTCACTAAATTATACATTAAAAGGTAAATAAACACACTTATACCTTCCTTATACATACAATAAAACTTTTAAATAATTTTACACATTTTGAACTTTGGCAGGCAACAGAAAAATAAAAAAATAAATAAATACATATATACTCGTAAAACCCCCAAACATATGCTACATTCATTATACGCGGAAATTAAAGGTGTGAATACAAGTTTAGAACACACACTCTCTCAACCAAGCGAATACGAGTACAATAGAAAAGAAAAACAGCAACAACAAATATAGCGAAAGCGAACAATGAATGGTATTCTGTAAACTGCACTTTTAAAATGCACAACATGCTCAACCGAATAATAAAAACTCATAAATTAAACACAACACATTTCGTAAACGCTTGTATCCACAAGTACTATGGAATCAACTAAAATTACTAGGAAATTAAATAAATGTTAAATAAATCTGATAAATGTTCATTTAATTAAAGTTCCTCGTTTGTGAGTGTTTTTTTTTTTTTAGTTGACAACGTTTTCCATTATCTAACGTTAGCCATTATACCAGAATGTCGTATAAACTGTAAGAAATGTCTAAAAACACGTTTATTTCAAAGGGTCATGAGCATTATTGTTATCTAAATAAAAGATAGTAAATAATACGATAAACATTATTCGATTATTCGATAATGACAATTTGTTGCAAAAGGCGTTTTTTTAGATGCACAGAACTTTGAAATTAAATAAAACAAAGATATTTTTTTTTAAATGAACATGAAATTTACTTTACTCGAAAGTTAAGCTTTTTGTGTTATAATTTAAATATGACTTCTGGTATATGTCAGGCTCGGACGTAATCTAATCTGGAGGTCCAATTTTCGTTGACTTTTTCCAACATTTGTGGCCGTATATCGGCAATAATGCGACGAATGTTGTCCTCCAAGTGGTCAATCACTTGACAGCTAACAAAATAGGCCCTAGTTAAATAGTTTTGCCAACTTAAAGTTCTATACATCTAAAAAAAATCACCCTTTCTTTAAATCACAATCAATCAGGTGTATAATAAAAATCATTTTTGAAAATTAAAAAGGAACTGGTGTATGTTCGTTTTGGTTATTTGTTTAAACATTAATTTTGATAATTTTAAATAAATATGTATAAATTATCTTACATTTGTAATTGATAGAAAATTTCGCACACCTTTTCAAATCGTTCGTATTTTATCTCATTAAAAAATATATTTTTATCTTTATTGTAGAATCACAAGATTGCGGCATTTAATGACAATTTGGCTTCTCGCAAATTAAATAAATAAATAAATAAAACTGTGCGATATATGTATTACGTTTGTCATTCCGCTTATAACACATCGAAATATTGGCCGTAGAACCAAAAAGTATCTGTATATGTATATTCCGGTTCCTTATGAGTTTCTGGCACAATCTAGCCATGTTGAAGGCCAAATAGAGCTTCAAGAAAAGAACCAAAACAATTAAATTGTTTCCTAACATTCTTTGTTGCACCGAAATGTTTGGTATTGAAAATGCGAAAAATTAGTCCAGTAGAAACTTTCAGACAACCTCGATATTTTTTGCAATTATCTTCAAATATAATACAGATAATATCATGAAATTTTTCACACATTTTTTATAGACAAACAAGTCCTATTGAAAATGTTAAGAATCGGTTCACGCCCCCATACAAATGTCTTCCGGCTCTATGGTACATAAATGCCTATAGAAAAGTGGATTTGACCATAGTCCCCATATAAAGTCCACTTCTGTAATGGATTTAAGTCCATAAATCTCTTATAAAAATCACTCTCAATTTACAATTATATATATACATCGACATATATATATAAATCAGTGTACCGAATTTTATGACGATCGGTTTATATTTCACCTATATATTAAATCCATATCCATCCATCTCTTATAAATATCATTATCATGCAGAAATTCGGCAAAAATAATCCACATACTATATGTAATTATATATAAATCATAGTAACGAACTTTATGATGATCGGCATATAATAGGTCATACCTCCTATATAGGAACCAATTCCGATAAATACATTAGTCTACATAAATATCGATAGAAAACGGAAATGTTATGTAATTTTTTATGTGAGTAAAAATTTGACAATTGGATTTTGTGGAGGTCAATCCATAAAACGTTCTTTTCCGAGAATAACTGGAATACCAAAAAAAAAAAAAACGCTAAAATATACAAGTATAGTTGAAAATATCGTTATTGAGGTATGAATTTCACCAAGGCTGAAATACAGTAAAATATTTTATGACGATCGTCCTATAACATGTAGCAGATCTCATATAAGGGATACGAAAAATAAATTAACTTGTAAATAGTTGTTTTAAGTATATGTACACAGATCACAATACTAATATAAGTATATGTACGAGTATGTAGGTGATGGGTTTATAAGATTCGGCACAGCTGAATACAAACTTTTACTTGTTTTTATTTACTTAGATTTAAATATGCCTAAATCATAAGCATTTAAAATAACGAATAATTAGCAGTTTTATCCTCAAATTGCAAAAAAAAAATTATAATTTTCTGCTTAATAGCTTTTATTGTAATCATTTAGGAATTATGATTTTCGCCTATTCAAGTTTAAGCTAAAAAAAAGAAATGTATGCTAAAAGTTTTGACACATTTACCTTAAGGACTAAAGAAATTTCTTCATACCTAACGTGACCAGACGATTTTTATCAAAAGCGGTATATTAAGGATAAAAAAGCGGGATTAAGAAGTAAATATTATGAAAAAGCGGGATTTTGAAATTATGATATGGAAATCGGCTGTTTTAAATTAATCTTATATTTATAATTAACTTTTAAACGTTTTTATGTAATCATTAATTCTAGAACTGGATAAATCAAAATCACTGTAGAATATTTAATGGCAGCCTTTCAACAAAAATGTGCCGCAAAAACTTAAACGAACTATGTAAAGGAATCGGAGATGTAGTGTACAAGTGCTTGAAAATGAAGTGGGCACTACATTTACTGCATATTAATAGAGTTCAAACGAATACCTGGTTTCAGATTAAACCAGAAATTGGATTTCGACTGGTATTCTTTTACAAATAAAAACCTTATTAAAGCTGTAAACAAACCAATAAATACAGTTAGGGACTTGAGTTTTCGTACATAACCAAAATTTCATATTTTCGCTAATTAAAATCAATCAAACCAAAAAATTCAATTCCATTTTAATTACTCTTCCAAAGCAAAAAAATTAATTTTCTTTAAAAATATTGGTAAATATAAAAAAAAAACTGCTATATAGAGAGACAAAAGTGTTCACACACTACATTCTCTTCTGCTTTATTTAAAGTTTAAAAATATTTGTTCAAATAACTTTAGTTTTTTTTTTGCAATTTAGGTAGATTACGTGATTGGTGAATTACTTTTTACAAAATGAGCACGAGTAAAAAAGTTCGTGTCGATGTAAAAAATCTTCTTAATCAAGAACACGAAAAAGAACGCAATCAGTAAACTTTTTAACAAACCTCTTGCTACGGTTCAGTGCATTATAAAAAAGTCCAAAAAAACTGGAACTGTAGCAAATAAGTCAAGATCAGGACTCCCAAAGAAACTGTACAGGCGAGATGTAAGTATTATATTAGAAGACGAGGCAAAAGGTCCTAGAATATCAGCGCCAAAATTAATCAAAATTTCTACAGATATAAAATTCATCCAATAACTATTCAAAGAGCATACGGGACCAAGGGCATGTACGACGAATTCCCGCAAAAAACCATTGATGTTTGAAAAGAATCAAAGACTTCAGCTGGAGTTTGCAAAAACACATTTAAATAAAGACGTTGATTTTTGGAAACGTGTAGTAATAAAAATAAAATTGAATTTTTTGATTTAGAGTTTTTTTTTGACGAAAATATGAAATTTGGGGTATGTACGAAAACTTAAGTCCCTAACTGTACATAGTTTAAAATCATTCGGATACATGATGGCAATAAATGCAAGAATTTTTCAAATTAAAAGTTAAAGCTATATATTTATATTTTACCAGTTTAAAATTTATCAAAGTTACCAATTGCTAGCAACAATAATTTATTCAGAAAAAATTAAAATAGACTTCAACTGTACTTTAGGAAAATTTTGTATGAAAATTTTGTCTAAAAGCACACTTTAAACCTACTTTATTTTTTATGAATACGGCAGTTAAAGTTTTTAATCTGAAGCACTTCTAGGTGTACTCAATAGATAATACATAATATAGAGTAGTTTATAAACTAGAAGCTAAGAGTGCTACATTGAGTATTTATATAAAGTAGCTTTAAAATTAACCCCCTGCGGGTGCTCCATGGAGTAGTTACAAGGTGGGAATAGTCCTGTGTTATGCAAAGTCCTAGGACATCGTAATGTTAAATGGACTAGTTTTTTTTTCATACACATGAATTATGTTTAGAGTACTTCTGGTCCATTATGGAGTAGTCCATACATGCGTGTATGGACTCGCGTTTTTTGCAGGGAAAGCTAATACATTTTTTGATAATTACTGGATTTTCTTTTTTCTTTGAAAATAATAGTGTCATTTACAGAAAATAAAGCAAATTAAATTCAAATGTTAATAGAAAAAAACGGGATTTTAATTTAAAAAGCGGGTTATAAAATCTAGGCGGTATGAGCTTTCAAAAAACCAAATAATAATGTATGGTCACGTTATTCAAACCTCATAAAATTTCTAAAACAAAAAAAAAAGAAAGGAACATACTCTGCATATTTAATAAGTCAGCCACTGTATCCATTGAGTGTAAGGGCTATAGAATAATATTTAAGTAGTAATTATGTAGGTATGTACCAATATATATTATAAATGATTAGCCTTAAGCCAACTACATACATACATAGATACAAAAGCCTACCTCAACATTTAAGCAGCTGAATACATTTGCTTACATCTAAAATTTCCATTGAAATTTTAAGTAAATGCTACTGTTTGAGCTTCACTGAATGTGTTAAGCAGGAAGGTTAATAATGCGCACTTTTACTGTTTTACTGTTATGCCCTTATTTTGTTTAGATTTCATACGTTAATACATATTAACAGCAAATTGTTAGTGAAAATGTAGAATATACATACCTACATATTTATATATAGGTATGTATATATGTACATTAGGGCATGCCAAATTTTTGACATAGTACCACGGAATGGCCAAGAATGTTTTAGTAATGAAAACACCTGTCTCCCGTTATTTTGCTAAAACAAAAAAAAATCTCACGCAGCGAAGTAAATTTCTAGAACCTTCCAATAATTTTTTTTTTTTTTTTTTTTAGAAAAAATGTTTATTATTTATTTTTTTTAATGTTCGCAATGATTTACACAGTGGATAAATATCTTGTACAACTTTTATTGCTCGCTCTGCACATACATATATTACTCCTTTGTTGCAAAGAAATTGCTGAAGGTTCTTTTACCCAGTGTCTTTTAAAAAATTTGCTTAAAGAAACCACTTTTCTTGAAAGACATCTTTTATTAATTCCAACAAACAACATAATTTAATAATATATACATATATATAAATACGCAACAATTTCCATGCTTTCTAAATTAAATAGAAGTTTTTAAAATAAAAAGTTTTACAACTTTTTCGTTTATTTTGTGATATTCATACCTACCCAGGTATGAATGACGTTTGTAACACATCGAAATAGTGATCGTAAAGCTAAAAAGTCTATTCTGTATCCTTATAAGATTGTAAGACGATTCTTGATCTATCGAAATGTTTGGTATTGCAAGTAGGCAAAATCGGTCCAGTAGAATCCGAATTATAGATCAAAATTTCAGACTACCTCGATATTTTTCAGATATTATCTGAATATAGTTCAGATAATACCATGAAATTCTGTAAACTTTATTTTTATTATAAAACGACAAGTCCTGTTGGTAGGAATCGGTTCACCATTTCTCATAGCCCCCATAAAAATGTCTTCCCGGAATATGGCTTTATTCTACATGAATGTCTATAGAAAATCCGTATCCATACAAATATCTGCAATAATAAGTTTTATGCAAAGTGAAATCTCAAAACTATATCGGTACATTTTGATCATAGTCCCATACAAAGACCACTTCCAAAAATCCCTTAAATGCGCATAAATCTTTTATAAAAATCACTAACAAGTCGAAATTTTACACAAGTAATCCGTAGGCACATCTAAATTGTTATACTAAGTTTTATGATGATCAGTCCATATTTGACCACAGACCCCATATAAAGTCCACTTCTGGAAATCACTTAAATACGTATAAATCTCTTATAAGCATTAGCACAAAGTTTAAATTCGACACAAATAGTCCATATATATTTAGAAATATTCACACCCAACTTAATGATGTTCGGTCCATATTTGAGCCTAGTCATCATATAAAGTTCACTTTGAAAAATCACTTAAATGCGCATAAATCTCTTACAAAAAAAATTCAACAAAAATAATTCGCATGTACATATAAATCGTCGTACAGAATTTCATGACGATTGGCCCGTAGTAAGTCATAGTTCCCTTGTGATAACCACTCCCGAAAACTAATTAACCTACATAAACATCCATATCGTACCGAAATTTTACACAGATCAGTTATAAGTACATATATAAAAATTATACTATTGACTTTTGTGAAAGTTGGTCCATAATTAAGCATACATAGCTCCCGAGCAAGCTCCACTTCCGAGAATAACCACAGAGTATACAGAGTTGACAATTTTGATGTTTTTTGAAGCCAATATTAGTTGCCTTGGGCTTTTTGGTACTTAATTTGGTGCATAAAATTCTTATAAAATAAATAGAAATTTCGGTACAATAAATTCCAAAATAGAATTTGAGTGATACGTATACATAGGATTATTTCCGTAAGATAAAAACGGTTGTTTTTAAACTTCAACCCTATCCCTGCGTGAACTTTTTTAACTATCCGAAAAAATTTTAATATTTTTTATTAATAACTTTTAATGTCATACTCAACTATACTATTCCGTTTTTGAGATACGCAAAAATTGTTAAAAAATTATTGCCCTAATGTACATACATACATATGTACATATGTGTATGTACATATGTATCTATATTGTATATTCAATTATCAAGATTAACCTAAATCATTTTCTATTATAATGAAAAATTCACTACGAGAGATTCTTTTGAATACTAAACAACAGCAAAAAGAGTGAAGGATTTTATTGTAAATGAATTAGCATATGGGTGGTTGTTTTTTTTTTACATGCGTAAAATACCAATATAATATCATGGCGCGATGATAAATTACTTAGATTATTAATTTCCATATAATTTTCTGCTTTTGCTTGTTATTTTTACATTTGCTTTAACAGAACATTTATCATTTTGCGAAATACCTTAAAGTGTTTTCCCAAACTGTGTCAATATTGACTTTGTCTTTCGATTGCTACTAAGTTTCAGAGTAGCAAAACTAGCGACAATAAAAATAAGCAGAGAAGTCTATTACATAGAAGAACAAAACCAAGAATGTATGTATGTATGTTTTTCCATGTATCCCCCAAAGATGCTGAATTTTTAGATGGAACACTTATTGTACCTATACGTCTGTCTAACTAACCATAAAGAGATAGAGAGAGATAGAGAGCAAGAGAGGTCAAGTAAATTGTTATCCTTGAGCTATCAAGCGCGTATATAAATACCAACACAAAAAAAGGCGAAAAACAAAATACTCATCATTTTGTTGGTGGTTTTAGGCAAACTAGGATGAGTTACCAGCTGTATTATTTAAGGTTTTTGTGTGTCTCCAGCACACATCAGCCTTAGAATTATTTTAGTTATAAGCAGCAGTATGTAAAAATTTTACTGAAGTTAAGTGAACTGAATTATATAAATTGATATTTAAGAAGAAAACAGCAGAAGAAGAGGACAAATGGCTTCCATGGCTTTGCTGGCATACTCAGTCATTTATCAAAATTTTCCATGACCATTTTGCATGGTTGCAGCATTAAATTTACTCCCTCAATGTACTTTTGACCTCAAATTAACCCATTAAAAAAAATCCACGATCTTTGAAGCCAATTCTGATCACCGAAACAAGAGAGTACACGACCAGTTAATGTCTCAGCTGTAATTAAATTGCTCCACGAGCTGAATAAAATGTGAAACCATACAATACAATTTAAGCAGAAAGAACTACGTATGTAATCATGTCGCCATATTGAACACCAGCAGCAGATACTGTTTGTTTAGTCGTATTTTCTAAAAAATATCCCAAAATCCGCACCAAGCACTGGAAATTTTGATGATTAGAAAATCCATGAAGGGGAAAATGTGCTTCATCGCTTGACATGTCATTAATTTGTGCACAATTTCATGTCTGGGGCCAAATTACCGAATTCGTGACCGAATGAGCTATCGTATCGAAAAATGATTTCGATATCGAAATTTGATAAAATGTACTTTATAAAAAAAAAAAAAACTAAATTTCTTGCTCGATATCGAATGCCATAATCTCAAATAAGAAAATTACGATCAATTTTACTCGATATCGAATGCGGTAATTTGGCCCCTGGTTTTGTCTTGTGTAAACAACTATTGCCGATGTTATATTCTCGTTCAAACAATGTTGTCAGAATATTTGTTCGCACAGCTATGTACATACATATGTCTGCCATCAAATGTAATGTTCACACAACAAACCGCCATTTTAAAAAATTACAAAGAAAGCTATGAACCTGAACACCGACTTGTTTTCCCCATACAAAAGAACATGAACAACTTTGTATCTGTAATGCTGCCGACCGACGTGGGGTTAGGATGATTTAGCTTAGAAAATCAATTAAAATGGTTGGCAAGACTTGCTGAACTATTGGCGACAAATTCAAATCTTACTGGAATTTTCAATACATACATAAATTTATGTGTATGTATGTAAATATCCGATACCTGATCAAATGTAACACGAAAAGATAAAACGAACATATGTTCCCTAATGAAATCAGGGAACTTTTATTGTAAAAGGTACAAATTTCCCTCCTGGCCCTCGATGTCGAACGATAACGTTCGCTAAGATAAAACTTAAACAAACGTTTAATTGTATCTATTTTTTACTCAATCAAGTTTGTTTATTCCACAATCAAGTTTGTGTCTTAAGTCTTACCTAAGCGAACGTTATCGTTCGACATCGTGGACCAGGAGGGAAATTTGTACCTTTTACAATAAAAGTACAAAAAAAAACATTTAATCACACAGTCAAACTGCTAATGTTGAAAATTTGCATCTAAACTTAGTTGAAAGTCAATTTATGATTTGATTTATCTTAATAAAGCCTTAGGAAACACAAATAAATTATTGTTTTAATTTATGTTGTAAATTACAGTGATAAAAATGTACATTACTACATATTATAAAATCTTTTGGAGATATTATTTGGTATTTTATATTCGTATTTCATTTTATATTCGCGTAGTAATAATAATAATAATAAAAATAATACTTAATTGGTATCTTCTAAATAACTATTGTCAAGTTGGACAAGTACACCTTCTTCTACTTGCGAAGCTTGTTCTAAACTTGAACTTGTACGTAAAGTACTCTCTCTGCTAGAACTGGGCTGATTATCGGCAAGTTTACGCTTTTGTTTATTTTCTTCAACAGCTCGCTGCTTTTCTTTTTCAATAAGTAGAAAATTAGAATCCTGTGACGGACACTCCAAGTGGACACAGTGAAAGATTTCATTGGCTGTATTGCGTGTACCCACAATACGTATAAACACCACTGGTAAGGGATTAAATGAAAAGTTTTGCCATGATCTGGCCATTTCATTGCGCTTGTCTACTACCATAGTCCAATACTTTTGATTAACCGATGTTTCAATATAGAAACTGTAGTTGCGATCATCACAATCCCACAGTAACAAACGCATTGAACCAATTATATAGGGTTGTCCTTTAATGAAATTAACGAATATCATTTGAAGTTATTCAAAATGTTTAAAAGCTTCATTACTTACCCAATCGGACTAAAATTTCACCACTTTCCAACTGATGGCAAGTATAACCCGAATCCCAGTCATAATCAACATAGTTACCATTGATTAAAGCATTCCTGGTGCGACTGACACCATCTACCACCACTGCACTCATTTCGATGGTGGCCACATTTGCCGTGGGTGCGACAATGCCATTAATTACTTTTGGTAGATTCGTAGTGTACATGGCCTCTAAAGCCACAACATGAAATACTTTATTTACGGTATTATGTGTGCCCACCAACCTTATGTAACGAACAGGCCGTGCTTGAAAATATAGAAACTGCCATGAACGGCAATGATATTGGGAATAGTCAATAACACGATCCCATTGTATTTGATTGGCAGAAACTTCTATAAAATACGAATAAGCACGATTATCACGATCCCAGAGTAGAATTTTTATGTGGTTTATTATACAAGCCGTGCCCAACTCAACAACAATTGCCATTTCGTTGGTGTCTGTGATGCAATGGCGTGAATAGCCTTTTTCCATGTCATAAGTGGTAACATCGCCATTCAACAACTCAGCTCGACATTCACCTTGTATCATACGTGAAACGAATTTAGCAGTGGCTACATTTTCCTCCGGCCACAAGGCAGCCCGGTATGGTAAATATTTTGATGTACTTTGTTCTTCAATGGCGTCTAAGAGTTTATCGGGTTCTAAAATGCCTGATGGACGTACTACTTGCAGTAGATGTTCGAGATTCATGAGTGGCAAGCGAACATAAGATACAACAGACTGCAATTAAATAAAATGAAAATTTAAACGATTTTAAAAACGTATTCAGAAGGAAACCCTGTGTGCAAAACAATTATTTTCGTTGTATTTGTATATCTTAATGAGAAAATTAATCACTCGCTATGTAGCATATTGTTTAGGATTTAGTAAAAATTTTCTTTGTAAAAGAAAAACTCGAAAATTAGAAGCTGAAAAAAAATTATAAATATGTATGCTGAATTTAAACAAGTAACCTTGCTAAAAAAGTTCAAAACTACTTCGAAGTTAAATCTCCACGTTCTTGTTTCAAAGACGCTGTGAAAAATGACTCCAGGAAAAAAAATTAAAAAAGTCCGAAATTTCGGGGTCACATTTCATTATAAAATTTAGTCCGAATTTTTTTTTTTTTATGAAAAATCACCCCAAACGCTATAAAAAGTTACGCCAAGGTTAAAAATTAAAGGTGACATCAAATTTTGTGACATTTGGGGACGTAGCGAAAAATTGTCCAAAATATGTAAATGAATTTTCAGCTAAAATTTTGTCATTTTTATAAACTATTTCTAAATAGTAATAATGAAAACCCAAAAATTTTGCATGTGATTTTTAATGTAATTTTTCATTTTGATATTTTTAGTAGGTATACATATTTTATAATATTAACGAATGAAGTTTATCCCCAAAGTACAAAAACAAAATTTCTTGGTCATTTTTTATTCTACGATTTTGGGGTCAATTTAACCCTAACAAACATGAAAAAGGGCCAAAAATTTCGTGTTTTTGTGATCAGTTTTAATAGCGCCGTTTCAAAGCAACAATGTAGTTATAGCAATAGTTGTACTTTTATTCAGTTAAATTAAAAATGCCAATGCATTTTGTGTTTCTCATTACTTACCTGTATGTCAACATTTTTATTATGCTTGCACCACTCCCAGACGGCTACAAAAATCTGTACTTCGGGTGCAAAAAACGAATCACGTCTTAAAACTTCCTGCAGAGATTCCTGCAATAAATTGAAAACAGTTTATGACATATTGCAATAATATCATAAAATAAAACGAACTTTTGATAAATTCTTAAACGATTCCTGTTGTAGTATATCGGCAGCATTACGATCCATAAATGTCAAACAAACTTTTGCCAACTTCTCCAAATTATAAAGACGAGCAGCATCCAGAATTGCACATACATTCGACAAAGCCAAATACTGGCGCAAATAATCCGATATGGCTAATTCCAATTCGGAAAGACCATACTGATTGGCCAAACCCAATGTGTCCAATATGTTATCTTCGTCCATTTGTGTAAGCGACAAGTGGCCGGAATATATGTAGCGTAGTAATGCCTTAAAGGCATCTACTGGAACCTTAAGATGTATTTCAGATTGTTTGGACTCTGAGAGACCACCATATAAGAGTGCACGAAAGTATTCACTGCGACCAGCCAACATAACACGGTGAGCTGGCAGCCTTTGATTTTCCACAATAAACGCTACATCGGAGTAGTCATCATTTAAGCAAAGCTGAGCCATTTGGGCGGAAAATAGTTCTAAAAAAATACATCCAATAAGAATATTTTAAACAGTAAGACACTAAAATTTAAAACTTTACCTGTAAGTTCTATTTCATCACATCGAGGTTTATTTGGCAAACGTACGCCAGACATTTTACGATGACTTTGGCTACTCATGTCCAAATATTCCGTTAATTTAATTTTAACATGCAAATATCAAATTATTTTCTTTCAATTCGTTTTTGTTATACTAGTTGGACTTTTCTTAATTTTTGTTTCTTATCTAATTATTTTTTTGTTTCGTCTTTTTACACACACTTCCCTGTTTTTATATTTGTTTTATTGTGTGTTTTAATGTTTGTTTTCTATGTATATTGTTTATATTAATAACTATTTCTAGAGTTTTTATTGGATTTGGTTCGATTGTATCAAAAATTTTCCGGTATAATCCAAAAGTTTTTTTTATACACCAATTTACACTGGATTGGAATTTGTAGAATTTCGCAGTTTGTTTTATTGGAACGTAAATAGAGTTGCCAAGATTACATCATAGGAAATTGTTGCCAGACCAAAAAATATTTCTAGTTACACTGTAGAAATACAATATTGTTGATTTTGTTCTGATTTAAAATCTTTCAAGAGTTTTTTTTATTACTTTTCGTAAGTTTTACAGATTACATCCTATACAAATTAGAGCAACTAGATTTTGAACTCTTTAATGGCCTTTATAAAAATGTGTCAATGCATTTTAGTTTAAAATTATATAGCGGTACAAAAAAGTTATTTAATATGTATATATAATTTTGACAATATTTATATAAAAGTTGTAATTTTCTAAGTGGTAGTTATATCTCTTTGATGTTAGGACACTAGTAAGAGAACACGCATACCACAAATATTGAAAGAATTGATTGACATTATAAATATTTTTTAAATTGGTTGTTTAATTGCGTAAACAAAATTTCTCTGCAAAAAACTTCTCGAAATTGAATGGGTAATAAACAATTACGAAATGCCTAATTGTTATTATAGTTAAAAATTTTGACAAATTTTTGTTCGTAGCTTTTTAATAAATAACATGATTAAAGTAGTAAAAATTATGAAAAAATTCTATTTATATCCAATACAGCTGGATTCTTCTAATATATTTTGCTTAATACCAACCATGAGATGTATGAATATCGTCAAAAGTAGAGTCAAAGCAAAGCATTCTTGGTACCAAAATACTATGGGCGTTAAAATATTTCAAGTACCTACTTTATAAACTAAAATATACTTTTATAATCTTAAATTAAAAATTTGAAATTAATTCAATTGAATTGTCTCCTACATTACAAATATTGATTTTTAATGCAATGCATTTAGCTTACGTCAAATTTTATAGCAAAAAAGTAACTTTAATAATTTTTCTTATCAATGTATTTCATTAATTCTTCTTATAATTAAAGGCAAATACATGTTTTTCTCAATGCGAAGTTATACGAGATGGTGGCATAATCGGACAAATTACAGCAATTTCAATTATTATTTATGTATGAAGTTTAAATTTCTCAACACCTCTGCCACCACTTTGTATAAATTCGCCTGATTTTTTCTCTCACACCCAATTATGTATTTTTCTGACATATTGCATATTTTAGTGTTAATACATACATTTTGATATATTTTATTCCAAAAGGTTTTCTTTGAAATTCAATCAATAATTTTTATATCAATTTTTATATGTTCACTAAAATTTTAATAAAATACATAGATTTTGATTGATCGTTGTGAAAAATCGATTTGAAAATCGATTACCACCTTGAAAAAATCGCTTTATTATATTGGCAAACATGCCTCAGTTATTATTTGCAACAATTTTTTTTGTCAGTGTACTAAGAACGTATTTATTGTATCGTATTTACTCGCCCTCCATTGCCAAATAATATGTATGTATGTATTAATTGTTTGTATACAACCCAATTGCCAACCATATGTTCATTCACGTAAAAGTGGAATGACAACAGCTGTGTTATGTTTTCATATACACTTTTCTCTTTTTCTCGCTTGCAAAATAAACAAAGGTATATGGAAGCAAAGTGAATACAAATAAAAACAAAACAATGAAAGAAACCACAAAGAAGATGCAGAAAATAATAAATATTAGGCACAAAATCAACTAGTTTTTCAAACACCATCCGTGGTCATTATATTAAACTGATTTGTTGTGTGTTTTTTCGAATAGAGAACGAATAAAAAATAATATTGTGTAAAGTTTACTTGTGTTTTTGGGTAGTTCTTCGCTTGTGTAATGTACATATATTCCAATAAAATAAATACAGGAAACATATCGAAAAGTAATAAAATAAACATGGTAATGAAAAAACGATAAGAATATTACAAAAATAAAAAATTCTAGAAGGATATCAAGAAATCAAAAGCTCACAACGAAAAAAGTTTCTCCAATTTCGAACAAAGTAAACTGCGTAATTATTGTCAAAGTAGGTACAATATTGAAAAGGGAAAATTGTGTATTAAAGGAAAATTTTAAGTGAAAAAAATAAGAAATTGCCAAATCTCATCTAACAAATTTGGTATACCAGAAATAAATTACATACAATATTTGTTACATTTTTTCCTTACATTTGTTTTTGGTGAAAAATCGAAGTGTTTAGAGAATTGCAACAAAAACAATAATAATATTTTATATGACAACAACTGTAAAGAATAGTGCAGCTGGCTGCAATTTTGCCCTTCATTGGGAAAAAAGTATATGAAAAAACAAAGAAATAATTCAATTTGTACCTAGTTGTTGCTGATTTTTTAATTTTTTATTTTCAATTTGATTTACTCTTACAAAGATGTGTTTGTGTTAGTTGCTTATTTTCTCAAGTGTGGGTCAAAAGAAGAACGAAAGAAGAAACACAAAAAAAAACTACGTAAAACAGCAACAAAGTCGTAACCCGTGTTAGTTTTACCCTTGAATTGGCTTAAAAAGAAAATACATAGTTAAATATATTATAAGCCTTTTAATTAAGTTATTTTTTTAAATAAAATGTTCACTTGATTTTTGTGCATTTGTATGGTGCAAACGTTTTCTCTATGTTCTATAAAACTCTTGATTTTAAATGCATTACGAGTAATTAAAGAGTGACACTGTAGGATTTAATTTCTGGTTGATTACTTTAAAACATTCTAACGGTTTCTATAGAGGATTGAAATAAAAACTGGATTTTGCAGTTTTTTTGCTAAGTCTATTTTAAACAACATTTATTTTATAACAAAAACAACAATTGCAGCAGCATTAAAACAACAAAATCAGTTCAAGGTCTTATTGGTAAGTTATAGTGCAGTGGTAGTTTTTAAGAATGTTGTTGTATTTATTTTTAACAAAATTTGTTGTGCTTTTTATTGTTTTAGTAAAATTAACATTTGCTATTGCCAACTAGTGAATCGATTTTATTCTATGTCCGTTTTCAGTTCCTTGATTAGAAGAGTACCTAGGTATACCTATGTATGTATACCTATAAGAAATAAATAAATGCTAAGAATTAGATCAAATTGTTTATTTATTTCGAAAACTTTTCAAACCATAAAACATTTTTTTTATTTCTTTATCCAATAATGGACTAAAAAGAACTTTCATTAAAAGTAATGTAACTAATTTACAGCTTTTATCTTTGACGGAACAAAAGAAACCTAAAAACCTGTATTTTGAGGATAAAAATTAAATTTAGGTAGGTACAAAGATACATAGGTACATATACCTATTTCATTATCTAATTAAAATGTAGTTATAATTTAAATTAAGAAAAATATTGGTTTCCAATAATTTTTAAATTTTTAATAAATGTTTTACAAAATATTAAGTTAAATTCCAAATTTATATTATGATATACCTACATATGTAGGTACTCGTATGTATGTATCTATGTATTTGGCTTACTTAGGTACATTTTCTAATTTAAAAAACCCATGTACAAATACGCAAAATTATCACTTTATTTGTAAATTATTTATTCGATTTGCATAGGTACATTTTTTACATTAATTTATTATAATTTTTTTGTTTATTTGTATCTATTTGTATATTGTACTTTTTATACTAAGATATCAGGGATGTACATACCTATAATGCTTTTTTAATACAATTTTTCTTATCGATTTCAAACAATAATGAAAGAAATTAAATATGCAGTGTCCCACTAACGGGTCAATTAAGCCGATGACTTAAATTAAGTTTACTTTTGTATTCAGAAGATAGGTATTTGCTTTCTATGTAAATGTATTCTAATAAAATATTCGGTTTTCGACAAAATATAAAGAAAAAATCAAGATCCATCGTCAAGCCAAGTCAAAGTCAAACATTTAAAATATGGTGGCAAATTTTGAATTTTTTCAGATTTTGCATACAAAACTTGTCGAAATTAGCTATGACTTAAGTCCTAAATACAAATACATTTCATGCATTTGGTCTTAATTGTTATATTTGCATTCGCTTTTTAATATTATTTATCAATATAATCCGTCTTTTATGGAATTAATTAAACTGATTAATTCGCAATTGACAAGAATCTGTAAGCAATTGCTGTTCAAAAATTAATTAAGAATTCATCCGTTATAAAAATGATAGAAAATTTCACTAGAAAAAACATATAAAGAAGAACAAGAAAAAAATAAAGATTAATTATTTAAGTGCTTTCGGATTTGAATTAAAAAAAACCATAAAAATGAACACAAAATTTATAAAATCATTATTTGAGTCGATATCTTTCAATGTTTAAAGATGATTTCATGTAAATGTTCACCGCGTTCCAGTGCATCAACCGTTCATAAATCAATAAATCAAATCAATTTTTATGCGGACAATACTAGTAATCTTTCAAATAAAGCGTGAATAGTTTTGAATGGTAGAATTATTCCATTGAAGTTTTTATTAATCCTTGATAATAACAGGTCTGATGAACAATTAGTAAAAACCTCTTGAGGTTCGGCAATCAAAAGTATTTTTAAAAAAGAAAAATTCTCAATATGTATAAATAATTTTTCACGGTTGGGCCTGTTTTTGTCTGTTGTCCTTCGCTTAGAAAGTATTTTCAATCGAACTGATATGTAAAAATCAGTAAACTAAATCTATTAAAACTTTTTATGAATTTATTTTTTTTTTTTTGTAAATTTCGAAAAAATTTTGGATTAAGCTGAAAGTCCATACCAAGAGTTTACGCGTTCTAAGAAACTATATGAAATTGACAAACAAATTGATAAAAAACTTCATATAAAAACAAAATTAGCTGGGCGTACGACATCACCTCCGAAAGTACATATACATACATACATACGCTAAAACTCAAGTTGTGGACCTCCAGCTTTAGTTTTTTATTTGACTTTTTGAGATGGTTGTATTGTAATTTCTTCCATATTTCTCCTGAAGTAGTAGTAATCCATAAAATTTTCCAACCCTGATATATTTTACTCTCGCGTTTTGTCGCTCAATTTACCTTTTTGTTTGGTCAAGTACTATTTTGTATAGCATTGTCAGTCAACTTGGTGCGTTTCGCAGCATTTTGGTGCTTTTTGCAATTTTTTGTGTGAAAAATTTGTTAGTTGGTGCGTGGTGTGATATTTTTTAAATTTCGGTGCCTTTTTAAATCTTTCCGAAAATGTGATAAAATCATTTTTTCACTAATTTGGTCTAATGAACTGTATACGAACAGCCATGGTTAGAGTCCAGTGGAGCCCTAACAAATTTTATTTAAAAAAATTCAAATAGAAGTACATACATATGTATGTACATATATAAAATCGAAAACAAATTTTGGGTGGTTAAATCCTTATTTTAACTTTATAAGCTCGTTGATTTAAAAAAAGGCTTTTACTATGACTACTTTTACTATTTATCGTTGATCTCTCATTAAAAATTATTTGTATAGAATTTATGAAATTAAAAAATAAACATTTTAAACAAAAAAGTTTAGAATCTTGGTCCGTTTTTTAAATGGCGCGTTTTTTTCTAATTTTAGCGTATGGCAAATGAATAGTAATGAACTCAGATTTATGTGAAAAGTACGGGAGGCAGTTCAGCTAAATTAAGATTTAAATTTAGGTGTTTGTAGAAAAATAACTTAATAAGAATAGGTACATAGTTATTAATCAATGAAATATAGGTATTAAATTATAATTCGTACCTACCACATTTAGTTGATGACACAGTTTTATTATCACATAGATTAGTATAAAATTTATTTTAAAACATTTTTAAAACTTTATTAATACTTATCGTCAACATATCCAAAAACTCGGTATTCAAACGAAAAACAACAAAGGACCATAGTTGGTCATGGGTTGGTCCCAAATAAGGTTCATAAACAATACTCAAATTGTAGACATAGAGCATGCTTTATATTTGATATGCATACAAAATAACAAGTAACTATTGGGATCACAAAGAGGAAAGCTAAAATATTTATAATCCATGCCTAAATCAATTTTTTTTTCCAAAAATTAGCTGACGTTATATTTTTGTGTGCGAACACACCGAAGGAAAAACTCTAAAAGTTCGTTTGTACAAGTAGCGTGATGTAAACACTAAACACAAAGAGAAAAATCAAAACAAAATGATAAATAGTGTTTGTGTTTATTTTAAGACACGATAACAAAAATAGCAAACCCAGAAATCTTTTTGTTTGTTTTTATAATACAGATGGTCATATTAAGGAGGTTGCTGTACACGTAAACACTAACGTATCGGATATTTATTGTAATGTAAGAGCGTCAAAACCTTAACAATTTTTAATTATTTTAAAATCTAGGTAGGTATGTATTGTATGTTTATACCTATATGTTTAATTCCTATGTACTTACCTTAATATAAATTTATTTTTACTAACCATTAAAATAATTTAGAGTTACTATTTAAATTTATATGTATGTACCTCAATTTAACGTTAAACATAATAAGACAATCCCAGTAATTAAGTCAATGTGAAATTTCATATATTTAGGTAGATACCTACATACATACATATTTGGTCTTTTGTGTGTTACAAAAAGTTCTCACCAAAACATTTGTTTTTTTTTCATGTAATTCATACTGCGTTTTTGCGCACTTTATAAATATCAATTAACACTTTTAAAGAAAATCGAAAGAAAGCTAAACAATAAATTTATAGAAAATAGCACAACATCAACAAAAGATAAGAGCCAACCAAAACAAATGTTATTTATAACTTATAAAATATGTATACCTAAGTGTGTGTCTGAATTATTTCTTGATACCCCCACTAAGAAAAGTAAATACCTACCAATGTTCCTACTTTTTAATGTGTAGAACAATATAATCAAAACAAAACACATTTATTACATATACCTATGTATGTATTTATATGTACATATTTAAATACGTATATGGATGCATATAAAAAGAAAAACAAAAAACATATGATTAATTCTGTGCAAAAATAACAACAAAAATTTTTTGGAAAAAAAACAAAGAAAAAGTAAGAGAGAGCAAAGAGTACAAAGAGTGCTGCCAACTTAAAAAGTATTGCTATATTCACAGAGTAATGTTTAATGAAGGGACAATTTCGTAAACGATTGAAAATAATCTAATGAGTAGTGATTCAGTTAAATGTAGTTTAACTGGTACCATCACTGGTATTTTTATTATTATTATTATTATTTCTTTATTAGTAGTATTTTAAATACTTTTATAATGCTATTTACATTTTTTTTACAAACTATATCTTTTAACTTTGGTTTACATTGTTAGTTTTTACAAATGATACAATTTTTCTTCTAAATATGTTTGAATTTAATTCATTTTTAATATTATTTGGCAATGTATTAAAGAGAGTCAGTCCTTTATAAAATAGTGATCGTTGCATAGTGCTGTTCTCCGCTCGTTGAATTCTAAAGTCTGAAGCGTTTCTTAGACTATATGGTTGCATTTCACCCACGTATCTTAGTTGCTCAACCAAATATTCAGGAGCATTTCCTATTTTCATCTTTTGAATAAAGTTGATTGTGTTTAATTCCAGTCTTTGTTTTATGTTTAACCATTTAAGCGTAGATAGCATATGTTGTATTGATGTATATCGATTACATTTAAGTATTGAACGCATTGCTTTATTTTGTAATTTCTGCAGTCTTGATAATTGCTGATCTGAACAGCATGTGTATAGCACAGTTGAACCATATTCAAAGTGCGGCTTTATCATTGTATTATATATATTTACTGCTGTTATAATAGATATTTTGTTTCTTAAACGTTTGAAAAAACCAATTTTTTTACATATATATTCCATATGATCTTTTAATTTTATGTCTTTATCTATAAGAAAACCCAGATATTTTATATTGTTCACTTTTTCTATTATTACATTATTAATTTTAAATGTTATATTGGTGTTCATATTTATTTCCATTATTTTTGTTTTGTTTTCGTTTAACTTTAATTTATTCATTTTTAACCATATATTAATGTTGTCCATATCATTTTTTAAATTGCTGTAACACATCTCCTCTGTGGCTGTTTCTGTGAAGATTAGAGTATCATCTGCGTATAAGACAATTTCACATTTATCTAAAACTTTCTCCATATCATTAATATATATTATAAATAAGAGTGCTCCTAATATTGATCCTTGTGGTACTCCAAAATCATTTTCAATATCATTTGATAATATATTGTTAACCTTTGTGATCTGTCGACGATTATTTAGATATGATTCAAACCATTTGAGTTCCGTATCTTGAATTCCGTATTTATATAATTTTTTTAGTAGTATATTCCTATCTATTGTTTCAAATGCTCTTTTAAAGTCCAAAAAAATTGCCATTATTTTATTATTTTTCTTCATAAATTTCCATCTGTTTATTACGTAGTTAACTGCTGTCTCACATGAATGTTTTTTTCTAAAACCTGATTGATATTTTGATAAAAGCATATTTTGTTCTAAATAATTTTCTAATTGACTTTTTACAATTTTTTCAATAATTTTTTCAAATGTCTTAAGTGTGTTTATTGGTCGAAACTCTTCGCATTTTTTAGTGTTTTTAATTTTTTCAATAGGTGTTATCATTGATTCTTTCCAGTTGTTAGGGAAAACTCCAGTTTCTAAAGATTTGTTTATAATATTTAGCATAATATTGCCGATAATATCCCAGTTATCTAATATTAACTTGTTGGTTATTTTTTTGTAGTCAGGTTTTTTATTGATGTCCTTACAGACTATTTTAAGTTCTTGCAAAGAAATTGCACGAAATTTAAATTTTAGATCTATCACAGATATTTTATTTTCATATTGCACATATTCGATGGTACCTCTAATTTTTTTGATACTTTCAACAAAATAATTATTAAAATTTTTAGCTATTTGTAAATTATCCTTATATTCTATTTGGTTTATTATCACAGTTTTTATAACATTTCTGGGTTTTTTTAGTACAAGTTCTTTTATTTTTGACCACATTTCTTTTTGGTTATGTGCATTATTAATTTTATTGTTTATAAATTTATTTTTTTTCATTTTCAACTTTAACTTTATATGCATTTCTTATTATTCTGTAGTTGTTCCACGCTTCATTAGTATTTTCAGTAATTGCTATTTGGTATTTATATATTTTTTCATATTTCAATCTTCTAATTTCATTATTGAACCATTTATTTTTAAAAGTTTCATTTATTTTCTTTTTTACACTAAAATTTCGTATTGTATGTTCGAAAGCATTATCAAAATTAAGTACGTTATAATTTAAATCTTTTGTCTCATCATATTGTATTATTGCATTTAGTTCTCTTTTAAAGCTGTTCTTATTGTATTTAAAAATATCTATGTCTTTAGTGTGATATTCTTGTTGTCTTGATTCATATTCAATAAAAATGTCTATAGCTTCATGATCTGATATTTTATTTTTAATATTAATTTTTGCCGATATATTTTCATTATTTGTTAAAATATAGTCTATCAAAGTTTTTGACGTTTGTGTTATTCTCGTGTATTCATTCATTACATGTTTGAGGCCATTATCGTTAAGAATACTTTGTAATTTGTTTGTGTAGAAATCTTTATTCCAGTCAATATTAAAATCCCCGGCATTTAAAATATCATAGTTTCTTTCGCAAATTTCATCTATAAAATCTTGAAATGTATCACAGAACTCAGATTTTGAACAACTTGGTGATCTATATAATGCTATAAGTATAAATGATTTTCTTTCATTTTTTGCGATATAAGCGCTAATCCATTGTTTTGATTCGATAATAATTTCTTTAATTTTAGTTACGTTCCATTGTTTTTTAAAATAAATTATTACTCCTCCAGTTTTTGATGAATTCGATAATGTACTGTAGTTATTGTATAGATTCATTTCAATTTCGTTGTCATCTATATCTTTAGTTTGATGTGTTTCGGAAAGAATAATAAAATCAGGTTTCGCCGTTTCTGCTACTATTTCTAATTGGTTGAAATTATTAACTAGACCCTGAATATTTGTATATATGCCATATATTTTCCTTGATTGTTAGGCTGATATACCCATTCGCCTCTTTTTTAAATTTAACTTATTTTGATACACCGGACATTCTCGGCTGTTAGTGACATGATTTTCATCAAGTCCTAAATTAAGTCTTTTATTCTCTCTAATACAGTTAATACATTTCATTATTGTTTCTTTATTGCATTCTCTACCTCTGTGGTTTCCATGGCATTTGTAGCATTTATCTTCATTTTTACAATCAGATGATTTATGGTTATAGCCTTGACACTTAAAACACTGCATTACGTTTGTACCATCAAAAACTCTACATCTATCCCATCCTACATTAAGTTTTTCTCCAGCTATTACTTTTGGATATGTTTCATTGTCAATTTTCAATTTTGCATTATATATAGTTTTATTATATCGTTTTGTTTCAAAAATTTTAATTAGCTATTTCACTATTTTTTATTATTTCGTTTTGCTTTCTCAATTTTTCCAATAATTCTTTTTCGGACATTTTAAAATTTAAATCTGTAATTATTATTTGCATCTTAACTTCCTTTGGAATTTTTACTTCATAACTTTCACTAATTTCATTTTGTACTGCTTCTTTAATTTTTTCACGTTCCTCTGTATTTTCACTCTGGATCACTATTGTTCCATTTTTTCTGTTTTCAATATTCGTTATTTTAAAATTCATAGGATCTACTTTTTTGTTTAGTTCAGATTTAGTTTTTTCTATACTTTGTTTTTCTTTGGGCTTTATAATTAATGGGACATTTTTCGAAATATCTGGCATCACCAAATTACTTGTCAATGTTTGCGCATATGACATTTTTGTTTTACCGTTGTTGTTGTTTTCTTTAATAACTTTCTTTAGTTCATTACACATCTTTACATTGTTTTTTTCAATAGTCTCATACATATCTTTGTTTTTATTTTCAACTTCATTAACATTTCCATATAAGCTTTTTACTTCTTGTACATTTTTTTCACATAGTTTTTGAATTTTGTCTATTTTTCTAAATCTTTCATCATACCGTTTTTCTATAGCTTCTAATAGCTTTTTAATCTCATTTTCGTTCTGCTTGAGTGAGCTTTCGAATTTGTTTTTGTATTCTAATAGTGCAATTTTATTTCTATCAACACCATCTTGAATTTCTCTAAGTACCAGATCTACATTCTGAATATATTGCATGCAATCTCCACAAATAAATCGAACAAAATTATCTTCATCCATTATTTTTGCAGTATACTGATCAATTCCAGCGCATTTTTTTGTAAAATGATACACTTTATCACATACACCATTACATCTAATTCCACTTTCGCCTCTAATTGCTGATTTGCATTTACTGCAATCAGCCATATTATTTTGTTTTAACAAATATTTTATTAATTATTAATATCACACTTTATATTTTTTGTATTCTTATGTTTTAATAGTCACTGTCTATCATTGATTTTTATTTTTTTATTAATTAAATAATTAATTTTCTAGAGCTTCACTTTTACACTTCTTAGCATTCGTTGCTTCGTTATAAATGTAATTACATAAAATTTTTGGCTGCGACTACGATGTAAGTGGTCTTTGCGGAAAGTCCATTTTTAGGCATTGAAATTTTAGTTAGAAATCGACTATACGAATTATTATTTAAATAAATCAAAAAACGTCGAACAAAGCTCGATTCAAAGTTTGCCTCGTTCGCTATCATAAGTGTATCAATAAATAATTTTTGGAACAAGGCGGTTTTAGTGACTGCTCAAAAAAAAAAAAAAAAAAAATTCATCAAATAGGTCTTTTAGAGGAGATGACAGCAAAAAAAATTGTTGGTGGTCACGCCTATTTCCCAGGGGGAGGGCCCTTAAAGTTAAAAATATATAGGCCTATATCTCGGGAACTACTGGGTGCCTGATAATTTGTAATACATTAAATTAAAGGTATTAAAAAAATAAAAAATATTTTTTGACCCGATTTTTTTTAAATATCTAAAAAATTAAAAATCAAGTCTATATAAGTGTTATTTTAGTTCATCAATATAAATACCCAAGACATTAAGCTTTAATTTAAGGTATCATATGTGTCTGTAAGTACTATAATCAAAGAATTATAAGTTCTGAAAAATTAAAAAAACACATTTTTTCAAAATTTTGTATGCATGATAGGATTTTTTCCTCTATGGCATACAGAATACCGGCTTCGCATTGTACAAATTTCACGTATTGCCGCCATACGTCCGCGCGGAAGGATTTTCTCCTCTATGGTATACAGAACATCGGCTTCGCATAGTACAGATTTCCTGTATTGCGGGCCTGCTGCCGGGCGAAAGGATTTTCTCCTCTATGATATACAGAACACCGGCTTCGCATAGAACAGATTGTATTTTTTATGGTGAAATGTCATAATCTTTCTTTAATATCTTCGGATTTGTATTACCTACATAGTCATGTTATACCTTAAATTAAAGCTTAATTTCTTGACTTGAAAATACTGTAATTTATCTACTTACTCATATAGACCTTTTTCCCGGATTTTTTAAAAAAAATTCGGATCAAAAAATAATTTTGCGAAATTTATCAATAGGTGGTCCATATAAATAGGTCATGTTACATATCGTTGGAAAGGTGTTTAAAATAACTATCATTTGATAACATATCGTCTAATAAAAAAATGTAGTTTTCAAGATATAGCTAAATATATTACAAACTTTGGAGCCCCGCCCACTCGAAAATAGGCGTGACCGCCCCAATTTTTTTATTTTAATCAGAATTTAAAATTCTATTAGTGATACAATTTTGATAGTGATTTGAAAAAAGTCACTAAAACCGACTTAAGCCTAATTTTTTTATTATTTTAACATGCGCATTTATATTGGTAAATTGTGTGCAACAATGTGAATAATGGTAATAATTAAAATATATCCATTATAGTATAAAGTATAATTCAATTTTGTACAAGGCAGGAAAAGTTGCCCGATGGAAAGCAAAAATTATCGGGTTTGTTTTATAAATTACGTCATGAATCATCATGTATAGACTCTATCTTTAACATAGCCCCACAAAAATTAATCTAATTAACAGCGGGGAATTTGGCTTCCAAGAAATTTATTGTTTCAGCGGCAGTGTGGTATGATATGACACTATGACATCATTAAGAGATGAAAATGTAGTTGTTAACATCTCTCGTCTTCCTTTAAACGTAACCGCATCTCCAGCAGAAAAATGCTTTTCTCAGATAAGCGGGTTGTTTTTGAATATAAACGGCGAATATGCTGCAATTTTCAAGCGAAACTGAATTTATTGTAACAATTGTCAAAGATTCTACTACTGATGTCAACAAGTAAAATTAAAAACTACATATTAACAACACTGCCACACAAAGCTTAACTAAAAGTTTGTTGCTCTTTTTGTGCTTTCTGCTGTTATTGTTGAGTAGTTTTATTTTAAATGTAGAATTAAATAAATTATTGCGCTGGTCAGAACTCAAAAGCATGACAGAAAATTAAAACAAAAATTAATAATAACCAGAGTACAACATACTAATGGCCAAAGGTCTTTTCCCCTTGATTTGTTTTAATATTTTGAGAACATATCTACATACACATACATGTTAACGCAGCGTTTAATATTATTTCCGCGTAGACACCCACTTCAGTTTACACGCTACACAAATTCATTAAATTAAATCAATTTAAATAGATCGGTTTATTTCTATAAACCTTTTTTTAAAACAGTTTAGTACCAATAATCAACTAATTTGAAATTAGTGTCATGCTTGAGGAAATACTGACAAATTTAAAACAAAACAATTTCAAATTGAGTTTATTTTTAAATTAAAAACGACATTGTATTTTATAAAAATAAAAAACTAATAAAGCCCAACATAGCGCATACATACTTACTTGTTTTTGTTTTGATTCATTGGCTAAGTGTATTGACATTTTAATCGCAAAATATTTTAAAAATAAAAAAGAAATCTTTTAACAAATACATAATATTATAGGTAATCTGGTTTTGTTTGCTTTTAATTGTTTTTTCTATTCGTTTTGCGTTTTTACCCTAAACCCATTTTAGTCTTCGTCTTTGCACATTTCGGAATTTTCAATACAAAACAACTGCGCAAAAGTCCACTCATTCACAATTTTATTTTGATTTCAAAACTGTGTTGTCTCTTATCCTTATAAATCATTTTTCATATAAAATCCGTTCGCATAAATGTTTTAACATTTATGTATATAACAAAATTAGCGATTGAATACTTTGAATCACAAATTTAAAAGCTAAAAATTAATTTCTTATAAAAATCCGAGTTTTAGTTTTGTTAACTGTTGCACATTGTTCTTCCATGTGCTCCATAATTATTCCCATAAAAAAGTGGTTTATTATCAAGAACTAAAGTACCACTCTGCTTAACTATCTTTTGACAATTGCCTAACATTGTTTAATTGACTGTTGCTGGGGATAATTAGGGGCGTTCATAAATTTGTATATTACGTCGACCTGATATATCTTCGATACCAATTCATTTTATCTTTTGAATAATGACATAGAGCTTTAACGAGTTGTCGGAGATCGCGGATTTTGCTTTATTGGACATAGGCCCTGGTTTCTTTAAATAACATTTTTCATTTACAATACTTTTTGGAAGCTTTACCTTTTATCATGTTATCATTGAACCTGATAATGTAGAGTTTTCAATAAATTTGTGTACGATTTGCTTTCTGTTTGGATTTTCCATTGTTCAGCACTCAAATAACGAGTTTTTTAATAAGTACTTTGTTTCCAACAGCATATAGGAATGAAACTAATAGTTAGATAGTTGTTAAATTTAATTAAATTTTGCTACATTGCATTAAATTCGTGATATTTTCGGTACTTCTGAGAACGCTATTAAGAAGTTTGTTGAAAAAAGATGTTGCATTTCGGCTTCTAAAAATCCAACAGCAATTGTCGAGAAGCCTTTGCATGTTAAACTTGTATGATACGCCATGTGGTCTGGAGGCCAGATCAGACCAGCAGACTGAAGAAAATGTTTTTATTGTCTCCATATTTTTCAAAGCTTTAGGTGACCACTAGCATTAGTACCTTTTATCTACTCAATATTTTTCATTGATATTGCTACATTCTTAAACTCTTTAAGGAAACTTATTGAAAATGATTTTCCTTATAAATCTACAATTTCTGCAAAAAGCAAGGTCATTGCTCTATGTTGTTCATAAACATCAGTCCAAATAAAAACAAACGAGCCTATAAATAAACAATAGATTGCAAAACAAGTTCAACGTTTTTTTTTTCATTAAAAACAAAACCTGGTACCATAAAGTCTATTGTCTATAATCAGAAACATTCTATGATGCAAGTTTTTTTTTGCAAACTTGTAACCGGAGTTAAAAACAAGAAACCAACAAAAATAGCGTGGAAAAACCAATCAACTCTCGTTTGGTTGGAGTGGTATCTTTGTTTTGAAAAATTTGCAACCAATAAACACACACTTCCTACAAAGAAATCCCAAAAAAGAACATCTTACTCGCTTTAATTCTTTTGCTTTTCTTAATAAAATTTATTAATTTTTTTATTTATATGTATGTACCTACATATCGTTGGTCTCATGTAGAAAGGCCCTAACTCGCTATTTTTTCGAAATTAGTTTTTTTTGCGATTCCAATGCATTTAACGCAAATACACCTCCTCACAAAAATTTATTGCCATAGTGTAAAAAATAACGCTTTTATAAGCAGTTATACAAAAAAAGTTACATGTTGAATATTACAGTTCAATTTCTTCTCTAATTAATATTACAGTTTCTATTATGTTTTTACCTTCTCCTGTAAAGTTTCAAATATGCGAGTTAGGGCCTTTATACATGAGACCATCGATATGTACATATATATTTCGCATTGTCATGCATTGTACTCTACAGATTTTTTATTTTTCCATTTTGTGTGTTTCTGGTTTTTTGTTATTTCTTGTACCGCTTTTTTGCGTAAGTTTATAAAAATTTTAGTTTGAAATTGTACACAAATACGAGTTCAACAAAAAATATCTTGCTATATAGTTCCTATATGTATAAAGATCCAGGAATGCAACTTCTTTTCCAATTTCTTAATTTCAATCACCCCTATCGTAAATAAAAATTCCAAATGAAATTTGTTCCCTTTTCACATTTTGCTTATTAAAATTCAATGTTAAAAAAATAAAAGGAAACAAATTTCATGTGGAATTTTTATTCACGATAGGGGTGAATTTCTAAATCTCATGTATAATGTTCTCAGTTACAATTAAAAAAGGTGTAGAAAATATCAGTGGACGGTTTCACATTAATAGATTCATGCATTTAAATATTATTATGAGCAAAATATATGTAGGCCCAACAAAGTCTTTCATATATTCTGATTTTAGTTTTGTTTTTTTGAATTTTACCGGTTTAAACTATTTTGTAATTTGTTAGAATAATAAAATCTTAAGACGAAGCTAGAATTCGATTAATTTTTCAACATCAATTTAACGATAATTTAAAGGTTAAATTAAAATATTATTTTATTGTATATATTGGCTTAAATTTTACGGTATTAACACTGAATGTTTGACTTGAGTCAAATTTCTTTTTCACTTTAGATTGTTATTGAAATATAGAGTGTGATATGACTGGAATTATATGTGTCTCACACTTGAATTCCAACCAAAATGCTTATTGGGTATGTGCCAAATTTCAGACGGACAGGCAATTTGTTCTGGTTGTAGGACCGTTTTTGCCCATTTGAACTGGTAAACAACTCTTCTAGCTTTTTACAGATCTTTTGCAGTATTCTAAATAATTTTAAAGTGAAAAACAAGGGTTAGAGTTGTACCAAAAAGTACAAATATATTTATTGCATAAATGTGTTTATCACTGGTATCATTATATAGGAAATATTTTTATTTTTTCGTAGGTATGTATTGCATGTTCATTGTGGCCCCGTTGTGTGGTGGAAATTCATCTGACATATTTTTTGTACGAATGTAGTATGTATGTGTGTATATAGAATATACCAATACGTAAATACAGATATATATGTAGGTATATGTAAGTACCTACAATATTTAGACGGCTAATAACCTTTTGAGGAAAAAGTTTTGAGTTTTTTTGTGCACACATACATGTATAATAAAGCTGACAAACTTTTGTTTAAGACAATTCCGAACAAAGAATAAAAATAAAAAAATCTTTCTTCCGTTGTTATAAGTAGTCATGTATAAAATTTAAATGCAAACTTCTAGCACAAAGACAATGTGAAGTGATTTTGAAAACTTTTGAAAGAAATTTTGAAGGTTTAACAGATGTTACTGATGAAAATACAGACGGAAGTGTTGTGTGCATATTTATACCCTACACCGCCATAGTGGGGAGGGTATGTTAAATTTGTGCTGATGTTTTTAACGCCCAGAAATATTGGTCTAAAATTTGCACAAAATTTGTATATGTGATTTGGCTTCATTTACCACTCATTTCTGATAAAATTTGTTTGGATACTTGCATAATTCAAACATTTATGATCGTTAACCCCAATTTCGGGAGGACATTTGTATGGGGGCTAGGTGATATAATGGACCGATTTCCACCAGTTTCAATCCCATCCATCCTTGGGGCGAAAAAATATCACGTATTAAATTTTATCGAAATATTTCTGGGCGTTACAAACATCAGCACAAATTCCACTATGGTGGTGTAGGGTATATAAAAAAAAATTTAATTCAAGGTTAAAAAATTGCTTTGTAATGTAACACTTTCATGGATTTGTTTACACAAGTTCTGAGATATATTGTCGGAAAATGTATAAAAATGCAAATATTTTGTCTTTAATTCTTGTTTGATTTTTTAAGAGCTTTTGGATTTGATTAAAAAAACATACAATTTAGAGAAATGTATGAAACCTTTATTTGTGCCGATGGTGCTTGGTCCAATTTAGTCATACTCCCTCCAACATATCGGTCGGAACCTAACATAAATTCTTCAATAATAGCTTTCAGTGCGCCAACCGTTGCGGGCTTGTCCCTATGTGAGCCTTTACATAGACCCACAAAAAATAGTCTAGAAGGCGTTAAATCGTACGACTTAGGCCGCCTATTGATTGGCCACAAACGTGCACATTATTCACAACCAAACACTGCATGTTTTGGGATGCATTTGCAATTCATGCAATGCTTTTTGCTTGCCTTCACACCAAAAACGACAATTTTGGATGTTTACGTATCTATTCAACCAAAAACGCTGAAGACAATTGAAGAATATTTCTAAAAAAAAACTTTTTACAATGGTGCAGAATAGATATTTTTGGGTAATAAACCTGCCATTTTGGATGGTCATAGCCAAGGAATATTAGAGTTTAATTTTTGAAAGTGGATTTCACATTCAATACAAGAAAAACGCTGTGGCGGCCCAAAGTAGAACCCATTTTTAATTAAGATTTTTATATTTAATGAAAGTCCCCGGGTGGATTTCCAAAAAACATTCTTGATTTCTATATCTTATAGTTTCCGAGTTATATGTTTTTTGGGAAGCATTATTTTTTTTTACCGATTTTACTCAAATTAAATTTTTAAATATTTTTACATTTAAAAATAAACGATTTTCAATATATAAAAAATCATAGATTTTTGCATTTTTGGTGCCTTAACCGTTATTTTAATTAAAAGAAACTGTCTTTAAGAATATAAGATAAATTTATATATTTCTGAAAGGTATCTTGACAGAGATTTTAGTATGAAGAATATGTCAAATTCACCAAATTTGTTGGTCCTACGTCGTTCCAAATTTAACATAACATCTAAAATCGCAAAGCTGTAATTACAAAATGGAAAAGGCAGATTTTTTCCCCAAAAATTTCGATTCTTTCCCACTACAAACAAAGTACACATACAAAGAAAGTAAATGTACAATAATTCTTATTATATCCAAACAGCAAGAATAAACCTCAAACAAACCAGACATTTTACTTTTAGCACACGTTCAAGTTCACATTTATCTCCATAGAATAGACTACTACGTATTTTACTCACTAATGATTATGCATCTTAAGCTTAAAACACACAGAACCCTTTTTCTTTATCCACCATGACTTTATAGCATGTGTCGAGTACTTGTATATTTATTATTCATCTTACACCACAAATAAATAAATTCAAAACTGGTGAACGCATACGAGTATGCTAAAAGAATATTGTCAGTCTACATTGTAAATAATTCTTAATCAAACATATTGTGTGTGTATAGAGCTCGCGCAATAGTAACTTTTGCCATCGTTGGGATTTTCGTGCACAGTCAGATCATTAACATTTGTGTCACTTTACGACTCCCAGACAAGCAAGTACTATGAAGCTATTTGAGTGTAGATATCGTTTTATTTTTACATTGCTATAATTGTTATCGATGTACTCTACTTTGGGTTAATGTTGAATATGGTGGGAGGGTAACGATGTGCAACTTAAATATAGTAAAATTATTAATCTCAGTTGATGAAATAATCACATTCAAATGTTTTGAGCACTTAACAATTTACAGTCACACTCGCTTTTCGACTAACTTTTTATGCCTACTCATCACAAATAAATTACCAGGTCAACGATTTTCATCGCCAATGTCAGCTAGGATACGAATCTATTTAACTTCTATATAATTCCTTAGGGTTTTCCAATCAGTGCTAACCTAGAGAGACCGAGAGCAGTAGTAGAGTATATCATATTAATTGCTTGTGGTATGAAAGACGGAATGTTACACGTTTATCTTAAGAATTTCCACTGTTGCTTTTGTTATAATGCTTGACATGATATTCAAATGCCAATTCCTTGAAATTTTTTTGACGGCTTAAAACGGTTTAGTAGGGATCTGTGATTTGGTCTATTTAACTTGAGAATGTATACAGCGCTTTTTTGTTGTTTTTAGTTGTCCTAACAAAGTGTTTCACATGTTTTTCAAATGTCCATACCTTCACAGAAAAAAATAAAAATGAGTTTCAATTAAAATATTTGTGGAATCAATTAAAAATTTAATTGAAATCGGACCTGTAAACAAAATGATAGTATCAATTAAAAAAAATTTGAGATTTAATTGAAAATATCAGAAAAATCAGAAAAAAGTAATTGAATCAATTAAAATTTTAATTGAAAATTATTTTAAAATCAATTAAAGGTTTAATTGAAAAAAAAATATGATTTTTTGTCTGTGTGTTTAGTATTTTAAAGAAAGAATCAATGCGGAATAAAGCATTAAGGAACGTACATTGTATTAATTTCATGCAAGTAAAAATTGGATCAAATCCATGGTAGTTTTTTAAGAATTTTATCTGCAGGTGTTAAAATTAAGATGTTCACACTTTTATACGAGTTTTATGGTCTTAGGTTTTCGATTTTTATTTTAAATAATCTACAAACTCTATTACAATATTCAGATAATATCGAAACAATTACACTAATACTTTTTTAAGGTAGTTCTTGTTTTGTTAATATTTTAAATCCGGCGATTGCGAGGGTCAAGAAATTCATAATGATATGATGAATGTGTTAGGTGAAAGTGCTCCTTTATATGCAACAGTAAAACATTGGGTTGCTGCATTTAAACGTGGTCGTACAAGGATGAACCACGGACGAATAAAAACAGCAACAACAACAGAAATTTTAGTAAAAGTGCATGAGATGGTATTAAATAATCGAGGAATACAAGTGCGTGAAATAGCTAATATCATGGGCATCTCAAATGATCGAGTCTATATAATTTTGCATAAAGAACTACAGATGAAAAAGTTTTCTGCAAGATGGGTGCCGTATTTGTTAACAGTCGACCAAAAACGCATAAGAATGAAAATTTTTCAATTTTTCAAACGATCCAAGTTTTAAGAAAAATAAAATGGATTTTAATAAGCGTCGTTTCATAACAGCTGATGAGACATGGATCCACCACTATACTCCAGAGACAAAAGAACAATCCAAGCAATGAACTGAAGCTAGGGGAAGTGCCGCAAAGAAGGCAGAAACAATTCAATCATCTGGTAAGGTTATGGCAACGGTTTTTTGGGACTTCAAAGGTATTTTATTGATGACAATAAATTCAGAGTACCCTTGCAACATTTTGGATAAATTAAATGTAAAAATTCGAGAGAAACACAAAAAAAATAATTTTTTATCAAGACAACACAACCAGCGCACATGAGTGTTTGAACAATGGCTAAAATCAACGAAATATAGTACGAGTTGTTTGACCACACACCTTATTCTCCTGATTTAGCTCCCAGTGACTTTTACCTGTTCCCAAATCTAAAAAAAATTCCTAGCTGTCAAGCGCTTTACCTCAAATGAAGATGCAATTACAGTTGTAAACCATTATTTTGAAACTATTTTAATCAAGAGATAGAATTCTTATCTAGCAATTGGACTTAGTGTATTAAAGTTTCAGAAGATTATAGGTATTGAAAATGAAAATGTTTTTGAGAAACTAACTATTTTCTTGTTCTTCTTAAATTTCAAGGTACTTCAAGATTTTAAAATCTATTTTTTAATTTTTTATCTTTTGTGATTTTTCGATTGTAGGATATCGGCTTGTTTAGAAGTTCGTTACTTTTGTAGATAACTATACATATATAATAGACAGTCCCACTGTTTCTTTTAACAGTAGGGAGCTCTCACTGATCGACATTATACGGGTACACAGTGTATAATTATATTTTCAACAATAAAATTATATTTTCAACAATAAAATTATATTTTCTTCTAACCATAAAACAACAGACAAAAACAACCCATCATACAACAAACAACAACCCATTACAACGATATGGTGGTGTTAATGATGAAGATGACGAACAACATTCGTATACACACAACACACATTGTAAGAATCAACAACTCCTACATCTGCTTTGTTGAGTTGTTGCTGTTGCTGCTGATTGTTGGTTAAATTTTTTGTTGCTAATATTGTCGCTGCTATTGCTAACGACTTTTAAGATTTTTTTCTTTCTTCATACATTAATTTGTTTTTATTAGCATGTTAATAGTGTATGAGACGCTGTCTTGTTGCTGCTGCTGCTGCCGGTGCTGTGTTGTTGATTTCTTTATACCAGTTGCATTGCTGCTTCTTGTTGATTTTATTTGAATTTTTTGCTGTTAATATTTTACTTGACTTGAATACTACTGACTGTTTGTTGTCAGCATTCACTACAACATTATGATGTTGACTGTAAAAACCAACAACTTTTCCAAAACAATTCATACAGAAAAGTACTGAAAAACAAAAACAAAATATAAACGAAATGAAAAACCTGCCAAGCAACCAACCAACCAACCAGCCAACAGTTGCAAACTAAACAGTACAAGTTGAGACGTTCTCGAGTGCAGTTCATATTGTAGAGCGCATGAAAAAATTATTTTGCTGTAATAAAATTTACATAAAAAATTATTAAAATAAAAATCAAATCGTTTCAAGTTTTTTATATTTTGCAATTTGATTTGTGATATTTCCACTTATAAAGGTAATTAAAATTTAATTACTTTTCTTTGCCTCAACAATGAAATAACAATTAATGCCGGTTGAGACTGGTTTCTTGAAATATTTTTTTTTTAAATTGTTCTTTGTGCTGCTGATGGTTTAATTAATTGTGTAAGATTTAAATGAATTAATATTTGCTGCTTTTGTCATCTTTTTGCTGGTGTTTTTTTTTTGAGTCAAGTGTATACCTAAATAAGCCTCTTATTTTTTTGTTACTTCCTTTTACTCTTTGTTTATTTACATTTTTATGTATTTTTTTCTTTTCCGCATTTTGTTTTTGGCATAATGTCAAAGAACTTTTTAGATTTTGTTATTGGTAGAGCGGGGTGTTGTTGGCTGGTAGTTTGTTTGGTTTCCTTTTATTTTCTTTTCATTTCTACTTTAGATCATTTACATTATTATTAATTTTTCTTATTTTTATGTTACTGTAATTACAATCACAATAATGACATGACAACCACCATTGTTATTGTCATTATCTTCAGTTTGGTTCGCAAGAAGCAACCAATATTCTTCAAAAACATCATCTTTGTCGTCATTTGGTTTCAGGCTCGGTTTGTTCGTTTCTTCATTTATATTTCAACGTAAATTTAAAGTAATATTTATTAGTTCAACGAACTTTTATTTGTTTGTTTGAATAAATAGAGGGATTCTGCTATTTGAAAAAGTAGCGACTTTTTGTGGTTTTCTTGTATTGTTCGAACTAAATTTCATAGGTAAATATTTTTGTAATAATTCTTGGACAATATAGGTACATAGTTACAATTATTCTAGGAATACAGTTTATTTTTGAATTTTTTGTTTTTAAAAGTGGCGTAAGTCAGTTTTTGCTCGAATTTGAGATTTTGATAAAAATCGGAAGAACTTTAACAAATTTTAAAAATTACTCCGATTTTAATTTGCGCAGTTTTAACCTATTATGAGCGTCACATTATATTGTTTAAAAAAATTTATTACATACCTATATGTATGTATTACAAGTACAAATTTAAAACAAAACATATTTCATAATTCATAAGTAAGTTAGCAAAATATAACAACTCATTAACAAAAACAAAAAAAAAATAATTTAATTTTACTGGAAAAGTTCCAGATTTTCAAAATAAAAAAAAAAAATTAATAAAATAAAGTAAACAAACAGGTATATTAAAATTATGCAAACCATTGTATTTAAAATTTTGTTTGTTGTCCTTTTGCCTTTATCACAGCTGACAATCTTCTAAATTGATCCTTTAGATTATCCTTGCAAGAAATATTTCTTTGTCTAATTTTTTGTCTAGATATTCTTACAGATGATTAGGACAAGGATTGAGCAATCATTCTTTCACAATTTTTGAGGTATGGTTAAGATTATTATCCTGTTGTGAAATCCAGCTCTGTGCTAATTCTAGTTTCTCTACACTAGGCGCCACATTGTTTTTTATTTTATAGATACCTATATTTTAAATTTTATTAAAATTTTCTATTGCATAGGCAAATGGAGTAAAAATTTTCAATAACAAACATTCCCAAACAACAGATAATATTTGATGGACATTTGATCGCACTATGCCATTTTCTATAGACCATATCGTGCCTTCAACAGCCAGATAGACAGACATACAATAGCTAGATCGTTTTAGAATTTCATAAGCGCACCGAAATTACATACATATGTACTTTTGAGTTCTACGAACAATTTTTCGATGTGTTGCAAATGACAAAATCATATTTATAGGTAAAAAGTCATCAAATATTACAAAACTAGTGTCACTGTGCTGCTGTTCGTAAAAGTTCATCAAGTTCAACGGAATTGTACAATAATTGAACAAATTGCCATTGCACATTTTTGTTTTATTTTTGTTCTTGAGATAACAATCCTTATCATTGTTTTACATAAATCGTACTTTAACCCGAACCCTGACATCTTCTTTTATTTGTTGTAGCAATGTAAAATTCCTTTTCCGTGTAAAATATCCAACGTACTACTCTGAACATATAACAAACATAAGTACTACTGGTACTGAAATATATACATAATAGTGTAGCTCTAAACCTTTATTGCTTTTGTTTACATACATAAATATTCTTATAGAGCTGCCTGTTTGAAAGTACAAAATACATATATACGATACATAGATACAAATAAACATACATGTACTTACTAACTCGCACTAAAGTTCATTAAACGTTTGTTGTCGTTGCTGTAAAAGGCAACCAACCAGCACTGTTGCCATATTTGTGAAGTTTTTGCGATTTTCAACAGAAAAAAAGAATGTTATTTAAGTAAAGGCAAACATAAAAACTATGAGAAATTGCAGCTTTTGTATATCCAAAAATATAAATATGGTTAGCAATCAAATTTTTATTATAATTTCAATATAAGTACATAAGCTCCTATATAAATCTATAATTTTATTTTTTTTATACATCTTTCCCAAATAAACGATTTTGTAGCAAACTGATCTGGCAACTATGCCAAACAGCCAACCTACCAAACAACCAGCATTGTCAACTTTTTTAAATTTTTTGTGAGAAAAATTCCTTAGTTGGTGCGCAGTGCGCTTTTTTTTGAATTTCGGTTTTTTTTTTTAATTTTTCCGAAAATGTGATGAAATCTTTATTTTTACTAATTTTTAATTGCAGTTTTTTAATAATTCATTATCATGAAATCTTTACGATGAAAAAGAACCCCATTAAATGTATTTTAAAGACAAATGTATGATAAATGAATACATACTATCAAATTCGTTACATGAAGGTTATTGCTAAAGGTGAATAGGATGAAAATCTTTCTTTCAAAATAAAATTAACATGTTAAACATGGAATTAAAAATTCTTGTATATCCTGATGGTTTGAACTGTAGACGAACAACCAGTGTTAGAGTCCCAGTAAAGCCCTAACAAATTTTATTAAAAAAATTCAAATAGAACTATGTACTTAAAGTAGAAAACAAAAATAATAAAAAAAGTACCAAATATGTACTGAAATTAGCCCTTCTTTACAAATTAGTACTTCAATTCCGAATAGCATATTGTGAGTTAAATTTTGAGTGGTTAAATGCTTATTTTATCTTTGTTAACTCGTTTATTTAAAAAAAGGTTTTTACTATTATTACTTTTACTATTAATCGTTGATTTCTTTTTAATAAGTTTTATATAGTAATTATGAAATTAAAAAAAACGTAAAAATTAATTCCATAAACATTTTAAACAAGAAAGAAACTCTAAACTTGGTGCGTTTTTTCTTAAATGGCGCGTTTTTTTTCTCCATTTTGGTGCGTTTTGAAATTTCAAAGTTGACAACGCTGCAAACAACTCATTTCGAAATCATAACAAAGAGCAACAGCTGTTTAAAAAAATAAAAACAAACTTGATTGTTTCTACATGTGTATGGTTCTCATAGAAAAACAACAAACCCACACATACATACATCCATTTATACATAAAAACAAAAATATTGTTGGGGGGTTTGTCTTTGCTTTTTGTTTCTATGATGTTTTATATACTTACATATGTAAGCAAAAGCATTTCAACATATTTTTCTTATTTATACGGTACGAGCAGGAAAATACAAAAATAATGGGTTTTTCTGAAATATTTGTGTTAAAACTACCTACGTCATTTTCTTATATTTTTAAATTATCTGCTTATTGTTAAAAATTAGGTTTTCCTCCGTTTGTTTATAGGTAAATATTTTGTTTATTTTGTTTTGTTATTATTTTTTTTACGTTTCTATGTACATATATACATATATCTATGTATATGCACAAATAACAATTCAGTATCTTGTGAAAACATTTGTGTTTAAAATAATAGCATTTAAATGTGAAGAAAAATTTTTTTAGAAAGTTTGTTTAATCCGGTGGCTTAAATGCTTTAATACTAATGTAAGAAAAAAGCGATTGAATACTTTTAAACCAAAAATTAATACTTTTTTTACTTTAAGAAAATCTAAAAGAAGATAGGTAGGTACTAAAATTAATTTCCTTTTTAAAAATTTAAAAAACTACAGTAATACCTACTTCGTTTTAATTTTCTTTGGTGATTAGTCCAATATTGTTCAATTAGCCGAAGCTGGAAACAATTTGATGCGTTCATACAGACATATATTTTACTGTTATGTCGTATTGATTTTTTTTGATGCTAATTAACAGATTAACAGTCTAATTCATAAAAACTTATCAAGGGGTTATAATAGAATTATTAAGCAAATATCCATACAACATTTGCTTTAAAAACCTCTTATAAACCTGTTGTAAGTTTTATAAATAAGGCCATAAAACATTAGGGAAGAGTGGCGAAGTCTAACAAGAGCAGCAAACTTTTTCTGAATTCATAATTGAAGATTGGGAAAATTTCTTGCCAAATGCCTTCTTACCAAATTTATTAATTTTTGTATAGGTACCTATTAATATTTTGACTTGGGTTTTGCTTGCGATTACATACCTATTCCTGGAGTTTGTTCAATTGAATGTATGTAGTATTTTCTTTCTAAGTTCCTGGTTGCTTTTAATAAAATTTTTGTTAAGCACAGAACATTTGCATGTATCATTTAATAACATACATAATTTACAGTAGTTTTTGGAAACTAAGGCTTTTTGTATGTTTTTGTACCAAAAAATGCATTAAGAATTTATAATCAAACTTATTCAACTTAATATTAGATCCCACTATGTACAAATTACAACATTTACATTTTTAAAAAATTAAACATTTTTATCCCATATAATACTAGAATTAAGCATTCGTTTTACCAATTAAATCAAACGTAAAAAGTATATACATATGTACATAAGTCTTAAATAAACACATTTAACATCTTATAATATTTCATGTCTAACTTGAAATACCACAAATGTGTATCTTGTAAATATATTATTTTTGGAAAGGGAAAAATAATACAATATATAGAAAACAGATACATATCAGAACAAGATTTTGTGAGTGTGTGTTTTTTCCAAAATGCAACATATACATAGGTACAACATTTTTCAATTCGCAATAAAACAGACTGTGGTGGCGTCTAAATACACGAACAACAATAACTACAAAAATAGTAAAATAAACGAATTGCATTAACAGATTGCAAGCAGACATGATGGCGGAAAACAAATAAAAAAAATAAACGAAGTACATACGTATAAACTGAGAAAAAATTAAAAACAAACAGAAAAAAACAAAAAATAGAAATATAAGTAAAGATAAATATGTATGTATGTACATATACATATAAAAGGTATGTATCTATGTACTACGTAGACAAGAAAATTAAACTGCCAACAATGAATGTATAAAGTAGATATGTATGTACTTATCTATGTATGTGTGTATGTATAAATGTTTGTAGATACATACATATATAATATTTTACCTTGCAAAATATGTAAGTACTCAATGATAACATAAGCATTAAAAATCATATAAATTTAACAAAGATTTTCCTGTGTTCGTAAAGCTCTTTTGCATCATATAAATTCTCATCTAAGATGTTTGTTAAAAAAAATTAGTTTAAAATCTTTCGTGTCTGAATTTATTCTTCTAAGAACAACGCTTACTTAACGCATCACAGTTGTTTGGTTCAGATGTAGTCCAAATACAGATTTCTGTATTATACCCTGCCTCCTATAGTGGATTTGTGATGATGTTTGTAACGCCCATAAATATATTGTCAAACGTCCACCTTAAAGTATGCCAATCGACTCTGATTCTCATTTCTGAGTTGTTTTAACGGTGTCCATCCGTCTGTCTGGCTGGCTGTCGATGTAAGTACAGGTCACAATTTTGAAGATATTTCGATAAAATTTGGTACATGATATTTCTTCGATTTGGTTTGAAATTGGCCCACTTTCGAAAATCACTTTAAAGAGCAATAGTCTTAAAAATGCGGGTATACAAATAATATTCAATGCAAATATTTTCTGACACCTTATGGTGATATTTGTAACATATTTATGTATATTTCAGAGTTTTTCGGAATTTAACTTTAAATGGGGCTATGGTCAAATAAGGATCGATCCTCAAACAATTTGGTCTGATAATTTATTTATATATTAAACTTATTTTTCATTAATTTTGTTTACATATTCATTAAGTCATAAGAAAAAAAATTTGTTTGGGAGTTTGAAATCATGGAACAACTCTTACCATTTCCACCGCAGTTTAATATTGTATTATATGAATTATGTGTGCAAAATTTCGTGGGATTATCTGCAATACATTTAAACAAAATACCATTTTTTTAATTGTAACATATATTTTTTCATAACTCTAGTTCTATTGGACCGATATTATTGATTTTCAATACAAAACTACTTAAGAAAATAGTAAACGGTTTTATGTAAATTTTGTTGATTTGATCTTGTTGTTCCTTGCAAATACCACATTGTCCGGTTAAATGATTGCAAAAAGCTTAAGATTTTAAAAACTACGGTAAATGATGTTCTTAAACGTTACAAACAAATGTTAAGAATATATCATAAACAAATAGAAAGCAAACATTTTATTAATAAAAATTAGGAACTTAGAAAGAAAACACCACTTTCAATTAAGCAAACTTTAGGACTGTCCGTCAATGGCCGTTCAAAAAAGTGTAGTACTGCAAGAAGAATATTTGTAGATGCTAGTTTTCAAAGCTATTGTGCAAGTAAATATCATAATCGTAGTGAAAACCCAACCCAAAGTATTAATATACAAAATAGTATAAATTTGATAAAATGCAATGATTTGGCAAGTAATTTTCCCAATGTTCAATTAATTGCTGCTCTTGTAAAACTTTACCACACCTCACTAATGTTTCGGTCGTTTAGCGATTGTTAGCGATTTAAAATACCTATGCAGCGCATATACCAATAGATCTAAATGTTGTGTTAATGCGATCAATCAAAACAAAAATATGAATTTTTATTGGAGAAAATTAATTTTAGTTTTCGCTTTTAGCTTTTCTTGAAAATTAATAAATGAATATAGATTTGTGGTTCAAAACCATTCAGTTTGCTTGTTACATAAATATTGAAACATTTCTGCTGCCGGATTTTATGTGAACAATTCTTGCATATAAAGTTAAAAACGTTTAATTATAAATTTTAATTATTTTGGCCTGAATATATTTCTTTATTGTACATAACTTTTGATTTATTATATTTAAATAACTTTTTTCCCTCGCTTTCAAATTATTTGGAAATCACACCTACAAAATCCTAAATTTTAAGCAGTGCATTTAAGTTAAAATTTAATTTTACCTTAAACGCTTTCTTTATTTTCATTAACATTTTGTAGTTTTGGTTGAGAAACTTTCGTCTCTATCGATTTCTTTAGCACTTTGAATACCAAACGATGTGGCTAAAATGTTTACACCAACCACATCACATAAACATCCCCAACAAACCGCATCGCACCATCTCGACATCGTCTTTAAAAAACATACTTCATCAATTTTATGGTTTTTATACATGAAAAAAAAAAGTTTGTCTGTTGCAACTGATACTTTTGTAAAAGTTTATTTAAACATTGGTTTTTGAAGATTTTATGCCATACCATGGATATCTATCTATTCATTGCTTTTTATTTTTCTTAAAACAGCAATACACAGTTAAATTTCTTTTAGTTTCTGTTGGTTTTTATTATTGCAAGAACTTCTAAAGGGAAATAAAACATTCTTAATACTTAATGATAAGTGTTTGTTGGTGGCTAAGGTTACAGGATAATCATTTTGTAATTTAAGGACTTTTGCCATCATATACATATGTATGTGTGTATATTTTTGGTATGCAATTGGCCATTAGCCACAGTTCAAGATGGTTGCATTAAAAATCATGCAATTATTTTTAATTTCATAAATTTTAAAATAGTTTTTTTTTGTTCGCATTTAGCTATTTGTTCAATTTTTTGAATGAGTCTAACGTTCGAACGTACGTACGAGTTTTATTACATTCATAAATTTTCTTAAGTGTTTTTCTTTGTTGTTTCATATTTGATCGTGTGTTCTGCTGCAGTTGCTGGCTGTTGTTTTCCATTTATGTTCGTTGGACATGTTTAAAATGCAAACATGGTTCTTGATTTTTTTTATGTACAATCGGTATTTTCTCTGTTCTCTACAATTATTATTATAATTCATTGTATGCATTTACATAATAGTTTTATTCTCATATAATACAAATACATATACATACTTTGTAGAAGTGAGTATATGTGCAACAATCGATTTAACATTGACAGCACATAAATTTAGACTAAGACAATCAATTATGCAAAGTTGTACGAGATTTTAGAATAGAATCCGATTAAATAAATTGCACTTTAGACTGTGTTTATTACATAGCGCAAATTTGGCAAAATGGTGGTTCTCAGGATAACCTATAAGTTTGCCAAATAAAAGTTTAAAGGTTATGCTTCGCTCCATGGTAAAATAGTTAAATATCTTAAAAAATCGTTTTTATTTTTGGATTAAAAAACATTAAAGCTGTGCTAGGGATCTGATTTGTAAAGTCGCAACACAAATGTTATTGCGACTACTGTTGACGAATCAATATCACTTGTCGTCACTCGTAGCCAACAGGGACCGAACACAACAATGATATAAGTAAAACTCGTTAAATTTATTAAAACCGGAAACAAATTAAAAGATAATGCATCAAAAACACTATCAGAAAATTAATTTTATGCAATATTACATTAAATTTTCTAATGGCCGACCACATAAATACATATTTATATGATTTTTTTATGACGACCCAAAACCAAAATTGGTTGCACACGAGCCGCTGAAGCAAATCCTCATTTCTTTGAATTGCTTAGCATAAACAAATGGTGCAAGGAAGACCAGTTTGTAATGCTACACCACCACAACGTTTCTCATTCTTAAAATTTCAAAATCATGATAATGTTGAAATACTCTGTTACATGAACAAAAACATGAATATGAGGACGTTATTATCAGGAAATGAAGGATAGCCAAGGTTGAGCGGTGGCAAAGGAGGTTCTTCACAGGATTATCCTGTCCTTCATCATGAAATCTTTTTAAGAAGTTCTATGCACATCGATCAGACAGTTACCTAGGATCACGGCAACCACAATCCGTAATCGATCACGCACAGTAAATAATTTTTGGATCTACGTTTGTACAGAATAATGAATCCTTTAGCCTGTCTGAGCGTAGACTAGTTACGCCAATGTCGGGAAGATTCTAATGCAAGTCAGGGAAGAATTATTTTCATAGTGTATCTCCGTGGGATGCCAAAGAAAGGTTCAGGTCCAGTAAAAGCAGGTCGGGCATCTATATGGGGTGCTCTGTCGCCACGATGCCGTATGCTGATGTAAACATGACAGTTACATGGATATTTCAACAAGATAACGATCCGAAGCATGCGGCTCCTCACGTTAAGCAATAGTTTTTTTTAACGATTCGGTTACTATTTTTGACCGGCTTTCATCTCAACCCGATTGAGAACTTATGGCAAGTTGTAAAAAATTAGCAATTTTATTGATTTCTTTGCCGAAACAAAAAAAGCTTGGGAAACCATTCCAAGTAGTGTATGTAAAAAAATATGAAAAAAAAAATTTGAAAAGATGACACAGATTCATAAATAATAATAAATTTTACACAATATGCAGTTATTTTCTAGAAGTAACAGTTAAATTGACTAAAGCTCCCTTTACACGGTATGTATTTTGCAGTGTGCTTGTCAAATTTTCTACTGCAAAAGGCATACACGTAGTGTAAAAGCAAAACAAAAATGCTTCTGCAAATGTCAGCCTGCATTTACAGGGTAAAATTTTCAATTAGAACATGTTCTATTTTCATCTGACAAAGCACCTGCAACCAGCCAGCCGTTTTGCAAGTCAATTGTTTATGGCGCCAAGAACATAGTGTTTGTGTTTCAGCAAATTTATATTTACAAAAATTTTATTAAAGAAAACATTACATTTGTATTAAAATATGTATTTAAAAACGTATTTATACATACATACATATGTATTAATTTTTATTTAACTTGAATACAACAATTTTTGACTCCACATGGCACATTTTCTCTTTAATTCTAGCTTAATTTTTTTATTTTGTAGAAGCTATTATTGCAAGTTAAGATTATTTCATTTCTTAATCCATTTTTTCATACTTTATTTGCAAGAACACAAAATTCCCGCGAAAATAACAATAACAAAGACAGCTGTTGTGTTCTATGATAGATTATGCCAGATGAAACTAAAAACCGACGTGTGAAATCAAAAATTATAAACTGCCTGTAAATTGCCAATTTTGACAGACATGCACAATTACATATGTATGTATGTATCGTACAACTAACAAGTACACTGCAAAATACATACCGTCTAAAACCAGAATAAACTGCGACAAATTTTGAGAATATTATAAAACCTTTCGTATTAGTAGGTACGTTCTCAACATATTTATTATCGACACTGTTCTTGATAATGAATACGCGTGAAAGCAAAAAACTGCAACATCGTTAAAGGCAGCAACTATTCTTTTCCCACAATAAAATCAAACAATAATCAATTCAGTCTGTTGCAAATAAAAATCATTCATCCTTTACAACGTTACATACAAACACTGGTGCACTCTACATATACATACATACATACATACATACATATGTACATACATATAACAGACTTTAATGAAAACAAAGAAAACCCAGATGCAACAATTACATTTTTTAATCATCAACTGATTATTGTTGTCGTTGTTTCGGTTGTACGTGAATATACTCCATATTGAACATTGCCAATTAAAAACATATGAACATAACGGATACGTGAGACCGTCAAATACACAGATTTGCATATGTAAACATGTAAATACCTACATATACATATGTATGTGTACATACTCGTACATAAATATGTAAGTATGAACGAGTAAGTGCAGGCAGGCATTCTATTGTTGTTTTTATTTTTTTATTGTTGTTATTGTCTATGGCATATATTGATTATAACAATATTAACATTATTATATTCATATTGTAATCTCTTTGTCTTTTGTTTCTATTTTCATTCTGTTTTTTTTCTGCTACGTTTCAGGAAATTCAATATTTAAACAGTGCAGGAGAGACAAAGCAAAAATAAAGAAAAGAAAAGCACATACTCATGCACAGAGCCAGAACAAGAAAAAATGCAAAAGTTTTTATATTAAAAACGAAGTAAAAATTAATAAAAACAAAACAAATAATCAGTTTTTTTTTTGTGTATTATACTCTGGGAGTGGAACGACAGACAGTAAAATCAAAGAGATAAAAAAATATTATTACAAAAATACAAAGACAGATTTTTGGATGGTGTTTTGTGTATGTTTAAGGAGTTGATTTCAACACTACTTTCAAAATCATACCAGCACACAGATACAAACCATTCAGCCAACTTACCACCGCCACACAACCAACAATACGAAATCATCAGTTTGTTTTATTACAGAACCAGCAGCAGACAGACGGTTATTTACTCTTGAACGTAATAAAATAAAACAAAAATAAATAGTACCTACCTACAACCAGTAAAACGAAACGAAACGATCTTTAAACAAAAACTGCACAAAGGAAGACGCTGACAGCTAAAATCTGAGTAAGTTTTTAACAGACAACTATTGTCTGGGGTCTAGGTTTTTGCACCATTTCCATTAGAGTTAAATAATACATACATACATATGTATGATTTATTTAATCAAATTGGTTCTTAGAGAAGAATTTTTATTATATACCTAATTTGTTCTAAACTGAGTCTCGAATTAATTTAATTTCGGCTTATTTCGCCAAAATCTTAATTCTGAATTAACAAATGTAGAAAATTTATTCCTTAAATACATTCTCAACCAAAATTATTTAGCTTCATTCAAATTCATTCAGTATTTTATTAATTCATATTTATACCAATGTATAATAAATCGATTTATTTAAACATTTTGTTCTTACACAAGAAAATCTGGTATCATAAGTGTAAAGTAAGATATTCTTAACAGAACTTCCAATTAAGTAATACAATTTAAGCTTAATTCACAAAAATCTTAATTCAGAGTAAATAAATTACATAATAACATTATATAAATTAAAATTAAATTATTTATCTTTTTTCAAAGGGTTTTATTGGATTTGAATTCATTCATGGTTTAATTAATAGATTTCATTCAACCTTTGAATGGTTGTTGATTTAAATCATATTCAAATTGAATGGAAATATTTTTTCTTCTTTTAATTGTTCAATTCACAAGTGAGGTGGTACTGTCGTAGGAGTTACAATAGTTGTACAAATGTTGTTGAACAAATATGTTTATGTTTTGTTTTTAATTTTTTTTAATAATTTTTATAATATTAAAAGAATATTTGTAATAGAATGTAATAGAATTATTGAAATTATATCATAAAATTGATATTTTAAAGTTATTTTCTAATGGAATAACCATTTTTGATTTTTTCAATTTCTTGAGCGAAAATATACCTTAAAGATACGGCCACACTTGACAACTATTTGCCGAAAAAGACGTACTCGTATATTTATTAAAAAAAAACTGTTTATTAAGGACAAGATACAACAAATATTTAGTTTTATTTCATTTGAGGCTATTTTTGCAAAATATTTGTAAGAGTAAAATAACACACCTGGAAATAGTTCCAAGAGAAGCTAAAAAATCACTGCGATATCACTACTTCTATGGATGTTATCAGGGAATCTGAAATGTTCACTAGTTCTAGTAGGACTATAATCAGGTGCTTCTAGGTCTAGTAATTTTGGAAACAGTTCTAAAAATATACCTACGATAATTCCTTCTTTAAGAAAACTTAAGCAAGCAAAAGTCGTGCATATAAAAAAATCAGGAATAAATATTTTGAAACACTACTGGAAATGGTGCACCATAGTTATGAAATGCATTTTCTTAAAAATTTAAAAATAAGAATATAATAAAATCCACACAATCTACTGTGTGTTTAGTTCTTGGCAGGAGGTAAATAAAACGTATTTTTCCTATATACTTTTAGCTCTCTTCTAATGAAATAACACATGTACTCAAGCAGACCTGATGGTTGATGGCTTAACAGAACAGTTCTGCAAAAATTCTTGTTAAAATTTATGGATCAATTTTCATCAGACGACAAAAAGGTGCTGCTGCTGCTGGACAAAGAAAATAAACTAGAATTTTAATAGTACAACAAGCGACAGCATATAGTGGCAAGAGTGGGTGAAGTTAGAGACCAGACAAAACAGAAATTTGCCAACAACAAATACAATAATTATCAGCAATTTGTATATTCTTTGTGTAGTATTTTAACTAGTAAAAATATTAAACGACAACAACAATAACAACAGTAATACAAGCTCCAACTGATTGTGAGTTATATAGACAACAACAACAACAACATACTGCTGCCATACAATAGACCAGAATAAAGAAGAAAACAACCAACAACAAAACAACACTTACTACGATAACAAAAGTATTATTAAAAAATAAACATTTAAACGTAATAAAGCAAAATAAAATTAAATATATACAAAAAAACGTGCTAAAAACAGCTGTTGCTGTTTTAGTCGCCAACGTCAACGTCGACGTAAACTGCTGTCGCCGCTACATCTTGAGGAGTGTGTATGAACTGAAGTAAATATACCTACGTACAACACAATACAATAATTACTATGTATACTATATAGTCCGACAAACCAACAAACTTTCATTTAAGATCTCTTCTATAACATACCTAGATGTAAGTACTACATACAAATATAAATATGGATTTACTAAATGTGTGTAAATGTATGTATAATTTTAATACTTGTCTATCTGACAATCTACAATGTGTCTAAGTAACTGAACAAACTGAACTGAACTGAATTGACTGACTGCTGCTGTTGTCTCTGGTATATTTTTATACGATTTGCTGCTTGCAATTCACTCACCTAAAACCAAAACAACAAAAAAAGTTTAGTCTACCATCTGAGTTTGCGTTATTTAGTTTAGTTACGAGTCTTTTCAAAGTCTGCAAAGTGAACTGAACTGAACACTGAAGAAAAAGTGATCGTTACTACAAAAAAAAAAAAAAGAAAAAGAAAAATTTAATATAAAAACAATATTTTCTGTGTTTACTTATCATCAGTTTGTTTAATTCTCGTGCGGATTTTTACAATTTTATTATACATATGTAATTGTTTCGTTTTTATTTGTTTAAAATTTCCAGTGCTTGATTGGTTTTTGCTCTAATTATTTTAGCGCGGAAGACTTGTTTAATTTGTGTTTTTTTATAACAAATTGTCAAGAAAACAACTCTTAAATTGTTTCAATAAGAAAAAGTAGTTCGAGTGCTAAATGCATAAATTTCATTTAACTACATCGTTTTTTTCTTTTTCTTCTTAATATTGATGTTGCAAACCAAAAGTAAGTGTTGTGCACTTAACGCTTTTAAATATTAAATTATTTTAAATTGGGATTATTTATACAATCTACAACATGTTTTTAACACTTTTTTCTTATAAATTTCTTTTTCTTTTATTTCCATTTTAGATTTTCAAATTTTAACGTGCTAGAAATTAATTTGCAAGTGTTTTCTTAATCGAACAAAGAGTGAGTATAGAAATGTTGTAAACATTTAATGTGTTTACATTTGTATATAATTTATTGTATATATTAGCAAATGTTTATTATTTTCAGCGATTAAATATTTCATTTAATTTAGTTTCTTTTTGCTGTAAGAAATTTTGATATTAAAAGAATTGTTGTGCAAAATGTGTTAAAGAATTTAGATTCTAGTTATCCTAAGAAAAATACAGAAGTATATAAACAAAGAAATAAAGCAACTGTAAATTTGACCAGTGCACAATGGTATAGAATCGAAATCCGTTGGAAATAACTTTGCCATTTCTAAATAGCCGATTCGATTTTGATAAAATTTACTAACAGGACTATTCAAATGTATGTTTTGAAAATGCACCAAATGAAGGAAATGGAAATGAAATTGTCAATTCGCGTGACATTTTTTGTTTTCATCAGGTTTTTATATTGTAGTTGTGTGTGCTATTTATCACTTATAATTTCCGATTTTTTATAAATATCAGTAAGAATTTTTTTACCAATATTTTCAACAAATTTATTATATAAAATTAAAAATGTCTTAATAATTGAACTTTAAAGTCACATATTCGCATAGGTTCTATATTCCACTACGAAGTGAAACTCAAATCGTTTTAAATTTTACATAGACAATTTCACGGCGTTCTAGAAAATGAGTGAAATTTTTCTACAATAAACCAAATTGAATTTTTTTTTCAGACCATTTTCAAAAAATTTAGAACACAAACTTAAGGTGGATTCACCCATTTATTCCGAACAAAATATATGTTTTTTTCATATAAAGTTTGTCGTCTCTCTTTTTATGAGAGAGAAAATATTCATATGAAAAAAAACTTATTTATTTATTTTTAGCCAATATGTTGTAATTTGTTGTATTTGGTATCTATTTTCGTATAAGCTTGGGCCTAAATTATTATATTGTAAATTAAAAATACATTTAATTACAATTTTTTCCCAACGTTTCGTCAATTCTTTGTTGACTTCATCAGGGGAATATAATATGTGTGTATATATTAAATTAAAAAAAACTTTGTCCGAAGAAATATTTTGTTCGGAACAAATGGGTGAATCCACTTTTAATGAAAGTTTCACTTCCACTTCATTTTACAAATGTAAAGGGCAATGTTTTTTACCAACTTGCTTTTGGCAGCTCAGATGTTTTTGTGTAACATGTTCTGTTTGGTCTAGAATTTAATCATGAATGAACTTACAACCAAACAACGCTTGCAGATTATTGAATTTTCAAGTTGGATGAAGATCCACTTTTTTTTATCGGAAATTTGTGTTTAGCGACGAAACTCATTTCTGGTGGAATATGGGGCCACCTTTCATTTTAACCTTGGGGTATTTTTTCATAACCCTTGGGGGTGATAAAAATTGGGCTAAATTTCATAATGAAATGTGACGCCAAAATGTTGTTTTTTTTTGGTTTTTTTCTTTGCAGCTATTTTTCTGCGGTAATTTTTCACAGCGCCGTTTATTTCACGTTTGGGGCCGGTCAATTGGCCGCATAGATAGTGCGCTTTAAGGCTATTTTTTATTACGGTGAGGCGTAAACGGTGATCGTTCTATCGACTTAAATAAATATTTCATACATTTGTCTAAATTTTATGTGTTTTTTAAAACCAAACACGAAAGCTCTTCTCAAAAAATCACTCTTTAGAACCCAGGTGATTATTTGACTAATACGATATATTGATTTGAAATTTGTTTTCCTGCTATTGGAAACTTAACAGAACTTAAACGGAAATACTCCACTGCTATGTCAATTTTATCTGCCAGTTACAAATGGTTTAATTAATTCCAAAATATTTTGATTCTGCCCCGCTGTGCTCTGATAAATAAAGCCACTCCAATATTGTTCAGTTTACTTATTTATTTTATAAAATCAAACCTTCTGTGCGAGGTTTTTAAGCGTGAAACCCCCAAAACCTTTAACATTTAAATATTCAAATTGACTATTTTTGTCAAGAACATTTAAAACAACTTAAATACTAATTTTCTAAAACATATTCTTTCAGATTTACAAAAACAACAATCACAACTGCAGCAACATCAATAAAAATGGTTAAAACATTTCAATCTTATTTACCGTCCACCAATCGGACCTACTCATGTGTTCACTGTCGAGCTCACTTGGCCTCACACGATGAGCTTATCTCAAAATCATTTCAGGGCAGTCAAGGTCCAGCCTATCTCTTTAATTCTGTAGTTAATGTGGCCTGTGGTCAGACAGAAGAAAGAGTGCTGCTAACCGGCCTGCATGCAGTGGCCGACATCTACTGTGAATGCTGTAAAACACCGTTGGGCTGGAAATACGAACATGCCTACGAGTCGAGTCAAAAATACAAAGAGGGTAAATACATCATAGAATTAGCACATATGATTAAGGAAAATGGCTGGGATTGAACGTAGCAATAAATGAGAAGGCGAATTATAAAAAGTTTGATACTTTTAAAAAGGCATGTAAACTTCTAAATGAGCTACGATGAGACGCGATAAAATTTATACAATACAGCAGCAAAAAAAAAAAAAACATAAATCTATTGCTTTTTTGCTGAGCCGGTCCTAAGGGAGAAGTAGTGGCTGGGAGTTTAGTTTAGTAATCTATCATCAAACATCAAATACAAAACACAACACAACATCCAAACAATATATTTCAAACCAATACGTATTATTACCACAAATCAGGCATGGGACTCAAAAGTCTGATCAACTCATAAAGGAGCAGAGTAAAAGCACAAACGCATCATTTGTAAAAGCCAGAACAAGAAATGTTTTTTGCAGTTATCCAAGAGCAAGAGGTTTAAATTAAGTGTGGAAATTTGTGTGATTTTTCTACTTTATATATGTATCTATATACATATATACGAGTATTTTATAAGTAGCTATAATTTTAATGAACTATAAGAAAAAGAAATATGAACAAATTCTAGTTAATTTCTAATTAATAATGAAATGAGAATATCTAAACTAGAATCACACCATTTAGATAAGAAATTCAACAACAAACAAAAACAACAACTACATCACCCACCTAAAAACAAAACAAATCAAATCAAATTAAACAACAACAAAAACACACACTTTTAAAAAACTTCTTACTTACTTTAAGAATTTAATACTATCTCCTGTTATGTATTGTGAAATGTTTCTAAACACTCTGCCTCTACATCTCCCTTTTTAAAACACCATATTTTTAAAAATTCTTCGGACCAAAATCATACAAAACAAAATTTGAAAAACATACCAGAAGGCATATACATATGTACATCTATATAAAAAATTTGATTATTTTTTATAATAAAAAGTGAAAAAATGCTTGCTTTAAAGCTAAAGCTTTTTCTTTCCACAATATACAAAGTTAACACAAAGCTTTGAATTTTTAATGTATTAAAAAAAACTATAAACCCAAAACCTAAAATGAAATGAAATGCAATTTTGCACTTTCAAATTGTCTTCAATAAACGAGTTATTCCGTTTCGTTTTAAACATATGTAGTTTTGATTTTCTTTTATTTAAGGGTTTCAGAATAATTTATAACTAATTTAATAGTGTTTACAGCTGTTTTTTTGTATTGATAATAATGAGTTGGTTATTTATTTCTGTTTATGTTACTTTGATATTTGTCACATTCTTATCTCTATTTGGGTTAATTTATGTTTTTTTTTTGTTGCTAAATAATGTTTATTAATTTTTCATATTGATATAAAAATTTGCTCAATTTAACATACTACACATCTAAATGCTTTATTATTTATGGATTTGATTTAAATTTATTTTAATTTGAATTGAGTTTTTTATTTAATTTGTCGTTTTGTTTATTCTAATAATTTAAACCATTTATGGGTTTAAGAAGAAATTTTAAATATTTTTGAATTTATATACATAGTTCTCTATATGATGAACATTTTAAAATTCCTATAGTTATATTGTAATTCAATTTGTCATAGATCTTTTTGTTTTATGTTTTAAGATATGGTCTTTAGAATTCTCTTTAAAGTTGAAATAGTTTTGCTGTAAGAGATATATTATATCGTATATTGGGTTTAGAAGATTTTAAATGATTGAAATGCCATTCATTTTATAATAATATTGAATGTTTTATACAATATTCTGTAGTAAACACAAAATATGACATTTTCATATTTTTCAGTGTTGAAAATCTATGGATTTCTCAAATTTATCATAAGTTACTGAATTTCGAATAAGAACCAGTTTTATTTTTTTAATCCAGACTTTGATATTGTCTGTGACTGTTTAATAATAATAAAATAACTCTTTTTATACCTTAATATTTAAAATCTATTGATTTTTTAAATTTATCATGTGCTGCTGGATTTTGAATCAGTTTAAGTTCAATTTTTGATCCAAGACTTTGATATTTTCTTAAAAACTATTGTCAAAATCAGAAATCTAAAATTTAAATTATTTTGCTTTCAAAAGGATTATTAAAATTGAGTTTTAAATAATATTTGCAAAACGATCTTAATTTCTATCAATTATTTTAAAAACTTCATGGCTTGAAATCATTAATGTTTTTGTCGGAATCGTCATTTTAGTTCTTATCATAAATGTCTACAAGATTATCTCTGTCTGGACTAGTAAACAAAAAAGTTAAACCATTTTTGAAGGCATACAATTTCACTTTAAATTGTAGTAATGTTACATGGTATAATTTTTATTATGTTGTCCTTATCTTTCGATAAATATTTATTTCTACATGTCCGTAATTTAAAATCTTCTTTTAACAAGTCTTTAATTGATTGGCATCAAGAGATGGCTGATATATAAGCACAAATCAAAGATACCTAGATGTTTATAAAAAAAAAGGAAAAAGAAGGCATTCTTCAAAGTATTTAATTCTATATCATTAGGAGCTATGACACAGTTGCGTTGGCGACTTTTAAAAGATCTGTTACAAACATATTTTACTCCTAAATACATATACTTTCAACAAATATCTCTTTGAAAAGAAACACTTACAATCAATACATTTCAAAACACAAAACTCAAACCCATTAGTTATTTAAACAAGGAAACTAGAAACTTATTTATAAATAAGAAAAAAAAAATAAAAAAAAATATTAAAAAATTAGTTAAAGCAAATTTTAACGTTTAAAAAAAATAAAATAAAAAATTGTATTACCTATTAGTAATTTTGAACATATTTTGAAATAGCAAACAATTACCAAGCAGTTTTTTTTATAAATATATCCCCCATTAAAAAAATTAAGTGTTTGAAAATGAAAAGAAATGAAACTGAAGAAAATTGAAAGTAAAAATTGTACTTATTTCAGAAAAGCAAATGGCAAAGAATGCAAACAAAATAAAAAGAAGATTTAAAAACTGCTTACGAGGCGGTTAACAAAATGATAAATAAAAAGAAATGTTATTGGAATAAAACTAAATAAATAGAATTAAAGTTTAAGGTTAAAAATATAAAACCAACAATCGTATAAATTATTAGCGAAACAGGCAATTACTTTCTCAAGAAAAAACAAATAATTTTAATATAAAGTTGATGGCAATTAAAAAGTTATGACAAAATTGTTTTTAACAAAAATTTTTATTTAAAAAGCTTCAATATTCAACCTTTTTGTCATTACCATAAAGTTGTGAGTAAAGGCTTGGCTTTGTAATTTAAATTAATTTAAATGAGATATGAGATATTTAATTATATGTATGTATTTCTGCTAACGATATTTTAATAAACATCAACTGTTCTGGAATCTAAGAACATTAAATTGATATTTTTTAGTATTTGTAGTTGATATGTTATAATAATAAAAGGCTTGATTCTAAATAGAATATAATGAAGTTAAATTAACATTTTGCAATGATTTTTTTTTATTTTATGAAATTAACTAAAAGAAACGAATCAAGTGAAATGTTAATATAAACAATTTTCATTGAATGTGATAAAATAAATATTTAAAAAGCTCATTTTCTACATCATTTCAGGGTAACTGAATACAGTGAATGAACATTTTTAATTCTAAAAAACGCTTTTACAAATTTGTAAAAGAAATTAAGTATTTGCCTATATAATACGAACAAATTTAAAATAAATTTTTAGGATGTTTTATAAATATTATTTTACCAAAAAAATATTATTATTATTTTTTTGTATACTACAATTGTTCAATTCACAAGTGATGTTCTAGTGTCGTGTCAAATGCTGTTGTGTTGGCAAAAGTCAAAATATGTATCTCTACATAAAAATTACTCATTTCAGTAAAAAAAAAATAACCAAACGCTTACACTCAAATCATAAACTGATTGACAAATTTAAAACAAGAAAATAAAAATAATAAACAAAAAATTTGAATAATGGATATTGCTAAACATACTACGTTATGTTTTAATTTTGGAAAATATTCATATTTTATGTTTTGTATATTTGTTTTTAAAATATTTTTCTTTTGTCATTTTAAAGGTTTGACAACATAAACATACGACTTTGCTCAAAATTGTGTTCACAATCATATAGTTTTTCCATACAATGTACAACATACAATGTCACTTGTGAATTGAACAAATATGTTTTGATCTCATTTTATATCTACATATACTTATACTGTTTTTCCACCAAATTTGTGTTTAACCTTAAACTTTAATTTTAAGTTAATAAAAAATTACAATTTCTGCTAAAAAATAAAAAAATCTAAACAGGCTTCTAGCTTTACTTTAAAAGGTTGAAACAGTTTAATAGCAGTATCATTAAAATTGTATTTTTGTTTAAATTAAAACGATAAATTAAAAAAAAAACAAATAATAAACATTTTCAATAAAAACTAACAAGTTGTCATATTGTGTAAGTGTTAAAGGTTCTGTTTATGTATAATGAAAAATATAAAATATTTAAATTTAGCCTATGTATAAATTAAAAATATTAGAGAATTATTAAAAGACAAAGTAAGGAATTTTATAAAATTTCAACAATATTAAGTAAAATGCCATTCTTGGCATTTTTGAATTGAGAAAAAGATAAATGAATGAATACCGACCGTATATCAAACAAATCATTTGTGTTATTTGAAACCCTAATGTAATTTAATGTATGCGAACTAATTGTATTATGATACATACGTTTCTATTAAATAATACTATGTATTAGGGTCTAAAATGCCATAAAGAATGATAGTGGAAAATTGGTATTCAAATACTCCAACTATTGTTAAGTTTAAATAGAAGTATTAAAGAAGTCTGTTTACTCACGGCCATTTTTATACCCTACACCACCATAGTGGGGAGGGTATATTGGATTTGTGCTGAAGTCATGGCACTAAATCTGTGGATCATCTGTCTATAATAGCTCATAGATCCCATATAGCGCCCATTTTCGAAAAACTGTTTTTACACATATACTGGGTGTTGGGTATTATATGGTCGGACTTGACCGATTATGATTTCTTACTTGTTTAATACTAAATTCATGCAAATACCAGTAAAATATTTTAAATACATTTAGTAAAAGAAGACCAAGTTAAATTTGCAAAATAATTGGAAATTCGTTTCAAAAGAAAACATTTTCAAATCATAATGTATATAAACAAATGTAAATCAGTATTATTGTCATTCACCCCTATCGTAAAAATTCCACTTGAAATTTGTTCCCTTTTATTTTTTTAACATTGAATTTTAATAGGAAAAATGTTAAAAGGGAACAAATTTCATGTGTAATTTTTATTCACGATAGGGGTGATTATATTCTTTAAATATGAATATACTTAGATGTTTTAATGTTAATGTGTTTTCTTTCTTATTTTTTTGTTAAATCAACCTATTAGAATTGTTAATTCGACTGTTTTAAATACAATCTTTTCCGTTTCTAATTACACAGAGAATATAGGTTTGCCTTTCGCGAATTTTTCTGTTGCTGAAAAATTTTAGTTGGAGTGACAGAAATTCAGCTATTTAAATAGTAATTTTTCTATTATTCCACTAATGCTTTGAAGCATTGAAAATATCTGGATATTAACGATTCATATGTTAGGCAACAAATCACAACGAAACTGTTTCATCTGTGCGGAAATTTCGAGAAAAAACTTTCCTTAATGGGAATTCTAAAAGTAGGAGAACCACGATTGTCTACCAACCACTGTAATTTATCACCGAGAGGTTTCTTAACTATGACTTTGTAAGGTCAGTAGTATTTAGCATTGATTAATTATTCAAGTTCAAACTGTACTTTTCTTAGAAAATTAAATTAATTTTAATATTCGTTTTGTATCATTATGCCTGAAACAAAAAGAGAATAATTGTATCTTTAAGATATCCCAGTAAAAAAGGTTTTGAAAATGATGTTATTAAATCACTACAATTAGCAAACCTGAAGTACTTAAAATTCAGGTAAATAGGTCCTAAATTTCACATTAGCATGTCCTTTTGTCTACATATAATCCACAATTCTGATAATGTAAAATTTTCATATTTACATTATCAGAAAAAAAGAAAAAATTCTATTATTTTTGTAATAAAGATGTCGGCCCGGAGAAAGGCCGCATACTCCGGGAAGAAGTAAATAACTGTAAAATTACATGCAAATTGATATTTTGAAAAATTTAAGAAATTGATTTTTTTCAAAAATATTTTAATAATTTATTGATAAACTAATACATTGTCTATAATTTATTTAATAAAAAGTAAAATATGATACTTTGGACGCTTTTTAAACAAAATTAAACGAATTTATTAAAACTAATGAAGAAACTGGATCAGAGAAGTTATTCATATAATTAAGATGTCGCTTTTAAAGTATGACTTGAGTTGTTTTTTCTGAGGAGAGTTTTCTAAAGCTAAGAGTAGAAAAGTGTTAGAAAATGTGATCTTCAAAGTCTAAATCAAAGGAGAATTCCAGCAATACAACAAAATTTAAATTATTAGTTTTAATTTGCTTTAAATTTGGTTATAAAATTTGATGAATTTAATAATTTCTAAAATACAATACAATAAATCTTAACAAGTTTTTATGTAAAAAAAAAATATACAGAATTTTTGAACATAAAATGTCGGCCTTAATTCCTCAAATAATGTTCATAATTTGAACATGAAAATGTACATGAAATGTGTATGAAAATTTCACAAGTAAATAAAGGTACAACATTTTGTAAATTTAAAGGCTAATTCATTAAATATTGTTAAATACCATTTTTAATATAAACAGAACCTTAGAAAGTAACCTAATTTAACAACCTATTGAATATTTTCAAAATTCTATTTTAGGTTTTTAAACAAATTGGTACTAAAAACAAATGACTAAAGAAAAAACTTGAATAACTACTGCTTAATATATTTTTAGCCTTGATAACAATGAAAAATTATTTAATAATTTATTAAAAATTAAAGCAAAATGAAAAAAATGGTATAAAAATAAAAGCATTATAACTGCCAAGAACTTTAAAATGTTTAATGTTCTCTAAATGTTAGTTAAATATTAAAAAAAAAAAAAAAAAAAAAAACAATTTATTAAAACAACAAAAAATATAGAATACATATTTAAAAAAGAAATCATATAAACAAAAATATTTCAAAAGAACGTGCAATTATTACAGCAACATACAAAAGCAAAAACTCACACATAAATGTTGCAAATTGATTATATGATTATTATTGTAATTTTTTTAATCGATTTTCTAATTAATTTTATGTTGCTTTTGCTATAAATAACGTAAAATCACACGAGCTTAACAAAAAATAAATGAAATTAATATATTAATCAAAAAAAGTATTACAACAAAAACTGTTATTAGAATCAAAATAACAACAAAATACATAATATAATCACCACTATCGTGAAAAAAAATTCCACATGAAATTTGTTCCCTTTTCACATTTTTCCTATTAAAATTCAATGTTAAAAAAATAAAAGGGAAACAATTTCATGTGGAATTTTCATTCACGATAGGGGTGAATATTTTTTTGCAAGTTTAAAGTAAATTAAAATGTTTATTTAGCAAAAGTAAATAATTGGTAATTGAAACAGCCACAAACAAACTGAAATTTAAAACCTAACAGACAATTTGATATTACAAATATAACATACTGCCCAAGCTGTATAAAAAAACAAAAAACGAAAATTTATCTGAATATGAAAAATATGTTTTAAGCAAACTGCATGTTAACTTAAAATTAAACAGACTTGAAATTTAATACTGCTGACATTCTATAACTAAGGATGTTTTTTAATATTAAATTTTAAAAATAATAAAACAAGTATTGTTTTTAAATATGAAATTTTTGGAAAATAAAAATTCCATATAACTTTAGGCAGTCATCAAAAATAATGCTGGGAACTCTGAAAAATGTTGTTGTGTTACTACAATGGGGCGTTTTTCCTAAACGTTTTTGAAACAAATTTACGTGACAAGGTGTCCTACTTTGAGCACTACACTTTGCCGCCTCTGAGGTGTTGGTGGGGTCTATTTTTAAGAATTAAATTTCAAAAATTTTATGGCGATCGAACCAGCCGTTTATAAATGTCAGCTTTTAATTCTGCCACACTGTGATATGTAATAAAAATTTAAATTTTCCAGTCATTATTACACACAAACTTGTCAACTTGACTTAAATTTGCACAATATGTACACAGTTTTAGTAATGTCTGTTTATGTACCTTTGCAGTTTAAAATCACTTGAAACTGAATTGCACGTTTTTTTTTCAAATAAAATTAAAAACTACCAATTAGTAATTAATTCGATAAAAAATTACAAATGATTATAACTAGAGAAACAATATTTACAAATTAATGCTAATAAAAAATTTCAGTATATAATTTAAAAAACATTATTGAGGTTAAATGAAACCCGTTTTTTTTTTATCAAAAAAAAAAAAAAAATATTAAAATCTTTAAATTTTAAAATAATTCAAAATAATTATATGTATATAACCCACCTTTCAAAACATTCCTCATTGTTTATTAAACATATTTCTGAAACAATTTTCATAAACAATTTGTCAACACAATATTGAGCTAATTTTTTTGAATTATTTTAAATTTTAAACAATAACAGAAAACAACTAGTAACTTTAAAAATTATAAAGGTATTCTAAGCATATTAAATACAGTTTCGTTTTAAAAACTAACCCCCTTATTTATAATAACTTTGTATGGAAATTTGCTTTATAAACCTGTTGTAAGTTTTATGAATAAGGGTATAAACATATAAAATAAAATTAAAAAAAACCCTTATTCACAAAACTTACAACAGGTTTTTAACAGGTTTATAAAGCAAATTTTGTATGAAATAAGGGGGTTAAAAACAAACGATTTCAAAGATCCTATATCCTGTTTTAATTTATAATTTAAGCTATTAATAATACAATAACTCTATGAATGTTTAAATTTTAAACTACAAAAAAACTCTGTATTTAACAAGAAAATATATCTATATTTAAATTACAAACAAACAAATAAAATATTTAAAATAAAATGTCTATTTTTCTCTACGCTGAAAAAAAAGAAAAAAAAAAAAACAGAAGTACCCCTAAATAAACAAATAAAATTATTTAAAAGAAAATCCCCCAAAACAAATATAGATAAAATATATATATTTTAGTATTAAATAACAACAAACAAAAAGAAATCAACCAATAAATTAATAAAAAACGCAAGCAACAACAAGTGCAACCTACCAATCAACAAAACCCACTTCATTCATACTTTTAACTACAAAAACAAAATACAAATCGCAAATTTGTCTGAAACAAAAATCGTCTATAAAGAAACCCCAAAAAATACATAATTATACATTCATTAATGTTCTTAAATTATACACATGATTATATTTATATCTATTTTTAATTTTAGATTTTAATTATTTGTAAACATTAGATAATAATTGCATATACATACATACATTATAGATCAATATCTATCATCTAAGTTTACACAAAGCATACAATAATAATAAAACTACATAAATAAATAAATAAATAATAAATACTGAAATAAATCATCTAAAATTAGTTAACGAATTGCATAAAACTGCATACAATTTTATGTGCATACATATTTTTTATGTCGAAAATCATTTATAAGTAACATTTAAAAATTATTATAAAATATTTAATTACATACATACAATACATTTAAAACATACCATAATTACTTTTATGGCTAATATAAGAGCAAAGTGATATAAATTAATTAATTAATAAAAATAAATAAATATTTAAAAAGAAAAATAATATAAATTTTATGTCGTTTTGATTATGCAGACATTTATTTAACTAAGTACAGAATTGTTGCCATCTGTAGTTTAAATTTAATATTTTCTAATGGTAACTCACTAACTGACTGAAAGTAAGTGAATGATAAGGGCAGCGTTACCCTTGTGACCCAAAAATGGCAATTCGACCCTATTTTGAGGTCTTTGTATCATTTTAAATCTATTTATGCTACTTTTTGACCCTTTTAAATATTCTGCTTACTATTTAAACAACACGGATATAAAACCGCTAATACAATCACCCCTATTCTCAGTTTCGATTACGTCTCCGCATTCAGTTACGCTACGATCGAAAATTGGTATTCCAAATTAAAACTGAATCGAAAGAACAACAATGTTTACAAAACTAGTTTGTTACTATGAAATGTGGAATAGAAACAAAGAAATGAGCAAGTTTGTTACTATTTTAATAAACAAAAGTCACAACAAACAATAAAAATAGGAAAATAAAAAAAATTGTGCGATTAACAAGGAGAAATAATAAAAATTAAATAATACAAAAGACTTGTGAATTAATAATAATAAAAAGGTAATCATTTTTGTTTGCAAAATATTTAAGTGCTAAGAATCCCGCCAAGCCGGAGGTGGTATTTTTAATTTTTGTATTTGAAGGAGAAATAGAATCCATAGCAATGGCTTTATTGGTGGAAGAGGAGAACAACGTGACTCAGAACACAGAGGTAAGGCTTGAAAAGCTTGAAAAGAAAATACCTGAACTTCCTCCTTGGATCGTTTATGGTAGCCGCAAGCAATATCCTGTCTCGTTGACATTAAACATGCCAGCTTTTCGTATTGCTCTGATGTCGTTGTTTTTGACCTGGAAAAATAAATAAATAGGCTGCTTTCCTGTTTGTAGTGACAGTAATTCAAAACTCCTTCGTTCTACCATTACACATTTGTTTAACCATGTTCTTTGTTGCTGCATATCACCTCTTGATTGGCCGTACCTACAACAAAAATTTATAGAAATCACTTTTTAAACATTTTATACTTACATTTTATAAATTAAACACTTTTTAAGTTCATAAAGAGTAATCGAAAAAAATTCCGTTGCTAAAATATAGGCAAAAGACGTAACTACAATCGTAATACAGAATACCTACAAATCGAAAGAAACGTAGCGGAATCGAAACTCTGAATACCAAATATGCCAAACGGAGAAAATTTCGATTCGAATCGAAAGTCAGAATAGGGGTGAATACCATGATGCAATAATATGGTGGGAGCGGTAGGCTAGCTGATTGCACTGTTTTGATAGGTACAAATATCAAATTATTTTTTTACATTAAAATTATCGTATACTCAACTACTTCTAGCAATAAAATACATTTTGTTTTTTGTATTGTTGTAGAACTGAGGCCACTTGGATTGTAATTGCAAAACTAACAAATATTTTAATCTATTTTTTGATGAAAATATTTATTCAAATTTATATAAATTCGTTGAACAGTGTTTACTTTGCCTCATAGTTGTGCTTCAGCTAAAAGAGTTTTTTCGAAGTTAACACTGCTAAAAAAAACTTTCTAACCGACTTTAAGGTAAAAACTTGCTATTCCATGCTTTTGTCTCTTAATTTGTTTGAAAAGAAGCTAGAAGAATGGATTCAGAGTAAAGATTTAATAACCAAATATAGAATAAATACTTCAAAAAAGTGTGTTTTTTTGTCAAAATCCTAATTTATTTTATCATGTGTAAATAAATTAAAAATTTAAATTTATTTGGAAACCAACATTTTTTAGAATTAATTTGCCTTGCATGGTACTATTCGGGGCCAATTTACTAATTTACTAAGGTAAATTAAAGTTAATATTAAATGCCCTTTCAAGATTGCTAAAAAAGTAACTGAATTTGGGAATACACTAGAGCCCCGATTTGCGTCGTTAATAGGGACCGGGGAAATGCGACGTAAACCGAAACGACGCAAATCGAAACGAAGCAAAACAGATTAACACAAAATTTCAAAGCCAACGCAAATCGGAATCAAAACGACTCAAAGCGGATTCAACCACATTTAGAAAAGCGACGCAAATCGAAATGACGCAAATAGGATAGACGCAAATCGGGGCTCTAGTGTACTTTATTTATATTAAGTTAATGTTAGTAATAAAATAATTTTTATAAAAATATTTTATGTTTTCTCAATTTTTATGTTTTAGTTTATTTTATCTTATTTCTATCCTTCTAAATATTTACTTTAGTTGTTTTTATTTACTCTCATTGTTGATCTTCTTATTTAGCTTGACATTAACCAAAAAGTTCATTATTATTTGTTTAAAATAAGTGTTAAAAGTAGCAAAATTAAATAGAATCTAAAGCAAATAATTGCGTTTGTTTTTTAATTTCCAAAGTAAAGCTTTTGTTTTTGTTAAGTGGTAGAGAGAGCATGGAAGGAACGAACGAAGAAGCAATAATGTGATTTCGTTACATGCATATCGTTAACTTAATACGAAAAGGCCCTAACTCATGTTTTTCATAGTTTACAGGAGGAGGAAAAAACTAAATAAAAAATATGCAATATTAATACAAAATTTTTTTTAAACGCAATTTTTATTAAAAACACTACAAATTTAGTGTTATATTAGTTTTATTATTTTTTTTTTTAATTTATATTTATTAATATGATTAAGGGCTTTGATGTTGTATTTTCTGAAAAAAAAAAATGAGTTGGGGCTTTTTTTAACGAGAACAAAAGGTAATATAAAAGAAATTCATGTTTTAGACAAAGAAACAAGGAAATTCAAAAAAATTATAATCATATTACATTGAAAAGTAATAAAATCTTCATAATATACATATTAGTTTTTATATGGTAAATTTTCATAAAAGTGATGTCAGTCTTTGGGTAGCAACTTTTTTAAATCTTGCAAGTGATCCCACTTATTCTTGGAGATTTCGAAATTTGAAGTATAAACGGTTCCAGGTTCAATATGTTTATTAGCAGACTTTGTTCTTTGGGGTAGAAGCTCGTATTCGTCACATATATCTATTTTAAAATAAATCAATCCTGAGTTGTCGTATCCTAATTCCCGTAGCATGTTTACATTAGGATCGCCTCTACTTCGACCTGAAGTTGAATCAACGTTTTGTATATGAAATTTTTATATTTGACTTTTTTTTTTTTTATTAATATTTTGGTAATTATTAAAGCTTTAGGTCTTTTTTATAAAAAAATTAAATTTTATTTCAATATTTCGCTACTCTTTGAGTAGCTTCTTCAGGATAAAAGTTAACGATTAAGTTAACGATACGTAGTACATGCAAATATGCATGTACAATGTATATGTGTATGTGTAATATTCATACGTAGTTTTGTTTTTCACTAATAAATTGGATATAAAATGCAAAAAAAAAAACAAATACTTACTAACAATATGGTCCTGTAAGAAAATGTTACAAACAGTTAAGAGGAATTCTATCATCTGACCAATGAAAAGTCGGATTCTAACTATTTTTCTAATGGTTTTTGTATACCAAAAATTTTAGTTGATATTTTAGTTAATCTTTTTTAAACTTAATATTAAATATGTATGTAATGTATATTCCTTTTGAACTTCTAAATTTTTTTGATATTTATGGTCGGATTTTCGGAAGTGGGCTCTATGAAATATTTATGACCAATAAACTCTTATTTTGGAAGGAAATTTGTATGGTGGCTAGGTGAAATAATGGACGGATTTCAACCAATTTCAATCCCAATCGTCCTTTAACCGAAACTTTATCATGTACCAAATTTAATCGAAATATCTTTAAAATTGCGACCTGTACTTTGTGGACAAACTTTTCATGGACAACCAAGTGATTCTGAGTCGAACGGTATACTTTAACATGGGTGTTGGACTAATATTTATTATGGCGTAGTGTACAAAAAGTTCAAGATATTGCAAACAAAAGGTGTAAATAAAACCGCTTTAGTATTGTTTTTGTTCGTTTACTTTTCCTCTTGTTGTGAGAGTAAGTTTGTAAAAGTTAAATGTAAACAAGTATCGATGGTCTCATGTAGAAAGGCCCTAACTTGCATATTTGAAACTTTACAGGAGAAGGTAAAAACATAATAGAAACTGCAATATTCAACATGTAACTTTGTTTGTACAACTGCTTATAAAAGCGTTATTTTTTACACTATTGCAATAAATTTTTGTGAGGAGGTGTATTTGCGTTAAATGCATTGGAATCTCAAAAAAAAAACTAATTTCGAAAAAATAGCGAGTTAGGGCATTTCTACATGAGACCAGCGGTATGTAATACTATTGCCGTTACTTATTCATTTAAGTACAAAGCAGGGTGAAATTATATCAGGTGAGTGCAGGAGCACAGCTAAGTGACTTTGTTTACAATTTACTTATGTCAATTTCGCCCAACACGATGAATTAGTTGGTGACATGTATACATATATACATGCTATGTATGTATGTATGTATGTAAATCTTTTTCAATTTATTTTTACCGGATAAATTTACAATCCCTCTGTTTGTATACTATGTAATTATATAAGCATTAATTTTTTTAATCATTTCAATTATAATTCCACTTATATCCATTTTATGGCAGTGCTCAAATAATTTTTAAAAATGTTTTTGTTTTTGTATAACAGCTGAGAGATAAAAAAAATAAACATTAACAAAAACAATATACCTTTGTATACTTTTAATTAAATAAGTAAAAAATAATACAATGTCAACGTAAAAATTAACATTATTTACTAAAAACATTAAAAATTAAACGAAATATGGTCACCCGTATTGTGACAAATGCGTTGTATTTTTAGAGACGAATAAAAATTACGAAAAAATTCATAATTCTCCCTGTTGTGTTCCTAGCATTAAGCAAATTTTTTTAATGCAATTATAAATAAAATTAGTAATAATTTTGTAAGTAGAGAATTAGGAAATTATTTAAGGAAGCGAATGGCACGAGGTAAGGATTTACAGTGGAGGTTAGAGATTTAATAGTGTTCCATCGGAGCATCGGATAAACTCAGAAGAAGAAAGAAGTAAAGCTCGAGGAAACACCAAGACTGTAAAACACAACGGTCGGCAACGGTCTCTAACTGATAATGAGATTCCCAAATTAATTAGAGAGGTCAAGAAAACTCCAAAGTCTAGCGTAGTCAAAAAACCATGGACTTCATGTAAGAGTGCCTAGAAAAAAACCGTATATTTCTGCTGTAACCTCTCTGTAATCTTTCTGGAATAATGCGAATAAAAAATAGTGAGCTGCTTGACAGAACCTTAGGGCTACAGGAAAATACAACGGGGGATTTTTGATGGTTTGGGGTTGTATGTCAGCTGGATAGCCAGGTAATCTTGTATTTATTGAAAGTGCAAAAACACCGTGGGCCTTTCAACAAGACAACGACTCAAAACACAGCATCAGAATTGTCAAGGAGTGGCTATTGTACAATGTACCTAAGCAATTAAATTTACCTCCACAATCTCCAGACCTCCAATAATTAAGCTGAATGGAGGACCAACAAAATATTAACCTTTAAGTTACGTTAAGCGTACTAATTATACTTATTATATTTTTTCCATAAAATTTCCATGAAATCAATTATAAATTAAAAATTTAAATTTTAAGTTGATTAAAACTTATATATTTCTTATTATACTAAAAATATTTTGCTTTATAGATGAAAAAGCGTGCTGTATACTAAATTTTGACTCTGACTGTATATTAATTACTGTTAAAATTTATGTTAACTTTATTTGTCTTTCTTTGAGTAATTTTTTTTGTTATTTTTTATTTATGAAGAAAAAAAAAACAAGAAAATAATAGAGATGAAAAGATTGATAACAATTTTGAAATAAAAAAATGAAGGTAAACTTGAACTTGAAGGTAAAATTGATAAAAAAAATTTGAAAATAATCAGAAAGATAAAAACAGAAACATGCTGATAATTACATAGCAAACTAAATATTCTAATGTATGTAGAACATTTTAGTTGATCGTATACAATTAGAAGTAGGTATTACTAAATTGCGATATTACTGAAACTATTTATGCATATAAGTCAATTTTTAATGATTCGAACCAAGTGTAGAATATACATAAATAGATGTGAAGCTTTTATATTATTAAACTTAGCAGAAATGTCAAATTAACTACAATACCTTTTCTCGTAATAATAATAACTACATACTCATATGTACTAATGTAAATTAGCCTTTTTTCTTAATTGTATTAATAAGTATGTACCTACACAAATTCAAGTTGAAAATTATAAAATATAAATTTTCCAAGCAGATGTATTTCGTTATTTTATCATTATGTTCAACAATAAAAACGCGTCGTTCTCTTGTGTAATGTTCTTTTTACTAGCCCCAAATTATCAGCTATCAAACTGTTTTTTGTTTAGTGGCATACTGCAATTGAATTTTAGGATTAATGAGAATTCGCTTTTCCGGAAAATAAGTCTTAATTGGCATAATGAAACATTAGATACCTGAAACGCTAAGGCAACCTTTAGCCAATTTGACGCTTTAAATATACATATGTAGCAATCCGTCATTAGATTTTGTCACAATAATTGTATGAACTTGTTGACTACATTGCATTTTTTCAAGAATAGAACCCAAATTAATTTTCACTAGTTTTAACCGTCAAATATTATTAAATTTTTAGTGTTTTGTTGCAAGGAAAGCAGCCGTCTTAGAAGCAGTCTGAAATTCGTGTTTATAAAGCTTTGTGGTTTTTCTATTATATTTTTCCAGTTGTATATAGTATTGATTACTATTTCAGACGTTCTAATTTATTTCATTTTTGTCAAAAGACATGGCTTACAGAAATGATAAAATTTTTAGTATTTCGTTGAAAGCAAATGGCTCTCCCGGCCGTCATAGAAGCAGCCTGAAATTCGTGTTTATAAAGTCTCGATGTTTACTATCTGAGACGTTCTAATTTATTTTCGTTTTATTAGCGCAATTCACAATCTTCTGCAAATGGTATTGCATCATTGCATTTGCAAAAAGGTTTAGCATATATTTGCTTTACACCAACAAAATACACAGCAATAGTAAAAATATGATAAACCTTTTTATACCATACACTACAATAGTGGATTTGTACTGTTGTTTGTAACGCCCAACGGTCCAACACCCAACTTAAAGTATACGAGAATCACTCCCTGAGTCGGTTTAACGATGTCCGTCCGTCCGTCCGTCTGGCTGGCTGTCCATGTAAAGCAGAGTACAGGTTGCAATTTTGAAGATATTTAAATAAAATTTGATACGTGATATTTTTCGGCTCAAGGACGGATAGGATTGAAAATGGTGGAAATTGGTCGATTATTTCACCGGCCCCCATATAAATGTCCTCCCGAAATAGGAGTTTAACGATCAAAAATGTTTGAATTATGAAAGTATTCAAACAAATTTCACCACAAATGAGTAATAAATGAAGCTATATCACATTAAAATATTTTTTTGAAGATCGGCCACTTCCGAAAATAACTTTGAGGACCATAAATCTCTTAAAAATTTTGGTATCCAAATAATATTGAACACAAATATATATCATATGTATACAAATAATACGGTACAATTTTATTATGATCGGTCCATAATTAGTCGTAGCTCCCATATAGGGCCCACTAGCGAAAATCACTTTAACGTACATACATTTCTTAAGAATATTGGTAATCAAATAAAATTCGACACAAATAAGTTTCTTATATACAGAAATGATGACACCTAATTTTATAATGGTCGGTCCATAATTAGTCAAAACTCCCATAAAAGACCCTCTTCGTAATTCACTTTAATCTCCATAAACCTTTTAAAAGTATTTATATCGAGATAAAGTATAACATACATAATATTTATATTCACGGAAGTCGTGGAACAATATTTTTGGATAATCAGTCCATAACAGGTAATTCTCCCATATAGTGCCCATTTCTGAAAAGCTGTTTCATTTATATACTGGGTGTAGGTTTTGATCGACTATACTTTCTTTCTTAAGCTAGATTAATACGATTGAAATTTTTTTCAAAATTGCTCTTAAAAATGTTCAAACTCGTGTAAACAGCAAAATTTTTTCGAAATTTGTTTATTTAATAACTATAAATAACTATTACTATCTATTAATAACTATTAAATAAATAAATTTTGAAGAATTTTTGCTGTTTACACGAGTTTGAAACATTTTGAAGAGCAATTTTGAAGAAAATTTCAATCGTGTATATCTAGCTTTACTTGTTGCAAATGCAATGATGCAATACCATTTGCACAAGATTATGAATTGTGTTATTGTTTAAAAATTTACTTACATAAATATTTACTTTACGTTTGTTTTTTAATATAATTTTTCACATGTCTGTTTCCAATTAGTTGTCATTTTCTAACATGTGTACAAAACCTTACCAAAAATTTAGCCCAAATCCAAAATAATTTAAAAAATTTAATTAATATTAATGAAGATATTAAAAAATAAACTGAAATATGAAACGTACATAGTTATTGAAATTTTAGTAGTTTTTCAATCAAAAACTTAATACAACTAAAAATGACAAGTTTTGGGTTAGTTTAAACGGAATATAACAGAATTTAGGTAGAAATTAATAACAAATTAGTTTTAAAGCATCAAAAATAATTTTTTTTAACAATTTACCAAACGAAAATAACAAATTCATATGTCACAAAGTTTAACGTTTTTAAATAGTTTTGTTTTCGAAACCGATTATCTGCATATATCTGTATATTTTTCTTTGCTACTTTTTTTTTAATTAAATTATAATATGTTTTAAATTATGTGTTTTATTTTTGATTTATCAATTTCTTGTTTATAATTTTTTAGTTTTCAAAAACTTATTTGTCCGTATAAGTATACGGACATATAAAATATAAATTTATATAAATTAAACAGTTTAAATTGACAGCATCGTTGACCACATCTACTATATATGCATACATACATATGTAACAATTATTAATAACCATTGAAAAACATTTGTAAATTATTGTCCAAATAGTAACGATAAACAATGATCTAAATACATTCTTTTACAAGAGCTTAAGGTATTAATACCAAAAATAAGATCCATACTGTATTTTTCTGATACTTTTAAGTAAATTACGAGTATTTGCACTGTTTATATTTTATTTTTTTTTTAATTCTGTTTTTGACCCAATAATGGTTTGTTTTGTTGCTGTTGTAGTATTTGCCATTTAATCTAACACTCATAAGCACGAGCACACACATGATAAGTCAGTCAGATACTTGGTCACTCAGTCATTCTATCATAATATTTGCTTGTTATTGTATTCACTTGTATTTATGTATTTAAATTTAGTATAAACACCACACAAAGTCAACAATAATAACAAAGTCATAAAACCTATTAAAAGGAAGTTTCAACGAGAACTTTGTGTTCCAAATCAAAACAATTACAAATGAGAAAAAAAATTATATCGGCCAGATGTTGACCACGAGATTTGGATTCTTTTGTGACAATGTGCAATTATTTTACATTATCACGACACGAGTTAAAATTTTAAGGCTGCAATTGATTCGATTGCTTCTGTATAAATTCTATTTTTAACGTTTTTAACACTTTTGTACAAAATTTGGTATTCCATCATTTTAAAAAGCGATTGTGGAATATTTATGGAAAGTCCTCAGCTGGGACTTTTTACAATTTTGTTCATAAGGTCAATATTTCTGGTACTTTAACAGATAATTTATGTATAAATAGGGAATACATCAAGGTTTCAATACTGTTTTTCGTGTTTCGCAATTCCAGCTTTGCAATATTAGAAAATACGGTCATAAATTTAAAGTGAATTTGAGAAATTGTACAAATTTTTTACATTAGCATGATATTTGAAAAGTTAATTTTACATATGTATGTACGAGTATGTATATTAGTGAAGAATTTTTTTTAATAAAAATAAGTCATTGTTGTATAGGACTGGAAATTTTATTGTTTAACCAACAAATAAAATCTAAGGAAAATCGGTGCAAAATTTTTGATGTGCATACAACTGAGAAACGGTTATATGCATCTTCTAGTCGAGCACTTTTAGAAAATATAAAGGTCCTTGAAGTCATAATGCCGCGGATGATGTATTGGTTTCATTTGGCAAACTTAAATTTGAATCTTACTTAGCTACACTTATGTAAAATTTTCCGCTCGGACCAACCGTTGAGAAATGGCAGATTTATTTCCAAACAAAAATCGATTCTGGCCCACTGTGTACTGATATCCCAGCAAGTAAAATGTTAAACAAAGTTCTTATTGCAAAACCCATTTTATACAATAACAGAAAATACTAAAAAAACAGCGAACTTATTATTGATAATAATTGTAGCAAAAAAAAAAAATAAATAAACAAACAACAAAAGCTATTTTGTAAACGTAAACAAAAAACACTCAATGTTTATTTAAATTTTGTTCTTGTATTTACTATATAATGTTGTTGGTCGTTTATTAAAAGAACAACAAAACATGTGTGAAAATAACAACAATCACACACTTCTAAAAAGATTAGAAAAATTAAAAAATAAACTTAAAATGCGTTTAAATTATAGTAAATTAAATTCAACAAGTATTTTAACGAGTGTTCACATAAATACATATACATACATTGTATGTTTGTATAATACATATTTATACTGTATATTTGTATAATTATAATTATGTTGTATTAGGTCAGTAACTGATAAGCAATGCTTGTGTTTAATTATTTATTTTTTCTTTTCTTATAATTATTTTATTATGTGTATATGTAATTATAGTATAAATGAATCAAATAAAATTTTTATTTATTATATATGCGTTAGTGTGTGTGTGTGTGTATTTCTTCTGCGTATTTGTTATTATAATAAATATGTACATTTTGCGAAATATTTAAAAATAAAAGTTAATTGTGAGGCGCATTTTAAATCACATAGCCTGTTTTTCTTTCTTTGTATGTATGAGCAACATTGTTTTCAATTTAATTTCTGATTTAAATGGTTAAATATGTAAATAAATACGTATGTACATTTAAGTTATGTGTATGTGTGTTAAATAAATGCTTCACAAATTTGTTTATTGCCAATTTAGATTAGATAAATTAAATGGGTTTTATGAGCTTAAATTAACACAAACATTTTGAAGTGAAATAATGCATAGAATTTCCAAAAATAAAAAGTATAATTAAAAAGAAGACATACTTACATATGTATTAAATCGTTAAATGAAAGTGCATATGTATACATATATATATATAAAAGTTCTTAAATTAACTAAATAAGTATTAAGAAAAAATTCCAAGTATGTAATATCATAAATTTGGTAACACTTATGGCGTTTTCTTTTTTGGCAAAAATGTTACACTTTTTTTCTTTTTTTTATGGGAAATGGGTAAAAAGTGTAACATATATGTAACATTTTTGCCAGAAAAGAAAACGCCATAAATTCTGTTATTAATATTCTTGCAAATATTTTGCTCTGCTCTGAGCAACATACATATGTTTGGGATATGATCACAGACATTTTTAAAGCAATTAAAAGTTATTCAACAATTTTATGACCCATTAACCTTCACATCAAATACATGTTTGTGGCAATAATTTCCATGTTTGTGTTATTTACATCACATAAGATGTTGCTTCGACTAGGGACATATACAGTGGTGGACATGAGGTTAACTACATATATGCTATTTTTTTTTTAACTATTCGTGGTTAATTTTAATTAATTGGCAATTTGAGCTGGACAATAATTTAGAACATAAAACACTATTGAGACATGGTGCACATAGGAACAGCGTAAGGACACTTACCAGACGATCTGTAGAGGGAGTACCATTAACGAGATTGTAAGTATTTTAATTAGCTCAAGGAGGATGGATAATGTGTTGCAGAAAATTAGACCATATTCGAAAATATGACACATATACAAATGTTGAATCTAAGGCATAAAAAACAACCCGTAAAGAAGACGCTTTAATTTACAGATCCTAAGTGACAGATCCATTCTCTCGACCGCAATACTAAGATCTCTTTTAAAAAAATTCGATATTGACGTCTTCTCTAGAATGATAAGAAAAGGACTCAAGTATTCAGCATAAGCCAAATGTTTCAAAAAGAACTTACATTTCCGGATTTATTTTGCTCTTGAGGATTTGGAAAAACTCATAATTTTCAGGAAGACCTACTATGGCGCGATGAATCAAACATGTTTAGGTTCGGATCTAGTGAAAAAGATACGTATTTCGGCATAGCTCCAGCTAATTATTTTTTGCTCTCTTCTTCTTATGCCGTAAAACCGGAGTAACTGGAAGTGGCCCCTTCTTTAGGGTTTCTCAAAACCCAAGAAAAAGAGAACAGTGGAGTAAATTATGCCAAAACAATCTTACTCCAAGCAGCTTTATTTGCATTGACCACTTGTTTGTATGTTTGTTTTCTTTATTTTATGCCAGATGTTTTTGACAGTAACGAAAGTATTGCCTGTTGTTCTTGCCTTGTTGTAATTTATGACGACAACGACCCAAAACACACCTCACGCACTATGAGGAGTTGCTTGGAGCAGAATAAGATTAATGTGTTGAAATGACCAGTCCAATCTCTGGATCTTAAGCCAATTGGGAGAGAACCTATGCAATGATTGATCTTTCTGTATTTTTATTTTATAAAATTTTTATTAAGTGCTAAATTACTGTCCACCGGGTGACATTTAGTATGTTTGAAAATAAATGTTTTTAGAAAATAACAAACAACTGAATATATTTGCTTTAATTAAGAATATATACCGATTGTGCTAACCTCGTGTCCACCACTGTATATGTTTCTTCACAGAAAGGTGCTTGAAAGTTTAAATGTAAACAAATTAAAAAAAATAATTTTCTTACATGCTATTTAAATAATCAGCCATGTCACAGAATTTAATTCTGTTCGGAAGTGGAATTAAGTCCCTTTTTTGCTTCTTTAGAAAAAGCAAAACGAAAGATGTTTTTGAGTGTCGCTATTTTAAATCTGTTCTTATTATATATTTGTTTATAACTGATAGCTGGTTTTTATTGCTTTTGAATTCCTTTAAAAGTTCTAGAAGTGCCTTTTAGTACAATTCTTGATTTGAATTATGTAAAATTTCTAAAGCCTATTTGTTTAATAAATATATGTATGTATGTATGTATATAAAAATATTTTTAAACACCAATTGCTTTAATCAATAGCAATTTATTAAGTTAACAAGTTTCGTGTTATTACACCATGTGATAGTGCTTTTGCCACATGCCATTCCCTTAAAAAAGATCATTGCTAACTAATATAATGTATGTTAAAAGCAAAAGGAATTATGAGTTAATTTGTCAGCCTATTTTTAAAAGCATTAGGATCGATCAAAAAGTAAGGAAAGTCGAACCTGTAGTATTCAGGTATCTAATGAGATCACACAGTCTGCTACTGGATGTCTCAGATAGGTAGAAATCTGTATCTAAATAAACGAAGAGCCGGACATTCACAGGGAGGGTGAAAGCCGTTCCCTCTTTTCCACACTCCTGCGGGAGCGGCGCCTGCAAATGTTAAAGAAATATCTGAGTAAACGGTTATCATTCGCTAACATACTTTTTGCCTCGATATGTCTATCCTATCATATCCTATCCTATTCTTGAGTTGTATACTGCTTTTCTAATTGTGTATGCACCACAATTCTCTGTCGGTTTTACATGTTGCATCACCTTTTGTCAGGCTTTTGAATGTAGCGTTTGAAGAATTCGCTTTTATTGGTCCCAAGCGTTATTTTGACAGATCCTGCATTTGATATATTTAAAGCGGATCATTTTTTGAGCAGCTTGTCTGTTTATTCATTACCTTAATATTTGTAATATATAATTAACCAAACAAGACTGATTTTAGATAGCCGACTTAGCTTTGACAGTTCTTCCCTGCACGCTCTGAATTAAGGTAAAAGCCGTAGTAGAGGTGCCTGACTTATGCCAAAAATAACAGTGCTCCCACGAACATTTCTTTTTTGTAACAGTTTATTCACTGACTTTATGCGGAAGGCGTATTGTTAAAATTACCTCAACTTCACCACAGGGAACATCATATTCAGCGACACAGTTCATTTTGAAGCAATGTTAAATCCTATCCATGTTTTGCACGAGGAATATTCAAGATAATTGCAAATACAGAATAATATGTAAATATTTTGTATTACAGACCCGTAGACGTTATAATATAGACACTATTGAGTTGCTTACTTCAACTTTTAGATCTTCTATAGGCCGTTGACAGTGGTGGACACGAGGTTAGCACACTAGGTATCTATTGCCAAATAAAACAAATATTTTCTGATGTTCGTTACCTTTTAAAACACTTTTTTTTATCACACGTTGTTCTCTTTTTAAAATATAACCACACGAAAAAAAAACTCTGGACAATAAGTTAGAACTAAATAAGCCTTTTATTCTCATAAGAGAAACAAAACAAAGAACTTTAGTTAAATTAAAAAATTTGTAGAATATATTTAACAGCTGCACACCTTCTAGGCATTCTGTCCACTCTGGTGGAACGCGTGGAGACTATGGCAAAAACGCGTACCATGTGTTTAAATTTTTTTTTTCACAATGTGGCAAAATTCTTGGGTCTTACTGCCGTTATATGTTGTTTCACATCATTCCATAGGTTCCAAAATGGCATTTTGACCCCAGCGTATAGAATCATTGTACATATTTAAAAGTATACTTTCATTATCGATCTAATATTTTGATATATATAGGACCAATACTATGCCAGGACCATCACATTTCCACCACCATGCTTTTTCATCTTAGAAGTGTACTTTGGGTTATATTGTTCCATAAGATCCAAACTTAAAAATTTTGATTCATCGCTCCAAAGGATATTCATTCAGAAAATTATTGGGTTTTCTAAATTCTCATGGTCAAAATAAATACGGGACTGTAAGTTCTTTTTTGAAATGTGTGGCTTTTGCTGAATAATGCAACCATGCAAGTTTTTTTTTTTTAGAGGAGACAATAACACCAATAGGCGCTGCGAATTATGGCCCAAATGGAAATTATATCTTTATACATTCTTCTTTTTATGTATAATTTTTTCTTCTTATTCAAAAAAGAAGATTTTAATTATTTTTTTTTCACGAAAAAATTTAAATCCATTATCACTTTATCGTTATATATTGTATGTTTAAGATTTCACATTTCACTTCAAAGTCATTGTAAGACAATTGCAGAATAATTTTTTAAACAGAACCGAAACAATTTACGATTTCAATGTCTTGCATTTTTATAAAATATTGCTATATATTAATAATGAAAAATTACCCTAGAATTTTTGGGACCATTTTTCATTTATATATATTAAAAAAATATAAGATATGAAAGATAGCCTCAAAGTAGAGAAACTACATTTTTTTGGCTCCTCTTTTATTCCACTATTTTCGGTTCATTTTTCATTTATCTTAAAATGCAAAATAAACCCAATAACAAAATGCATTTATACCCAAAAATAAATAAAAAAAATTGGCCAAAATTTTGTGTATTTGTATTTCATTGAGGCTATTTTTCTTGGGCCACAACTCGCAGCACCAAAGGTATTAAGAAACAATGCAATACAAAATAATAGGATATTCTGACACAAAACGGTACGCCAACGGACAAAAATTACAGTTAGTAATTATAATCATTTAAAAGCATTTATGAAATGTGCTAACCAACCTCATGTCCACCCCTGGCATATTGTTATTTAACATAAATATAAAATTAAATTTATTTATTGCTTTAACTAGGGAACACAATTACTAATGTACTCGTATACTACTCGTATAAGGTGGTTTTGCAATTAATTTAAAAAAAATTAACATTTCATTTAATTTTATTTATAAAAAACATAAATAAAATAAAACAAGTAGGAAACTATAGTCGGCCAAGCCCGACCATATAATACCTTACACCCAGTATATGTATAAAACAGTTTTTCAGAAATGGGCGCTATATGGGAGATATAACCTATTATGGACCGATCACACAAAAGTTTAGTGCCATAACTTCCGTAAATATAAATATTATGTATGTTATACTTTATTGCGATATAAATACTCTTAAAAAAATTATTAAAGTAAAAGTGAATTACGGACGAGGTCTTATATTGGAGTTTCAACTAATTATGGACCGACAATTATAAAATTAGGTTTCATCAATTCTGTATATATAAAAGTTATTTTTGTGGAATTTTATTTGGATATCAAAATTGTTAAGAGATTTATGTGTCGTTAAAGAGATTTTCAAAAGTGGGCCTACGACTACGACCCACCATCATAAAATTTTACCATATTATTTGTTTGTATCTAAAACATATTTGTGTTCAATATTATTAGGATATCGGCATTTTTAAACGAGTTATGCTTTTTAAAGTGATTTTCGGAATTGGGGCTTATTTGGGAGCTGTGATCAATTATGGACCGATCTTCACATGATTTTTAGATTTGATCTCATTTGTGGTGAAATTTGTTTGGATACTTGCATAATCCATACATTTATGATTGTTAAGCTCCTATTTCGGGAGGACATTTGTATGGGGGCCAAGTGAAATAATGGACTGATTTCCACCAGTTTCAATCTTATCAGTCCTTAAGCCGAAAAATATCAGGTACCGAATTTTATTGAAATATCTTTAAAATTGCGACCTGTACTCTGCGCACAAGCTTTAAATGTTAGCCAGCCAGACGGACGGACGGATGGACCGACGGACATCTTTAAATCGGAGTCGATCGGTATATTTTAAAGTGAGTGTTGGACCAATATTTCTGGGCGTTACAAACATCAGTACAAATCCAATATACCCACTATTGTGGTGTAGGGTATAAATATCATATACAATTTTAATGATGAAATTGTTAACCATAAAATATTTTGATATTTATAAAATATTCAAATAACTCAACTGTTAATAACAACAATAATATTGAAATGTTATTTGAGGTTAAAACAGAGATATGTTATATTGCAAATATTAACGTTTTAATTATTTATAGTGTTGATGGGATGTGTTGTTATTTAAAAATATATATATTTTATTTGCTTATTTATGAGGTTTCTGGTCAATGAGTGGTAATAATATATAAATATTAACAAACTGATTTCCTATCACTAATTTAATAAAAAAAAGTAAGAAAGTATAGTCGGTCAAGGCCCAATCATAGAATACCCTACACCAACTATATGGGCAAAAACTATTACTGTGATTACGGACCGATCATCATAAAATTAAGTAGCATGACTTCTTTTTGTACACATACGAATTATTGTACTAAATTTTATCTCAATATCAATATTTTTAAAAGATTTATGCCTGTTAAAGTGTTTTTCTGAAGAGGGTCTGAAATGGGAGCTACGACTAATTATGAACATATCTGCACAAAATTTGTAGCTGTGTATAAATCTAACATTTATTAAAGAAAAAGCTCAATTTCGTATGAAATAATTGGCTGCTTTCAAACAATCGTCATTAAGCCGTAAACAAAGTAAACAAGTAAAAAAGCCAGACGAATGGAAATACTTTAAGGTGGGTGTTAGACTAATATTTTTGAGCGTTACAGACATCAGCACAAATCCAATATACCCTGTGTAGGATATAAAAATATGTATACCATGTTGATGTAAAAAAAACGGAGCTGCTACTGTAGCTTTTTATTGGTGTTTAATTACTAGAACTGTGCATAAAAATAAGAACAATCATTAAACTATACTTCTCAAAAAAACACAATCATTAACCTTTATAAAGAATACATCTTTCTTTATTACATGTTTTATCATACAAAATTTAAATATTTAATTAACTTTATAGTCATCTAAATATTTTTCGAGAAATCATTTGAATTTTACTTCTACATAAATTGATTTAACTGTAATCCCCAAAAATTGTTTAAACAAACTTGGGTTTTTTTTTCTATTTTTTTTTGTGAGTATTTAAAACGTTCATTTCGCTTAAAGCAATCGAAATGCGTTCCAATGAATTTTAAAACATAACACACAGTCACAACTTTAACGTGTTCAAATCCTTAATATGTAAATAAATGTTAAGTGATTTTCACAATTAAACTGTGTACAAAAAATTTCAAATAAATGCGTATTAAACTGCTGTTACTCTATGAGAACTACATGCAAAACTCAGAACGGGTCTGGAAACACAACTGCCACCAATACATTTCTGCACACGTATATGGATATAAGTAGCCAATATCAAACGCTAACTAAATGCAAACTGTTTGAAAACAAATGATGTTCATGGCCAGTGAATTGCATAATTTTACTCAAGAGACCCAAATAGAGATGTTTAAATGTGGGTGTATAAAACACACATACATGTATTAATACTTTTGTATTAGATATACATGTAACTGATAAGGTGTATGGGTGTCAGTAAATGAGTGAGTGTGTGCGTGTTGGAAAGGAATGGAAGTAGTACGTCCAACAAATTAAATATTATTACTTTCTAGTGAAACCAAGAAACAACCCACTCGTTCAGTCATTCATTCACTCATTTACTTTGCAACGTTCCTACTACAACAACTTTTACCCAACTCCTACGTACAAAAGTTGCACATTGCGCCCAACAACTACATTTTAAATATTTCACAAGTAGAAAAGCTGTATGTTTAGTTGTTTAACAAAACACAAAAAAAAAAGAAGAAAACAATTTCAAAATGAACATATTTATAACGAAGAAATACATTCTTGTGTAGCAAGAAAACTAAAATGTTTAAAGTATGCAAAATAGAAAAAAACTTTTAGTTTTCTTTAACTACAACTACAACCAAACAATACAAGCTAAAATTTTTGTACTCTCGTTTATACACACCAACGCATTGTGTATAGAGTTTAAGGAGAGGAAGTTTAAATTGTTGTCCGGAGGAAAGAGTGAAGACAAATGATCAGACAATTGCATTTGGGTCTTATTGTAGGACCGAAAAAAGGATGGGTCCGAAATTTACGCTAGATTTGGATTGTCCGCCACTTGTGCAGTTTAGTATTGCCAACCAAAAATAAAAAAAAAACACTTTGACAGCGGGCTGTTTAGATTAAAGTAAAAATAGAGCATCACTGTTAAAATCAAGTTAACTAGAGTATTCAAATCTATATAACCTGGTAATCGGGGTTTTCTTTAAAATGGCAGCCGATTTCAAATATTTTATATTTTCAAACAATTCCACAGCTTGTTATTGGTATTGGATTTGTGCTGATGTTTGAAACGCAGAAAAATAACGGCCTAGCACCTCCCGATTGACACAAAATCATTTACTGAGTCGATTTAACGATATCCACCCGTCCATCTGAGTGTCCATTAACCTTATGCACGAAGTACAGGTCACAATTTTGAAGCATTATGGATCAAATTTGGTATGTGAATTTTGTTCGGCCCAAGGACAATTGTTACTGAAATTGGTCCATTCTTTTATCAGCACCTGTTGGTATCCAAACAAAATTTAACTCAAATATGTGTCGTATATATTCAAATCATTCTAAATAAGTTTATGATAATCGGTAATTAATTTTCCATAGCTCCCTAATAAGGCCCACTTTAAAAATTACTTTAACGGCCACAAATCCTTTAAAAATGTTGGTATCTAAATAGAATTCAACATAAATAAGTTTCATATACATACAAAAATCATGTCAACTTATTTTTATAAAGATCGTTCCATAATTAGTCATAGCTCCCATATAACCCCATCTTCTGAAAAACACTTTAACATGCTTAAATATATTATCGGTGTTGATATCGAGGTAAAATTTAATGCAAAGATTTTGTATAGGCACAAAATTAATTAATCTTTTTGAAAAATTATTTTTGCACATTTACTAGATATAGGGTATTATTTGATCGTTCTTAATGAACTATACTTATTCTTATTTGTTTTTTATTTCGGTTTGATCATCTCATATGATCAAAGTACAATAAAAACTATCAAATATTGAAAAATAGGCCTCATTCTTGTTGAGAATATGTTGTGCTCTTGATACTTTTTTTTTGATATAAAGTAGATCTAACTTTAGTTTCTGCAAAAATCATTGTAGAGTAGATCTTGGTTGCCGAATTTATAGTGTCCCTTTAAAATTCTTCTCTATGTATTTTCTTAGAGTGTGGCGTTCAAATATTTCCATTTTTCTCATTATTGTTTTTGAAATGCTAAACCATATTGGAAATGCATATAATATAATTGGTCTAATACTGACTTTATATAAAAGTAATTTATGTAGTCGTAATCGGCAATGTTTTACTATTAAATAGTTTTGAAAAGGCAGCTTTAACCCGATTAGCCTTCTCCAAATTATATACAACATGCTTGTTGAACTTTAAAAGTTTACTAAAGTTTACTGCTAGGTATTTCATATTGTCCTTAAATATGATTTCAGAATCATTTAATATTGATTTAAAATTTTTGCTCTCCGGAACAACAGTATATTAACACTTTCCGGAAGCATTTCTTATAGCATTACTCTTCGAGGCGTTTATTTTTATTCCCCAATGAGAATAATATTCATCGACATATTTAAGGTGTGCAGAAACATTTTGTAGAGCAATTTTTTGACTCATTGTGTAATTAATAAATAATAGAATCTATTTTCTAAAAAAAATATTTTTTTAATATTCTAAAGAAAACTTTTAAACATTTAATAATAGTGATTGTTTCGTGTTATTGTGGTAAAATTAAAATTTAAAACAAAATCATAATTTTTTACTTTCGAAAACTTAATTTTTAACTTATCCACCTAACCAATAACTCTTCAACAATATGTTTACTACATAAACGCTATTTGTTGAAAGTACGAAGAAACATTACTAATTGCCTGACGAAAAAGCAGAAGAACAACAAAAAAACTTGTTGAAAATATTTTAAATCTTCGCCTTTACTCACATATTTATATATACACATACACATTCATATTTAAACATGTATCTGTGTATATTTGAGCGTATATGTATTTGTGGGTGCATTGGGGAAAATTGTTCAACTCTTAAAGGCGTGAATTTCAATGTCTGTATGAATTTTATAAACGTTGTTAAAACACAGCAGTGAAAAATTAAAAACTTTTTATTTTCAAAAAAAAGAAAAAAAAAACATATGTATACATAATTGAAACAAATGTACGATGAGTTTGTACTTTTACCGCCATTCAGACAAACACTTTCGCACACTTTTTGCCTGTCAGGATAGTGAATTCAGAATCAAGAGAATTGTACCAACTGATACTTAAAAAAACTATATAAAGTACTAATTTGTGTTTTACTTATTATAGAGTATGAGCTCGACTAAAATCTATTTATGTAATGCAATAGTAGTTATTATTATTATTAAGGTTTGTAACACATATATTTACATATACATATTTATTCGACCAATGGCTAGGTTAATATCAAATAATTGTTTTTTTTGTGTAATACTTTAACTTTATACCTAAAAACTTTTTTTACATAAACTTTTCGGAATATTTTGTCTTTGGTTGTTATACCTAAATATACTCGTATACTCGTTTTACATATTGTACTTTTTCGCTTCCAATAGTAACAAAAAGTACTATTGTATCAACTAATCAACTCTGCTTCATATTATATCCACCACTGAGTATGAGTAACAAATACATGTTGGCAAATTAAATACGCAGGAATATTAAATATACGCCCTCATACTTCATCCGCAACATATTCGAAATGTGTTATTTTCTTTTTTTCGCTCAAATTCATTTGCTAGAATGAAAATGTTAAACCATTTTCTAATAGTTTTATTTAAAGCAAAATCTCGTTTGTATTTAAGCATCAAAGCAACATTTGGTGACATTCGTGCAAGGCCAAAATTGTGTTGCCCCCAATTTAACACAACATTTTGTGGGTTTATGTTGTAGTTGCTATAGCTTGCGGACATAACCAAAGTATGTTGTAGGGAAATGTAGGGGAAATAAAACAACAATAACAACAACAACTCAATGCAAAACATGTCTCAAGGGTTCTCTATTCATTTCATTTACAGATACAGCATTCATACAACATTTCATTTTCTAAAGCTGAAACTAATGATACAAAAGTTTAAATGGAATATAATTTTAGTTATTTTTTTGTCTTCACTCTAATAATGTTTGACTGTTCAAGGCAAAATCGGTAACGATTTTATAGAAAATTTAAAATGAACTGGATTCCCAAGTGTGAAATAAATTTAGTGTTGAACTTTATGTAATAATTTCTATACAAATTATAAAATTTTTAAGCAAAAAAAAAGTACCACTAAAGGGAGTGCAAGGTAAATATTTGCTGATACTAAGAAAACTTTGAACTTAATAATACTTGTTTATACATATTTTGGATTTTGTGAATACTATACCAGTAAATGTTGAATATTGCTCTCTTTCTTATGTGTTACTAAAGCCTTATTTAAATAAAATCCTGTCGTAATGGTGTTTTAAATCACTAATTGATACTCATTATTAAATTAAGAAAAGCTGAAAGAAGAAACTATAAATAATATTCTTATAAGAAGGCATTTGTTGAATTTTGTTAAAATTTTCATGTAAAGAACACCTGCCGGTTTTATAACAAAAAATTGTAAGATCTTAGTCGTTATAAGAGCGATAAGGATTTGTACCTACAGTCAAACTATTATTAAATTAGTATTGCAGATATGCATGATATTTATCCTTCAATTATTTAAGACTAAGATTATAGGGGCGACAGGTTGTTTGAAATTCCTCTCTCCTTTCCTTTTCCCTACAATAAATAATTTAAACAGCAGAATTTGTATGGGCCAACTCAGACTCAATGAGGCCCTACACACGACTTTAAGACTTTAGAATCAGTTGCATTTTTGTATATATGGTGACATGGCACATGGGATTGATATTGATATACATATATGTTTTTTAAACACCGGCTTAGTTTGACATTAGTCCAGACACGAAAAGCACCTTATTGTAGAACATGTTTCTCTATCAAGTATTACAAAGAACGCAAAATTGTGCTAAAGTCAGACCCTTTATCATGGCTGGCTGTATGTATATTCAACTTTAGTATAATTAGCCATTTAAGACACTTTAGTGCGACGTTGCCAATAAAATTCTTTATAAATATTAAAAATTTTATTTTAATTGTTGATGTAACTTACACATCTAGATATTTCGTAAATTTGTTCGAATCAAACGGTCCATTAATGACTGAACTCTGAGTAGAAAATCGATTTAAATCGCTCATTTACATGTTACTCATAATTATACACAAATATTATTACATATTGAAGGGCAACGATTCCTCATACACTACTACAGCACTCTAACTTAATCAAATTAATAACAAACATAATCCAACTCCTTAAAGTATGCCAAGTTTCTTAAACATTGTTTCACATATAATAATGTTTTTTTTTTTCATAAAATTCCAAATTGCATAATTTCCGAAGTTGTTTTTTAAATATAAAAAAGGGGAAACAAACTTTCTTTTAAACTAAATATGTAAATTTATAAATGTTTGCAAGAAATTTCTTCAAATAAAACTTTTAAAAAAAATAGTATTTGAATGATAGGTTTTATATAAAATAAAAATTAAAAATAATACAAATAAAACTTTCTCTAGTTTCCTAAGAGATTTATTTCAATATGATTTTGTTTTTCATATTAGTCTGTAACTACATACGAGTACATACATTCATACATACATGTGTCTGTTTGTATATTCACTTACTACACCCGACTATAATTCAGACGCGCTTAAAACAACAACTTCAATAAGCCAAGAGAACCAATTGCTAAATGGTAAGATATATGGGAAAGTGTATAAAAATATAAATGTATTTCGATTTAAATAAAATAGTAACAAAGAGGATTGTGAAAAAAATTATATAGAGAAAGGTTATTTTCCTCTGACAAGCATAAAACCTAAAAAACAATAAATGTAAAAGAAAATATTCTATGGAAATAAATGTTTATTTAGTTTTATTCTTCACATACAATTTGTATACACTTAAATATTTGCTCTTGTCTTAAATTAAATTTTGACCCATGTCAGTTGTAGCTTTACAGTAAAGGGAACTGTGAAAGCAGTACTTCGTTTTTATATGTTTGTAAATTTATTATGAATGTTAAAATATGATTCATTGTTTTAATTAGAAAATAGTTTTGTTTTTGAACGTAGGACGGACATATGGTTTTAATTTTTTTTTGGTCTGACCAATTTCGCCAATTTTTAGTACTAATAATTTCTGTTCAATAGAAAATATTTTAATGTTTTCATCCCTCATTTTTCCAACACAATTGTGCTCCCATTTAAGCTTTTTTCCATACCTTTTATTTTATCAGTAATAAAGAAAAGTCGTTTAAGATTGAAATACAACAGGCCATATATAATTTATGCAAATCTTTATTTCCTTTGCTATTCTGTAAAAAAAAGTGAATCTTAAAGATTAGCTTAAGGATTTTTAATTTTTTATAACATGAACAAAAACGGCTTTTTGCTCTTTTTTACATTTGAGTTTTTCTAAACACTGTTTCTGTTTTCATGTGTAAATAGAAGTAATGTGTATATTTAAATAACTTTATTTCAAACAATATTTTTTAATGCAGAAATTTCTATTTTTTTGTTGCATTTGTTCGACATTTACAACGAACTAAAATGTAAAATTTTTATGGTTGGTAGGAAAAAAATTGAAGGGAGGAAAAATCCCGGAAAAAATAAAAATAAAGGACACGTAACCAAAAATATTTTGTGTAGCAAAAAACAAATAACAAATAAAACCGAAAAATGTCTCAGACAAATATTTGGAATTGTGAGCTATTTTGTTGGGTGATCATATTTGGTTTAAAATGTTGTAAGCAACAATTAAGTGATTAAAGGAATATTAACATTTTAAAAAGGAATAGTTAAAAATCTATTAATTCTAAATTCTAAATTCTATTTTTACATAAAGTACTTTTGTTAGCATTTAGTACCTGAATAAAAATTAATTAATTTTTTTTAAATTATACATTTTAACTGAAATAGTGGACACGAGTATGAAAATGAACTAAAAATCCAATTTTATTAAAAAAACTTATCTAGTATGTGTTTAGTATTTATGAAAAAATTTGTACCTTTAATAACAAAATATTAAGTGCAGAATATTCACTACATCTTTTACTGGAATGAAGTACATTGTTTACATCTAGTACCTGGGTACAATTTAGTGCCTTTATTCAACACTGAATTTTATAGGAAAATTTAGTAAAAGTAACAATTCAAATAGCAAAAATGGTACTTTTTATATACATATGTACTATTATGAAATTAAGTATTTTGGGTAAAAATGTAGTTACAGGGAACATGTATTTGTGTACGTAAGTATCTACATATGAATGGATGTTGTCTTGGCAAAAAGCATTAGAGAGACAATTTAAAAAAATGGCAAAATTCTAACTCAAAAAAAAAGAAGAGGTTCCAACAAACAAATGAACAAGTCTCTGATATGTAACTAAGACAAGACAACAGGCATCCAATTGGGAAACAAACAAGAATACGATGTCATGGAGTGGGACATTTTAAAATTTAATTCATATTAATTTAATGTTTAATTTAAAAATGTGGTTAATAAACTGACTTCTTTTAATACTATCCAAAAGGTCAAAGAATATGAATGCCTTTTCATTACAAAGAACTAGGAATTTACACTTTGTTTATATTCTTGCAACGTGCGATTCACTTTAGCGGACAATGAATTTTACAATAAATTTAAATTTTTTCCCTAGGAAACTGATTTTGGCTTTTTTAAACGTCAAAATTGTCACCTCTTTATACTCTGTGGTTATTCTCGGAAGTGGAGCTTGTACTTGAGCTATTCTTTCGATAAAATATTAATAAGGATTTATTATAATGCCATTTTTTAATAAAGTACTTTTTTTTACCATTTTGTATCTGGGTAAAATTTTTTAGTTTATTATTGGTTATCAGAATTTAATGGAAATAGAAACAATATTTAATGAAATTTATTTACTCATCCAAGAATTTGTCTTTTGTGTATAACTCTTGTTGATGTTGTGTTCTTATTCGAACATCGTTCTTTGCACAACTCTGTCTACTATCATTTAAAATAATTACAAAGAAATATATAAATTTGAATATCAGCACGTTTGCCCTATACCAAATAACATGTTTTGATATCGCACAAATCAATGGCTCGTCAAGGCATGTGCTTTGATCAATGTCATGTCATAATCTCACACCGAAACCGTATTTAAATGTTGTCTAAACATTTTCTAAAGAAAAAAATTTACTAGTATCAACTAGTTTGTACCTCTTTAATTCTCTTTTCCCTTTGCACCCAAAAATACTTGCCTTGAAGAGAGGAGGAGTCGGAATTGTAGAGTGTTAAGCTTAGCTTGGTTAACCTGGTTTTGTATGCACGATTAAGTATGCACAGAATTCGCCACCGCCTACTATAAATAATTTTACTACTTTCTGTTCACAGTAAATGATTCGATAACTTACGGACTGATTCATAGAATGATTGAAAAATTGTCTTCGATTTTTCTTCTTCTTATTTACATTTCAATTTTACTACTTTTTGTATCATTTTACAATTTCTTAATCTTCACTTGACATCAGTTGGCCATTTTCTGCAAATGATGAATATCATAATGAACACAAAAAAAAAAAAAATGAAATAAAATGAAAATAAGAAAAACAAAACTATGACAGTAGAAAAGGGTAAAGATATCAATTTTTATTTAAGAAAAAGTTTTATTGAATACTAAATCGTAATCAAATATGTGAGTGAGATGAAGAAAAGAAAACAAATACTTTGGCTTGTCTTGTATAGCACTGGAAACTGAAGAAAATAAATAGCATTATTTTTTCTAGGAAATGTATTAATTTAAAAGGTTTTATTGTTTTTTCTTTTTCTTCGTACTTTAGGCTAAACACAACCAATTAGAAATTTAACATAAGAAAAGTAATGTTTAAACGTTAAAATCCAAGTCTGATAAACATATACAAGATACTAGAAAATCTTCTGTGCCTGAAGTTAAATGTAATACTCAAAAGTACATTTTTTAAGAATTTAAAAATTCATATACATACATACAATTCAAATACAAGGCGATTAGATTTTTTATCAAACAACCCAAACACAAATTGTGTCTGCATAACTGCCAACAATGGGACACAGCAACATCAGCATCATGATAAAGATGATGATGACATTGTAGGTTAAATAAAAATCATAATCATAATATTAATAATAGAATGTACAAAAAAAGTGAGGATTTAAAAAGCTTAAGAAAAGTAGATACAAAACTAGAGACACGTTACAAATGCATTTCAAGAATTGTCACACTGCAGATGCAGACAATAATAAGATTTTGATCAAGTCTGACACGGTTCGGTACTTTTGTCTACTTATAGTTGTCTCACTGGCTGATGTCTGTCTGTCTGTCTCTCTATGTATGTTTAGATAAATAAGCTTACAAAACAACAGCAGCAGCAATAAAATAAATATAAATAAGCTCCTTGTTTAAATACAGACACTCGCACATAAATATAAATGTATACAACACAATAATATTCTAAATCTCTACAGGATATAAATTCATGCAGACGCTGGTTATTCATGTTAAGTTCTTTCAGTTCAACTCAGAAATAAAAAAAAAATAAAAAAATCATTTATTTGTTGTTGCTGTATGAAATGCTAGACAGTAAAGTACAGTATGTTACGGAAATAAAAATTGGGTTCATAAAATGGTGGATGCATTTTGTTGTAGTTTATATTTTTTACGATAGAAAATCATAATTTTCTATTTTCAAAACAGCTTGAAATATATTTTTTCAACATAAATTTTCATATTAAACTAGAACAACTATATTTACATATATAATGTACCAAATTATACAACCGTACATACATACATATGTATATGTACATATATACTTATTAGGGATGCCAAACGGGACTGGTTTTTTAAATCCCGGGATTTCGGGATTTTCTGGTTTATAAATAATAACAATTTATTTCAAAAAAGTTACTTATGTTAAATATATACATATATGTTTGAAAACAAACATTTTATATTGATTAATACTTTATAAACCATTAACAAATATAAAACATAATAATATTTTATTTTTTTTTATTATTAATTTCTATATTAATTAAAAGCAACACAATATTATCGATCGATAAAGCTTCTTAAAAATAGTAAGGTATCTATAGCAGGGATGTAAAAGTTAGTACAATTGTACTTTTTTTTTTAGCACTATTTGAGAGTCAAAAGTACAATAGCACCACAATGACTAATTTAGCACTAGCTATTTAAAAATTTTCCCTATATTTTAAAAAATTCATTATTATCCCATATTTTGTGTTTGTTCCATTTTCATATGGCAACTCAACTCTGAACAATGAACTAATATTTACTGATATTTCAAGAATTGCTAAAGGAATATTATAAATTTCGCATTCATTTGCAAATGTGGAAAGATTACTTTCGTATCAAAATATAATAACCACCAAAGAGAGCAACAGACTGTTGCTCTCGACTGTATCGAATCTAATCCAAACAAAGCATTTGCTGAATTCATCTAATTTGTGCTGCTATTACTTAGAAACGAGTAAGAATTTGTTAGCAAGAAGTATGTCATAAATAATACTTCTTTATTCAAATCTCAATAACTAATAGTCTTTATGTATTTTTTTAAATTAAAACATTAATATTAATCGTTAAGTTTATCTCCATATACATGTGTATGTAAGTATGTGTTTTTTTTTATTAATTGTGAAGTTTTTTATACACATATATACGTAAAAATTAATTAATTAATTTTTAAAATATTAAAAAAAACACTTTTCTTGAAATTTAGAACAATTTGTAAAATGTTATTTTGCATCCTTGATCTATAGTAAAGAGACTCTTGGCTTAATTTTGTTATCAATATATGAAGCTGAGAAAAAACATCGCTTACATCGTTTGTAGACAAAATTGTTAGAAAATTCTTGTTACTGATTGCATAAACAATCCTTTCTCACCCTACGAAACAAATAATTCAAATTCAATATTTTTTCCATATTATTACAGATATTATTAGGTGTTGTGGGGGGCTTTTATATATTTCAATTACATTCACTGTTTCATTCGTTTTCAATTCATTTCTAATAACAAACATTTATCAAATTCACTCTTGAAATTTTTAAAATATGGGTTTTTGCAAATATTTTTTTCCAAAAATTTAAATGTGTTGAGTAAATCATTTCTCTTTTTTGGCTTCTTTTAAGAAGAGATTTCACTTTTTGATATCTATTTAAGCCATAGCTGCCAGATTTGACAATTTAACGTCATTTTGAGGATTTTTTTGTTTCAAAAATAGCAAAGTGACGATTTGACGATTTTTTCATTGAAAGTGGCGATTTTCTGAATTATTAAAATTTTCTATCATTTGTTTATTTTATTAATGTTTTTGTTACAAAATTCTCTCTTTTTTAGAGACAACAGATATTTTTCTCATTAAATAACGTGACATATTTGTGATGTTTTCTTAATGAAAGCCAATTGTTAAGTTTAAGTATAATAATTCCATATAATATTATGAGTCAGTAGAAATTACTTATTTTTATTGGTAAATATAAAAAGCAATTTTAAGTGCTGCTTAAGTACAAAAACTTCTCCTAGTTTAACAAAACGTCGAAAGAATATTGAACCAAATAAATTTAAATAAAACAAAAATATGGAATTCTTTGTAAATAAGTACCTGTATATGTTGGATGAATTGGATTCGTTACTAAAAATGTTATTCAAAACTTAATAAACTAAATAGTTTTAACATTGTAATTGTAACTTGGATTAATAAAATATATTAAATTAAGTAATTTATTTGTAAAATATTATAAAAATTATTTTTATTTTGATTTCTTATTTAAAAAGTTGAAATTAATGTATTTTGATGTGTATTGTACAAGAGACTATTTAAACTTGAATTTTTATGACTTCGTTTAAATGAAAATTTTAAAAGACTATTAGAAATAATGACTTTTTATTTTTCCGATTTTTTTGACGGTTTTTAAAATTCGAAATGATGATTTATTTCTTTTTTATTGGGATTTTGACGATTTTTTCCAGCCCTGCTTTGAGCATAAATAAAAGGACAATATCAACAGAGATTTATATCACTGCGAAAAAGAGTTTTGTCTGTTACTTTAACCGGATTTAAAATGACAACTATTTGTTTAAGTAAAACAAATTCTTCATCTCCAAAATTCCAACATAATATTGAATGCATTCTTTTATTTCCATTTACTATTAAGATACTGATTTAGATCTAACATTTTATGATGATGGAAATTTCCATAATCCATTTCCATAATATTGTTGTTTGTTTGTTGTTTGTTGTTTAATTTATACTATAAATATATACTAAGATTTTTTGAAACCATTTTTTTCTTTAATTTTGAACATGACTTCCCAGCAAAAAATGTGTTCAAAAAGGAGCAGGTTTTATGTATGAATTCATACCTCAAATCGAGTCAAACCTGCTGATGGGATGCATGATTTTTGTTTGGAGGACTATTTTCTGCTGACAATAAGCGCTTTTTTTAACCTAATCAAACATGCATATAAAGCACTTTCCTAAAGTGTTTTTTTTAATTCTATCTGAATGTTTTTGCTAAAGAAAAATTCATAGTAACTGAGAAGCGCGATATTCGTTTTGTAATTAACTTTCGTTGTCAGACGTAAATCTGTAGGCTATAATTTCATTTTTGCTTTTTCGCTTTAAATCCTTCTTCGTTGTCAGCACTAAAAAAGGCATCTTTTTTTGTATATTTTATTAGCAAGCATTTACTGCTTCAAAAGAGCGCTTTTATTGAAGCGCTCGATTATGCTCTTTTTCTCTTAAGTGCTTCAAAAAACACGAAATTTTTTACTGGGTTATATCACCTTGATTTATTTCACCAGTAAAGAAAAAATCACACAGAGAGTTTAAATTAATTAAAGCTTTTTATATAGGAATTTCAAAATTCCAAAAACCGTAGACACATAAAATAGTGCGTTTGAGTTGGGCAATATCCAAAATTAATATTAATTCTTTCACCTTTATTTCTTCGAAAAACGTTTTAAAATTTAAATTTTTGTTGATGACTTTGTAAACAAACACTGGTTTTCAGGATTTGTTAATCCCAAAAATCACGGGATTTTTTAAGTTAAGGATGTCGGGATTGGCATCCCTAATACTTATATACTTGTGTTTACTCAAAACAGCTGGATATAAAACTCCCTCTTATAAATATTACACAAAAAATATACAACAAAAAAAAAACTATCAAAGGACACACCAAAAGGAGTAAATATTTTTTTATTTTATTTGTTTCAAGTTTTATTATCCTCATATTTACGCTCGTAAGTTTCAATTTAAACATGAACTTTGCTTTTGTACTTTTTGGAGGATTTTTTATTTGA